>OY998126.1:1398060-2796120 GCA_963921985.1 Agrilus biguttatus
GTAAGTTGCTTTATTACTACGGTTCGAAAGGCTAAATATTCTTATTATGGGTTACGTTGTCGTAATTTTATGTGGTAGCTATTGATGTTGTAATGTGGATCAATGTGGGTCGCTTATCTGCGTAGATGTAGTATAGAGAAAAAGAACTTTTAGCCTTTCAGAAACCAATGTAGGTACGTTGACGCGTTTTTCAAGATGAGCCTCAACTCCAAGATGTGACGAATCAACTTCCAGAAAGTATAGTTTTTAGAATGAAGTGTTCTCTTTTACTGTTTTAATTTTTTAATATGTTACATGTCATCCTCAATCTGTCAGGTTGTCTGTCTTGTTGTGATTACAGATCCGCACTTATCATCGACGAATTTGTCCTGAAGAAGCAATGGACTCCAAGATGTGATGCACCAGCTTCCAGAAAGTATAGTATATAGAATAAGGTGTTCTCTGTTACTGTTTTCTTTTCTAATATGTGACATGGCATCTTGAATTTGTCAGATTGTCTGTCTTGTTGTGATTACAGATCCGCACTTTCGTCGACAGATTTCTTTCGAAGAAGCAATGGACTCCAAGATGCGAAACAGCAATTTCAGGAATGTATTGTTTTTATTTTCTAGTATATCATAACATAATGTAATATGTTAACTAGTTAATGTAGCAGCCTGTGTTAAGGTTGTGAGTTCTTATGATTACAGATCCTTTTCAATTTTTCCTGTTAACTTGTTTGACGGGATGAAAATCGGAACCATCACAAATTGTTTGGTATTTCTATTACATTGTCGTATGGTACGATGTTTTATGTATTTTGTACAATTTTTAAATTTTTATGTACGATTTGGAAATTACCTCGCTCGTCTTGGAAATTTATTTAATTTCGTTAAACAAACTAAACCGTTTCAATATTTTAAGCTTTCTTGGAATATACTTCCATCAGTCATCACTTTCATTTTACGTTCATATTATATATTTTACTGGCGACCGAACGCAAGTTCACAAAAAATGTAAGTTGCTTTATTACTACGGTTCGAAAGGCTAAATATTCTTATTATGGGTTACGTTGTCGTAATTTTATGTGGTAGCTATTGATGTTGTAATGTGGATCAATGTGGGTCGCTTATCTGCGTAGATGTAGTATAGAGAAAAAGAACTTTTAGCCTTTCAGAAACCAATGTAGGTACGTTGACGCGTTTTTCAAGATGAGCCTCAACTCCAAGATGTGACGAATCAACTTCCAGAAAGTATAGTTTTTAGAATGAAGTGTTCTCTTTTACTATTTTAATTTTTTAATATGTTACATGTTATCCTCAATCTGTCAGGTTGTCTGTCTTTTTGTGATTACAGATGCGCACTTATCATCGACGAATTTCTCCTGAAGAAGCAATGGACTCCAAGATGTGATGCATCAACTTCCAGAAAGTATACTTTTTAGAATTATGTGTACTCTTCTAATGTTTTAATTTTTTAATATGTTACATGTCATCCTCAATCTGTCAAGTTGTCTGTCTTTTTGTGATTACAGATCCGCACTTAACATCGACGAATTTCTCCTGAAGAAGCAATGGACTCCAAGATGCGAAACAGCAATTTCAGGAATGTATTGTTTTTATTTTCTAGTATATCATAACATAATGTAATATGTTAACTAGTTAATGTAGCAGCCTGTGTTAAGGTTGTGAGTTCTTATGATTACAGGTCCTTTTCAATTTTTCCTGTTAACTTGTTTGACGGGATGCAAATCGGAACCATCACAAATTGTTTGGTATTTCTTTTACATTGTCGTATGGTACGATGTTTTATGTATTTTGTACAATTTTTAAATTTTTATGTACGATTTGGAAATTACCTCGCTCGTCTTGGAAATTTATTTAATTTCGTTAAACAAACTAAACCGTTTCAGTATTTTAAGCTTTCTTGGAATATCCTTCCATCAGTCATCACTTTCATTTTACATTCATATTATATATTTTACTGGCGACCGAAAGCAAGTTCACAAAAAAATGTAAGTTGCTTTATTACTACGGTTCGAAAGGCTAAATATTCTTATTATGGGTTGCGTTGTTCGTAATTTTATTTGGTAGCTATTGATGTTGCAATGTGGATCAATGTGGGTCGCTTATCTGCGTAGATGTAGTATAGAGAAAAAGAACTTTTAGCCTTTCAGAAACCAATGTAGGTACGTTGACGTGTTTTTCAAGAAGAGCCTCAACTCCAAGATGTGACGAATCAACTTCCAGAAAGTATAGTTTTTAGAATGAAGTGTTCTCTTTTACTGTTTTAATTTTTTAATATGTTACATGTCATCCTCAATCTGTCAGGTTGTCTGTCTTGTTGTGATTACAGATCCGCACTTATCATCGACGAATTTGTCCTGAAGAAGCAATGGACTCCAAGATGTGATGCACCAGCTTCCAGAAAGTATAGTATATAGAATAAGGTGTTCTCTGTTACTGTTTTCTTTTCTAATATGTGACATGGCATCTTGAATTTGTCAGATTGCCTGTCTTGTTGTGATTACAGATCCGCACTTTCGTCGACTGATTTCTTTCGAAGAAGCAATGAGCTCCAAGATGCGAACGTTCACAAATTGTTTGGTATTTCTATTACATTGTCGTATGGTATTATGTTTTATATTTTTGTACAATTTTTAAATTTGTATGTACAATTTGGAAATTACCTCGCTAGTCTTGGAAATTTATTTAATTTCGTTAAGCAAACTAAACCGTTTCAATGTTAAGCTTTCTTGGTATATCCTTCCTTCAGTCATCACTTTCATTTTACGTTCATATTTTATATTTTACTGGCGACCGAAAGCAAGTTCACAAAAAAATGTAAGTTACTTTATTACTACGGTTCGAAAGGCTAAATATTCTTATTATGGGTTGCGTTGTTCGTAATTTTATTTGGTAGCTGTTGATGTTGTAATGTGGATCAATGTGGGTCGCTTATCTGCGTAGATGTAGTATAGAGAAAAAGAACTTTTAGCCTTTCAGAAACCAATGTAGGTACGTTGACGTGTTTTTCAAGAAGAGCCTCAACTCCAAGATGTGACGAATCAACTTCCAGAAAGTATAGTTTTTATAATGAAGTGTTCTCTTTTACTGTTTTAATTTTTTAATATGTTACATGTCATCCTCAATCTGTCAAGTTGTCTGTCTTTTTGTGATTACAGATCCGCACTTAACATCGACGAATTTCTCCTGAAGAAGCAATGGACTCCAAGATGCGAAACAGCAATTTCAGGAATGTATTGTTTTTATTTTCTAGTATATCATAACATAATGTAATATGTTAACTAGTTAATGTAGCAGCCTGTGTTAAGGTTGTGAGTTCTTATGATTACAGATCCTTTTCAATTTTTCCTGTTAACTTGTTTGACGGGATGAAAATCGGAACCATCACAAATTGTTTGGTATTTCTTTTACATTGTCGTATGGTACGATGTTTTATGTATTTTGTACAATTTTTAAATTTTTATGTACGATTTGGAAATTACCTCGCTCGTCTTGGAAATTTATTTAATTTCGTTAAACAAACTAAACCGTTTCAATATTTTAAGCTTTCTTGGAATATCCTTCCATCAGTCATCACTTTCATTTTACGTTCATATTATATATTTTACTGGCGACCGAAAGCAAGTTCACAAAAAATGTAAGTTGCTTTATTACTACGGTTCGAAAGGCTAAATATTCTTATTATGGGTTACGTTGTCGTAATTTTATGTGGTAGCTATTGATGTTGTAATGTGGATCAATGTGGGTCGCTTATCTGCGTAGATGTAGTATAGAGAAAAAGAACTTTTAGCCTTTCAGAAACCAATGTAGGTACGTTGACGTGTTTTTCAAGAAGAGCCTCAACTCCAAGATGTGACGAATCAACTTCCAGAAAGTATAGTTTTTAGAATGAAGTGTTCTCTTTTACTGTTTTAATTTTTTCATATGTTACATGTCATCCTCAATCTGTCAGGTTGTCTGTCTTGTTGTGATTACAGATCCGCACTTATCATCGACGAATTTGTCCTGAAGAAGCAATGGACTCCAAGATGTGATGCACCAGCTTCCAGAAAGTATAGTATATAGAATAAGGTGTTCTCTGTTACTGTTTTCTTTTCTAATATGTGACATGGCATCTTGAATTTGTCAGATTGTCTGTCTTGTTGTGATTACAGATCCGCACTTTCGTCGACAGATTTCTTTCGAAGAAGCAATGGACTCCAAGATGCGAAACAGCAATTTCAGGAATGTATTGTTTTTATTTTCTAGTATATCATAACATAATGTAATATGTTAACTAGTTAATGTAGCAGCCTGTGTTAAGGTTGTGAGTTCTTATGATTACAGATCCTTTTCAATTTTTCCTGTTAACTTGTTTGACGGGATGAAAATCGGAACCATCACAAATTGTTTGGTATTTCTATTACATTGTCGTATGGTACGATGTTTTATGTATTTTGTACAATTTTTAAATTTTTATGTACGATTTGGAAATTACCTCGCTCGTCTTGGAAATTTATTTAATTTCGTTAAACAAACTAAACCGTTTCAATATTTTAAGCTTTCTTGGAATATCCTTCCATCAGTCATCACTTTCATTTTACGTTCATATTATATATTTTACTGGCGACCGAACGCAAGTTCACAAAAAATGTAAGTTGCTTTATTACTACGGTTCGAAAGGCTAAATATTCTTATTATGGGTTACGTTGTCGTAATTTTATGTGGTAGCTATTGATGTTGTAATGTGGATCAATGTGGGTCGCTTATCTGCGTAGATGTAGTATAGAGAAAAAGAACTTTTAGCCTTTCAGAAACCAATGTAGGTACGTTGACGCGTTTTTCAAGAAGAGCCTCAACTCCAAGATGTGACGAATCAACTTCCAGAAAGTATAGTTTTTAGAGTGATGTGTTCTCTTTTACTGTTTTAATTTTTTAATATGTTACATGTCATCCTCAATCTGTCAGGTTGTCTGTCTTTTTGTGATTACAGATCCGCACTTATCATCCACGAATTTCTCCTGAAGAAGCAATGGACTCCAAGATGTGATGCATCAACTTCCAGAAAGTATACTTTTTAGAATTATGTGTTCTCTTTTACTGTTTTAATTTTTTAATGTTACATGTCATCCTCAATCTGTCAGGTTGTCTGTCTTTTTGTGATTACAGATCCGCACTTATCATCGACGAATTTCTCCTGAAGAAGCAATGGACTCCAAGATGTGATGCATCAACTTCCAGAAAGTATACTTTTTAGAATTATGTGTTCTCTTTTACTGTTTTAATTTTTTAATATGTTACATGTCATCCTCAATCTGTCAGGTTGTCTGTCTTGTTGTGATTACAGATCCGCACTTATCATCCACGAATTTCTCCTGAAGAAGCAATGGACTCCAAGATGTGATGCATCAACTTCCAGAAAGTATAGTTTTTAGAATGAAGTGTTCTCTTTTACTGTTTTAATTTTTTAATATGTTACATGTCATTCTCAATCTGTCAGGTTGTCTGTCTTTTTGTGATTACAGATCCGCACTTATCATCGACGAATTTCTCCTGAAGAAGCAATGGACTCCAAGATGTGATGCATCAACTTCCAGAAAGTATACTTTTTAGAATTATGTGTTCTCTTTTACTGTTTTAATTTTTTAATATGTTACATGTCATCCTCAATCTGTCAGGTTGTCTGTCTTGTTGTGATTACAGATCCGCACTTATCATCGACGAATTTGTCCTGAAGAAGCAAGGGGCTCCAAGATGCACCAACTTCCAGAAAGTATAGTATTTAGAATAAGGTGTTCTCTGTTACTGTTTTCTTTTCTAATATGTGACATGGCATCCTGAAGTTGTCAGATTGTCTGTCTTGTTGTGATTACAGATCCGCACTTTGGTCGACGGATTTCTTTCGAAGAAGTCATAGGTTCCAAGATGTGATGCGTCAACTTCCAGAAAGTATAGTGTTTATAATACGGTGTTCTCTGTTACTGTTTTTATTTTCTAGTATGTGACATGGCATCCTGAATCTGTCAGGTTGTCTGTCTTGTTGTAATTATACGATTTGGAAATTACCTCGCTGACTTATTCTCAATGTTCTTTTCGTCTAGGAATATTGTTTAATTTCGTTAAGCAAACTAAATCATTTCAATGTTTTAAGCTGCATTTTTGAGCTTTTTTGAAATTTCCTTCGATCAGTCGTCACTTTCATTTTACATTCATATTATATATTTAGTGGTGACCGAAGGCAAGTTCACAAAAACATATAGGTTGCTTTATGTATACGGTTCGAAAGGCTAAATATTCTTATTTTGGGTTGTGATGTCGTAGTTTCATGTGGTAGCTGTTGATGTTGTAATGTAGATGAATGTGGGTGGCTTATCTGCGTAGATGTAGTATAGAGAAAAGGAATTTTTAGCCTTTGACCATTATCAATTTGTTAACAATTTAATGAGCAGAACTCTTTATACTTGATTAAAAGTTTTATTTACTCGAAAATATTACTTCCTATTAATCTCCAAATCGTACGTCGACAATTAATAGCTATTAATGTCTGTGAAATGTTGTGGTTTGGACTCACCACATAACAAAAGATCCCTCACGCTTGGTTTGCAACAATGACCAGAGCGTGAGTATTATTTTTCCCGTGTGGGGAGCCTGCAACCCCCATCGGGCGCGTTCCCGGGTGGCGGATAGGGAAGTGCCCGGTTAGCAAAAATCGGGTAAGAGATAAAATGTCTCTCGCGGACCAACAGGCACTTTTAAAATTTGATAGTTTATTATAAGAACAGGCTTTCACGGCCGGTATCCCTTTTATTTTTTATTATAAATGCCATTTTCTGAATAATAATTTTTTACTTATATTAAGAAATATTTTAACCTATTTTCAATTTTGAAACTACTACACAACTTAGTTTCCACTTTCGTTGTTGTCTGTCTGTCTGTCTTGTTGTGATTACAGATCCACCATTATCTTCGACGGATTTTTTTCGAAATAGCAATTTGTTTGACGGGATTTAAATCGGAACGTTCATATTTTGTTTGGTATTTCTATTACATTGTCGTATGGTATGATGTTTTATAATTTTGTACAATTTTTGAATTTTTATTAATTCTCCAATAATTGGATCAACTCCTTTCACACTGTAGATATATTATTTCATATATAAAAGCTATGTACCTATATCTAATCAAAGTTCTATTATTTTTTGCTAATTATTCTTATATTGTGGTTATTGGAAATATAATAAACACATTACTTATATAATATACTATAGGAACCTAGCTACCCAGATCTTTATGAAGCTACAGCTGCTTATATAACCTGTTACTTACTTTTGTAACTTAATTTGTTTTTCAAATTACGATTCTCCCCTTTGTTCTTCTAATGGCAATAAATAATGCATTTCTTCAAATATTGTAACAAATTTCATTCATAAATACAAAAACTATAAGTATGTAGTATATTACAGTTGTGTTCACCGTTTCTTTTTTATTTTATAATTTTTTTACGTACCTTTTCCTTATCCATATTGTTCATTTTTTCTTTTGAATAAAGTCTAAACACCTTCTCACATATTTCACTGATTTCACGATAAATAACAATAAAAACGAATAATTATAGATTTTGCTTATTTATCGGCATCAACTATGTACAACGTAAAGGAAACAGAAAAAGAAGAAATGTTTCAATACAACTATTTATTTCTCGACAATTGTTTCGACCTCTAAAAGGTTATTTTCAAGAGTACAATAGTAACTAAGGATAAGATGTTAAACATGGGGTTTTATACATAGATAAATTATAAAGTGGGGGTAAACAAAAACAATTAGAGTTGTGTGATTATTTATGGTGTGTTGTATATATTTATTTCTTTTCGATTATTAACTAAATTTTTACAATTCAGGATGGCATTTTGTATTTCCAGATTTTCTAGCAGCGAGACTCTTTTACCTTTTAATTGAGTATGTTGTAGTTTTACGTTACTAGTATCTATGTTATGGTTGTTTGTGGTAGAATGTTGTGCTAGGCCTGTTGTGTATTTTTTATTTTTTACGGTCTCCAAATGTTGTTTTAAGCGTGTTTTAATAGAACGACCACTCTGACCTATGTAAATAGCATCACAATGTTCGCAATTTATTTGGTAGACCCCACTTCTTTTTTGTTTGTCTATTCTAGTTTATTGTTAACCAATATTGATTTAAGGTTATTTTTATTTATTTCGATAGCGTGTATATTAAAATGTTTCAATTTATTTTTAATTTTATTACTAGTGTTTTTGAAGAATTTTAAGGCACGGAAGTTCGTTGATTTTGTTTTTGGGGGATTGTTGAAAATTTCAGCACGAGTTTTTTGACGGAGATTTTTATGAAATAGGTTTTCAATTAATTCTAATTGGTACCCGTTGTTTATTGCAATACCCTTTATAATATTTAATTCTGTTTTATAATCTTCCTCGGAAAGGGGTATGGTGATTAGCCTGTGTAGTTAACTGTGAAAAGCAGCTATTTTCATTTGAAAAGATTCGTTGTGATGAGCGGGAATGATTGCTGTTGGTCTTCTGTATCTACAACTTGTAAGGGGGTTTCCCAGCAACATTATATATATATATATATATTGTAATATCATTATATATCTGTTTATGTACAAATTACAATAATATCAATAGGAGTAGCAAACGCATCAACAGCACTATATCGTTATAACAATTTTTAGTTCTAAAATGTTTTCTACTTAATAAATAACCCTCATTACGTAAATCTTGCAAAAAAATTAATGATAAAATACTTTTTCTCTTATGCAACCCATGTCACGTAGTACTACAGCGCTGCAGGTATGCACACCAGACACAACATGTCGTAGGTTGTTGACGTTAGTTAAATTTTTAAAAAAAAAATACAACACTTTGTTAATATAAATACGTATTTAAAGTGCTGCTATATGCATCTAGGCCTCATTAGATAGATTTTTGAATGTCAATTTTTTAACAGAAATCCGAGAATACCACCCATGTGAAGGGTAAAATATTTACAATGGCTAAACAATAGTTGTGTACTCTTTTAAAATAATTAAATATTGCAATTTGTAATTCTTTCAAAAACAATCGAAATGATAATATAATATGATAATTTATAAGACCTTTAAAATAAAATTTGAAGGTGAAAGTTTCAAAAAGGTATTTTCTTTACAAAGATACCAGTATGATTAACTTTCATATAGTAGAAGTCAACTCAAGTCTTTATCGGATTTATTTTGACTGAGAAAGACGTGAAAAGCCTCTAAGAATGGTTATTTTCCAAAAAAAAATTTAACAACTCTAATTTAGCATTTCTAGCATCAGTTTTCTGGGAAAAGGTAGTGATTATTCTGCGCAATAAATTAGCCAAAGAAGGATACCATCGGACCAATCGTTTTTGGACCATTGCAATTACAATATTTTCTTTAAATCCTCATATGTATTCAAAACAGGTTTCTTTAAAGAACGAGCTGTTTAACGACAAATATAAATTTGGAGACTTCAATAGTACGTTAAGACAGAAACCTGTCGTAGATGTGGATACTAAACACAAGATGTAGTTGTTGTTGACGTTGGTTAAACATTTATAATTTATAAGTATGGTTTAAAGAATATATTGATAATATACAACTTCATATAGTCAATAAAAAACTCTTAAATTAAAATGTTTAAAAAGTGTCTTAACTAATTCATCATCTTCGAGATAATGATATTAAGTTAGAGTCATGAAATTCACAGTGGATTATTTTTCTAACGTTAGTTTATGCACTAATAAGAAAAGAATTTTGAAATTACACCCCTAAATGGTAAATGCGTAATTTTGAAGTTTCTTAAGCAGTTTAAATAAATAAATTGTAAATTTGCAGCTAAACTTTTTACAAAAAAAATAATAAAGCAAAATACGTATGAGAAAGAATAAAAACGAATAGATGGAGACATTGACACCATATCAAACGATCTACAAAATTTATTAACTTAGGGCGCGTATCAGAATGGAAATGTATAAATGATAATTTGTTAGTTTTATGTCCCAATTTGGTTTAATTTTTTTAGAATTCGTATAACAAGAGATACAAATGCAAAATATAAAAAAATAGGCAAACTATTACTACACCACGGCTATCAACAACAATTGAGGTCAATTCAAATAATGCCAGCCGTGTAAGTCTTTACTTGTTTAATATAAGTTAAATGCTTTTAATTTTAATTGCCTTATATTAAAAATATGTTTTCAACAATCTAAGAAGAATATAAGTTGCTATCAAACTAATTATCCTTTTCAACTAATCCATTGCAATCTATTGAGATCTAAATTGTCTAATAATTTATTGCAACATGTTCGGATGATAGATATGATGTTAACTTTTATCAGGAAATATATACAATATCTTGTAATTTAGTTGAAGAAGTTTGCTATACACGATTAACATGGACCGTGTAAGCAAACGTATTTCACCCCTACCTCCATCTATACCTTATGATTCTCAAAAAGGAATTAAGAAAAACAAAATGCAATGCAATGCATTTCTTTTGTTTCACCCACAAATCCAATTGTTCCTCGATAAATTTCTCTATTAAATTGGCGGTTATATGATTTTCCGAGGCTAAATCTTTTTTTGTTCATATTTTCCCTTCACATAAGGCAAATGTAAACAAAAACCATTATCAGTTAGTCTCTATTGTATTGAACTGAACAGGAATACAATCAAAACGTCACAACAACTACATACTACGTTATGATAAAGACCTTTCAAGATCAAGCTAATATCTAGACATACACTATCCCATTCGCACATTCGTATATATTCGCACATATTGTACAGTGGCCGGCACGTAAGAAGATTCAGCGACGGTCAGATTGACAGGTAGGTAGGCAGAGACATTTAAATGAAAGAGCCAATAAGAATATAGCTGGACCGAAACGTCAACTTGTAGTTCAGCGGCGCGTATCACTGAGAGAAAAAGTACTGAACAAGCAACATAAGTGAATTCATTCAACTAATTTACTTATCCTAACAACCCCTTATCTACTCTGTTAATTTGCAATTATTTGCCACTACGCTACTGAACCTTACTGAACAGCTATCATTCTGCCTACAGCTCGATTTTCCCCGCCCTAAAGGAGCTAAGCTTTGACAGTGCACATCCGATGATTTATGGCTTTTGAATCTCCTTAGATGCCGGCTACTGTACATCAATAGATACAATACAGTACTCTTCTAAATTCCACTATCCACAGTCTGCATCAATAGTTCGTAATCCCCACTCAGTAACTAACCGTGCACCTGATGCCGCTACCACACACGTAAAAGATTACGTCTCATACGTATCATCAATTTTTGCTGCATGTTATGCTTGATTGCAAAGTCTGTATCGATTGCAGCTCAATTACCGTCCTAAATTCGCTGCTTTATGTTAATAATAGTGAGTACTGAGGTGAGCGGGCACGGTTACAGTGATGCACAGAACCCGTCTGTTCGTCCAATCAAGTATACCTCAAGGCGCTCTACCAAAACTCACATAATTCATATGGTTTACTGTGACACATGGGATAGCGAGCAAAAGGCGACGGATGTGATACAAATACACTAAATTATTACATTAATAAATTTAGTAATAGAGTCGCAAAAATACATAAATATCTATTCAAAAAAGAAGGTATTAAAATCCTTTTTTGTCTAATTATAAAGGATCACAGACCCCACATTTGGAACGCGTCCCACACAGTAGGCATAGCGCACCGAAAGCCATATCCCTCGACCGGTTTCGACCTATCGGGTGTCATCAGGTGGGCGCTGGCAGAAAGGCTTTAACAAGATATATAATAAATTTTAATATGAAATCAACAGTTGTATATAACTTGTAAAAGCCTTTCTGCCAGCGTCCACCTGATGAGATCCGATAGGTCGAAACCGGTCGTGGGATATGGCTTTCGGTGCGCTGTGCCTACTGTGTAGGATGCGTTCCAAATGTAGGGTCTGTGATCTTTTATAATTAGACGAAAAAGGATTTAAATACCTTTTTTCTCGATTGTTATCTTCGCCTAAGAATCCATCGGAATCAACAGTATAATTCAATGCCAGTAGGGGTATTAGCCCTCGGAATAGTTGTTTCTGTTGATTCCATATTTATATTTATAACATGAATATCTACTTCTTGTTGGCAGTTTTGGTGGTAGCTGCCTGTGTGTACGTACTATATTTCCTTTCTTCGTTTATCTGTATATATCTGATTAATTTATAAGCTACTAAAGTATAATAAGTTGAGGAAGTAAAAGAAAAAATGAACATTATTCGAAGATATGGTGTCTCTCAAGGTCCCTCGACGAGATCATCGTTTCTCCTCCGTCCGTGCGACCTCATAAAATTCTCTCCGTGCCCGTTAAAATTATATTAAAATATTCTTGTCAATTCACTTTCACTGAACACACCCAGTGACTACGACGACAACGTTTGTGTAATTCTCCTAGCTGAACGGAGCTGTAAGGCTTTCAGCGTTTCGCGATTGGTAACAAATACGGAATGCGTTTAAATACATGTGTATTTAATACACATCGTTTCTGACGCATTTGCCTTCATCTTATTCCGGTATTCAAGCAGATATAAATGTACATAAATAATATTGACGCGATTTACTTTTCTAACGTATTCAAGAACATTTTATACAGGCAAATATGATTAGGTCAATGAAACAACTTTAAAAATTTGATAAAAGAAAAGGTTACCATCAAAAGGCACCACCTAACGGACACATATATACTTCAAGAACGGACCCAAACTCTTCCATATGTTAAGCGGTTTTTAATTTACATTACCATACAAAAAATATTTGAAAATACATTTTTATTCAACGTTTATTCATTAAAAATCAATTATAAAGATAACATAATTCCCTTGAGTGTCTTCAAGATTCTTAAAGGAGAATGTAAAGATCATAACGATATAAGTATATAACAGTACTTAGTCAATTTAAAAATTTAAATATCTTATTCTACTTTTACATCGTTCAACCGATATGGTAGGATTAGGTTTAGACTAATAACTTTACTGAATTAATGTTACATATTTACACATACATCACTACAGTTAACTTCTACAGATTTATGTATACAGGAGGTCACAAATTCGATGCTGAATAGTGAGATCTCGTCCACAACAAAAGATACAGCGATACCTAAACGGAGCAAGGTTGTGTTTTCAGTTTTAAATAGAGTTACCATAAGGCCGAGGCTCAGGGGGATTGTCCCGGAATGCGAGTATATGTCCCGACCCTAGAAGAGTATTACAAAAATTTCATTTCAAAAATTCTCTCTTTCTCTCAACTGGAAATTGGTATTCTCTATTCCAGAAACGTTCCCAATTCATAGAGAAAATGATGCACCGAAATTTGCCGCTTGAAGAATGTCTAAGACAACATTTTAGAAGTTGATAAAACAAACGACAAAATATGAGCAAAATTAAAATAAATCCAATCAGCAATACTATCTGGTCAACTAGTGATAGTAGCTGCCAGAACTAGAAACAAATATAATTAAACAGGTTAAATTAAATTAAGATACATTTTTGTATCTTCATAATTGGTTTCTTTTTTTTGTGCAGGAATTTGCTCTAGCAGATCCAACGTATAAAAAATATAGATTACAAATAGATATACACACTTTTATACAGGGTCATTCAAACTTAGTGGTGCATTAGACGTTTTAAGGAAACTAAGCATGTTATACATTTGAAAATTTGGGAGTATCAACGATGATCTATTTAACTAAAATAATTTCAACTGTCGGGCACTTCTGGTTATTCGGGAAGTTGATGTCAACTTTCTTATTTTAAATTGAATTGTATATTTTTTACGATGAATTCGTATGAAACATGAAATTTTAAGGTGACTTTGATAACCAACTTGTATGCCAATATGCCTACGATGAATAGCTTCTGAGATAATTTAATTTATTGGAAAAAATATTGCACCGCAACCCAAACTATAAAAAATCATAACTTCCACAAAAAATGAAATGACTTAGAATGTTGAAATTAGTTATTTACTAGTTATAGCCAAGTCATGAGGCTAACGTTAACGCCATGTCAAAGATAAGCTTTATAGTTTGTACAGGGCGTTCAGAAAAAGAAAACAAAGTTTAGAAACATAAATAACTTAATTTTTTCAAATAGTACCTTGCATATTTTATTTTGTCATTCGATTCCATTTCCAAAATTATTCAATTTTTTTTAAATAAAACAGTAGGAAATATCCAGACGGATTAAAAGAGGGTAAAAAGAGGAGTCGAATGACAAAATAAAATATACTAGGTGCCATTTGAAGAAATGAAGTTATTCGTGTTTGAAGTTTTCAAACTTTGGATTTTTTTTATAAACGCCCTGTGGAAATTATAAAGCTTGGATAACTGAAGATGCAACTTTGCCCCCGTTCAAGTTCTTTTTACTGTTTTCGAGGGTGCAATGGTAAGCATGGAATTTGTACCAGTGTGTATATTGTAAGGTGTTAGATATTCCTGATATCGTTAGTATATTTTTGTACATAATCATCACGAAATTCGATGGTTACCACATAGTTTTGGTCGCATGAATCCTCCTTGTTCTTTATGTATTTAGTTAGAACCCGTTATGAAATTATGTAAGCGAAAGTACACCTCCGTAAGAAAGGTGAACACCAACAAGTCATTAGATAACTTGTATCGAAAAATACATTATTTTAAGTAGATAATAATTAGAATACACTCGAATATTCAACGAACCTATGCCATGAGTAATGATACGCATCAACGTTTCAAAATAGTAGTAGTGAATTATGTTAATTAATTTCTTTCTCCACGGCTTGTCAGATACCAATATTTCTAAACAAAATTAAAACGTTTGGAGATTTTAAAAAAATACAAGAAACACATGCGGACAAATGTATCTGGTCTGTAAAATCGTTATCGTTACATTATCTATTGGGAAAGCTTAAATGGGACTTTAAGCCGTAAACTATAGATTTTTCCAGTCGTTCTTAAAAAACGCATTTTATTTCCTCCCTCTTCATATTATTTATATTTGTATTATAAAAATAAAAGCCACAATATGGGCCAAAAACTAACACTCACCATGATATTAAAATTATTAAAATTCTTGACAAGTTTCGACCTACAAGGCCATCTTCAAAAGAAGGATTAATAACTAAGTAACAACTATTTAGTCTTAAACAATAAAAATATTGTTAGGGTAGGGGTGTAGATACTTTACACACGTTCTAACAATAGGGGAATCGTAAATATTCTCTATTTTGTTTGTTACAATTTCACTGTTTGAATTTAAATGCGAATTTATATCAATTGACTCTAAAATTGTTAGGCTTGTACTTTTGTCCTTTATACGTAATATTTTTACATTTTCCCTATTGTCAAACGTGTGTCCAGTTTGTTCATATATGATTCATAATGCTAGACTTATGATTATAATTTTTACAATGTTCATTGATTCGATCCTTAAACGTTCTCCCAGTTTGGCCTATGTAGATAAAATTACATGTATTGCAAGATAATTTATATACCCCACTTTTTAGAAATAATTCTGTTTTGTCTTTTCTATTGTTAATAAATTTAATTAAATGGTTTACAGTTCTAAAAGCTATCATGACATTTTCTGTTTTTATTTCTTTAGATACTTTAATGGTAGAAGGGCCTAAAATTACAATTTTTAGATGTGACATAAGGGAATACAGAATCTAAACATAATTTCTTTTTTTTACAAATTAATCTATCTATAAGATTTGTCTCATAACCGTTACTAAAAGCTATTTGTTTTATAATGGCTAATTCTTTATTAAAGTTGTTTTTGTTAAAGGTAATTTGCACAAGCTATAGATCATACTATTAAACGCAGACTGTTTATGTTGTATGGGGTGGCAAGAATTTTTATGAATTGTTGTGTCAGTATGGGTGGGTTTCCGATATACAGATATTTCAATTTTATTATCTTGTTTTTTTAATGTTAAGTCTGAGAAATTTAACTGGTTATTATCTTCTAGTTCTATTGTAAATTTAATTCTGTTATCTGAACTATTTAGGTATTCTAGAAATTTAAGATTGCATTTAAATTGAAACAGTGAAATTGTAACAAACGAAATAGAGAATATTTACGATTCCCCTATTGTTAGAACGTGTGTAAAGTATCTACACCCCCACCAAATAGTTGTTACTTAGTTATTAATCCTCCTTCTGAAGATGGCCGTGTAGGTCGAAACTTGTCAAGAATTTTAATAAAAATTAACTGAAAGTTTTCAAAAAGTATTTTCTTTACCTAATATCATTATGATTAACTTTCATATGGTAGAGACCAACTCTATAAATTTTTTCAAAAACACACCTAATAGAAATTAATATTTAGGAAACATAATTTAAAATACGGATAAGAAATACGTATTTTGTATTTCGTATTTATTTGTGAATCACATCTGTGGATAATAAAAGATAATATTAACTATTGTTACTTACTGTCGTCATTTATATTATTAAATCACTATTTTAAGGTTATTTAGTTCAGTATAAAATTCGGAATTCTGAACGCTTAAAGACCAAGGAGCACGTACTGACGATACTGTGGAGTTTCTCAACTTATTGAACGAATACAAATGATATCACGTCTTATCATGATTGTCAATTATGTCACCGTCGTAAGGGACAAGAATATCATTAGCAATGAGTAGAATTGAAAAAGCTTGCACATTCAATTTCATAAGAAAAAAACTATTTCATATTGGAACCCTAAAACAAGTGGCTTCCAAGGATAACAGTTCGTTCTTGTATTTGGCCGGTTTTGCTTAGAAGATGGACTTATAAACGGCGTTTTTGGTACATTTTGAGTTTAAAAAACATTATGTAGTTGAACTTTACTATAACGGCTAATTTAAAGAGGATTTAGGGGCTGCGTTCGGTATTGGTTGGATTGGCGGGAAAATGTTTGAGCATTTTTATTTATCGTTGGTCACTCTTGGAAAGTGTACAGGGCCCCGCGATCGATAGGACATACTGGTTTCTGCCACAGCACCACCAATATTTTAATAAAATATCCTTCTCTCCTATTCGTAGGTGCCCTATTATCCACAAATGCACAAGTCCTCCATTAGGTTAAAGCAGACCCCTCTCGTGAGTGATAACAAATGAAAGGTAGCTACCACTGTTGATTTAAATATTTAATAATCAGCACTTACACTATCTTATACGTATATATAAAACTAGGCTCTATGGTCTGTTATTGTTGATATGCATGTGATGGTGAATTCCTCGATGTACTGCTTATGGTTCAAAAACAAAAAACTTTTTTGTGTTTCATTCCTACCAGCTACTCGTGCTGGTGGGCGGGCAGTCCAAATTGTTTGCGATGGTTTTCTACAATACGTATAATTTGAACAATGTCTTCAAAAAACCTCAATCGCTTACACATGCTTTCGAATCCAGAAAGATGAATAATATTGAACTATTTATTAGCTTGTTGGTAGGATCTTTATTATACAATGGATTTCGCTGTAATTTGTACAAATGTTCTACAGCAATTTTTAAAAGTGGTCGTAGGTAATAATCTCTTCTAAAAAGGTAAAAGCGGAAATGTTTAATGACCGTTCACGTATCCATCTCCCAAAATTGTTTCTTTTAGCAATTGTTTGACGTAGAATCGTAAAATACAGTAAAATTTAAAGACACGGTAGTCGGAAATTTATGAAACATAATGAAAATAATACTCAGAACAAAAAGTAGTTTTTATATGTTTAAAAAAAGTTTATTATTAACTTTACAATTGTTTCGGCGTATGATGCCTTTAACAAGAGTAACACTGTAGTGCAAAGCCGGAGGGTAGGGCGTAAGGCCCTCTTCAACCTCCTTGCAGGAATCGTGGGAATGGGTGGATGGTGTGATTAGGGAGAGAAAGATGAGACGGATAAAATGAATACAGAAGAAAATTGAAAGATTATCCATGAAATATTACGGCCCCAGCATTTGCCTAAGTGATCCAAGGAAACCACAGAAAACTTGGACCAGAGCAACATGAGATGCAACAAAAATGAAACGAGCAAGCACAACGAAGCATCCGAAGATTGAAAAAGATTTATTACCGATTTTTACGACTATTGGGATGTCGTTATAACAGATTTTGACTGTGTTTTGCAAAGACAAAGTCGAATCTGCTTCCAGGACTACCCTGAAATATTGCTACATTTGGATTTGGAGCTAATATATTTGAGAAGCGTCATGTCCTGGAGAAAATAATGAGGCTTTATTCTAATTTTGCGATACAAATATTTCGGAAATTGCCACTCTTTTCGTTATTATGTCCCTTTATTTCACGTTGTAATTCTTTGAAACAACTAAAACTGAATATTTTGGATATTAATAAAACACCAATTTGGTTAATTTCCATATAATTGTAAAATCACTTAACACTGCGGCTTCGTCGGAAGTTTTACATGAAACTTAATTTATCCTACAAGGTTTGTTGTTAAATACCATTGGGGTGGGTGGGGATAGGGAAGAGGTTCAGCAGTGGTGAGGTACTTAATTCTATTTGTTCACTTATTAAATTATCACTATTTTATGTTTATTTATTTCTAGTATTTCTAGAAATGACAATTTAAAACTATTATTTTATATGGTATGCAAAATTTCAAAATTATCATTAAAAACATGATCATGGTTTATTAAATTCTTTGTGTAATTTGAGTCTGGTTTTTTATGAAGGTAGGATTTTTTATGTTCATTTATTCTAATATTGAAATTTCGAGAAGTTTTTCCTATATAGTAATTGTTAGATGAGCTGCATGAAATTTTATAAACACGGGATTTGATTTTATTATCAATTTTGTCTTTGTTATTCTTGAGTAATTTGCTTAAAGTGTTATTAGTTTTAAAAGCTACCTTATAGTTAAGACTTTTTAATAAAGATTAAATACAATTGGTTTGTATACCTAAATATGTTAACACTCTGTATTTTGGTTTCTCGAATTTAAGGGGGTGTATTAATTTTATTTATTTCTTATGTAACGAAACACGTGTTAAATGATTTTACGATTATATGGAAATTAACCAAATTGGTGTTTTATTAATATTCATAATGAATTTCCATCAAGTAAATGTAGATTCGATTATATATGAATATTTTTAGTTTTGAGGTTCGGATATCTTGAAATCCTGACAATTCAAAGGATATATTTGGACTAAGTGTCGTAGATTGGCCTTTTGGTTTTTCAATCAATATCAATCCCCATTTTGTTTGTTTATTCGGTACATTCATAACACCCATACCGTTATTAGTAGTCATCGTTTATCTAATAGAGTTCATCTACGTTGTATACGGTTAGTTCCTATTGGATTGCAAGAGTTCTAGAAGAGCCTCGGCGGACCGAAATCGAAAGGTCGTGATGTTATATGTACATATTGTATTACATAAGGTGCGTGTAAAGGTGAATCATAATAACCTGGTAATGTCTAGTGGATGGATAAAAATTATACCTACCAGACTGCTAGAGAAAGCTATCTGAATGATACTTGCTTATTTGCCAAATCGCTTTCGCGACAGGTGATCTCATTCTTACACTATACCTAAACAATAGGAACAATGAAAAGGCATCTTTAAAACACCGTAGACTGCTTGGTTTTAAGGACTTCATCTTACATCTATATTATAAAAAATAGATTCAAACGCCTTATAACACTACAAACAATGTATTCAAAAAAGAAGGAATTAAAATCCTTATTCGTCTAAATATTAAGATCAAAGATCTCACATTTGGAACGCGTCCTACCAAGTAGGCACAACGAACCGAAAGCCATATCCTACGACCAGTTTCGACCTATCGGGTCTCAATGTAAATTGGTATTAGGTCGACCTAAAAGTTTACGAGTATATTTACATTCATAAATTCAGGGATTCTTTGATGAATTTTGACCTGCCGTTCACCAACAACCCCCTGTTCAAGAGTCTTCGATAAGTTACAGGTAGTTTTTTAAAATGTATTTACGTATAATCTTTTCTTAATCTTTGTTTACTATTACCATTGAAAATGACTGCTTCGTAGTCGAAATGTATATATTTGGTTGTACCAATAAACATTGTTTGTAGTGTTATGAGGCGTTTGAATCTATTTTTTATATTATTCGTACTACTCTAATTATAATAAAAAATGGAATCGAATGACAAAATAAAATATTCTAGGTGCCATTTGAAAAAATGAAAGTTATTCGTGTGTGAACTTTTTAAACCTTGGATTTTTTGAACGCCCTGTACAAATTATAAAGCCTAGTTTTAGCATGACGTTAACGTAAGCCTTATGACTTGACTATAATTAGTGAACATTTCAACATTCTAAGTCTTTTCATTTTTATGGAAGTTATGATTTTTTATAGTTTGGGTTGCGATGCAATCTTTTTTTCAATAAATTAAATTATCTCAGGAACTATTTATCGTAGTCATACAAGTTGGTTATCAAAGTCGTAAAAAATATACCATTCCATCTAACATAAGAAAGAATAACTGGAACTGCCCGACAGTTGAAATTATTTTAGTTAAATACATCATCCTTGATAACCCCTACTCCCAAATTATTTAATCTGTAACATGCTTAGTTTCCCTAAAACGTCTAATGTACCACTCAGTTTGAATGACTCTGTATAGTATAGGTTTAACAACAATAAAAACTGAAACAAACGAGTTAACAATTTAAACTGACGAATGTCGTACAACATTGAAAGGCTTGTGATAATATTATACAGTAAATAGCTCAAACCCCAACAGCAAAATACGACACTAAACGTCCGAAGTACTTTTTGGTAACAATTCTACCATAATCAGGGACTGAAGAGAACTGATAACTAGTATTAACAGTGTAACCACTGCCTTTAGTGAATAGAACTAAAAACTAGTATTAACAATGCAATCACTGCCTTTATTGAAGAGAACCTAAAACTAATATTAACAGTGTAACCACTGCCTTTAGTGAAGAGAACTAAAAACTAATATTATCAATGTAACCACTACCTTTAGTGAAGAGAACTAAAAACTAATATTAACAATGTAACCACTGCCTTTACTAAAAACTAGTATTATCAGTGTAACTACTGCCTTTAGTGAATGGAACTAAGAACTAGTATTAACAATGTAACCACTGCCTTTACTAAAAACTACTATTAACAGTGTAACCACTGCCTTTAGTGAATAGAACTAAAAACTAGTATTAACAATGCAATCACTGCCTTTATTGAAGAGAACCTAAAACTAATATTAACAGTGTAACCACTGCCTTTAGTGAAGAGAACTAAAAACTAATATTATCAATGTAACCACTACCTTTAGTGAAGAGAACTAAAAACTAATATTAACAATGTAACCACTGCCTTTACTAAAAACTACTATTAACAGTGTAACCACTGCCTTTAGTGAATAGAACTAAAAACTAGTATTAACAGTATAACGACCGCCTTTAGTTTTTAGTTCTCTTCAGTCCCTGATGAAGGTAGCATTGTTACCAAATAGTACTTCGGACGTTGTGTCGTATTTTGGTGTTGGGGTTTGAGCTATTTAGTGTGTTCTACAACATCGCGAAAGTTTACAATCTTCTTAAATCGAAAGTATATTTATTTTGCTAAAGAAATAAATCTCCATCCTATCCAAAATATAGGTGAAGATGGTCTTCATATACATCACCTGAATGGCCGCCAAATTATGTAATCTACGAATAAGTTAAATATGTGTATAGATTCGTACAGACCATGTCATATATGATGCTAACTAAATCTCCCAGTAATCTTACTGTAATCTAACCTGATTTATCCATATCGATACAATGTTTCAAATCGACTTTCAATGAAAATTAATTTGCAAGATAATTAAGTCTTGGAATGCCTAGTGTATGTGTGTACTTATGTATAAAACGGCGACATTTTTTTTTGTAGGACAAACACCAACGCTGTGAAAGTGACGATTGCTTTGTGCAACCATTTTTGCTACTAAAATGCACGTCGTCTACAAGCAAACGAAAACAATTACCATATAATAGCATTCACTGAGAGCTGGAATAAAAAAAATGAGCGTACGCAGTTGCAAAACTTACTTAAGTCTATCTTGCATTACTTGTGCATGTATCTATTAATACACCACTGGCGCGATGGTACGTGGTATAAAAATTATTATGTCAATCGAAATTGGCCAATGGATCGTCGAACTTGTTAACGAACATGTATAATAAATAATATGCGGCGTTCTTGTTGTTGCATAAGGCAAATTAATAAAACATTAACTTTTAGGCGGATTTTATAAAATGTTTTGCTTATGCTAATAATGATTCCATATTTGAATATTCTGTTTGAACAGAATTATGCACATTAAAGATACGTAAGTCTCATCGGTCAATGATTTTACTCACTTAATGGAAGTCTAACTAACATATTGATATAAAAAAACACAAAGTTGCAAGTTCCACAATTTATTTAAATTACTTAATACGTGTTTATACAAATTGTTCTTCTGAAGAAGCCAAATAATGGTGAAACACGTATTAATTATTGTGGAAATTACAACATTGTAATTTTGTTCTCAAAATGCAGAGAGCATTCGATTTATTCATTTCTCGTGCGTTGCAACTAGAGTGTTAACAAAGAAAGTTCCCAAATTGGGCGTCAAGTCTGTCTACTTTAAGGTGGCCAGTGGCATGATAGACACTTGTACCTTTTAGTATTCAAAAATAGATGGAGACTCATCACTAAAGAATCGCAAAAAACGCTTGAAAACCCCTGAGAATTTGTTCCATGAGAATGTGTAAATTGCACACATAATCACCGTAGTCATTCAAAGAGCATGAAGCTGCTTCGTACGCATCGTCTTTCCAAATGGTTGAAATTGTCGAGTGTGATACACCATATTCCTTTGCCAAGTCTTTCTTTGGAATTCCGCTCTCTAGCTTATCAAATATATATATATATATATATATATCTCATAAAGTAAAGGTTAAACACACAAAAGATACTTTTAAATGTTTCAAGAAATGATTATTAACACTCTACGTATGTTTCGGTCCACCAAGTCTTTGTCAAGAGTGAAGACTTGGTAGTTCGCAACATATGTAGAGTGTTAATACAATTTTTTTTGAAACATTTAAAAGCATTTTTTGTGTGTGTAATTTTTACTTTAAAGATGTTTCAGAATTTCCCCACCGCGAGTTCTATTGAAAATGTATATCAATAATACGCGATTTTAATTTACATTCCAATTAGTTTTCATTCAAATTTAAGATATATCAAAATACGAATATCCTGGAGCAATTATGAAGTCAGATTCTAATTAACTGTCAATAGATACCTAGGATATGACTGCTCAAAAACGGATATCGAATTTGAGGTTTATATAAGAGTCATGTTTTTTAAGTAAGTACCGTTTAAAAAATAATAAAAAACGTGCAAAGATATCTTAATAATTTTATTTTTACATGAAACCCTGTACCTTAATCTAATTTTCTACGTAATTTCCTTCAATATTGAGCAACTTGTCATAAAGTTTGACCAGTGACCAATTTTTGAATACCCTTCTCATAGAACTCGGGCCTGACTTGTTAACTGTTAACCACTGCATCACAACTGTTTTGACTTAGTCATCGTCTTGAAGACGCTGACGGCCCAGAAGTTTCTTCAAATTGTAGTCACTGGGCGCCAGATCAGGGCTGTACGGAGTGAAAAGATGTGATGAGATCTTTGATCCGATTAGCCACATACATTGTCATGCACATTTGTGCGGCTATCTTTAAATGCTCTCACCCACTTCCTTACCATTCCATCACTCATAATGTTTTGTCCGTAAACTGTACAGATCTCACGACGAATATCAATCGGTTTTGGTCCTTTAGCACTAGAGAATCGTACAACAGCCCGGATTCCAGACTTCACGGTCGGCGGGACTCACGATTATCTGAGGAATCTTAAACACTCACTAAACAACGTAAACAATGGCGAATCTAAGACCAAATTTGGATTAAGCACTACAAACTCCGGCTTATCTTCCTGATCCAGTTTATTATCATTGTTATTGTGTTAAAAAAAATCTTAATTGTTTATATTTTGCTGTTCACTGAGCATTAATACATTAATAATTTATTTATTGTAAACTAAATATACATGCACAAACAAGTAATTCAATAAAGAAAAATTAGCGCTACGTGATATATGCAGATATTCTAATTATAATTTAAATTGGTTTTTAATTTTGTAGTCAATGATTTCAGGCACCTTAGAATTAATTCGAAATGTCACAAGTCTGAGAAATGCATTAACATTTACAAAAGATAATAACCTTTTTTGTGCAATATGTACATATTATTCATGTTTCATCAAAAATAAGGAAATGTTTTACAATATTAATTATAAGGTTATGAAATTTATGGCGCCTTTTACGAAATTAATTTGTTTTTTATTAAAACATGCGTTATGATAAAAAATATTTGATATTAAAACGCAATCCTTTAAAAGAATATCACGATGAGCTTTCATTTCCAATAAAGATCGTTACATAACAAAAACAGTTACTGTTTTGCGTGATATTTTAAGTTAAATTTATATGAGAAATTTTAAATTTGAATTCTTACATATTTAGGCATAGGTTACGATAAAATTAAAATTTCAAATCTGCCTGGAATCGCCTTAGAGTTACGTATTTATATTGGAAAAACAAAACTAGTTATGAACAAAAATTCAAAAGCAAATCTTATTTGCAGTAAGTTTGTTTTAGGTTTTCAACAACTTCTGGTCTTTAATAAATTTCTAACACTATGTTCAAAGTTTTATTTCTTTCGTTATGGTGTTGTTGCTTATCTACGTCTCTTTGAAACATAAGAGTACATTTACATATTAAGGCTTTTTTGATTTCTAGGTTTTCTAGAAGTGATAGTTTTCTAGACTAGATGTATACTGGTGTGTAAAATTATTACATTATTGGTGGTAAAAGAATGATTTATATTTATACAATGTTCAGCAAACCCATTTGAATTGCTTTTTCTATTTTTTATCGCAGACAGATGTCCCCCTAGGCGTATAGATATAGCCCTACCACACTGTCCAATGTATATTTATACTCTTATATTTGGCCGCATTGACCGAAACAAATTTGTCGAGTGATTATTAATTGTGTGACATTTTCCCTGATTTCTTTTTTACTAAATGTTGTACCAAAAGCAGTTTAAATTTTAATTATGTAAAGAAAGTCTCACCCTAATTACCACTAACTAAATTTTATATGAGCGGACACGTGTTTCGCCCACTTCACACGTGGGCATTATCAACGCGAGACTGGTGGTATAAAGTGGTCGAAACACGTGTCCGCTCATATAAAATTCAGTTAGTGGCAATTAGGGCGAGTCTTTCTTTATTTGATTATACTTTTACCACAGTCTCCTATTTTCTACTTAGTTTAAGTTTTATTCATTCTTAGAAATAAATTTGTACATTGTAAATGTAAATATAAATATAAATATGTAATCAACAGAAACAACTACTCCGAGGGCTAATACCCCTACCGGCATTGAATTACACTGTTGATTCCGATGGATTCATAGACGAAGATATAACATATTCAAAAAATAAGGAATTAAAATCCTTATTCGTCTAATTATTAAGATCAAAGATCTCCAATTTGGAACGCGTCCTACCAAGTAGGCATAACGAACCGAAAGCCATACCCACGACCGGTTTCGACCTATCGGGTTTCATCAGGTGGGCGCTGGCCGAAATGCCTTTAATAATATAGCCTGTATTCATCAAAGAATCAATTTATGAATGTATATACACCCGTAAACTTTTAGGTCGACCTAATACCAATAGACATTGAGACCCGGTAGGTCGAAACCGGTCGTGGGACATGGATTTCCGTACATTGTACCTACTTGGTAGGACGTGTTCCAAATTGGAGATCTTTGATCTTAATAATTAGACGAATAAGGATTTTAATTCCTTCTTTTTTGATTTGTACATTGTAAGTTTATCATAAACAAATAATGTCACTACTGTCCTTTAAACGTTTTCGTTTACATGTATGTTTCTATTTAAAATAATACTGTGTCAAATTAATTACATCTCCAGTCAAAATAGCAACAAAAATTCGAACGGAAAGCTACTATATACTTACAAATTGAGTTCAAAAGACATACTTATCCAACATGGTTATTACCATATAAGTCTGTTGAATCATTGTTCGCAGTGTAAGTTATGTGTGGACTCTATACACTCGCAAACTTTATTTTGTGATAATGTTTTCAAGTGCCATCGACGTAATAAATTTAAATCAGATAACCGAAAAGGACATCACTCCTGACGTCGTGACTTCCTCATCCTCGAACAGACCCCGCGTTTGAATGTATTGTGCATATTGTATAATAAGTATTATAAAATACTTGTGTGTATGCATCGACAATGAGGTAGATAGTTCAATGTGCGTGCGTGACGTCTGGGAGCCTCAAATAGTGAAGTACATAACATACGTATAACGGGCAAAGCCGCTATTAAATTGTTACTTAAGAACGCACTTAAACTGAGCTTTAACACTAACGAATAATATGCGTAGTATCGACGTATATAACATTACTTTCCATCCTTAGCGGATGGTAGATACAGAAATGGTTTATCAATTGAACGAATCTTTAAAGGAATCAAAATACAAAAGTCGACTATATGTATATATACAGATGTATTATAAATACCTGGTTATCGCAATAGTGTTCCAATTCCCAGATTGTAAAATGAATGGGAACTACATACACATATATGTATGTAAATTACACTAATTAAGAATAGAAAAAAGTAGTACTTAAATAAATGCCATTTTAATGGCATTTGTGAATGGAGAAATTGCATCACATGAAATAACCACTCAAAAGAAAATATCTTCTTAAAAAAAACTTCTCTGTGGTTCATTCCCACCAGCTACTCATGCTGGTGCTGGTGGGTGGGCAGTCCCTCCGACCTATACTGTAGTGCAAAGCCGGAGGGTAGGGCGCAAGGTCCTCTTCAGCCTCCCTTCACCATAATTATTTATACTGTATATTCTTCAAGTGGAAGAATGGTTACTTAAAACTAATTAGGTATAATTGCTAATTAATTTTTTCAACGAAAATAAATTTCTTGAAGTATTAAAAATAAATGTTATACGACAAATAGCAACAATATTAGAATGTTTATCATTCATTAAAATGACGCATTAGCGTTGTTATAAAACCAAGAACAGTGCATAATTAAAACTGGCATTTTAAGCTAGGAGCCGTTTTATTACAAGATATAAATCACTCATCACCCGAATTCTCGAACAAGAATAATATTTATAAAGCGAACTATTATAATGATAAATATTAGTAGTAGGCAATAAATTGTGCCGTTTCGAGAGGTACAATGAGACCTTTGGATCGAGGAACTTTTACGAAATTATGCGGTAGGTTTATCATCAGAGGTGAAAGTTCCAAATTATTTCAGACATCTTAAGGCTGTCTCAGTTTTATGAACGAAACAAAATGTCACGTTTTTGAAGAAGCAGAAACACTTTTAACGCCATAACACTATGCAATTTATGGCAATTGTATTAATGATCATATTTTAACAGCAACTTTAGAAAATATAGGACAATAAATATGAATATGGAATCAACAGAAACGACTACTCCGAGGGCTAATACCCCTACCGGCATTGAATTACACTGTTGATTCCGAACGATTATTAGACGAAGATGACAATACAAAAAAAGGTAAAATATCCTTTTTTCGTCTAATTATAAAGGATCACAGATCCCAAATTTGGAACGCGTCCTTTATAATTAGACGAAAAAGAGATTTTTTACCTTTTTTGGATTATGTAGGATAATCTTATAAGAATATAATTTTAATATTTGTTTTAAATAATAATCACTTTCGACCTTTGCTTGACAAATGAATGAATGAATCTTTTCTTAAAGTAGCAGCTAATTAGGGGAAGTTGGGACATTAAAAACCGAGTTTACACCCCCTAAATATTAAAGAAAAAATGTTATCCTATTTACCAATTAACACTAGATACATACCTATATAATTTCCGGTTACTCTACATTTACTTGTAAACATTCTTACCGTTTCTTCTGAAACTCTTTTGGTTTATGACCGCAAGGTCAAAACAATTATAATGGTTTAATACTATTTGATGCAAGAATTTGAAACGAACATTTCGTTTGTCTACTTAATTAAATATTTTATTTTATTCTAATTACACATCGTTAACTTTCGATTATTATATTATTATTATTATTATGTTTTGAAATTTTTCTGTAATTGTCGATAAGGTAATGGTCACCTAAACGATTAAGTCTTTCACGAAAAGTGGTGAGCTAAAATTAGAAATGGCCAATGTCTTTTGCGTAAGGAATAGATAATAGTGTGACCCAGGAAGAGAAATTGCTGACTTTGAGTGAAAACCATTGCAATTTGTATTCTCAGAGAGCAACACGGTGCGGTTTCGAACCACAATTCGATTTCGTGAGGAATTTTTCATCACGATATTAGACCACCGACACTTGTCTTTCTTGTTTACATGCAACAACACACGAAAAGGCCGCATTAATTAAACATGTAATGTCCAAATTTAATTGTTATTACCATTATTTGCTAGTATTTCTTCATGATTCCGTCCACGGGCTTGCCATTAATATAATCAATTACATATTTATACCTTTATAGTGCAGGTTATGACATTATATTCACATTCCAATCCATTTCTCTACCATTTCTCAATAAACATATTTAATTGGAACGTAGAGAAATTCTGAAAGCGTCCAATCGTTAAGAAAGACATATCAGGAGCTTTAACGTTTTCGTGTTTCAAACAAATTGGGTAAATTTTACAAAACCAATAAATAAACTTCAAATATGTATGTAGTGATGGGAAAAATACATCTTGATCATGTAATTACATATAACAGAAATAAAAACCTTAACAAATGAAAAGAACAACAAATAGAATGAAATGAAATGAAATCAATAAAATTGATAGCTTAAGGGTATCTGCCGTTATCACTTGGTGAAACATTTTTCAAAATTGAGAAAAATTAAAACACTGAGGGTTTCACTAAAACTTTATTGAATACTCGATACGTATTTCGCCTTATAATGGCATCTTTAGGAGTAACGAAATTATACTAAGTACCAAACAGAAATACATTAATTTATAGTACATACTAAGAGGGTGGGGGATGAACAATGTTAACCAGAAATTTACCTACAGTAAAGTTATTAAAATAAGCTGCATGCTGTAGGTAAATTTCTGGTTAACAATAAGATGACTGGAAAAACCGACACCCTCCATAAAAGCGGTATATACAAAATCAATTGTTCAGATTGCTCAGCTATTTACATAGGAAAGACCAAAAGAGATTTTAACAAGATACAATGAACACGTAAATTACGTAAAATTCAATAATCATGCTTCAGGTTTAGCCACTCATCTTATTGAAAATAACCACAGCATAAATATAAATAATTTAGAATTATTACTCCATTTAAAAGGAGGTCCAATACTAGATAGATACGAAATCATCGAAATAAAAAAAGCAAAAATAGAAAATAAAAATATTACTAACGACCAAATAGAATTTGGTAACAATCCGTTATTGGACCCAAACATTGTTCATCCCCCACCCTCTTAGTATGTACTATAAATTAATGTATTTCTGTTTGGTACTTAGTATAATTTCGTTACTCCTGAAGATGCCCTTATAAGGCGAAATACGTATCGAGTATTCAATAAAGTTTTAGTGAAACCCTCAGTGTTTTAATTTTTCTCAAAATTGATAGATTGTAAATCGTATTCATTGTTCAACATTTTTATAAATTAAGTATTAAAATGATCTCCCTCTATGATGTTTTACCCGTTTGTTTAACCTTTTTTTATTACATTGAAAATATTAATGTTGGTTCTGAAGAAAGCTGTACTATTTGAGTTTTTTCGTAGTATGCTAATTTCTTGTGATATTTGGCTTATATTAGTTATAGAATACAAAAAAGTCTGTATCGGTCAAATTGGGAGATCCTTCAAACGACGGGTGGACGAACAACTTTAATTTGGAAACAACAAACTCAACAAACACCTCTCACTAATAATCATCAATTTAATAAACAATTTAAAATATTAAGTTGATTAAATAAAAGAATAAATCCTAATCTAATGAAATACATGTTCATCAATGTTCATCAATAATCGCAATAAATTAAATATAATTGTTAATAATCAAGTAAAAACAAACAATACTCCCCTGTTGAACTTTAACTTATAACTTTAATGTTACCCCCCCTATTAACTCTATCAATCCTTAGTATATAGGTATTTTTGTTCTCTTTTAACAATATTTTTCCAATTTCCTAATTAACCATTCATGAGCACAGAAGTGTTCTTTTGTTGTTAATATCGATTGTACCCTGCGCTATTCCTTGTTTTATAACTGTATCCCTTTTTTCCATTCTGAACTATCTACCCACATATCGATTATTCTGAACGATAAATATAATGAATATATATAATAAATCTCATAACTTAAATATTCAAATCAACCAAAAATGTCTTATATCTTAAGACCTAAAATAATAATGTTTATAAAAGCATGATTGCATGAGCAGAATTCGACTGCATCAGAGTAAAACCCAAGTCAAAACCATCATAGTCTTCGTTTTGTTCATCAGAAATTTCTACTTTTCTACTCTAACTTTATTTCAAAAATAAAAGCTTCAATATATGGCCAATATTTATTTTTAAAGAAAAGAAACGTAAAAGTGCATCCTAAATGGGTGATTATAAAGTATTTTATTTATTGTATGTGTCATTCATGAAAAAATTCTTGGCTTAAAGCTAAACTCGTTTTGGTCAATTCCATATTGCTTGCTATTATTAGTAAGTAAGTTAGTTCTTTTTTTTTGTTGTTTACAATGTGCCTTTGTCAAGGATATCAACATTCTTTCGAAATTCGACTAACAGAGGGTCTTGAGAACAATTTTATAAACCTGTTTAACATAAAACGTCGCTTGCAAAAAATAAAAATGAAATCAAAGGTAAACAGTACCAAAAACCTTCAATTTTGAATACATACCAAAATTGTAAACCGGCGCATTAGTAACGTAGAGTTCTTTTATATTAAATAAATATAAAAATTACTATGTCTCACCTTAAAAGATGTATGACACTAAAACCAAAAAAAATCACTATCTATAACAAAAATTAATTCACTTCGAAACAAATATTCAAGCATTCAAGGAATAAGTACTTTGAACTGCAAAACGGATAAAATCATTACAACAACAAAAAAAACAATGCACGTTCGCAATTGACACTGCGAAAAATGAAAAAATTCTCAGAATTTTACAGTGTAACAATAACTATGTCAAAAATGTAAACATTTTTTATTCAACAGGAAAAATACTGTTTGTAGAAAGTTAATATTACATATACGAATGTAAATAATATGTCCAATCTAGCAAGGCAAATACAGTTTTATCATTTTAGCAGTGGTGGCTACTCGTAATATAAATATATTTATTATTTTACAATAAGTGAAGAAAATTCATGTAAAATTAACAATGTAATGATTGAAATAGCCCTTATAAATGTCAAAGTGAAGAGCTAGGCACGTGGTCGCCACACCTCTGCCAGCGCAAGCATGTTGCCATGACAACAGCGACATCAGCGGTAAATTTGCAACGCTAGCGCTTCCCACTTGTTTCCGAGTAGAGAAGAGTTCGCGACGGGCCGACCAGCCTACTGCATTTGCATGTTCATTGTACGTAACACGAACAATTCTCTGTATGTAACTTGATACATTTCCTGGCACACATTCTAATGCATATTCGAAGACATAAGTGTACTATTAATTCATGTTTTTTCCAATGGATGGCACGAGCCGCCGCTGCTTTATAGGAAACGAAATCGCACAATGGCCTTTCGGAAACAAACAAAAAAAAATCGGTAGGAGGAGCGGAGGAAACAACAATTAAGACTGTCACAAGAGTTTAATAATGTTGCACAAGAACTGACTGAACTATGAAGTGTTCACCGCAACAATTGCATATGGGTGAGGCAACCTACAGGGCGCAACCAAATTGAAAAATTGTTTACATTTTCTCAACGATTTCGACTAAGACTGTCAAATTACAACAATTACTTCTTCACTTAATAATTAACCAGTCACGGACAATAAACTGGACAACAGAAGTCACGAAATAAATAAATAATTTATTTTTAATATGAAAAATCTACTTTAATTATTTCTGTCCAAAGCAACCTTCAATATTGAAATTTTATCTAAAACTATAAATGGACAAATCATTTCAACATGCTATTTATTAACGGATTATATTAACATAGAAACTGTTTATATAACATGGTCGATACATTAAAAAACTTTCATCCATTGAGATAATGTCAACTTATTTTCATATTGACTCTGTTGATGAGTATGTATAGTATTAATAAAATTGGAGAAATAACTAAGAATAGTTTAAAATCAATTTTCCATTTTCCATTTTCCAAGCGATTTACAAGTACATGAAATTATCATTTAATTGATTATTATAATACAAGTTGAACCCGTTCAGATTTGGACGGTTACATTTAGTGGAGATCCTTCTTACTGTCACCTAACATAGTCCCTTAGTGCATAGCATTTCATTCTTGCTACATAGCACTTTTATTTTATTATTATGCTACAAATCCAAACAATCATCAATAATCAACATGTAAATCAGCTTTATTGGATTTTATTAAAATGATAACTTTACACGCAGTCATATTAATTCATGGAATATGTAATTTCGGTAACAGACGATTAGCCACAACCTATGTCAATTTATGACCTATTATTGACGTTTAAACACGCCCGATATGTCAATATATTCATGATCTGTAATTAAAAATTCCGATTAAACAACAATATCCTACATAGCTAATGTACGTCTAGGGCCCAATTCCGTCCTTTAATTAATCGTCAGTTAATTTCAAAATGTCGTATCATCGAAGGAGATAACTTCACCTATTTCCATTACAAACATATCTATTGTGCTCATTGGCATATTAACACACTATTTTATATGATGACAAACATAATACGTGAAAAAATATCAGTTACAAAATCATGACAAAATTATAAGTAATAAAAATAAACAAATTGATTACCTAAACCTAGAACATTATACAGTCCTAAATATTTAAAAAAAACAGACTTCTTCTACTTTTCCGTCTCCAATTTTTATAACAAACTGGATAACTCAAACCCCAACGCCAAAACACGACATAAAATGTCCGAAACACTTTTCGGTAACAAAGTTACCTTCTTCAGGGACTAAAGAGAACTAAATACTAAGGGCAATATAAATATTATATATCCTAACTAATTATATGGTCCAGTGAACAAGACCTTACAAAAACAATAACAAAAGAATTAGATTAATCTAAAAAGTGGAGAGTCTGGAATAGGACCCTTGTCACTATTAAGAGAACTTAATCTATTTTTATAAATAAACATACTTTCAAAACTATTTAGTAAGTAATTATGTTTAATTTCCTTAACTAATTTAAGGTTGTCAATATTAATCCTATAATTTTCAGTAAGAATATGTTGAGCAACACTAAATTTTTCAGTTCTACCAAATTTAGCGTTAGCTAAATGCTCTTTAAACCTGACCAGAAGAGAGCGTCTAGTCTGACCAACATATTTCTTATTGCAATCTTTACAATCAATTTTATGTATCCCCGTCTTTACTAGAAAAGGAATTTTGTCCTTAGGGTTACCAAGAATAGTTTGATGAGCATTAGAATTAGAACTGTATGCTATCTGATAACCAAGTTTATGAAAAATACCTCCGAGTCCTCGAGTAAATCTTGTCTCGTATAGCATAGTAATAAACTCGGTTTTACTAAAGTGTTTTTGAAAAGTTGAGGATCCAGATATTAAGTTCTTAAATTTAACTAATTTAACAGTAACGCTACGGTTATAGTCATTGTATTTAGCAATATTTTTAATAGTACAGAGTTCTTTGTGATACCTATTATTTAAAGGAAAACTAAGTAACCTACGTACAAGAAAATTAAAACTAGCCATTTTGTGTTGACTACAATGATTAAAGTCATTGGTTATCTATCTAGAGGTATTAGTGGGTTTTCTATAGATATCAAATTCTAAATAAATCACATTTCTTAGACTAATGTATCTAAAAATGGTAGTTTACCATCTTTTTCTATTTCAATAAGAAATTAATAGAAGGGAAACGTGAATTTAATTTAGTAAGGAAATCTTGAGGTTTTCCTGAAATTAAATCAAAGACATCAAAAATGTCATCTACATATCTTAGCCATACATTTCCTCTCTAAATAATTTTGCTGCTTTATTGTCGGCAAATCATTCTTAATCTTTTCCCCCTGGATATCAACGATGTTACAATGCCCACAATCGAAGTCGACAGAACACGTATCTACTCCACAAGAAGTTTTTGTGGTAAACAAAAGCGATTAGAATAGTTTCATTAATGTTATGAATTACAGGTAATTTTTAGTATATATTATCATTAGTCACATTTTCGTAGAGTCAAACTTTCGGTAATGATTAATACTAATTCCGTGAAATATAACGTAAGAACTTACGTACAATGTACACCCATTGTGAAGTGTCTGCAATGTCACAAAAAGTGTTAATCAAGGCAAAGGTGCGGTACATTATTCTATACGGTACCTATTAGGTGTGAAGAAAGTATTTTCACATAGAAGTATAAGCAAAAATATCTCAACTTGGTGTATAGTAATAAAGACTAATTTACAAAAAAAATATTCGTTCTCTTTCGATTGTCTTACAATTTTATGTCAATACACTTATATAACTAGATTTAATTGCAACTTCTGCTATTAGGAAAAGATTTATTGTAGTATTTTTTAGTTAAATTGTTGTTGCCAAAGTACCCATCCATTTCCACGATTCTTGAAAAGAGTCTTAAGAAGACCTTCTGCCGAACCGTCCGGCTTTGTACCAGAGGGGCACAAAAGCTTGAAATTTAAAATGTGTTAATGTGTATACAGTACCTCCTTACCATTTGAATATATTAGTCCTTAATAACTATTATTTGAAAAATGTATATTAGAATCCTACTCTGTGTAGTTTATATCTTAAAAAAATCAATAAATCTTAAAAAATTGATACAATATTCATATTACCATATTTCTCCGATAACCAACAGATGGCAATATTAGTACCCTGTTTGATAAAAACTTCTTGGTTGTAATGTTGTAATATCCGAATTTCAAATTTTATAATTTACCTCGTTAAAACTGCATTCGTCGTTATAAGAAAGGACGTTATATACGAAAGTTTTTAGTAAAACCAACCAAAAGTTGTTATATACAAACCAATGGTAGGTATAAACGAAGTTGTTATAAACGGCATTCACTATAGCAAGAAAATCAATTGCACTACTAAACGTTTTGTGGAAGTCATGTTTTCAGAGTCAAAACACTGAAATAATAAGCTTAACACACAACTTAGCTTCCAAAAATTAAAGGTTCTCATGAAAGTGTCGTAAAAGCTGTTGTTATTTTCTTCAAAACTTTATTCGCTTTTCTGAAAACAAACTTTTTGGTTAACTTTTAATCAAATATTTCATTCACGTATGCAGTTCCATCGTCTTTTATTCTTTTGTATAAATTATAAGGACAGTTTGTTAATACAATATATAAAATAGAATATAAATTAAAGTTTACCATTAAGTATCGGTTCTTTGGTTAAGTGTCCATGTCAAGATCTCGGTTTAGGAAGGAAATCATGTACTATGTTTCCTGTATATAAAATGACAATCGCGAAACATTACTGAGAATTACACACGAACAACGCAGGTGCCCACAAAAGTCTTTATATGAGTCTTCATGAAGACTTTGGGTACCCACAACCATTTCAAACCAAATTATTCGTTACCTACACAACGCATGTCTAAAAATCAGATTACAACCAAAACCCAATAAACTCCACAAAAAAACATTAAATCTTATATATCCCGTTATTGCTTCAAATTCAAATAAGTATTGTTCTATCACATACTTAGGAGATATTTCTTTAAAATTAAGACATATCTAAACTGTTTAAATCACATAATCTAGTTACTTCTTTCAAAACCAGTAATACTTTATCTGAATTTAAACATAACAAAGATAATACAGATAAATCTTCAAAATCTGGAGTTTATTTTCTTGAATGTAGTGACTGTAATCAAGTCTACGTAGGACAAACTGTAAGATCTTTCAAGCATAGTATTCGTGAACACAAATATAGCTACGCCAATGGAAAAACGGAACATTTGTTGCTAGAAAAACACTCTTTCAATGATAATTTCAAAAAATTTTAAAAGAATTACGTAAAAGTATTAAGCTCAATCTAACATAAAGTTTTTATATTAATAAATGTAATAAATTAAATGTTTTACTTAACGACCAAATTTAAGTCAATAGGTCTCCATTGTTAAATTTATTTTCAAAAATTTAATGCCCCCACTTTATTCCCACTGTATTTAGTATTTACCTTTTATATATAAGCTGATATTTGTAACTGTTTATTAGACTCATATTCACCTGAAGAAGCCAATGTATTGGTGAAACAATTGTTGTATTCAATAAATTAAATTTGGGACTTTTGTTCGTTTATTTTCTTCCTGTTACGATCAATATTTACTAAAGATCTAACGTTTTTTTTTGTATGTTATCTTTATTATTTCAAAGTTTCTGTTGGTTATAAAACTGTCCACCTGACAAGCGTAACCCAAGACTATAATAACGATAATAATAATTATTAATAATATCGATCGACGACGAGTACGATGTCGACCGCAAAACTAGATCAAGGTGGACAAGGTGTGGTCTTTGTTTGCATTCGTCTCTGATGTATCCAAGGGAAAAGTGCACGAAGATACGTTTAATTTATTCTATTCCGTATAAAAATGACCTCCAAATATTTACTAACCTACAATCATTAAAAAGAACTACCACAAGCACGGTCCATTGTTTTAAAATAGTTACAGTACACAGTAACATTAAAAAAGTACATACTAGGAGGGATTCAAATTGACAGAGAAGTATGGATGGCAATAAATAAAAATAAAAGGAAAATATCAGTATATAAGCGAAGAATATGAAAGTAGGAAGTTGAGGACGAACCACTAGAACACTTCGCCTATTTTGGATATTTAGGAAAAAGCGGTAGAGACTAATATAAAGGATATTTCAAGGTCGAGTAGCTTTTAACATAAAGAAATAATTTTTAACAGAAAAAGAAATAAAATATTGATAGGAAACCTACAGTTACAGACACGATTATACCATATTGTTCCTTACATCCCATACAGACTAAACTTGCAGCATTTCATTTCAACTTTTAAACTTACCTCTTTCTGAAGATAATTATCAAAAAGAAATCAACACAATAAAATTCATAGCAATAAGCAATGGCTTCAAACACAATCAATAAAAAACTTAACACAATTCCATACCAAAAGAACTTACAAGCTTTGGTCATCAATTTTGTTCCATTAACTATATCAGCAACATCAGTTATAACTTTAAAAACAAATTAAAAAAATTTCAACCTTACAGCCATAGAAACCAACAATAAAAATATAAAAACCTTACTAGTTAAAAATAAACCAACACAACCACCGGAATTAAAAAGCGGAGTCTATCAAACTTGCTGCAATGATTGTAATGCAATTTACATCGGAAAAAGTGGGAGAGCTATTGAGACTCGATTAAAGGAACATCAATACAGTATTAACAAGAAAACTTACGGAAGTAATTCGCCATGGACTCTTGGTGAAACATTATTTAAACAAAATATGAGTTAATTAAACACTTGGAGGAGTTTCACTTTATTTTATTGATTACTCTATGTATATTTTCATTTCAAATCGATCTAAAATTTGAAATTGTAGAAATTAATAAAGCTGTTTTGTCTAACAAAATATTATCCAACGACCAAGTACAATTCGGTATTAATCCCCTCTTAGACCCTAAGTTAATAGATCATAATGTGTAGGTATATTTAAACCAAAATTATTGTAAGTCTCTTCAATACTGTAAATACTCCTGATGATGCCCTAGCAAGGCGAAATGTTAATACTATATAATAGTATATACTTACTAATAGTATATACTTATATAATAATAATAATAAATATTAATCAATAAAATAAAGTGAAACTCCTCCAAGTGTTTAATTTACTCATATTTTGTTTAAAAAAACTTAATAAAACCGAATTCGCGGAACATTGTATCAGTTTCAGCCATTCTTTCGTTTCAACAAATTCAAAAATATTACATTCCCACATAAGTGATAATAGAAAACTATCTTTGCTTGGAAATCTGGAAATGAAAAAAGCTTTGTACAAAAATTTAAACTTAGTCAATAATCAGATAGAATTAGGCCTCACCAACTCCCCATTTCTCCTTTGTAATTTGTAGTAGGTATAAATATGTTAACATTAGTTTTAAGATTTAGTATAATTACTCTTGATAATGATCGCAGTCCGATCGAAATAATACTGTCGAGTTGTCGAAAATAAATATTGCTAAAACATTATTCGTTGTAAATGGATTCAACAAAAACAACTACTCCGAGGGCTAATACCCCTACCGGGAAAGAAAGAGTCATTATTTGTAATGGATGATTTATAGTCATATGTACTGCTCCATTGCGTAAATGTTATCTATTGCAAGCACTTAATACTGGATGGTCTAAATATAGCAAGCATTACGTTGAACGAGATGTATACCTATCAAATTCTAAATAAATAGAAATCTAAAATGCAATAAACTCATTTAGGAGCTTGTTGGCTTTCTTTTGAATATTCATTATAAAATTAGAAAATGTAACACTTGTAATTTTCATAAAATTATTTATTTCACTTAACATATGTTTCACCACGATGTAGCTTCTTCAGAAGTTATAAGTATACTTGTCATTACTACTGAGCAACAAATTTATTTATTAATCCTTTATCCTCATTCTTCAATAACTAATATCAATCAAATTCCGATATAACCAGAAGTGGCAAACAGTTGAAATTATTTTAAATAAATAGGTCATTCTTGACAACCCCTACACCCTCAGTTTTCTTAAAAGATCTAATGTACCCCTCAATTTGAATAACCCTGTATATCAACGATTTGCAGCAACTACAATTATTTTCAATTTCCCTGTCGTGAATCATTTTCTTTTGTGGCGAATGTAGTTCAATAGCAAAAGTTCAAATTCGTTTTATTGTTAATAAATACACAATATAGGAAAGATATTCAAAAAATAAGGAATTAAAATCTTTATTCGTCTAAATATTAAGAATATTGAGTAGTTGTTTCTGTTAAGTCCATATTTATACAATATATATAATAACGATTCAAGTGAAAACAAATGGTCGAATTGAAAGCAGTTTTCACTGTGAATGTCTTGAGTCTAACAAAGTACAGTGGCCGGCACGTGAGGGGATTCAAAAGCCATAAATCATCGGATGCGCAGTGGCAAAGTCTAGGCTTTTTAGGACAGTAGGCAGAATGATAACTGCTCAGCAAAGTTCAGTATAATAAGGTACTTATAACCGTGATTTTCTCCTTATGTTCATGATTATAGTGAAATTTTAATTGTTCACTTTGCAATACATCATTAAAACCCCATTAGGGTAAGTAAATCAGTGAACTGAATTCACTTGTGTTCCGTGTTCAGTACTTTTTCTCTCAGTGATACGCGCCGCTGAACGACAAGTTGACGTTTCGATCCAGCTATATTCTTATTGGCTCTTTCATTTATTGCTATGCTAAAAGTCTCCGCCTAGCTACCTGTCAATCTGACCGTCGCTGAATCTCCTTACGTGCCGGCCACTGTACCTACCTAATTTGTATTTAAATTTATTTAAAGTTAGTAAAGCGAAAAGAATGATTAAAGGCGTAGTCGGTGACCAATGGGTGTTAGCTGCACTATGCCGTGATAATAAATAGAAAATGGAAACATGATTCCGGAATCGTGTGACAAAAGGTTTCCTTTAATACGATTTTGTATTAACGGTGCATTTTTCGCATATATTACCATTCACTTTGAATATTCATTGTAAAATTAGAAAATGTAACACTTGTAATTTTCATAAAATTATTTATTTCACTTAACATATGTTTCACCACGATGTAGCTTCTTCAGAAGTTATAAGTATACTTGTCATTACTACTGAGCAACAAATTTATTTATTAATCCTTTATCCTCATTCTTCAATAACTAATATCAATCAAATTCCGATATAACCAGAAGTGGCAAACAGTTGAAATTATTTTAAATAAATAGGTCATCCTTGACAACCCCTACACCCTCAGTTTTCTTAAAAGATCTAATGTACCCCTCAATTTGAATAACCCTGTATATCAACAATTTGCAGCAACTACAATTATTTTCAATTTCCCTGTCGTGAATCATTTTCTTTTGTGGCGAATGTAGTTCAATAGCAAAAGTGAGAAGAATTTTCCCACAGGCAATGTCATTTGCAGTGGGTTTGGTGTAAGTTCTTGTTCTACCTTGAGGTAGAGCATGCATGATGTTGGTAACTAATAACGCTTGCTACCTGTAAATAGTTGTTTTAATAGGATAGTATATGTAGATGAAACATCACATAAAAGTTAAACATTTCTGTTAACATTTACTTCAATTAGGCAGGTGTAATCATAAAGAATTTATCACAAGTGCTATTTTACGTACTAATTATTTTCTTCTGATCGCAATACAATTTTAACTTTTACTTGAAATCATTAAATTAACAAGCAACATTAAATTGACATTCAAAAATATTTTATAATGGTTGTTAAAACTATTATAATTGATTTACTCATACATTATTTAAAAGAAATATTTATGATATTACAATGGTAAAATGGTTTAGTGGTAGGTACTTAAATATATTAACTAAATTTAAAAAGAAACTAAAGGAACCGAAGATTTTGAGAAATTCCTTGCCCTATAAAGAATTTTAGTCTTGCTTGGTAGCAAAGGATGGAGATTAAACGTCTCGACACCCCAGAGGTTGTCATCCTCAGATACAGGCAGTCAGTCCGCCGACCTTAGATAAAGACAGTCAACCTCTAATTAACCGTCTGTATCTAAGGATGACCCCTACGGCGTTTTAGAATTTTTATACGCTTTATGTGGAATTTTGGATAGTAGTGCTTTATTTGTTTTAGAAATCCAAAAAATCTTGTAAACATTTCTATACAAAAAAGTACCGAAATTTCTAAAAAAGAAATGACATCTTTGATTTTTTTTAAATGTGTAGTGAGTGTTAAAAAAATTAAAACAAAAACCATAATACATATAAAACGTTGACGGAAATGTGTAAAATCACAGTGGGTGTGATTTTATATTTTTGGTTTTCTAAAAAATTAAAATAACAAATATGTGTAAAAAAATTCTTTAACTATTTTCTTCACCAAGCGCTTTATCAATGCTCTATTTATTAACAAGATAGTTGATATTACATGGTAAATTTAATGGTATCTTATCTCTTTGCATCATAATTAAAAAATAATTGACCAACAAATAAAAAAGAAATGTAATAGAAAGCTACAGAGATTAATAGCCCAAATGATTTCTGCTACATAATGTCTTAATTTACTGTTTGCAAAAAGTGTAATGCTACATAAATTACCTTAATTTTCAAATATTATTTTAATTTTTCTAAAAAAATTCCATAGACGATTGAAAAACAAACTTATTATTACTTAATAAATTTATATTGCAATATAATGGCAAAGAATACTCCATATACAAGAATTCTTCCCTTAAGGAACGTAAATTTGCTTTTAATGACTGGACAATGTGAAAAGCTATTTCCGTTCTACAATTCGTTGTAATTAAAGACGAAAATAATTAGAATAATAGTAACATTCATAAGAAATCAGGAATTTTAAAAATTATGCTAAGACAACCCAACTTTTATTTCTACATCTACTACTAAGTGATGGTCCTTGAAATTTTGGAATAACATGACAGTTGAGGCAAGGTCCAAGATTGAAAAATTTCTTTATTACATTTCACCACTTGGTTAACAAAGTATCACGTTTAATTAATGATTCGTCAATGTAATCATTTAACATCAGTATAAATATATTCAGTATATCTTCTCGACAACGAATTATCACCTATCAATTAAAGAAAGGCTTGGCCTGGTCTTGATCTATTTTAAGAATAACCTTGTTGAATCAAGATAAGTAACTAAAAGCAAAAAAAACACTTACATCTAACGCAACACAAGTTTTTATAACAACAGTACATACAATACACGTGCATATTTGCCTATCAATGCTTAAACTATTTCAAACTATTTTGTGTTTCATTCCCACCAGCTGCTCTCGCTGGTGGGCGGGCAATCCCACCGACCTACACTGTAGTGCAAAGCCGGAGGGTAGGGCGTAAGGCCCTCTGCAGCATCCTTTCAAGAATCGTAGGAGTGTGTGGGTGGTGTGGTTAGGGTGAGAAAGATGAGACGGACGAAATGAAGCAGGAGAGAATTGAAAGATTAACTATAAATCAAAAATATCAAATAAAAAGGAAGTAGTGTTTGCCCCAGTAGACCTGGACATTGTATAAATGAGAAAACTAATGGAGGGAGGAAATGACAGGAATGACCTTGTACAACAATAAAAAAGTATCTTTAGATGAAATCAGGGGATGGGGCGCAGGGGGTGCAAATAAAAATCGACGGTTCCTTCATGTAGAATCCAGTAGGCATTTACTTAAGTGTTAAAATAGAAAGTGCTGAATTATATTCTGTTACATTATTATAGTCTATTTCAATTTAAAAACATGCTTAGAAAACTAAAATTATTATACTTTTTAATCTTTATTTTCCCCTAGGATCAACAGCAATTTCTTCTATAACAACCCAGGTGACCTACGATAACCCTAACTTTCCGTTTTCTTTTTAACTTCGTTGCGCCCTGTGTTCACCTACTCTTTCTAATAGCTCCTCATGTATAACCTTTTCCATTCCCGATATTTTCATCATCCGCCTATAATACCACATCTCAAACGCTTCTTATACCCGTCTTCTAACATGTCCTTAAATATTTTTATTTTTCCATGTTATACTTGCTATTATTAATAATAAAATTGTGATATATTGGGTATTTTAAATTCGTTTTATTGTTAATAAATACACAATATAGGAAAGATATTCAAAAAATAAGGAATTAAAATCTTTATTCGTCTAAATATTAAGAATATTGAGTAGTTGTTTCTGTTAAGTCCATATTTATACAATATATATAATAACGATTCAAGTGAAAACAAATGGTCGAATTGAAAGCAGTTTTCACTGTGAATGTCTTGAGTCTAACAAAGTACAGTGGCCGGCACGTGAGGGGATTCAAAAGCCATAAATCATCGGATGCGCAGTGGCAAAGTCTAGGCTTTTTAGGACAGTAGGCAGAATGATAACTGCTCAGCAAAATTCAGTATAATAAGGTACTTATAACCGTGATTTTCTCCTTATGTTCATGATGATAGTGAAATTTTAATTGTTCACTTTGCAATACATCATTAAAACCCCATTAGGGTAAGTAAATCAGTAAACTGAATTCACTTGTGTTCCGTGTTCAGTACTTTTTCTCTTAGTGATACGCGCCGCTGAACTACAAGTTGACGTTTCGGTCCAGCTATCTTCTTATTGGCTCTTTCATTTATTGCTAAGGTATATGTCTCCGCCTACCTACCTGTCAATCTGACCGTCGCTGAATCTCCTTACGTGCCGGCCACTGTACCTTGTTTTCCATCAAGGTTCGCGTTGGTACTAGTTTTAAAAATACTTATCAAAATAAGTTTAATGTTTCTATACTTTTATTATTAAATGAATCAAAACAGGGAGTTCTTACAACGAAATATATTACGCGTATTAACTGTTTAATCGTTATTTAATTGATTATTTATCTAATTTCACTAGAAGGTCTATCTCAAACAAATTATTCATTACCGTACATTCTTTTGGACAATTTACTTTAACAACATACATATTACAATACATGACTACGTAAACGCAGGTATATGCATATATCAACGGTGTTCGAAGATGTTAGAATGGATACATTCACCTTAAAGTGCAGTCAAATGTCACTTGTAACATTACTTGTATATTTTATACAAACTTCTTCGTCGAAGTGAAGATTCATTATTTACATATTAAATTGTGAGTTCTCTTTGTCTGTCTTTTCATTTATATTACAACTTTTTATCTGACATAACAAAGTTATATTTAAAATCCAAATACTATTTAAATGCAAACTATCTATTTCTATTTTCTATTTTATTTAAATGATTTTCTGTAGGCATTAATTTTTTTAAAGAATTTAATTTCATTACAATTTTCAAAATAAACAATAACCTTAAAAACCTTTTAGAAAACACACACATGATAATTTATATATTTTTGCGAAATAAATTGTGAAGATCCAATAGAATAAAAATCATTCCATAATTAATCTCATGTTTTGGGCCGATCCATAATTCTATCTTCTTCCTAATGGTATTAAACGAATTACGGTTTTCCTTCCAACTCTTCTTATATCCCACTATCTTTCCTTTGCGCTTATCCCTCGCCCCAAGAATTAACAACACCCTCATCGAACATTCATGTAATATACATTGGTAATTTTAGCATTTTTAGAAGCCTGAGGAGGAGAGGTATTAATAGGTAGGTCTGAGGACACCTTCCCCGGAAATCCGACACTTCTCAACTGGGTGTACTTTGAAGATTTCTTTTCCCCTCCCCGAAAACAAAAAAAATTGCTTCTACCATGGCCAAGCCATGTTGATTAGTTGTAGTTCTAACAGAATACACCTACCCCTAGTAAATAAATGTTACTCCTGACAAAGACATCGAAAGTCGAAACGATTGTAGAGTGTTAAATAAACAAAAATCGAAGCATAAATATAAATATGGAATAAACAGAAACAACTACTCCAAGGGCTAATACCCCTACCGGCATTGAACTACACTGTTAATTGCGAAAGATTCATAGACAAAGACATAACATATTCAAAAAAGAAGGAACTAAAATCCTTATTCCTCTAAATATTAAGATCAAAGATCTCACATTTGGAACGCGTCCTACCAAGTAGGCACAACGAACCGAAAACCATATCCCACGACCGGTTTCGACTTATCGGGTCTCATCTAGTTAGTTGTGTCTGTTAAAATTTAGACGAATAAGGATTTTAATTCCTTTTTCGAAAAATTGAAACATTTAAAAGCATTCTTTGTTTAATTTAGTATTTATTAAATAACTGTATGTCCTGAGTTTCTGCGTTATCTTGTACATGCTCACGAGACTCGTTTAAATAAATAAATTAAAATTCGTTACAGTTCTTAAACCTTTTGTGAAATCACGTAAAAGTTTCACCAAATACACACATCCAGTTTAAAGTATGCGTTGTAATTCTCGTTTCGTTTTTCTTTAATGACTTCATCAGGGTGCAAAACCACGCTTTTGGTACCGCTTGCACGTGGTACCAATTTATATGGTGTACATTTTCCGTCCATCCGTACGTCCGTTGGTCGGTACCGTACACCGTGGTAATCTTGTGTCCGTTGTAGTTTGTACATTTAGGTATTTGTAAGGTGCTGTATAGAGACAGAAAAAGAGAAAAGCGGGGAGAACTCCCACCGTAAGTATAAGAAGCTTTGGTGGTCACCGGAGCCTTAGTGACAGGTTAACTAGTGCTTGTTAAACATGAAGAGCTTTGGGTGTTTTGTCTTACTCGGTGCAGCAGTTATTTTCACTGGTATGTACCCACAACTAACAACAGTTTTCGGAAACAACCTTTGGATTGTTGCATTTAACCCATTTGTGTAAAAAAAAAGATATTTTTTTTGTTTTTGTTTTTCGCGACTACGTTACGTTGGTGTGACATTGTTAGTGACTTTTTTGAATTGCAATTTCTTAATTATCCATTTAATCTAATTATAAAAGTATACAGGAATATTTTAAACAACATTCATGCATTCTAAAAATAATTGAAATTGTTATTTTTAGTCTTCTTCTAATTCAAAATACTTTTAAAGCCGATATTCTAATTTACATTATTTGTTGGGTATTTTAATTATAATTAATAGAATCTTGGTTTACTAGATGAAAATTGAATATCAACTGTGAATAACAACACATTAGAAATTTTCACTTTTTTATTCTCACTTAATATGTTTCGCTACGACTGTAGCTTCATCAGAAATAGGTACAATACAAATATTATTTGCCACCTGAAATAAATTAGAATAAGAATATGAAGCATTCAATCCGTTACGTAACAGGCTTACTTTTTTAGATCGATTTCAAAACTTTTAAATTAACCACTTATTTAATTAGGTAATTTTATCTACACTAACAGTTTGTAACATTCTGTTGTTTTTTTTAATAGCCTTGAATTAAATAAACTACAATTTTTTGTGAGACTTTTTTCCTCAATCAGTAATGCCAGTAATTAATAATTTTCAGTACAGATATCTTCACAAATGTTAGGGGTCATCGCTAATTCCTTTAAAATAAATTCATAAAGAATTCTAAGAATTGAATCGATAATAATTAATAATGTCTTCACCTAATGTTAAGGATTATGTTATTATATTATAATAGTTCTTAAGTATCTACTTTAACAACACCATCTGCAATTCGAAAACAAAAGAAAGCTACAACTTTCATGTCATGTGTTAGTTGTAAAGTAATACTAATTATTTACATAACATCAGAAAACTTACACATTTAAAACGATTTATTTTATTTTACGATCGATTGTAACGTATGATTGTCTACTGTTCATTGCCTCAGTAGGTTTTGTTGTCCAGTCGCAACCAATATTGTTTTTTTTGTTTTGTTTTATCGTATTACCCAATCTGAAAGACACTGTGCAGTTATAACTTTTGCGAGAGGTGAGAGGCTTCTGGGTCTCCCACTGAGCCAATAAGTGTATGTAATATGTTGTAGGCACGCAGTTATTTATATGTATAGATGTAGGTGCGGGGCTTGTATTAAGAATGTGCATTTTTCGTTCGAGTCATTACTGTATAACGAGTAGGAAAACGGTTATACTCATTTACGTACATCAATAAACATTCGTTTTGCAACAGAATTACGTTGTAATTCTAACGGACGTACTATCTACAAATAAAAAATTAATAGATAGGTATAGGTAACCTATTATGACATGTTTCCAAAAAGATACTTTCATTTTTTTTTATTGACTGTCAAATATAAACAAATGAATATTGTAACATACGGAAACTCCCCATGATTTGAATCACTCAAACTCAAAATCGTTTTTAAACGAATGTTAAACACAATAAAACAATGTACTTGAAAATTTATTTAATAAGAAAAGGTAACTAGGCTTACTAACAGTTGTTTTATATAATATAATAATACTTATCAGTATTGTTTATTATCGAATAAAGGCACATATGCATGACACTTGACTTTGACAAATTATAAGGTTAGGTTTCCTTCAACATTTCTATTGCTTTTCTGAATGATCCAGGTTCGTCGCTTAACGCACTGTTGGTATCTTCGAACAGACGTCTGAAAATATCGATGTATTTGCAGGAATTTTGAGTTTTCTTGATTATTATATCGTTTATAACTTAGCCAAGTAAGTAACTAATTAATTAATTTGCTTTATTTACTTAAATTCTTAAAAAAATATAAATAGACATAAAATTTTCATATTTAAATAAACTGGCTTAAATGAAGTTGTACTGTAGCAAATTATTAATGTAATTTAAAGACAAATGTAATTCTGATTGTTGTGATGAATTCATTCATGTGTAAAAATCCGTTAATCCAAGATACAACCAGAGTTAATAGCTTGACCGGCTATTGATATCTCCAAATAAACAGTTTTTAATATTAATTTGGCAAATTCTTACATAAGTTTTTATAAAAACGTTTCTTCATATACAGGGTGTGCCAATAGTGCGGTAACGGATTTGGATAAAAGTTTCATCAAATGAACTCGTTCATATTTTAAAATTATTTTCGATTATACAGAGTGTTCCGTTTCGCCTGGGTGCTACCTTACTTAATTTTTTTAAATGGAACACCCTATATTTTATTAAAGTTTCTGAAATAACTGGATTTTTTTTAATTTCTGTCCGTTTTTCATATCTCAATCGTAATTGGCCATGAAAAACTAATGATCCCTACGCAGATGTTTGACATTTGGAGTTTTTTTATTTTTTTTTTATTTTTTCTTCCTTTGGGGATACGTGAAGAGTCTCGTATACAAAGAAACACCTACTACTGCAGGTAATATGAAAGGCCGAATTAGGGGCGTTTTTAGGACAGAAACTGTTAAAGAAAGACCCTAACATCTATTAATAAAAACCAAAGGGAATTGAATTGTAAATTTGATAACATGAAAAAATATACCATTCCATTTAAATGTTTCAAATTTAAAAAATTAAAAATTATCTGTTTCATTTTTGAAAAGACTAAATGAGTTATAATATTATTTAGTATGAGACGATAGGTAATTCCTTGTTCAACACAATGGTGAAACCTGGATTCTTCTATGTTGTTTCGTTTCGGAGATATGATGGTTTTTCTGAGACGCTGCAAACAGTTTCTTTCTTCTTTAATGCTAAATAACTCCAAAACGGTGCAACTTCGACCCATTATCTGCTCATCAAAGTGACCTTAATTTTCAACTAAAAATTCAAAAATGCAATAATATATAGGGTGTTCCATTTAAAAAAATGAGGTAAGGTAGCACCCAAGCGAAACAGAACACCCTGTATAATCGAAAATAATTTTAAAATATGAACGAGTTCATTTGATGAAACTTTTATTCAAATCATATTTTCGTAAAATCAATAATAAAGACACAATCTTCCGTCCACGTAAAAATTTGTTCTTATACAATTGAACTAAGTGGATTGAAATTTTCTGTATAATTGTAAAATATAACTAGGCATAGGTAAGTATATCTGAGTATTGCTTAATCTAGAGCAAAATTATCGTTCTTAGAAGTGACAGTGACCTTTATGTAAAGAGGAAGTAAGGTGCATGTGTTCTTTTGCATTAGATGTGTGTATTTATTACAGATACATATTTATATTGTTTCAAAGTAAAAATGCTTTGTACCTGTTAGCCTTCGAATTCCTTTGCAATATTGCACTTTTTTCAGTAAGGACTTTGCATGGTACTACAAAACAACGCGATAAATTAACATTAGGCGCGTTTCTAAATATTAAATGGAGTAAAATTTCAACCAAGACCAACCAGATTTCTATTCACGCGTCGATCAAAGCTCAACTTTTCCCGATTTTTTGTCGAAAAAGTTCTGTCAGTTTTGAATGACATTGACTTTCGTTGTGAAGACGGATTTGGTTCTTTTTTTGTCATTCTTCTGTGTTCTATTGAAGAATTTGCAACAGCATGATTTCTTGAAGGTATGACTCAATTGGCACGCCTCGATTAGCTGTTACAATACCTTTCTGAATTACAATTTAATTATTCATTTGAAAATTAATCACGAGAATTACGCAAATTATTTGTATGACAAACGTTTTTAATGACCTTTTATTATTTTTATCAAAAAGAAAGAGCCTCAATTACTTACGGTGTGTAACAGTAACTAATTCGTAGATTTTTATTTATTAACGAAGTCGAAATTATTAAAGAATTATTTAACAATATTAATCTACAATCAATTCTTTGGTCTTTACTTAATAAAAATCAATAGGAAATTGGAACATAAGGGCACGATCCCACTCTTCTTTTTCTTCCTCCATTTACTCCTGTTTCTGCTTCTAATATGTCTCTCACTACTTTAATAAAAAACACACAGACAGATGAGTTACAAGAAATTATTTATTGAAACCACAGCAATTATTTCGACATATAATGCCTTCTTCAGGTGGAGAAATAATCTTTGAGATGTTTGAGATTACTTCTCCACCTGAAGAAGGAATTGTATGCCGAAATCATTATTGTGGTTTCAATAAATAATTTCTTGTAACTCATCTGTCTGTGTTTTTTATTAATATTTGTTATTTAACCAATTTAAACAAAATAAAGTTGATGAATACCACAACATATCAAAAACAAAACTTGACTAGTCCTTACCTATATTAACTTCTAATAATTTTAATTTCGGTTTTGATTGCGCTGTTCCTGTTTCTGTTCAATTCCTTTATAATTTTATTTAGAACTAGACAATTAATTGTTGGTATTTGCGTTTATAAATCATATATCATTGACTACATACTGTTTGTATAATTCATCAGTGTCTGGCCTACGCGATCTTTTACTGCGATTATAAGAAAGTTAAATCGAGAACAGTAAAGAAAGCCCGAACATTAACATACTGTCTGAATTGTCGTCCTCCAATTCCTGCATTTTATCTATTGCTAAACATTTGTTTCCGGCCTACTAGGCAAGTAATAATATCAACTTTATAACTAGGGCAATGCACAGAAAATAATAATAAAGGGGTCACAAATTGTAGGAAAATAAAAAGAACCCTTACAGTTTTGGTATGCTCATTTATCTGTCTTTCTGTCTGTGTGAAACAACCACTCAATCGTAACCATACAAGTTATAAAATATTTGTTTTCATTATCAACACAAGAAAACAATAGAAAAGTTTTACAGATTTTATTTAATTAAATTTTTAATTTTGAATAAAACACTTTTTTATAAATTTCAACAGATTTAATTATCACTTGACAATTGTTTTGCCAAACTTTGACTTCTTCGGAAGTTATATTTGAACTTTAACAACAAATTAGATTATATGCTAGTTGAGGGAAGGGGTAGAGGGAAAATATTTAGTAGTGGGGAATTAATTAATTCTATTTGTTCGTTTATTAGAATATCGCTATTTTTAATTTTAATAACTTCTAAAATTTCTAGGGGAGACAATTTTAGTCTATTATTTTCTATATGTAATATTTTAAAATCTTCATTAAATTGATAATTGTGAGTAATTAGGTGGTTTGCATAATTAGAATTCTTGTTTTAAATTTTTTTACCTATGTAAAACATTTCACATGAATTACAATTTAATCTGTAAATACCAGAAATTTTCGAAAACTCCACATATTTTTTTCGGTCATTTAGTAGAGTAAATACATAAAGATTACTAACGTGTAAATCTTGAGGTTTACTATATATAACAGTTCACAATAACCTAAACAAGAGGTGGGATTAATTGTTGATGGACATTTCTATTTGATAATACATTATGTTCTGTTTATTAAATATGGATTTTTTAATCTCAAGCATTTCCAGTAAGGAAAGTTTCTTGATTTTCGATATGTTGGAATATAAAGCTTTGACATTATCCATATCTAGTGTCGTTCTGGTTTAGAAATAATGTTTAACCATACCACTCAGTGATACTTATTGTTTTTAATTGCCAAGATATATTCGGTCACACGTGTTTTAATAGTTTTACCCGACTAACCAATGTTAGTAGCATTACAATTAGCACAATCTATTTGATAGATTCTGTATTTGTTTTCAACAAACTCTTTGCCGTGCTCTACCAATTACAAACAAGGCTATCAAAAATTCTGAAAAATTTTAGTTTTTAAACACATTGAGATTGATTTTTTATGTTTTCAAAAAAATTTAAAATTCTAATTTATCTCTCTCTCGCTCGAGTAAGAACACAAGGTGCATTTATTGTGTTCTAGAATATTCCGGTAAAGTAGGTCGATAGCATGTTAAAGTGTTTAGTGTTGCTACGGTCAGTTCAATGTTGCTGTTGTTAAAGTAAAATTTTCACTTCTGAAATTTCCTTTTGAGATGCTCTAAAAATTATTTCTAGTGGCCGTGCTGATATTATAGCAAAAATACACAATTATTTAACAATATTTTATTATAATTAAAATTGTTACTAATAAGTTTAACTGTTATATATACATGTTATAATTATATATAGTACATTTATTGTGATATATTAATAACACGAAAAATTTATTATTTGCTTCATGGGGCAGTCTTCCTTTTTTATTTATTTCTAATTTGGATGATACTGAACATAAAAATGTTTAAAACTCTCTAACCAAGCATTTTTTAAATTTAAATATAATTGTAGTTAAGTACAATTTATTCATTTCAAATAATTCGCATATTCAAATTGTTCCCACATTCTTAATTTTAAGTTTTAGATAATTTTCAATATTTATAAGAAACATTCAAAAATATTAGTTATGACGGTAATATTCATAGAGACTTTTCCAAAACGTCACAAGCCAATAACATTATATTTGTGCTGAATGAAAATTACATTTGCCAAAACTTCAGGAATGTTGTATAATTATGAGGTAAAGGCATTTTAAAAATTCTAAAACTGGCCATTAAATTTTAATTAAAAACAATAGGTTCGTTAATTTATGCACTAATTTCTTTCGAAAATTTCGAAATAACAAAAGCAAATTTTTTTGAAGTATAATAGCATCGTAATTCAATATTTATATGTTCCACCAACAAACAGTAGTCTACATTTATTTTCCATTTCTACTCCTTATTTTAAATAAACTGTAGAAATCAGAGCCTGATGAGGTTGCAAGATTTTTTATTTAATTGAAAAACATTTCAAACAAATTTTTAATTAGACGTATTCTCGCTTCAAGAACAGCATTTTGTAATATGAAAACATTAATTAATTATTATATTGTCATGTTTTCTTATCAGAATATATTCGACCCTTAGAGTATTAAAACATGAAGACTATGTTTGTGATCCTGAAATTGAAAATCGTTCTGAGATACGGCTAAGAAAGATTCAGTCAATCGATTTTCGTACATTATGATTTACAGTTTTAGTTGATTCATAATTTTATGTCATACCATACAGCTAACAATATGTTCGGAACAAATGCATATTTAGTTGGTTAAGTCTTAACTTAGTCTATCCGATATCTTAAATTAACAATTTGGCACCAAAAAACAAAGGTCAAAACGAAAAAGACAAAACCTAACTGTCAACCAGCCTAATGTGTGAAACACAGGAAATAATTCTGTATTCAAATTATAAATATGTTAAGTCTAACAGTGATTTGTTTTGCGTATTGAATGTATTAACAGTATGACTGTTATGTAACAACATTATTTATATTCGTATGTGTGTGTGTGTGTGTGTGTGTGTATTTGTATGCATATATTTAAAAAAGTCGAACAGGTTTTACACACAAATAAATTCTCGTTGTTTCTTAAAGGTTTATACAATAACGTAGAATACTAATAATGTTAAGAGTTGAGAACCTCTGACATTTTTACATGGTAAATAATTAAAATCATGAATTCATGAAGCAAGTAACTTTCTCTTTTAACGTTTTGTACAAGTAATCTTTTTAATTCGAATTTACAATTTCCATGAAAGATTTAAATCCTTTATGAATAAAATATTCGTACAACACAAATGTTTAATATCGATAAAAATTCAATGGTGGACTCTTTATAACGAAAATGAAACAATAATAAGAAATATTTTGTGTATGGAGAAGTAGCTTTATAAGATGGAGTCTACTGATACTTGATTGAGATCCGTAGTAATAAAAAAACAAAAATAAAAGCGTAATTATATTTTATTGCACTCGATAATTGTTTCGCCACATTGTGGCTTCATCAGAAGTAGGTATACATAAATACTTAATCCTAAAGTAACAAAATTGTTCTTAAATAATATTTGAAAGGATAGGGAAGATGTTCAACAAAGGGGAATTGCCTACGTCTATTTTTTCATTAATAAGTAAATTGCTATATTTAAGTTTATTGATTCCCAAAATTACCAAAAATGTTATTTATAATTTATTTATTTATTTGTACAAATGTATCAGTGTGTCTTATGTTTAAATTGTACTTACACATGAAATGAAATGGAAAAATGAAATTAAAACTCTTATCACGGCAACCGTATGCACAACAATATGTAACCATTTTGTTCTAATATTAAACTAGTTTTATATTACTTTAATAAAAAATACTTCATAAAAGTGTTCACAAAACCCTATGTACAAGAAAAATACTTCGACCGCCTCAAACATTCTGAGTGATGTTACGAGCGTTCTTAATAATTCTCGCGTTTCTGTCCCATAATTCGCAAAATGTGTTGCCTACCCAAATGGTATCACTTTATAAACGCAATGCGCAGTCTAGTTATAATCACGTCTTTGAATTATACCACTAACCCTGCACGTTTATTGTTTAAATTATCTTTACATTTTATCTCTGAATTGAATTATGTACAATTATGTTAAAGGTTTCTGTTTATTGTACCGTTCAAAAGAGTATTACACAACTTTTTCTAACGGTAATCGCCAATGTACCCATGTTCATATCTCTTCTCTTCAATGTTCGGTTTTATTGTTCAATGATACCGGGTAATCGAATATCAACGCACCTTTCCATCGACCCAATTCTTGCTTGAACGGAAACAATAAAGCCCATTTAAAGCAAGACAATTACATTAAATTCGATATTGTCTGCAGCATTCCAATTTTTTTCACGAACCAAAAGAAAACTATAAAGCATTCCAACATTATTATGTTTTTTATTATGCTAAAATTGTTAAAAAAACAAATAAAATCTTTGAATGCACCATACTCAAGAAATACAAATTTTATAAAGTTTTGACAACTATACGTGTATTTTAATTAGCGTATTTTTAAGTCGGGGGCAAAAATAATTAGGGGTATTTTTTTCTTTTACAAATAAATTATAAATTTATTATAGATTCGTACTTATGAAATAATTTTTACTTCAATAATTATTATAGATATAATACGAAACCTAGAAGAACATTTATAGAAACTAAAAACAATTTGCTATTAATCAGAATTATGAGCGTTTCAAGGCAATTAAACAAAAGAAATTAACTCACCTATTCTTGGGGGGATGCAAAAAGGATTCGCGAAACAAAAAGTTTCAGAAACATTTCTTTAAAGGAAAGTTATACTCATTTCATATCGCTTAAGTCTGGTCCATATCAAATATTGTGTACTAATCAAAGAAACTAATTCACAACATAACTTAGTCGAAGTAGTGGTAAAGTAATAAAGTTGAAAGAATATTGTTCGTAACATTTGACAATTTTATTGTGTTGTATCTTCGGACGAGATAGTTCCGTTGATTTGTTTTACAAAAAAGCACCATAGATATATAGTGAGTAACTCTTCGATGTTTAATAGCAATTGTTCCGTTATAAATGCAATTGTTTGTACGATTTGATTTTAGTTATTTTATAAATCATTGTATATTTAATAATATGCATAATCGTGTCCGTTAAAGGATTTATTACTAGTAAATAATTAAAACTCAATTATTTATAGATTATATTGAAACTGATATTCGTAAAATGTCAAGATCATTTTTACGAAAGAACGATGCAAAATATCTGAAGTCTGTCATTCATTATATAATGTCAAGGACGCAGATAGCCCCATATTAAATGACCGACCATTAAATCCATTGGAATATGCGAACAAAAGTAAATTTAATTTAGCTGAGTAGGTGCCTAAATGAAAGATAACAACATTCGTTACCTACAAAGATATTTCAATCGATAGTAGTTTTAGCATTGACAATAATGATAAACAATTAAAATGCAATAATAAGACAAATATGTACTTTCCCTATTTTTCCTTGTTGAAAGTTCAACGTTACTTAAATTCTAATAATGATAATTGCTTTTTTAATCGCAGATATCCTTGGTTTTTATCACACGATTATTACAGAGACATGTCCACCACGAATTATTATTTTAAAACGGTTTCCACCGGTGTGGTTGGTACGTTACACATTTCCTGATTTTAATACACACTTGTTTTAATGCAAATAAAAAAACATTGACTTTCCTGACTGTTGCAATCCGAAATAAAAAAAATTTCCTTAACTTTTCTTTTGTCTTTTATTGTCTCTTGTGCAACGCCATTATTATTTCACCTATTTTCTCAATCTTCCTTGAGAGCTTTAGAAGAATGAGTCTGTTAAACTATATCACCTATGAAATTCTTTAGATGCATGCTATTAATCTACTTATTGCTTCAGTTCAAAGCAGTTTAATTAAAAAGAACTTCTCACTTTCTAATAGAATAACAGCATTGTGTATTCTTTCACATAAACGATTAGGTACCAACAACATATATGCATAAAATATAACCAAATTACACGCCTCGCCAACTAACAACTTAAATAAATAAATTAAATGTACTAACTAATGTAAAAGTGGTTTAGAAACTTTAAATGTAACTTTAATATATATATATATATATATATATATATATATATATATATATATATATATATTATTTATTTATGCTAACCTTGAATTATGTGCTGCTTTTTCTTAACAATTATATCCAGCTTTCATTATTTTTGGGTGATGTTATAGTAACCGCCTTTCACTTTTTACAACAAAAAAACAAGGAATTCGGCTTGGTCGTCTTTGTTTTCTCACGCAAGTTCATCTTGTACCATATGTGAGTTATTATAAAACAATTATATGTATAGTTAAAAAGCGTTCCACATTGGGGTCTTTCACCCAGTTAAACATATATATTAGTACACACACAAAACCACACCCAATATACACGTATTTCATTTCTTTTATAAGCTTGCTTGCACAATGTCATTAGTGGATATAATTCGAGTTTTGAATCAATTGAATTGGTACAACTAATAAAATAATGTTCGTTTTGAAAATATATCATGTTAAAGAAAAAATTTATGAAAATAATATTAAAAACATAACAATAGAATGAGATTAATAAAAACACTTGGTATAGGTTTCACAGTTTGTACTTAGAATTTAAATTAATTATTACACCATTATTTAAATAAAAGCACATTGGGTAGTAAATTTATAATTTTATTATAATGCTTAAATCCTATTTGATCTTAATCTTATAGATGGTGGATTTTAAGAGAGGGGATAGAGAATAATCAATTTGTTCAGTTGTTATCTCTACACATTCGAAAAGATTTAATTTTTTCTCTTTATTGATGTTATGTAAAATTTTAAAATTGTTCGTGAAGCCTGTACAGTTGTTTATTTCTTGTGTTCATTTATCCTATATTTAAGCGCTCTACCCTTTGACCAATGTAAATAGCCTCATAGTTTACCTAGTTTCTTTGTTATACACCACTTTTTCCTAATAAATATGTTTTTTCGTTATTATTAGCTACTAACGTACAATTTTTTTGTTTCGAAAACTTAAGTAGCTGGTAAATATTTTAAAAACCCTTTCAGCCCCTAGAGGAATGTCGTGACCGACATCATAGGCCCATTGCCCTTTAGAGGGAACTAACGAACTAACAATTAGCAAAATCGACCCACATAAATTAAAATTTTCTCAGACTTTCCAAAAGTTACTGTCTTAATTTGTTTTGGTTTCATTAATAATATATCTTCTCGCCACTGGAAAATCTAACCACAAATAATGGTTTTACAAAACGTTTTTTTTTTATGAGAATGATTTCAGATTAGAAAATGAGAATTTTGTTTCAATCAATTAAAAGAAATTCAATCCTAATTACGGTTCACATTTGCAATGGTTTGCAACATTTAAAAATAACTATTAATATTTACTCAACAAGTCATCTTTAGAATTAATGAAGCAAATAATGTTTGTTATGTTAATGCTATAAAACACCATATATGACAATTCAAAGCAGACTTATTCTATTTCTGATACTTTCACATGTAATTTAATCCAGCTTAATCTTAACCTAATCTAACCTAACCTATCCTAACCTAATCTAACCTAACCTAAACTACCTATATAAAACAGATGGCGGTTCAGTATTAAGGCATGCTCACCAGGGGGCTAACTCATGATTGGAAAACTCACTATTAGGGATACACAATAGAGGGAATATCAATGCGTGAAAATGTGCTAAAGAGAAATTTCTGATTTGTTCATGACGCTGATCGTTAAAAAATCATCACTCGTGCTAAACACGAGTCCTGCATTTTGCGTAATATACAATAAATAAAACGGCTCGCTAACTATAAATACTTGCGCGAAATAAACAAAACAAAAAGGTTACAGCTGATGTAATATTCAAGAATACGGCGTTTTGCGACGATGATCGGCATACTTACGCTATTAGCGTATTGTACGTTTTTGAAATTATTGAAATAACATTATATAATATTTGAAAACCGGAGAAATTTCGATATATTTTTCACACAATAAAAAATTCATGAGAAATAAAATGTTTCATATAAATCAGTAGCGGAACATACATAAGTTCGTTTATTTTCCATTTAAAAAAGGAAAAAATTATTATTTTCAGTAAATTTCACTCTACGAAGGCGTTAAAATTCAGACAAGTATAACATAGGAAATAAACTGTGACACAGACATCGCAAATTGTCGATTGATTGACGTTCAGTCAGTATGTATGGAAGTTGATCAAGTTAAATTACATTATTAATCAACCTCGTAAATATTTTGTTCTTTTTCTAATCCTACAAATAAACTGGCAACAGAAAAACAAACAGATACGCCCAGTTCACCCTGTACACACAAAAAATTCATCTTTTTATCCACTTCTTACACCATATCTCAACAAAAGTTCCAAAGCCATTGCAAGCAAGCTTTCATTTCAGAAATATTTTTATATCAATGTTAGTGAAAGTTATTGGTGTCTACAGTATGTATAATCTGTATTAGTGTTGGATATTTATTAGAATAATGTCTACTGTGTAATAAATACGGTAGAGTTGTTTGGAAGATAATAAACTACACCATTCGATTCTTTTTCAAATTCTAAGATATATTTTCTTTTGATGTTTTCTCATCAGATACGTAAATTAATACTGACTAAAATAAGCCAATGGACATTCGAAGCTGTGACAAACGCGACTCAACAAAACACTTCAACTAACAACAAAGAAAATATGCTCTTGATTCGTGAACTGTTTTGTTTTAAATTATTGATTATTCAGATGTTATATACGTATTTAATCAAAAACCCGAATAGGCACATTACAACTTTGTAAAGAACCGCAAAGCTTGCTTAGACTTGCCTGTAGAGCACAGCTATTTAGGGGGTTTCAAAATCAAAGTTTTTAAATATATTTTGTTATCAGGTCTATCACCAAAACGGCGAATACAACAGACTTTTAATTTAAATGTGTTCATCCCCTATTAACCAATAATGTTTTTATAGTTGCTTTTCCAAAGCTTTAGGGACTTGCAAAGATCGATCGACATTAAATATACCTAATACACATGTGAAACCTGTCAAATTAAATATAGTATAAAATTAAATTTGCTTTTAATAAGAATAAGGAATATTTAACTATTATGAACTCGGCCTAAGTAGGGACCTAACATTTGCAAATGATGTCCACTCTCCAGTTTTAAGTAATTTTAAAGACATTTGAAAACATGTCTTTAAAATAAACAATTAAAATTTGGTCGTTATCGATTAGTAAATTGAGAAAGGTAATTTCTGATTAATATATTTTATATTGAAAAAAAAAGAAGGTATTAAAATCCTTTTTCGTCTAATTACAAAGGATCACAGATCCCACATTTGGAACGCGACCTACACAGTAGGCACAGCGCGCCGAAAACCATATCCCACGACCGATTTCAACCTATATATTAATATATTCTACTAAGTATAATTATATAGTTTTTGACTTGACCAATTTTTTATTGTACTATATAGATGTTTAGAAAGTGAATTGTTGGGCTCATCTGAAAACGTTACGATGCTAATGTTGATATATAAACTAAATACCGGCTGATGCAATCAGAATTATTTAATGATGTACTCTAACAATGTTAAAACGGATAATAATTCCTGTTTAGCCGTTTACATTTATGTAGCAATGTAATCATATAACATAAATGGATGAATATACATGTGTAGGTGTGTAGCTATAGATATAATGTTATCTCCCATTGCGTATGTGAAAATATTTAATGAAAAGGAAAAAGAAAAATGCTTAAGTATTTGATTAGTCTTAATGGTCAACATCTGGACAGTTTAGAACGGTATGTGAACCTTATGTAATTACAGTTACCTAATCGAAGAACTGTAAATCAAAAAAGAAAGTTTCAAGAGACAGCACTGCTTTCTTTCTTTGATCAGCTCTAAATTTAGCACATGTTAAATGTGAAACTTGCACACATCTGAAATTTGATCGCAAACAAAAAAAAGATATCATGATAATTTCTAATAGGTTTGGAAGAAATTTCAAATAATAAAAAAAAAAATTAACACTCTCATAATCATATGATATACGTAGATACTTTTTTTTCTAATTTACAATATTTTTTTGTAGCTAACGCTCAAGATAATTTCAAATGTCCCGATGACTTTGGATTCTACCCACACCAGAGGTCTTGTGACAAATACTGGAAGTGTGATAATAACCTTTCGGAATTAAAAACTTGTGGAAACGGTCTTGCTTTCGATGCCAGTGACCCCAAATTCTTAACCGAAAACTGTGATTATCTCCACAACGTGGACTGTGGTGACAGGGCGGAATTAGGCAAGTATATAATTTCAAATTGGTATAGCAATATTTTGATATAAATATGAAAGGACGAAAAAGTACGAGTTACCTAACCAATTTGTTACTTGACTATTGCATTGCTAGAATCATGACAATACATTTGTCATTGTAACATAAATATATTGAATACTTATTGGGTTAGATGTCACAAAGGGTTGATAAAACATTTCATAAAAACTTTCAAGCTATAAAAAATCTAGATGATGTTAAAAATTGCCTTATAACATCAAAAAAATAAAACATTTTGAACATTTCAGGAACTTCCAATTTGACTGATTTTAAAGAAATATTTTTATTTTTACGTAATTGGTTCTAACCAAATTTGGACGAAATTATAAGGGTATAGGCTATTATGCCCATAATTCAATTTAATGAGGTCTTATCTTATTTTTATGCAGTTTTAATTAAAAAAAGTTATTTTATAACGATCAATTGTATAGTTAATTTGATTTTTAAATTTTATTTAGTATTTTTAGGATATTTACAAAACTTTCTTTAAAATTTCATAAATTATCAAGTAAAGCTGTTTCGTATAATCTACTTTAGCTTATCACAGTAAAATTCGGTTATAAACGATATATTTACGTCGTTAAAACCGTACTCGTCGCTATAAGCGATAACGTTACACGTAAAAGTATTAAATTTCATCATTATATGCGAACGGACGTTATAAACCGCTTCCAATTAAAACGTTACGATTATAGACACTGGAATCGAGGGTTAATACTCCTCTAAAATCAGCCAATTTTTATAAAAAAAATTGAAAAACTATAACGGTTTATGATTTTCTAGAGCCCGCAATTTCAACCCCACACTGCGAACGTCTCTACGGTATTTTCCCCGATGAAACAAAATGTGATGTGTTCTGGAACTGTTGGAACGGTGAAGCCTCCCGGTATCAATGTTCACCTGGTCTTGCCTACGACAGGGACGCCCGAGTTTGTATGTGGGCTGACCAAGTCCCTGAATGCAAAAACGAAGGTAATTCTATTTAAATAATTGAACCACAAAAAAATATTTGTTACGTGAATTGTCTTAAATATTAAGCATGTTTAACAATCATGTTTACCATTCCGAGGTGTCGTATTGAAAGTAAATAAATATAATTTATCTTTAATAATTGAAGAAATTTTAGTAGGAGTAAATTTTAAATATGTTATATCAATGTGATTATTAATTATTTCATTAATTTTTACCCACTACAGATTACGCGCCAACGCTACGTAAAGCGTAAAGCCAAAGATCCCAGGTTCGAATCCCAGCGATGATGCAAATTTTTCCTTATAAATTTGAGGTAATCTGTAGTCGGTACAAATTAATGCAATAATTAATAATCACATTGATGTGTTTAAATATAATTCACGTTTTGAGAATTTAAAGTGATGTCGATATTTACTTTTTATTGTTTTGTTTGAAATATATGAAGCTATAAATTTGTTTTTATATTTATAATACTTGTATAATTTGATTTTAAAACTTCACCGACCACATTTTCATACAATATTCACCTTAGGTTACACAAATACATTTAAAAATACAGTTAAACAAAATTGTAATAAAACTAAAAACATTACAAATCAAAACATGACAGTTAAACACTTCTAATATTAGACAGGTTTAACCTGGGATGGTAAAGGTAAGAGTAAAATGATTCTAGCGATTCTTGTAGGTCTAAGACAAGATATTCTATTCAATTCAAGATTGATATTAAAAACCATAAGTAACATTTGTAATTATTAAAATATTTTTTTACTTCTCTAATGAAAATTTTCAGTATTGAAATTGAAAATGTGAATTTATAATAAAAATTCTTTTAAATAAATAGGAAAACGACTTCAATATTTTTGCTAGTAACTTTTTATTTGGTTTGTTACAAAAGAAAAATTATTACATTTGTTTCGTCAAAATACCTACCTACCATAAAAAACATACGCAAAAATTAGATAGATTTTAAAAAAATCCAACATACGCTTTTGCACACTTAGCTTATACACGCACATATAGTGACCGGCACTTAAGGAGATTCAAAAGCCATAAACCATCGAATGCGCAGTGGCAAAGTCTAGCCCCTTTAGGGCGGGGTTAATCGACCGGTAGGCAGAATGATAACTGCTCAGTAAAGTTCAGTAGCGTAGTGGCAAACAGTTGCAAATTAACAGAGTAGAGAAGTGGTCGTTTGTAAAGAAAAATATACTTAAACAACTACCAACCACGATATTCTTCTATCGCCGCCAACGAACCTGATACCCAGACTGAACAACATTATTTATGATGTTGTCATTCTTCGGGTGGAAATGGATAGACCTCTGAAGAAGCTCGCCACTCGTGCTAGCGAAACGTTAGGAAGCAATTCCAACCGACGACGGCCTGTACACCCGAAGAATGACAACATCATTTCATCAACTGGCCGCGAAAGCCTTAATCAACATTATTTATGGTAGCTGGTACATGAACAAATCGTACAACTATAAACGAAACTACGAAATTTAAAAATAATAAATATAAAGATCGATTGTACAAACTAAGTTTTCTAACAAATGCCTTAACAAATAGACCTCGGTAAGATACAATACATAATTCATATTATCAAGTTTTGTTCGTTCGACTTTATTTTGTTTGTCAACAACTTCTTTCTATGCAAACCTAATAATCCTTAAATTAGCTATTATTCCTAGATTTATATAATTAGGTACTTATAACTGTGATTTTCCCCTTATGTTCATGATGATAGTGAAAATTTAATTATTCACTTCGCATACATCATTAAAACCCCATTAGGGTAAGTAAATCAGTGAACTGAATTCACTTGTGTTCCGTGTTCAGTACTTTTTCTCTCAGTGATACGCGCCGCTGAACTACAAGTTGACGTTTCGGTCCAGCTATATTCTTATTGGCTCATTCATTTAAGAGTCTCCGCCTACCTACCTGTCAATCTGACCGTCGCTGAATCTCCTTACGTGCCGGCCACTGTACCTGTTTTCCAATTTATACTTCCTTTATTTATTTTTTTAAGCGCGACAAAGTAAAACACTTAATGCTTACCTAATAAACTGTTTTTCTCTCCGCAGATTTACTAATGTACTAATACTTACTTAAATTTTATTCCGCTAATTTTAGAAGTTGCAGGAGGTTTCTCATGCCCTGCCACGGGTACTGTGAGCAGTTCGGGTAGCTTTTCGCGACACGCTCACCCCGATGACTGCCGTAAATATTACATTTGCTTGGAAGGTCAAGCGAGAGAATACGGTTGTCCAATCGGTACCGTTTTCAAAATTGGAGACGCTGATGGTACCGGAAACTGTGAAGATCCAGAAGATGTACCTGGATGGTAAGCAAACATTTTTATTTATACTTTAACGTGTTTTTAGATTAAACTTTCAATCGAGTCGGTCGAATTATCAAACTAAACTTGCTACTGATAATACGGTTAACTGCTACACCATTTAAATTCGATTTATCTTAATAAAGGTGTAACACAGATCAAGGAAAAAAACAAAAAGGCATTTTTACATTCAAATATAGCCTCAGAATTGATCAACATGTCAGAATTTTAACTAACTCCAAAACCGAAAAGAGGCAATTTTTGAAAGGATTACACTGTGAAATAAAAGGTCAAGACTAGCAGTCATTTCAAAGGTATCTTTTATAGCTGAATTAGAATCTGACCTCCAAATTTTCCCAACACATCAAGATTTGAAATATTTCAACTTCAAAATCCAAATATCCTTTTTTTGGATCTTGATATTTCAATATTTTAAGGCTATTCTGGAACCAGACTTTTTCGTCTTTGTATAATACATTGAATTCTTCTTTTTTTAAGTGTCCTCTGTTTTTCGATGACACTACTATGGAGAACTCAAGTGTGGTCCCCGAAAAGTTTTAGTACTTTGTAGTTTCGGGAAATCCCTGTCTCAAATCCAAATAACCCAAAATAGCAACGTTGGGATTTTGAAGTTAAAATATTTCAAAATCTTGATGTGCTGTGAAAATTATGAGGCCATTTTCTAATTCAGAAACAAAAGATTATTATTTCTATCGTTTTGTATCACGTAGGGTCAAAAATAGAGGTATTGGAATTTTGAATTAGAATATTTCAAAATCCAAACGAGTTGCACTAAAGTACGTCGAAAATAACATCTCTGGTCTTAACGTCCAGATTAATGTTGAACTGTGAAACTTAAAAATGGATTTCTAAGTGCTTACCGTACTCTTAAAACAAATATTTTATGTTATATAAAATATGCTTTTGTGACATTGAAACTTCTTAATGCTATCTAGTGATAACCGCATGTGCAAGAATCATTCGTTTAAATTTAGTTTATTCTTTTTATCTTCGCGCTTTTAATACTTATGTTTGGGTTGTGTTCAGAATGGACAAAAGGGTAATAAATAATTTGAGATTTTATAGTTATCGAAATAATGATTGATATGTTGATGAATTTTATTGAAATTCGGAATTAACAATTCTAAACAAGAATCTGAAAGAATAGGGAAAAAAAATAAAAAATGGACCATTCAAGCAGACCATGGAGAATCTGATTAAGAATGACTCATTTTTAAATTTCCTATAAATATTTTTTGAAAAAATTATTGTTTATATGGAAATTTTAGTTCTATTAGTAAACCAAATTTCAATAAAATCCATCAACTTTATTTCTTATACTTAATAAAACTTTTATTTATGTACAAATTCTGAACATACCCTTAGAGTGTGGTGGTTTGCATAAAACACTTAACGCACACCCTTATAGCTGCTCAGCACAACTTTCCTTCCTCTTTGTGAGGGTGCAATAAAAAAATACAATTACAAAACCGATCATAAGTGTCATCATCTTTTTGTCACTGGTAAAAATTAAGATCAAAACTTTTTTCAGGTTTAAAACATTTATTAGCTTATTCAGAAATGTTTCGCATTATATGCAAGTCTTATTCAATATTAATGACTCAATCTTGTTGCGAAATGTTGATTATAGCAGTATCAATTTAAGAAACAGATAAAATAGCGCTATATCTGTGGGACCCGTGACTTTTAAGGGTCTCGCAATAAAAATAAAAACGATTTTGGTACAAAATTAAAATCAAACTTCATAAATTGTTAGAAAACTAAAGTAAAAGTCAATCTTATATATTTATATTTATACACACAAAATTTTAATATGTAATAAAAATATCAGCGTATTTTAATGTTACCAAAAAAAACTGCAAACACAAAAAGGTTTCGATGGTCTGTGGACCTCCGTAGAGTTAATCTGGTACTGCCTTATTGATTAAAAATAATAAATGTTTATATCCATTAAAAGTAAAACATATTATTTATTCGTTCATATGATATGTTATAACTGTGTTCTACACTTTCGAAGGATGATTTAAATTTCAACTTTTTAAATTAATTTGAGTTACATTAATTAAACATTTACAAATTTAAATCATAACTAAATAAAAATGCGCTGATAATTTTCAACTTTTTTATTGATCACTTGACGATCGTTTCGTCAGAAGTTTGTAGTCAACTTAAAACTATTAAGAATATTTGGTCTTAAATACTAGCTGGAAGGGTGGTATCAGGGAACAAGTTTAGAAGTGGGAGCTACTTAATTCTGTCTGTTCATTGATTAATCTGTTGCTATTTTTAAATCTATTAATTTCTACATTTTCCAAAAATGATAATCTTTGTTTTTTGTTTTCTATATGTAAAATTTTGAAATTATCGTCGAAATTGTGGTTGTTACAAATGGGGTGGTTAGTATAGTTGGAGTCTGTTTTTTTATTGTTAAAAGATGTTTTATGTTCATTAATTCTAGTTCTGAAATTTCTGCATGTTTTGCCTATGTAAAACATGTTACAATTTTTACAATTTAATCTGTAAATCCCTGATGTATTTAATTCATTGGTTTTAAATTGTAAAATTGTAACATGTTTTACATAGGCAAAAGATGCAGAAATTTCAGAACTAAAATTAGTGAGAATAACAATTAACAATAAAAGAACAGACTCCAACTATGCTAACCACCTCATTTGAAACAACCACAATTTCGATGATAATTTCAAAATTTTACTTTAAAAACAAAAAACAAAAATTATCGTTTTTGGAAATTGTAGAAATTAATAGATTTAAAAATAGCAACAGATTAATCAATGAACAGACAGAATTAAGTAGCTCCCACTTCTAAACTTGTTCCCTGATACCACCCTTCCAGCTAGTATTTAAGACCAAATATTCTTAATAGTTTTAAGTTGACTACAAACTTCTGACGAAACGATCGTCAAGTGATCAATAAAAAAGTTGAAAATTATCAGTGTATATTTATTTAGTTGTAACAAGTAACGGTAGACTCGTTTACGTAATTTAAATCATCTTATTGTTTCCGACAAAAACATCAAAACATATGGAAAAAAGACTTCGTTGATGAAATATAATTATTGTAAATTGTACAAATTGTACCAACAGCTTGTATTTATAAAAATGGTACTATTATTGATACCTTTTGCCCATGACTGATAAGACAATAGGAATCATTTTAGTATACACTTTGTGCAACGATGTCTTTTTTTGCCACTATTCTTTATAATCAATCTAAACTCACTCATATCAAACTCATGTTTTACTCATAACATTAACACATCGATGACAATCTACAGTGAAGACTACTACGGTGATTTGGACTTAAAGAGTATCAGGAAGAGTGAACTTTTAGCGGGTCTTTCGAGCAGCAGTAGTGGTGGTGGTTCAACGAAACCAGCTAATAAACCACCCCTCAAGCCCAGGCCGCAAATTCCACGTGGAAACCCAGAACCTGCAGGAAATTAAACGAGACACAACAAAAAAAAAATAATAAGTCATATAATACATAATATACACATATTCACATCATAATAATTTACGTTTTTTCTATCATCCATAAGAACAGTGATACCAAATTATAGCATTATCATTTAATTAATGAACGCCATAATAAACTCTAATTATGTTAATAATAATAATGTTGTTGAACGTTACAAAAAAACGTGAAATGTGTCAATATATATATGTATCCTGTTTGGGAGCACGAACTCAACAATTAGATAGTAACAAAAAATTGTTGAGGTTTCGAAATGAAAATGTCTGAGGATTTGGCAGAATGTCGTGCGAAACGTAGAACTTGTAATATGTATTTAAATATAGGCAGATCTACTTTAAGTTTTTTTTTTTAATATCTACAAACGTATTCAGGTTCTAACACGTTATTTTGGCATGACATTCTGCACACATCTGCTATAATAGTTTCAATTTCGTATATAATTTTTTTAAGCGGTACAGACAACTATTATAATTGATGTTTTTTTACAAAAAAAAATAAACGTTACTATAAATCAGCTATCTTTCATTACGCACCCTCTCTTCTCTCTCATTCTTTTTCAGTTTCTTCTCTGTTTTCTAGACTACGTCCATTTTATTGGTAACAACGAATTGTTCACTAATTACTACTAATTTTTGTAAATACATACATATACATACAGAGTCATTCAGACTGAGTGGTACATTGGACGTTTTAGGAAAGCTGAGAATGTTACAGATTTGATACATTGGGAGTAGGGGTTATCAAGGATGATCTATTTAACTAAAATAATTGATTCGTATCAAACATAAAATTTTAAGGTGACTTTGATAACCATAATCAACTTGTATGCTCATTATACGATGAATAGTTTCTGATATAATTTAATTTATTGGAAAAAAGATTGCACCGCAACCCAAACTATAAAAAATCATAACCTCCATAAAAAATGACTTAGAATGTTGAAATTTTTACTAGTTATTGCCAATTCATAAGGCTAACGTTATGCCAAAACTAAGCTATATAATTTGTACAGGGCGTTTAGAAAAAAAGTTCAAAGTTTAAGAACTTCAAACACGAATAACTTCATTTTTTCAAAAAGTACCTAGCATATTTAATTTTGTCATTCGATTCCTTTTTTTTATCCTCTTTCGATACATTGGACGTTTTCCATTCTTTATTTAAAAAAAAATCCAAAATTATTCAAAAATTTTAAGTAGAACAGCAGGAAATATCCAGATGGATCGAAAGAGGATAAGAAACGGAATCGAATGACAAAATAAAATATACTAGGTGCCACTTGAACAAATGAAGTTATTCGTGTTTGACGTTTTTAAACTTTGGATTTTTTTGTCAAAGCCCTGTACAAATTAAAAAGCTTAGAAAAATTTAATTGATTCAGCCGTTATTTTGTGATAATTCATTTTAAGGATGAATGAATAAACACTACTTTATAATTAATTTGTTCAGCTCTTTGTGTGGAAGTTTGACAAGTTGTTTTATTTATCATAAAATAAAAAACACTACTTTGTTTATTATCCGATATAACCGGAAGTGCCCGACAGTTAAAATTATTTTAGTTAAATAGATCATCCTTGATACTCCCGAATTTTCAAATTTGTAACATGCTTAGTTTTCCCTAAAACATATAGTGTACCACTTAGTTTGTATGACCCTGTATAATATATATATATATATATATAACTGCATGTGCAAGTGAATTTTAAATAAATACGTGTAAATAACACATTAATTAATTTCAAGCAACAAAACAAATGGTGCATGGCAGTTGTTAATAATGGTGAGGGTCACTTTGTATAGATCGTCCACATATTACGTCATATGTTGCAAATGAGCATGGCCAAATAAGTATAAAAATTAATGTTCAAAAACGTTAAAATTACTGGCAGACATTTATTATTTTAAAAAATTAAATTGATTGATTGACTGTTGATTCTATATTTATATTTATATTTATCATATAGCCTGTAAAGGCCTTTCTGCCAGCGCCCATCTGATGAGACCCGATAGATCGAAACCGGTCGTGGGATATGACTTTCCGTACGCTGTGCCTACTGTGTAGGACGCGTTCGAAATGTGGTATCTGTAATCCTTGAAATTTAGACGAAAAAATAAAAATATTCTTCTACAGACAAATTTCATATTTATTATATAAAGTTTAGGTAAAAGTAATTTTTATATTTATTACCCTTTTCGAACGAAAAACATTTGGTAATCGTGCCCAAATGGAGCTCCATATAAAAATCTTCTATCTTTTAGGATAGAACTAGATGTTTAAAAGTGAGGGAGACGCTTTTCACATATATATATATATATGTTAATAAAAAATAATTATGCCTCTCCCCCGCCTTAAAAATACTATTGGGACACTATTAATCTCTAAAAGTTAAAAGCATAGTATTATCATGGAAAAAAACAAATGTAACGTAACCAAACCTAACCTAACCTTACGTAACCTAATTACGATTTTAGTAACTAGATTGTCTCGTAGGTACAAACCTATTACAAATGATCAAATATACATGAATATTTGCCCCATTCTCAGGCACCTTAACACATAACTAAGTCTCTATATCTCACTATTTCTAGAGCTCTGACATAACTATTATAATACCATTATAACCAGTGTAAGTTCTACAGTATATATAACAATTTGTGTTAATCGCCTAATATGAACGGTCTCAATTTCAAAATATTTGCAATGTAATAGTAAAATATTTTTATTTCTTCTTTATTTGATAATTTTAGAGACTGTATCATATCTCTATTCATATTCCTATTCCGCAAACTATTAATTGAAACGTGTTCCAAAGTTTCGTTAACATTTTCGTTACAAATTATGCAAATTTTTGTTACATTAAATCTATTAAAAAAATTGTTGTAACTTATTGTACATGAGTACTTTTCGGCCAATCTACATTGTGCCAGGGTTTTTATAAAAAGCATAGGCAAGGCCAGCTCTAGATACTGCTCACATTGTAACGAATCTAAATCTTTGATCTCGCGATAAAGAGTATTGTAAGAAGAATGCTTTGCTCTGTGGACATCTTCCCCAAAACCGATTCTTTTAATTGTTCCGTCCAACAAAGGCAGCACAATACGGATCATGTCCGAGTTTTGATGATCCCATAAGTATCCGAAACGTTGTCTGCACCTGTTCAATTTCTTGTGCAAACTTTAGTCCCCAGATTCTAGATTCATATAAGACCAACAAAATGATCGTAGATACGAACAACTTTTGCCTTGCATTCCGGCTTGTATTCTTATTTGTTATTAAAGCTGACCATATTTTGCCCTTAATCTTTGCGCTATCCAGAGCTACATTAAACGTTCCCAATGATGAGAACGGGATACCCAGATACGTGTATTTGTTAACAACTCTCAGTCTCGCCCCCTATACTTAGGCTACCTGCTCTACGGAATTTCAAAATCTCCGTCTTCTTTGGATTAACTCCCAATGCCTTTTTCAGACTATAAATAGGAGGGTGGCATATTTTTCTTATTATAAAATGCATTGTACGTTATATGCCATTTTTCAATTTCCTGCTAACATACAATATCCCAGAATGCATACTTCGCGAATTTCTTGTTTCATGAACATTAATAGAAATACACTTTTATTCATAAAACTTTAATATTTTTTGGCAATATCTATAAGAAAATAGGTCTCCCCCACTTTAGTTCTTGTTCTACACTAAGAAATAATCTCCATTAGGTAAAAAGTTTTGGAACTATTTTTGTCTGGAACAACACTATGTACAATTACCAAAAATCTTATACTTATACATATGTAATCCTAAAATTCTCATACAAACATTTTTGAAATCTGGTGGTCACTGGTCAATATATCTACTTAATTTTCAAATTTCGAATTTGTACCTCAAACGAGAAATACGACCGTAACAAATGAACGAATGAATTCCAAAAAACGAAAATATGTTCCGCAATTAAAAAAAAACATTTGCAAAATGTTTCTGTAATAAAATGATTATAGCTGACGTATTAAAAAAGATACAGGGCGTTAAATGAGCAAATATTTTTTATATCAAAATGGCCATAAATCTTGAATCACCTGAACGGTGTATTTCTCAAGAACCCTACATGGGGTGAGTAGTCGAAAAAAGGGCAAACCAGAAATGAAAAAATATACAAGGTGTTCTATACACGAAAAAATTAGTAGTAGTTCGGGGCAAACACTCTATATACGTACATACATAAAAATACATAGATTATTCAGTGCATACATACATTTAATTAAATAAAATAATAAATATAAATTTAATTTAATTTAATTAAATGTATGTATGCACTGAATAATCTACGTGTTTTTATGTATGTACGTATATATATGTATATATATATATCTATATAATATAGTAACGTAAACCATCGCAAAGAACAATAGAATAAAAAAATTAAAAACTCTCTAAGCACTATTTGAAATACTTTTTTTATGATATGAACTTATGAAAGTCTATTTTTGCGGTAAAACGATTTTCTAGACCGTCCAGAGACCGGTCCTCGTCGGGCCTAACAATTAATTTGTTCGAACTTCATAAAATATTGTTTTTTGAAATTAGTAAATAAATGAACAAATGATTATCTAATTTATTCCCATTTTTTAGTAAAACATATAAAAGTACCTATATTAAACTACAATAATCAATATACGAATAAAAACAAAATAATAAACCACATAATACATAAACATGTATTATATAAGTTTATTAAAATAGTTAATGTACATTAATAAGTCAGCTGGCAAAAAAATATACCCAAAATAAATAAAACTAAATAAAAATTACTATTAATTAATCAATAATATTACCTAAGTATACCTAAATCAAATTTAATTTTATTTATTAAAAGGAATAGTATAAAAGTATATTCGATATATTACTTTTATAAAATGTAAAAAATAACAATAATATCAATTATACCAAACAGGCTTCGATAGTAGTTAAATCATAACAAAATAAATTGAAATGTAAATAAATAGCAATCACTAATTGTCAAAAGTGTTTCTTATTAAATTATCCCCCATATTTAATCATAATGAGAAATATATCGCTATCTACTGACATTTATTGCTAACTATACTATTTAAAATGTTAATGTTCATTATTAATTTAACTATGTATGATTGTTCAATTCGAATATAAATGCCCGCATTTTCAAATTTTTAATGAAAACAATATTTGTATAGATTTTTAACTATGTAAATATTGTACATATACACAACTAATAAAATTTAAAAACGGACAAATATGTCCATCTAGCGGTTTAGAAGATAAAATAAATTAATTTAATTAAAAGAAATTGCATTTATAACTATGAAATTTAAAGAAACATTTTCCTATTTACTTAATATAAATTAATATTCGTCAATTTTTAGTGAGGACTACTACAAGGATGTGGATTTAAAGGCTCTGAAGAAACTAGGATATTAAGATTGTAGAAGGCATATACCTATTATAACGAAAATGTATGTTGCATTTTTGTGTTGTACATTTTCATCGTGCATCTCCTGAAAGTCATTCATTAGTTCATTGTTTTTCTTTCTTTAGCTTCAATTAGTTCTAAACTTAATTTTAATTAATATTACATAATGCTGTTTTTGTATCATTTTGTAAATTATTGAAATTGTTATGTAAGTTATAAGTAAGCTCATCTTTGTTTAATAATTTTGTATGTTTATTTTTTACTGTTGAAATAAAGATGTTTTTATAAAAATACACAGTTATTTTAATTAACAAAAGAATCGGAAAAAATACATAAAATGTGAACCTGAAATTACAAACTTTTTTAATATTTTAATTTAACATTTAATTTTATCAGTTTTTGTTATGATTAGTATTAGTTATTTACCAAAACACCAGAGATAAAAGATTAACATTAAAAAGATTAATTGATTATCATTAGATCATTGCTAATTAATAAAAACATTAAAATACTACAATCGCAATATTAATAAAAATGAATTCGTACGGTCATGGGTAACTAAACCACATTCTGAATACAGAAATTTACCAACAAGGACAACAAGTGACATACGTCAACGGTGTCAAAGTCAAATTGTGTTTACAGGTTATATATTGTATAAATGGCTGTCATTAAAAATTTTACATTTAAAAATGTCTAATTCAGAAAGCAGAATAAACGATTTATTGGGCCGTTTACGAACTGAAAATTCGAGTAGTAGCGTACCACTTAATGTTTTAAATGGACCTGAACAAAATGGCCACCGTCGACCCAATCGCCCAAATTTAAATTGTAAGTATTAATTTTCGTTAGAGTAAACAGTAATACATATCTGACACTGTTTTTTTGCGTATTTTACCTTAGTGAATTCGTTAACTAATCCTGGTAGTCCCAACATGAAAAGGCCGAATAATCTCCCCTTCTCACCTAAGCGTAATGACCACCAAGAGACTGATAAAAAACTTAGAGAAATTATGAAAATTAGTGGTAACTTAAAAATGAATGGTGTTAATTATATGACTGATATTAAAGACATGGAACACATAGAAGAATTAGGTAATGGAACTTGTGGTCATGTGGTAAAAATGAAACATAAAGCAAGTTTAGAAGTTATTGCTGTAAAAGTGAGTATCCTATTTTAAGGGGCAACATTCCAAAATGCAAAATGGTATATTCAAAATTAATGTTTGTTTACTTGAAAAATATTTATTAATTAGTTAATGGAAGTAAATAATTCAGTATAAATTCACTGACAATTTTTAGGCACTTTGCCAAGTAGTTATTTGCCAAAAAATATTGTTATAATAAATGCAATAATTGTATTATTAGACAACAAAGAACATTCAAGGTTCTTGTTTAAATTTCTATGTCTTGAATTTATAGCTGAATTGATTTTTAGCAAATGAGGCGTTCAGGTAATTCAGAAGAAAATAAGAGAATCATAATGGATATTGAAGTGGTTATCAAATCTCACGATTGTCCCTTCATTGTTCAATGTTTAGGTTGTTTTATAACAGAAGCAGAAGTGTGGATATGTATGGAGTTGATGGCCACATGTTTTGACAAACTTTTAAAAAGACTTAAACAGCCAATTCCAGAACCAGTAATTGGAAAAGTGACTGTATCAGTAAGTTTAAGACAATTGTGTCTCAATTAAATTAATTAATCACATGTTTACTTTAGACTGTAAAAGCACTATCATATTTAAAAGAAAAGCACGGGGTCATTCATAGAGATGTAAAACCTTCCAATATTTTACTTGATGAGCGCGGAAATATAAAACTATGTGACTTTGGAATTAGTGGGCGTCTTGTTGATTCAATGGTGAAATCGAGAAGTGCAGGCTGCACAGCATACATGGCGGTAAGATAAAATTGCATTACTGAACCGATTTATTTAAACATTTTTGGCGATGTTGTAGCCCGAAAGAATAGAACCTGCTGATCCCAATAATCCCGACTACGACATACGCGCAGACGTATGGTCTTTAGGAATAACATTAATGGAATTAGCAACTGGTATGTTTCCATACCAAGATTGCAAGACTGACTTTGAAGTTCTTAGCAAAGTTATTGTACAAGATCCTCCCACTCTCCCAGAAGACAAAGACTTCTCACCAGAATTTCGACAGTTTGTTTCTTTATGGTATACAAAAATCAAAAACAAGGTTTCAGGTTCATTCTAACTTATTTTTATTTAGTTTAAAGAAAGATCCTAAGCAGAGACCCAAATATGACAAATTACAAAACGAAAGCTTTTTAAAGAAATATGAAGTAACTGAAGTGAATGTTGCAGAATGGTTTGCTAAAGCAATGCAACAGGCAGATCTTCTAGCTACTAAAAAAACGACACCTAGGTAATGTATAAACAATAATTTTATTTGCAAGCTAGAAACATAAAAGATCTCATGGTACAAGTTAAGGGGAAATTCGAAAATCGAAATCATGTAATTAACTTAATTTTTCACACAACACCAATAACTCCAGAACGTAAACAAAATTAAACTTAATAAAGGTACAAAAAAAACCCAAATAACTTAACAGAAAATAATATTATCTCGCCAAAACAGTATATACTAAAAATAAGAAAATTATTTTGTACATTTTGTTATGTAACTTATTTTTTATCAAATATTTCATTTTTAATTTGTTAAATTTCCATAGTACCTATTCTGCATATATATATTATGGTAGTTAAAAATTAGTCATTTAATAATAAAAAAGTTATGCAATGAAATATACCAATTATTATCTTACGTTGGGGTACTTAATGACACCCACTTTGATTGTAACTGTTTTAGCAACGAAACATTTTTTAGAACAGAAGAAAACTAGAGCCTCAATCATTGTTACTTTTCAATTACTTCTTGAATTTGTATTTGTAACACTTAACATAACACAATTCCTATACCTAATAAATAAGAGGTTTTTCATTAGACAAGCACCTCCACCGATTGTTACCAGTAGAAGACAGTTCCTAAAACCGGCACAGGATCAGAGCCCGAGTCCTCAATCTCAGGTTTTTTCTCTAACGAACGGTACAACCCCGTCGTCTTCACCTCTACTTCAACGAAACGAAACTAGTGCTCATCCTTTCATCTCATTAGAAAATAAATTTAAGGAATCTTATAATTCACAGACTGTTTCGCGTCCACCTGACGGTCGTTCTATTCACATTTCAAGAATAACCACATTCCAAAATCCGAACGCGAACGTCGCACACCAAAGAGATACGCTTCTTAACAGTACTCACCAAAGGATAACCGATAGGTAAATAAATTCTAAACGATAAGCTTCAATACAATATAAAAATACTCACTAAACCAACATTATTTTTCTAGAAACTATTCCCCTTATAGAAACTTTTACACCCCTTCAAACCACGACCGTCTTAGCAACATCCCCGACCGCGACAGATATCCCTCGCCTACTCCCCAAAGAAGTCAATATCCTTCTCCAACCTTCCAAAGAAGCCAGTATCCATCACCTCCTGCCCAAAGAAGTCAATACGCTTCCCCTCTTTCTCAACGTACCCAAATGCCCGATGTTGTCTCGTCTCCTTACACTTCGCCTTATTTCCCTCGTCGAACATTGAGCGAAAGTAGATGGCAGTCGCCAGGGGGATCTCCCCTACTCGCTCGAAACCAAATCCAGACTAGTCAAGAACAACTATGCGGCAACACGAGCCCAATTCTCATCCAGCGATTCTATCATCAACAGAAACAGCAAGAAAAAGCCAGAGAGGCAGAAGAAGCAGCTAAAGATGATCCTAGTAAGATATATAGATACGAAATAAGTTCATAATCGGAAGTTTTAAACTTTCTATTCCTAAAATAAAAATCGCAGTTATAACATACCCTACACATAAAGTTTATAGATCTTTTTTCAGATCGAAGAAAATACGCTTCATTTATAAAATTAAATTTGAGTGAAGATAGAAGTGGAAGGTCCTCGCGACATCAAAGTCCAGAACCTCCTCCAAGACTTAACAGAACAATCAGCGGGGACAATCAGAGCCCTTTGACAGTACGAAGAAACTATTTAGACAACAGCAACTCGCCTGGATTATCACGAAGGTAAATGTAACTAATGGCGAATCTTTTTATATGCAAAGTAGAATTTTTTAATGTTTGATAGATACATTTCCCCAACACCGCCTATACCACCACCGAGAAGATTATCAGAAAGTACAAGTGTACCAGGTTCACCTCAGCATCTCCGCACTCAATTTCATTACACGCCAGAACCTCAAAGGAGGTACTATCAGAACAGTGATATATCCTCATAACATTCGCGCTTTCATAATAGCTTTGTAAGTACTTATAATGAATTGCTTACAGATTAAGAAGAAATTAAATACTAAAATGTAAAACCTAACATATAACAGCTTCAGGATGTGTGCAAAACAATTCTGGATGGTTTATTTTTAATTAATATTAATGTTCAATTAATAAGAACACAAATCTTTCAGAATTGGTAGAAATTTGCACGATTGACTCAGGTTTTTAGTTATCGAAATTGTTTGTGCTTTTGCAAAGATACATGGTGTTTTCATTATCACTTCTGCAAATAGTATTTATTCATTACCTATATAAATAATGACCTATTTGTTCAGTTTAAGATGTATAATTAATCTTAATATTGTTACCCTTCTATTCTACTTTAAATAATTTTAAAGATAATTTGAGCACCATGTATGTTCTATTGATGTAGAATTTTGCTAAAACTCTATATATTAGTCGTAAGTAAAACCGCACGCAAGGCATCTAGGAAGGCTTTGGTATAAACCTGTTTGTTAACTTAAATATATTTACTTGCTGTATCAAAATTATTTTTTTTAACACAATGTTTCTATAAAGTAAAAATAGCACGATTTGATAGGAAGAAAGAAACACACTTTTTGTCAGAAACTAAAATAATAATTGCACCGTTAGATTTTGATAATAAAAACATTTTAATTGGCAAAAGTTTAGCACGAAATGGATACATGAAATAAAAAAAATAAATTGCTAATTATATCACGAATTACAGAAAATGGTAACTGTGCTTTGTTTGTCGAGGAAAGAATATTAAATAAATTCAAAACTATTCAGTGTAATTAATGCCTGTTTGGATTTAATTGTGCCTATGCAATTTATATAAAAGTAACTACATACTTATAATTAATATGATTAAAAACGACGACAACAAGAACAATACGTATTTTAAACATTAATTTTTAACTATTATATGTAAATGTAGTTTTCCTTCAAATTTTGTTATCGCTTTTCAATAATTAATACATATTCCTTGCTTACTTGTGCAGATGAAAAAGGAAATCAAAATTACATTTAGCCTAGAAATAATTAAGCAGTACTAATGCAAATTACTGCAATTTTAGAATTTTAAAAAATGTTTGGCAAAAAAGACTCACTTTTCGTTCATAAATGGTACCAAAAATTTATTTGTAAAATCTGATTCAACTTTTGTTATGTAACTGAATTTATTTAATTGCTTCTCCTAAACTTAATACAGATTAATTTGAAAGTGGTTTAGGAATTGCTATTTTTTGAAATATTGATTTTTTAGCCGAAAATATGGACAAATATTAATAGTACAACACAGCAGACTCATTATTAGAAGACAATTAAAATATTAAACGTATGCAATTATGCAGTAAGAGTTACATGTTATAGTTGCATCCATTTTCAGTCATATAATAAGCCAAATCAGAATTTTGTAAATTCTTTTTTTTTAAGCTCTAAAAGGAGTGAAAATCTATTGCATATTCTATATCGTTTCTTCATTCTAAATACAAACAGAAATGTAACAAAGGTCAACGAAATCGGGGATTGAAAAGGAAAAACAAAAGGGCAATAATTTACGACGCCATTTACTATGTTTTTTGACCTTTTTGAAAGGATTACAACGTGAAACAAAAGCACAAAACAACCAAGAGAATAGCCATTTCCGATGTATCTTTTGTCGCTGAATTAATTAAAAATCTGGCCTCATAATTCTCCCAGCACATCAAGATTTTGAAATATTTTAATCAAAATTCAAATGTCCCTAATTTAGCTCTTTTAATTTGAGATTAGGGTGTCTTGAAACTTGAATATTTTAGGCCAATTGAGCGTTGCAAAGTATGTCGAAAATGACATCTCTGGTCTTAGTTCTCTGATCGACATTGACCTACGTAATTGTTACGTTTTTAAAGTGTAATTTCCCGTGTGAGAGTGTGATAATAATCTAGTCAATTTGAATTTTATTATCTCCTTATCATTCACTTGAAGCCATTTTGTAACTTTTCATTATAAACTTTTCCTCTGTACAAGAATTATATTGATTTAAATAAGTACATAGAATGTACTTATTTTATAATTTTTCTTAATCTGTAAGTTTGTTATGTGATTTTGTATGTGAGAGTCAAGTTTTTTTAGTTAATATTATATCATAGTTATTACGCGTTTTAATAAGTTTTACGAAACCGTCACACTGGTTACATTTGTAAACTTGTATTTCAGGTGAATAAAAAGTTTAGATTGTTCTCTAATGGATGACACGTGAATTCGCTTATTATTAATCTTAATCGAGGTCCGCACCAGACATGATGCGGCCTTAAAATGCTGATATTGTGTTCTCCCGCGCCTGCGTCGCAAACGCAGTAATTTTGCTAGTCTGTGTTCCGTTCAGGAAAATTGGTTGCTGGTCTTTAGGCTTTTTACAAAGTTTAAATTATTTTATTTTAGGTTTGTAAAGTTTGTTGCGTCATATTTTAAAAAATAATTGAATATATTACCTAGGTATATGTTCGTATTTTTTAAGAACTGTCTTGAATGCATTGTTGTGATTTAAAAATAAGGTGCATTTTGAAACGAAACATTTCGTAATACTTGTATTTGATTGTATTTTGAAAATTGAAAAGTAAAATGTTCAAAATACTTTTTGTTTCATTTCAAAGATATTAGTGCATAAGAATCGCCAACATATTATTATATCACGTCATTTTTAGGATTCCGTTCCAGATAAGATAAAAAGTCATAAAAAGGGCTTAAGATTCGGGCTTGATGTCCATGGTCCAAGTTTGGTTCTCCTTCTTCGGTAAATCCACCGATAGAGTTATTTATCTGACGTTTCGCCAACTGCTGTAATTAGCATCCTTAAGGAATGTATCTAGGACATAAAATTCTTCGTTACAGTTGTGCTGAGACAGGATTTTATGTCCTCGCTACGGCCATCAAGCTCGAGTATCGAGCCCTCCATGGGAAAACTTCGGTAGCCGATAGTTAATTATCTCAGCAATTATTAATTCTTTCATTCGAAATTTGATACAATTGTATATCTGTCCTCATCTTTTCCATATAAAAGATTTTTTTAAACTGTTTTCACTTTCATTGTAAATGTGATCCAAAACTGGGCATCAAAATTTAATAATTATTTACAAGAATTAAAATGGGATATATTACATATAATGTAAGAACCCACCTATTAAAAGTATTTATCAATCCTTATGAAAAATTTTAGTTATATATATAGGCCTAATACTGTAGAAACTACAAAATACAAATAACGAAAATTTTGAATTCGGATCCCTAAAGATATAAAATGGTACTATTACTCGCCAGACATCAACTCAACTGTGGTAAAGGTGATACGTTCAGAAAATCATTACACATTACAGTATATCTGTAAATTATGAAAATACTAATTAACTGGATACACAGAAAAAGAAAACAGTAAATCATAAAAAATATGTATATAGAACTCTTAAAGTATCAAAAATTTCTGGTAGAAAGAAAACATCATTTCAGATAGGTATTTATTTTTAAATAAATAAACAAAAGGCAAATTACTGTGATAGAATAACGTGGTAATAATATACATTTTTTCATTTTTCGGGAGGTTTCCCGGGAGTTAGTTCATATTCTAGTCTTTTAGGAAAAGTCCCAATTGTTTTATCTTCATGAAATGCCTGACCATATTTTACAGCTAATTTGGCTGCGTTTTCTCTTTTCATTTTAATTATTTCTAAATTTGTTTTAATTTCTTCTTCCGTGGGAGGTTCCTGCCTTGTACCTTTCAACCAAGATAACCATTCTGGGGGAACTTCGCGTTCAAGGTCGTCTTCTTTTAGGGGTAAAAACCATCTCCCTCCACGTCTTTTACTAGCATGATCAGCTTTCAATTCATAATACTTATTCCCTAAATAATCTGTTCCAATTAATTTTTCCCGGTATTTTTTGGGTCTCAAAGAATTGATAAAATTATTAAAAATTATTTTAAAAAGGTCACGTGGAGGTGCTGCACGGGACATGATGATCCTTTTAAATTATAACTCCAAACAATATTATATTGACATTTCTTAATTATGGCATATTATAGAATACTTGATTAAGGATAATAGGTTTACACCCAAGAAGTTTATTCTTTATGGTACTACACAATATCAATTATCTATATACATTTATGTACTATATATTTTACAATATTAACTATTTCATATTATCATCTAGTGGACCCCTTATCACTGTGTTCTCCAGGAAACTTTTCATATTCAGGACGTTTTGGAAAGCTCTCAAAACCAGTTATCATCTGTTTAGGTTCTCCAGCTTTCTTATCTATTTCAATTGCATTTTTTCTTTTCATTTCAATAATGGCCCAATTTTTCGTGATTTCTTCTTCTGTTGGGGGTTCTTTTCGTCTTCCTCTTAACCACGAATCCCATTCAGGGGGGACATCCTCATAATTCTCACTGTTTTGTGGAACAAACCATCTTCTATCTTTTCTTTTACCAATTGAAGGATCTGCAGGTATTTCATAGTAATTATTACCCATATAATCGACTCCTTTGAAACTTCCCGAAGTTTTCTGAGGTTTTAAAGAGTTTATAAAGTTCGTAATTATCATTTTTATAATACTACGAGGTGGTCTTGCCATTCTGTTTATTTATTATATTAAATGAAATGTATGTTATAACTTACAAAATAACATCTACTAGATAGGTAAAATAGGAAAGCAGGATAATAATTTAATATACACATATGACGTGCAATATATATAAACAACCAATTAAATTGACTGAGAATAAATCAAAATTCTTTAATTAACCAGTGATAATTAACATAATAAATGTATGCATACACCTATATTATCTGCAATGTGTGTTGCAGCTATAAACGTCATTTGCAAAAATAAAGTTCATGTAATAGATAATTCACAACGTTGTCAAACTTTCCAAAAACTTAGCATATGTCAAAATAGAAAATAAAACATTAATTTCACACAAAAATATAGTTAATTACCTACTTTAGTTACCTATTATTTTAAAATTTATATTTTTAAAAATTTAATTTTTGTCGTTGTATGGGTAATATTTTTTAACAAAGTTTTATTCCTATAATATTAGAAGAAATTTTGGGTTTCATTGATGATGTTTAACTTTGATGAGATATTTTTATTAATAGGTTTTAGAAAAAAACTTGTAGCTTATTATTTAATTATTTTTCGCCAAAACACTTGCTGCGATGGCATGCGCTATCGTGATGTCATTTTCAGGCGTGGTGCAGAAAGGGGGTCGGGGATTGGCTCTTCAAAAATTAGCATGGCTGACTGTTTTAACGAAGATGTGAAAATCCTAACACAGCAAGAGTGCAAAATAGAGCGCGAGTATTATTTTTAGTGCATGTTTTCATATTTTTATTTGACCGTGCGAAATATTTAGCAAAAACTACTTAAAGTAAGTGGATTTGAAGTGGACAGGTTGTTAACAAACAAATATCTTCTTTGACATGGCCTTTCACCATGCATCAGTGTTTTGAGCCTTTTCGTTAACTTCGCATCAGAACATTTTTAAAATTTTAGTTTTTGTGAGGCATAGTACCTCAAAAACTCAATAATTTGTGACGAAGGGCCATGTAACTGAACAAAAAAATATTCCATATTCCTACCTTCCAAATTAAAAATGAAAGGTTATTTATTTAATTTTTTTTAGATTAATAAATTCACTGCACCTTTACAAGTAAAATAAGGATTATATACCACAGTCTACAATGTGAACTTACTTCAGTAAGTGTGAAAAAATGAGAAGTATTTATCCACAAGTGAAGAAACTGTAAAGTTAGTGATCATGTCGTTTTTTAATAATATCAAAAAAGTGCTCCATTTGGGAGGAAACGATGCGAAAAAGAAAAAAGTGTTTAATAATGTGCGTATGGAATGCGACCCCAAGGAGTACTGGGACATGATTGGGGAACTGGGGGATGGGGCATACGGTAAAGTGTATAAGGCACAACATAAGCATACAGGGCAGCTAGCAGCTGCAAAAATGTGCCGTCTTGATGGAGAAGAGGATATGTCTGACTTCATGATTGAAATAGACATTCTATCTGAATGCAAACATCAAAATGTAGTTGAATTAATTGAAGCATTTCAGATTGAACAGCAATTATGGATGCTTATAGAATATTGTGATGGTGGTGCTGTTGATAGTATAATGACTGAGTTAGAAAAACCATTAAATGAACCACAAATTACTTATGTGTGCCAAAATATATGTAAAGGTTTGCAGTTTCTACATAAGTCTCATATTATTCATCGAGATCTTAAGGCTGGAAATGTACTACTCACTATGAATGGAGGGGTTAAATTAGGTGAGTTAATAATTTACCATTGTAAGTAATTTGTAATTGAAATTCCATGCAATTATGAATTTTATGTAATATGTTCAATTGTTCATTTTTTACATAATTAACATATACCTACGAACGAATTTTTGAAGAAAGGTACAACACTATTTTTGATTAAGTTGTGTAGAAATGTGATTAAATGTATAGTACTGCAATTGAAATTTTATAATAGAAGAATGAGAATAATAATGTCTTTCAAGGTCTATATTGAAAGATAAAATAGGCATTATGTAAAATTTCTGAGTAAATTTGTGTCATCAAATAACAACTAGATAAAACAAATAAAGTAAAACATGCAAATTTAATTTATGAGTCATAAACAAATGTGTTAACAGTTTAAGTATTGTCGCGAAAAACTGAAAAATTACAGCTTATTAGTAGATATTAACAAATTTTAAAAAGGTCTACCTAAAAGTTGAGTTGCTTATTAATTTTTTATACTGAATTTTTTATAATGAATATTAGATTATGAGGAAATAAGCACATAATGATTATTACTAAAACCTTTCAGTTCCGATTTTTAAATGGTTTAATAGAATAAAAGGAAAAATTAATTTGTATATTTTGACGAAGTATTGTAATTCTTGTTTCATTAATAACTAATTCTTATTAAAAAATATATACAAAATTGTGTAATATCACACTAGTTTTAACCGATTTGTTTCCCGGATATTATTGAAAAAGAAGGAGAAACCGGAAGACCACAATCATAAATTATATTAATGAGTAGTAGCATTTACATATAATCCAAATAAAATAAACTTTTGAATTATTTGGCTTTAATCGTAATCGATGTCAAAATTAAACAATATATACATACTAAAAAGTGTTACATATAGGATAAACGAAGTTGCAAATCTAATGATAACAACTTACTAAATTAAAGGACGAAAATATTTTAATTTTTAAAATAATCCACAATTATATGTTGTTAATTGTGGCAGAATGAGATGGTATGCTGTTTTTTTTTTAAAGATCCTTTCATTCATTAACAAAATCGTTTTCTCCACTTGTACACTTATCGTTAGTCGTTTAAATTGATAAATAAATACAAAATTCTATGATATTTTAAGAGAAAGTTGTCAAGCTGCTTAATTTTTCTTATGGTCGCATCCTACACATGCTATAAGCTTGACACCTAACACACAACGGTACAAGTTCCAAATTCTAGCACATTATACAAAAGTAAATGAATAAAATATTAATTAATAATGGCAATAAAAAAATTTTCATTTTTCCAAATAAAATACGTACATATTTAGACTTGTAATTATTATTAATTATCAATGTTTCAATATCATTCGTAACTGTCTTTGCTCGTCCTAAGAAATGTTTTACAAATTACTAAAAATAGCTTTGTGATTTAATGTTGTTCTAACTAAGTAAGTAGCTTTACGGTACTGTCATTATTTAAACTAAAATAAAAAGGCAAAAATGTGTGGTGTATTTCGGTATCAAGTAAAATTGTTCGTTGGTTTTACAGCGTATCTAATCAGTTAATTAGCCGATATGTAATGGATTAATTGATTTTTAAAATTTCCTTGTAATTTGAGAAAATGTATGTGAGTTCTAAGAGCAATTCAATGTTCTTTTAGAAATTGTTATTGATTTATCTAAATATTTGAAGCATGTAATAAACATAATATTATGCATACATTGCTCTCTAAACGTTTTTAAAATACAAGGCCGTTTCTATAATGTATCGTTTCCAATCACAAGTATAAAGCTTGTATATATATATGTGTGTGTGTATACCTATTTATAAGGTTGATTATTTCTAAATTATTTGTTGGAATTTCAATGAAAGTTACATAGATAGGAATAGGAGACAAGTTCTAGTAGAGAAACAACGAACTATATACGTTAACATTATTCACACTAATACTCTATTTTAATTTAAACGTATATGTAAATTGAAAAGTGCATTGTTTAGGAAAACTCTTAAGAAAAGACATTTTAATAATATTTTCACATTTTTCTTGAATTACCTTTCCCATAAGCAGGTATCAAATGTGCCATTGTATAAATTCAGTTATCCGTTCAAAAGTTGAAAATTAACGATGAGCGAGCTTTATTAAAAACTTACCTACCTTTATAAGACTTCACAATCCAATTATTTTCGTAATCCTATTCTGTTATATTAGTAAAGTCATTGTCATTATAATAGTATCTCACGTCTTTAAAACGGTTTTTACTTTTCAACTAGATTGTCTGTAACAAACGCATGTTATTTTAAGGATTTCATTCTTCAAGAGGAATTATGATGCGTCTCTCCACACACACATGAAATTTGGCATACTAATAAATCATATTTTCAAATAGTAAGCACTCAATAATATTTATATCAGAATTTTAGAGGGTGCAGATTTTTTTTAATTTGGGTGGTCACATACCGAGAATTACTAAACTATTTTGAAAAATTATAAAAATTACGCTCTACTATAATTTTTCACAAATAAGTTATCCCCACCTTTTTTGAAAGAGATTCATATGAAACTTCATAACCTAAACCCCCCCTCCCCACTATCTAACAGAGCACGATACTAGGACAATTCAACACAACTTTTTGGAGAGGCTAAGTTGCTGATCAGGGAATTTTAATTAAAATTGTCGATATTTCATTTTGGTTGCCTACGTCATACCCAGGGGAAAATATTTCATACAAACGAAAGCAAAAATGCTTGTATTGGAATATAACAAAAATGCATATCTTATTAATTAATTTTCAATTAGTTAAACTAACTTAAACTTCATTGTATGTTAATTGGCCAATGATATGGTCTGTGAATCTACTTTGCGTGTAAAATAGCTAAACACGCTAACAAACAAAATTTCGCTTTTGACAATTCACATTAATTAAGAACACTCGTTATGTAGACAATTGTTACAGGTGTCTTTTTTTTGGATATTATCTTTAGAGACAACTCAACGAGACAGTCTCCCGAAACTTTTCATTATAAATTTCGATTACATAATACAGGTTTACTTTAATCGTTATCGAAGCAAAGCCAGGCTATTGTTTCTTTTTTGCGTCTAATATTTACATACATAATAAGCTACTTGGACACATGTAGTAAATGATACTAATTAATTAACGTGATTATTCATTGTTAACTTCAAGAAGCTTCTGACAATATTTATTAAGTACTATCAATGTTTTTAGCAGGTGTTGTTTGAGTAATAAAAACAATATTCGCAGAAACAGTTTATTTTTAGTAGAATCAAGTAAAATAGTTATTCTACAATTTTTTTGTAGTGCGTCAATCAGTTTTCAAAAATATCCATAACTTTTATGTTTTATCAATTGTATGTAGGCAATCAAAATTTAGGTGAAATATTAAGAACTATTATTTTCTGTTAATATTTATTTGCAAAAGATGGCAAAAAGGGAGTTGATTAAATGCAGTCTGCTTTTTATGTGTGCCAGGGGTCACATGCGTATAATATATTCAGAGGTTAATCCGAGGTCAATTATATACAATACAGTTGTAAGAAATTAAAAGACCAATTTGTCATACTTGCATTAAAATTTATTGAGAAAATATGAAGCTTATAAATAATAAGTCATATGAAACTAGGCTTATGGGTACCTAATACAATACGTAGTTATAAAAGGCATTGTTATGATTTCCTTAAGTCGAATTAATAAAAATTTTTGTTAGTTATCACGTTTCCCGAAAATGTTACGATTTAGTTCATTTTCGAGGGTATTACCTATTATTTGCAATTTTTCCCTGTTACTGTTTGAATGTTCTTACCTTGAAGTTAATAAAAATAAAAGTAAATAATTGTAGTACCTTGGATAACATTTTTTTTATTACCACATACGTTGCAATGTTTAAATATGTGTGAAATGTACGCAAAAAGAATTCCTCGTATAATAGAATAATTGGTGACAAAAACGACAAACTTATAAAATATTTTATTAAGTAAACTTATATATTGCAAAATATCGACAATAAAATTACACAGTTCTTACTGTAAAAGCCTTCGATTCGTTCGTATTTTCTGCAATTTTCTCATTCAAATGCGTCTACATACATTCGAAATCTCACTAAGCATATAGGAATTGAACTCAATACATTATTTTACTCAACTGTAACAAGTTCTGGTTCAATATTAGGTGAAATTGGGTTTATAGACCTTGCACTAATATTTGCATATGGTCTACATTTAACGTAAAATATATTTATCCAAAACATGTAAAATGTAATCAGCACAAAAATTCCCACGAAATATACGGATTTTACTAGTATTTATACGTCTTTGAATATTTTTTATTAATGTAATAGATTCCAGGATACGTAAACTGGATTATCTAAACAAATCTCGAAAAGTGTAATTAGTGAATCCTCTTTATTTAAATACGTGGATTTTGGATTGACATTTGAATAATCAATGAATTATTATGCAAATATTTACTATCTGTCGGAGAATTTAGAAAGTGTTTTAAGTAGAAGTCATTTGGGTAGGCCTGTGAACTGTTAAAACACCATCGTCTCTTAAAATATAATTTACCTATATTGCAACTATGTGAATTAACGGTATTTATTGGTACACCTATATTATGTGACATTCATTAAGGAAAATAACCATTCAAAAATTAAAAAAAGAAAACAGGAAAATAAGATACCTAAATTTGTGTTTGTTATCAACTCAAACTAAATAATTTTACCTATTATTAGAATTACATTTCTCTAACGTATCCAAAACAATGAATTGTATGAAAAACAAATTTAATAATTAATAACACGGTTCAATTACAAATTTTTGTCAACGTACAATTTTTTTACAGCCGATTTTGGGGTGTCTGCAAAAAATAAGTCGACCTTCCAGAAACATGACACCTTTATAGGCACCCCGTACTGGATGGCCCCGGAAGTGGTACTTTGTGAGACGTTTCGAGACAATCCGTACGATTTGAAGGTTGACATATGGTCGTTGGGTATAACGCTTATCGAATTTGCTCAAATGGAGCCACCGAATCACGAAATGTCACCTATGAGGGTACTTTTAAAAATACAAAAGTCTGACCCACCCAAACTAGAGCAACCCTCTAAGTGGTCTAAAGAGTTTAATGACTTTGTTGCAAAGGCCCTAACAAAGGATCCACAAAAACGACCCAACTGTGAAGATCTTTTAAGACATCCATTCATCAATTGCACCATTGATTCCAAACCCATTAGGGATCTACTGTTAGAATACAAGGCTGATATCGTGGAGGAGGAATTATTGACCGACGACGATCCAGAGGTGAGAGAAATTTTAACAATAAAATGGTAATGGGTTTTATTTAAGAAAAAAATATAACTATAATTTATAATTGTTCTATCTTTTTAATTTGTGTGTGTTTTCATGGTGTTTTTTGCTTTTAAAGCACAATTATTTACTGTTGTAAATATCTTTCATGCTTAGCGTCATAGGAAGCTCCGAAAACATAAAGAAATATACCAGAGAATCGGTAAGTTTTTCAATGTATGTTCGTATTTCGTGGATAAAAATTGCAGGTTAAAAAAAAAGTTAATTAACTACAATATTTTTTTATCAACTTGATAAAATAAAAACTTATTGGTGTATTAGTAACCTTCCCCGTTTCATCATTAAGGTTTAATTACTACTTGAAAGTAAATTGTAACCAGTACTTTCAGAGTAATAGAACATTCACTTTATATTATGCTGGTAAAACTTTAAGTGTCGTACTTTCATTTCGAACTTAATCTTGTGCCTATACAGATGGAACTATAAAACTGGATTCATTGTGTCTCTAAAAATTTGATCGGTCATCTAATAAACGCAAATTTATTATTAAGAAGAGCAATAAACATGACTGACGTTCTGTATTATGCTTTTTTTGCGCATGCCGCTAAAATGGTACTGCATCTTCAATTCACGTACTGTCTATCTAGATGACATTGTACGTATGTATATAATGTGATGCTTTCAATTTTGCACTTGGTTGGTGGTTGGTCATTTTTCTGTTGTTTTGTAACGGAAATTTCACTAATGAAAATTGTGCAAAGAATTGTTAGTAATTATCATACTTTTCAACACAACACTACATAACAACAGAAATTTCCATAATACCTTCACTCACTGTAGAATTTTTGCAACTATTCTCAGGAACTTCTACCATAAGCAAAATTAAATATCTTCAGCTTAATGTATTGTAGTCGTTAAAAATTAGATTATTTGAATTTTAGATATTCCTTTACTTAAAAGTTTCTTTTCAGGACAACCGAGCTTCCCAAGTTCCTCTGGATGTCGAAGATGACACTACTTCTGTAAAAAGTAACGAAGTTGATTCTTCTAAACGTAAGTTTACCGAATAAATTGGTTGTCAAAGTCCTTTTAATGTATACCTACTTTCATTTATAGCCGCGGACACAGGGCAAGCTAAACGGGAAATTGAAGCGGAAAATATCGAACCGAAGAAGCTCAAAAAGGAGAACTCCACCGAATCAACTACTTCTGTTAAAAGCAGGTCTTCAACAGAAGAAGAGAAAAGATCGGTATGAAAAATTATTCTTATATACTTCAGGAATACATATAAATACATTTATTTGCTCACAGGCTGAAAAAAGGGAACTACAAAGGAAAACATCCAGAGACAAGGGCCCCGCTCCGTTACCACCCCTCCCGCCTCCTCAACCACCCATAGAATTAATTAGGCAAAGTAGCACTGAAAAAGAGAAAGCACCGGAAGTTCCTCCCGCTCCCTTACTTTCGATCGCGCAAGCCCCTCCTCCACCTCCACCACCTTTACCACCCGTGCCATTGCCGATTCTCCCTACTCCACCTTCGTCACCGCTTACGCCACCAAGTACACCTCCCTTACCACCACCTATACCTCCCGTCTTACCATCTGCCAAAACTTTACAGGAACAATTGAAGAAAATCCAGGAAAAGAAGACAAAACAACTAGAAGAAAACGAAAACGAAGATGCTACCAACAAGAAGATTTTGGAAGGACATATTGAGGCTGTTATTACCAATAAAATTGTTCCTCAAATTCCTTCAGATAAAAGAAAAATGGAAACTGATAGTAAAACTCGACGAAAATCAGTTGGCGATGATTTGGATAGAAAAAATGCTGAGGAAATGGAACGAAATCGTAAACAGTCTTTGGAAGAAGGTGTATGGGAAAAGAGGGCTGAGCTTAGGGAAATTCCTGGTGAACTGAATCAAACTGGTGACAGCATAACTATCACAACGCCGTCTAATGCTATAAACGTAGATAATTCTGCGGGAAATTTAGTTGTAGTCTCAACCCCATCAGCTGACCGTGGGAAAATTAACACATCCACTGTAACAATTATTTCTGATGTGCCAGATCCGTCCAATAGTCTTGCTTCAAATATTAGTCAAGTAAGTAAATTAGATACATCTTGCATGACGATTATTAGATTCCCCATAGAAGATAAACAGGAACTTCTTTCCATCACAGGTTACTGTGGTGACCACTCATCCTCCTGTCATAATTGACAATATGCACAGCGTTTCTCGCTTACCAAACACGTCACCAGCAACAACCGCAGGAGGTAACGAAGTCGTCATCGTTGCCAACGAAATGAACAAAACGCACGTAAATGAATCGTCTTCCACCGATGACGAATTCTCACCATCCCTCGATTCTCTAGAATATCCACCTCCCTTAGAGTTTCGAGACACTCGTCAGACAATAACAAATGCTAAAAAACTGGACGACAGTGAGGTGTTAATTGCTGATTCTAGCTATGTAATTAATGATTCTGGTCTGGACGTTTCGGAAGATGATGCCAATCATCAACTACTTGATACCAGTCATGTGTCCGTTGTCAAAATAGACGAAGAAAAAGTTCAGGTGAAGGACTCGGCATCGGTTATTTATGATGGAATGCGCGGATCTACCAGTGATCTGTCTTCAGCTAGAAGTGGAAGCAGTAAAAGTGGTAGTGAATCCGCCACTTCTATAATTCTGGATGGAAAAGAAGGAAAGGTTAACGGACAAGTAATTGAATCTTTTTCAAAAACATAAAATGTGTATTTATCGTGATTTTTTTTTCAGATCGTTTATTCTACAAGCCAAGACGATGTATATAAAAGAAATAAAAAGAACAATGCACTTAACGGAAAAATGTATCCCGACAGTTTCGAGTCGATTCCTTGCGATTCCAGATCGCATAGTGATAGTGGAGGCTCTGTCAGAAGTAATGATTCTTCCAGTAGACGTCCTATATCTAGTACAAGCAAGAGCATTGAACAGTCAGATGCAGAAAGCATTTCCTTAGCTAGTCACGACAGTAGAGGTAGTAGCGGGAAAGAACATAGAAACGAAAGGTAAAAATTCTTAATGATATCAAAAAGGGTGTCGTAATTACCTTAACTTGTTTATTGTATTTTTTATACAGATTATCGGAGTCCGGAGAACAGGAAGATGATGTGGTGCTCAGAAGAAAACCACAAGCAACTCGTATTAAGGATGAAATGATGGCGCTCAACAACTTGAATAGGAAGACACGAAAACGAACGCGACGTTTTGTAATAGACGGCGTTGTCATCACGACTACCACGAGTAAAGTGATTTACGGTGATGATGACAATAATACAATTAGTGACCCACATCAGTTCCGTAAATTGGAACTGCGTGAATTGAAGTACCTGCAGAAACAGGAACAAAAACAGTTTCAAGATTTGTATTTGAAAGAAAATATCGCAACTGAACAGCAGGATAAGCGATTCGAACAAGAACGCGTAGCTTTAGAGAAGACTTTCGAAAGTGACTTAGAAATGCTCAGCCGGCAGCAAAGAATGCTTATAGAAAGGGCAGAAGCCCAACTGGACACAGATCTTCGAGCTTTATCGAAAAAAATTCGGGCTGATCAGGAAAGAGAACTTAAACAATTCCGCGAAGGCCTTAAACAAGAATTGCGATTGCTGAAGGCCGAAATCGATCGACTTCCCAAAGAGCAACGTAAACAAGAGTACAAAAGTAATTACCAATATATTGTTAATGTTTTAATATCTTCATTTATTTTATCTTCTAGTTCGCAAGGAAAAATTAGATACAGAACACCTAGAACGTGAACGCGCCTTTCTAGAGAAGCTCAATGAAAACCACGAATGTTCGCTGAAGAGAATGAGTGATTCTCATCGAGAAAAGATTGCCTTAACGGAAAGACAGTACCTTCAACAGAAGCAGCAACTAACCAGAACAAGAGAGGCAGCTCTGTGGGAAATTGAGGAGAAACAAATCCACGAGAAACACCAGCTCATAAAAAGACAGCTTAAAGACATTTTCTTTCTTCAACGACATCAAATGCTTAACCGCCACGACAAAGAAATGGAACAAGTTAAGAGAAAGTCGGCCAAAAAAGAGGAAGACCTGCTTAAAAAGCAAGCGATTGAAAAAAGAGCCTTACCGAAACGAATACGTGCCGAAATGAAAGCGCGGGAGATGATGTTTAGGGAGTCGATGCGTATTTCCGTTTCCGGAGGCGTAGCAGACCCTGAAGTAGATAAGAATCGATTTAAAGAAGTGAGTGTTAAATCCATTACATATTTACACCCTTATCTTTCTCAGACCAGGTGCTGAAGCAGATTTATTGTTTTAGTTCCAAGAAAATGAAAAAATACGTTACCAAGCAGAACAACAACGGTTTGAGCTTAAACATCAACGACAATTGGAAGAACTTCGAGCCATGAATGAAGCAACAATTAAAGAATTGGAACAGTTGCAGAATGAGAAACGCAAAATGCTCACAGAACACGAAACCATGAAATTGAAGCAGCGCGAAGAAACATATGCACAAGAATTGCAAGAATGGAAGGCTCAATTGAAGCCCAGAAAACAGGCAAGTAATCATTTTTCATTTAAAATACTACAATCGATTTTCTCCAATAAGACTTTTCTTTTAATTGGTTTAACTTACGATTAGTGTTTGCAGTGGTTGTCAGTTATAATTACTTCAATAAATTACGATTGTACCTGTACAAACGACCTTTTTATAGAAATTAGAGGAGGAAATGTATACAGAACTAGTGTCTGCACCATGTACCAAGTATCTGATGCAACTGGTGCCTTGGGCTGGCAGTACATCGACCGATGACGCTCGAAGTGTCATCAGCGATTACAGTTATATCTCGCCTATGTCTTCGTTCCGTGAACATCGACCTATCACTGTGGATGCTGTGTTGCATTCTAAACGTCCTGGTATTCCCAAGAGATCTCGTAGCTCCGAAAATCTCATAAACCGGAAAAGTATTGCGCTGAAACCAGCCATGGAGACTAATCCGGATTCTAACGTCTAATGTTGTCCACAGTTGTTTTTCCTTTTACCTTTTATCGTTTGTATTCGTTTTCTTCATGGTTAGGTTGTTTTTTCCATGTTTCTCGTCGTTAATTGTCCGTTTTGATCGTTAAAAAATATAATTTTCATGAACTACAAAAGTCTTTTGGCAGTGTTTTGTAATTGTCTTTGTATTTTGTCGCTTTTCTCCATGTCCTAAACAGAAGCACACTTCTTCAGGTGTAACCATTATTAAACTTGTATGCATACTGTATATTTGTTTTTAAATTCGTTGTTAAGAATTTCTGATTAGTCTTCTTCCACTCTTCTTCAAATTGAACAGGTGTGTAAATTATAATTTCAACAAATACTTTAGCAAGTTGCACCATTATATGTATTATTTAATTTTTTAAAAAGCGAACTTATTACTTTCATATCGACATTTCAGAAATTAGAAGAAGCTTTCCTGCAACAACTGGAAGAACAAGTGAGAATTTACGGGCCGATAGGCTGCACATTACCCGCAGATCTTCCAGAACTTAGTCACGATCCTCGAATCGGACTTGGTTCGACTCGTAGTAGTTTGTCTTCCATGTCGGAAGGTTAAAAAAGAAGGCGAATGTAGCCTTTTCAAGAGGCCTCCGTCCACTGTTATCTCGTTTTTTTTTGTCGCCAGACGCCCAATAATACATTCAAATATTATATTGCAATTCAAATCAAAGGATCTGAAGTCTAGGTCAAAAATCAATACGCCGGTCCAGACTTGAAGTAATAATAATAATAATGAATTGCATTGTAAATACATAAAACGTTATACATAGACTGAGTAAATAGTTACGAGATTTTTGAGAGATAGATGTTAAGTTACGTAGAGTTGTAAATCGTATTACAATACATATTACGTTGTTAAAGTTGTTCTTTACGCGCAAGTATGAAGAGTGAGACAGGTTCTCAACCGGCATAACAGAAATTTATTGCGTTTTCTATATTTGGAGACATGTAGAATAAAAGTATATATTTTTCCATTTACTTCGCGAAAAGGCCTACAAACTCAAGTGCCTGCTGTAAGTATAAAAAAATGATTTTGTTTTCTTTTAGTAAAAGAATGCCGTCTTGTCGCTAGTATTAAAAATAGTAAAAATAAAATTGATTTAGAACGGAAATGTAAAATAATTAAAAAAAAATAAGCATAAGAATTTACTTCTCAAAAAGATTGTCTCAATTTAAATTGGAATTTTTCTGTACAGATTTAAAACTTTGGTAATCCTTGAATGTATGTTGCCATCATTTTGTATTAGTTAAGAGTAAAAACTCGTTATCGTGAAATTAAAAAATTATCGATTTTGTTGCGTTACCAGTGAAATTTGACTACTTTTTATATGCTGACCTTTTTTGATGCAAAAGTAAAAATTAGATTATACGTTTGGGGATAAATAATGTTTATTTTTTAATGTGTTTGTCGAATATATAGATATTTTTGTTTTGAAAATAACAAAATGTGATGTACTACTACTTATTACGTATGATCTACTAAAATTATGTAATATAATTATTCCAATCGTGTTTTTGCCTTATGTTATTTTGTTTATTTCATTTTTATTTTGAGAATTTGATAGAAAAGTTTCTGTTTCGAAAGGAAATCGTGATTTTTTGTGTCAATTTATATTATTTTTTTAGTATTATTACGTTTAATTGACATCAGCACGATTTTCTCTAGCAGCAGCAAATAATGATTCCGAACGGTTGTTTTATTTTTAATAATTGCATCAAAAATTATATACTTACGATTAGCGAACAAATAAAAATAAATAAAATTATCTTTTTTGTGTGTATTACCATTATTTTTACTAGGACCGATTGTGTAAAGTCATGTATTATATTTTTCTGTTATATATTGCTGATAATTATTTCAAATGCATTTTATAAAAGTAGTCGTCTTTTATATTCCCTTCCATTATTTATAGTTAATATGAACAATTAACACAAAAAAAATTAATTGCAATTCAAAAAATATTTCTGATTTGAATAATCAAAAACTAAATATATATATATATAAATGATTAATTCTATTGATGTCATTCAAAAACAAGTAAGTTTTGTTAGGTCAAAGGGTTGAGTTTTTTTAGTCAAAAATCACATATATTACAATTAACATTACATTATAGAAAATTAAGATTATGCATATTGTACAACTTATGTCAATATTAATACAATTTGAACTTAATTAAAAATCGGTGGTTTCAATGTCTTTCCTTTTTCTTCTTTTGGATTCAATAAAATTTTGCAATTCGAATAAATATAATTGATAATTAATTAGTCTAACCTGAAAGATCACTATGATCAAATAACGTTTGGTCATAAAGCGCCGCCTGTACCATCCTTCCACCGAAATATCTTCCATTTAAGGCATCTCTGGCTTTTTCGGCTTCTGAAACGATAAAATTTATCAAAAATATGAGAGAAGTAAATTGTTCAAAACTGTTTACACGGTTTCTATTCATTTTAATAATTTCAAAGAGAAGCACATAAATATGAAATTGATACACTTACCGCCCGTTTGCAAAAACTCTACGAAGATTTTTACTATGATATCGGTATTATCGTCCTCCGACTGTTTTTCGTTATAGATAATAACCCGTTCAACGACCCCAAATTTGGAACATTCTTCTTGTATTTCGTCCTGCAACGTTTCGTCCACGTCCTCCGGCCCGACCATATTCCTCAATATGACGACCCTAGAGTCCACCTTACGCATCAGCTTCTGCATGACCAGATGGCGCGCATTCTGGCCCTTAATCGACATGTTCTCCTGCTGCTGTAATGTCTGAGGCTCGTTTTGATCCAGGAGCTTCTTTTGTAGCTCTTCCTGCTGCTTAAGCTGCGCCTCTTGGGCTTTCTTCATTGCCTCTTGTTGCTGTCCTGTCGTAGATACGGCGGGTTTAATCACGACTGAAGGCGGCGCGATCGTCGATACGGTCGTTATGATTGGCGCGACCATTGGCACCTGTGCAACGGTTTGCACAGGTGGCAATTGCGGAATGGCTAGACCGGGAGGCGGCAGCACGCCTGCCGGCACAGCGGTCGGTATAACGGTCGGAGCGACAAGCGTCGGTTGCACAACGGGTATCGTTGGGGAGACGATCGGGATGGTTGGCGGAATCACGACTGGGATCGACGTTGTCTGGTTGAGCTTAGAGAGACCGAGAGCGACTGCATTACTCGCGACCGCGTCCATCGCCTGAATCTTGGCGGTGGCGGCCGCGGCTGCCACCGCGGCCGCGGTCGGCATCACGCTCGATCCCGACGACGGTCCCATAAGGGCGTTGGGAGGCGTGATAGCCCGACCGACGCGTAAAAATTGTCCACCCAAGTCGAACAAGTTCATACTCGCTATTGCCTCGTTCGCTGCTTGGGCTGACTGATATTCGATGAAACCATAACCTTTGTGTCTATGTGCCGAACTGCCTTGAGCCAACTTGCAATAAATTATTGGACCGAACGCTTCGAAAACGCTGAAAAGAAAACAAATTACTTACATGCACAATTGAAATTTCAATTACTAGATCACCTAATATTTAATAAATTTTACAAACGGGGTAAAATGAAATTAGGCATCTTAATTCCTTGTATCATCAGAAACTTTCAAATTTGTACCAAGTTAACTAACGATAAGTAAGTCAATAACATTAGTTTTATTTTTACCTTTTAATGTCATCTTCAGTGAGGTCGGGATGTATGGAAGCGACGTAGATCCTGTTATAGTTCTTCGCCTCTTCCATAATCTCGTCAATGACCGACTGCGCCTGCGGCATGTTGCTCGGCCGACCGACGACCTTGATGTTCCGTCCGCCAATCATGACGCCGTTCATTTGTTCAAGAGCTAACTGCGCCGCCTCCGGAATCTCGTACTCGACAAAAGCGAAGCCCTTATGCTTCTGTGTGACCGGATCCCAACTCATGTTGATGGATTTGATCGGGCCGAACGGCAGGAACGCCTGTCTTATCGTATCCTCTTTTAGTTCAAAGCTGATGCTGCCCACATAAACCCTAAATATGTACACACGTGTATTTGTAGAAAAATCAAACCGTAGGTATTGGCGATAAATATATATTAAGTTACAATATTACAAAAATATAAATTCAGATCTTATCAGCTGATACGTCATCAGTCGGAATTAGTTAAAGTGACTCGACAACTTCGCTAAATTTTTATATCATCACTCAAAAATATATATAATCTCTTTAAAACATTACAAGTAAAACAGTTAAATAAAGGTATTTCAAGGTAATTGAAAAGTTATTATATTATTATATAAAGTGACACACAAATTACCTTTCATTAAATTAAAATTGAAAGCAGCTTTTATACTAATAAAAAAATGAAAATATTAAAAATTAAAGACTATTTTTCTGTCGCATACATAAAGAAAATCCATAATGAAACATAAAAATTTAAGAAAGAACATCATCATAATAGGTAAAGTAAATAAAAGAGAAAATATGGTAGACAAAAAAATAAAAACGCAAGTTAATCATAATCAAGAAAAAAAATATACGTGTATGCAACAGGAAAATAGTGAAATGTTTGGATAAAAATGCGCTGACCTGCACATGAGGGCGAGAGCCTGTTGCCTCTGGACCTGCGTCCTCTGACTAGCCATTTGCTGCAACAGAGGACAAGTGCCATATGTCACAACTTAATAACGACGAAAATTTTTTGTTTTGTGTTTTTTTGGGGGAGAGGAAAGAACGAAGGGGGCGAGCTCTCGCCCCCAAGTTAGGGCGCTCTGTATTAATGAAAATACGCACCACTAACCTGCACATTAAAACTAAAACCTGATGCCGTTGGAACGTCTTATTTTTCTGTGGATAATAGCAACATTATTACATGAATTATTATTAAAACACACATTTACATCAACACATATCTCCTTTCAGAAAGAAACGTTAACCGAGATATTTATTAATTATACTTATCAAGTCCACGAAACATTTACACATTTTTTTTATTAAAAGAAATAGATAATAAAGAAATTAAAAAATAATAAGACACCATCAATGGGGCATATTTTACTATTGGGAAAAATGAAAAGGTGCATTTTGATTTTGTGTTTACGAAAATCGAAAACGTTGAAGTAGATGTACACTATGTTGAAGGGATGTGCATGTGTTGTTTGATAAACTAAAATGGGTAGGAAGTATAAACATAATGTTGAAAGCAACATATCAAGAGTTTAAAGGCAGTATATAGCAATGTAACTGAACACTTATCCTGTAAAAAACATAAAAACCGATAGTCCCCTAAAAAATTAACATCTTAAAAAAGATTAATAATAAAAATTACAGAATATAACGAGCTTATACCTGCTGTTGATGTGCTAAAGTTTGCTTCATAAGGACCATTTTAATACTCTGTTCCATTGCATATTTTTTTGCTCTGTTAACTGAGTCCATTTGTTCGGATGATAGTTTTGGTAAAGTACCTCCCAGTATACCCGCTATAGTATTACTTCGCGCTCCAGGACCTAAGTAAATGAAAAACAGTCGGTCATAAAACATTAGTTGCAAAAATATACAGGAAAAAAAAACAACTCACCTGCCAGTACTTCCCCTGTTTGATGCAAATCAGAAATATATTCCACATTTTGAAACGCATCTATAACAAAAGGTAAAAAAGTTAAACGAAATAATTGTTTTTAGTTTGGAAAGTTTGACGTCGCACCCTTGCTGAAGCACAGGCCTGGACGAAAAAAAATGTACTAGAAAAACGCCCAATGCATACACAAACCATAAATACAACAGTTGTCCCAATTAAAATTGAACTCAAAAGTACGAAAATGAATTTAAACATAAATTCATACGAATCTTATATTCATAATATGTAATTATTTTTATCTTTGAAGTTGTTTAAAGAAACTGGATACTTATCATAAAAACTAATTAACAGCTTTACGTTGAATCATCTTATTCGAAATTAGTCAGTTGTTAAGATACATAATTTTACTTGAAAAAACAATCAACGTTAGTTTGTTTGGAACAACCTGTGTAAGAAAAAGTACAACTTATAATGTGTTTACCAATTAACGTATTTTTTTAAATCAATTTTCAGCAATCTGTTATCAGCACCGGATGATACATCTGTAATCAAACTTTCAGTAATGTAAAAGTCGATACTTGATACAAAAAAAAATGAATTCTAAACTTTTCGGTATTACATCCCGCAAATATTTTGTACTTTCTAAAACTGATTTTAGTAACAGCATTAATTTAATGTTGTGCGAATCTTAAGATTTCATCTTTTTTTGTTTTTAATTACATATTTAAATAATCATTTGTTTTTCGTCAAAGCGATCCCTACATTGTTTTTAAAATAAACGAAATGTTTTAACTCTTATTAAATTGAAATATTTTAGAATAATTATATAAATAACACGCCTTAGTGCCTTAGTATTTCATAAGAAAATTATCTCTGCATGTTTCAACGTGCTATGCCTTTATCAAAAGCGTAAAAAATTGCGAAAAAACGAAGTTTTCTTTATTTACATCCTCTTAAAAATCATTACGAAAGCATGTTTTTACTGACAAGGGAGGTTGGTCGAGCAGACACACGTGCGATTAGAATGGTTAGGACCTTCGTGTTATTTATATAATTATTGAAATCTTTAACTAATATTAACCATATGGATGTGTTAAAATATGTTTTATAAACGCAGAGAATCAGTATATCTAAAATATTTCGCTGATTGCGAGTTTCATAAAAAGGATTTAATTTATTTTTCATGTGCTCTTTTATAGGAACAAATCATTTTTGAATTAATTGAATTGGTATTAAAAGAGTGAATGGAAAAAGGAATTGGGTGGTTGTTCCAATGGACTGCGCCAGCGCTTCGGCGAATGCTGGGATCTAAAAGATTGTCGCAACAATTCGATCTGTAAACACAAAATTTAAAATAGCTTTGTCTAAACACCTCCAAATTTAATTCGGACTCAAACAACTTGCAAATAAAACAGATTTATGAAACCTGAGAGCTTAAGGACTTGTACATTTACCTTATTTTTCACTAAATACCTAGTACAGTTTATTGGCCCTTGTTAAAACATATTCAATTTTATTGATCGTTTTAGTTTACATTATTACTACAAATTCATTAATAAAGTAATCATTATTACTAATGAACTACCCTATTATGTATTAAACCTTATTATAATACAGTTTTGCTTTTCTACTTGAATTAGTACCTGTTGTTTTTACATCCTAAATTCATATATGTACATAACCTCACTTCATAATTAAAATGGAATTTTAGATAAATAGATTGTTTAGTCCCACCCTCAGGCTCACAAAAATGTTAGTACAGAGTGATTTTATTTCCTACCATGTAACCGCGAGGAAACGGTTACAGCTATATCTGGCTAGTGTGACTCCATAGCGGTACATGCCAGTCGATCTCATTTCTGGAACAGCTCAAGCAGACCGAAATATCGCAGATTAGTCAAGGGTTCCCGTACTTAATTTTTGTTTTTTTTGAACTAGTAAAAATCCTCTACATACTACCACTTACCCATCGTCAGGCCTCTTTTGATTTGAGGCTCTTCTGTTCCAGGTACTGGAGGTTCAGGCTCCGTTGTTTCGTTCGAGGTTTGCTCTTGCTGTTCGTTTGTTGTATCTGCCTAGAAGATATTTCAAAAAATCAACTCCCATTTTCGTCTCATAAAAATAATTACGTGAAACTGAAAAATCAATAAGTGCGATTTATCTGTACTTACGTCTCCATTGCTAGAGGTACCATTTGCTGCGTACGCTGCCTGTTGAAACGCCGTCATCATTTTCATTAGAAATTGCACAAGAATCACAAACCTTCCACTTTTCTAAAATCTGCCTAGAAATTCCAAAAACCGTTAAATAAACGTTTTCCGACAACAATTTCTGATAATGGCCGCCATTCCAACTCCAAATTCATTCGAAAATCTACAGGGTGCGTTAGACAAATTAATACATATAGAGTATCACATATGTTTCTAGCGTAGTTGAATTTATTAGCTTATTTAATAAAAGAAACTTAACCAGTTTAGTTTTCATTTTCTGATTTCATTTTATTAAATAATTTTCAATTTTCAAACTTTCCTCACAATAATTTCTATAGTAATTCGATTTCAACGAGCCATCTCCTATAAGTGTTATGAACTAAACAATTCATGGCAACAAAAAAAATACGTACGTTGCTTTTTTCCTTTCTACAAAAGTTTACTAACAACTTTTGTGAAAACGTAATGACATTTAATAAGTTTTTGTGATACAGGGTTAACAAACATCCAATAATTAGAAAATTCTAGCACTATAGTCTTCATTTTTTTAATTTTCATTTTTTCTTAGTTTTATACCAATAATGGAATATATAAAAAGAGTAATTAATTAAATAGACAGTCAACAATCGTAACATAATATAAAGACAGTCTAAATCGTAAGACATTTTTAATAGCTAAGTTATAAGACAATTATACGATTAATTTTACTGAAATTCATATATAAAAGGAAAACGGTTCGTAGCGGCCTATCTACAATTAGTGCTTCGAAGCATTACATTGACAATTTATCTCTGCTCTTTGGTTTTATACAATAGAGTAATGTACATATCTACTATCTGCAGTAATCATAGATAGTATACTGTAATAGTTAATCTGTGGTAATAGTATTGTAAACAGATAATATATAGAATCAAATAGAAATTTGTAAAATACGTAACATGACAAGAGAAAGTAGTATCCTTATGAATAGGCATTAAAAAATAATATAAAATGGATATTACTTTGCTTATTGCGTTGGCATCCGTAACATTATTAATATTACTAAGCATAAGTCTTTTTTTCCAATCAAAAACCCCAAAATGTATGTATTAACCATATGTTAAGGTAAATGTTTTTCAAATATTTTTATTTTGATAGTGAAAGATCTTGAAAATCGTGCTGCAGCAAGGCAGAGGGATGGTGCTCAGCGACGAGCTCAACTTGCCAGAAACCGTGGGGCTAGACTAAGAGCAACTGGTATGTATTAATTTTTATATTGTTTCATAGGTTTCATTAACATTTATTAATTCAGCTCGAGTGAGAGAACAGAATGAAGCTGGCGACTCAGAAGGTGAAAATGTCGACAACACTGAAACTCAACAAGATGTTGAGTTTCCTGGAGAGAAAATTGGTGCCAAAAAGAGAGCAAAATTAGAAGCTAAGGCAGAGAAAAAAGCACAACGAGAAGCTGAAGAACAACAGAGGCAAGAACGAAAAAAAAAAGAGCAACAAGCTGAAAATGAAAGAAAAAAGCAAGAAGAAAAGGAAAGAGCAGAGGAAAAGGCAAAAGAAGAGGCAGAACTTAAGGAAAAACAAGAAAGAGAAATGAAAGAATATGAAGAATATTTAAAAATGAAGGAAGCTTTTAGTGTAGAGGAGGAAGGATATGAAGAAGGTGATGAAGAAAGCCATCAAAATCTGCTGCAAGAATTTGTCAATTATATTAAGAATAACAAAGTGGTGGTTATTGAGGATCTTGCTGCTCATTTTAAATTAAAAACTCAGGCTGCAATTGATAGGATACAAGACTTGCTCAAGGATGAAATTTTAACAGGTGTTATTGATGATAGAGGAAAATTCATTTATGTTTCCCCACAAGAAATGGAAGCAGTCGCAAAATTTATCAAACAACGTGGAAGAGTTTCAATAGCTGAGCTGGCAGAAAATAGTAATCAGTTAATTAATTTGGCTCCTACTATAGTACAAAGTTAACATATAAATAATTTCTAGATAGTTCATAACAATTACAAGAAAATTTTGCATGTATAATATATTCATAATGTTATGTTTCAATTTGTTTCTTCAATATTAATTTATTTATATGTTTGCACAAAGTTTTTTTTCTTCTATTTACTTATTGTATTTATTATACGATGCTGTTGTTATTGTATAAAGATTCTGAAGTTAACTGTAAATATCTACTGTATAGTAGTTCTTAAAATAATTTAAGTTACTCTTTTTATATACATAATTGAGTTAAAAATCGACAATTTAACAATTATTTTAGCAGAATGTTTTTTTTTAAAGAAATTGTGATTAATTTAAACACTTTCTGAATAATTGCAATCACTATAATATAAGGGTTTAATTTTTTTTTCTACCATAATTTCGATAATAAAGTAATTTATCTGGTCTGGAATTTTTATTTCACATCTTTAAAAATTTTGGTTTTAATTTTTAACTACATACAAAAAAATAAATACCTTATCTCCAAAATTTTATGTCAAAAAATCTAAAATACACATATGAATCTACAGAAAAAAATTAATGTCTCAACATTTATAGTTTAGAAAAAAGAAAACTGAAACTTATTTTTTTCTTTAAATTTATCTTCCGTGATTGTGTTCCAAAATAAAATCGTTATATTTATTTTAACGCAATGAATTCAAGAAATTGTTTTTGAAATTTTTGTAATTAACGCTTTTTTGACAAGAGATTCGTCGGCATATGGTCTTTTCTTTAGAAAATCTATGGAAGTGAAGAAATATACATTTAAATATACCACTTGTAAGGATTTGGGTTTTATAAGTCGAGTGAATAACGATTATCCTTTGTTTATTGCTTTTGCTATTGAAATACAAAAAAATATTTCATTACACACGGCTGAAATGAATACTTCTTACACCAAATTAGGTGAATGGCGAGCAAAAGACAGTTTGTTGCACTAGTCGATACGCAAGGACATAGCTGACCCCTTCCATCTTTCTGGCAAAGAAAATTCGATTTTGAAGAATTTATAAAATTTAACATAAAGGTCAAATTCCCTAGCTACCTTTTTAAACAACGAAGACTGCCCCCACTAGAGGCAGATCAAGAAGTCTCCTTTAGGGGGTAGGGGTGAGAAGCATTCGAGAGCACTGCTCTGGAGTCAAGTCGTCGCCCCTCCCCTAGATTATGGCATAAGAAGTACTCACTTCAATAAAAATGAACTTAATATTACTCGCTCATATTTTCATCTGTACCATCATCATCTTCTTCTTCTTCTGCGCTTGTAACATCTGGATCTTCAACTTGTTCTTCGCATTTTGGACAACGACATACAAACAGGTAATGTTCTTTCAGCATCTTGTGTCTGGAATGCCTAGATCTGCTCAGGTTACATTCATCCAAATAACTAATGCAAATTTCATCTCCTTCTTGAATGTCTTTAAGCGCAACCAAAGACAACCTGCTGTTATTATGAAGATAATTTGGTTCAGCATTAGGATCACAACTATGATTTGCAGCACTTTGCAAAGAAAACAAGGCCACGCCTTCGTTGTTCAAAAAGCTACCGGAGTGTTTGTCCATATCTTCATAAAGACTGTCGATAAATTGGTCAAGCTGTTGCTTTTCTCCTTCTGAAAGTGGTAAATCAGATGCCCGAGTAACCCATTGACTAATAGAGCTGGTTCCTACTCCTTGTCCATTAGTACCTGATGAATTTTTTTAATGAAATAAGTTGTAGAACAGCGATATCTACCTAGCCCAATTAATGATAATAACAAACATAAATATTTATTTTAAACTATAAAACTACAAACTAAAGTAATATAATAAAATCGTTTTTAATAAATTAATGAGAAAAGGAATTAATAAATCTTTGATTGCAGCTTTCTATTTTTGTTTTATGCATCATTTTATCACCTTATTTCAATCTTTATACTTTCAATTCATATATTATAAATCTTTATGAATTCTTTAGTATAAAACCTCTCATCTTATTCATAGATTTTGCATAGATACCAAAACCCATTTTCTTTTCACATAAACAACTCTAATGGTTCTCCTTATCTACCATCCTCACAAAATAATTAAAAATGAATTACCTAATAATGCTAGCATACTGTAAAAGCCTTCTCGAGTTAATAAAGGACCAATAACATCATGAGGAACAGCTGCTAACAGAAGATTGTACAAGATGTTTAATCTATCTGCATACTTATCTCCCATTATTTTATGGACCAACTCCAAATCTTCATTTTTGGTTCGATGAGTAAAATGCAAAATATTTTTTAACATTTCATCAGGGTTTTCAGCTTGCTGTATAGTAGCTATTAGTCTAGGAAGCACCATAATTGTACTAGTTTCTGGAGGATGATGAATTTGTCTTAAAAAATATATTATATCTTATTTTTTATTACAATGACAAAAATTATTAATTAATTAAAAGGGCAAAGAACATACTTCCATGCTTCATTAAGAGTTTCTAAGGGATGAAAACTGTTCCTTTCTTTAGTTTGAAGGCATAAAGTCCTGTGATATCGGCTAAATGCAGTTGCTAGACAGTCTTGACTACAATATTGAGTTCCGCAAGAGGGACATTCACTTATTGTAGTTTTATTAGTAGTACAACAGTCAGGATATGGAACAACCAAGTTATAATTGCCTGTTAATCTGCATGCATTTTCTTGAGCTGTTTCAAGAGGCCTATTAAGATATTAATCAAAATTTATATCAATACCCCACTCAAATAAATACCTTAAACAGTGATCACATGCCTTGTAATTACATGCTGCATTCCAAGAAAACTGACAACACACAAAAGGATCCTCTTCCAAAATCACACTGCCACTTGGAAAAAATTTTTTTGCAAATAAACCTTTGCCCTACAAAATAAACTGTTCAATTTAAATTTTAAATATAAAGTACAATAACTACCTTCGTAGTGTCAATTTCTCTAACTTCTACATTCATCTTTTATTTTATATCACACGAATCCAATGCATTAAAAATATGAAATATAGGTTAGATTTTCGAGGTTAAGTTAGGGCCGTTAGGGCTGGTAATGATCACTTGTCAAATAGTATACGCCAACCTTGCTACGTTGTGAAGTGGGTTGTATAACAAGAAAATCATTTTGTCTTAAAATTATTTTCAAAAGTTTACACAGTTCTCGTTTTTTAACGATCTCAAAATGATTAATAATAAATTAATAAATATAAATGTAAAATAATAAATAAAACCTCCCATTTCTATCGAAAATATGGCATGTAAGATTTGAAAAACTATTTTCTCCGTTATTAATGTAACGCAAAGTATCAAAATGTAATAAAATAATGGTGAATCTACTCTATATATACTAAAAACGTGTGGTTGAAGATTGTTTATTAATATTTTGAATTTTTATTTTGAAAATGTGAGATATGTGCATGAAACTGCTATTTGATAGATTCGAATTTTTTAGAGTATAGTGGGCTGCCTAAGTAAATTTCAATTTATTTTCATAATTTAATTGTAATAGATACACAGGAGGGTGCTGTAGTCTGCAAAAATATGGATCAATAATGTAATCGGGCATATGGTTATTTTTAGAAATAGTGCCAGGTACATTACAGTATGAATCGAAATTTGTGTACTACTACCTTTTTAGATTTTAATAAAACAAGTTATTTAAATTTATGTGGTACATTACCAGTATAATAAAATAATTAGGATTTATTTTTACTGCTTATGTAAAGTGAGTATTTTTGTATTTATTTTTAGTGTTTGCCGATTTGTTTTTTTTTTGCGTTGTGTACTATACAGTGTAGCTTTTCCTGTACAAACTTACAAGTATGTTTGCTGATAAACTGGTTAAAAAATGCGGACAAAAAACGTTGTTGGCGTTTGGTGAGATAAAGTAATTCCTTTTTTAAAATTAATCTTTCCGTTATTAAAAAAGCTATAATAGTATAAAAATACAATAAAGTAGTTGAGGAACAAGAATTATAATCAAAAATGGTGATTTTTAGGAGTCGAAAATTCTTTCATCGTTTGATATTTATACCATTCCAGATAGTAATAGTCCGTTATTAATATATAAAAATTCGCACGTAAAAGTAGATCATTGAAAATAGGGATTTTCTATCGTTTATTCTCCAAACGCTTGCTGTCTCTTACTAGTAGTGGAAGGCTAGAACGATCGGTCGAGAACAAAACAGTAACAGTCTTAATATAATAAATAGCAATTTATATTATTTTATATAAACTAACGGGTGTTTGTACCAATATTAAAACAGCATAAAGTCGTTAAAACAATACCAAATTCATTAGTTAACAATATTTGTGCGCAGTAATTAGTAGGTAATAATCACCTATGTATTAACCAATTAATTTAACAAATCAACGATAGAATTTAGCTTTAAGCAGTTACCCTGAAGTGTATTCTAATTATTAGTTTTCAAGTTATTTAATTTTTTTAAAATATTAATGTAGAAAATCAGTTCTTTGAAAAACATTTAAAAAAAAATGAAATCGAAGTTTTTTAATTTTTATCGTAAAAAGTGAACGCTGAAACAGAAAAAGTGTCCATCAATTTTTATTCAAAAAACGACCAAATACAAAACTAAGCGGGCTTAGAAATAACTAACTGATCACTCCTTCATGAAGTTGGCGTCAGCCATCTTTCTTCGACCAACTATAGTCGTGTTGTGTAGCCGTTGCATGTTATAGGTAAGAAATAAAAAATTTAGGTAAAAAGTTTTGCTGGAGGTCATACAATTGTCGAAATCTTATCGTTAAATTTTGTTTATTGATATGTACATTCTGTTTTTATTGGCAACTTATTTTTTCTTGGTATTTTTGATAGTTTGTAAACGTATCTATGTAGGTATTAATTCCTCCAGATTATTTCATTTTCCCTAAGATTTGCCGAAATTCGTATATTTCAAACGATTTACTAGTTAATTTTCATAACAAAAAAAAAATAAGACGTTTTGTAGTTTTCGTAAAAATAATTTCTTACCCTGAATTGATAAATAATAATAATAAATAGCTTGGTGTCGTTATTGTCCACCTTGTGTTCATGTTCTATCAACATTGTTTAAATTGTAATCGTTTTGAAAATTTCAATTTTAATTACAAGGAAATCATCGTACTCCTATTATTTATATAAGCACGTCTGTTGTTAAATAAAATTATTTTCTAACTTGTAAAAAACATGAGATGGGTATTGTAAACAATTAAAAAGCAAATTGATCAGGTTTAATTTTTTGTAACTCTACATTAATAATATAACAACAAACACAATGCCTAGTTAACAAAATTATTTTATTATTATGTATACATAAAAATTGCTGATTACAACGTGCTATTGTTTTTTTTTAGCAATTGTTTTTTTCTTAGTATGTTTGATAGGAGGTATCTTCTCAAATTTTGCTAAATTATTGTTCAGAAAAGTTTTGAATTTATGTGGTTTGTCCGACTTTTTATAATATATTGACGAGAATTAGGTATAACATTTTCTTATTTGTTGCAGAAAATGGTAGTTACGGTATATGAATAGTAGTGTCGGTTTTGGACCGCTTCCTTATCTTTGGGAAATTTTTACAATGTTTGGATCATTTCGATAATATTGGAATGGAATTTGAAGGCAGCATCGATCTTCAGATGAAAATAGAGCTGTTCATTCAACGTAGACAGACAAATTAGATAGAAAGGTAGGACATTTTGAATTTAACAGACGAACTGTTTTTGCAGTCAAACAATTGAACTGTTTATACAAATGTTTCTGGTAGTCACTTGTTTCATTACAATTTCTTTTGGTTTTAAATTTTTTTTAACCTAAAACAAAAAAAAATCGCCTTCTTTGGTATCCGTTTGTAATATTCCTTGTTGGGGTTGTTTAGAACATAACATGTTCATGATTAGTGTATGGAGTGCAGTGCAGTTCATGTGCCATGGAAAAGAAAAATAAGTTATAGTTTGTAGTGTTTTGCAATGTGGACTGTATTTATTGTTGATATATTTTTTGTTAATAATTGCCTACTCGTGTTATACAAACAGTGCAAAATGTGTTTAGTTTGAATTTTTTATATAAAGTAATACCAATAGTGAGGGAAAAGTAAAGATCAGATGTGTTCAAGGTTGATATACGTACATATAATAGGTAGGTTTTCTACATTCAAGAGGAAGGCACTTCTAAAAATAAATGCCGCCACCGCTAAATTATCGATTTTCCTACACGATACACACACTAACAAAACAAAGTATATATGTAAGTAGTCCAAGGGTATGAGCAAACAAATTATCTTATCTGACGGTTGTTTTAAGTAATATAGATAAACAAAAAAACATATTTTGTATATTATATGCTTAATTGTTTTTGTATTTGTTGATTTATTTACAATTAAAAGTCTAAAAATGGTTATTTTTACCTGTAAGTAAAAAATATAGGATTCCTAATAATTCCAGTAATTCTGCGGTAGGTTCATGTATTGTGAATCATTTTAATAATTATGTATATAAATTGAACTAGAACATGATTTAATAAAATATTTATTAGAAGTCTCTAACATGTGTTTCGATCTTTCGCTCATTATCAAAGGAAACAAGAGTGCATAGAGGTTTCAATTTAAAATAATTATCACTAACTTGATTGGAATTTTCGACAATGGTTTTTAATTCTTATTCATCTTTTAAATATCTACAATTTTTTATTATTAACATTAGTTAAAAAACTGTACTTATTTAAAAATATAATTAGTATTAAATGTAGGTAATCAGTTCAAACAAAAATAATTTGAAAAACTCATTAGTAAATACAACTTAAAGAATAATGATATTTTAATAAAATTTAGCGTTTATAGAATTAAATTTAAAACAAAAAAGCCTGTTTTAAATAACAAAAAATATAAAGATTTATCTCAACATTGCATAGACATACCATACTATCAGTAAAAATAATATATCTATCCTTCATTTTCTAAATGATACTAGAAAACTTTCTTTGAAAAATTACAAACTCAAAAGCCTCTACATTGATATAATTTTACGTTGAATGATTTAATTTGACGGTACAATAGTCCTTTTATTTCGTGTGCTTTCAAAAACTGTCGAAAATTCCAACTTACTAATAGACATTATAGTAGTCCTTAACAATGACCGAAAAGTCGAAACACATGTTAGCGGTTTCTAATAAATATTTTGAGAAGATATTTTCTACATCGAAATAAATAATATAAATTCCGCTCTTTTCGATATTTAAAATGCGGATCATCTGACACTTTAAATAATTGAGTTACAGCGTGGCAAAATTGACGACTATTTTTGTGAATTTATTAAAAATTCATGACTTTGCGCTCTTTTTCGGCACGTTCAGAAATGTTATTTTCGGGATCCGAACATATCGTTCCATGCATTAAATTCCGCTCTTTCCGATATTTGAAATGCGGATCATCTTACACTTGAAATAATTGAGTTACAGCGTTGCAAAGTGACGATTATTTTTGTGAATTTATTAAAAATTCATGACTTTGCGCTCTTTTTCGGCACGTTCAGAAATGTTATTTTCGGGATCCGAAAATAGTGTTCCATGCAGTAAGTTTCGCTCTTTCCGATATTTGAAATGCAGATCATCTCACACTTGAAAGGAAATAAACTGTTACCCATTGCGGTACCTTTAGTTTGTTTTATTGATTATTATTCAAATATTCTTAAGCTCCTACAAATTTTCCCTGGCTAGAGTTCGTATCGTGAAGCATGAGTATAGTTTGGTTTAAATTTTTCAACAAATGACGGTTATTGAACACGTATGTTTTCTAGTTTTCAGATCCCCCTACCGTGTCTGTCGAAGCATTCATAATATTTAAAGTCCAAAATTTTTAACCTACAAGGGTTTCCGAAATTATTTTATGGCATTAAATGTATTCGCGGTTTTTCCTTATTTTCCTATTTGAAAGTCGAAGTTGTTTAATATACTGCAATTATTTTTTTAGGGCTTAGAGTTAAGGCGATATTTCTAAACACCCAATTAGATGCACCGCTTTTTCAAAATGAATAAATGGGGTGGGGTGGGTTTGCGATTGTGGAAACCGAGCTTTATACTTACCTACATCCTCTATATATATTAAAAAATAATAATAATTGCTGCCTACCCAAAATCTTTAATCCTCCAAGTCAAGTCTTTTAAAAAGTTATTATTGTTGTTGTTGTTACTGTTAGAAACATCGTAATAGATAAAATAAAATCCTTGTATTTGTGGTCAATAAAATAACAAAAAGGTACATGCATGTGTGCATAAATCACGTAAATCGTTGATTTGATGATTTTGGATATTTAATTAAAAAAAAACACGTGCAAGATAGCCTCTGAAAATTAAACGCTTGCATTTAAAATCTTTAATTACAAAACTATAATTTATTATTCAGTTTATTAAAATAATCCTTCAAAATTCTTTTTTAGTGTGCCATTGCTACAAAAATTTAAGTAAAAATCTAAATTCAAAATGGTTTTAAGAATAATTTAATTTATACGTATTTCTTAAATTTATTTAAAGTAGAAATTGTTTTGTGTTGTATAACAGTAAATTCATATAGAGGAATCTCTTATCGTATCAGCTTTAACGGTCACAAAAAATATTGTTTATCCTTGTAACTGCCAACATTCTGGAGGTCAAATAAAAGTACAGCAGAGATACACGATAAACAAAATACACTAACATTATCAAATCGAGCGAACGTCTTTATGGAAATTCTTAAATATTTTCAACTGTTAGAAACGAGTGACATAATATAGTTAGGCCATTTCTATGAAAGTAAACCAATTTTTTTCATGACTATCTTGATTATGGAATTATATTGATGCGTTTATGTGTCGTAAAAAATAATAATATACACTCCTATATTATCGAACATTTTAAATTATTTCTTGTTAAGCAGTTTTAGTGAAAACCCTATCTGTAAAATCAAACTTTTCTCTATTTTGTATTACCTACATAAGAACAAATTCATTCTTCTATAACATCGACATGAATTTATCGTGCTCATGTCTGCGATAGTTTTAACACATATATCTTATTCGAACTTATAAGTTACGAACTCCAGTTCGCGGAGTAATAAAAAGTATAGTAGTTTCCACAATTTTTGTTTGCTACATTGTAGCAAAACGTACGGTGAGTGACGCTAATAATTGTGGACACTACTATGGTTTTTTATTTATATTTAATGTGCAGTTCCACTAAGTAAATGTAAACTCAATGAATCATCTGCTTATACAATATCGAATACAATTCAAATTTTCGCGGGCGTTTCTGATCTAGGTAGAAATTCGAAAAGATCATTATCTGCAACAATGTCTGCTATTTGCGCTGATTGAATCAGATTTTAATTCTGACTTTAAATTAAGAAGTTACGGTCCTGTAAATTGTCATTCGTTTTTCGAAAATGGAACAAAATTCAAATTTTCGCGCGGCTTTTTGGCATTGTTAGCAATTTTATCCTGGAAATTCGAAAAGCTCGTTATCTACACCAATGTCTGTTACTTGCCTGGATCAATCAAATTTTATTTCCGACTTCAAATTAAGGAGTTACGGTCCTGTAAATCGTCATTCGTTTTTCGTAAAATCGAACAAAATTCACAACTTCGCGCGGCGTTTTGGCATGGTTAGCAACTGTATTCTGGTAATTCGAATAGGTCGTTATATGTACGAATATCTGCTCTTTGCGCTGGTGTAATCAGATTTTAATTCTCACTTTAAATTAAGGAGCTACGGTCCTGTAAATTATTGTCATTCGTTTTTCGTAAAATCGAACAAAATTCACAACTTCGTGCGGCCTTTTGGCATGGTTAGCAACTGTATTCTGGTAATTCGAATAGGTCGTTATATGTACAAAAATCTGCTCTTTACGCTGGTGTAATCAGATTTTAATTCTCACTTTAAATTAAGGAGTTACGGTCCTGTAAATTGTCATTCGTTTTTCGAAAATGGAACAAAATTCAAATTTTTCGCGCGGCTTTTTGGCATTGTTAGCAATTTTATCCTGGAAATTCGAAAAGCTCGTTATCTACACCAATGTCTGTTACTTGCCTGGATCAATCAAATTTTATTTCCGACTTCAAATTAAGGAGTTACGGTCCTGTAAATCGTCATTCGTTTTTCGTAAAATCGAACAAAATTCACAACTTCGCGCGGCGTTTTGGCATGGTTAGCAACTGTATTCTGGTAATTCGAATAGGTCGTTATATGTACGAATATCTGCTCTTTGCGCTGGTGTAATCAGATTTTAATTCTCACTTTAAATTAAGGAGCTACGGTCCTGTAAATTATTGTCATTCGTTTTTCGTAAAATCGAACAAAATTCACAACTTCGTGCGGCCTTTTGGCATGGTTAGCAACTGTATTCTGGTAATTCGAATAGGTCGTTATATGTACAAAAATCTGCTCTTTACGCTGGTGTAATCAGATTTTAATTCTCACTTTAAATTAAGGAGTTACGGTCCTGTAAATTGTCATTCGTTTTTCGAAAATCGAACAAAATTCACACATACGCGCGGCAGTTTGTTATGGGTAGCAACTTTATTCTGGAAATTCGCATAGGCGGTTAAATGTACGAAAGTCTGCTCTTTGCGCTGGTGTAATCAGATTTTAATTCTGACTTTAAATTAAGAAGTTACGGTCCTGTAAATTGTCATTTTTTTTCGTAAAACCGAATAAAACTCACAACTTCGTGCGGCCTTTTGGCATGGTTAGCAACTGTATTCTGGTAATTCGAATAGTTCGTTATATGTACGAATATCTGCTCTTTGCGCTGGTGTAATCAGATTGTAATTCTGACTTTAAATTAAGAAGTTACGGTCCTGTAAATTGTCATTCGTGTTTTGAAAATCGACAAAATCAAAATCTTCACCCGGCTTTTTGGCATTGTTAGCAATTTTATTCTGAAAATTTGAAAAGATCATTATCTGCAACAATGTCTGCTATTAGCGCTGATTCAATCAGATTTTAATTCTGACTTTAAATTAAGGAGCTACGGTCCAGTAAATTGTCATTTCTTTTCGTAAAACCGAACAAAACTCACAACTTCGTGCAGCCTTTTAGCATGGTTAGCAACTGTATTCTGGTAATTCGAATAGGTCGTTATATGTACGAATATCTGCTCTTTGCGCTGGAGTTATCAGATTTTAATTCTCACTTTAAATTAAGGAGCTACGGTCCTGTAAATTGTCATTCGTTTTTCGTAAAATCGAACTAAATTCACACATTCGCGTGGCGTTTTGGCATGGTTAGCAACTTTATTCTGGTAATTCGAATAGGTCGTTATATGTACGAAAATCTGCTCTTTGCGCTGGTGTAATCAGACTTTAATTCTGACTTTAAATTAAGGAGCTACGGTCCTGTAAATTGTCTTTCGTTTTTCGAAAATCGAACAAAATTCACACATTCGCGCGGCAGTTTGTTATGGGTAGCAACTTTATTCTGGAAATTCGAATAGGCGGCTAAATGTACGAAAGTCTGCTCTTTGCGCTGGTGTAATCAGATTTTAATTCTCACTTTAAATTAAGGTGTTACGGTCCTGTAAATTGTCATTCGTTTTTCGTAAAATCGAACAAAATTCACAACTTCGAGCGGCGTCTTGGCATGGTTAGCAACTGTATCTGGTAATTCGAATAGGTCGTTATATGTACGAAAATCTGCTCTTTGCGCTGGTGAGATTAGATTTTAATTCTGACTTTTAATTAAGGAGCTACGGTCCTGTAAATTGTCATTCGTTTTTCGAAAATCGAACAAAATTCACACTTTCGCGCGGCATTTTGATATGGGTAGCAACTTTATTCTGGTAATTCGAATAGGCGGTTAAATGTACGAAAGTCTGCTCTTTGCGCTGGTGTAATCAGATTTTAATTCTGACTTTAAATTAAGAAGTTACGGTCCTGTAAATTGTCATTTTTTTTCGTAAAACCGAATAAAACTCACAACTTCGTGCGGCCTTTTGGCATGGTTAGCAACTGTATTCTGGTAATTCGAATAGTTCGTTATATGTACGAATATCTGCTCTTTGCGCTGGTGTAATCAGATTTTAATTCTCACTTTAAATTAAGGTGTTACGGTCCTGTAAATTGTCATTCGTTTTTCGTAAAATCGAACTAAATTCACACATTCGCGTGGCGTTTTGGCATGGTTAGCAACTGTATTCTGGTAATTCGAATAGGTCGTTATATGTACGAAAATCTGCTCTTTGGGCTGGTGTAATCAGACTTTAATTCTGACTTTAAATTAAGGAGCTACGGTCCTGTAAATTGTCTTTCGTTTTTCGAAAATCGAACAAAATTCACACATTCGCGCGGCAGTTTGTTATGGGTAGCAACTTTATTCTGGAAATTCGAATAGGCGGTTAAATGTACGAAAGTCTGCTCTTTGCGCTGGTGTAATCAGATTTTAATTCTGACTTTAAATTAAGAAGTTACGGTCCTGTAAATTGTCATTTTTTTTCGTAAAACCGAATAAAACTCACAACTTCGTGCGGCCTTTTGGCATGGTTAGCAACTGTATTCTGGTAATTCGAATAGTTCGTTATATGTACGAATATCTGCTCTTTGCGCTGGTGCAATCAGATTTTAATTCTGACTTTAAATTAAGGAGCTACGGTCCTGTAAATTGTCATTCGTTTTTCGTAAAATCGAACAAAATTCACAACTTCGAGCGGCGTCTTGGCATGGTTAGCAACTGTATTCTGGTAATTCGAATAGGTCGTTATATGTACGAAAATCTGCTCTTTGCGCTGGTGTAATCAGATTTTAATTCTGACTTTAAATTAAGAAGTGGTCCTGTAAATTGTCATTCGTTTTTCGAAAATCGAACAAAATTCACACCTTCGCGTGGCGTTTTGGCATGGTTAGCAACTGTATTCTGGTAATTCGAATAGGTCGTTGTATGTACGAAAATCTGCTCTTTGCGCTGGTGCAATCAGATTTTAATTCTGACTTTAAATTAAGGAGCTACGGTCCTGTAAATTGTCATTCGTTTTTCGTAAAATCGAACAAAATTCACAACTTCGAGCGGCGTCTTGGCATGGTTAGCAACTGTATTCTGGTAATTCGAATAGGTCGTTGTATGTACGAAAATCTGCTCTTTGCGCTGGTGCAATCAGATTTTAATTCTGACTTTAAATTAAGAAGTTACGGTCCTGTAAATTGTCATTCGTTTTTCGAAAATGGACCAAAATTCAAATTTTCGCGCGGCTTTTTGGCATTGTTAGCAATTTTATCCTGGAAATTCGGAAAGCTCGTTATCAGTACCAATGTCTGTTACTTGCCTGGTTCAATCAAATTTTATTTCCGACTTCAAATTAAGGAGTTACGGTCCTGTAAACTGTCATTCGTTTTTCGAAAATCGAACAAAATTCACACCTTCGCGTGGCGTTTTGGCATGGTTAGCAACTGTATTCTGGTAATTCGAATAGTTCGTTATATGTACGAATATCTGCTCTTTGCGCTGGTGTAATCAGATTGTAATTCTGACTTTAAATTAAGAAGTTACGGTCCTGTAAATTGTCAGTCGTGTTTTGAAAATCGACAAAATCAAAATCTTCACCCGGCTTTTTGGCATTGTTAGCAATTTTATTCTGAAAATTTGAAAAGATCATTATCTGCAACAATGTCTGCTATTAGCGCTGATTCAATCAGATTTTAATTCTGACTTTAAATTAAGGAGCTACGGTCCAGTAAATTGTCATTTCTTTTCGTAAAACCGAACAAAACTCACAACTTCGTGCAGCCTTTTAGCATGGTTAGCAACTGTATTCTGGTAATTCGAATAGGTCGTTATATGTACGAATATCTGCTCTTTGCGCTGGAGTTATCAGATTTTAATTCTCACTTTAAATTAAGGAGCTACGGTCCTGTAAATTGTCATTCGTTTTTCGTAAAATCGAACTAAATTCACACATTCGCGTGGCGTTTTGGCATGGTTAGCAACTTTATTCTGGTAATTCGAATAGGTCGTTATATGTACGAAAATCTGCTCTTTGCGCTGGTGTAATCAGACTTTAATTCTGACTTTAAATTAAGGAGCTACGGTCCTGTAAATTGTCTTTCGTTTTTCGAAAATCGAACAAAATTCACACATTCGCGCGGCAGTTTGTTATGGGTAGCAACTTTATTCTGGAAATTCGAATAGGCGGCTAAATGTACGAAAGTCTGCTCTTTGCGCTGGTGTAATCAGATTTTAATTCTCACTTTAAATTAAGGTGTTACGGTCCTGTAAATTGTCATTCGTTTTTCGTAAAATCGAACAAAATTCACAACTTCGAGCGGCGTCTTGGCATGGTTAGCAACTGTATTCTGGTAATTCGAATAGGTCGTTGTATGTACGAAAATCTGCTCTTTGCGCTGGTGCAATCAGATTTTAATTCTGACTTTAAATTAAGGAGCTACGGTCCTGTAAATTGTCATTCGTTTTTCGTAAAATCGAACAAAATTCACAACTTCGAGCGGCGTCTTGGCATGGTTAGCAACTGTATTCTGGTAATTCGAATAGGTCGTTATATGTACGAAAATCTGCTCTTTGCGCTGGTGTAATCAGATTTTAATTCTGACTTTAAATTAAGAAGTGGTCCTGTAAATTGTCATTCGTTTTTCGAAAATCGAACAAAATTCACACCTTCGCGTGGCGTTTTGGCATGGTTAGCAACTGTATTCTGGTAATTCGAATAGGTCGTTGTATGTACGAAAATCTGCTCTTTGCGCTGGTGCAATCAGATTTTAATTCTGACTTTAAATTAAGGAGCTACGGTCCTGTAAATTGTCATTCGTTTTTCGTAAAATCGAACAAAATTCACAACTTCGAGCGGCGTCTTGGCATGGTTAGCAACTGTATTCTGGTAATTCGAATAGGTCGTTGTATGTACGAAAATCTGCTCTTTGCGCTGGTGCAATCAGATTTTAATTCTGACTTTAAATTAAGAAGTTACGGTCCTGTAAATTGTCATTCGTTTTTCGAAAATGGACCAAAATTCAAATTTTCGCGCGGCTTTTTGGCATTGTTAGCAATTTTATCCTGGAAATTCGGAAAGCTCGTTATCAGTACCAATGTCTGTTACTTGCCTGGTTCAATCAAATTTTATTTCCGACTTCAAATTAAGGAGTTACGGTCCTGTAAACTGTCATTCGTTTTTCGAAAATCGAACAAAATTCACACCTTCGCGTGGCGTTTTGGCATGGTTAGCAACTGTATTCTGGTAATTCGAATAGGTCGTTATATGTACCAAAATTTGCTCTTTGCGCTGGTGTTATTAGATTTTAATTCTGACTTTAAATTAAGGAGCTACGGTCTTGTAAATTGTCATTAGTCGTGCGAAAATCAAACAAAATTTACACCTTCGCGCGGCGTTTTGGCATGGTTAGCAACTGTATTCTGGTATTTCGAATAGGTGGTTAAATGTACGAAAGTCTGCTCTTTGCGCTGGTGTAATCAGAATTTAATTCTGACTTTAAATTAAGGAGTTACGGTCCTGTAAATTGTCATTAGTTGTTCAAAAATCAAACAAAATTTACATCTTCGCGCGGCGTTTTGGCATGGTTAGCAACTGTATTCTGGTAATTCGAATAGGTCGTTATATGTACCAAAATTTGCTCTTTGCGCTGGTGTTATTAGATTTTAATTCTGACTTTAAATTAAGGAGCTACGGTCCTGTAAATTGTCATTAGTCGTGCGAAAATCAAACAAAATTTACAAATTCGCGCGGCGTTTTGGCATGGTTAGCAACTGTATTCTGGTATTTCGAATAGGTGGTTAAATGTACGAAAGTCTGCTCTTTGCGCTGGTGTAATCAGAATTTAATTCTGACTTTAAATTAAGGAGTTACGGTCCTGTAAATTGTCATTAGTTGTTCAAAAATCAAACAAAATTCACACCTTCGCGTGGCGTTTTGGCATGGTTAGCAACTGTATTCTGGTAATCCGAATAGGTCGTTATATGTACGAAAATTTGCTCTTTGCGCTGGTGTTATTAGATTTTAATTCTGACTTTAAATTAAGGAGCTACGGTCCTGTAAATTGTCATTCGTTTTTCGAAAACCGTACATAATTCACACTTTCGCCCGGCATTTTGATATGGGTAGCAACTTTATTCTGGAAATTCGAATAGGCGGTTAAATGTACGAAAGTCTGCTCTTTGCGCTGGTGTAATCAGATTTTAATTCTGACTTTAAATTAAGAAGTGGTCCTGTAAATTGTCATTCGTTTTTCGAAAACCGTACATAATTCACACTTTCGCCCGGCATTTTGATATGGGTAGCAACTTTATTCTGGAAATTCGAATAGGCGGTTAAATGTACGAAAGTCTGCTCTTTGCGCTGGTGCAATCAGATTTTAATTCTGACTTTAAATTAAGAAGTGGTCCTGTAAATTGTCATTCGTTTTTCGAAATATCGAACAAAATTCACACATTCGCATGGCGTTTTGGCATGGTTAGCAACTGTATTCTGGTAATTCGAACAGGTCGTTATATGTACAAATATCTGCTCTTTGCACTGGTGTAATCAGATTTTAATTCTCACTTTAAATTAAGGAGCTACGGTCCTGTAAATTGTCATTCGTTTTTCGTAAAATCGAACAAAATTCACAACTTCGCGTGGCGTTTTGGCATGGTTAGCAACTGTATTCTGGTAATCCGAATAGGTCGTTATATGTACGAAAATTTGCTCTTTGCGCTGGTGTTATTAGATTTTAATTCTGACTTTATATTAAGGGGCTACGGTCCTGTAAATTGTCATTCGTTTTTCGAAAACCGTACAAAATTCACACTTTCGCCCGGCATTTTGATATGGGTAGCAACATTATTCTGGAAATTCGAATAGGCGGTTAAATGTACGAAAGTCTGCTCTTTGCGCTGGTGTAATCAGATTTTAATTCTGACTTTAAATTAAGGAGTTACGGTCCTGTAAATTGTCATTCGTTTTTCGAATATCTAACAAAATTGACACCTTCGCGTGGCGTTTTGGCATGGTTAGCAACTGTATTCTGGTAATTCGAATAGGTAGTTATATGTACGAAAATTTGCTCTTTGCGCTGGTGAGATTAGATTTTAATTCTGACTTTTAATTAAGGAACTACGGTTCTGTAAATTGTCATTCGTTTTTCGAATATCTAACAAAATTGACACCTTCGCGTGGCGTTTTGGCATGGTTAGCAACTGTATTCTGGTAATTCGAATAGGTAGTTATATGTACGAAAATCTGCTCTTTGCGCTGGTGTAATCAGATTTTAATTTTGACTTTAAATTAAGGAGCTACTGTCCTGTAAGTTGTCATTCGTTTTTCGTAAAATCGAACAAAATTCACAATTTCGCGCGGCGTTTTGGCATGGTTAGCAACTGTATTCTGGTAATTCGAATAGGTGGTTAAATGTACGAAAGTCTGCTCTTTGCGCTGGTGTAATCAGAATTTAATTCTGACTTTAAATTAAGGAGTTACGGTCCTGTAAATTGTCATTAGTTGTTCGAAAATCAAACAAAATTTACACCTTCGCGCGGCGTTTTGGCATGGTTAGCAACTGTATTCTGGTAATTCGAATAGGTCGTTGTATATACGAAAATTTGCTCTTTGCGTTGGTGTTATTAGATTTTAATTCTGACTTTTAGTTAAGGAGCTACGGTTCTGTAAATTGTCATTCGTTTTTCGAAAATCGAACAAAATTCACACTTTCGCGCGGCATTTTGATATGGGTAGCAACTTTATTCTGGTAATTCGAATAGGTCGTTATATGTACGAAAATCTGCTCTTTGCGCTGGTGCAATCAGATTTTAATTCTGACTTTAAATTAAGGAGTTACGGTCCTGTAAATTGTCATTCGTTTTTCGAAAATCGAACAAAATTAACACACTCGCGTGTCGTTTTGGCATGGTTAGCAACTGTATTCTGGTAATTCGAATAGGTCGTTGTATGTACGAAAATCTGCTCTTTGCGCTGGTGTAATCAGATTTTAATTCTGACTTTAAATTAAGGAGCTACGGTCCTGTAAATTGTCATTCGTTTTTCGTAAAATCGAACAAAATTCACAACTTCGAGCGGCGTCTTGGCATGGTTAGCAACTGTATTCTGGTAATTCGAATAGGTCGTTATATGTACGAAAATCTGCTCTTTGCGCTGGTGTTATTAGATTTTAATTCTGACTTTAAATTAAGGAGCTACGGTCTTATAAATTGTAATTCGTTTTTCGAAAATCGCACTAAATTCACATCTTCACGTGGCGTTTTGGCATGGTTAGCAACTGTATTCTGGTAATTCGAATAGGTCGTTATATGTACCAAAATTTGCTCTTTGCGCTGGTGTTATTAGATTTTAATTCTGACTTTAAATTAAGGAGCTACGGTCCTGTAAATTGTCATTCGTTTTTCGTAAAATCGAACAAAATTCACAACTTCGAGCGGCGTCTTGGCATGGTTAGCAACTGTATTCTGGTAATTCGAATAGGTCGTTATATGTACGAAAATCTGCTCTTTGCGCTGGTGTAATCAGATTTTAATTCTCACTTTAAATTAAGGTGTTACGGTCCTGTAAATTGTCATTCGTTTTTCGTAAAATCGAACAAAATTCACAACTTCGAGCGGCGTCTTGGCATGGTTAGCAACTGTATCTGGTAATTTGATAGGTCGCTATATGTACGAAAATCTGCTCTTTGCGCTGGTGAGATTAGATTTTAATTCTGACTTTTAATTAAGGAGCTACGGTCCTGTAAATTGTCATTCGTTTTTCGAAAATCGAACAAAATTCACACTTTCGCGCGGCATTTTGATATGGGTAGCAACATTATTCTGGTAATTCGAATAGGCGGTTAAATGTACGAAAGTCTGCTCTTTGCGCTGGTGTAATCAGATTTTAATTCTGACTTTAAATTAAGGAGTTACGGTCCTGTAAATTGTCATTCGTTTTTCGAATATCTAACAAAATTGACACCTTCGCGTGGCGTTTTGGCATGGTTAGCAACTGTATTCTGGTAATTCGAATAGGTCGTTGTATATACGAAAATTTGCTCTTTGCGCTGGTGTTATTAGATTTTAATTCTGACTTTAAATTAAGGAGCTACGGTCCTGTAAATTGTCATTCGTTTTTCGTAAAATCGAACAAAATTCACAACTTCGAGCGGCGTCTTGGCATGGTTAGCAACTGTATTCTGGTAATTCGAATAGGTCGTTATATGTACCAAAATTTGCTCTTTGCGCTGGTGTTATTAGATTTTAATTCTGACTTTAAATTAAGGAGCTACGGTCCTGTAAATTGTCATTCGTTTTTCGTAAAATCGAACAAAATTCACAACTTCGAGCGGCGTCTTGGCATGGTTAGCAACTGTATTCTGGTAATTCGAATAGGTCGTTATATGTACGAAAATCTGCTCTTTGCGCTGGTGTAATCAGATTTTAATTCTCACTTTAAATTAAGGTGTTACGGTCCTGTAAATTGTCATTCGTTTTTCGTAAAATCGAACAAAATTCACAACTTCGAGCGGCGTCTTGGCATAGTTAGCAACTGTATCTGGTAATTTGATAGGTCGTTATATGTACGAAAATCTGCTCTTTGCGCTGGTGAGATTAGATTTTAATTCTGACTTTTAATTAAGGAGCTACGGTCCTGTAAATTGTCATTCGTTTTTCGAAAATCGAACAAAATTCACACTTTCGCGCGGCATTTTGATATGGGTAGCAACTTTATTCTGGTAATTCGAATAGGCGGTTAAATGTACGAAAGTCTGCTCTTTGCGCTGGTGTAATCAGATTTTAATTCTGACTTTAAATTAAGGAGTTACGGTCCTGTAAATTGTCATTCGTTTTTCGAATATCTAACAAAATTGACACCTTCGCGTGGCGTTTTGGCATGGTTAGCAACTGTATTCTGGTAATTCGAATAGGTCGTTATATGTACCAAAATTTGCTCTTTGCGCTGGTGTTATTAGATTTTAATTCTGACTTTAAATTAAGGAGCTACGGTCCTGTAAATTGTCATTCGTTTTTCGTAAAATCGAACAAAATTCACAACTTCGAGCGGCGTCTTGGCATGGTTAGCAACTGTATCTGGTAATTTGATAGGTCGTTATATGTACGAAAATCTGCTCTTTGCGCTGGTGAGATTAGATTTTAATTCTGACTTTTAATTAAGGAGCTACGGTCCTGTAAATTGTCATTCGTTTTTCGAAAATCGAACAAAATTCACACTTTCGCGCGGCATTTTGATATGGGTAGCAACTTTATTCTGGTAATTCGAATAGGCGGTTAAATGTACGAAAGTCTGCTCTTTGCGCTGGTGTAATCAGATTTTAATTTTGACTTTAAATTAAGGAGCTACGGTCCTGTAAGTTGTCATTCGTTTTTCGTAAAATCGAACAAAATTCACAATTTCGCGCGGCGTTTTGGCATGGTTAGCAACTGTATTCTGGTAATTCGAATAGGTCGTTATATGTACGAAAATCTGCTCTTTGCGTTGGTGTTATTAGATTTTAATTCTGACTTTAAATTAAGGAGCTACGGTCCTGTAAATTGTCATTCGTTTTTCGTAAAATCGAACAAAATTCACAATTTCGCGCGGCGTTTTGGCATGGTTAGCAACTGTATTCTGGTAATTCGAATAGGTCGTTATATGTACAAATATCTGCTCTTTGCGCTGGTGTAATCAGATTGTAATTCTGACTTTAAATTAAGGAGCTACGGTCCTGTAAATTGTCATTCGTTTTTCGAAAACCGTACAAAATTCACACTTTCGCCCGGCATTTTGATATGGGTAGCAACTTTATTCTGGAAATTCGAATAGGCGGTTAAATGTACGAAAGTCTGCTCTTTGCGCTGGTGCAATCAGATTTTAATTCTGACTTTAAATTAAGGAGTTACGGTCCTGTAAATTGTCATTCGTTTTTCGAATATCTAACAAAATTGACACCTTCGCGTGGCGTTTTGGCATGGTTAGCAACTGTATTCTGGTAATTCGAATAGGTAGTTATATGTACGAAAATTTGCTCTTTGCGCTGGTGAGATTAGATTTTAATTCTGACTTTTAATTAAGGAACTACGGTCCTGTAAGTTGTCATTCGTTTTTCGTAAAATCGAACAAAATTCACAATTTCGCGCGGCGTTTTGGCATGGTTAGCAACTGTATTCTGGTAATTCGAATAGGTCGTTATATGTACGAAAATCTGCTCTTTGCGGTGGTGTAATCAGATTTTAATTCTGACTTTAAATTAAGGAGATACGGTCCTGTAAATTGTCATTCGTTTTTCGAAAACAGTACAAAATTCACACTTTCGCGCGGCATTTTGATATAGGTAGCAACTTTATTCTGGAAATTCGAATAGGTGGTTAAATGTACGAAAGTCTGCTCTTTGCGCTGGTGTAATCAGATTGTAATTCTGACTTTAAATTAAGGAGCTACGGTCCTGTAAATTGTCATTCGTTTTTCGTAAAATCGAACAAAATTCACAACTTCGCGTGGCGTTTTGGCATGGTTAGCAACTGTATTCTGATAATTCGAATAGGTCGTTATATGTACGAAAATTTGCTCTTTGCGCTGGTGTTATTAGATTTTAATTCTGACTTTAAATTAAGGAGCTACGGTCTTATAAATTGTCATTCGTTTTTCGAAAATCGCACTAAATTCACATCTTCATGTGGCGTTTTGGCATGGTTAGCAACTGTATTCTGGTAATACGAATAGGTCGTTATATGTACGAAAATCTGCTCTTTGCACTGGTCTAATCAGATTTTAATTCTGACTTTAAATTAAGAAGTTACGGTCCTGTAAATTGTCATTCGTTTTTCGAAAATCGACAAAATCAAAAATTTCGGCCGGCTTTTTGGCATTGTTAGCAATTTTATTCTGGAAATTCGAAAAGATCATTATCTGTAACAATGTCTGCTATTTCCGCTGATTCAATCAGATGTTAATTCTGACTTTAAATTAAGGAGGTACGGTTCTGTAAATTGTCATTCGTTTTTCGTAAAATCGAACAAAATACACAACTTCGCGCGGCGTTATGGCATGGTTAGCAACTGTATTCTGATAATTCGAATAGGTCGTTATATGTACGAATATCTGCTCTTTGCGATGGTGTAATCAGATTGTAATTCTGACTTTAAATTAAGGAGCTACGGTCCAGTAAATTGCCATTTTTTTTCGTAAAACCGAACAAAACTCACAACTTCGTGCGGCCTTTTGGCATGGTTAGCAACTGTATTCTGGTAATTCGAACAGGTCGTTATATGTACGAATATCTACTCTTTGCGCTGGTGTAATCAGATTTTAATTCTCACTTTAAATTAAGGAGCTACGGTCCTGTAAATTGTCATTCGTTTTTCGTAAAATCGAATAAAATTCACAACTTCGCGTGGCGTTTTGGCATGGTTAGCAACTGTATTCTGGTAATTCGAATAGATCGTTATATGTACGAAAATCTGCTCTTTGCGCTGGTGTAATCAGATTGTAATTCTGACTTTAAATTAAGGAGCTACGGTCCTGTAAATTGTCATTCGTTTTTCGAAAACCGTACAAAATTCACACTTTCGCCCGGCATTTTGATATGGGTAGCAACTTTATTCTGGAAATTCGAATAGGCGGTTAAATGTACGAAAGTCTGCTCTTTGCGCTGGTGTAATCAGATTTTAATTCTGACTTTAAATTAAGGAGTTACGGTCCTGTAAATTGTCATTCGTTTTTCGAATATCTAACAAAATTGACACCTTCGCGTGGCGTTTTGGCATGGTTAGCAACTGTATTCTGGTAATTCGAATAGGTAGTTATATGTACGAAAATTTGCTCTTTGCGCTGGTGAGATTAGATTTTAATTCTGACTTTTAATTAAGGAACTACGGTTCTGTAAATTGTCATTCGTTTTTCGAAAATCGAACAAAATTCACACTTTCGCGCGGCATTTTGATATGGGTAGCAACTTTATTCTGGTAATTCGAATAGGTCGTTATATGTACGAAAATCTGATCTTTGCGCTGGTGTAATCAGATTTTAATTTTGACTTTAAATTAAGGAGCTACGGTCCTGTAAGTTGTCATTCGTTTTTCGTAAAATCGAACAAAATTCACAATTTCGCGCGGCGTTTTGGCATGGTTAGCAACTGTATTCTGGTAATTCGAACAGGTCGTTATATGTACGAATATCTACTCTTTGCGCTGGTGTAATCAGATTTTAATTCTCACTTTAAATTAAGGAGCTACGGTCCTGTAAATTGTCATTCGTTTTTCGTAAAATCGAATAAAATTCACAACTTCGCGTGGCGTTTTGGCATGGTTAGCAACTGTATTCTGGTAATTCGAATAGATCGTTATATGTACGAAAATCTGCTCTTTGCGCTGGTGTAATCAGATTGTAATTCTGACTTTAAATTAAGGAGCTACGGTCCTGTAAATTGTCATTCGTTTTTCGAAAACCGTACAAAATTCACACTTTCGCCCGGCATTTTGATATGGGTAGCAACTTTATTCTGGAAATTCGAATAGGCGGTTAAATGTACGAAAGTCTGCTCTTTGCGCTGGTGTAATCAGATTTTAATTCTGACTTTAAATTAAGGAGTTACGGTCCTGTAAATTGTCATTCGTTTTTCGAATATCTAACAAAATTGACACCTTCGCGTGGCGTTTTGGCATGGTTAGCAACTGTATTCTGGTAATTCGAATAGGTAGTTATATGTACGAAAATTTGCTCTTTGCGCTGGTGAGATTAGATTTTAATTCTGACTTTTAATTAAGGAACTACGGTTCTGTAAATTGTCATTCGTTTTTCGAAAATCGAACAAAATTCACACTTTCGCGCGGCATTTTGATATGGGTAGCAACTTTATTCTGGTAATTCGAATAGGTCGTTATATGTACGAAAATCTGATCTTTGCGCTGGTGTAATCAGATTTTAATTTTGACTTTAAATTAAGGAGCTACGGTCCTGTAAGTTGTCATTCGTTTTTCGTAAAATCGAACAAAATTCACAATTTCGCGCGGCGTTTTGGCATGGTTAGCAACTGTATTCTGGTAATTCGAATAGGTCGTTATATGTACGAAAATCTGCTCTTTGCGTTGGTGTTATTAGATTTTAATTCTGACTTTAAATTAAGGAGCTACGGTCCTGTAAATTGTCATTCGTTTTTCGTAAAATCGAACAAAATTCACAATTTCGCGCGGCGTTTTGGCATGGTTAGCAACTGTATTCTGGTAATTCGAATAGGTCGTTATATGTACAAATATCTGCTCTTTGCGCTGGTGTAATCAGATTGTAATTCTGACTTTAAATTAAGGAGCTACGGTCCTGTAAATTGTCATTCGTTTTTCGAAAACCGTACAAAATTCACACTTTCGCCCGGCATTTTGATATGGGTAGCAACTTTATTCTGGAAATTCGAATAGGCGGTTAAATGTACGAAAGTCTGCTCTTTGCGCTGGTGCAATCAGATTTTAATTCTGACTTTAAATTAAGGAGTTACGGTCCTGTAAATTGTCATTCGTTTTTCGAATATCTAACAAAATTGACACCTTCGCGTGGCGTTTTGGCATGGTTAGCAACTGTATTCTGGTAATTCGAATAGGTAGTTATATGTACGAAAATTTGCTCTTTGCGCTGGTGAGATTAGATTTTAATTCTGACTTTTAATTAAGGAACTACGGTTCTGTAAATTGCCATTCGTTTTTCGAAAATCGAACAAAATTCACACTTTCGCGCGGCATTTTGATATGGGTAGCAACTTTATTCTGGTAATTCGAATAGGTCGTTATATGTACGAAAATCTGCTCTTTGCGCTGGTGTAATCAGATTTTAATTTTGACTTTAAATTAAGGAGCTACGGTCCTGTAAGTTGTCATTCGTTTTTCGTAAAATCGAACAAAATTCACAATTTCGCGCGGCGTTTTGGCATGGTTAGCAACTGTATTCTGGTAATTCGAATAGGTCGTTATATGTACGAAAATCTGCTCTTTGCGGTGGTGTAATCAGATTTTAATTCTGACTTTAAATTAAGGAGATACGGTCCTGTAAATTGTCATTCGTTTTTCGAAAACAGTACAAAATTCACACTTTCGCGCGGCATTTTGATATAGGTAGCAACTTTATTCTGGAAATTCGAATAGGTGGTTAAATGTACGAAAGTCTGCTCTTTGCGCTGGTGTAATCAGATTTTAATTCTGACTTTAAATTAAGGAGCTACGGTCCTGTAAATTGTCATTCGTTTTTCGAAAACCGTACAAAATTCACACTTTCGCCCGGCATTTTGATATGGGTAGCAACTTTATTCTGGAAATTCGAATAGGCGGTTAAATGTACGAAAGTCTGCTCTTTGCGCTGGTGCAATCAGATTTTAATTCTGACTTTAAATTAAGGAGTTACGGTCCTGTAAATTGTCATTCGTTTTTCGAATATCTAACAAAATTGACACCTTCGCGTGGCGTTTTGGCATGGTTAGCAACTGCATTCTGGTAATTCGAATAGGTAGTTATATGTACGAAAATTTGCTCTTTGCGCTGGTGAGATTAGATTTTAATTCTGACTTTTAATTAAGGAGCTACGGTCCTGTAAGTTGTCATTCGTTTTTCGTAAAATCGAACAAAATTCACAATTTCGCGCGGCGTTTTGGCATGGTTAGCAACTGTATTCTGGTAATTCGAATAGGTCGTTATATGTACAAATATCTGCTCTTTGCGCTGGTGTAATCAGATTGTAATTCTGACTTTAAATTAAGGAGCTACGGTCCTGTAAATTGTCATTCGTTTTTCGAAAACCGTACAAAATTCACACTTTCGCCCGGCATTTTGATATGGGTAGCAACTTTATTCTGGAAATTCGAATAGGCGGTTAAATGTACGAAAGTCTGCTCTTTGCGCTGGTGCAATCAGATTTTAATTCTGACTTTAAATTAAGGAGTTACGGTCCTGTAAATTGTCATTCGTTTTTCGAATATCTAACAAAATTGATACCTTCGCGTGGCGTTTTGGCATGGTTAGCAACTGTATTCTGGTAATTCGAATAGGTAGTTATATGTACGAAAATTTGCTCTTTGCGCTGGTGAGATTAGATTTTAATTCTGACTTTTAATTAAGGAACTACGGTTCTGTAAATTGCCATTCGTTTTTCGAAAATCGAACAAAATTCACACTTTCGCGCGGCATTTCGATATGGGTAGCAACTTTATTCTGGTAATTCGAATAGGTCGTTATATGTACGAAAATCTGCTCTTTGCGCTGGTGTAATCAGATTTTAATTTTGACTTTAAATTAAGGAGCTACGGTCCTGTAAGTTGTCATTCGTTTTTCGTAAAATCGAACAAAATTCACAATTTCGCGCGGCGTTTTGGCATGGTTAGCAACTGTATTCTGGTAATTCGAATAGGTCGTTATATGTACGAAAATCTGCTCTTTGCGGTGGTGTAATCAGATTTTAATTCTGACTTTAAATTAAGGAGATACGGTCCTGTAAATTGTCATTCGTTTTTCGAAAACAGTACAAAATTCACACTTTCGCGCGGCATTTTGATATAGGTAGCAACTTTATTCTGGAAATTCGAATAGGTGGTTAAATGTACGAAAGTCTGCTCTTTGCGCTGGTGTAATCAGATTGTAATTCTGACTTTAAATTAAGGAGCTACGGTCCTGTAAATTGTCATTCGTTTTTCGAAAACCGTACAAAATTCACACTTTCGCGCGGCATTTTGATATAGGTAGCAACTTTATTCTGGAAATTCGAATAGGCGGTTAAATGTACGAAAGTCTGCTCTTTGCGCTGGTGTAATCAGATTTTAATTCTGACTTTAAATTAAGAAGTTACGGTCCTGTAAATTGTCATTCGTTTTTCGAAAGTGGAACAAAATTCAAATTTTCGCGCGGCTTTTTTCATTGTTAGCAATTTTATCCTGGAAATTCGAAAAGCTCGTTATCAGCACCAATGTCTGTTACTTGCCTGGTTCAATCAAATTTTATTTCCGACTTCAAATTAAGGAGTTACGGTCCTGTAAATTGTCATTCGTTTTTCGAAAAATCGAACAAAATTCACACATTCGCGCGGCGTTTTGGCATGGTTAGCAACTGTATTCTGGTAATTCGAATAGGTCGTTATATGTACGAAAATTTGCTCTTTGCGCTGGTGTTATTAGATTTTAATTCTGACTTTAAATTAAGGAGCTACGGTCTTATAAATTGTCATTCGTTTTTCGAAAATCGCACTAAATTCACATCTTCATGTGGCGTTTTGGCATGGTTAGCAACTGTATTCTGGTAATACGAATAGGTCGTTATATGTACGAAAATCTGCTCTTTGCACTGGTCTAATCAGATTTTAATTCTGACTTTAAATTAAGAAGTTACGGTCCTGTAAATTGTCATTCGTTTTTCGAAAATCGACAAAATCAAAAATTTCGGCCGGCTTTTTGGCATTGTTAGCAACTGTATTCTGGTAATTCGAATAGGTGTACAAATATCTGCTCTTTGCGCTGGTGTAATCAGATTGTAATTCTGACTTTAAATTAAGGAGCTACGGTCCTGTAAATTGTCATTCGTTTTTCGTAAAATCGAATAAAATTCACAATTTCGCGCGGCGTTTTGGCATGGTTAGCAACTGTATTCTGGTAATTCGAATAGGTCGTTATATGTACGAAAATCTGCTCTTTGCGTTGGTGTTATTAGATTTTAATTCTGACTTTAAATTAAGGAGCTACGGTCCTGTAAATTGTCATTCGTTTTTCGTAAAATCGAACAAAATTCACAATTTCGCGCGGCGTTTTGGCATGGTTAGCAACTTTATTCTGGTAATTCGAATAGGTAGTTATATGTACGAAAATTTGCTCTTTGCGCTGGTCTAATCAGATTTTAATTCTGACTTTAAATTAAGAAGTTACGGTCCTGTAAATTGTCATTCGTTTTTCGAAAATCGACAAAATCAAAAATTTCGGCCGGCTTTTTGGCATTGTTAGCAATGTTATTCTGGAAATTCGAAAAGATCATTATCTGTAACAATGTCTGCTATTTCCGCTGATTCAATCAGATGTTAATTCTGACTTTAAATTAAGGAGGTACGGTTCTGTAAATTGTCATTCGTTTTTCGTAAAATCGAACAAAATACACAACTTCGCGCGGCGTTATGGCATGGTTAGCAACTGTATTCTGATAATTCGAATAGGTCGTTATATGTACGAATATCTGCTCTTTGCGCTGGTGTAATCAGATTGTAATTCTGACTTTAAATTAAGGAGCTACGGTCCAGTAAATTGCCATTTTTTTTCGTAAAACCGAACAAAACTCACAACTTCGTGCGGCCTTTTGGCATGGTTAGCAACTGTATTCTGGTAATTCGAACAGGTCGTTATATGTACGAATATCTACTCTTTGCGCTGGTGTAATCAGATTTTAATTCTCACTTTAAATTAAGGAGCTACGGTCCTGTAAATTGTCATTCGTTTTTCGTAAAATCGAACAAAATTCACAACTTCGCGTGGCGTTTTGGCATGGTTAGCAACTGTATTCTGGTAATTCGAATAGATCGTTATATGTACGAAAATCTGCTCTTTGCGCTGGTGTAATCAGATTTTAATTCTGACTTTAAATTAAGGAGCTACGGTCCTGTAAATTGTCATTCGTTTTTCGAAAATCGAACAAAATTCACACCTTCGCGTGGCGTTTTGGCATGGTTAGCAACTGTATTCTGGTAATTCGAATAAGTCGTTATATATACGAAAATTTGCTCTTTGTGTTGGTGTAATCAGATTTTAATTCTGACTTTAAATTAAGGAGCTACGGTCCTGTAAATTGTCATTCGTTTTTCGTAAAATCGAACAAAATTCACAACTTCGAGCGGCGTCTTGGCATGGTTAGCAACTGTATTCTGGTAATTCGAATAGGTCGTTATATGTACGAAAATCTGCTCTTTGCGCTGGTGTTATTAGATTTTAATTCTGACTTTAAATTAAGGAGCTACGGTCTTATAAATTGTAATTCGTTTTTCGAAAATCGCACTAAATTCACATCTTCACGTGGCGTTTCGGCATGGTTAGCAACTGTATTCTGGTAATTCGAATAGGTCGTTATATGTACCAAAATTTGCTCTTTGCGCTGGTGTTATTAGATTTTAATTCTGACTTTAATTTAAGGAGCTACGGTCCTGTAAATTGTCATTAGTCGTCCGAAAATCAAACAAAATTTACACCTTCGCGCGGCGTTTTGGCATGGTTAGCAACTGTATTCTGGTAATTCGAATAGGTCGTTGTATATACGAGAATTTGCTCTTTGCGTTGGTGTTATTAGATTTTAATTCTGACTTTAAATTAAGGAGCTACGGTCCTGTAAATTGTCATTCGTTTTTCGTAAAATCGAACAAAATTCACAATTTCGCGCGGCGTTTTGGCATGGTTAGCAACTGTATTCTGGTAATTCGAATAGGTGTACAAATATCTGCTCTTTGCGCTGGTGTAATCAGATTGTAATTCTGACTTTAAATTAAGGAGCTACGGTCCTGTAAATTGTCATTCGTTTTTCGTAAAATCGAACAAAATTCCCAATTTCGCGCGGCGTTTTGGCATGGTTAGCAACTGTATTCTGGTAATTCGAATAGTTCGTTATATGTACGAAAATCTGCTCTTTGCGTTGGTGTTATTAGATTTTAATTCTGACTTTAAATTAAGGAGCTACGGTCCTGTAAATTGTCATTCGTTTTTCGTAAAATCGAACAAAATTCACAATTTCGCGCGGCGTTTTGGCATGGTTAGCAACTTTATTCTGGTAATTCGAATAGGTAGTTATATGTACGAAAATTTGCTCTTTGCGCTGGTCTAATCAGATTTTAATTCTGACTTTAAATTAAGAAGTTACGGTCCTGTAAATTGTCATTCGTTTTTCGAAAATCGACAAAATCAAAAATTTCGGCCGGCTTTTTGGCATTGTTAGCAATGTTATTCTGGAAATTCGAAAAGATCATTATCTGTAACAATGTCTGCTATTTCCGCTGATTCAATCAGATGTTAATTCTGACTTTAAATTAAGGAGGTACGGTTCTGTAAATTGTCATTCGTTTTTCGTAAAATCGAACAAAATACACAACTTCGCGCGGCGTTATGGCATGGTTAGCAACTGTATTCTGATAATTCGAATAGGTCGTTATATGTACGAATATCTGCTCTTTGCGCTGGTGTAATCAGATTGTAATTCTGACTTTAAATTAAGGAGCTACGGTCCAGTAAATTGTCATTTTTTTTCGTAAAACCGAACAAAACTCACAACTTCGTGCGGCCTTTTGGCATGGTTAGCAACTGTATTCTGGTAATTCGAACAGGTCGTTATATGTACGAATATCTACTCTTTGCGCTGGTGTAATCAGATTTTAATTCTCACTTTAAATTAAAGAGTTACTGTCCTGTAAATTGTCATTCGTTTTTCGTAAAATCGAACAAAATTCACAACTTCGCGTGGCGTTTTGGCATGGTTAGCAACTGTATTCTGGTAATTCGAATAGATCGTTATATGTACGAAAATCTGCTCTTTGCGCTGGTGTAATCAGATTTTAATTCTGACTTTAAATTAAGGAGCTACGGTCCTGTAAATTGTCATTCGTTTTTCGAAAATCGAACAAAATTCACACCTTCGCGTGGCGTTTTGGCATGGTTAGCAACTGTATTCTGGTAATTCGAATAAGTCGTTATATATACGAAAATTTGCTCTTTGTGTTGGTGTTATTAGATTTTAATTCTGACTTTAAATTAAGGAGCTACGGTCCTGTAAGTTGTCATTCGTTTTTCGTAAAATCGAACAAAATTCACAATTTCGCGCGGCGTTTTGGCATGGTTAGCAACTGTATTCTGGAAATTCGAATAGGTCATTATATGTAGGAAAATCTGCTCTTTGCGCTGGTGTAATCAGATTTTAATTGTGACTTTAAATTAAGGAGTTACGGTCCTGTAAATTGTCATTAGTTTTTCGAAAATCGAACAAAAGCACACCTTCGCGTTGCGTTTTGGCATGGTTAGCAACTGTATTCTGGTAATTCGAATAGGTCGTTATATGTACGAAAATTTGCTCTTTGCGCTGGTATTATTAGATTTTAATTCTGGCTTTAAGTTAAGGAGTTACGGTCCTGTAAATTGTCATTAGTTTTTCGAAAATCGAACAAAATTCACACTTTCGCGCGGCATTTTGATATGGGTAGCAACTTTATTCTGGAAATTCGAATAGGTGGTTAAATGTACGAAAGTCTGCTCTTTGCGCTGGTGTAATCAGATTTTAATTGTGACTTTAAATTAAGGAGTTACGGTCCTGTAAATTGTCATTCGTTATTCGAAAACTGTACAAAATTCACACTTTCGCGCGGCATTTTGATATGGGTAGCAACTTTATTCTTGAAATTCGAATAGGTCGTTATATGTACGAAAATCTGCTCTTTGCGCAGGTGTAATCAGATTTTAATTCTAACTTTAAATTAAGGAGTTCCGGTCCTGCATATTATCATCTTTTTTTACAAAAACGAACAATATTTAAATCTTCGCGCGGCTTTTTGGCTATGTTGGAAATTTTATTATGGAAATTCGAATAGGTCGTTATATGTACTAAAGCCTGCTCTTTGCGGTGGTTTAACCATGTTTTATTTCTGACATTAAATTATGGGGTTACGGTCCTGCAAATTGTCATATGTTTTTACAAAATCGAACAAAATTCATATTTTCGCGTAGCTTTTTGATTTAGTTAGAAATTCTATTCTGGCTATTCGAACATTTCGTTGAATGCACCAATGTCTGCTTTTTGCGCTGGTTTAATCAGATCCTAATTATCATTTTGAATTAGGGAGTTGCGATTCTACAAATTGTTATCTGTCTTCAGAAATTCCAACAGAATCGTCAAAAGTCGATAATTTCAGTTGTAATGTACATCTTTATAAAATGGTCGAAATTTTTTTTGTTTGACGGTTTTGGAATTTTAGAAAATGCTAGTGCTAGTTTTGAGTGTTTATTTCCACGAATAATTTATTTTTAAATAATTTGGTGTAATTTTGTATTATGTGGTGTGATGTTTTTTATACCGACCATTAATACATTATACATTGAGTATCTATGGTTTTTTATCGCGCACGTTTGTCGAGTATCTGTGTGATAGGTTATGGTAAATGTCATTTGTCTTGTGTGGCTTCTGTCATAAGAGGCACGCCTAGTCGCCATTTAATATTTCTCTGTTTTGCTCGCTTTTCGGTGCGTTGTTTAATTTTATTTCATATCGTATATTTAATAGTGTAGTTAATTCGCTTTTGTCCATTTTTACAGATTGGACAAAAAATGAAAGTGTATTGAAGTTAATATTGATCATTCCTGACTTGGGTTTTGCTGTTAACGACTTCACCTTGAAACATTATGCAGTTAATTGTCGAATGATGATCGAGAACAGTTGTACACTTATTTTGGAATCCACTGAGATAATGAATCGTCTAAGAGTGGAATGTTCTTACTGGACATCGTTTGGCTGTTGATTTCTTCACCTTGGACCATTGTGCAGTTAATTTTTGATTGGTGAGTAAGAGCACATTTAATTTTAATTCAACCTCACTGGAATCCTAAATGTATCCAACAAATGTACATTCCTCCTTGTATTCTGCAGTTAATTAAAATTAGAGTACATTGATATAATTAATGCATATTTAATTTAAGCAAAAAGAAAGATTCGCCCTAATTACCAGTAATAAAGCCTTACTCAATTTGTCACCAGTAATACTGTTCACAGTAATTATTGCTTAGTATTTTTAGTTATGCTATGACTAATGATACATTGTAACACCCTTCTTGTTACTCTTGCATTTTAATGTATTCCCCTTGAAGTGAAGTGAGAGTTGAATGTTATTAATTAACTATCTGTTTACAGCATATGTTTTGTGTATGTATAATCTACGAGTCACACTCAATTTGCCACTATGATCTGTGCTTGCTTCCGAAAAGTATTTCGATCCTTTTTTTATTCTGTGTCTTGTATTGTAGTTAATTTTTTTTTCTTCTCCATTTCTACAGTGGGCTTAGGAAAGAAAGGATATTGAAGTTTATTTCCATCTCACTGATGCAACAAAAAGTTGTCTACAATGAAGTCGTTCTTTCTGGAGTTAGTTTGCTGTTGGGAAGTTACGTATTTCATTTTCTGTCCCAGGAACGAGATCACGCTGAAGTTTATTGTTATCCCACTGTAATTGGTCATCTAATTGGATTGTTCTTGTTGGACCTATTTACTGTCAACTTTATCCTTTTAATTAAGGTAAGAATATGTTTAAATTAATTACGAATTGCTTGTTACTAATCTGTTACTACCGTATCTGTTTCAGATCGACGGTGGAGAAGATAAAGAAGACCCTGTAGTTAGAATGCTTCTTTATTTTATTTAAAAGTTAATTTTGCATGCTTTTTTATTTGAATTAATTGTTTATTTTGCACGTTTTTTTTAATTTGATTTCGTTTGAATTAATATTTTATTTTGCATGTCTTTTTATTTGAATTAATTTTTTATTTTGCATTGAATTAATTTTTTATTTTGCATGTTTCTTGCTTACCTCTTCGCTTTGCTTACTGCACATTCTTACTATCTTGCTTCGCCTTTACACTACGACGTCCACATGATTCAACGTTTCGTTATCGTGTTCAATTCTCTTCTCAGCTTTGTGGGCCGAGGGAGGGCCTCCCCGAACGAATCCCCTTAGCCTTAGCTATTTAGTTGTTCTTTGAAAGTACCTTAGGTGCTTTCCCGCGAGTCTACTCTAGCGTTATTTCATTTCAGACAGGGTACAGCGGAGTTATCTGGAATAGAAGGAATAGCCGACTGCCTGGCTTGCCTTGACGAAATCTGTCCGATCTTTTCTACCAATCTATTAGTTTTTGTCGTTAGTCCTGCTTAATGCTCTATTCGCTTTCAGATAATATGGTATTTCCTAAGAAGACTGAAGACATCGTATTTCTTTCTTTTTATTGTGCTTTATTTGAAATTTCCTTTGTTTCTTGTATTTCTCTTACAGGATTTTTTTTTACTTGATAAACTGTTACATTAATATAATCGTAATTTAATCTGGTAATTAGCTTTTCCAAATTCAGTTTTTGCCATAATTGTTCAAACCAAATACAATTTTATTAGTAATTTTAATCATTAGAAGTAATTTGGGTGGATAGGGTGGCTATAAGGGGAGATGCGGAGGCCACAGAGTGTTAGGGATGCTTTTTTGTCCCAAATATAAACTTGGAATATTAATGTAACAGCTTATAAATAATATATTGTACATAATTATGTCTTTCTCTTACAGGTATTTTATTATTTTTAGTTTATGAACTGTTATATTAATATTATCGTAATTTAATCTGATAATTAGCTTTTCCAAATTCAATTTTTGTCATTGTTCAAACCAAACACAATTTTATTAGTAATTTTAATCATTAGAAGTAATTTGGGTGGATAGGGTGGCTATAAGGGGTGATGAGGAGGCCACAGAGTGTTAGGGAGCCTTTTTGTCCCAAAAATAGTATTCATATATTAATATAACAGCTTATGAACAATATATTGTACATAATTTTGTCTTTCTCTTACAGGTATTTTATTCTTTTTACTTTATAAACTGTTATATTAATTAATCGTAATTTAAACTCATAATTTGCTTTTCCAAATTCAGTTGTTGCCATAATTGTTCAAACCAAGTACTATTTTATTAGTAATATTAATCATTAGAAGTAATTTGGGTGGATAGGGTGGCTATAAGGGGTGATGCGGAGGCCACAGAGTGTTAGGGTTGCTTTTTGCCCCAAACATAATCTTTCAATTTTAATATAACAGCTTATAAAGCATAAAATGTAAGTAGTTACCGCATTTAATTGTTATAATCTCTTGTCAATTTGTATTAAAGATGTATTTGAAGTTAATTATACCACCTGTGTATTGTTTGTAAATCAAGCTGTATTGTATCCAGTATATTTTGTATTAAATAAATCAATTAATCTGTTAATAGTTTTATGTAAATATAAACATGATTAAATAATTGTCTTGTATTTTCTAAGAGTGATTTTTAATAAATGTGTTAAGGATTCGAAATTGTTTTAATTTCTCATTAACCAACACTATAAATTCAATAAAGTATTCAAAAAAGAAGGCATTAAGTGAAATATATCGATAAAATTGCTGACTTATTTATGCTAGTTCGAAATTTTTGACATAACGATATATAAGATGTTCAATTTAAATTCGATAAATTAATCCAAAGCAACTTATGCTCTCCTGATACAAATGTCGAAAATTTTCAAATTGTGTTAACATACGAGGTCTGGTCAACAAATAGTTTGACAAACAAAATTCGATTTTCTAGAATTTTTTGTCAAACTATTTGTTGATTAGACCTCGTATGTTAACACAATTTGAAAATTTTCAATTTTTGTATCAGGAGAGCATAAGTCCAAGGAATTTATATTTCGAAAAATAATTTATTAATCGGATCGATAGTGTTCAAAACAAAAAGTAACTTACTTTAGGTTATTGTACTTTTACCAAGTAAAAAGCCATAATTTTGATTTATTTATTAACTAGACCAGTGATAACATGAAGTAGAACAAATATAAGCCATAATTTTAATTTATTTATTAATTAGATGAGTAATGTACATAAAGTAGAACAAATATATATATTTTAAATAACATTACAATACATATTCTAATTACTATGCAAAAATATACATTTCTTTATTGATACATTGTTTATTCGGAACAAATCTCATATTTACACTATTTAATCATATACATTTTACCATAGTGTTATCAATCAAGAATAAATACATTTCAACAAGATTTTATTATAATTACAACAAAATTATGCACAATATATTGTTTATAAATTAAAAAGAATAAAATACCTGTAAGAGAAAGACAAAATTAGTACAATCTATTGTTCATAAGCTGTTATATTAATATTTGAATACTATTTTTGGGACAATAAGGCCCCCTAACACTCTGTAGCCTCCGCATCACCCCTTATAGCCACCCTATCCACCCAAATTACTTCTAATGATTTAAATTATTAATAAAATTGTGTTTGGTTTGAACAATGACAAAAATTGAATTTGGATAAGCTAATTATCAGATTAAATTGCGATAATATTAATATAACAGTTCATAAACTAAAAAGAATAAAATACCTGTAAGAGAAAGACAAAATTATGTACAATATATTGTTTATAAACTGTTACATTAATATTCCAAGTTTATATTTGGGACAAAAAAGCATCCCTAACACTCTGTGGCCTCCGCATCTCCCCTTATAGCCACCCTATCCACCCAAATTACTTCTAATGATTAAAATTACTAATAAAATTGTATTTGGTTTGAACAATTATGGCAAAAACTGAATTTGGAAAAGCTAATTACCAGATTAAATTACGATTATATTAATGTAACAGTTTATCAAGTAAAAAAAAAATTCCTGTAAGAGAAATACAAGAAACAAAGGAAATTTCAAATAAAGCACAATAAAAAGAAAGAAATACGATGTCTTCAGTCTTCTTAGGAAATACCATATTATCTGAAAGCGAATAGAGCATTAAGCAGGACTAACGACAAAAACTAATAGATTGGTAGAAAAGATCGGACAGATTTCGTCAAGGCAAGCCAGGCAGTCGGCTATTCCTTCTATTCCAGATAACTCCGCTGTACCCTGTCTGAAATGAAATAACGCTAGAGTAGACTCGCGGGAAAGCACCTAAGGTACTTTCAAAGAACAACTAAATAGCTAAGGCTAAGGGGATTCGTTCGGGGAGGCCCTCCCTCGGCCCACAAAGCTGAGAAGAGAATTGAACACGATAACGAAACGTTGAATCATGTGGACGTCGTAGTGTAAAGGCGAAGCAAGATAGTAAGAATGTGCAGTAAGCAAAGCGAAGAGGTAAGCAAGAAACATGCAAAATAAAAAATTAATTCAATGCAAAATAAAAAATTAATTCAAATAAAAAGACATGCAAAATAAAATATTAATTCAAACGAAATCAAATTAAAAAAAACGTGCAAAATAAACAATTAATTCAAATAAAAAAGCATGCAAAATTAACTTTTAAATAAAATAAAGAAGCATTCTAACTACAGGGTCTTCTTTATCTTCTCCACCGTCGATCTGAAACAGATAGGGTAGTAACAGATTAGTAACGAGCAATTTTAAATTAACCTTAATTTACTCTCACCTTAGCTAAGTGTAGAAAGTATTGCTTCAAAGGTGAAGAAGTTGACAACAGAAAAATCAACCAAGAGGAAGCAGCAAGGAACGTATCACTGTAGTGGACAATTTCTTCTCACAGTGGAATCCATATAACTTCAAGATGCTTTCACTTATCCGTTGGAAATTAACTGTATAATGTTGCAATGTGAGACGCCAGACGCCAACAGCATGAAGTACAGGAAAAAGGATGATATTGTAGACAATTTATTGTAGGATCAAATGGAACTTCAATGGTTTCTCTTTCATCAACCAATCTGTAGAAATGGGCAATAAAAACAAATTAACTACATTAATTACAAGAGTTAATAATCCCCAGTATGATTAATAAATGGATAATTTTGTCATAAATCAAAGTCTAATTATAACTAAATAATGTCTTACATCTGGTTGTACTAACTCCTTCTTTATTTATATATATATTTTCGTGTTTTCTTAGTACTGCTACATTTTGGAGTGGAAGGAAATTGCTGCGATCAATGCCCAACAACACAGTGTCCACAGTTTGAATAATGTTCCTGTAAAATGTTTTCTACATTCAACTATACTCAAATGTAAATAATTTAGTCTTCCCAGTAGAAAAAGTGACAATAAAATACAAAAGAGATGGAATGCCGAGAGTCACACAAGTTCTTATTACAAATCAACCAATGATGAATTGAGATAATTATATCAATACTACCTTCACCTATGCATGGTATTGAAATAACTCGCTATACTATTGCTATAAGTATTTATGGAATAATTAGTTAATATATAAATAAAAAGTGCATAATAAAATTAACGAATATAACCGAACTATACATACTGAAATATTGAACAGGAAAGTATGTAGAAAAAAGTGACACACCATCCATTTATCATGGCAAGTATAATTTAAAATACAAAAGGTTGTATTAATGTAAAATGAATATTCCTATTTATGAAAATTAAGACAACTATGAGTATTCATATTAATTAAATATTATTAATAACACATAGAAAGTACATACCCTATTTATCTAAAAAAAAAACACCTTCCAAATACAGTTGATCTTTATAATATATACACTTTGTAATAATTCGTAAAATGTAGAAGATGAAGAAAACTGAATAATCACCACATGACATAAAAGACAAAAGCACTGAAAGTAATTGAAATACTCAGTAAAACATTAAAATGGATGGAGTTATCATTTTGCCACACCTAGACGTCAAACAATGTCAAATCTCAATTTTATTTTGACATTACCTATAGATACTTGCGAAAGGAATACCATAGATGCATAATACACCTTACGATGCACGGCAGGATTTTTAGAAAAATAATTAGAATAATTTGAAAATTATTTACATTGCCTTTTAAACAAAACGTACGTTACAACTAAAATTATTAATTATTAACGCTTTAGCTTTTATAGGAAGAGTTAAAAAATTTTCTGTAATAAATTCCCTAAAATAATTATTTCCAAAGTCGATATAAAAGCTTCTTTTCTATTCTCTGAAACTTTTCTTATCGATCAAATACTAAAATAATAAAAATTATCATTTTGTATGATAATTTAGACTACCAATCAAAATCCATCACTAATTAAGGTTATCACCTACCTTGTGGTTGTATTAATTTTTAGTCCATTCCAAATGTTGCCAACTCACTGAAAAAAGCAGTTTCACGTTTTTCTTCAGGTACTGCTACATTCTGGAGTGGAAGTCGATTGCTACAACCATTGACCAATAACACACAGAATCCACAGTTTGTTTAATATTCCTGTAAAATATGTTCTACATTTAGCAAAACTCAAATATAAATAATTTGCCTATTATGTCTAGTGTCAATGGTTTAGTTGAACTTTGTATTATAGATGTATTTAGCCACAGCAACACAACCACAACTTGTTCAACGAATATTACCATTAGCAAATTTTAAATCCAATTTCTAAGGTTGGTGATCATATACAGGTCTGAACTAAATGTGCATCTTTAGCAAAATAGTTACGCACCTATTGAAAAGTATATAAATAGTGTAAACATGCAGACAACATAATCCTCATTATTCGAAGTTTGAGGCAATTATGCGTTGATAATAATTTATTCATTTGTTGTTTCCTTTTTTGATTTTTAATTTATAAATTTTCTACAAATTAATACCGCTGATTAATTTCGATGTTCAATGCTTAATTTTACTGAACATACCAAATTTATTGTCTCTGCCTATCAAATAACTTCTTTATGGTTCAATAGTCGTACAATGACGTTTACGTCCTTGAGCTATCATGAAACGTCAACAGTGATCAAAGTGAGGTTATTTATGTAAATTACAAAGGAAAACAAGATAGAAACGTGAAATGTCGGTTTCATAAAAAGAAAAAAGTGCTCACTGAACAACAATGTTAATTACGGAAAATTTTTTGAATTTGGATGACTACTCTTTCCAAAATTCACCCAGTTCCTCTAGCGATGGAATTTCTACGAACAATGGTAAAAACAGCAAAATAATTTTAGAAAATGTAACAAAAACATTTAGAATATTAATGTAATTTTGCAGATTTCTTGGACAGCCCTTCAGATGAAGATTTCTTACAACAGTTATCATCAGATTTGGATATACCATTGCTCTTAAATCCCGGCGAAGATGAACTTAATGTTTTGAATTCCTTTTTGGACAAAAGTCCTGAGGAAATTCTCAGTGAAGTGAAATCTCCCCCTTGTAACACTAGTTTGTTAGATAGTAAATTAAACGAAACAGACAATACCACACAGTGGAACTGGGATGAATTATATGAACTACCAATCGAAACAGAACAGATTTATAAAAATAATAAAACTGAGCATATTTATAAAAATGATGAATTAAAAGGTACTAATGGTTATCTTACTAATGTTAAAAAACTAGATGAAAACACCTTAAAACCAAATAATAGTCTAAGGGATGAACAAATTTTGGAGACTCCACCAACATCTCCTGAATGTCAGCAAGTATTTCTTGTTCAAAATATAGAAAAGAAACCTCAACGTAATATAAGGAAAGCAATAAAGTTAGAAAACAAAGTACAATCTACCCAGGCTAATGTAAGCTTTCAAAATGCCCAAAAAGTTTCTTGCAAGAGGCAAGCAACTTTTCCAGAAATTATTAAATCTGCATCTCCTCCAAACAGTAAAGTTTTAATTATTCCATCCAGTACTTCAGGTACTGCAAATTTTTGTAGTGTTCCTACTTATCATCCCATTCAACCAGATATTCCTCAAAAAGTTATTGTTATAGATAACAGACATGCAATACCATTAGAAACAAATTCTGTCCCTAAAACTTCAGTCTCGGTTTCCAATATAAACAATTTTAGTTCATGTATATCAATACCTTCCATACAAACATCAATGCCTCTTATAATAAAGACCGAAACTGAAACATCATCAATACCAATTAACTTGTCCCCTTCAGTGGACCCCAAGGTGTTGAAAAGACAGCAAAGAATGATCAAAAATCGAGAGTCTGCTTGCCTTTCGCGAAAAAAGAAGAAAGACTATTTGACCTCGCTTGAAAAAAAAGTACAAGAGTTGACATCAGAAAATGAAACATTGAAAGCTGTAAGTACTTTTAAAATAACAAAGGTATTAGCCATAAAATCTGTATAATTATGTACAAAAGCAAACATAATAGATATTACATTAAATTATTTTCTAAAAATTACAATTTTTAGGAAAATACAAAGTTAAAAAATCAACTTTCAAACTTTTTGCCTAATAGTGCCCAAACAAAAACTTTAACAAAAGCAGTTTCTCTATGTGCAGTTCTCTGCCTAATGTTTTTCAATGTAGATTATATCAGGTATGTAAATTAACAAGTAAATACCAGAATGGTGGATCTAAATTTTTACTTCTTTAGGTTGCCTCATTTGACAAAAAAAATAAATTTAAACACTCCAGATGAATTAGCAGTATTATCACCACGTGTAGGAAGAAATTTACTTTGGAGTTCAATAGGAATAGAAGATACTAACAATGTGACTGATAACAAGGCAACCAACATTTCTCACCTTATGTGTCCTGTGTATATAAATCAGACTGAGAATGTACGATTAGCTTTAGAATTACAAAGGTAAAAAGGCCTACAAGCCATTAATAATAAAATACACAATTTTAAAATGTTTTAGGTGGATTGGAAAACCTATTACTTCAAATAATTCCACAAACAATTTTATGACCAACAAGAAAGAAGAAAAACCATCTAGGAAAAATAGGCGCTTGAAAAATAAACTTAATTCTATAAGAGATAATTATCCACAGCCTGTTTATGAAATGAAAAAAAGAAGTAATTCCTTAACGAATCCTATTCCCAATGAAATTCAAGTTTTTGCTTCTAATTTGGATCAAATTTATTCAGAGTTTTTTGAAGCTATCAACAGACAAGATGACACATTTTATCTAGTCTCTTTCAGCCCAGACCACATGCTCCTGCCTGCCTTAAATTACAATAAAACAAGAAGACCTAAGATGTCTCTTATTCTTCCTTCTTTGTTAAATGATGGTAAGGGAATAGTAAAAACAAATAATATGAAAATACTTATTTCTATTTTTAGACTCTTCACAGCTATCTGTAATTCCCCTAATGCAAATTGACTGTGAAGTATTAGACACTCAGATAATACATGTAAAAAATGGTACAATACCAAGACATTTGCGTTCGTATAATAGTACAAGTTCCCCAGTTTCACCGCCTCATTCCGCTAACGTGGCCTCTACCTCTAACTCTACGACTACTAGCGAGAATTTCAACGTTGAAAAGAATTATAAGCCATACTTTATGAGAAAGTCTTACTTGAAATCAATAAAAAATGAAGCAGAAAAAGGGAAATATGGAAGTTAATTAAATCTCTGCAAAAGTGATTTTGTTGGTGTTCAAGATTAATTAATGGGTTTTTTGAAATAGCAATTAACAAGTGCACTGCTAGCTAGAAACGGGTTATTTATATAATTTTGCTTTAATTATAAAGTTAAAATGGCAAGATTTTTGTAAACTGCCACACACTTGTAAACAAAAAAATGTGTTAAAATTGCTATTGCAATTTAGTAAGCTGTATATATCAACTATTGTGTAGTGTTTATAAAGAGTAGGGAAAGGAAAGCTCAACATTTTATCTATATATAAGTATTTGATTGATTAAATTTTAAAAGCTAAAAAATTGTTGAAATGTAGGTATTTTTAGACTTAATTAGCGAAATAATAAATTAGAACATTAAAATTTGGGACTAACATCTGTTAATAATTGAAAAAAAAAAGTAATTTGACTGTGTAGAGTATTATTAAACTTATTAACCACTAACTATAATTGTAAAAAATTTCGTACTATAAATTTTACCGTACACGACAATTCAAATAAATAACATGGTACAAATTTTATACTTTAGATTGTTTAGTTAATTATTTTTGTGTTGTATTTAAGTTTAAAATACTGTTTATTTTCTTAAATTTGGGCAGAGTATAGATAATTACGAAAATGTAGTAGAATAGGAAGTAAATTAGATTTTTACAAAGATAGACACGTACCGTTATAATTTTAGCGCACTTTTTAGTATAATAAGGAAGTATGAGCAATGCATTTAATTTTCTTTGTCTTGTTCTTTTTATTATCTTAAAGAGTTTTTATACTGTTACAGTGATACATATTTTATTTTCAGGTTTTTATTGTAGTTTGGAAGAGTAGCAAGTAATATAATTTTTCACAATACACGTTGTATAGTCTTATAAGAAAAATAAAAAGAATCTTAAAGTAATAAAATCTAATCGGTGATATATTTATTTCATTTTACAAAATTGAACTTTCTGTATAATACTCATACTCCTTTTCAATCTCTAAGAGTTCCTAAATGTGCAAATTTCTATTCTAAACTTTTGAGTCTCGCAACAGTCTTTGATTTTAGTACCAACGTTTTGCTGCACCTTAATCCATCTTCAGCAGTTTGACGATACACCGGAAGAAACGGCAAAACGGTGGCATTAAAAACCCAAGATCACAATGCAACCCAAAATATCGGAATGTAAATTTGGACATTAGCAATGAAAACAAATACATTATGTAATTATAAGTAATAATATTGGATAAAAATAATACAAATTCTTAAGAAGTTGAAAATGAGGAATGTTATTTCAAATCGGGCGTGCTTGATCCTAAATAGCATCTTAAATCGTTTATGGTCGATTTTACTAGTTTTGCCTTGATCGTTTCTTTGTTTAACTTTTTATGAGCTGTATACCGATGACAACCTCCAAAACTATAATAATAGTTTCCCCCTTCGCGCCCCTTTATCCACAAAATATCTATTGGCGGAACCAGATGGACTGTATCGGGATTTGAAATAGTTTCCATAAGAGATCGCACTTTCTCCTCGTTAACTTCCGGTGGAAATGGCCTTACGATTACCGACATTGGTACGTCGTATACTTCAGAAATGTTTCCGGCATGAATACTCGTTTGATTACTATCATTATCATTATTAACCATCATTTTTTCTAAATATAAATTTTGTATATCACTAACTTACACCTATACTAATAAAAATACCTACTTGATGCGTGGATAGTGCGTAAACAAAATAAATTATTAAATCGATGAAAATGAATACTGTTCATGTAAATAGTTTGTAACTGTTAACGATACTAAAATCACTTAACATTTACGAACAATTTTATATTAGAAATTGTAGATAAAAAGTACGATGTGCTGAATCATTTTATAATTAATGATGCAATAACCTTGATGCGTTCACCGCTTACAGACTAATGTAAAGTAAAAGTACAATTAGAAATATTTAAAGAAATATACGTTAATATGACATTAATTTTTGAATTAATTTGTACACACTACAGATTACCTCAAATTAATGAGAAAGAGTTTGTTCACGCTCTCGCCAGCATGTATTTAAAATTTGTCTCTACTAAAAAATTCTCCAAAATATTTCATTTAAAGAAATATATTTTCCTGAAGAAACAAAACCCCGCATTTTCAAATATTTCTAGCACACAAACTTCGAATATACTTCTTTTAAAAAAGGCCAAAATCCTATTAACAGTAAATAGAGTATTTGATTGAGTTAATTTATTTACGTTATACATACACACACACATAAATAAATAAATTGAATTAGTAATAGTATAATAAATTTAATATAGGAAAGTTTTAAATTTTCAAATACGGACTTGTCTTTAATCGGCTGCATAAGCAAAAACTTTTTCAAAGACCACAGTTGATGACAAAAGAGATGCAAACAAAAGAATGTCTATTAAGAAAAGAACGAAAAAAAGTGTCACCGCAAACATTGAACTGATTATGAATAAAAATTAAACAATTTTATTAAATGTTGCATTGTATCAAAAATAATGTAATAAAAAACCTAAAAGCTTTGAAAAATGTTTACTTGCAGGTTATGTTTACACAATAAATTTGAAAAACAGGAAATTGTGTCTATATGGTCTAATAACTTACAATTAATTAAAAGAATTAGTGATTGTGTTTCTATTGAAGTAAGTATTAGAAGAAAACGGTAAGCACATTTTGTTTTTTATTTTTTTATAGATAAAGGAAGATGATGCACTTCCTGGGTTTGTTTGTCTTCCATGTATTAAGAAAATCATTGACTGGGAAAACTTTAAACATAATTGTCAACAATCAAACGCAATTCTTTTAGAAAAATTACCAGAAAATAAAAACGTTCTAGATAATAATCGTTTTCTGAAAAATGAAAAAACACTAATTCCTAGTGATGTGAAAAATGAAAATACATACGAAGAACAAACTTTTGAAAATGTATGACAGCAGAGTATAAACATACCAATCATTCTATTAATGAAATTTAAATTTTTTAGGATCTAGAGCAACTAAAATTATTATTAATTGAAGAGCATTATGTGTGTGACATATGCTATAAAGAATTCAATAACTGTTTTGACTACCTAGACCATCAAGAAGTACACAATGGACAGCCTGTGTTTAAATGTGATATATGTTCCAAAGTAATTAGTTTTCATAAAATCCTTATATAATTTAAAATGGTAATTTTTAGGTTTTTAGTTTTAGAAAGGACTTGGTATTCCATGATCAAAATCACAAGACACCTTGTCCATACTGTTCTAAAGATATCATTAAATCTGGGATGAAATTACACTTAATAATTCATAGCGACAGATTTAAGTAAAATATTTTATTAAGCAGTTAATAAAATAGGATAATTAACTTATTAGGGTATTTCAGATGTGATAAATGTGGGGGAAGATTCAATTGCCGAAGCGCCCTGGACGTTCATATTATAAAGGTTCATACTAATATCAAAAACCACGTGTGCGATACCTGTGGAAAACGCTTTTCCTGTCAATCATCCCTTAAGGTCCACCTGCGCACGCATAGCGAAAAACGACTTTACAATTGCACCGAATGTAACTATATGGGCCGTACAGCATCCGCTTTATATGCACACAAGGCGACTCATTCGTATGATCTGAGAGTATGTCAACATTGTCCGAAGACATTTAAAAGTATCCGGAATTTGAGCGACCATTTGCGACGCGTACACTCCAAGGAAAAAAGACACCGATGCCCAAAATGCAACAAAACGTTCGTCGACAAGTATATGTTATCCATACATCAAAGATGGCACACTGGCGATCGACGTTACAAATGTAACATATGCGATAAAGCTTTCATAAGATCCGATGGTTTAAATAATCATATGGACACTCATCAATTCCGTGCGAAATATGATTGTAAAAGATGCGGAAAGAAATTTAAAATGAAAAGGAGCGTCGTGAGACACACATGCAGTGCAAACATTATCTCTAATGAATAATATGCTGTATAATAGTACACATTATTTTAATTAATAAATAAAAACAATATACCGACCAAGTGAAAATTTGACTCGCCCTTCGTTGATTTTGTACTTTATTAAATACTTTGTTAAATGACATGATTTCAAAAATTTGTTTCTTTAATTCATCCTATTAAAATAAATAGTAAATTTTATTTTGGTCTACAATCTTAAGATATAAAGATAGTCTCAATTTTTTTATTCCAAACTATAAGTCAGAATAGGATCATTATTAAATATATATATATATATATATATATATTACTATAACGTGTTGGATCATTTCGAAATTTTTGTATAATACCAAAAAGCAACAGTAACTTTTTATTTAAAAAGAAGGTTAAACACAAGCCTATCATATACAATATATATATATATATATATATATATTTAATAATGACCCTATTCTGACTTATAGTTTGGAATAAAAAAGTTGAGACTATCTTTTTTTATATATATATATATATATATATATATATATATATATTGTATTGTATATGATAGGCTTGTGTTCAACCTTATTTTTAAATAAAAAGTTACTGTTGCTTTTTGGTATTATACAAAAAATTCGAAATGATCCAACACGTTATAGTAAAAAAAATAATTCAAAACTTATATAAATGTTCTACTTATCTTTTTGAATGTGGTGTTTACAAACACTGTATGTGTAAAAATGACAGACGCTTTCCCGGCAATGATATACATACATATTTCTTAGAAATGTTAATAAGAGGGTAAATTAACATATTTTGTCATAACAGTTTTTAAGTTTGTATATATTTAATATTTATTTGAAGTAGTTGTATATATATTATACTTTAGTGCAGTGCATTTGAATAAAATGGCTAATTTAAATACTCCACAAATTATCCTCCTTCTTAGTGGAAAAAGAAAATCCGGAAAGGATTACGTATCTGCTAAACTTAACGATATGTAAGTGAATATTGCCTGTTATTTATTATAGAGTATACTTTATTTAAATTAATGAAAAAGAACAAAATAATATATACACATGTATGTGTATATAAAAGATGTGTCTCCATGGCCGCGTATCGGCTTTTATTTCAATGGTACCAATAACGAAAATGTACCCGTACCATTTCTTACAAAAAATTTGATATTTCAGGTTAAACGAAACATGTACTGTAATTCGCATATCAGGACCATTAAAGAAAAAATATGCAGAGATGCACAATTTGAAATATGAAGAATTATTAACTGATAGTGCTTATAAAGAGACATACAGAAAACAAATGATTATTTGGAGTGACGAAACTAGAAAAAAGGACCCAGGATATTTTTGTAAAGTAGCCTGTGAAGAGGGTAATCATTTATTTAGTTTTCACTAACTAGGTATAAAAATTTAACTATTCTCTTACAGCTATTCCAAAAAAAATCTGGATAGTTAGCGATATTAGGCGCAAGACCGACATAAATTGGTTTCAATCTAATTATGGAAAAATTGTGAAAAATATACGAATATTTACTAGTGATGACGAGAGGAAGCAGAGGGGATGGAAATTTACTAAAGGTAAAAAGGACTAATTAAAATTTCGCTTTGTTTTATGAATTTGTTTCTTGTAGGTGTGGATGACGCAGAGTCTGAATGTGGTTTGGATGATTATAATGATTGGGATTTAGAAATATCTAATAACAACTCGAGTGATTTTGAAAATGGAATTGGAGAAATATTAAATTTAATAAAAGAGCAAATTCAGGGTTAAAATTGTATATATGCATATATACCGCTTCAAATCAACATTTTGTTAAATAAATTATTACGTTCAACAATAACAAACCTACTTATTAATATCCCTATTTACCCTTTTTAAAAATACAAGAAGTCATCTAAATTAAAAGATTTTATAAAATATATGTGCTATTTGCTATTGCATGCAAAGTAACTAAACTTGCGATAAAAGTTATATGGCAAACATGTGTAATGTGACGTAGTCAATGTTACCTCTCTAATCTGTGGTTTATGACGTACATTCTCGCACGTCACGTTAGTTACAATAACAATGTCTGCCATGAAACATCAGAGTAGAACGCAGAAAGTATTTTACCAGAAATTTTCATACTTTTAAGGCTTAGATGAGGTTATAGATGTCAGTTTTATGAATATTGTATCAGAAGATGGATGCGGAAAAAGAACGAATAGAAAAAACGACAGAACATTCAATCCCTTTGGATATTCTCGGTGACCTTATCACGTAAGTTCCGCTGTTGTGTACTACTTTTTTTGTATATATGTATTCGTGTGTACAAACGTAAACGCGACTATTTATGTATCATTATGGTAATGATAATAATAAAACCGATTTATTTCAGGAGGTTCATTATTCACGTACCCCCAGAATCAAAACAAAACTTAATTCGAATATGCTTTCAAATAGAACTTGCACATTGGTTTTACTTAGATTTTTACGTTAGCAATGATGACAAATTAAAAAGTTGTACTATTAATGAATTTGCTGCTCATGTTTTCCAGGTAAGGTCAAAAAATAAATATAGGATAAATTCCTCAGTGGCTAGTATATTTAGATTCAAATGTATATAATTGTGAAAGTAAAATCTGGTAAACACCAATATTCTCTGATGAAGTAAGCATTGACCAATTTACTTAGTTTTTGTCTTAAATATTTTCAAGATATTCCTTATTTATGCTCATGTTGCAGTGACAGTATTTGATTGTAATTATTAAATTAGTAAAATAATTGAAGGTTTATAATATTTTAATACTGGCAAACAAAAAGTTAGAATTGTAAGCTGGTTGAGTGTAGCATCAAGTATAACAAAACATATTTCATTCCAAATATTTTTCTTATCATTTATATAAAACATAAGTGTTTGATTTGAGTATTTTTAATCATCATTTTCATTCCAGTATTAGGTCATCATATGTTTGTTTTTATCATTATATTGATCTTGATGATTGTGTTTATTGTTTATAAAATGTTTTCCCTGTTAATATTACTTTCTTTTTTTTATGGCAAATTTTTTGATAGCACATACCAGCATTGCAGTCATACTGTAACAAATTGGACGAAATTATTGAAGAATGGAGATCCTACAAGCAAACAGTTCCCACATATGGTGCAATATTATTATCAGAAAACTTAACACACGTGTTATTAGTACAAAGTTATTTTGCAAAATCGTCATGGGGATTCCCAAAGGGAAAGGTGAACCAAGAAGAAGATCCAACTCACTGTGCCATTAGAGAAGTTCTTGAAGAAACGGGTTTTGACATTAGCAGTTATATAGATTCAGATCTATATTTTGAGTCTATAATAAATGAACAGCTAGTCAGATTGTATGTGATTAAAGGTATCTCGATGGAAACGGAATTTAAGCCGCGAACAAGGTGTGAAATTAAGGCGTGTGAATGGTTCCCTATAGCTGATCTCCCGAATAATAAAAAGGATAATACGCCCAAAGTCAAGATGGGGGTCAGTCCAAACGCATTCTTTATGGTTTTGCCATTTATCAAAAGAATTAAAGGTTTATCGCAGAATCCAAAGAGTGCTCGAAGGGTGAGAAAAAAGTCTACCAGTATTAGTGAAGCAGAAAGTGGCAAAAAAAATACCAGTCTTAATATTAGCGGTATAAGCAAAAAAAACACTAGCCAAAGAACAACAATAACAACTGTTGATCTGGAAGATAAAAGCTTTAATAATAATAATATTAATAAACAACTACAAATCAGGGAAAAACGAAATCTGAATTCTAAAAGAAAGTTGTTTAACAACTCAGGAGAACAGATAGAGTTCTGTGCTCCCTCTTGGCTAAACTTTAAATTTGACAAAACTGCCCTTTTGGAATGCATTCCGTAAAAATGCAAGACCGCGATTTAAAATTTTACACAACTACTCGCTCCTGTATGAGTACTTTGACTGATTATTTAATTTTGCCTTTTTTAAGTTTTATATACCTCTTTTGTGATTTAATAATGTATCTACACAAAAAACAAGTTTCTTTTCAGTTTTGAGCTGCCGGAATTCTAACTATTTTTTTTTAATTCATACCAAAATTTTCTAAAAGTTTAATGCTTTTCAAATCATACAAAAGTTGATCAGAATTGTATGTCTAGTTTTTTTTTCTATTAAATTTTTATGTGTGTATATGTAGTTGGTTGGTATTTACAACAATAGTAGTTGTAATGCATAACATTAAGAAAAAATTCACAATTTAATAATTGTAAGGCAACTAAATTTTTTTGTTGATATTCTGTTTTAACTTTTGAGAGATAATAAAGCATTTATTTTAGCAGCATATAGTTTTTTTCTTGTGGTAGATCCGTGAAACTTAAAAACTTATAAAAAAAAATATTTTCTATAATCATCCTGTTATGGGAAACCCAAAATTTAATTGAAATGTTAGTTATTTGTAAAAGAAATTCTGCTATTAAAGTTTCATTTAAAAAACTCGAAAGTTCAAACTGGATTTCTTATAACGTGAATTCAAAAAAATGCCCAAGTTCCTTTGATTCGTTTCCAAAGCGATACAAGTTTGAGATTTAATGACACATCATGATCCAGGCAAAATTCTTTTCAACTTTCAATAACAATTTTTAATCTGATAAATTGCCATTAATAGAGCTCTAATAAATGACAAAGTTTTATTCACGTCAGAAAAAGTTTTTTCATTTGACAAGTACTTTCATTTATGTGTTGTCTAAAGTTGTGACAATACAGAAACTGATGATTTTAAACTAACTTTATTGTTATTTCACGTTTTTAATTCAAATAATCCGTTATAATATTCGTATAAGGTTTGAAGAAACGTACTGTTGCGTAATATTTGCAGTAAAGACAATAAATCTCGATCTTGTACTTCTAAATTTCCCAATTTTTTTCCAGGGTGAAAATTGTCAACATATTTAACATGACTCAAATATTATTGGTAGAAATGCAATGATTTGGGGAACTAATTAAAAATAAAACACGAGCACCTTCTAAATTATACCTGTACGCTGACCAAGTTAAAGATACTCAACATAAAATAGTAAAACTGACCCCGGAACTAACTTGCTCACCGTCAGGTGGCGCCACACATATCACGTATCCAATATATTTCATTATACCTACGTAAATTTCCCAGAAATTTATTGTTCGTAATAGTTTTGATACGATTTCCGTCATTCTTTAACTGTAGAAACGCCTTGATGGATGCTAGCGTGTGTATTTAGAAGTCGTTAAAAGTGAAAAATGAATGGGAATAATAACAACGAACAGTGTAAGCTTGTAGGCACCAGCAGCTGTTGCATTTCGGTTCAATGTTCATCAACTTTTCTTCTAAACGCTGGGTAGGAGGGGATCCTCGAACGTTGTTGGGTTAGTTCGCGCATTGTTTGGAATCATCAGCAGCCCAAACCACCAAGCAGTGCGTTGTGGAAGTTGTGAGCGAGAGTGTTGTGTGTGTGAGCAGTTATGGCGGCCCCACTGACCCCAGAACAAGAAGTTGTAAGTTGTTTTAAATGAAAATATTAGTAAATTTGTCACGTATCTATTCGTTTGTTAGAGTGGAAATCATGTGTGCCCCGAATTAGACCCCTAATTGCCTTTTTGCAATAACATTTGCAGTTGGACAGGCAGCATGAACGAATTTTTTTTAACTTATGCCGTTGAATCCGGTGGGTGTTGTCGTTCACCGGAATTTTTCAACTTATTACGTGTTGAAAGCGTAACACGTTCGTGGCTATTCTAACCTGTAGCGTTTTACAAAATTAAATAAAAAATATAATCGAAAACATTTTTGGGGTAAAGGTTATGGACAGTCACGGTTCGTGACCCTGTGCGCGCATCGCGAAACTTTGTTTACAAACGGGAGTTAAAATTAAATTACCATCGCTGTTTCAGCAACTATGAACGGTAGAGGAAATTGATTGATAATCGAAAATAGAAACGCCTCCATTTGTTTATTATCTGTAACGGAAACACGTTTCCTGCCAGATCGATTTTCCACCAAACGGAAAAACACTTTTATTGCCACAAAAATCGTTGACGACGTACGATTTTCAAAAATAATACGTTCATTGTGAATGAATTAACAAAATTGAAAATCCCGTTAAACTGCAAAGTAAATAGAAATCCTGCAGATAACGAATGATAACACCGTTAGTTATAGGTATCCTAATAAACCGGTGATTTACAGTGAGTGAAGTTAACATTTGAACGAGGAAAAAAATGAAAACCAGAAGAACTAATTTCTTTAGTAAATTTGTTGTGTAAAAGTATATTGTTATTATCTAATAAATTTCTTCATATAATTTCAATTTAAGAAATGACTGGAATAACCGATGAAATTGAACGCAATAACTGCTTTGGGGCATAAGTTTAACAGTCTATTTAACATTTGACATAGAAAATTAAAATCGAGGTATGTAGTTTAAAAAACTGTGATACAAATAAACTATTCTTGAAACTTTTCTTCTTTTTTTATTTTTTACTGTGTATAAGTGCAACAATCGTCAGTCTATTTATCATTGTTAGTCACACCTGCGGTTTAATGCCTTAAGACTTAAGTCACAATAGAGAAAGTGGCAGCTAAATGTTAAAGTTCACATAGTAAACAGGCAATTTTCATACGAATACACATTAGTGTTTTAATAAAATAAAAATAGCAAAATTTTCAGAGATTATTATTACTCATAATACTTCGCGCATTGAATTGTTGAGATTCTTGTGTAACTTTTATTTTTAATTACGTTACGTAGTAGCTGGTAATGTGACATAAAGTTGTTCAAAATTCTTTATCACATTCTGTACGAATTACGGGACACACTGTACATAACACAATAGGCACTGGATTGGTGCGCACAGCCTGCTGCAAGATTGCCATCCCATTGTTTAACCTTCGGAGACAAATCGCAGGTCGACGACCCTTTCGATATCGAAAAACAGATCATGGGGCCGGTAATCCTACCTTCTAATAATAATATGCGCCTATCCAATTTAGTATATATACGGGGTGTCCATCGTAAATTTCATATGCATCACATACATTTGGAAAATGGTTTGGCATTTATAAAAATTATGGGAGGGCATGCTGCACACAGTATTGAATTTGGGAGAAATTAAGAGAAGGTTATTTTTCTTCAACTTATGTATTAAATATTTTAGCATATAACCGAGCGGCGTGGTCTAGTGCTCTAGATCATTGCTTAGCATTCGAGAGGTCACTGGTTCGAACCCGGGTGCGGCTGCTCTGGTCCAAGTTTTTCTGTGGTTTCCTTGGATCACTTAGGCAAATGCTAGGGCTGTAATATTCTACAGATAAATCTTTCACTTCTCTACTGTCTTCATTTCGTCCATCTCATCTTTCTCTCCCTAACCACACCACCCACTCATTCCCACGATTATTGAAGAGGGCCTTACGCCCTACCCTCCGGCTTTGCACTACAGTGTAGGTCGGAGGGATTGCCCGCCCACCAGTACGAGTAACTGTTGGGAATGAAACACAAAAAGGTACATAGCGATACCTTCAAGAAAACGAAAAAGAAAACACGAGTACTGGGTTAAGCCAAGCCTTCAGGGACGAAAGCAGCACGCTGCCATTCTAAGATAAAATGATTTACATGCGGAAAGGATGGCTAATGGTAATGTCCAAAATTTTGTACGAAAGTCCACTTAAAGGACAATTAGTCAGTGTACACCAAAATACCAAAAACTAGACTAGACGATAGACACAGCTTATTAAAAAATTGCTTTTTATCTGTTTCCACCGTTGTAGATAAAAGACATTTGTTTCTGTTTGATGAGGTTTTATTAATGTCGTATTTCGAAAGAATTTTTCAACATTAAGTTTATCTTAATTACGTGATGGATGATACGTGCAACGGTTTTTGCTTTGTATTAAGTACCTACGTATAAATGACGCGAAGGCGGGACGGACGTGACATACGGACATACAGACTGAAACTATGAGGATTCTTAGTTGGCTACGGAACCCTCAAAACGACTACCTTGTATTACTTAAACTACTGTAGTATTTTGTTTTCCAGAATAGAAAAAAACACACAACCGCCGTTAACTAAATTTTTAAGGTATCATCTACTTGTCCAAATGAATCGACGACGCAGCTTATACACCAAATTAATAACAGTCATGAAGTCAGTTGAACAAGTAGAAATAAATAGCAGCAGAATTGCCGGTAGATGGCGATCAACTGCCTTAACTAGATATTATATCAACTTGCTTTTAACGAGTTCCTTTGACTTGGTTGGTGCTATATCGATACCTATTAAGATCAAAATCGCGATCCACTTCTGGTACTTTCGATAAATCAATCACTGACCAAGAACTTGTACAGTTCTTATAAAAAAAAAAATAAATAAAAAATACCCATCCACATTATGAATGAATTTACAGAGGATTACTGGAATTGTATGGAAGACTTACAGAACCATAAACTTGCCCACTCAAAACAATAAATAATAATAATAATAATAATAAAAGGAAGAATTTGTCTCCTTCATTGTGTAAAAGGGATAATTTCTATTATTTATATTTCACACCACATTCCGTCAGGTATTTACGTTTAGGACGTGACTGAATTTCGGATTTAAAGAATACAGACTTTTTAGCGTACAAAAACAAAAGCACGAGTGGAACTTTCATCTTGCCGACTGGCTGGATCTTTAAAAGTTACGATAATGATTACAGTATTCTTATAAAAAAAAAGAACAAAATATTTAAAATGAAAGTAACTTTTAATGCGCACATAATACACAATATTACTATTATCAATACGAAGTAAAAATAAATCAATACTAATTGGATTTTAACGTATGTCGAATACATATAAAAAAAATATTCAAATAACCTGAGGTACTTAACATAACGACTACGTTTATATACATGTACATATTATATTTTTTGTCCTCATCAAAACGGTCCTTGTATGGATATTCATTCATCAACATTCTTGAAGGAAAATGGACGGAATGCCTGATGCTTTCTCTATACAATGAGCAACTTTTAGAAAAGGAACGACAAGCCCACATTGCACGTCTGCGTTTAGTCTGCACCTATTTTAAAAACGATTATTACGTCTGAAGATGGAAACTTTAGACTTCCGGAACCTTTTAAAACGTCTGCCGGTTGTTTGAAAGGAAAAACTCTCGCTAGTATGCGCGTTCAGTTCACCATTTAGCAGCACACACACGTTAATGCAGATACACACGATACAATACACACTCACTCCTTACATCTACAGATTTCAAGAGTTCTTTCCACTTCGGCATTTCTGACAACGTTTTAAAGTTTGCCAATGGAATAATCGAGCGAAAAAGAAAAAGACACATTGACGCCAGAATTTTTAATTTCCAGTGGACGATACATACAACCACAACACGACTCCTTTTTTACTTTTCTTTTTGTCTCATCCCGATATCGTTTCGTACAAAACGACCGTGTTATGAGCCATTCACCGTTCCCTTATTGAAGAGGGGCAAAGGGCTTGTGTAACGTGCGAGACAACTCATCACGGAAAAACTAAAAGGGCTTTTATGTACACTCGAGTACGAAAGAAGCGTGTTCATTTTTAAAAAGTTGTTTTTACGTAAACAAATTTATAAAAGAAGCACACCTATCAAAAGCTACTACATCTAGATACACATAATGTGCACAATGTCCCCATTTTCGACATGTCATTTACAATTTATAGCTAGTGGTATACGAAGTTTTTTCACCATTTTTTTTCAACTTTCGTGATATAGTAAGTTTTTATATAACAAGGCGGAGTTGTCCAGTATTTTAAATTCTTATGGTTCTTGGAAAAATGGATTTCCAATTAAAAAAGGAAAGAAATATATTGCCCATGCAGTACGAGTGTGCGCACAATACGCTACCGTAGCTGTAATGATGTCGACGGCCCAATGCGGAGCGGAATCGAGCGAATTTCAATTGAAAGTTGTCGAAGTGAGATATAGATGTTATATCAATTAGGCGTTCCCTAAATTCAGAATGAAGATTTGCATTCTGGCCCATCAATGTTCCAAAAACATTAAAAAAAAAAGAGAAAATGCACAATCGCGATAGAAATATTGCGACATAATTTTGTCTTAAATTAATCATCGTTTTGCTTTTTATGACCGTTTGATGATTTAACAACAACGTTACCCAAGAAATTCTGAATTCAGCGAAACGCAATTATTTTGAAGTTAATCACTTGAAGCTGAAAACAGAATCGGAGGTCATTTATGGGCGTGATGATTTTCGTAACAATGTGGCAGTTTTGCCATTATGCATCAACAACATGAACTTAATTGAAACATTTTCGGAATCTGTAACTCAGCACGACATATTGTGCACACTAACCATGACAACGGTGAAAAGTGAGAGGTGTTTTTCCATGCTAAAACGAATAAAAACATTTTTGCACAATACAATGGGACAACCACGACATAATGCATTGGCAATGCTGGGCATTAAAAAGTCTTTATTTACAAACACTTCCCTTTTTTAAGGACAAAGTAATTGGTGAATTTGCTACACAGAAGGAAAATGGATTGATGTATAAGCAGGATTACTACATATGTAAATGAAAAATTGATCTCAAAATTGGACATTAGTAAGTTTTAAGTGTTTTTTTTGTATGAGACTAATGTTTGAAGGGACCGGTGAAGTTTGATCGTTGTAACCGTAGATCGCTATATCCAACCACTATAATATATTATAGCAATATTAATTATTTAATTAATTTATACCCACTACAGATGGGCAATGGACGATAGCGCGCTGCGGTCAGGAATAAATTCAGGTAGTCAAATATTACAGGTCAATTGCGCGCCGTTTGCCAAAACTTTGTAGGGTCAACTACGCTCTCAGTAATTTTATTTAATTTATATAACTCTGGACTAATACTTCTAACCTACCTAACCTACAGGTATTTGCATCTAATCATAAGAAGCCCAATAATATAATTGGTTATTTAACTATGTAATAGACCCCTCGTTTATATTCAACAGACGCTGATAAAGTACTTAACATGTTTCGTTAATTACTTTTGTATTTGCCTGCATCTAATTCAAATCTCTGTTTATTTGAAAGAAGATTAAAGTATGTATTTATTTTTTCAACTTTGCGCGCAATTGACCCATCACGTTTAGGGTCAGTTTTGTCACAGCAGGGAGTAAACTGACCGCAGCGCGCAATTGACTTACACCCCTACAGATTACCTCATACAATGAGGGAAAATTTTGCTACTGTTATCACGCCCCCGCTGGGACTCGAACCCGGGATCTTTGGCTTTACGCGCCAATGCTTTTGACACTTTGTAAGCTTAGGACTCATTTTGAACAAGTCATTTATAATTTACACCAAGTTTTCAGTATAATGTGGCGGGTATCCAAAGTTCTTTCACAACAAACTCGTAATACGAATAAGCCAACTTGATCATTACGAAGTTTCGCGCCGCAAACTAACGTTTTATTAATGTCCAGTTTAAACGGTTCAATTCGTTTAATTCACGAGTGTGTATTTATACCGGTGTACGTAATAACAATAACACGGACAATTAATTCGTTTTGTATCGCGACGACGAAACATATTTTGCATGTAAGCATGTATGTGTGTACCTACGTCGCAGATGTAGGTCGAATTTTAGTCTCCAATTGAAATTGCATTTTGTATTACTATTATTAATAATAATAGTAATACAGTATTATTATTATTAATAATAGTAATACAGTAGTACCACTTCTTGCAATATTAACATCTGTAAAACGGTAAAATGATTGTCGATCAAGAGACAGATGGTCGGTCACCATTTACATGCGTACATGCAGATACATGTGTACAGGTGTGTACGACGTACACACATATATATATATATATACACATTATTTAATTATATGAGATAAATGGGTAGATGTACAGTAAAATTGAAAATTAATGGTAGGAACAATGTGAATGCCGAGATTAATTATTACATATCTGGTTGGCGTGCAAATCATAGATATTAGCACATTATTTTTTTATAAGTAGTGATTACATTACCCTGAAACCTTACGCAAAAAGAACAGATTTTAAACCGATTTTTTTACTGACTGGAATACCTATGCGAAATTGCCGAATGAAATAATACTAGTAAGCAAACCCCCCCCCCCAAATATATTTCCAAACAAAAGTATAATAATGATATAAATTAAATAATAAATGTTTTCATTATATTTTAAATTTGGAAATTCGTTTTTTATTCTAGCTATTCTAAGCGTATAATTATTGATTTTCGTTCGTTGGCAATTGGCATAAACCGGGCTGGCAGCCAGCGACGACCACATTGCTTTAAACGGAGGCGAGTGTTAGCCAAGTTTTCCCGATCTAATTTGTATTATGTTATACAGCTTTCTGAAATAGTGTAATGGCAAAGTTTGGGTCAACAGCCGCGGTGAGGAAAATACAGTATTTTTCGAGCTGTTTTTGGTCGTTATTAGTTTTTTGTACATCGGGTGATATACTTATATATTTGTGGTGTAAATTAATATTTTTTGTCATATATGGGCTTATTTTAAGATATTTTGAGAATTGACAATTTTGACCCTCCCGAAAAATTGACCACGAGCCGCCACTGCTAGTAAGATTATTAAGATGAAAATTTTTGTTTTTTGAAACTAAATGTGAAGGTTAAGGAGCTGACGAGAAAGAAGTGTGGCTTTTTTTTAAGTTGCCATATTATCGGTTTTTCTGTCTGTCTCCCACAAGTCTCGCAAGTCATGTTTGGAATTCAGATTCCCCTCCCCAGGGACTGTTGTGTTTATAGAAGGTCGTAAAAAATATCCATTCTTTTAACGCTTACTGTTCCTAAACATATAGACAAAAAATCTAAAGACTTTTCACCTTTACAAATGTTGATGCCTTTAACTGTTTGAAAGATTTTGTGTTTTGTTTGTTTAACTTTTCACCTTAATTGATGATCGAATTATTATCTGGGTTAATGGGTAGTGGTCTGTATAGGATCTTTCTCCCATTCGTATACTCACAGCAAAAAAGACTCACAAAACTTTGAAAACCCGGACCATAATTTTCATTGTAATAGTGAAGATGGCTTTCACGGCAGGACTAGAGTTTTCCACTCTAACGAGCCGTGGTCGATTGATTTTTAATTGCAGAGGTTTCGTTCGAAAGAAACTACGCTGAATATTTTCAATGAAGACGATCTTCAAAGCAGAAACTAAATTCTATCTGTATGTAATAATTTCAAAGTTAAAATCGTTTTAAATTGTAAGTCCTCTCAGTGTTATACTATGAAGAAAAAAAATGAACGAATTTAAATAATTTTTGGTTTTTCTTTATCAATGACGATGGAAGGTAATTTTTTGACAACCCAGTATAGAATCTGCATGTCTATAATCGGTCTGTCCATATTTGTTCCTGCCTTATAACGTCACCGCGCGCGACCAAATACAGAATGGGAAGAAGCGATTGGAATTTATATGAGCTCCCTGTTAAGGCCCTCATTGATCCACTTCCCATCGAACAAAGTAAAAAGCCACAAACATATAACCGCAAGGCAGTTAGTTGGAAAGAGATCGCGTTTGTTTATAGATGCAAGCAACAAATACGTTTTGAAGTTTTGAAAAACGTTAGAAGAGGGGATGTTATAATTTTTTTGTTTATTTAAGTGCTATCAGTATCTAATTAGTGTTGTTCAGTGCCGGGACTAATGAAGAAAATTTGGTTGGTTTTGTTGTAAAATATATTCATAAATGTCAATTATTAACAAAAAAAGTGTCCAACAGGTTTTCCGTTCTGTCAAAGTAAGTTTACTAATTTTAAAAAATTTTATGCGACATGATTTTAATTTTATTTATGTATTTGCCTATATCAAAATTTTAATTAGATATTTCATCACCTTTCTAAGTTTGATTAATCCTGTGGAATCCAGCATGGTATAAAATAAGTATGCATCCATACTTTTAAACATAATTTGTTTGGGTGATGATGAAATACTCGTTTTATTTGTAATGACATTTAAAACTTCAAGGAACTGTATGACTTGTTAGGTTATTACTAATAATAGTAATCAGTTTTATATCTAACTTTTGGAACAAAATATATCTCAGAATTTTTAAGTGAATGCAGCAATTGCATTAGTATGTGAACCGATTTTTTTTTATATATAACCTAATAACATAATAAAATGACATATATGCAGGGTGGGCCAATAGTGCGTGGATGGAAGATTGTGTCTTTATTATTGATTTTACGAAAATATGATTTGAATAAAAGTTTCATCAAATGGACTCGTTCATATTTTAAAATTATTTTCGATTTTTTAAATGGAACACGCTATATTTTATTAATATATATATATATATATTTGAGAATGAATTAATTTTGATTTTTACGTTTCCCTCTATAATACCTATCTAATGTGACTTGCATAAATAAAATAACATCTCCCCAATTAATACGAGTGGGGAAGTAACAAAAATACAGTGGAATAAGTAGCTAGGCTAGGCGCGCCTTAGGGGGCTTCGTCAGTAGCATTTATCCAAAGTCGTCTGGCTTTCTGGAACCAGTAACAGTTATGGAGTAATCCAGCCAAAGGAGTCGTATCCAGGCCAGAAAAAATATATGGGACTCCAAGACTCATTTAGTTCTGCTTATCAGATCTATCGAACGTTTTGTGGTTTCGCGTGGAAAGCGATAAAAAATAGACTGACTTCGTTTCTTAACTTTCTAAGTTAGTTGTTTGGGGCTATTATTGTGATAACACTTTTCTTAACACCGAGATGTTAAAAAGATCTTGCGAAGTAATGAACGGTCGCTTTTATAACCGAAAGTTTAGTTTGTTCACGTTATACGGCGGTCTGGCATAATTAAAATGCTGTTTTCTTTCAGGCAGCATTCCTGCACCCAAAGTTGTTCAATTTCCTATAGCAAGTAACCTCACAAAATTCTAAGAGCTAATTTTGTAACACCTTTTTAAACATGATTAATTATAATCCTTACATATTGCATTAATTTTTTAAATGTGTGTGTACCATAATAAAAAATTATTATTGCTGTTTGTGTGAAGTTATAAAATCAATTATTAATGTGAATTTTATATAAATGTTTGCTTTCACTCTGTATATTATGAAAGAAGCTTAATAATGTTCGAAACGCTGTGCATGCTAATTTGTAGCCGAATCGAGCAATAAAAGTTCAAACATTTTACACGGTCTTTTGGCAGCTTGCAGGGTACGACAGATTTATTCGAACGATTTGAATCGACAAAATTAGCTCTCGGTTAGTTTTTCGTGTTATCTCTGAAAGAATTTCACCCTGCGAACCTATTTCCAGGCACAAATTAAATTGCCATATTACGTACCACGTCACATAGGCAATTCGCAGTGTACGGTTTGGTAATGCGACGACGGAAATTATTAGCAAATTGCTCGGCTCGGCCTACCTGTTCCTAGGCAGCTATGCTATGCTATACTTCATGTGAAATGGCATTTTCCAGTGTATCAGCCAGAGAAAATCGATGTATAAAATCGCTGATTGATGATGAATTTTAGCTTCAATAGGAATTAAATTAACCCAAACTGTGATGTTACATTATATAAATGATTATTTTAAATGGTTAGGGTGATAAATAAATATAATTGGTGGAACAACAACCGTAGGCAATCATTACTATTACAAATTGTCAAAAACCAATGGCGTATACGTTTGCCAATTTCCACAGGCGTACCTATCAAAATTCCTGCAATTTTACCCTCTAAATGATTACATATTCATTCATTCATACATACCTATACAGGGTTTTTCAAACTGAGTGGTACATTAGACTTTTAGGAAAACTAAGCGTGTTAAAAATTATCAAGGATGATATTTTTATCTAAAATAATAAAAAAAAAAATTTTCAATTAAAACCATGGCAAACATCCGAATATATCGAAAGGGGATAAAAGATTCGTGTTTGAGGCTTAATTTTGCCATGATGTTAGCCTTAAGGCTTGACCATAACTACTGAAAATTTCAACACTCCAATTCATTTTTTATAGAAGTTACGATTTTTTATAGTTTGGGTATTTTTTCTATAAATTAAATTATCTCAGAAACTATTCATCGTATGCATACAAGTTGGTTATCAAAGTCAGTTTAAAATTATGGTTCATTCGAATTCGTCGAAGAGAGAACATAATTACAGTCGAAACAATTACTTCGTTACAAATTATTTAAAAAAAAATAATAGCAATAAGGAGGCAGCTGCGACTATTCAGATGAAGTAGGCGAAGAAGTTCTATTTTCTGGATGGTATCGAGGTTTATTTCTCTAACAAATTTCTGTTATAATTATTTCTTGTTTTACAATACATGAAGAAATTTTCTAATACTTTAAATAGCCGCAATATTCGTAACGAATATCTAAGTGAAGAGTTAGGTGCGCGGCCGCCGTTAACGTGATGTCAGCGGAAAATTTGTAGGCCTAGCGCTCCCAACCCGTCTCCAAATGGGGAAGAGATCATTGCAGATCGACCTTTCTACTGCACCTGCGTGATCTTATATATGCTTTTATGAGTAATAGCAAATTTCCAAAGAAGTTTTCTAGAGTAATGAATTTTACAAGACTATTTCGAAGATTTGTTTGTTCCACATTTATACTATGAATAGAATAAGAAAAATAAATGATTAACGAACAAAATTTTCCAATTTGGTTTTATTAGTGTCAATATTATATCTATATCGAATGGAATTTACATGGCGATAGATAGATAGCGTCTCTGAAATGTTTGGAGGATAACGATGAGGAAGCCTGTGAACTAATGTACTAGCGATAATCATAGCATTATGCTTAGGAAACCATAAATAATCCGTTAATAACGATATCGTCCACGTAACTTATCTATACGTTTATACCTAATGTGTATAGTAAGCGATAATGTAGAAAATGAACGCACTCATAGTACGATAAGCACATAATGGTAGGTATGGTATATGTAATATAAACTGTGTCATTTCCTGTCCTGCAAGTTTTTGTTCTTTAAATTTCGAATTCCCATCAACTATAATCATCCTGTTATCGGAAATGACATGTTACTTGTTTGTAATAGAAATTCTGCTTTTTCGAATGTTTTATTGAATTTTTGCATAGGCTTGATTATGTAGAATTACATCGTGATTAAAACTTGCGATTACCCTGGGTTTTCAATGTAATTGTTAAAGGAATATCGAAACAGTTAGTCTTTTATTTTAAAGGTACCATCAACCCACCCTTTTCTCCAGTGGCGGATTTACAAATTTGCCGCTAGTAGGCTATTCAATTTTTGCCGTCCCTACTGACCTTTGAAATTCAATACGCTAGTTTAGTTCACAATCATATTCATTCTGAAATTGCAACTTTATGATTTGTGTTCTATCATCCTCATTACGTCGGCTTTTTCCCGTTATTAGTATGATTGTGAACTAGGGGATAGTTGTGTCAGTTTCTAGATTATTTTTGCAACCCACGATTTAGTGAAGAGTATTACTGTTGACCTAAAAACAGCAGCATGTACTAATTATAAGGTGGGGAAAGGTATGCCTTAAAAATACTTACACCATATGAACACAGCTTATACAAAATAATGTGTGGTCGGTAAACGTTGTTTTTGTTAAATATTTTTTATTGCACTTACAGTTTATAAGCAATACGAACAATTTATATTAAATAATATATTAACAATCCGGTTAATGGTGACAATGAAATCAATTAAGTTCTACATTATCTTTTTGCGAGATTTTAAATTCGCAAAATCATTAATTATATCGTCGTATGAAATTTTACAGTGCGTTTAGTAATCTTTTATATACGGATTACGGACGTAAGTGTTCAGTATACTGTGCATTACTAAAATATTAACATTTTTGTCACTCGTTGCTTCGTGTATATAATAATTTTTTTTTTCTGTAAGATAAAAAAACAATTTGGGCCAAATTTGCCGCCCCCTCAAATATGCCGCCTTAGGCTTCAGCCTACTCAGCCTATTGGTAAATCCGCCACTGCTTATCCCAATGGACTTGGGCGGCTACTATTCATATTGGTAATTTTTGTAGCTTTCGGTTATCGATTGCATTTTAACGCTTAATCGATTTATGCTTTAAAACTGCAACTTTTTAAAATATCACAATGTGCACGGTAGTTGTTAACGCGTTAATTTAAATTTTCCGTTTCTATTTTTTTTTGTTTTCACGAGTTTTCATAATCTGTTCAAAAATTGAAATTTCACGCGACAAAAGTTTAGCGTTTGTTGGCAAATCGTGGACATGCTTTTCTATAATGGCATATTTTTGTTCGTGAGACGAGTACTGTTACATTTTGTTCGTAGTTTGTTTGTAACTTAACTTGCCTATTTAAAATAGAAAAATGTCATGAATAATCTCCATAAAATCGAAAAATACCTTTATGTATATATTATGTCGTTTTGATGTAGTAGGGCGTAAATAACATTCGCAATATTTTATTACTTTATTTCTAAAAATCCTTGGTTTACAATAAAGAAAAAGTTTTTCATTTTCTTTTGTCAATTTGTATTTGTTAATTTTTAAAAGGAACTGAGCATTCATTCATGCGACCATCTATCACAGCCAATTTTCCCAAGAAACAATGCAATATAGAAACTTGAAATTCGATATATTTACCTACATATATTTTGCGCACATTAAATTATTCATATAAAAATTGAAATAAGAACAAACCACGTACTCGATTTTATATATCATGTGATTTTCATTTAAAAGGGCTTTCAATGATACAAAAAAATATTTTTCATAATTTAATGCCATATTTCTAAATATATTCAGAAAAATAAACGCTAATAGAGCATTCTTCAATAATTTTGGAAACTGCTGGACCTAAAATTTTTAAATGTTAAAAAATCCTGAACGTTTTAAATTTACAGGAAAATTATAACGAAAATCGTAGGTCTTAGAAAATTCTAGAAATTGATTTTAATTTCATTTGCGGTCGGCCTTTATATAAAAAGTTATTTTTAATGAAATAATGAAAAATAAATTGCATGTTTCCGAAGCTTTTATACTTAAGTAATGGTGTATTTTATAAGGTTATGGAGGCCTTGGCGCGTGAGTCAAACTCACGCCTAACTGATTTTTTTATATGTATAATGTACCTTTATGTTAATTGTTTAATTAATTAATGTGTAAAAATGTGACCAACGTGGCCACAACTTTTCTGAAAAGAGCATTTAATCAATTTGTGTATTTTTTTTTGACAAAAGTTTTAAAACTTCGGTACTACCTATCGATTTTGACAGTTCTATCTATTTCAATTTTTATTTTGGTAATTTCAGCAAATGCAGACTTGACTTCCCATATTTTACCCTTTTTAGCGTATTATTACATAAAAAAAGACGGTAACAAAATATATTTTTACCTTTTCTTGGCTTTGATTTTTATTATAAAACTGATTTGATTTTTCAAAAATTGATATTGTACAAAAAAGATACGTATCTATGTATTTGAGTCATTTCTCAACTGTGACAGTATGTATAGTGAAAATGCAACGTTAAAGACCGTCCTGAATATGCGTTTAAAAATCGAAAAAGTAAGATATTAAATGTGGATCAAAATATACCGGTGGGGAAAATACTTAAGCGACCATGTAAAATGTATTTAGTTTCAGACCTCTGTGCTGATAATCTGGATGAGCTACGTGCAAAAATAGTCGAGACGACAAGTAATATTCCAGTTGAAATATTAATTAGCATCGAGAGTTTTACAACAGACTGGGATATTAAGAGATTCGATAGTGCAACGTTTGTGAAACATGATTCATAAAACTAATTTAAACGTAAAAAAAAACACGTAAAATGTTTTACATTAATTTATTTTCGATAACTCGACAATTGTTTCGATCGAACTGCGATCATTCTCAAGTGTAATTACTCTTGAAAATGATCGCAGTTCGATCGAGTAATTACACTTGAGAATGATCGCAGTTCGATCGAAACAATTGTCGAGTTATCGAAAATAAATTAATGTGAAACATTTTAAGTTTAAATTAGACTGCGATATTATTTGGCATAGTGTTGTGGCGTATTTGAACTCCTTATATTCCATGCATTTGAAGTAACAATAGAATCTCCATATAGTCGATTAAATTTTTTCCTGTTGCGTATATAGTTTATTCTAAAGAACCATTCCGTGAGATTTTTTTTAAATAGTTTTCGCACTATTAGAAATACAGAATTGAATAAATATACAGACAAAAATGTACCGTCAATTAGATTTAAACAATTCCCCATCTGCCTTCACCCCCACCTCTTATTAAACCCCAAAGAACCCAAATTTTTCGGCAGTTTGAAGTTATTTTTATTTCACTTTCATAATTGTGGCTGACATTAGCAGACTGCTACCTCCCTCAGCATTCCAACATCGACTGCGCGTCCGGAGGGTTTGCTACCATCTCTCTCTCTCTCTTTACACCCATGCGCCGCCCGCTTGTTATTATAATAGAGAAAACATCGCCAGACAAATACGGCGAACCCCATCGGGGTAAAGAAGAAGCAGAAGAATGGCATTGTGTACGGCAACCACACTACATTTATAACAAAATTTTATACGTACTTACATGTGTGTCTACGTTCAGCTGATGATGCCGGATATCCGTAGGACAAACGAACAAACGGATGGACCGGACCGACTAATAACTAACAAAGTTGACGTGACATATTCAATATTTGCTCATCGGCAGACCTAGACCTGTCTAGAAACCGAGTTTAGTTTGTTAGTTGTTACCTACCACGAACGTTGTTTCTATCTATCTAAACTGAACCACGTGCTTATTACCTTTTTATGTCAAAAGGGTACATTTTTCTACTTTTTATTAAAAGGATTAAAAGAGTTTTGACGTGTTTATTAACCAGTCTGACAGGTAAACCTTTTTCAAAATATTAATTTAATTTATTAATAATCGTGATGAATTTCCATTCGGTAAATGTAGATCTAATTACCACAATTAACAAAATATTTTTGTTCTGTTTGTTTACGTGGCTATCACTTAAATAGTCGATATCTTTATTATTAAATGACCGTATTGAATCCCGTAATAACATGTGGATGGCGTTCACACGCTGTCTGCTATTTATTTATCTAAATTAATTTTAATTAAGGAACAATAGAAATAATAATATTTAGAGAGGTTGGGAACTTGTAAAACATTTTTAATATATTCAACAAACAAACACACTTGTTAAAAGGTTTAACAAACTTTATTAAGAATACTCTTACAATTGTTTCGGCTTAATTAGGCCAATCTCAAAGAGTCAATTAGAAACTAACTAAAGATAAACAATCATAACTATTTTCATTCAGGCTCACTCAAATCAAATAAAAATAGCAATTGGCATTTCAAAAATATTAGTGCAGGTATGTGTAAAAGATTAGCTAAAATAGGAATTAATACCATATGTTCAAATAAAGTTAATTTAGGTAAATTATTAGTTAACAATAAAATTACAAATTCCGACAAATTATGTAAATCTGGGGTGTAAGAAATTCATTGTTCAGACTGTAATGCTATGTATATAGGGCAGACAGGAAGATCGTTTAGAATGAGGTTTAAAGAACACAAAAAGTCAATCGATGATAAAAAATGTAGTACTGGTTTTTCCCAACATTGTTTTGAAAATGGTCATAATTTTAACGTAGAAAATAATTTCAGAATTTTACATATTTTTAATAAAAGCAAAAGATTAAATTTGTTAGAAAAATTGGAAATCCAAAAAGCCTTTTTTCTAAATAAAAATATTAAAAATGAACAGTGTGAAGGGTACAATAGACCTATATTTCGTGCATGTTTCCAAAAACTGTAAGTGGGGTCATTTCCCCCACCCACATGTGAGGTATAAATAGTTATATTTGTTTATCATTAGTTAGTTTCTAATTGACTCTTTGAGAATGGCCTAATTAAGCCGAAAAAATCGTAAGAGTATTCTTAATAAAGTTTGTAAAACCTTTGAGCAAATGGGTTTGTTTATTGAATATATTAAATACCAATAATGACCGACGCATAGCTCAAACCAAACCCCAACGCCAAAACACGACACAAAATGTCCATTTGAAGCACTTTTCAGTAACAAAGTTACTGAAGAAAACAGTTCTCTTCAATCCTTGAAGAAGGTAACTTTGTTACCGAAAAGTGCTTCGGACATTTTGTGTCGTGTTTTGTCGTTGGGGTTTGGTTTGAGCTATCCAGTTTCTTCTACAACTCCGCCAAAGTTTCTAGAATTTTTTGATTCCTGTATAATTGGAAAAAGTTTATAAATAATATTGTCAATTACATACGCTGAAAACAAAATATGTATTTGCAGACATAAGAACTTATTGAAATAACACACAAACTATAAGTATTAATTATGTCTACTTTAAATAGTAATCAATCACTTTTGTTGAACTAATAATAGTTATAAATTTTAACTTCGCATGTATTTTCGCATAGGATGATTTGTGAAGAAATACATATTACATAAAAAAAAGTAATCTAACGCCTGCAAATGTTGCTCGATTAAATTGACAGACAATATTTACTATATATATAAACCTTTTATTGGTAATAGAAACCTCGAAACATTGATTTATACTAGTATCGCATGTGCTACCTCACCAAATCATTTTACCTAATATAAAAAAAAGTATTGCATCGACCACGAATCGAACCCAGACCGCCCGCGTAGCAGCCGAGCATTCTAACACTGACAATGGGTGCACTCGGATTCGTCCCCAAAAGATAATTAGCGCTAATCAGCAACACGAATTCGTCTCCGTTCGAAAAACAATCCTTTCTTAATTATACACGAATTGGCTTCCATGGTTATGGTAAGGCTTAATTGTGGCTGTATGCTGTGATTTCTGACATTTATTTAATATTATTGTTAACTCATTTTTAAATTTTGACAAAATAAAATTCGTATATGATATTTACTACTGTCTTTTATTCCAACCTACAAAAGTATTACAAGAAGAAATATACTTCGATGATACACGGCAACCATGTACGTTATTATGCTTTATTTTGTGCTTTTCTGGGAATTTCCAATAAAACTGTCGCGGGTACGAATTCGTGTATTTACTTTTCATAATTACCAACCGTTCCCAGCAGTACCTACTTTGTGGGGACGAATTCGAGTGCAGCCCTGACAATGGGTACTTGTAAAGTTAATCCCACTTTAAGTGTTTTAACTGGTGGAAATATACTATTATGATTTTTGCCTTGTGCATATTTATGGGACATTACCTTTCGAATGAAAAATTTTAATCTCCCTCCCACCCCCGCCCCCTTTATACGGTAAATTTCGAAGTTCACGTATTAATATATAAGATTAAGAAATGGTCATTTTGTTTTGATAACTAATTGGAAAAAAGGACCCCCGTCCCTTCCTATCTAAGTTTTGTAATGAATAAGTTTTTTGTCTTGATATACTTCATATACCATCGATTTATTTTTGATACAGTTATTAACCACGTGGAAAAAATATATTCACTTTAAATGGGGTTGAAAATACAGAATCAAACTAGTTATTTTGTATTTGTTAATATTATCAGAAGATAAAATAAAATTATATCTGTATTATATGATGATGCGACGTTTTAATCTTATCACAGATTTATTTTTGTGTTTTTGTTTTTAAACAAGGATTTTATAAATCCTTTTCAATTTAGAACCATTTTTTGTTTCTAAGTACAGTTTAGATTTGTTTAAGATGTAGATAAAATAATTAAGTACAGTAATGAAGGATATACATACATCAACCTAACTATGCATGCATAATAGATTCAACAGAAGGCAATAAATTGATTTCAGTAGTGAAAAAGTTAATAAATGTACACATGAATATGTAAATCGAATGTAGGTATAAATGTGTGTATGAAATGCGTGGAAGTGTATAATCGGAAGCTGCTCAGGTAAAATAAGACACGTAAGCATCTGTACCGGAAACCGTATTTTATAGTCAACCGAACTAATTTAAATTTTTATTGCACGATGTTTTTTTACCCTATCTGCTCAAGTTAAATTTAGTTATTATTCCTATTTAAACTTGTACACGATTTGAAATTATTCGTTCTTTTGCTACTGAAGGATCACTTAAATTCGACAATTATATAAATTATAATCAATGAATATTTTTCTAACACCAATTTCATCCAATGAAGCAGATTTTCTTTCAATTTAAATTGCAATTACGCCATATTCAGAGACAATGACAATAGATAAATCAATAGTCGTAACAGTGGCTGGGTTTATCAATTGGTGAAATATATTTAACAAAGAACTTAAAAAGATAAAAACGTTTGGTCTGCCTTGCAAATTTATTTAAAAATTACACTCAATTTATATTTGAGAAACGGAGGGGAACTTCAGAAATATTGTATTATCACTTCCATCCTATTAAACAAAAATAAACTAATATAATATTAAGTTATGTCGCCATCTACTGGTATTCGCTGTCAATACTACCATTTCAAATGTTTGACAAAAGCCTTACGAAGGCATCTACTGTGATCAGACTGAATATAAGACGCAGCTTATGTAACATAAGTATGTGACAGGCACGTCAAACAAATTCATAAAATAAAGATTATGTTCTTGGTCATAAATTTATCGAAACTACCACACGTGCATCGATTTCTAACTTAATTGGCAGCATATCTTCGTTCATCAAATAAAAACAAAATATATACCCACTCTATTAGATATAATAAGAATCAAAAACTTGAATATTTTGATCTTTTAGTCTTCGTCGCAGCTTATTTCGTATTTATAGTATTCCTTTGAGAATACCAAATATTTTACAAAAAACCAAGTGTTTTTATCTTTTTAAGTCGATAGAAATAATGTAAAATCCTACCTTCATCTCTGAAGTTACTCGTCCTGCAATGGTCCTAGATGGTCCTTCATTGCTTGGCATCTATTCAACACTAGAGTATCACATATCACAATCACAATAGTTTCGGTTTTTGTGTGCACTAACACGATCTGTATATTGTCCTGTCTGAAAAAGAAAATCGAATAATAATATGGAGTTTTCAATGTGGTATATGTAAATTAAAATAAAAGAAGGAAAATAATTTAAGTTCGTCAAATTTATGTTGTTTTTGTACTTTTATGTCTCATGCTTAAAGAATATAGAAAAACTACATTAAAAAATGGGAAAGAATAGATATTCATGTATATGTGTTTACAGAGTTGCTAAAAACAAGAATATAAAGGAAAATTTAAAATAGACCACTTGTGTACCTATTCAGAACTAGCAAAGAAGAAAAGCGACATAAACAAAGATTTCCAATGTTGAATGCAACAAGTGTGTAACTGAAATTAATTAAAGTGTAAGCATATCTATTATTAACGCATTTTGATAGGTATATTTCGTATTTTGTACATTATAGTACGACATACAATGACTTAACAATTAAATTTATATTAAAATAGTAAAGCACTTGGCATTAAAGCCATTCTGAATCATATACCATTGCCATTACCCAGCTTTGTTATTTTACCAATTACATGACTAATGCTCGCAAAAATAATTCTATAACTCTACTTGTACTTTTATATACACATTAAAATGTACTAAAAGTAAATATTTTAAATATTACTATTTTATAAAGAAGAAACTGATTTTTATTTTTGTACAAACAGGCTAATTTACTTTAATGTGTAGGTAGGTACTTAGACTACTTACACTAAATATAAAAATTTTGATAATTAAGGTTCTGAACATTTTTAGATAAAAAAAGTTGCCTATTTTAAATAAATTAAGTTTTTATAGTTTATTGGTTGTAATCTAGGAGAAAATATATAGGTACCTAAACATTACTTAGTAATCATAATTACCTAATTTAATGTTTTGATCGTTTATTTTCTTGAGTTTAGTTAGCAAAAATTGGCTTTCAAAATAACACTTAAAACAGTTAGTTTTGTTATAATTTTGATTAAGATGAAAATAGGAGAACCGTAAAATTTTTCTTGTGATTAATAAAATAAATAGGTAACAGAAGGTAGAATTAACAAACTCACGATCTTACATACCGGAAACGATCTCCAGGTATAAGCATGAAACCGGAAGCTATAAATTAATTCTGAGCCTGTACGAACGCACAGAACCTTCTGTTTTTCTAAGAAAAATAAACCACTTTCGATTAGCGAGAAAGGAGAACCAATAAAAAAAATAAATTCAACATGAGCTACAGATGCTCTTTCCAGAAGACATTATACAAGTATAAAATATTTCACCTTAAAATCTCACTATAGAATTTATAAAGAATACAAAGAATATTGAATTGATGAATAAATTAATAACAAATGTGTTTATCTAAATATCTAAATCAAAATGCATTTGTATAAATTACGCATTCACATGGTTGGTGTATTAGTAAAAGATTATAAGAAAAACATGAGTCAAATTCCAGTATTTTAAATTATTACAATTGTATCAATAAACAACGCCAGATCGTCGAATATAATAATATCCATCTTATAATAGCTAAATCAAAATAAATTTTAGACATTAATAATACGTGTGGTTTAACTTACTCTATCTAAAAGGTGTAGTTATTGGATTCAATACTGTTGAATTTATATTATTAAACTAATCACCCTTATCAAAGGACATATACATTTCACCAAACATTTTTCGGTATCAGCCATTTTAGCTTTAATGTCTTGTAGAACAAGCACATTTATTAGATCAATGGTCTTCAAAGACACGAATAAAAATATTTGGTTATTGCATCATTATTACGTAGTGGCGTACAAATCTTTATGGCGTGTTGCATAATCAACTATGGGGTAGGGGGTAACAAGTTACAAAAATGTAGGTAGTTAGATAATTAACCAAACAAATACCTCAAATTTTAAATTATTTCTATAATTGAAGGAATTGCACTAAATTGGACGGAAAAAGACCAACCCTAAATTTACAACTCCTCTAGGTAGAAATTGTTATGTAGCTTCGAAAATGTATAGACAATAACATACGTACACAAAAGATATAATAATATTTACCAGATTATCACATTCACTCAATTTACTATTGAAAGGCATATTTATATAGTTTTTCGATTAACATATTCACAAAAATAATAACATTATTGGTCCATACCTTACCTTGCTATATTCGTAAAAAGATAACCTCCATTTTCGTTGTATTGTTGTTTTAATAATTTTGAAAAAATACTAAATACTGTAATAATTTTTACATTTACATTACACATGATTATTCTATTAAAGGTCCCTTATAAATTTACAAAAGATTACACATGCCTTCACCAACAGTCTCGCACAACAAACTCACATGTATGTAACAGGAAGATATTACTTTTTATTTTTGTGTTGGTATTACCCTCATTGTCGATACTATAGAATAATATACCTATTACATATGAATTTATATATACAGGGGCTGTTAAAAAAGTTAGAAATAAAAATTAATAACATTACGAAATCACCTAAGTTGCTGAATTTTAAACTTCTTTTCTGGAAATATATTTTAAATTACCAAATTATATTTATACGTGATTTGATTATAAGTTTGATTAATTTTAAAATTATTTAAAACTACTCGAATAAGTCAAGGATTTCTAAACTTTTTTTGGAAATATATACATTAATTTAGAAATATAAAAATAAAGTATATAAATACTGAATAATGAGTTTAATTAATTTTGAAATTATTTCTGGTTACGTCTTATAAATGCACCTTTTTGAATTCTTTTATTTGTTTTTAATTTGTAGATTTAAAAAAAAATGTTTCTTTTTTTCAGGCAACGAAAAATTTCATCGAAGTGGTGAATAAAGTCCGGTTACGTCGCAGTTTAGGACCGGTTAGTTGGTCCACGGCCGTGCGTTTTTTAATTGCGCGAAAATTTGACGTGGCTCGTGCGGTTGCTTTATTCGAACAACACGAGCTGACCCGACAGAGGGAAGGACTCATGCACTTCGACCCCATCAAGGAACCTCTCAAGAGCGAACTGAGTACCGGAAAATTCACAGTATTGGTAAGTTTTTAATAATAAAATCAAGATCAAATTTTTTTTATAGAACTTTTGCATATTTCATGCTACAGTTGTTTCGCCTTACAAAGGCTTCTTCAGGTGGAAGAAAACTTAAATTTTAAGTCTGCTTATTTTATGGTGATAATGGATTTTCATCAAGTTACGACGGTCATGTCTATACAAATTAGAATACGTTCTTTAGAAATTTTGTGTATGTATGTATGGGTGTATACAGAGAACTGTAGCTATTGATCTAGAGATTCGGATGTAAACAAAAAAAAAACATTTGTCTGTTAGATGACCTAAATATATCAATGTTCTCGAAGAGGACTGAGTAAATGGATAAAGCTAGTAGGCTAACAGCAGTCTAAATATTCTTTTTTCTATCTTATGAAAAGTAGGAAATTTTTTCGTTCCAGTTTAGCTGGAAGTAATCGGGACAATAAGTTATGACGAATTGTTAAAAGAAAGATAACTGACATAAGTGTGTCATGTGATGGTGATGCATAGTATTGTTTAGATAATATAAAATTGTGAAACGATGTATGTACTCATCGTGTGTAACGTAGGCAGATGATAGATATTAGAGATGGGACCGGTATACTTTTAAGGATTTTTAAGGATCCGGCAGGGCACCGAATAATGACGGATTTTTAAACCAGGGCAAAAATTAGCGGTAATAATAATAAGTAACAAAACCATACATTTGTAATTTTTAAGAATTCGGAGAAAGCAGCATTAAATCAATTTGGCATAGAAGTTTAAATTATAATGAATATAAAATGGTGCATTTTTTGTTGCACCCATAAATCCAATTTCTCTATTAAATTGGTGCTTATATGCTTATACCAGTTGCAGTCTCAGTCTCAGTCGGTCGTTGCCTGATTACTGACTTTTTAAATCAACTTTTCTTCATATGATTATTAAAAATTCTCTTCGCATATACGAAACTAAATCTATTGTCAGATTGTTTCCAAGTGAGCAGGAACACAATCAAAACGTCACAACTACATACTACGTTATAATAGATATTTATTAAGATTAATGTTATATCTATTCATTGTTGATTGTAGAAGTCTTTACTTGTTGAAATTGATTCATAATTTAAAAAATGAAAACACAAAAAGTTTCAAGATTTAATTTAAATTCACTACAATTGTTTTGCTTCTTCTCCTGAAGAAGCTTAAGTTAAGCGATACAATTGTAGTGAATTTAAATAAATATCTTGAAACTTTTTGTGTTTTCATTTTTAAATTATATCTATTCCTACCATACACACTACCTCATTCGCATACATTCCGGATTAGGTACTTTTTCACCTTGACCAATCACACCGTTAGATATTTGTACAGGACGCGACGACATCAAATATCAATACGGACAACACACAGCCCTTGCAGCTCTCTTGAACTATATATAACATGATGCGTATCACATTGTCTATGAGAATGTACATCGCAGCTGTAGATGAAATGTTAGAAGAAAATTCCAACAAATTGCGGCCCTTCAGCCCGGATAATCTTACACGCGTAAAAGATTGCGTCTAACATGAATTATCAGTGTAAACGAAATGTGTACTGCCTCTGAAAATATTACGTTACCCGCCTAAATTCGCTGCTTTATGCTAGTAAATGTAGATGCTGAGGGGAGCGGGTACGGTTCAGGTGGTACACAGAACCCTTCTGCTGGTCCAGTTGAGTATACCACACGACTCGCTCAACCAAAGACTAGGAGAATTCATTTGGTTTACTACTCTGCATAGAACGGCTAGCAAAAGGCGATTTTCAACAAGCACATCAGCGTCAGATGTGATGTAGATGCACTAAATTATTAAAATGAATAAATTTTAATAGAGAGGTTGCAAAATTACATACATAAATTTCTAATCAAAAATGCCGGAGTTGTAAAGCAAACTGGACGACAAAACACGACACAAAATGTTCGAAGCACTTTTCGGTAACAAAGTTACCTTCTTCAAGGACTGAAGAGAACATAAATTTCTAAGTTTTAGTTAGCCGCCCCTGCTTACTAATGAAAGTTTCCTAAAGAATCCTCGTGATAAGAAAATTCCTGTACTTTTAGTCATGTGGACAACGCCGCTACGATGATTTTGTCTAATTTTTTCGACCTTTGTGCACATGAACAAATGTAGTTTTCATTTGATACTACTCACGACTATACAGGGTCATTCAAACAGAGTGGTACATTAGACGTTTTAGGGAAACTAAGTATGTTACAGATTTAAAAATTTGGGAGTTGAGAGTAGGGGTTATCAAGGATGATCTTTTTAACTAAGATAATTTCAACCGTCGGGCACTTCTGGTTATACCGGAAGTTGATGTCAACTTTCTTATTTTAAATGGAGTGGTATATTTTTTTATGATGAATTCGTATGAAACATAAAGTTTTATGGTGACTTTGATAACCAACTTGTATGCCCATTATGCGATGAATAGTTTCTGAAATAATTTAATTTATTGGAAAAAAGATTGCACCGCAACCCAAACTATAAAAAATCATAACTTCCATAAACAATGACTTAGAATGTTGAAATTTTTACTAGTTATAGCCAAGTCATAAGGCTAACGTCAAGCCAAAACTAAGTTTTATAATTTATACATGAGGTTCAGAAAAAAAAGTTTAAAAACATCAAACACGAATAACTTCATTTTTTCAAATGGCATCTAGCATAATTTATGTTGTCATTCGATTCCATTTTTCATCAATTTTTTAAAATTTTGATTAATACGTTCGGCCACTGTACGTAGGTCTTTATAAACCTTTATAGGTAGATGAGACGCTGTTACCCGCCATCATTCATCGTACGAGCAAATTACTTTTTAAATCGAGGATGTATCCCTAGTTAGCCGGTTACCGACCAACTTCGTATACCCGTTTCCGGTAACCTTTCGCTGCATTATTAACGAGCTTCCGGTACGTCATCCTAATACTGAAGTCATCTCGAATGGAGATGAGATTAACATTCCGCCTGGCCGTCTCATGCATCGTATAGTTTTGGTTTTCAAGGATAGATATAGCATTGTTTGTTATATTTACAAACTTTCTCATCATTTATAATTTAATATTAGCAAAGTTTATTTTTACTAGCATTAATAATTTTAAAGAATAATGAGGCACCAGGGAAAATTCCAGACGATTACAAACGGAATATAGTGGGGAGTTGTTGCCTTCGGTCTGGTCGTTGAGCAAAGTTCCTAATTTTTTATATTTATTAATTTCTAGGTTCTTTAATAATTAATAATTTCAATGCAGTTGTTGAACATATGACATTCTTCTGTGACATGGTTTGCATAGGTGGAGTCTGTATTATTCTTTATATAGCTGTTTTTGTGTTCGGATAAACGTTTATTGAAATTCCTACCAGTCTGTTCGATATACCCTCAGGTCAACTTACAAACTCCAGAATACTTAAATTTGTCAGTTTTGTCTTTGTTATTTTTTTTATTAATCTTCCTATTGAGAAGTTAGTTTTGTAGGCCATATTAATTCCACATTTTTGTAAATAAAAGAATATTTTATTACTAATTATTACTTTAGAATTTTAATAAACGTCTATCCGAACACAAAAACAGCTATATAAAGGATAAAACAGACTCCACCTATGCAAACCATGTCACAGAAGAATGTCATATGTTCAACAACTGTATTGAAATTATTTATTTAGAAAATAAGAGCTATAAGTTAACATTATTGGAGAACCTAGAAATTAATAAATATAAAAAATTATGAACCCTGCTCAACGACTAGACCGAAGGCAACAGCTCCCTACTTTTGAATTTATTGTAAATATTACCACCTCCCTTATTGTGTACATATTTAATCACCCAGGTTGCAATGTTTATTTAGTAGTAAGTACTCACGTCTGAGGAAGCCAAATTTTGGCGAAACATATGTTACGAATAGTACATAAAGTTTGTGACAATCTTTAGTTTTGTTTTTTCTAATTCTAAGTACCAATATTTTATTAGTGACCTAAATGGAAAATATGGTATGCGGATACTATGTTACAACTTCAAAAAATTTATTATATATAGAATCGTACAGAGAAGGGTTGAAAGATATTCTGAACAAATATTAGGGGAAGATCAGCTCGGATTTATTTGGAAGAAATAGGGAAACGTGTGAGCCAATTTTCGTTTTATGGGTAATATATAATAGCAATAGGTAACTGGGAAAAGATGCTAAAAATAAATATTTACAAATGTAGGAATGAGGGACAAGTATAGAAGAGTGACATATAGTTTGTATGCAGTTAGGTATACAGAATTTTAGCAACAGAGTTTTTGTTAAGAAGATTTAATTGTTATACATATTATTTTCAGTATTCATATGTCATCGTCTTGTTTATCATTAGATTCAATAAAATTTAAGTAATGTTCATTTATATATTTATTTCGTGTTCATATTTTCATATGTGTACTTTTCAATAATTTATCTTCAAACGAGTTATCTAACATATTTGCCTAGAAATTGTCACTGACTCGAAATTCCTGAATAATAATTTTTATGATACTGCCCGCTACCTGCAAGGGGACAGTTCTTGTAACCAGGGTAGCTTGACGCTGTGATTTGCCAACCCCCTCTAAAATTTTGTAGTTTGTAAGTAAGTAACATCTGGTATTTCTATGATTACGATTTAGGTTGATCAACAGTAAACATACATTATATTTCTATTCTTACCATTATCATAGTTTTACAGTTTTGTACCTTTGAGTTAAACATTTCGTATTTTAAATATTGAGTTTTTAATTTCCAACGTTTTTAATCCTCCACCAAGAAAAGTTGAGTGTCGTTAACTAAATTCGAGTTTTGGCATTCAAACGCAATCTAAAATTAAAATTTAAATCAAACAAATTTGGGAATTTCATTTAAAACTTAATTAAAAAACTCGTTATGTATTTCGCCTTATAAGGCCATCTTCAGGAGTAACAAAAATATACTAAGCAACAAACAGCAAATAAATTAATTTATAGTACATCCTAAGAGGCTGGGGGTTGAACAATGTTTGAGTCCAATAGGGGATTGTTGCCAAAATCTAGTTGCTCGTTGGTGATATTTTTATTTTCTTTTTTAGCTTTTTCTATTTATAAAATTTCATACCTACCGATAGTATTGGACTTCCTCTTAAATGATGTAATAATTTTATACTGCTTTTATTTATTTTCAATTAGAAAATAATCATAGCATAAATTTTAAATCAAATTACCAAGTTTGTTTGATTTAAATTTTAATTTTTTATTTTTAATCATATTTCACCAAGTGATAGCGGCAGATACCCTTAAGTTACGCAATCTAAAAGTTTTTATCAACTAAACGTTTTGCTAGAGTTGGAACGAGACAAAATTAGAGATCGGTCCAAAATATGAGTCCATTAGATAATTTTTATTCTCCATTTCATTCCATTCTATTCTCCTATGTCCTAACGGATTAAAATTATTCAAAGAAGTCTCTTGCAAATCAGAACTTAATGCCTGGGAATGTTTACATATTTAAGGAAATTGTCTCATAAACTCAGATTTTGGACCGATCATCAATTTTGTCTTGTTCTAACGTTTGAATAGGTTTGTTTAGTTGTTAATTGTATTCTTAACTGATATTAAGCTTTTATGATGTTTTCTTCAAATAAAGTCTCTGGGACAATGAGATACATTTAATATATGTGAATTTCGTTTAGATGTTAAAATCTTTGACAGACGGTTGGACGGCCACAGTGCTGGATCTTCAGGGATTTCAGATACAGTACTGTTACTTTTTAATACAATTTATGTTAATATTGTACAATACTAATTCTAAGAATGAGAATTGCGGACTTTCGTTTTCATTTAAACATTTCTTACCAATTGAATATTTCCTATTTCTAGGTACTTATGGGAATGAATTATATCCATTGTTTTTTTTTTAGATAATAATAATAAATTTGGAGAACTTGAAATACCATATTCGTTAATAATTTTCACAGAAAAATGTACCATTCATCGTTTCAGAAAATAATTAGGAAATTTGTAATTTTCAAGAACTAGCTTATTTGAAGTAAGTAATTATACGAAACACGTGTCCGCTTAAAACAGTTTTAGTGGTAATTAGCGTGAATCGCATTTTAATTGTTTGTTCTTTTAACACTTTTACTATTTTATTGAAACTGTTTTCTTTCTCCGTTTGTCGTAAGATTAATATAAATATTTAGAAATTTCTAGGAAATCAATTGTATTCCCTGATTAGTCCAGACACACAAAACTCCCTGGAATTTTTACTTCAGTAGTTTACTGTTTGTGTGATTTATTATTATATAACACATGGGCTGAAAAGTCCCGGGCTTAATACATAGATGGCGGTAGTTTTATTGCATTCATCTCTTTTACAGTTAGTACTAACCTTCAAAAGACAGCTGTTAAAATTTCATAACATTCTATTCATTACTTTATGAGTTATTGTGCTAAGAGTGACTTTATCTAGCTACTTTTGTTATTTTTAAAACAATGGATCAGAAACAATTTTGTTTCATCATCAAGACAACGTACCGTGTCACAAGTCAATTAAAACAATGGCAAAACTACATGAATTGAACTTCGAATTGCTCCCACATCCACCGTATTGTCCAGATTTGGAGACTACTACCAGCGACTACTGGCTGTTCGCAGACCCAGACCAAAAAATGCTCGCGGGCTACAAATCTGAGGCCTATTTTGAAGCAAAAAATAAATTGTTCTACAAAAATATTATTGGTATTGAAATGTTTGGAACGATTGTGTTGCTCTAGATGGAGATTACGTTGATGAATAAAGCCAATTTTAAACAAAACAGTTTCTTTGTTAGACCCGAGACTTTTCAGCCCATGTGTTAGTTGTTGGGTTCCGCTCTAAAAATCCCCTTGCTCGTGTTTAACTAAATAAATGCAATTACAGCCAATAAAAATTAACTTCATATCAATCATTAAATTGAGTCTATATCAGGGGAGAGACTGTTGTCCCACTATAACTACGTCCATGTCTGAATCTATCTACAATAATTTAAAGAGGGTGCGGCGCCGCCCCATGTGTAACAAAGAACTTCCATGAAACTGCTCATTTCCGAAATACAAACCGCATTAATTATAAATGTGGGTGCATGTTCAAAATAGTTTCTATATATTTTCAGTACACATTCAGTATTTTCTTATTCACAATACGTGTTGAATATTAATTACAATTTTGGATAATAACATTAACGAAACCTTCTAGTGGGATCGTTAATAAGAGAAACAATAGGTATTGTTGGCAAGCCAATAAATATAACGTGATTTTTACACCAGAAAGATATAACGGTAAATTTTCATTTTTTTCTGGAGGAAGTTGTGCAAGTATATGAATACCTAAGCTAGTTTTAGTTTCTAAGAAGTTAAAAAAATAATAAAAACCTTCATTTTTATTTTACCTATCGTTTATTACCAATAAAAATAATATCCAAAACTAATTAAACCATAGCTGTAGTGTGTGCATAATTGTAGTAAAATTATTTAAAGATAAAGACACAAATCCATAACAGCACATTTAATGTTGTTGCAATGATAGTTATCATTTATAATGGCATCGGATATTACAATTAAACATCATAATGATATAGCTACGGAAATTAACGAATTACGAACAGGATTCCTACTTTAATAATAGGCGGAATTGAAAAATTCGTAGGCTAGCGTAGAAAAAAATATTTTTTTTTTTTGATAGAATATGATTTTATTATTCAATATGGTTCCTTTCGAGGGCGATACAACGTTTATAGCGGTCATACAATTTTTCGATACCATTTTTATAATACGATTTGTCTTTAGTCTCAAAATAGGTTTCAGTTTCGGTGATTACCTCTTCATCGACGCGAAATTTCTGTCCAGCGAGCATCCTCTTGAGGTCTGAGAACAGAAAAAAGTCGCTGGGGGCCAGATCTGAAGAGTACGGTGGATACGGAAGCAATTCGAAGCCCAGTTGACTGTCGATTGGACTCCGGTGTGAAATGATGGAGCCAAGTTTCATTTATCGTCACATATCGACACAAAAATTTGCATTTATTACGATTGAACAGCTCCAAACACTGCTTAGAATCATCGATCCGTTGTTGTTTTTGGTCGATTGTGAGCTCGCACGGTACCCACTTTGTACAGAGCTTTCGCATATCCAAATATTCATTCAGATTCACGATATGACCAACACGTTCCTTTGATATCTTTAGGGTCGGGTCTCAGCCATCTCAATCAACTTCACTTTACGGTTATCACAAATTATTTTGTGGACTTTTTTTATGTTTTCGTCGGAAACAGCCTCTTTGGGGCGTCCACTGCGTGCACCGTCCTCGGTGCTCATTTCGCCTCGTTAAAATTTAGCAAACCACTTTTCTACGGTTGATTTTCCTAGTCCGAATAATGTTTATCAAGCCAAGCCTTGGTTTCAACAGTATTTCTTTTTTTGCCAAAAAGAAATGCTTTATTAACACACGAAATTCCTTTTTATACATTTTTTCAAAGTAACAAAAGTTCTTTCACTAAAAATGCTTTAACTCAGATACTAATAGTGAAACAGCTGTCAAATTTATACACGCGTCTTTTGAAGATTAGGGCTAACAAAAATCATATGGATTTGATACTAGTAGCGCCATCTATGGGTAAGCCTATGAACTTTTCATCCCGCCTGTTATATAGGATATATTTTCAGCAGTTCGAACAATTGAATAATGTTTCATATTTAATCAAACTTTAAAATAATCTAAAACACATTGTGCCATGCTACATTTGGAAAAAATATATTGAAATAAACCAAAATGGTAGTAGATAGTAATAAATTACTCTTGAGAAAGGGCGAATAACCCGAAACATATGTAGAGTTTATCTTAATAAATTATGAAATATTTAAAAGCGTTTTTTACAAAAATGTTTCAAAAATTGATCACCGAAGAATCAATTTTATTAATAAAAATAATGATAGATTCTTTGCTGTATTGATTGCGCGCGCACTATACCAAATCTGTCGGTGTCGTACTACTGTATTTCCCAACAGAACCCTCCGGCCGAGAGAAGAAAGGCGTAAGGCGCGAATAGTGGCCAGAAAACATAGTAAAGGGGTCAAAAAAAAGGTTATGAGGATTGATAAGCTTATGGCGGTATTTATGGTTTATGCTCTGGGGTTTAAAAGGCTTAGGTTTAATGTTTTAGGTGCTGTATTCGACAGCACTCAAGCACTCATTTCACTATCTACTGTCTATTGAAGACTTCTGAATCCGACCCTGTATTGTACCTAATTGGTTAAAAATAAGCGGACACAAATTTCACAATAAATAAGAGTAAAATCTAAATGGATACTGTGATTTTAATTTCAAGTGAAATCACATGTGTACCGGATAGATTCGAAGTTATGCACGCAGACGTTTTGAAAAGGAAGTCCTTAAAATTCAATAAGCAATAGACCTGATACATGCACACATACACAAGACCGTTCTACTCTCTTGTATCGTTACAAAAATTATCCTTCGGTTCCTGCGGATCTTCAAGTACCAAACGTCATTTCATTTCTAATGGTACTTACTACATTGTAACAAATTAACACTGATTAGAAGAAACAGCAGGTTGTCGCAGAATCAAACCTGTTTTCACTATTAATAGACAGTCATAATGGAGGTCTGTACCGAGTCGTCTATATTTATTCATTAGACGTATCGGTTTCAACGGGCATTTTTATGTTTAATTCGAATAATAAAATTGCATTTATACTACACGTGTTTCGTTATTCCGTACCTAATTATCGTGAATGCGGTTACCAATAATTATTGCATGCGCTTTTTTTCCAAGTAGAATAATGTAACTAACACATAAAGATAAATCTTGTAATTGTGACCCCAATTAAAATTTTATTTTCTGAAATCAACTTAGTAAAATGTAACACTTTTGACATCACGTCGTCGATCATGTTCTGTGTGTACATATCTGACTTTCTCCACTAACTTCAGAAACAAAAATAATCCAAAAGTACACATAATACTTAAAGAAGATACGTTAGACGTTTTAGGGAAATTAAGTATGTTACAGATTTGAAAATTTGTGAGTTGGGATTAGGGGTTATCAAGGATGATCTATTTAACTAAAATAATTTCAACTGTCGGGCACTTCCGGTTATAACGGAAGTTGATGTCAGCTTTCTTATTTTAAATGGAGTCGTATATTTTTTACGACGAATTCGTATGAAACATAAAGTTTTATGGTGACTTTGATAACCAACTTGTATGTCAATATGCCTAGGATGAATAGTTTCTGAATTAATTTAATTCATTGGAAAAAAGATTGCACCGCAACCCAAACTATAAAAAATCATAACTTCCATAAACAATGACTTAGAATGTTGAAATTTTTACTAGTCATAGCCAAGTCATAAGGCTAACGTCATGCCAAAACTTTTTGTACAGGGCATTCAGAAAAAAATCCAAAGTTTAAAAACTTCAAACACGAATAACTTCATTTTTTCAAATGGCACCTAGCATATTTTATTTTGTCATTCGATTCATTTTTTAAGTTTAAGGTTTGAAACTTTAAAGGTACTTTCAAATGAATACTGAACAAAATCCAAGATCTAAAAGTCCAGGGTGTACGATTTGGCGAGGAATACCCCATATGTAATTAAATGTCTACAAAAAAATAGTACGATTACAATTTGTAAATCGCTTGTGTTTTTATAAAAATTTTGTTTTTGAAACAGATTCGATTCTTCTATAAAACAACTTAAATGCACAAAAAATAAATATTGCATTGAAAACAAATAATGTAGGTAGTAGTAATGATGAGAATATTATTAATTAATTAGATTCCGTGTTGTTTCAGCCAACAAGAGATGCAACTGGTGCTGCTCTAGTGGTATTTACAGCACAAAAACACATACCAGCGACTTCCACTCACCAAACAACCTTACAGGGTGTTGTATACCAGTTGGATGCAGCCCTTCAAGATCCCATAACTCAGAGAGCTGGAATTGTTTTTATATACGACATGACCAACTCTAAATATTCTAATTTCGATTATGATCTGTCACAGAAAATACTCACGTTGCTCAAGGTAAGAACAAAACTGATTTCAACGTCGATAAAAAGCCGGTCGGTAAACAATATGTAACTAAAATAAATAACAATTCTAATAATTTATTTTCTCACTAGTTTCAATAGCAAAAATGTTGGAATCATAATTAACCTAGTTGCGTCGTCTCAGAATATTTTTACCAGCGCTGCATCTTTTTGATATTGCGGAATGTATGATATTAGGTTTTTAAAAATTAGTGGTCTTTTTATAATAATTAGTTAGTATCGCGTGTTCGAGAAATTTGTTACCATTAAAATACCGACGCTTCTTGTAAATTCCGTCTCACTTTAATTATAAACCAATTTAAATTGAATTTTACCTTACTTTTTTTGTTGATAACGTATTTTGCGAAGCAGCGTATAGAGCACAACTTTATTACAATTCAGTACAACCCCTGTTCTTTATTTTTTTCAAAATTGGCTGGTTAGTACACATCGATAAATGCTCATTTTGGCAGCTTTCAAAATTTCAAAAGAGAATAATGAACAATTTAACTATTTTCAAACCTTTTGACGTAACATATTCAAAAAAGAAGGAATTAAAATCCTTATTCGTCTAAATATTAAGATTAAAGATCTCACATTTGGAACGCGTCCTACCAAGTAGGCACAAAGAACCGAAATCCATATCCCACGACCAGTTTCGACCTATCGGGTCTCATCAGGTGGGCGTGAGGTATTGCTTTCGGTTCGTTGTGCCTACTTGGTAGGACGCGTTCCAAATGTGAGATCTTTGATTTTAATATTTAGACGAATAAGGATGTTAATTCCTTCTTTTTTGAATATGTTATATTCTTCGTCTAATAATAGTTCGGAATCAACAGTGTAGTTCAATGCCGGTAGGGGTATTAGCCCCCGGTGTAGTTGTTTCTGTTGATTACATATTTATATTTATACTTTTGACGTAAGGTTAATCCCTACACATCATTGTTTTGATTGTATCTACTTATCAGAACATCATAGATCTTTCAAAATTAATTTTTTCATTTGGTTTCGTAAACAGTACGATGTGACGGTCGATTGTTTTCTTACGAAATTATTTCTGAAGTGCGTAATAAACAAAAGTTAAGTAAGTTGCTATTTACTTGCGGTAGTCTCGCTTCCGAGATAGAATCTGATCGATTCCACCGAAAGCTCGAAATAGAAATCTGAGAAATCAAAGAATCGACGTAGGTCAACTTCAATTCAGTTTTCCGAGAAGACAACTTGGTTGGCTTTTCACGGGAAATTAATAAATCGATTCGACTTTATCCTATCGTTATATTTTTCTGTTAAGTACCACTTGGCTTTGCAACCGAAGATTATGTTTACTTATAGCCTATTGTTCTGTTTGCGTTGTTTCAACAATTGTTTCCCTAAGGAAAAGTAAAGTGTCAGGTCACTTATTTATTAACTACAACTGAAAAATAAAGACAGAAGAAAGTTGCTACAAAATTGATATATTATACACTTTACAGTTGTTTCGCCTAACTTAGGCTTCTTCAGAAGTATTAAAATAAGTATAACTGAACTACTTGTCTTATATGGATATGGATTAGGGCGGGGTAGGTCAACTGATCATTTAAAAGATGTATGAATTTTTGTATTTATTAATTTTCTACATGTACAATTTGAAAATTGTCATTAAAAGTATGTTTTACCTCACTACGATGTTTAGCATAGTTTGAATTTCGGTTATTATTTTCATATGATTTTATGCTCGTCTAAACGTTTGTTGAAGGTACGACCAGTTTGACCAATATAAACACAATTACAGGAGTTACAAGTTAATTTATAAACTCCTGACAGGTTTTCTTTGTTTCTTTATTGTCTTTTAAATGTTTGCCTGAAGTATTTTGTGTTTTCTACGCGATTTTGAGGATATTTTTAGTTAGGTATTTTCCCAACATTTCTGGGGTACGTGATTGTTTTATTATTATTATTATTGTGGGGGTATTCGTTGCGAATTAATTATTTAAATTGTAGTGTTGTTTACTGTTATACACTATCACCACTGACCCCACTGTGACCTACGATCAGTTCATATACACAATTACCATTTTTATCTCATACCTCCATTATTTTCGCCCCCACGTCTAACAGATAACTAATTCCAGTTACCCCCTTCATCATTTCTCGCAACCTCGCAAAATTGTAAACACTTTTTTGGAGGCATAAAGCATGGACGGAGGTAGGTGTTACGTACTTTAGCTACAATCCTTGCGTAGGATTTAATTAAATTTCGAAAATATGTGAATAAACATTTGAAGAACACCCGTTTTATTTCATCACGAGCCGCCACTGATAGTAGAGAGTAAAAACGTAAAAATTAATCAAATAAAACACACGGTATATTTCACAAATGTATTAGACTATCTCTGACATATGTTTCGATTTTTACCCCATTTACAACGAGCTATAGATAACTGAGGTACATTATCTGGATTGGAACAAAAAACGATATACTTTCATTTTTAAATTTCATCAACTCATTCTATCCTAGTATCAAATTCACTCTAGAAGTAGAAAAATTAAACTCCTTGAACTTTTTAGATATAACCATTGCTAAAGTACAAAATTCATTACATTTTAATATTTTTAGAAAAGTTACATTTACCGACACCCTCCTAATACATGTCGAATCGAACCAGTCAAACAATATTAAACTAAGCTCATTTAATTGCTTTGTTCACCGCTTGCTCACCTTACCTTTGAATAAATCTAATTATCAAAAGGAAGTTTCTATCCTAAAGAGCCTTGCCAAGAATAACGGTTATGAAGAAAATTTAGTAAAAAACAAAAAAAGTTAAATCTCCAACAGCTATATTCAGTTCCAAATACAAAAGATATCCAACCCAATAAAATATTTTGCTATATCAATTATGTACCTAATATCTACAATAAAATTTGCAGCAATTTAAAAAAGCTTGATTTATCAGTCATTTCGGTCAATAAAAACAATTTAGGAAAATTTTTAGTAAATAATAAAACAAAACGATTTTGGGGTTTCCCCGTTATTAAAATCCATTGTATTTTAGGTATAAGCAGTTTGTAAGGAAATAATGTACCTCAGTTATCTATAGCTCTTTGAAAATGGTGTAAAAACCAAAACATATGTCAGAGATAGTCTAATACATTTGTGAAATATACCGTGTGTTTTATTTTATTAATTATTCATTATGTTTCACCAAGTGATCAACGAAACTTCAATTTCAACTAAAACGTAAAAATGTTGCCGTCGATCTCAGTAATTTTATTTATTTGTCTAATATGATCAGTTTGTTGTACAAAAGTTTGCGTAGAAAAAAACCGAGACCGACTGGCCGTGAAATGTGCACAAGTTCTAAGAAAACGAGTCATAGTCATACTTTCGGTTGTATAATAAACAAGACGGCGAATTGTTTACATACCATGTGGCGCACAAACTCATTAAAAACGCTATAATTAATTGCTTTGTGTAGGCTACTTATTATTAATATTGCGTATTTGTATCATGTTCGTTTTAACGTTTACTTAGATCAGTCGTAACTCGGAAACTAAGTAGGAAGGTCCCACACATCATAGTTAACTCTTTCACGCTACATACCTACCTACATACAGTACGTTAGTACAAAAAGTGATTAAAATTTTGACTATAAAATACGGACACGTAAACAAATGAACAATATAAGTTTTACAAAGCGGTACAGTCTCTTGTAAAATAAAAAAAAATTGTTTTTATTTTACGTAAAATGGATGACTGGTAGGTACGTAGTATCACTGCTATGCATGCAGTCCGGTGGGCTGTCATGTTGTCATGTAGTTTGTTGTCTTCTTCAATATTAGCGAAGAAGCGTTGTGGGTTAACTACTGTCTTTAATCGCCCACTGTACTACTACTGTATATGTGATTAAAAAAATGAACAGTAGCTCACCACGAATTGATTCAGTAATCGAGTGACGGTTACGGAGTTATGTGCGTGTTTTGTTTTCTTCGCGCTAGTTTTGAGAAAGATTCGTATATTTAAAGTTGGTGCCAAGAATTTTGTTTACCTGTTAGTAAAAAAGGAATGATAACAACAAGACCGTTTTTTATGGGGTATGTTGTTCCACTATTTTGTAGAGATGAAGTTTTTAATTAATACCTATTAAAGTTGTGGTAGTTTTAATTAATTTCACGAGAAGGATAATGAAGAAAACTGAGATTATTTTAGTTTGAAAAAAATAATCTCGTAGAATCATACTGCATAATTTAAATAAACCACGCATAAGCAGAATGTTCAAGAGAAAAATTCCATGAAAACATTGTGTGTTTATGTTTTGAATTGGTGTAAAAGTTAATTTATGGATCCTCTACACAAAATTATTTTATAGTGGTTTGAAATTCCATCGAGTTTAATGAAAATGTTATGTTATAATTTATGATACATTTATTGGGTGAAATTAACATAGCTACCGAGTAAAAATTATCAGATCGCGTGAGTAAATGCGAGAAAATGAATTTGATTCCCTTAAACAATAGGGGACTCCAAATATTTATAGAAATGAGACATGTTAACCACGATTTAAAAATAAATTTGTACACAATTTTTAGAATTTGTTTGTATGTATGTCTGTATTGTTACAGTTGTACTTAAATAGGATTAGTGAATAAAAAAAGACGTAGTTAATCAACTGGCTTTAAAATAAGTAAATATTCTGAACTCCTTTCATTAAAATGCAGATATAATTTAAGAAGAAAATATAAAAATCTACGCGAATTTTTTTTATTTGTTAATTAATTTACTCATTTAATTATTTAGTAGAGAACTGACCCCTAACAATCCAATCCAATTACAGGATTACTGTCATTTTAATAAGAAACCCTGCATGAACAATTTAATTTATTTTAATAAATAATAGTAAAATACAAAAACATTTTACTTTAAAAACTACATAGAAAATACCTATTTTGCATTACTATATTTTCTCTTTCAAATACATCATGATTAATGGTACGCCTTTTCGATTCCAAAAGGTGGAAATGAAATTTATATCATTCGAAAAATCATATGTTTATGTTGTTGTTGATTTATAATTAATACCAGTAGAAAACACCTAATGTTGGAATAAGTTTACGAGGTGGTAGAATACTCGCCTACCACGCGGGTATCCTTGGATCAACTCCCGGCCGATACAATACCGTTTTTCTTATTATTATATATTTTAATTTTTTATTTATAATATTTTCTAATAAAAGAAATTTAACGAATGTGCACTGTACGTGATATACTATAGTTGTATTAAATTTATAAAAATCACTGCAATTTTTTTGTGACTTTGCGAGCATCGATGAATTCTAAAAACGTACGTACAACTAGAACTTTTTTGCGGCGATTCCTTGATGAGTATAGTAGGGGGAGAATCTCTAAATCAACTTGTAGACGCCACTGTCACATATATATATATATATATATATATATATATATATATTATAACACCGTATATTATTGTGTATTAATTTGATTTCCACATTTAATATAACCGTAATAAATTGTCGTCTTCTAATTTTTGTCAAAGTAGGTCACGGTTGACGATAAATTACTTCAATAAGTTCCTCGCATTCCTATGTAAACGCATTAGGTATATGTTCGTATCACCTACTTACAAAGCGAGTGGTCAATTATTTAATCAACACCCAACTCGAATTTAACACTCTTTCAAACAAATGTGTCCATTTGAATGCGTGGGGTATTTCGAATTAAAGGTCACATTTTTGATTTTACAAACTTACTATTTCAGTGTTTTTCTAACTTGTTATGACTAATGGTTCATACTCAGATACTTACTGAGTTGAACAAGTTTTCATACACAAATGTCTCGCGCACATACGTACGGGTGTTTCATTCCCACCAGTTACTTGTGCTGGTGGGCGGGCAGTCCCTCCGACTTACACTGTAGTGCAAAGCTGGAAGGTAGGGCGGAAGGCCTCCAGCATTTGCCTAAGTGATCCAAAGAAACCACAGAAAATTTGAACCAGAGCAGTCGGACATGGATTCGAACCGGTGACCTCCCGAATGTTAAGCAATGATTTAAACCATTAGACCACGTCTGAAGTCAGTTTAAAATGTTGGGCTAAAATTGAACGTGTAACCTAAACCAGGGTTGGCATGAATAAATAATTTTGATTTAAATCAAATGATGTTTTCAATAAAAATCAATGATTTAATCAAAAATGTTTAGTTCCACTTTCTTTCACAGAAATCAACATAAAAAAAACAAACAAAGTAGGGTCGTTTAAATCTGAGAAATCAATATCATTATTATAATATTTGAATAAAAAAACTAGTTTTCCAGCCTTTTCAATTCCCAGTCGGTTTCTTAATTTGCTGTGAACAATTGCAATAGTGTAAAACAGTCTTTCCACAGCAGCTGAAGAAGCTATAGCCACTGGAATTTTTTTTGACTGTTCCTCTTTACTAAATATATTTTTCTGTGACATGCACCACTCTAGTGGTGTCAAATTTTTTAATATTTCTTCTGCGAACATCACACTTCTGAATGGTTTTGATTTTGACTTAAGCTTCCCTATCAATGGTAGCAAAACTTAACCATCATAGTGATTTCGTGCTTCTTCCAACGCACCTTCTTCTTCTTCATCTGTCAGTGTGAATTCTGTTTAGGGGAATCCCCGCGCTGTGTCCGCGCAATCCTTTGAGGGCGCGTTCCATTTTGCGCAAAAATATACTTAAATTAAATAATAAAATGAAAAAACCCAAAAAATCATGAATTTTTCCAACCCAGACTTAAACATACTCTTCACCTATTTCCTCCCTCATCTTGCACAATTACGATTTCCAACTTTCACCTCCACCCCTTGTATCTTCACCTTTTCAATTTCACCCCAAAATGTTAAGGTGCGTACTAAATTGGGATATTTTTTGTTCCTGATTCTCGTCGTTTTCATTTGTGTGTGTTAACGTGTTTTCCGATTGTTTGGTCAAACACATAGTATATATTGTTTCGATGAAAACCTTAAAGCTCTTGACGATTTGAAGAAAAAAGCCTTGCGTAGTTTCTATGCCAACTCTTTGGTACGAATTGTCACTGAAACTAATCAAAAGTCTGTTTGCTACAGACTCTAAACTTTCTAAATGATTTTATCATTTAATAATGTAATAAAAGGCTGATTTAACACAACTTCAACGCAATCTGCTGCTGCCGTAGCAGTGTGTAATATGTCATTAATGATTTTAGGAAGCGCAGGATATTATTTACTAGAAGAGGGGTTAAAAATGACGTACATTATCCCTTTTCTCCATAAATTATTTTAACGATTTTCTTTTTAAATTCAGTACGTAAATCATGAAAATGAGTCATAAATTTTTGTTATGTCAGTATCTGTTCTACCTAATCTTAAATTCAAATTGTAATTAACATAATATCTAATTTTTTACGAACGCATTGAGTATGAAAAGAATAGTTTTAGACTGAGTCATGCTGAGTATAAGTGTGGCCCTGTGTTTTTTCTTTCTCAAAGAGAAACTAAACTAACAATTGTTCCATTAATTTTACATTCAAGTTCCATAACCGCAACAATATATTATCGTTTTCTTTGTTACGGACGCGGTGGTGAAGTCGATCTGATACGAATTTCCTATTGGTTTACCAAAAATAATTACGTACCATCATGCAGATAATCAAATAAAATAAGGACGTTTGTACGTGATTTTCCAATTTTATTCTATTCCATCTGGCATTCGATTTGTCTTGTGAAAATGTAAAAATTTTGAGATACTTAACAATGCCATTATTGGACTTTTGGCGGGTATTACCAAGTGAAGTAAAAAGTCGAAATAATTGATAGAGTAGCTCTTTCCGAGTTTTCTTTTATCACAGAATTGCCTTTGCTCGTCTATATTTTCAATAATATTAACACCAGAATCCAAATGATTCTAATTGGCCTTGTTTACCTTTGTGATTAGAATCTCTCGAAATTTCAATAGGCGCAGTTCGGCTTTGAAAAATACATCGAAGATAACCCCCTTCACTTTTTTTATTTTAAATGCACCATTTATTTTATTTTTAATGGTAACCATTTTCAATGTGTTTTTTTTCGATAGCCAATTCGAATTTAGCCCCAGAAAGGCTCTAGTGTATTAATATTTTAAGATATCCTCATTTTAAAACTAAAATATCTAACATATTCAAAAAAGAAGGAATTAAAATCATTATTCGCCTAAATATTACGATCAAAGATCTCACATTTGGAACGCGTCCTACCAAGTAGGCAAAACGAACCGAAAGCCATATATCACGACCGGTTTTGACCTATCGGGTCTCATCAGGTGGGCGCTGGCAGAAAGGCCTTTACAAGCTATATGATTAATATAAATATGGAATCAACAGAAACAACTACTCCGAGGGCTAATACCCCTGCCAGCGCCCACCTGATGAGACCCGATAGGTCGAAACCGGCCGTGGGATATAGCCTTCGGTTCGTTGTGTCTACTTGGTGCGACGCGTTCCAAATGTGAGATCTTTGATATTAATATTTAGACGAATAAGGATTTTAATTCCTTCTTTTTTGAATATGTTATATCTTCTTCTAAGAATCCATCGGAATCAACAGTGTAATTCAATGCCGGTAGGGGTATTAGCCCTCGGAGTAGGTGTTTATGTTGTTTCCATATTTATATTTATAAAATATCTAAATTAGGATTTTGGGGCTAATATACCTACTTCAAAATCCTTAGGTGCAAGGGCAACTTCACTTAATTATTTTGACTTTTTGTTTCACGTCGTATTGTTCCCAAAAAGGCAAAGTTTAAGTTTTGTAGTATATCAAAATCCTAACGTGCCAAGACAATTCTGAAGCAACCTAGTTCGGAAAGACAAATTCGGTCTTAGTTTTCTTATGCATATTGATCTGTGTTATGGATAGTAAACTTAGTTGTCTCAAACGGTTCCAAAGATAGGACAATATTATAATTGGTATTGCAGTCTAAACAAATCAAAAAGTCTACAGTTAATTATAAATATAAGTATATTAAAATATAATGAGGCTAAAAACGGGAAGTGTTTTTGAAACCACGTTATTTATTAAATTTTTACTAAATAAGTGACCAGTCATTGAGGACAATCTTGTCACGCGAAAACGGGAAATCGTCTTGAGCAACGTCCGAAAAACTAATTATATTTAGAGGCTTTTGTGAAAATGGCGACACCTTCTTTCAGTGGTTACTTAAGATAATAATAAACAAATTTACACGACATAAATAGAAAATGTAACCTACTTGCTCCGTGATTTTAATCAACAGATCTTCCATAAAGCTTTCAATTAATTAATATACCTTGTTAATTAACCTATTTTTGGGTTCTTGAGTGTAGATTGAAAGACCTAAAAATTGATAGATGTATACAAATTTTTCCCGATCGAAGATACATAAATAATAATCGATAAGGATGTGTCGCAGGGTACTTGGTGAAACATTAAACTAAAGTAAAATGAAATTGGAGACTCACCCCTAATACCACACACTGTTTAATAAACGGACACGTATTTCGCCCACTTCTACTATGGGCATTATAAACGCGAGACTGTCTCGATTGTACCACGTCTCCTTTGTAATATTTGTTACGATACAAAGTTGATAGATAATTTAATTTTTAAAAAACGTTCTAAATTACTGTTAAACAAATTTTTTGTACAAATTCAGAATATATCTCGAAATAAATATTATTACATTTTGCAAAAAATGGTGTGTATGAGATTGGATGTTCAGATTGTGATGCAATTTACATTGGTCAGACGAGTCGGAATCTAGGTAAACGGCTAGGTGAACATAAAAAATCTATCATACATAATAAAATTCAACAGACCTTGCTACACATTGCATACAAAATGATCATTTCATAAATACAAATAAAATCAAACTATTACATTGCGAACCGAAAGGTACTCGATTAGATTACCTGGAAATATTAGAAATTTGTGAAACTTTACCAAGTGCTCGTTTTTTTTGTTTTAATTTTTGATACATAAATAGTCTAAAAAATCAATCAGTTTCAATAACATTTAACATTGGTTATAGTAATAGTATGAAGGCTTCTAGACCGGCGTCAATAGAATTATGACAACTTACCGGGATTTTGGGTCAAAAAAGCCTATAGACCACGACCCAAAAGCCCGGTAAGTTATCATAATTCTATTGGTTATAGTTATTCACCAACGTAAATTTCTTCGAAAGACATACTAAAAAGCAATTCCTATCAGTAAAATTCGAAGGTAAATATAAAAAAACTGTTGGACAAGTTTCACTTAATTTATTATAGAATTCTTTACAAAATTGTTACGACTGTTAAGTCATTTTTAAAAGATACATAAAATTGTATTAAAGTTAAGTAAATTTACCAAGCTATTTTTAGAATCATATACTTATTTGGTAATACCTACAATTAAGAGGGGGGGTATTAGTATCAATAGGAAGGCTGTATCACATTTTGTGAATCCTGCTCAACTAAGCATAGTTTATCAAAATGCAAGCAATCCTAACAAACTATTATTTTTAGGGTTCCGTACCCAAAGGGTAAAACGGGAATCCATGTACCCAACATTATTTGGTTGACGTTTGGGAAAAAATAGTTTTCATTGTACTTAACATGACTCTTAACAATTATTGTAAGTCTGTTAATAACAAAACGTTTGAGAGTTTTCGTTTAAAACTTATCGAAAAGAAATACAGAAAATTGACCACGTTAGTTAATAAATCGAAGTAAAAATAGTATATCCAAATTAAGTCATATTAAAAGTACAAATAGCAGTAAACACATCATGTGTTTAATTCCAAAAGATTCTTAAATAGGTTTTCATTTAATTTTACATTTACACGTCGATTTGAACGTATATGCACCTGTATAAATTTGTATTTATATACTTCTAACTAATTCAATTTTTTACATGATTTGGAGATTAAAACATAATTTCAAACGCTACATTTTTCATCTTTATTCCGAATTATTACTTGCATGTGAAGGTATCGCTTAAATATCGGTGTCTCACGTCGGCCGAACTGACTGACGTCATACTTTGGTTGTCGGGCTTTCTATAAAGGAGGTGTTGGTGAAACACGTGTCCGCTCATATAAAATTTAGTTAGTGGTAATTAGGGTGAGTCTTCCTTTATTTAATTATTCTTTTACCACAGTCTCCTATTTTCTACTTTGAATAATGCTTTGTTTAGAGAATTGTCGATATTTTGAAGTTATAACATATTATTAGACATTAGACATGCCCAGTTCCGCTGTAAGAGTTATCCATTTTCCGTGTAAACAAACACGTAATGAATAAATAAAAAATGCCGGTCAGCTCTTTACCACGTACACGGGTCAACACTTCGTCCTTTCATCCGTCTATTTTTTTCGATGGAGCGAGGAACCTAATTGCCAATTCAGAGACCGTATGGCCATCGCTCGCTTCTACATGCAGCGCGTAATTGTCAAAGCTTCCGCCGCTCCAATATACGCGCATGCGCCCCCGTCGAAGCGTCGCGACGCCGTTTCGCCGGCGCAACGCCGTGCCGCGCCATCGATTAGGTCGATATAACGTAACGTAGCGTCGGTCGTAAGCGAGGTCCGATAGTGCAATCAGTTTGCAGTTGGCGTTGACCTTTGGCGTCGTCGTTTGTTCAACACTTTAATTATTGTCAGAGATGAACCGAAATCTGTAGTGACGCTATTATCTGACACTAGTGAAGATAAATACGAATGAAAATATAGTTAGTACCTGTATGCGAGATATTCAGTGAGATTTCCGACAGGGAGGTTGGTTCTTTGGCATCTCTCTAACAGAAGTTAACGTTAACCGGTATCGCCTTACGTAACAGGTAGGTTATGTGCTTGTACGTGTGCGTAGTGGTTATGTGTGCGTGCGTATAGGCAGAGAGGTTTGCGATAGAGGGGCTGTTTTTAGTCCCCATTTTAACAGATTAAGTACAGATTTGAATGAATTCACCAACATTTACAATACCATTTAAATCACGTACAACAAATATTTATATCAGTACCTAATAATTATTTAAAAATAAATGTATTCTTTGGCATATAAACACTTACCTAGGTTAGGTATCTTGTGTCGAAAATTGGCATTTAGGACCCAAAGTCATAGACCTCTCTATAGTATCAAAAAATAAAAATAGGTTTCATCTATGACGACTAAAAATATAATTATAATGTACTTATTTTGAGTACCTCGCATAAATTCTAAATCTATAACGATTTCTTTTTTTTTTTGTTTTCATTATATTACACGTCTTTTAAAGGCTTATTTAAATGTAGATAAATTACATGTTTTACTTTTATGCCAACGAGATATGACAAAATCGATAAATGAAAACAATATTATGGTTATCCGGATTATGTACTTTGACCTAAGAGAGCTTTATTGACCAATTGAGTGGGACAATAGCATAGATTTGTTATGTGCCCGTGTTTCTTTGCGCACTGCGGAAACAAATCTAGTTCTAATAACACTAATTTTAGTATTATAAATTTGTTGACGGTATAATTTACGATAATTCAATTATATTATTATAATAAAAAAATAAAAGCAAATTGCGTGGGAGACAAACCATATAAATATGCGTAAAAATGTAACGATTTTTAGTTTAGTACGAAAATAGTTTATATAAACTTAAATTTTTGAAACTGTTAGGTTGCAATTGTTTAGTGCCAACCGCAATTGAAGAAAAAATTCAAGAGAATGAAAATTTGTTTGGTTCTGAATTTCTGCTTTATTAGCTTCATCAAAAACTGTTTTAAGGTCACTCAAGAACTTACAAAAGCAAAAAGCACTATTTACCTTTAATTTCTATTTTTAAGAAGAATCACCCGCCCCTAATTGCCACACGTAATTTGTGTAAAACGTACACGTATTTCGCCCATTTTGAGTGTGGACATTACCAATGCAAGACAGTCAATATGAGCGAAACACGTATCAGTTGAAGAAATTGATTAAAAACTTTTTAAAAGTCGCTTAAGAAAGCAAAAAGCTTTATTTCCGTTTAATTTCTATTTTTAAGAAGAATAGTAGGTAGAAAAGAACCACTAGCCCCTAATTGCCACACGTAATTTGTGTACAACGTACACGTATTTCGCCCACTTTGAGTGTTGACATTATCAATGCAAGACACTCAATATGGGCGAAACACGTATCAGTTGAAGAAATTGATCACTCTAATAATAATAATAATAATGTTTTTGAACCACAACGTATTATAGAGTCTAAAATCGTAATTAGTAACCGATGTGAGTTAATATTAATCGCGTAATTAATCGAAGCATTTTTAAATTTTTGATTACATGATTACCTACCTATACGAACGTATACAATTACTTATTACCACCCACACTCAGTGGTGTATTCTGATACAAACGTGTACCTACAAATATTTATTGCTTTGCTACCGCTACTTTTATTTATGAGAAATTCATAATAACCCACATGCTTTTGTCAGTTGAAGCCACTGTATACCGAGTGTTCATTAACTACAAGGTCACATTTCCTTCGGGAGTCGATTGCTCATTTCGAGAAAATGTTTCTCGGAACTTTGTTACAGAACTGTTGTAGTAATAAGCATTTTTATGTCAAAAGGTCGAATAACATGGACGGATACTAATATAAAGAAAGAGGATAAAAAAGGAATCGAATGACAAAATAAAATATGCTAGCTGTCGTTTGAAAACATGTTATTCGTGTTTGAAGTGTGGGCATCTAGTTAACGAACACCCTGTATATCACAGCGGAAAGCTATGGCGTGTCTCGAAACAATTACATGCGTGTGTGCATTTGCAGGCGTGTGTGCAGTTTGCATTAATGTATTATGTTATATTTCTTGTGAGACGAATTGTAGTCCGTTTAAAGTTCAAGATCGAAGAATACGTTAAGCGTGTAGGTAATATGCATATATTAGATAGATGCACAAGTGAAAGAAAAAGTGTTTAAAGATCTTTTTTATTTGTGGTAAGTATCAGGTAATCTATAATTTGTATTCAGTGAAAACAATTAAATTGTTGTAAAAATAGTATAAAATTGAGGTATATAATGTCTTTGAGATTTTTCAGTTGTTAAAGGGGATAAGGACACTAGGAGGTCCGGATTTTTCATATTTAAATGTTCATATAATAAAATTAGTAATAAAACACTTATTTATTTACTTTTCTCTATACGTATCATCAGGAGTTTATATTAAACTACAGTGTTTCTTAGTATCTATTCAATTTATATCACCTACTTACTTACTTTAGGGGTGGGGTTGTTTAAACTAATTCTGGACTTAACAGAGGGTTGTTACCAAAGTCTATTTGGTCGTTTGCTAGTTTTTTATTACATTTTGTAGCTTTTCTTATTTCCATAATTTCATACTTATCTATAACTAAACCGCCTTTTAAATTATGAAGTAGTTTTACATTTTCTATTTCTATGTTGTGGTCCCAAAGTTTAATGTAAACTCCTGATGATGCCGTAACACGGCAATATACGTTTAGAGCAAAGTAAATAAATAATTGAAACTCACCAAGTGTTTTATTATATTAATAATCATGTTTTACCAAGAGTTAACGGCAAATACTTTTAATCTATTAAATGTTCAAATATTTTTCAAATTATCTATCATTAAACATTGGTCGATTTCACCCTAAACAATTGCATAGGAAATTCTTTCGAATTTGAAAATGTTATCACCTTATTGCCATGTATTTTTCGATTTTGAATCCAAACCTAAGAAAAATCTCTCAATCTTCATAAGCTAATTAATATATTAAAAATATCCGTTAGATTGTTATGTTAACGTATGCGGTACCTATCTATGAACGGTACAATAAACATTTTTGAGTTCAGAGTTCATTAATCTAGGGCGTTAACCTGCGCGATTTAAAAAAAAAGACGCCCTACACCATAAAGGCTTCAAATATTACAAAAATGCTTGAAACCTCACGAATTTTTAAATGAAAGAGAAGTATAAAGCAGGGCCAACGTCGCCATCGAAAACTACCCTCGAGAGTTGCTAACGAGCAGATTTAAAAAATTGTATTTTTAATTTACTTAGAAAACTCCCCAGGGTACCTACAATAAGATTTACACATATTTTACATACATAATAATTTATTTTGTCTGTTATATAATAATACAACATTATTTCAGTTTTTTTATAAGAATGGAAAATAATTGTCAAGAAGAATGGTTACAGAAAGGACATAATTTCCACTATTTCATATTTAATTCTTATTCTTAATAGCTTCAGTAGGGTGTTATACAAACTAAAGGCACAAACAATTATTTTTTTTTTGTTACTAAATCGAAAACCCTTAGTTAATAGATTTCTATTATGAAGATTTACTTGTTACGGTTATTGTGAAAAATTATTACATTATTCTTATTGATTTTATTCATGTATCTTTTTAATCGTTTTTATTAGTAGACAATAGAGTCGAGTGGTTTTGTTAGATACGAAAAAGGTGTGTTTTCCAATCCTTAAATTGAACTTGTCCGTTTTGTTTTTTAGTTATTGTAATAAAAGGTGAGTCTTCCCACGCTTGTTCGTGAATCATACCATAAAGTAATTAAGTAACCGAAATTAATTCGCCATTATAGCTTATTATACAATATTACTATCAGATATCAGAAAATCATAGGTCAGCGAGATCTTCGAAAAAAAAAAGCATCAACTCATCAAACTCCTTAGCTATTCGAGGTCATATAATAATTGTAAAATGTTCATTATTTTATAAATAAAATTGTGGTATTTCTTTACGTATAATAAATACGCAATTTTTTTAAAACTTATCGAAAAGAAAAACAGAAAATTGGTCACGTTAGTTAATAAATCGAAGTAAAAATAGTATATCCAAATTAAGTCATATTAAAAGTACAAATAGCAGTAAACACATCATGTGTTTAATTCCAAAAGATTCTTAAATAGGTTTTCATTTAATTTTACATTTACACGTCGATTTGAACGTATATGCGCCAGTATAAATTTGTATTTATATACTTCTAACTAATTCAATTTTTTACATGATTTGGAGGTTAAAACATAATTTCAAATGCTACATTTTTCATCTTTATTCCGATTCGCGATGTTTTTACTTACATGTGAAGGTATCGCTTAAATATCGGTGTCTCACGTCGGCCTGGTATTTCTTTACGTATAATAAATACGCAATTTTTTTAAATTTGTAAATCAAAAAAGTAATTAAATTTATAAAATAGAAATTTAAATAACAAAATCCACACGTATTCTTTTAAATTCAGACTGTTGCACTATGTAGCGGTTCAATAAAATTTCGAGAATGCTGGTAAAAACTGCTATTTTTAGTTGAATTATATTTATACAAGATTATTTTGATACGAATGTAATATGTAACCTGTTACTGTTTGTATGTAGACAAATAATATAAATATTAGGTAAATATATTCTAATTTTAACATCGCACCGCATTAATATACACTTGTCATCGGTTTATTTTTCAACTGTTTCAGTGAAGGGAATTAAAAACAGATTAACCTAACAAAAAATAAAAATATGTTCTTGGTTAGTAATACTGCAGAAACTGCCAGACGTGTATCGCGATTTCGAACTCGTTGGTAATCATCAGGGTGCCGTAGACAGTTCGGCAGAACACCAAACAAACTACCTGCTGTCTATAAACAGCGATTAATAAATAGAGACAGACAGCGTAGTGAGCGCCATCTGTAGATATTGCTAGTAATTTGTTATTAAATATATTTGAAATTGAAATTTTTCCAGGCAATTAGTGAAACATTTTTACATAATAAGTAAAATACAATAAAGTAAGCAAATTAAGTCCGTGAGTTCTTTTTAATTAGCAACGGATTTCGTGAAATTGTAAAGTTTCCACAAATAAATTTCTATAATTAAGAAAAATATATTTTATGCTAATTAGGAATTTTTTCAGTAGCTAAAATACGACATTGGCTACACTTTTAACGCTTTTTGTGATACAGTTGTGACGGTAATCTATAAAACTATAAATGGACAAGAATTTTTGCTACGGAGCTATGTACAATATTTACATATTGGCGTAATAAATGTATGGCATGTGTAGCGTTTGGAAAAACTTTTCCAAGTAAAATTTCTCAACAAATTTTCTTGAAACTAATACAAATTATGGACATTATTTATGTAGATGTTTTTTGCATATTGATGAACTAAATGTCAGTAGATATTTAAAATAATTGCTATGTAGGTATACTAAACAAATTACGAGAGTCTTAAAAAAAAAACGGAAGTGTATATACAGAAAAATATAGACTGAAAATAAATGTTTAAAAAAACAAAACTATAGGAAGGTTTAGGGCATAAGAAGTCGCCAATTTTCAATATATATAACACATGGGCTGAAAAGTTCCGGGCCTAACAAAGAAAACACGTTTTTTGTTTGTTCAAAATTGACTTTATTCATCAACGTAATCTCCATCAAGAGCAATACAATCATTCCAGCGCCGCTGTAACATTTCAATACCACTTTTGTAGAACAATTTATCTTTTGACTCAGCTTCAGCGATAACCTCTTCATTCGAGCGAAATTTCTTTCCAGTCTGCGAACAGCCAGTAGTCACTGGAAGCCAAATCTGGAGAATACGGTGGATGTGGGAGCAATTCAATTTATGTAGTCATGTAGTTTTGCCGTTGTTTTGATTGACTTAACTTGTGACACGGTGCGTTATCTTGATGAAACCATTTTGTTTCTTTGCCATATGCGGTCGATTCTTTGCAATTTCGGTCTTCAAACGCTCCAATAACGCTATACAATTAGTACAATTCACTGTTGATGGTAGTTCCCTTCTCAAGATAGTCGATACAATATTGCACCATGCACATCCCAAAATACCGAGGCCTTAACCATAACCTTTCCAGCCGATTGTATTGTTGTGCTTTCGGGCGCTTTGGACGAGGTTCACCAGTTGCTGTCCACTCAGATGACGATCGTTTTGATTCCGGAGTGAAGTAATGGTTCCATGTTTCATCCATTGTCACATATGTTATCGACGCAAAAATTCTGGTTTGTTACGTTTAAACATGACCAAACACCAAACACTGCTCAGAATCATCAACACGTTTTTGTTTTTGGTCAACAGTGAGCAAACGCAGCACCCACTTTGAACAGGGCTTCCTAATAGTCAAATGCTCATGCAATATAAAGCCAACACGTTCTTTTGTACTGATATCTTGACGATGTCAGCTAACTCACGTAATTTCATTTTTCGATCATTCAAAACGATTTTGTGGATTTTTTTGTTTTCTGGTGTTACCGCCTCATTTGGACGTCCACTGCGTTCTGCATCATCAGTGTTTCTACGACCACGGTTGAAGTCAGCAAATAAACGTTTTATTGTTGTTTCCGACGAAGCGGGTCTCCATAACACATTTCTAGCAATTGCTTCGCTTGAACGGTATTTTTTCCCATCAAGAAGCAGTGTAAAATTAAAACGAACAAACTAAATTGTTTTTGATCCATTGTGTTGAAAATAACAAAAGTAGCTAGATAAAGTCACCCTTAGCACAATAACTCACAAACTAATGAATAGAATATCATGAAATTTTAACAGCTGTATTTTGAGGGTTAGTACTAACTGTAAAAGAGGTGAATGCAATAAAACTAGCGCCATCTGTGTGTTAGACCCGGGACTTTTCAGTCCATGTGTTATAATAATGTATTTAGTTGATTGAGTATGTCCCAGTTTCACCCACCTATGTTCAATAAAACACTAAATCCCAAAATCACATACAAAAACGTTTAGAAACCTAAAACGGATTTCGACATCCAAGGTGTCATCTTCAGTGTGAGCGACTGAGATTGTTTATATTTCTAAACATTTTTATGAGAAAAGTTGAATTTTAGTGTTTTACTTCGTTGAGTTCTACAGAATCTCATTTGATTTTCTCGTAGCACCTATACTGGTTACGATTTTTTGTTGCAAACTAATTTTCGAATTTGATATGAAATACATTTACAATTTTTCGAAATCGTTAGTATAGTTTGTGTACAGGAAATTTTCAGAATATTGTCATAGAGGTACTTCTAGGCAGGTTTCAAAAATAGAATCAGAAATCCGGAAAATAATCATGCTTTTCCAAAATACTTTCTTGATGATGCCGATTGCATTTTTATGAGTGTTTACTAACTTGAAAGCTGAGTAGATGCAGCTGTACAAAGCATGAAACAGGCAGACCCAGGTTGCCCAGGCCCCCTGTCTACTGTCATCTGCTCTACTGTTGTTATTATTACGTCAAGCCGTGGTGACTCATCGCCATGCCATCGTCAAGTCATCCGTGGCACGAGCAAGTCGACCTTCAAACGTACGTTTATAAACATGTGGTAAAATCTACGTTAAATATACCTAATGTACTATATACTACTTGTATATAATGTAGGTATATCTTGGTATTCGCGAATTGATACTTTGCCAAAAACGTAATTTGATGGCTCCACCTCCTTCTATTTAATTCATAAATGCTACGTTTTAATCCTTATATATTCGTTGTCATTGTCATTGAAAATAAGAAGATTTTTGGCGACTTTGTCTATAGTTCATCTTAAATCCTATAATAGGTGAATTCAGGAATTCAGGAAAACAAAATTTGTAGATATAAATATGGTAATATAGTTTGTTTTTATCTAATATCTGTATAAGGGATGGAAAATATTTAAAGTTAAAATAATAGATATCTACTATTGGCGCAAGTATCCTGTACCCTGTGTATTTTCTCTTTTTATTATTGTTGTGACGTATAATATTACCTACTGGTGCCGGTGTTATGTTATACGTCTTGTTACTGAAGTGATTATAAAAATTGGCCATAAAACGTAAAATTATTAGTTACTACTTCTATAAATATTTTCTATTTTAAATATGTCTTAATTTTCATTTGTATTTGTAAAGTTTTTAATTAAACAAGTTGAGTTATCCTATCACAGTTTTTATAAATGTACAAAATCAATGGTGGCTTGTGCTTTCAAAAATAGGCAAAAAAATGAGTAAGATTAAATTTAGAATTAAGGTACACAATGCCCTCGAACATCCCCCAGAGTATATGCCACGAAAAGTGTCAAACAATATGAATAAGTTCGTGTGTATCTTCGAAACTTTCGAAATATAAAAATATATGTAAATTATCCACCTACATAAAGAACAGTTGAGCTACACGTGCAAAGATTATGCCAATTCGATCGCGCTGGCAGAGGTACTGCGGCCGTGTGCCTATCTCTTCATGAGAGCTTTTATTACGTATATTAAGACTATCACAAGAGCTATTTACAACATTAGAAAGCGCTCTACACGAAATTTTTTGTGAGGAAAATAAATATCAATTCGATCCAAAAAATATGTGAAGAGGCCCTTCATCTAATTTACCTGAATAACAAACAAAACTTAACAAAATACTGTTTGGATAATAAATAAAAAGCTATTGTCAAGTAAGACTGACGACGAGAATAACAATTTCCAAACATTCCACATAACTCAATTTTATTTTCTTGTGTAGGTTTTGAATAAATTACCAAAACTGTTACATAGGAACCGGGATAATTTCGTGGTGGAATTCTCGTCGCGTTTGCGGAGGCTTGTAAATGTAATATATAGATCTACATAATTGCCGAGCACGTTGCCTTAGAGTGTATTTTACGTAACATATGTATGTAAAATCCCTTTGAAGCCTTTATCAAAGGGATTTTAGTATGCAAGATTGAATGGATGGTAGCTGTTATTTCTCTCTCTGTATTAGTAGTTACAATAACAAACGATGAGTATAATTTTTAAGAATGTAATTAAGTACAGTGTAAGGTCTCTATAACGAGGATTTCTCTAATCAAAGGCTATCACCACTGATAACAAAATCTGACCGTCATGTTCGCAAAACTGCGTTACATTTATCTTTAGTTTCATTTTTGTATATGTATTTATTAATAATTTAAACTTTCTAAAGTGACCGTTTGATGAAACATTATTTAATAATAGCAATAAAACGAACAAAGTTTCAACAATAATTTAATGATCTCGATAATATTGTTTCGACCACTATGTGGTCATTTTCAAAAGCATCAGAATACTAAAATTATAGTGTAAATGTGCAAATATACATACTAGCTAGTATGGGTGAAAGCAGAATTATATATGTCATTTTTTGAAAACATTTTATTTAGTTCTTCTAACCCCTTATTAAAATACGTCAATTTTTGGTATAGATATGTAGATGACGTTTTTGCATCTAGCTAGGCACTACGCGACGATTAGATAATTTTCTAAATTTCCTCAATAATTTCAACAAAAATATACAGTTCACTAAAGAATTAGAGTCTAATAAAACCTTGAACTTTTTAGATCTGAGTATTTCACGCCAGGAAAATAACTTACATAGGTTACTCAACATACCCCTCAATAAAGAAGATTTTGAACAAGAATTAATAAATACTATAAAATACATAGCATTAAAAAACGGGTATAAAACGTCTCTTATTTCTAATTTATTAATTTAAAAAACGTATAATATAACTAGATCAATGCTTTTCCATAACAGTTTGTCTCCTAAACAAGAAAGAATTTTTTGTTCCTTTAATTTCGTCAATAGTGGAATTAATAAAAAAATTGACACGTTCTTCAGTAAATTTAATATATATACAGTCTCTTCTAATCGAAAAAACCTTAAATCTCTCCTAGTAAATAACAAATTGAAATTAAAGCCGACACAAAAAAGTGGCGTGTATTCTTTAAATTGTAAAAACTGTGATGCTATATATCTGGGTCAAAGTAGTCGATCAATTGGTACAAGACTTACAGAACATTTGTACAGTATAAAAAATAAATCTTGTAACACGGGTATAGCAGAACATTGCACCCTGAACAACCATGTATTAAATGAGGATATCAGACTACTACGTTCACAAGCAAAAAGTAGAAAATTAAACCTACTAGAATAATTAGAAATTAAAAAAGCAATTTTATCAAAAAAGAATGTAACAAATTATCAAATCGAATTGACTACATATAATACACCTTTAGTATTAACAACATTGCAAAATTAATTTAAGTACCCTCTACCCTTAAGTACCATTTGTATATATATTTGCATATTTACACTATAATTTTAGTATTCTGTATGCTTTTGAAAATGACCACACAGTGGTCGAAACAATATTGTCGAGATCAATAAATTATTGTTGAAACTTTGTTCGTTTTATTGCTATTATTTATTTATTTATTTTATAATTGGCCAAATATTTATGTACAAGGTCATTTATTTTTATTTTCCTTACCATTAGGTTAGGTGACAAATTGTGCAAGTAAAACACATATAAACCTTATATTATAAAGCCATTTGTGTTTTATTACATTGTACAAGTTGTACAATATGGCAAGGTAATTAATTAATTAAAAAAAAATAAAAAATAAAAGAAATTGGCTTTTGTTGAGCAGCCCTAAAAGTAATGACAGAAAACCTATAATAATACTGTCGCCTCCTTGACCGGAAATTCAACGTAACCCAGTTCCGGTTTGTTTCCAATAATAACGTTATTCTTTAGCTTTGCACAGCCGCCGCCTATTTCGATATTGCTTTATATAGTACAACAGTCCGACCTCGTATTGATTTTACTTAGAGAATTTTCAAGTGGAGAGAAGTAAATAGCGAAACTTCCGGCAGACATTACATCATGACCCTCCCGACATCGAAACGTCCCCTTCGTTTCCTTGGGGGTGGGCTGGCAACGACACCCTCGCAGTTCGGTCTTATTTTAGAACTTTACATCGCGATAAGCAACTAGCTATTTCGTGTGTGAACTAACGATTTGGATTATTTTTAAGACGTTCCAGTTTCCAACACGAACGAATATCTAGTCGAAGGTATGAAAAGTTGGATTTTCGGAAAGCAGGAAACTTACCCGGATAATCCTCAGCGTTGAGGTTTATATTGGTTAAGTTGAGAACTTCCTACATCAGGTTTTCTCAAAATAAAATCGATTGCACACGGAAGTTATGAATGGAATATAGGTATTACAAATTCTGTGGATTCGTTTATAACGATATCTGATGTAGTGGCAGCGATTATTGTGGCGAAATATTAAAACTCCGGACGGAAATAATACTTTCTATTGGTATGTGATACGTATGTTTTACAATTATGGGAAACGTTACCTATAGGGGAATTACCGAGTTGCGAAAAGGCGATTTGACAGAAATGTATTATCCAAAAAAGAAGGAATTAAAATCCCTATTCTTCTAAATATTAAGATCAAAGATGCCACAATTGGAACGCGTCCTACCAAGTAGGCACAGCAAACCGAAAGCCAGCGCCCACCTGATAAGACTCGATAGGTCGAAACCGGTTGTGGGATATGACAACGCCAGGCCACACTCCTTAGTTTTGACAAGGAATAAATTGGAAGAAATGGGCTGGGAAACCCTCGAGCATCCTCCTTATAGCCCTGACTTGTCACCCTGTGATTATTATTTGTTCGCGCCCTTGAAAGAATCACTTGGAGGCAAAAGATTTGAAAGCAATGAAGAAGCAGAGGAGTACGTGCGCGGTTGGCTGACAATTCGCCCCCAAACTTTTTATGAAGAAAGAATATTTCAGCTTCCAAATCGGTGGGAAAAGTGTGTAGAGCACGGAGGTGATTACATTGAAAAACGTTAAATGTTTAGTTTGTGTGTACCATTAATCAATAAATTTATTTTACAAAATTACCGTTTATATTTGATTTACCCTCGTAACTAACCTACTGGACGATATTTCATGTTCATATTGTGGCACAAAACACTCAGTACATAGTAATATTATCGATAGATTAAAAAAAGTGAGGGTCGATTTGGTACGGAATGCCTTACTTATGAAACAAATAAACTTATTACCGTATAAGTTATTACTTTTCACAAGTGATGTAGGTATTCTATTACTGATTAAGATGGGGGAATGGTAGTAGTAAACTGATTTTAATTATATACTTGTGCTCTTTGTGGTGATTATAAGTAGCAATTAAAGTTGAATTAGCAAATAATAAAGACCCACCGTAACAAAGTAATTATATATTACGAAATGGACTTACGAATTAATGTTGGCTTAACAGGAAAGAAAAAAAGGTACTCGACGTCTTAGTTTCTTAATGTGTAACTGTTTGCAACTGGAGTGTAACGTACCAAACTCAGATGTACATTTAATTATATAATAAGTGATGTAAATGGTCATATTTTTCCAAAATGGATATAATAATTATAATTGTTACAGTGTAGTACTATATACAGTCTGACCATTCGGAGGGGTTATACAGACAGAAATAAAGAAAGAGGAATTTTAATTTTATCACATTGATAGAATGACGAAAGTTTTTGTTACTTTGTAATTTTTGAGATATTACTTAATAAAAAATGAGATGGAAAAACAATCCGAATTAAATTAGGGTTGTGCAAAATAATTTTGGAATCGGAATTGTAAATTTGAATATAATATCAAGAATTTTCAACAAATAATTGCATTTATTTATTAACGTCAAAAATGCATAATATTTCGTTTTACATTAATTAAAATTATCCGGTTTGCAATATTGCAAATATTGCATTACCCCTATTATGTAGTTTCATGGACGTCGTCAGTAAAGAAATCTTAACGATCCACAAGTACAATATACTTAATATATAACACAAGGTTAAGGTCACGGGCCTATTAATATAAGTAGGTTTAGCTACACGTGTATCTATATTCATTTACGTATGCAGACACACACCAACATTATTACTTTTCTGTGTGAGCATTCATCAAGCAAATTATATACATATATGTATATGTATATACTTATATTGCAAAAGCATAATTAAAGCGGTCGGTAGTTGTAAAGATGAATTATGTAAATAACTAATATCTAATTGTAATATTTAAAAATTTTTTTTTAATTTCCACTTTATACCTTTAATGCCTTAACGATCGTTTTACCCCACCAGGGCATCTTCAGAAGAAGTATTTGTACAAACTATTACTACAACTCTCACTATTGTGGTGGGGTTATATCTACTAATTTATTTATTATTACAGAACTATACACATTTTCTGTCATTTAATATTATTTATATTATTTTTCATATGCTTTTTGATTTCCAAAGTTTCCAACATGTCTAATTTTTTCCCTTTTTTCTCTTTATGTAAAATTTTGAAATTTTCTTCTAAAATGAAATTATGTTTATTCTCTTGTATATGATTCATAAATGATGAATTTTCATTGTAATTTTTCAAATGTTCCATAATTCTTTCTTTGTACGCTCTTCCAGTTTGTCCTATATATATTGCACTGCAATTATTGAAATTTAATTTGTATATCCCATTTGAATCTAATTTTTCACTTTTATCTTTACTGTTAATTAAATAGGTATCTTGATAAATTATTTGTAGTTTTGAATGAAATATGAAATTTACTATTTTTATCTTTTTGTTTTATTGTTTTACTTATTAAATTCGAGGTACTCCCTATATACAAAAGAGATTTATGGTTACTAGTTTTTGGAATATTGTGATCTAATGTATAAGCTGATTGATAGTTTTTGTTTTTTATTAATTAAATCTTCTATCTTATCTTAATAAAAAACAAAAAACTATCAACGAAACGATCGTTAAGGCATTAAAGGTATAAAGTGGAAATTAAAAGTGTTTTATTTTATCTTTTTAAATATTACAATATGATCAAAATTAACCTAATAGACAATAAACGTCATCAAATGGAACATGTGATATCTATTTAATTTAAATGATAAATACAATAAATAATAATAATTATAAATCTACATTTTCTAAGAAATGAAAATTAAAGCATCAAATGTTTATTTTAGTTAACTTGCAATTTCATAGAATTATTTCTTTAAATAAACCCGTGAGCTTTTCAAAATTAAATTAATCTTTCCATTTGTTGGTTACTGACTTCTTATAAGGTGCATTTTGTAAATATGGACGATAAGATAGGAAAGAAAATATTGTCCTTAGTATAGAAGTTAAAAAAATAGGTGAAGTAAGCAGTAGCACCACATCGAGACAAGACAACTTCACGAACGAAGTTTCAAGATAAAGGTCAATTGTATATCTTGACAAGAGCCATGTCTAAAATATAATTTATTTCAAGTACAAGAAGCACATACTCTTGTAGAGGTATGTACGTATGTTGTAATTTATTTTGAGTAGGACATTGTTAAGGAGTCCATGAAGATACCTACACATGTATCTATCTATTTATAACGAGGTTAAAATTCATTTTAATTGTTAATTATAAAAACAAAATTATGGCAAATATTATTTATGGTGCTGTTTGAGGTAGATCATCATTAACCTATCTATGATACCTGTAATCAAAATCTATTTGTACTTACAAATAAATGAAGATCGTGTCGCTAGGGAGTGTTTCCCTCGCCGCTTACCACCTCTCGATCTAACCACTCAAAAGTTAATATGGCATATAGTTAATATCCATTTCGCGCATACACAAATGAATTAATATCAACGTTTGACACATCAAAACCATTAATCGTTACAATCCGAACAATTCGTTCGTGTTCGGTTGTTTTCGGATCTGGCCTAGACAAATTTAAGAAGAAATCGATAAAGCTTTCTCTTTGGACTTTATTTTATCTGCCTTAAGGGCAAAATACACGCATGATTATTTTTGGGCAACTATGATACAATGGCACAATACCCTTCCATTGATATCAACTATATTTCCCTCTTTTTATAATAACTACCAAAAAAAGATACGACAATTTTCGATATTTACCTACAATTATTAATATGATATGATACACCTAGAGTTGTTTCAATTGAAAATTGATGGTATTCATCAAAACGTTTCTCCAAGATTTGTAGAAAATGCAGGACACGACTTATAAAATAAAGGATTGGGGTTGATAAGTGTTTGAAAATAACCCCTATGTTTTTATATTTATTATGATTATAAAATATTTAGGATCACTCCAGCAGTTTGATGATACAATTATTTTGGTGGTTAAACTTGAGACCATTTTTAGAAACGAGGTAACATTTATTTCATTTAAATTATCGATTCTTAAACATCCAAGAAAACTGTATTTCAAAATCAAAATCGCTCAATATAACATATGTACCTATTATAGGTAATAATGAGAAAAAATAAAAAAGTTGGTAAAAATTATTAGAATAAATATTAAACAATTTCTAATCGACCTTGTTTAATGGTTGTATTGCATCGATAGTTACAAAACCAAAAGAGCAGGTGGATGGCAAGTGTATCATAAATTAAGGGTTATAATCAAAAGATTTGCATTTGTTGCATTTAACGAGACCTATGGGAAGGTTCAAACAAATATTTTTTCAAAAATATATTTAGGTCATCAAACTTAATCTTAATAGATTTATGAATTTCCTAGCTGCTGGCTGTAGATCTCTGTAAACAGTGTATGGTAATAAACGATCATTCTATATTCTATTTATTATCGAGTAGAGATAACGACTACAAGCACTACAATTGTAGTTATTATTATGAATAAGTTTCAACATGATACGACTGCAACAATCAACAAACAAACAGTGGAGTAAAAATACTTTTATTTCTTATGATAAGAAAGTTCAACAAATGATATAGATACATACACTTCTGAAGCAAATAATATGTAGTTTATGTAGTTGAAAACAGTTATTTTTCGCATTTATGCTATTGTTGACGTGTGTTTGAACCATAATTATTTTTAACTCCAGGTTTTGCTTTTAAAGAAGGAAACAATGGATTGTAAATTAATAGGAGTTAATATTTGCTGCTAGGTACTTTTATTATTAACACCTAGTTATAAAGCGATTGCGTTCGTTGAAACTGGTTCCTTTTGAAATTGTTTTCGTATAAAGTGTTCATTAACGCAAATGAAACTTGATTTTTTACGTGAAAGCATCTTCTTTGACTTTTAATGGGAAATGGCAAAAATCTCTGCCAGCAAGGTACGTTTAGGAGATAATAACAATTATAATAGGTACCTATATCAAAATATCGTTGTTAAATGGCAAAGGTAATTTCGGTTCATACTTATTAACGAGATTCTAATGTTGTAGAGCAAAATTAATTATTAATTATATTAATAATTGTTGAGGCACTTAATTTTTGAAATTCTATATTAATAATAATGACCTTCCGGTTTGGTAATTCTCGAGGTCTGGGATATTAGAAATTAACAAACATAACAAAAGTAACATTGTCTTAAATGAACAAATAGAAGTTAGTAACACACCCTTACTTAATATTACTTGTAAATAAAAACACACCCCACCCTACATTTAGTATCTATTTAAGTAATGTAAAATATCTTATAAGTTAGTTTGTCATCTCGCCTGATGAAGTTACTGTGTAACGAAACAATTGTAGCGAAAGCAAAATAAATCATTTGAAAATTACCAAACCGGAAGGTCATTATTATTATTATTAATTATATTTTCGTAACCCTAGCAATATTTAATTAATAGTGTAGATGATTTGCAATTTTTAAAAGAAATTATATACGATGAAAAATAGACAAATAAGTTTCAAAAACTCAATTTATTTATCATTAATAATGAAATATTTGAAGAATTTTTAGTAGAGGTAAATTTTAAATTAATGAGGAAAAATTTGATAGTGTTGTCATGCCCTCACCGGGACTTGAACCCGGGATCTTTGGCTTTACGCGCAGGGTGAAACGATCGTAGTGATCTCATGTTGAATTTCAATTAAAAAACACAATGTTTCAAATAGTTTTATTTTGTAGACACTACAATATTGTTTCGCCAAACATTGGCTTCGTCAGGTGATGATTTGTCAAACTTCAGTTCTTACACACTATTTATATACCTATACGACTAAATCTACAACCAATAGGAGGGGGGAGGGTATAATGTATGTTATCCAAAAATATTTAATAGAGGTGAATTTTTATATTCTATTTGATCGTTTAATGCTAGGTTTTTTTATAATATCTATTGATTTCTAGGCTCTCTAATAAATTTAATTTTAAACTTTTGTTCTGAATATGTAAAATTTAATAGTTTAGATTAAAAATTATGGTTTTTATTAATGAGGTGTTCTGCGTATGTGGAATCCATTTTTTTATTGTTAAAACTTGACAAATGTTCTTTTATTCGTGTTTTGAAAGACCTACCTGTCTGACCTAGGTAAACTTTATCACAATCTAAACAGCTTAAACAGTAAACTCCTGATTTCAACTCTTTATGAGTTTTACATTTATTATTTAATATAAATTTCCCTAATGAATTGTTAGTTCTGAAAGCAATATTACTATTATTTATTTCTCTAATGCATTTATCAATATTTGACGAAATATTTTGAAACATTGTGTTTTTTTAATTGAAATTCAACATGAGTAATAATTCGTTTCAACAAGTAATAGCATCTACTATCAACAAGATCGTAGTAATCAAATAAATTATTTTTTTGAAACTTATTTGTGTATTTTTCATCGCCCTTATTATATCATCAAGTTTCCTACAAGTAAATGCCTTAACAATTAAATAATTAAAATTTTTTAAGTAATTTCTTTTAACATACGTTTTTTTTTTATTTGTTACAGGGGGGTTACCCGGCTAAACTTAAGAAAGTTTTGATTGTAACGGCACCGTTGTGGTTTAAAGCGCCGTTCAAGATTCTACGGCTTTTTGTTCGCGAAAAATTGCGTGAACGGGTATATACAGTGTCCATAGCCCAGCTGAGCAGTCACATTCCGAGGGACTCCTTGCCGACCCAACTGGGTGGCAACCACACTCTGGATCATGACGCTTGGCTCTTGCGCTGCGCAGAGTCCATGACCACCAGGCCCCAATCGCCACCCCGTCAATATGGTATGTAAATATCGTAGATACTTTACGATAAAAATCAGTATATTTAAATTAATAAAGAAAGCATTCTTCGATCTGAATTGTTATATCACATCCATAGTTCAAAATTGGTCCAAACAAAAGTTTAAATAAAAATAAAATCGAACTTGCTGTAACTCCCATTATAAAAATTCATAAATCAAACACGATTAAGTTACACAATTTTATCGGTAATACCACAATAATTATTTCGCCCTACTAGAGTGGAAGAATAATTAAACTTAAACTAATTATATTCAAAAAAGAAGAAATTAAAATCCTTATTAGTCTAAATTTTAAAATCAAAGATCTCACATTTGGAACGCGTCCTATCAAGTAGGCACAGCGAACCGAAAGCCAGCGTTGTGGGATATGACAACGCCAAGCCACACTCCTTAGTTTTGACAACGAATAAATTGGAAGAAATGGACTGGGAAACCCTCGAGCATCCTCCTTATAGCCCTGACTTGTCACCCTGTGATTATTATTTGTTCGCGCCCTTGAACGAATCACTTGGAGGCAAAAGATAGCCATATCCCACGACCGGTTCCAAATGTGAGATCTTTGATCTTAAAATTTAGACTAATAAGGATTTTAATTCCTTCAAGTCTTCAACACGATCACGAAGTCAAAACAGTTGTGATGCAGTGGTTAACAGTTAACAAGTCAGGCGACAGAGTTCTATGAGAAGGGTATTCAAAAACTGGTCACTGGTCAAACGTTATGACAAGTGCCTCAATATTGAAGGAAATTATGTAGAAAAGTAGATTAAGGAACAGGCTTTCGTGTAAAAATAAAATTATTACGATATCTTTCCACGTTTTTTATTAGTTTCAAAGCGGTACTTACTTAAGAAACATGCTCCGTTTATACAAAAAATATTTTCTTTTCGGTCATTTTATGCATTTGTTCTTTTTATTTTAGGCGGAAAGACGCCATCCCCTCAAAAACTCGTCAGTGGCGCGGTCGAAGACATCGAAATATCATCGGCACCTGCCAATCACATAAACGTGGACAGTTGGGCGGAAGAGAACAACCTGAACCCCCCTAGTAGCGCATCCAGCGGTTTTTCGGACGACGATTCCCTGCATGGAGATGGTGCTGCCCTCACCATGCCCCAACTTCTGGACTATATCCGCGATCGGGGAAAGTCCGGACTTATGCAGGAATACGCAGAAATCCGGATGCGACCGCCCGACGGCACGTTCAATGTCGCCAAAACGAGAGCCAACCTGCCCAAAAACCGATACACTGACGTGTTGTGTTATGACCATAGTCGTGTGATTTTGTCCGAAATAGACGGTGATCGCGATAGTGATTACATACACGCGAACTTTGTGGACGGTTATAAACAAAAAAACGCCTTCATTAATACACAGGGTGAGTGATTATAAAATACCCTACAGTGAATAATACATAATGTAATGTACACATAAAATTTAAATTAAAGTAAAACGACACAAAAAGTTTCAAGAAGAAATGAAATAATTGTAGTATCTGCAATCAATATATTTCTTGAAACGTTTTGGGTCGTTTTACTTTTATTTAAATTATGAATCAGCTTCAACAAGTTATGACTTCCACAATCGAATACGTACACATAAAAATTGGTAAAATATCCGATTTAATTATACCTTCTAATAACGAATTACAGTAGTTTCGTTAGATACAAATAAAACATCAATTTATGGAAAAATGTAAATTTCTTTTAACAGGTCCTCTGCCAAAAACTACTCCAGATTTCTGGAGAATGATATGGGAACAACACTGTTTAGTCATAGTAATGACAACGCGAGTTATGGAAAGGAGTAGACCTAAATGTCATCAGTATTGGGAACCTGACATCAATGGAGAAGTTACGTATGGGATTTACACCATAAAAACCGTAGCAATTGACGCTAATACAGACTATACTAATACGATGTTAAAAATAACAAATAATAAAGTAAGTAATTTACCAATTTAACTAACAAATATATGATTAATTGCATTTTTTTTTTCTTTTTTCAGACAGAAGAATGTAGAGAGGTATCACATTGGCAGTTCACGTCATGGCCAGATTACGGAGTACCACATTCGGCAAGAGCCATGTTAGATTTTCTGGAAAAGGTAAGAAATCAACAGGCTGCTATGGTAGCCGCTTTAGGGGACACGTGGGCTGGGCATCCCCGGGGACCTCCGATAGTCGTCCATTGTAGTGCCGGAATAGGACGGACAGGTAATTTTTTTTGTTTTGGTAGTTTAAAGTACTTTACAGGGGATGTTATCATTTAAAAGTGAAGAGATTTTATTTTCATGTGTCTGCGTAAAACTCCCTTGTCAAGCTTTTGTATAAACCCTACTTAGCGCTACATGGTTTAAGTAAAACGTAAAATATGTTTATTTTGGAAAAAACTATTTAAGGCTCTTACCTTAAAAAAAAACAGTTGCATTTTTAAAAGCAGTATTTTTCTTCATTTCATAGTTGATAAGCACAATAATTCAAAAAAATTTTTGGTGTTTAGTGTTAGTAATTGTGCACGAAAAGTAATTTTCATAATTCACTGATATTCATTTTTTGATTTCTATTTAATTTCAGGTACTTTCTGCACCTTGGATATTTGCATATCACGATTGGAAGACGTGGGTACAGTTGATATTAGGGGTACAGTGGAACGGATACGTTCCCAAAGGGCTTACTCTATACAAATGCCTGATCAGTATGTCTTTTGCCATTTGGCTTTAGTCGAATATGCCCTTATGAGAGGGTACCTCAAGTCCGCCGATCTATCGGGTTTCGAAGGCGTTGATGAAGACTCCGAATAGCATATTATTTATGTGTTGTTAGTTAATTCTTCAAATGACTCTGATTATATAATAAATAACAAATTTTTAAAAGAATGACGCTGTTTCCCGATATAAAATTATATGTAAATGAATCGTATTGTTAATTCACTTTTTATTTATATCGTGCATGTGTTAATAAATTATTTTTATTTATTTTTCGTTTGTTATAAAACTTATATTTCGCTATTTCCGCTTCTACAACAAGAACTGATGATCGATATTTAATTAATTGAAATAATTTCTGTATACCTACTATTCGTTTTTAAATGTAATTGCAGAAGAACAAGTTTTAATAACTATTAATGTAAAAAAATTATTTACTTACGAAAACTTGTATCTATTTCAGTGAAATAATAAGTAGATTTTTTATGCCATGAATAAAATAAAACTGCAGTTATTATATATGTTGCGGTACCTGAAGTAGTTTTCTTAATATTAAATGTAGACCTTTTTTACATGTTTAATTACAAAAATACAAATTGAATATTACCAAATTTTGAAGTATTTCAATTTATTATATTATTTATTAACCTAATGTTACACTAAAGATTACACTCATGCATTCATACTATTCGCTTTGAAAGTTCTTTTCTAAAAGAAAAAAGTTCAAAACTTCTTTGTGTAATATTTTAACCAAAAGAAACAATTTTTACTAATAAATTCACCAGTAGGGCATGACAGGAGTTACAAATATTTCCTTATTAATATGAGTTAATCTGTAGTGGATATAAATTAATTCAAAAATGAATATCATATTAACGTATTTAAATTTGTGTCTACTAAAAATATTCTCCAATATAAGTATGAAACGTACAGATTGTGCCATCTGGCAGCTTAATGAGTAAGTATGAGCATTAAAAAGTGTGCCTTCTCTGCCATCTGTTGATATTAATATAAACACATCAAATCCTACCGAGGCGATTTTTAAGTAAACCTTCAATTTGTTTTACTTATTTTTATTATTCACTTATTTCAGAATAATTTGAAAAAATAAATTTGCTAAAGTTAAAATTTGAATCAGGAAATACTATAAGCATTTAAAATTACAAACATTATTTTGTTAAATACAAAATAAGAATGGAATATATACCGTGGTATGTCATACTAAATATCGCTCGAAATCCAAGGTTTTCCAGTTATTTTGCGAGAGTGGAAAAAGGAAGGAGGTATTATTATTATTATTGTGTGGAAGAGTTTGAAGTTTGAATTATGTCAAACTTAAACGTCAAACATTATAATGGCCGATAGTGAACCGGACAAAAACAATCGTTTAGTGGTTAATATGAAGGTGTCGGCAAATGGACCTAGAGTCGTGACAATTAAAAAGACTGAAACAGGATTCGGATTTAATGTTCGTGGTCAAGTTAGTGAAGGAGGACAGTTGCGAAGCATCAATGGGGAATTGTACGCCCCTTTGCAACATGTTAGTGCCGTTTTGGATAAGGGGGCCGCTGAGCAGGCCGGTATACGAAAAGGCGATCGAATTTTGGAGGTGTAAGTAAAACTTTTAAAGTTGTTTTCTTCTACCTAGTGTTGAGTGTCAGTTATTGATTATTTGCTCTCTGTTTTGACATTTAACATTAACCTCTTATATGTATTCCCTCAATACCTAAATTCAGAATTTGTTTGCATTTGCTTATACGAAAGTTTGGAACCGTGGGGTTGTATTTATATTTTCCAAAAATATTTACCATTATAACTAGGCAGAATCCTCAATTTTCTAAAACTGTCGCCTAAGCTATAGTTTTCTCATCACACTTAATTGTTTTTTTGAGAAAAAATATAAGTTTTTATAATTAAACAGCTTAAATTTGGAAAAATTAGTGATGTGAAAATTAATAAAAATACATACAATAATACTAGTACATAAATGTTTCAAACACCAGCAACAAGCTTAAGTTGACCTTCATATTACACTTGCCTTTGCCATTGGAAATTTGCCAGAATTAGCTGGTATTCATAAAAGTTTAACGAGTGTTAATATATACTTGTCTTATTACACCTATCGGTTTTTATTGCCCACATTAGTTCCGTTCATAGCGACAATTGCTATTTTTCTTTTCTTGCAAAATTACATATTTACTCATAATTCGTGTAATTAAACTGAACATTATTTGGAAATAAAACACTTTCGTCTCAGTATTATTCCGTAGAATTATACTTTTAATACATTCTATGTATATTTTGTCAACACACAACGTTATCCCGAAAAAATGTGTATATCGGTTTACAAAATAAAAAGTTTTAAAAGTTTTCATTGTAGTGATAATTGAAAATTTGAAAACGGGGTTATAAAATGAATAGTAGATTATAAATTCACTAATTCATAATTGAAAAGCTTTTGTATTTCTTTTTTATTTCCATTTTACTATAAGAAGATGTATCTTGTAATAAAAAAGGGATCATCCTGTACACACAATGTAATCTTGATATAAAAAAAAATTAAAAAATATGGAAAAACATAATTGTATTCGCTGCTAATTTAAAACAAGTGAACAAACGTCAGACAGTGGAAATGTTACGATTGTTTTTATTTTTGGAATTAGCCGAAGAAATTACTGCGAAACAATAATTTAAATAATGTCTACTTTTGATTTTTTTTCTGAAGAGTGATTAACTATTAATTCCCTTGTAAGATTTCACGTTTAATTTGAAATTAAGCTTTGTACCTATCCTTGCAGCACAAAATAATGTTGCGACTGCATACGTAATTACTTATGTGTTTTTATTTTATAATAGAAAAGTGAAAGTATAACATTCTGTTGATTTTTAAGTAATAAACCAGTTCGCACACATGGATAATATTGTCAAATTTTTTTCTGTGTGTTTGCATTTGTATAGTCATAATGTAGCCCCTTTGCTCGTTATGTTGTAAGAATATATTTAATATGAATATACATGAGAATTTCTGAAACATTTGTATAAAGCTATGCCTATGACGAAGTGTAGTTTCTTTAAAATGTTAACTTCCTTCATTTGGTGTAACGGACATTTAAATCGGTATGTGTAGATTTTTAAAAGATGTTAGTTTATAAGAACAAAAATAAGTTCTTGGTCAAGTAATTTATCGAAGCTACCAGACGTGGATCGCGATTTCGATCTTATTAGATATCATCAGCACGCCATAGGCTACTTTATCCTACTGTATATTATTATTTCGCTAGATTTACACATTAAAATTAGTGCTTTCGGAAAGATGTAGTTCTTCGTTTTGATTTTAACTGCGACTATGACCGAAATAGACATTACGAGCAATTAACTAGACATCTATTGTCTAATCTATTGTTTTTTTATGAGATTGATTGATTAATTGACTACTGAAACAATTTTATAAACATGAGTTGAGACGAGATTTAAGGTAAATTAATGTTAACTACTTATGCTAAATTTAATGTTAAAAGTAGAACGTCAAAAGCTTCCAATAATAACTAATAAAACGCGGTTATTTATAGCAGGCATTTAAACACACGAATAATCTAGACTCTAAATAAGTATTGGATTTAAAAGTTGATGTAATGGAATAAAAGGGTTGAATTGTAGTAGTTGATGTACTTCACATTCCAAGCAATTTAATAATTTAATTTACTGATAGAATGTCATTGAATATTTTCTTTTTGTTAAAGAAATGGTGTCAACGTCGAAGGGGCCACCCATAAGCAAGTTGTTGATCTTATTAAATCTGGGGGAGATGTTTTGACATTAACTGTAATATCAGTAACTCAACAGGTAGGAATTTCTAGGAAATTGTTAAAGTCTAATGATTACTAGTCAAAGTCCGAAGTGGGATTTCTTCGCACTACTGACTACTTAGTCAATTCTAAGATTGTTCAATTGCTTTAGTCAAATTCCGAAATAGATTTTAGTCTCAATCTTAAACAAGAATGATTTTAGTCAGTCAACTTAGTCAAACTTAGGTGCGTTAATGTATGGCATTGACATTGTCATTTTATTATTTTTCTAATGATTTCACTGTTACATAAGGCATTCTATTTAATTTCAGGAAGCGGAAAGATTAGAGCCCACTGACGATAGTCAAGGGTATCCTTACTATGATTACAGCGAGAAAAGGTCTCTTCCTATAAGCATACCAGATTACCACTATAACGAACGAGGCGGCGAACGATATGTGACGTTTAATATTTATATGGCGGGTCGTCATCTGTGCTCGCGACGGTATAGAGAGTTCTCACAATTGCACAACAATCTTAAGAAAGAATTTGTAGGTTCGTATTATTATTTTTAAAAAATATTCTAAATATAATATTCATTTACTTAACATTTCTTCATTAAAGTTTTATTCATACGAATCTTAATAAATAATTTTAAACGATTCGTGTCAGATCGTACTACACCCTGAAATGAGAAATTTAAGGTATTATTGAGGTTTGTATGAATAAAATTATAGCCAATAATACTTGTATCTAATATTATATCATTTTATACTATCTACCCAGGACTTTTGTTTGTACATCTAACCGCAGATGGCAGATTAACGAAGTGGTGTATGTTAATATTCAGTGATGTATAACTGAACTCATTGTGAAAAGAAAAGCATTCATACATTGACCAGCTAGTTTGGTAGTTAACATACACTACACTTGTTTATCTTTGGACATTTATCGAGACCTATAGATACCTACATATTATATACAAATACATTCGTGATAAAAAAAGTACTTTAGTCATTACTTTTATATGCAATGACCTTTCACTAATTTATTGTTAGGTTTCTTTTATTATATTTGTACTGATTTAATTAATTTTTATCAAGTTGACTAATAGTAAACAACGAATTTCATTAAAAACTGATAATATCTTATAATAAATTACTTTGGATAAGCGATATTACTTTAAATGGAATGTTTGTTTCGATGCAATATATGTACATAATGTATATTTTTCAAGTAACTTATTTAATCAAACCGATTCTTCAAATTCTGATTCTCGCAATGTTTGACAATAAATATCTAATATATCGGAAATATCTTTACAGTAAATAGTTAATGCCTTATTATAAAATGAAAAGTTTTTTTGGTAGGTTTTAATTTTCCAAAATTGCCGGGAAAATGGCCGTTTACGTTGACCGAACAACAGCTAGATGCCCGACGCAGAGGTTTAGAGCAGTATTTGGAAAAAGTATGTGCGGTAAGGGTTATAGCCGAATCGGATATCATGCAAGACTTCCTTACAGATCAAGATGATGAGAGTAATTGTAGCCCCGTTGACTTAAAAGTAAGTATAACATACCCATGCCTTTTCAATTATCCAATCAGAATGTACTGTTTTTACACTGATAATTTTATTAACACAGAATACAAAATTTTGATAAACCTAAAACAAACAAATACTGAAAAGTTTTATGGATAGAATACAGTTTTTCATTTCCCACTTTTGTGTTAACTTACTTAACACTACTACTTTCACATTGCTTACCAACATTTTTGTTTTACTTTCATTTCGTAAATTATGGCAGTTGTAGAATTTACTGTCTTATTTAATTTAATGATTTTCGAAAATTTACTAACAATAACAATTTTGGTATAGATCCTTTTACCAGATAGAGAAGTGGTTACAGTATCGTTAAAGAAGAATTCAAATGCTGACGATGTATATGCAGCAGTCGTTAGGAAAATTAACATGACTAGGAAAACAGCACTCTATTTTTATTTGTTTGAAATAGTCGAATATAATTTTGGTAAGGATGCACACTAACACTGAAATTAGTAAAAGTATTTAATTGTAACTTTTTCAAATTTAGAACGCAAGTTACAACCCTCTGAGTATCCCCATAACTTATACATACAAAATTACAGTACAGCCACAAGCACGTGTCTTTGTATAAGAAAATGGCTTTTCTCCCTGAGTCAAGAACTGTCTCTAATGAACGACACTCAAGCAACATCGTACATCTTCTGGCAGGTATATTATTTTTGATTTACAACTGAATGTGTTGTTTATCTATTGTTCAGTTTTTGAACAAATTATTTCTATATTTATATTATTTTGAAAGTTTGTTAGTTGTTTTAAAAAGCCCTTTCAAGTTATTTAAATCAAAATTTAGAAATATTTTCTTAGTGTATATATGGATGGTTTTAAGTTATAAGTTTTGAAATTGTTTATTTTGTTAGGCAGTAGATGAAGTGAACAGGGGTTGTATACATGCGGGAGAACGCCTGTATCAGCTTAAGGCCCTTCAGGACGTAACACGGGCAACTGAATACCTTAAATTGGCGCGGGATCTTCCCGGTTATGGGGAGGTTGTATTTCCTCATTGCCCGTGCGACTCACGCAAAGAAGGTCACGTTGTAGTGTCCGTGGGGAGTAAGGGATTTAAATTGCACGCGTGCCAAGAAGATGGAACGTTAGAGAGTCAAGTAGTACATTTGTCTTGGGATTGTATAAGGCAATGGGAAGTAGATGATGAGGCAATGGCATTTTGTTTGAGATACGATCGACCTGACAAGACACCCAGATGGCTCAAAATTTATAGTCCATATGTAAGTAAGAAACACGTACGTGTAGTATATTAACAGCAAAATATTGTATTAATAATGCCTAACAAAATAGTTTTTTTTTTTAATTATAACTGGAGAAATTATTTACCAAACATTGAACTAGCTTAATAGTTTTGAAGTTATTTAATTTTGGCTTTAAGCATGGATGTGGTCTAAGCCATTTTTAAATTAAATACTAAGGAATAACTAAATATTTAGAATGTTTATGCAAATTGCAACTTATCTTTAGTTAAATTCAGACAAAAGTATAAATAAAATGTTTGTTTTCTCCAAAGATTTTAGTATTCATGAAAATTGAACAGTTTTTTTATATTAATGTTTTTGTATAGATTGCTTATAATAATAACTTTTTTGAGAGAGAGCAATATTAAGAAAAAAGTTTTGTTTTCAGTATTCCTATCTTTTGGACTGTTTTGAGAGGATCGTAGAAGAGAATAAATGGATCGATACCGGGGAATGAAATAATTAACACTCCAATATTTTTGTTTCATTTTAAGACGGTTTAGACTTAACTTAAAAACTACTCCGAAATACTCAAGCTCCCCATAATTATTGTTACAATGCATTAAAGAATTGTATTACAGCTCTCTTATAAGTCTGTATTCTAACATTTTAACTGCAATGGGCATCAACAAAATGTACATTCACGTGATAAATTAATTCCGTATTATAAAAAGCGTATTTATTAATTTTCCTGGGAAAGTTGAGCCTTTGAAACAATTTTTACATCACACTGGCTTACTTTTGAAACTACTAATGTTAAGAACTATGACGTTAATCGTTAATTATTAAAAACAGCGGCACAAATTAATGTATGTAGGAATATGAAGTGAGGCACTTAGGTTTTAAGGTCATTGATATGTGTGGAATTTGTATGTGTTATTTGTTGAAATTCATATTCAAATATTATTACAAGTTGTATAGAATATAATTATATTAATAGTTATTGGTTTCTTAACTATTTTGTATTCTTGATTATTACAGGGTGGACCATTAGAGCAATAGTACAATATTATAAAATTTTGATGTTTAGGATGTGTTTTAATATCGCAAATTGGGAATTTAACGTTTCTCTGTGAGAAATGGGGCACCCTGTATATGTAACGCAGCTGCCTTTGTAAGATCCGAATGTTAGTTGTTGAAATTTATTTCGTTTTTTATTGCAAATTATATCACAAAGTTTATGGCATAATTATTTGGAGTGTCTTTTATAAAGAGAGAAAACAACTTAATTATTGTGATAGTTGAGTAGTTTCATAGTAGTTCTGCATAATAATTGAAAGTATAGTATTTATTGATTGTTATTTTAAAAGTATATTAAGGAAATTAGAAATGCAGGGTTTCTAGATGTCCTCGTGGCAAAAACTACGCTTAGTTTTTTTTTATCAGTTTTAAGTACCACCCGTATTATATTACATGTAAACTAAAGAAATGTAGAAAGATGTAGTTATTTATTTTAACGAATTTTAAGTAGTTCTGGAAGCGCTGCATTATAAATAATAAAATAATCAAAAATATTTAACGTAGATTGTAAATAAAATCATAATCATATCATGAGTGTATGTGCACGGAAAGCATGTTGGTAATACTTATTATCTCTTACTTTTTTATTTTTTACAAAAACATACCTAACATTAAATCAAGGACATGTCTGACTGACCAACAGGGTATTTTTATTTCTTTGTTGCTCAGCGTGTGGTTTTGGGTTTCTATTTTCTTATTACTTAAAACACGAAAACATACAATATATTGCATTTTAGAAAACAAAAAATATTCCATTACGCTACTGCCACTGTGTTTTGTACGTTGTTTAATATGGAATAGCTATCCCATATGAATAGAGTAAACTGTTTTCATTCGCTTTATCGAAATTTTAACAAATTAATTTGTATTTACTTTTGTTAAAGGGCCATATGTTAGTAAATTAGTTTATATCGTTTATAAATTAGCGTTCCCGAATGTTCTGTATTTTAGTTTGAAATGGACTTAGAAAATATTTCTCATCCTTTTTAGCTGTGTACTTTATAGTGTCTAGTCTTTTGCTACAGAACTGTGGTTTGAAAATAAAATAAAAAATTGAGTATGTACTAAGTTTTAATTTTAGGAATTGTTTTTGAGTGTTAGCCAAGAATAATAGGCGGACTAGTTATAATTTTTAAACGATTATAATGTCGTTATATAGCATTATTGTGATAACGTATTAAGAAGTATTGGTATTAAAAATGAACTGTTACATAATGATACTAGTTGATAGAACTAAAATTAACACTGGTTCCTTCTACATATAAGCTAAGCAGTTTCAATTTTTTTTGTTAATAATCAATATTATTAGAGTAATAATATTTCAGTTTTGATCTTTAACAATAAATAAATGCACTATGAATTTTTTGTTGTCTCATTCTCAGCCGTTTCAAAAAGAAATTATTAATTGATTATAAAAGGTATTATAAAGGATGAACAATTAAGGTTTTCTGTAAGTAAAATCCTATTTGGTAAACTGAGTATCAAGAAATTGGACAAGATTTTATTTGTCTAATTAATTTATTTTTGTTTTTAACAAGCTTTTGTCAATATACATGGTTGACCTCTTCAGGTTATTCTGCACACATAAGATTGTAATACAATCACAACAAACAAAATTACAAATTAAAAACATTTTAACAAATACGTATGAGTAATAAAACGGGTATTTTACATTTTCCAAACTATGAGTAATGTGACCTTTTATGTAAAGAGAAGTTAGACAAGATGAATACCCTTGGAACATCAACCATATACAACAGTATATGAGTTTTCTTGTTCTAGTAATGCTTGTTATACTGGATCCTGCGTGCTGACAACAGTTCGATAAAAATAAAATAATTAGACAAATAAAATCTTGTCAAATATCTTGATCTCCAGATTACCACATAGGATCGTATTTACGTATTGAATTTACACTAGGTAAGGTTTATATAAGAAATTCTTGTTTACTACACTTTTATTTTCATGGCATCTAATCTTTAAATAAGTACAAGATACAATAAATACCACAGAAGGACAACATTTATCATTTAAAAAATAATTACCTACTGAGTATTCGAGGAGCAGTATGTAAGTACATTTTTTATTACATCACAGAAAACAACTCAACTCTTCAAATCAAAGTTTTGTTCATAAAAACCCATCAATTAATGAATAATAAATTTGTTGAGCAAAAATTAATCTTAAAAATGTATGGAGTATCACGTGTCAATACAAAAACTACATTGCTTTATTTTAGATATAGGTAATAATACTTATTTATTTTAAAAATGGCAGTGTAAATTTCATTAAATAATTTTGTACTCCTATATATGAGTTACCTACATGCTGTAGATGTAGATGTAAAAAATACGCAATACAATTAGAATTAAGTTAATATATTAAAAAAGTTAAATTTAGAGTAGAGATTTTTTTAAGTGACTTCTAAAAAGCTGGCCTTCCTGATTTTTTAAATGCTTATAGTGATGTGTATGTACTGGTAGTAAAGCAACGGTATGTTATCTACAAGTTAAACGCAAAATTTGTTTATGGCAGTCTTCATATGCAGATTGTAAATTATAAAATATAGTTACAAGTAAATCCTTCTTTTATAAAACCTAGTGGTAGCCTTCACAGGTTATAAACAATGATTGTCTTTAAAAGACGTCATTAGTGTAAAACGTTTTGCTGCGTTATTTTTAGTGGTTTATTTTGCTAAAAATTTTACGATTAGTAATTATTTTGTGAAACTAATTTTACGGTAAAAAGTGTTCATCTAATTAATTTAATGATTATCCATATAAATACTTCAAGTTTTGTCTATTTAGAGAGCTTGATTCCAGGAAAAGTTCAATAATAGGAGAAAAACGTAACATATTCGTGTAAATAAAGTTAGGGCTAAACTTGCCAATAGATCCCTAATAAAAAAATCTGATAAATAACAAATGAATCAACATTAAAATTATCAGAAACCCTACGATAGTTTATTTAAGAGGGTCTGGGGGTTGACCTGTCGTATCTAGACGAACTAAAGGCAGGAGGTAAACTAGTAGGAGTATGAGCAAGGGTCTCGTCTAATTTTCTGGTTTCGTGCTCCAGTAATAACGCATCTAAGGAAGGCTCTTGAGAAACAGTTCGAAGCGATTCTCCTAAAGCCTGACGAAGTTGTTGCATTTCTCGACCTGTTCTGGTGCTCCTTAAGACATATTGTTGACGACGTTTTATTTCCTGGTTAAGTTGTTCTCTTAATAATTGAACCTGACGACGAAAAATGTGAGGATCGAAACTTTAAAAACAGATGATGAATATGTTATGAACGTATGCAAAGCTTCTGTACTAAATAAATACCAAATAAAAAAGTGTGAAGAAAATAAAGAAGAAACAACTCGCACCTCAACCTAGCAAATTAAAGAAACAAATAGGATAACGTAACGAGAAAAATTACAGCAAACAAGGAAATAAAATGTTGTTAAGTTCGGAGACAAGTGATTGGGATTAAAAAAGGAAACGTTGACAACAGAAAAAACATACAAGTTAACAATAGAATCATAAAAAGTGATATAAAGCGAGAATAAGCAGTGCAAAATAATATGTTGTAAGTCTACCCATGTATTAGGCGTATTTGTACCATTAAGATAGGTGCTTTTTTGAATTATGCAGGTAAGTAAACTTAAAACTTGCAAATGCTATTGTCAAAATCATTTTAACAATAGTGAAAATATGTACTTATACGTTTTGTAATCAATTCATAATTTTCAATTTCTGTGCTATTAATGAAATTGAAATATAATACAGTAATTTATGAGAAACTGTGCTTATGTAAAGTTCGTTAATTAATTTAATTGTCCTTGGCTGAAATTATGCAACTGCGAATTTTAATATATATGGCCAAATGCGTATTACTAAATACTGCAAAAGCTATGTAGATTTATCATAATGCGCCGAAATAGGTACGAAAAGTATTTGCAAATTTTAACGTAAATTATAAAACCTTTGAAAATGCCCAGTTTAAATTACTTCAGGCTGCTAGAGTTTGTAAAATTCTCACGTATGTGAAAAGGCAGTAGAACATTGCAAAGCGTAATAACTCTGCCCATTCTTAGCATACATGTTATAAAGCTTAAGAGCTGTGTGTAAAAATTATAAGATAAGGACACAAAAATAAAAAACCAACACCAATAAACCCAAAAAGATCCTACCTGACTCTCCAACCTGGCCACCTGTTGCCTATAGCTCTGTTCTCTCGCTTCCAGTAGCCTCTCAGCTTGTAGCTGCGCTGCTCTATATCGTTCAATTTCTGCCCTATCGAATTTGTATTCCATCGATGTTGATTTTTGACATCGAAGACGACTTAGTTCGGCCTCTTTTTCCAGTAGTTGAGCTTCTTTTTCCAACAACTGTGATTCGAATTGTGCTATTTTCGTATTCAATTCCCTGTTCTCCTTTTCTAAGTTTTCGTATTTTTCGCGATCGAAACTTAGGTCATATTCGTATTTTTCAGGTCGTTCAAATGATTTACTACGCGGAACGACTCCGACGCCCGACGTCGCTTTCGCTATTTGTCGTTCTAAACTGCGTTTATCATTCTCGAGTTGATGCACCTGAAAAAAATATTAGTAATTTATAATGTATTATTATAAAAACTCGTATAAATAATGTAGAAAACAAAAACACAAACACAAGTTACAAAGATGTACATTACAATAAATATCTTTGTAACTTATGTTTGTGTTTTTGTATTCTACATTAAAATGGAGTTACAATACCTAAAAGCTTCATCAATTCAATTTTTGTATAAATAAAATATTTCTATGTCGGAAAATGAAGGAAGTCAAATTAAAAATAATATTTACGTACTTTGCTGGTTAAAGATTCAATTTTGTTTCGTAACTCGTTTCGTTCTCTTTGCATTTGCCTGACAAGTTCCTCGTCTTGGTGGACAGAGGAAGTGCTTTCAGCAGGCCATTGGGAAAGTCTTAATTGGGATTCAAGAGCGGCCCTTTGAACTTCGTTGTTAGCTAATTCAGCATTCAATCGTGACACTTGGTCCTGAAGGATCTGATTGTTTCGTCGTAATTCGGCCAAGTTTTGTTGATTGACGTCAAGTCTTTCGGTGATGACACGTTTTTCATTTTCGCAATTAGACAGACCTTTTTGCAGCTGTTTAAGCTTTTCCGCATTAGAATGAGAATATGATGAAGTCTCGAGATGTGCTCTTTGCAAACTTTGTATTTCAGCTTTGAGCTCCTTTTCATTAGATGAAGATTTTTCTAATGAAATTGTTAATTGATCTATTGTAGATTTAAGAGATGCACATCTTTCTTCTAAACTAGCTAGAGCTCGACTCTGGGTATCACATTTGTCTTGTAATTTCTACAAAAATAATTTAATGTATAATTTGACTTATAAGAAATTTCTAAGATAAGTAAATTACATTTATGGTGGAATCTTTTTCTTGTAACATCATTTGAAGTCTTTTGATATCACCTTCAAGTGATAATCGTTGCAATTCTAGTTTTGTTGCTCGAGATTCTGCTCGACTCAATTCCTCTTGTAAATTTCTTTTTTCCCCTTCCAGGCGTGCTAAAGAAGATCTCATTTTATCCAGTTTTTCCTGAAATAAATAAGCGCGTTGACCTTTAGCAGTCAAAGTAAAAGAACATCTTTTTTCAGTACCTCGTATTGAACTTTCACTTCGCTGTCTGATTTTAAAGAAAGTTCTAAAGTAAGAATTTTGTCTCGCAATTGTTGAAGATCTTGAGATTTTCTCTGCATTTCTTCATTCTTTAAAAAACAAATAGAAATAAATCTGTTAGGTTTAAATAAGTGGTTCCTTACTTGTGCTTGAAGGGCGACTGTTTTCTGTCCTAACTTTGCCTCCAAAATTCCCTTTTCTTCTTGTAAATTCTTTACCGTTTGTAGGACTTTATTGAGTTTGCTGTCACCTTTACTTTGTGTATCGTGAGCTTCCTGGATCTGTTTTTTCATAGCAGACACTTGACCTTTATAATCATCCTTAAGTTACAAGAACATTTCAGAGTTATATAACACTTCTTTTTCCCTTTTTTGTATAACTCACCCTTTCTCGTTCAACTTGAGCCACTTGCTGCATTAAATTCCTTACTCCTTTCCTTACCACTTCCGGATCAATGTCGACAACTCCGTCATGTTCTTGGGCTAAAGCAAACATTGTTAATTACAATTCAAATCAAGCGATTTAAAAGAAGAACATACTTCTCGCAGGACTCCACCTTCTTGTTGGACTTAATAATCTGTGGTGAGGCGTAGTAATGGAACCATCTAGCTGAATACCAGCTATCCGTCTAAGTGTTGCAACTACACTGGATAATTTTTGTTCAACTTCACGTTTCGACTGTTCTAATTGAGCCAATTGCCCATCCAGGACTCGAATTCTGTTATCTGAGCCGCCCAGTTTTGCCTAGAAGGGTAGGTACGTGCAACATGACACAATAAGGAGTGTTTTTATTTTATTTTACAAAAGAAGCAACATCATTAGTCATCTGATAATTACATACTGACGTGGAGTATAAAGGGAAACGTTGAGTGAAAGGGCTTGATGTAGTTATTATAATGGTTATCAAAAGGGAATAGTTAACTATTAGATGTTAAAAGTTTTTCATTTTCTTATAGACTGCATTAATATTTAAATTCTTTTACCTTTAGTTCTTGAATTTGTTGAGTCGCATCTACAAGGCAAACTTCTAAATTATGTTTTTGGTCTTCTAGTCTTTTTTCCTTGGCTCTGGCATCTTCAAGGTGTATAAGAAGATCTTGTTCTCTAGCATGCCATTGTTCTTCAATTTTACCTCCATGAGCTCTAGTTCGGGCTAATTCTTGACGTGTTTGTTCTAAGTGTCCTTCTAACTCATTGATCTACAAAAGTAGACAATGTTTCAAATAGAAAGTAGTTATTATTGTAGGTTCAAAATATAAAATTAATAAACAAAACATGCTGGAGAATGGAGTGTTGTCCTGTAGATGTTACAACTTTAGTCAAATTGATAATGTTGTTTATTATAAGTAACAATGTTTTGTTACCTGTTTTTTGAGTTGGTGGACTTCTTGCTGAGCCCTTTCACGTTCACCAGATTCGTTAAGAAGCCGAGATTGGAGTTCCTTTTCTTCAGCTTGCTGTTGAGAACTAGCGTTTTCAGTTTTCTGTAGCTGTTCTTGACAAGATTGGAGCTTCTTTTCTAAATCACTTTGGTCCCTGTCCATGTCTTTTATTACGTTCTGAAGACGACTCTTTTCATTTTCCAAATTTAATTTTATTTCTTCGAGATCTTTAATATAAACATAAGCATTAGTAATGCGATTTAAAGGAAAATTAATCCGATTCTTATTGACAAAACAATCGTAATAGAAAAGAACTTTTGTTTGAGAATTTATTGCATTTCCGGAAATTGCTTAAAGGGTCACTATAGAAACTAAACAGGTTTCGGAATTGTATAAGGGTGAAATAATTGGTAACGAAATTTAATCGTTACAGGTTGTAATTGGTAGGGAACCTCTTTCTGTCTCATTAGAAGAATCGATAATAACAAATTATGATAAGTAGAAAAGGGGTTGAAATCCAAAACAAACACTTACTTGAAATCTTTTGTAATGTCTCTTCCAATTGTCGACTTTGTTCCCTCTTTTCAGATTCGGTTCTCTTGATATGTTCTCTAAGATCCTTATTGGTGGCATGATATTTTTCTCTTTCATAACTACAGTCTGTTAATTGTCGACGAATATCGGTTAATTCTTTTCTTAAATTGTCACTAATATTTTCGCCTGCAATATCAGTATTCAAATAACACTTATTATTGTCATTACAATATTTTTACCTTCTTTTAATTTACGAATTGTGTCATGTAACTGATTATTGAGATCACTGACTCGATCTTCTGTCAGATGAAGTTGCACCTTCAGATTTTCAGCTTCTGTTTGAATAGAATCTTTTTCAATTTTAATTTCTTGTATTGTTCGTTCCAATTTTGATTTTTCTTCCTCTGCTTTAGCCCTAAAAACGTTACCATTTAGTATAAGCAAGTATTTATTTTTTAATAATTATTTATTTACTTTGATTCCTCTAATCTCGATCTACATTTATTAAGATCTTCTTTAAATTGATTCATAGAAATTCTGTCTTGTTCATGTTTCATATTTGCTTCCCGTCTTAGACGATCTAGGTTTTCTTGTTCTTCTTCCAATTTTTTCTTGCAACACTCCAACTTTTCTTGAAGAGCTTGCTGATCATGATGTGCTAAAAAGGATAAATTAAATTAAATATAAATCGAAACGTGATTAATAGTTCATTACCTATTAAAAGAGCTTGTTGTTTATCATTTTCAGCCCTCAGTATCGCTTCTTCGTGTTGCTGATTGATGTTGTCAATATGAGCTTGAAGATTGTCAATTAATTGTTGTAACTGTTGGATTTCGCTGTTTTTTTCACTTCCTAGTTGTTGAACAGATTGTTGTAGACGCTTTTCCAAATTGATACGTATCATTTCTCGTTCTTCGATTAGTTTATGAACGTTTTCTTCATTTTGCTTCTTAAGACTGTTGATGGTATGCATAAACTCGGCTTCTTTGTTACCAGCCTGTTGCATCAACGAATTCTTTGTTTCTTGATGGCGTTTCTCGCTCTTCTCCAGGTCCCTTGTGAGACGACTGATTTGATTTCGTAAGGATTCTTGTTTGATCAACAGTTCATGTTGGTCTTTTTCTAATTGATTTCTTTTTATTTCTGTATTTTCTAAGTTAGTATGAGCATCGAACAATACTGCTTCTAAAGCTTCTTTTTCTGATCTCAATGAGGCAAGTTGTTCTTGTAGATATTGGTTTTCTTTCTGATACACTTCGATATTTGCTTGTTTCTCTTCACATTCTTTCACCAGTTCTTCCAAATTTCTGTTGATTCGAGCGTTAGTTTCGTTCGCTTGTTCCAAACGTTGTTTAGTACGCATGTGCTCTTCGCTGATGGTTTCCTTTTTGCGACCAAGAGATGTCAATTGATTACTCAAATCTCCTCGTTCTCTTACCAATTGAGACAACTCCATTTCTATCTGAAATTTTACGATTGGATTGTAAGGACTAATTATTTTCAATATTTAATTGTAAATTTTAGGTACCTTTCCTTTTTCTATTTCTAAAAATTTGATCCTCTCATTTAGTGACATTTTATCTGCTTCTAGATCGAGTCTTGTTTGCTCTGCATGAAGTAGTTCTTTTCGAAGAGACTGAATATCATTCTGTTGGTCGTTCGATTGCACTTGAAGCGCAGTTTTTTCATCTTGGAGCTAATATGTTACAAAAAATAATAAATGCAAAAACAATTAATGATATCAAACCAAAATTATCCCTAAATGATGAATGTCAAAAAATAGTAGAACATTTTGTACAATAATACAAACAACCCACATCTTTGCAATTAACTTTTCTCTAAACATATGTTATCATATTATATCTATTTTAACAATTCTATTATAAATTTACTTACAGAGCATTGTTTGAATAAAAACAATAAAAATCATATTAAAAATAATAAAATATTGCGACGTATTTTACTATTTAATTTTCTCTGTTTTAATGATCAAAACGGTGTAAAAATTATGTTAAAAACTTCTACCTTAATAGCATGACAACTTATCTTAAGGATACTCTGAATTTTAAGTTAAATGCGAACAAAAAGTTTATCTACCTTTTTAATTTCCTCTTGTAATTTTTTCTTATCCGCCTCGAGATTACTGGCAAGATTTTCTTTTTTTAAAAGCGACTCATGAGCCCCACTTTGCTCGCCATGGGCTTTTTCAAGTTGATTTTCTAAATATACTAAAAAATAAATTAAAATTATAAGGAAGTTACTTTTAACAATTCGTTTTACCTTTTGATTTTTCCAAGTCACGGATTACATTTTCGCATTCCATTTTCTGTTGTTCTAATAGATCGTGAGATAAATAGAGTTTATTTAGGTCTTCTCTGACACTCAAAAGTTCTTCTCTTATACGACTGGATCGATCTTCTTCGGATCTTAAATTGATTTCACGTATTTCCGCTTCTTGACGTAATCGATCAATTTCCGATTGTAAAAATATTTTCTCGTCCATGATTACATCGTAATCCTTTTGTAGTTTGGCATTGTCTTTTTGTATTTTATCGTAGTCAGAATTAATCGATTCTATCTATGAAGTATATATATTTTTTTAAAATCCATATTTATAAACATATTATTGTTATTAATAACATCTACTTATAAAGATCTGTATCAGTCACGATACAATAGGATGGGCCATTTGATTGCAACAATGTTTTTATGATGCAGTCAAAAAGTATTTTAGTTGGCATATAGGTATTTAAAACATTACTTTCTCAGTTCATAATTGAATTTTTATTTTCTACATTTATGTTAAAATGGCAAAAATATCTATCTAATATATTAAATAGATTCAACTGGGTTTGTTGCATCAAAGTTTTATTATATCTGAAAATATTATTATATTGTTATGCCATTAGTGAAAGAGAGTACAGATAAAATATTTTTTATACTCAGTACATTTAAATTTTGTTTCTAACCCATCTTTCGCTGAATCATTTAATTAATAGCATTACAATTATGTATGTAATTGATAGTACAACATTATATGACCAAATGAACGCTTTAGTGGCCAGAGCATTTTCATTTTCAATTTTCAATTTTCTGACTTTTAATACCCTGTTAGTAATTAAGAAACCCCAATGTGTTTTGTACAGAATTTAATATCTTGTATAATTTAATCAAAATGAACTAATTATCATAACATGAAAAGAAGAAAATTAAGCGAAGACAAAAATACATTTTTGCTCTACTATTTAAATAAGTTGATTTGGGAATTTCTCAGAACAAATACCAAATATACGTACCATTGCAGTTACTTCTAATCGATTCTTTTCGAGGGCGTTCTTGTCCGATTTCAAGGTTTCTGTAAGGTTACGTAACATTTCTTTTTCTTGTGATGATTGGGAACATTGGGTACGACAAACGTCCAGCTGTGTTACTAGTTCAGATACACGTGTTTCTAAAGCAGAAACGTTTTCTTCAGAATTTTCGTGTTGCTTCCTTACTAGCAACAGTTGCTCCTTACAAGACTGAAGTTTTACCTAACAAAACAGATTACTGTTTATTGCTATTCAAAGAATCAACACAACATAAATCTACAAACATGTTTAATTTTGTATTTCTTTTAAATGCTTTTTGAAAATATTAATTTTTAAAAATCTGTTTAAATGAATGATTTATAAGGAAATGTTGTTATATGCCAAAATATTGCTCTCAGATTTTTTTCTTTCTTTTAAATTGAATGGTGAGACCGATTACCACACCTGTTATCATACCATCATCGATGATCTGTAGGTTGCCTAATACAGAGCAAAGAATGAATAACCTTCTTATAAAAGTTACACTTACTTGCAGTTCATGGATAATAGATTGATATTTGTGCAGAGCTGCGTGCATTGCGGAAATTGTACTCTCGGCGAAGGCAGCTGTGGACATTGTACTTCGGGGACCTCCTCTTTTGGGAGACCTTAAATATCAGTATCAACCTTTAGTAATATCTACATAAAATATTTAGTATATAATTAACTATTACTTTTGAGGCACTAACGGTGACGGGGTAAGATGAAGATGAGTTGTTGTTTCTAGGTCTGCAACGTCGGCATCTTGTATCAAAGCGTGAGCAATATCTCTGAGAGAGTTCTGTAATATTTCTAAATCTTCTTGCATCCGTGCCATTTGTGCTACTTCATGTTCAGTAACTGAACATTTTTCTTCCTATTCGGAAAAAATAACAAAATCAAACTAATAAATCAAAATGAATATGCAGATGCCTTAAGGTGCTGAACAAAAAAAAAAATTAAACCCGAAAGTATGGAATAAAATACTTACAAGCAGCTGGATTTCTCTGAGAAGTTGTTGTATTCGATCTTCTTTTAGTTTTAATTCCGCTTGGCAGTTGATGTGTTGGTTTTGAAGATGATGCACTTTTGATCGCAATTCTGATAGTTCTTGTTCTTGCAAGAACTTCTCTTTGCTCTGCAAGGAAATATATGAAGATATACTTACAATATTATTACAAAAAAGAACAAACAAAACTGATTTCGCTTCGAATTATTTTCTTCACAGATAATGAAATAAAAAAGAAAACTTTACTTACCTCTAAAGTACTAGTGGTTACTGCACTTCTCCCAATTTTTCCTTGGACAAACGACATGTCTCTCCCAATGTCGTTTACTTCAAATTTGAGATTGTAGAGATCTCTTTGTGTTGCAGATTGAACATCGATGAAGAGTCTTTTTATTGACACCACGTCATGCCAAAGGTTTAGGAGTCGTGAATGTTCAGAACTATAATAATCGCTGAATGCCTGTTCTTCATCTTTCCATTCGTCTTCTTTAATGATCATCTCCTCGCGAAGTGCTTCAAAATCGTTTGTTAGTTTTTGTAAATCGGAGGTTAATGCTTCGTTTGTACTATGAGATTCTTCGAGTTGTTCTCTCAATACTTTGTTCAGTTGAGTTAGCTGTTCAACTCTAAAATAAGTCAAAAAGGAAATGCAAGAAATTAAATATATTTCAATAAACTTTAGTACTTTCTCCTTTCTTCATCCAATCGTCTAAGAGCCGTATCGAGATCGTGAATTCGTTCTTCACGTATTTCGCGCAAATGTTGTTGTGCTTCTTCAAGTGCCGTGCTTGATGGTGTGGAAGTTGCTATAGGAGAAGTGTAATAAACGGGATGGCGAACGGGTGTTGTGGGTTCTTTGATTGCACTTTCGACCATCTGAGATTCTAATTCGGTACATCTTTGTTTGTACTGTAAAACCTAGAAAATAGATAATCTGTTGGAGAATAATGATCTTCACAGGTAATTAACCGAACAACTTTAAATAACCATTATGGAATAAACAGGATGAATTTGAAATAAAACACTTCGAAATACTTTCACTAAAAATTTATTAACTGTATACGTATTTCGCTTTATAAGGACATCATCAGGAGTAAATAATTATACTTATATTTTAGTGAACGTATTTCGAAGTCGTGTTTTATTCCACATTGTATTATGTTTCACCAAGTGATAACGGCGAATATTTTAAATTTATTTAAAACCTGGAAGAAGAATTTATAAGTGAATATTTACATGTATATGTGTAATAATAATAATATTCTACAAAAAATGCTGAGAGCAGTGTTATTGATCAAACATCAACGATGGGACTATCGTAATACATATTTCTACTTTTTGATGATGCCTTCATGCCATAGGTAAAAAATTCTCTTAATAAATCATTTTCCCTTTGAAATAATATTACTAATAGAAGAAATTTGTTTTCAATATAAAAAAATGTTTCAAACCTTTGCTTGTAAGCGACTAACTAAAGCAGCTTGATTTTGTTGAGCTTGTCTGTAAGTTTCGATGCGTCTTCTGTAAAGCGCTGCTTCCTCCTGAAGCCTTTGTCGCAAATCCTCGTTCTGCCTAGTAAGCAATGTTTCGTCATCGCTACTAGCACCACCGCCGGGGTAGTGGTACCCATCCATCTTTCGAGGGCTGTCCACCCCCGACTGTAATATAAAGTTACAAAAGCGAAAGGTTACATTACAATCGTTTAATCAAGTTCAACTTACGTCAGCTCGTGATTTCGGGCGGAATGCTAAACGCTTCCTTTCAAGTGCGGCAGCCTTCGAAGGCGGCGCTTCTAACTTTTTCAAAGACGGCTTTAAAAAAAAGAAATTATAATTAGTTTTGTATTGCAGAAACAGCTTGTAGGTATCTAGTGGGTTTCAAGAGATTAACTTTTTTGAAATTTCAGATTCCCTGATGGGAAAAAATTAAAAAATCTTATAGAAAATTATAGATAAAAGTACGAAAAATTTTGATTATCTGTGTATAATTATGAATTCTTTTTAAAAGTTATCATCATAGATTACGATTAACTCTGAAAAACTATGAGAATCTATTACCACTAACTAACCCAAAAAAAAAATCTTTTTTGAGATAATTGAAAAGCTAATGTATTTAGGAAACATATTTAAGAAAAATTGAAGAATTTCACCTAAACTGTTCTAGTTGATTTTTATGATGACCACATTGATTATTTCTTAAAAAAATAACCTATTTGGAATGTATTGTTTTAAAACATGGCTTACGAACTTGAAGAGTACAGTTTTTGTAGGTTTGGAAGTGAAGATATTAATTTTTTTTATATTGTATATATTTTTATTAATGTTTTATTTCATTTTAAAGACACAAACACCACAAATATTATATAAATAAACTTCATTGCATGTCTTTAGTATAAATCAATAAACTTTGGACAAACTGCGGATTAAAAAAATAATAATAATTTACGATGATCGGTGCATGTTTGTGAAGACAAGGGGCATGATTATTGTCAATTTCATTGTACGAAAAAGACACGTCTACGGACCTCGATTGGCGAAAACTTCGTGAAAAACGAACGTTTAGAGTGAAACGATTTTTAAACTAGCCTGAAATACGAGAATTTCTGCACGCGACCGATACCGCCAGGTACAGATCTATTGTCACCCCTGCGGTTATACAAGAAGGAACTTCCTTGCCCGTTATCCTGGAGCTTTAGAATTTGGGTGAACGACCCTTCCAAAGAAGGAAGATAATTATTAACGATTGTTAAATGTTCCTTCTTCTTTAAGATTGAAAAACTAACAAATAAAACGACTATAATAGCGTTTTCTTTTATTAGGTTACGGTTTATTGTAAAAAATATTAATATCAAAATCACCACTGATATTTAGTGCTAACCTTACAAAAAAGATCTACTTGACAAACTGTTAAAACATTAAGTTCATAAATACATTTACAGTATTTTAGTTGAAATACTGGATCTGTTTTGAAATAATAGGTAGGACATCATTTATAACACTCATTAGAAAAGTGATCAAGTTAAAGATTTTAAAAGTTCTATTGCAACACTTTATTAACCCTTAAAGTCAAAATTACGTCGTTATCATAAAAAAGAAAGTAAAATAAACTAATGTTACCATAAGCTAAGTTAATCTAGTCAAAAATAAAAGAAAACGCAGCCAAACTATAATTAGGTTAGGCTAGGTTCGGTTAGGATAGTTGATTTTTCATGATAACACTCTGATTTTGACTTTTAGATATTAGTAGGGTGAAGTTTACATTTTTTCCACTTGTCATACGACTTTTATAACCCATTTGGCTTTGATTTCTTGAATTAGTAGAGTGTTGTAATAGTACCTTTAAGGCAGGTCTCCCCCAACAACAAGATAAACATTTAGTTCTAGAGCCACTTATGTACTATTACCAAAAATTTCATTTAAAATGAGATAACCTTATTAGAAAAGGACCTTTATTTAACATAACTGAATCCTGAATCTGATATTATCATTTTTTAATTATTTTTTTATGCATAATTTTTCAACTTATTGTAGTAGAAAACGTTGACATTTTTGGCTGGAGTCTACTACATCATAAAATGAAACCTCTTATATGTCAATACATCTATCTGTTCGGTTATCTCAGATAGGTACTTTACATTGTATCATGTTTGTAGACTAATGCATATATTTACTGTGTGTATGCATCTTCATGCACGCACAACACAATGTTTTTATGTGAAAATATGTATTACACAGAGTCAGTGACATTGCAAATTTGTTTTGATGGAAAAAAATATAAAACTTTAACGAGTCAGTCATTAACACATGTATTATTGTTATCATTCCGATATCTTGAAATTATTTAATGAAATGTTTACAGTTTGTATTTTATTTCACATCGAATAACCCATTGATTAAAAATGTTAAGCGTTATTATTATATTGGTATTGTATTTACTCGTATTCTTTGATCAAAAATGTTTAAATTTAATTACCAGTATTGAATACCTCTATCTTGAGTAAGAAATGATTCATGATCATTTAATCTTTAATTAATCAATTAATTTTTACCTAATACAAATTACTTCAAATTAATCAGGAAAATTTTGTTACTCTGGAAATCAAACCATTGACCTTTGGCTCTACTAAAAGAATTATCTAAATATTTTCAATATTAATGGATTTTAATTATTTGTTTTAAATTTTAAAAGGGATCAAGTACAAATTAGATTCGTACTTTCGGTCTAGTCTGAATTTATTTATCTAGTTAATGTATATTGTTTCATAGGGATGATGATGAGTCGTTAAGCTTGGCTCAGTATTTACAAGGGTTGAGGTACTTTTCGGTCATGCATGATAATTTTTTCTTTCAGATTATAGTTACATCAGTTGCGTTACTACATTACTAGAACTTGGTTTGGTTGCCTTATTTCTAATAATAATATTTGACAGCAATTTAAATGATTGCATTTAATCGGTTAAATGAAAAATGTGAATATAAATGGAGGCATTTTCAAAACAATTTCTGACATCGATTAAAGACTGTTAAATACTGTTGTTATCTCTCTCTTTCTCGTACGATCTTACGGCAATATTTAACGATTAAGTCACTATTCAGTAATTGTTTTCTATTTTCGCCATTTTTTATTTCGTACGAGGATGGATCAAATATAAACGAGCTTTTGTTCAAAAAACATTTATTTTGAAAAGTTTCACAAAAACACAAAACTTTTACACGTGGCCACGAAAGTGTTTTATTTCCGAATTGTGCTTCCAATCTGCGCAAAATTTCAGCTGGTTTCACGTTTTCACGTGTAAGAAACTTAATAATAATTCGTTGCGCAACGCTGCTATGCAGCTCTTTCTCACTCATTGTGATAGCTATTAACCAAGCGAACGTAGCAATACGACGCGACGCGTCGTTTCAGTGTCACCTAATATCCCCACTTCAAATTCCTATCCTATCCGGTGCGCAATTTAAAAAGGCTCGTTTATATTTGATCCATCCTCGTATTTTAACTTTGACTCAAAAATTCACAAACGGTGAAGCCGTTTTTTATACGATTAAAAATAAAGTGGGAGGGAATGTTAAGTTAGTCTGCAATTATGATGTAACAAAATTACGCAATGTTTAAGGCCAAAGGGTTAATTGAATTTCGATAACATTTAAAAGTAAAAAGACTAAATATTGATTAGAAATAGTAATAAAGAATGAGGTAAAATGTATTTCAACGGATAATGAATTTAATCATCATATACAGTGTGTATTAAAATTTAGATGTGCATGGGGTATAATTATAAAAAGTAAGTCTTATGGAACGTGCATCATTATATAGATCGATTTTTAATTAACATGGTTGAATAAACATACGTGTCTATGGTAAATATTTCATCACTTGTTTTAAAAAATATTAACAATTGTTTCGGCAGTTATGCGATTATAAGAAGATAATATTTTTGTAGGTACTAAATGTTAAGCATAATATTATTGGAAAACCCTAGCTACCCGTGTGACTTGTGAGGTATTTTATTTTTTATTGTATGCTGTTTGATAAAAAAAATGTTAGAATTTTTTGTTCTAATATTTCGACTTGGGTTTTAATGGGTTAATAGAAGGGGAAAATTTTAATACAAACTATAATTTCTTATATTTTTATTGTAAAGCCGATTTTTTTCTAAAAATATTCTTAAACTTTGAAACCTAATAAACGAACTAAGTGTTATCTTGGCGAAACAAATACGTGAGAATTTTATGCTCTTTTCAATGGACTTGGCCCTGTCTATGTATTTTTTTTTTGTTCTCGATATATAGATGAAAATTTCTAGTGATGTATTCTTGTCCATGCTTCTTTTACACGAAACTATAAAGTCCAATGAGCCACCAGTAAATATCAATTTGCTTAATTAGAAAAATATTTTGTTTTTGTGAATAACCATTTTTATTATTATTGTTTATTATAATTTTTATATTTAATTTGATTAACCTTTAGAAGATATACACCATATGATATTCAATCAACAAATTGTGCAGATGATAATTTGATTTAAATAAAAATAAATGAAATCATTAGATAGCAATAGTAAAATATTTGGTAACGTTTCACGTGTTGTCCACACATTTGATATCGTCTTCTTCGCAATCTTCAATATTTTTTTTAGAAACAAGACAGTAGGTAATTGTTTATCACACCGGTAAATACAGAATGATTAAAAAATAAAAATAGACCAATTTATTTTTTCTTGTTTGGTTTAGTAATACAATTTTACATATTTGATGGTATTTTAAAGACGAATTTCTGAAATTCGTTGGTATCTGACCATTCTATTGCCCTTGACCTTGATCGGTTTTGGGGTACCCGCAGGGAATAAATATTAAAATTTATCCTTCGTGTATCATATTTCAAAGAAATGGTACAATTATGTAAGTGCATAACAAAAATAAGTAAATAAAAAAAATCATTTTTGACATTCTTTATACGAAATGTTTATTTTACTAATTTAGCACTTATAAAACCTGACCTTCAATGTATAGGTACACGTGACTGCTTCGACGATAACGAATTGTTTAATTTAGTTTATTTACATTATATTAAATAACATATATGCATTTTTAAACGTGTATGCGTTTCTTCTAAATTAAGAGTTCAGTTTTTGTAAAAAAAAAATATAATAAAAAATGCAATAATACATGCAGGTATATTTCGAGAATTAAATTAAAAATTGAAAAGTAAACTTTTTAAATAAGCATAAATAAAGAACAAAGACTTAAAATGTTACACAAAAGTTTTAATAAGAAACTTAACAATTGTTTCGACTGATTAGGTTATTGTCAAGGGTGCATGAAAATAATACTACATTTAATCCTGCATCTCTAATCATTTGCAGTTAGTAATCTAATCTAAATCTTCCTTCGATCTTTACTCCTGTTTCTGTTTTTAATATGCCTCTAACTAGCCATTTATGTCTCAGAAGGTGTTCATAGAGCTCTTCTTCTTTCTATCCGCTTATAACATCATATCATAACCGGTCGCGATCATAAATGTGATTTCTTTTTTCGTTAAAAGCTACTCGGCCCTGAGCGCTATCCTTTGTTTTTGTCTCTACCGCTTTTTTCTATTCTGAATTATCTAACTTCCTAAATTCGTATCCAGTATTTATATTAACTTTTAACTTGCTACCTTCGCCTTCTTTTTATACCAATACTTTTGATTTATTCCTATTACAAACTCTTTCTTTCGTGTGAATAAATTTAATAAATAATTAACTGAAAAAATGCTTTTTAATGTTTCAAAGGTTTTTATTGAAACTATCCATATATATATAAAGACATAAAACGTTGAAACATATATTTTTTACTAGTTATAGCCAAGTCATAAGGCTAACATCATGCCAAAATTAAGCTTTAAACACGAATAACTTCATTTTTTATTTAAAAAAAATCCAAAATTATTCAAAAAAATCAAATAAAACAGTGGGAAATTTCCAGATGGATCAAAAGAGGATAAAAAATGGATTCGAATGACAAAATAAAATATGCTTACTATGAAAAAATGAAGTTATTCGTTTTTGAAGTTTTTAAACTTTGGATTTGTTTTCTGAACGCTCTATATAAATTATAAAGCTTAGTTTTGGCACGACGTTAGACTTATGACTTGGCTATGGTTAGTAAAAATTTCAACATTCTAAGTCACTTTTTATGGAAGTTATGATTTTTTATAGTTTGGATTGCGGTGCAATCTTTTTTCCAATAAAGTAAATTACCTTAGAAACTATTCATCGTAGGCATATTGGCATACAGTCAGCTTAAAATTTTATGTTTCATACGAATTTATCGTAAATAATATACCCATTCCATTTAAAATAAGAAAGTTGAGATCAACTTCTGGTATAACCGGAGGTGCCCGACAGTTGAAATTATTTTAGTTAAACAGATCATTCTTGATAACCAACTTACTTCCAAATCTTCAAATCTGTAACATGTTTAGTTTCCCTAAAACGTCTAATGTACCACTCAGTTTGAATGTCCCTGTATACAGTTTCAATAAAAACCTTTGAAATATTAAATAGTATTTAAATTATTTAAAAAATGTTTCATGATATTCCAACTACTTTAACAATAATGACTATAGTTTAGTCTTACTATTCGCTTACAAACATTATCTTTGCCAATAGGGTATTTCGCAATCCATTTTCATATGAAACACTAAATAGTGTTTAAATTGTTTTACTTGTTTTTTTTAACTATCTCTCATGATTATTTCAGTTTCAAAGAGTTGTTATTCGAATTGAGAATGCCAAAACAATTTTAAGAGACAGTTACAAAAAAGTAGAAAAATTTAAACACTATTTAGTGTTTCATTTGAAATTAGAATATTAAAGACGTTTTACGAGTTCCCAACCGCAAATGCACTGCTTAAGGGTATTTCACAATAATTGAAATGATTAAAAATCAGTTAAATTGAAAAATATAGATGAAATTCAAAAATACAAAACTGTGAATTTTTTAAATCTTATAGCAACGACGTCACCATTGAGTAACTGTTTTAGTCCCTTTTTCAAGAAATTCAAATTTCGTTTTAAATCATTTTCTGATGCCAAATAGCTCGTTACATAACCAATTATATTAATGCGAATGTGCTCATTAATATTTTTATTAAAAAATATTTTTTTTATGTGACAACATATATGACTTGTAAATAGGCATAAAACAAATATTTTGGTAGACTATTCATTTGAACGATTACAATTATTATTTATGATGGAACTTTGAACTCTATTTCTGTGAAAAATTGCGGAATTGCCGCTTGTCATGGGATCGAAGTTCGAAATCATATCGAATCATCTATTTAATTGTAATTATCGTCTGGACTCCATTAAAAATGGGGTTAATTTTAAAACTGAATTTTCTAGTGACCCATAAGATACATACATGTATGTTTGCACGCAACAGTGGTTTCTATTAGTTAGTTATCTTGCATACTGCGTGGTGTATTAAAGTTATTTAACAAAGTGATATTGATAATAAGTCAACAAATTTACAGACTGGAAGTGCTTATTCTGAGAATTTATTTAAGAAACTAATATAAATTAATATGAATTTACTTAATTACTAGCAAAACGTGCCTGCTTCGCTAAGCATTTGATTTACAAATAGTGAAATTTCAAACTGAAAACTTATTTTTGTTAAAATAAAATATACCTTATATCATTGAGCGAATCTATATTTATTTGGTGGAAATTCCACAGCTTTGTTTTTTATTGACACTTGACGTTGAAATTTAACAATTTACATAAATCTAATAAATATAAATATTAATATGGAATCAACAGGAACAACTGCTCCGAGAGCTAGTACCCCTACCGACATTGAATTACACTGTTGATTCCGAACGATTATTAGACGAAGATACAACATATTCAAAAAAGAAGGAATTAAAATCCTTATTCGTCTAAATATTAAGATCAAAGATCTCACATTTGGAACGCGTCCTACCAAGTAGGCACAACGAACTGAAAGCCATATCCCACGATCAGATGGGCGCTGGCAGAAAGGCCTTTACAGGCTATATTATAAATATGGAATAAACAGAAACAACTACTCCGAGGGCTAATACCCCTACCGGCATTGAATTACCATTATAGCTTGTAAAGGCCTCTCTGACAGCGCCCATCTGATGAGACCCGATAGGTCGAAACCGGTCGTGGGATGTGGCTTTCGGTTCGTTGTGCCTACTTGGTAGGACGCGTTCCAAATATGAGATCTTTGATCTTATTATTTAGACGAATAAGTATTTTAATTCCTTCTGCTTTTTGAATATGTTAAATCTAATAGTTACGAGTTTCTTACAATTATATGCTAATTTCTAGTTAGTTCAGATAATTAATAATGGGAACTGTTCAACTCTAATTGGTCGTTTAATAATATACTATATTTCTGTTCTTAAATTTATTTATATCCGTAGATTCTAGGAGCATTAATTTATGACTTTTCTGAATTCAAGTTATATTTCTTTACAATTAAATATGTTGCATATTTATTATTATAGACATTATTTATATAATATATTTTTTACATATTATTACACGAAATATCAGTAGATATTCAAAATAATTGCTCTGTGTGTACCATGCTTAACTGCAAATATTTCTCTACTCTCACATCTCATTGGATAAAAATACAAAATAAAGTTTCTTGCTATAGTTCATTATTACGTTTCAAATGTATGAATAAACAATAAATTGATCATTGACTATTTTGTTTAGCTCAAGTTCAGTGCCGGCAGGATGTGCTCCATTCGCTAATTTCGATTTTTTTTTTGTTGATTTTCTTTTATCAGTCTTTAGCAAAGGGGTTGATGAAACTTATGAGAGGATAAAAAATGTTCAGAAATCAGCTTTCTGGCGGATGATCAGATTTCACAACATCCACTGTTTTTTTTTTAATGATAATGCAAATATAAAATAATGTGCGGATGCAACGTAATTAAATCAATTTAATTGCTGATAAATAAAAAAATGCAGAGGCCATGTTTGGCTTTCGGTATCGATAAAAAATGGTACTTTGGATATTTTAGGTCAAGCAATGACATGAAGCTGCATTCGTTACAAATTTGCAGAGATACTATTAATTGCAAATAACAAACTTCTGATTAATTATATTAACGATAAAAAAAATGTTTATTGAGGCCAAATGTGGGTGCAAGTTTAGGCGCCCCTAAAAAATTTAACATGTTAAAAAACAACACCGGAGTCAACACACGATAATCCCAGTCTGTCTGTAAAAATATAGCATCTAAGATCAAATTATACGTTAATTATCAGTGGCGGTTCTTGTCAAACATTGTGAATATTTGGTAATATTTAAAAAGATAAAATAAAACACTTTTTAATTTCCACTTTATACCTTTAATGCCTTAACGATCGTTTCACCCTACCAGGGCATCTTCAGAAGAAATATTTGTACAAACTATTATTACAACATCTCTTATATACCTACTCTTACTATTGTGGTGGGGTTATATCTACTAATTTATTTATTATTACAGAACTATACACATTTTCTATGTCATTTAATAAATTTATGTTATTATTTTTCATATGCTTTTTGATTTCCAAAGTTCCAATTTTTTTCCTTATTTCTCTTTATAAGTTTTTTTCTAAAATGAAATTATGTTTATTCTCTTTTATATGATTCATAAATGATGAATTTTCATTGTAATTTTTCAAATGTTCCTTAATTCTTTCTTTGAACGCTCTTCCAGTTCGTCCTGTATATATTGCACTGTAATTATTGCAATTTAATTTGTATATCCCATTTGAATCTAATTTTTCACTTTTATCTTTACTGTTAATTAAATATCTGGATAAATTGTTTGTAGTTTTGAATGAAATATGAAATTTATTATTTTTTTACTTATTAAATTTGAAGTACTCCCTATATACAATATAGATTTATAGTTACTAATTTTTGAAATATTGTGATCTAATGTATACGCTGATTGATAGTTTTTTGTTTTTTATTAATTAAATCTTCTATTAATTTCGGGGAATATCCGTTATTGACTGCTATTTATTTTATGGTATTTTTTAAAAATTTTATTATTCAATGGAAGGTTTAATAATCTATGTGTCATATTATGGAACGCTGCCAGTTTATGCTGAATGAGATGATTAGATGTTTTATTAATTAGACAATCTGTCCATGTTGGTTTTCGGAATATTGATATTTCGATCTTTTTAAATATTACAATATGATTCCCAATTTCCATAAAGTTGAGGCTGAAACTATTAGTTATGTGAATATTTGGAATTAAATGAATACTACCTTGGTATGTAAATAATGTAATTAGAAAAACGTTATTAGAAAACGTAGAAATAAACAGATATAAAAAACAAAGTATAATTTTAAATGACCAAGTAGAATGTAATAACTCCCCTCTACTGAATTTATTTTAATCTAATACCACTACTATTACAAGTAGCTATTTAAGGAACTGATGTATTTTTTTATAGTTAATAGTAAGTAATCAATTGCCTGAAGAAGTCTATGTTTGGGCGAAACATGTTACAAAATAATAATTTGTGAAAATCATACACAATTCTTTAATTTTCATTAGGTAAAGCTCGAAAAAATTCAATAAATACATAGATTCTGTATACCATTTTTACAAGAAATTTGATCATTTATTGTGAAAGAAAAAGCAATTATGTTTATTTTGTGAGATAAATAAATTCAGAAAATAGGCAAAGAAGTTCTTCAACAACTTCACCTGAATATCCGCCACTGGTTATTATCGGCGAATCATTCAACTTAATTGTAAATTATAATTGCACAAATAAAAATCCATACGATGGTACTTTGGTTTTTTTTTCAATTAAAAGTAGTGTATCTAAATCTGTTCATGATGATATGAATGTTGTTAGAGTGGGTGTTATGAAAACGCAGTAACCTCTGCCACATTGAGAAATAAAAATTTGCAATAATTTAAAACGTTTTTGCACTGATAATTGACAGGTCAAAAAGTATTCATTATCGTAACATAAACAACCATTGGGCTAATTTTTGTGTTTTTTTTTGTAATAATGTAATAATCAATAGATTTATTTTTAAATAAGACGAGATCAAACTGTGCACTTTGTACGTATTTTTTTATTCGGCAATAAACACATTTCACTTCATAGTCTGCGTTATTAATTGTATATTTAAAGTCAATTAAAAAAAACCGTGATTTACATATTCATTTAGCCAGAGTATATACATAAATATGTAATAAATATATAAATAAAATTTCTTGGAAACTGGTCACAATGTTTTATTAAATAACTCGATGTGCATTTCGCCCAGTTAAGGATTATCAAGAGTACTAAAGTTAATACAAAATTAAATTATATTTATATACATACAATACAAAGAAAGAGGGTGGGAGTTAAATTAAGGAACCGCTAAGTAATGGATTATTCCCGAAATCTAATTGGTCGTTCGTGAGAGGTTTTTTGGCTTTAATAGCTTTGTTTATTTCTACAATTTCAATTCGATCGAGTATAGGACCTCCTTTCACATTTTTTAGTAGTTTTAATTTATCTTTATGTAATGAGTGCTTATTAGCTAGGCCTGAGTTAGGTTTGTTAGTTTTTATATAATTGAAATGTTCTAAAAAACGGGTCTCAGTTCCTCTTTTTGATTTTCCTATATATATAGCATTACAATCATTGCAGAATATTTCATAAACACCACTTTTTTGTAAAACGTTATTATTTACGCTTAAATTTTTGTTGTTTACCAGCTTCTTACCACCTAAAGTATTGTTATTGAAATAAGCTGGTTTAATATTGTAATGATATACGGTTTTACCTACTAGTTCGCTTATCTTACCTAAATGGGGTAATTTCCTCCAAACGTTATTATTAGAGTTGGAATTAACTGGGTAAATGATGTTATTGAATTTTGATTTTTGTTTTTTCTTTAATAACTTATCAATGATATTTTCTGCTATTAATTTTATCAAATTTATTTCTTTTTTGTAATTTTGTTCCGATAAAGATATGTTGACAACTCTGTTTATCATAGAATGAAAGACCGCTAGTTTTATGTTACGGGGGTAATTAGAATCAAAAAGTATGTTACAATCTGTGTGTCTTTTCCGTAAATATCAAAGTCTAACCAATGGTTTTTGTTAATAGTAATATTTAAATCTAAGAAGTTTAATGTTTTTCCCCCAGTTTGTTTTGTTTATTAATGAAATTTAAGAAAAGTTCTAATTGCCTGTCGGTACCAATCCAAACACAAAACACATCATCAGCATACCTATGCCATACGGGTACATATTTTAATAATGAGTTTTTTGTATTGAACAAACTTAATTCAAATTTGTTCAAAAATAACCAGTTTCCGAGAATTTTTATTTATTTATTTATTATTTCAACATGGTTCACCAACAGCTAACGGCAGACACCTTTTATTACGTAAATATATTATTTAAATAATACTACTGGCTGGGGTGTGAACTCGCCTCAATAATGTCCCGTATGGTCGAGGACAAAACGTCGTCAATAGATTGACGTATGTAAACCCAGAATCCTGAATTAAACTTATCATTTATTCTAATATTACTTTTAGCCATTTTTAACTATTTCTACACTCTTATGAAGTATATTTTGTACTTTTCAGTTTGCATCACTGTGTGTTTAGATATTTTTGAAGCTCATGACTGTCGCCTAATATTTTATATTTCTGTATACCTTAACAACACATGGGCTGAAAAGTCCAGGGCCTAACAAAGAAAACAAAAATTGTTTTGTTCAAAATTGACTTTATTCATTAACATAATCTCCATCAAGATTAACACAATCGTTCCAGCGCCGCTCTAACATTTCAATACCACTTTTGTAGAACAATTTATCTTTTAGCTTAGCTTCAGCGATAACCTCTTCATTCGAGCGAAATTTCTTGCCGGCGAGCATTTTTTGGTCTGGGTCTGCGAACAGCCAGTAGTCGCTGGGAGCCAAATCTGGAGAATACGGTGGATGTGGGAGCAATTCGAAGATCAATTCATGTAGTTTTGCCATTATTTTGATTCACTTGTGACACGGTGCGGTGCGTTGTCTAAATGAAACAATTTTTTTTCTTTGCCATATGTGGTCGTTTCTTTGCAATTTCAGCCGATTGCATTATTGTGCTTTCGGGCGATTTGGACGAGGTTCACCAGTTGCTGACCACCCAGATGACGATCGTTTTGATTCCGGAGTGAAGTGATGGATCCATGTTTTATCCATTGTCTATATCGACGCAAAACATCCGGTTTGTTACGTTTAAACAAGGCCAAACACCAAATACTGCTCAGAATCATCAACACGTTCTTGTTTTTGTAACAAGTGAGCAAACGCGTCACCCACTTTGAGCAGAGCTTTAGCTTTCTCATAGTCAAATACTCATGCAATATAAAGCCAACGCGTTCTTTTTTACTGATATTCTTACGATATCAGCTAACTCACGCAATTTCACTTTTCGATCATTCAAAACGATTTTGTGGATTTTTTTGTTTTCTGGTGTTACTGCCTCATTTGGATGTCCACTGCGTTCTGCATCATCAGTGTCTGTCTCTACGACCACGTTTGAAGTCAGCAAAACAACGTTTTATTTTGTTTCGGTTCTTTCCGATGTCTCCATAACACTTTTCAAACCATTGCTCATTGCTTCGCTTGAATAGGTATTTTTTCCCATCAAGAAGCAGTGTAAAATTGAAACACGAAATTGTTTTGAAAATAATAAAAGTAGCTAAACCAAGTCACTCTTAGCACAATAAGTCAAAAACTAATGTATAGAACATCATGAAATTTTAACAGCTGTCTTTTGAAGGTTAGTACCAACTGAAAAAGAGGCGAATGCAATAAAACTAGCGCCATCTATGTGTTAGGCTCGGGACTTTTCAACCCATGTGTTAAAATCATCGATAAATAGTAAAAACTTACATACGGGTAATGTAAATTTCAGGTCGTTTATAAATGCTAGAATTAAAAGCGGTCCAAAGTACGATCCTTGAGGAACACCACATTTCACGTTTATGTCTCTTGTTTGAGGTATTTGAAAAAAAAAGTGTCTGAGGAACGGTGTAAAAGTAAAAGTAGGGTTACACTTGTTAAACTTTGAAACATTTATATGCCTTATTGCCTTTTTATTTCGTCACCGAAAAATCTCTCTTTTATTATTATGTGTGAATTTAGTAAACAGCGGAAGTAAAAGGGGAATTAACGATTTTAGTCAAAATAATAAAAGAATATCAAAATAAATAATAATTAATATAATCTATATGTAATTAGATGTGTTTTTAAGATAAAATAATAGGCTGATGCAAAAGACACGGTTTGTCAGTACCACGTTGTCTGCGTTCGGGGTACAAAGTACATTTTTAATCTTAAGAATACAATTCTTTCTCTATTTCTTCCAATTAACTATTAAATTATAAAACTCATTGTTGTTCGCACACATATACATATATTTTTTTCAATTAATAAACGCAATGTTATCGCAGCACTGAGACCGTTAGGCGTCCTCATTATTTATTTTAATCGCTTCATATTATAAAATACAAATTGCGGTCCAGTCAACAAACTCCCACAACATTTATGTGTGATCGCTAATTAGCCGGAATTCCTCTCATATAATAAATAGTGACCCTGACTTGTGCAAACATTATTTTAATATATGTATTAATTATTAAATTAGACGCTGGTCGACGGCCGCTTTCGACGTCTAGGCCTCTAGACTAGACGGTCAAAGTTCGAAAACTTTACCGGATGCATTCACGATCAAAGTCACGTTTTCTACATCTAATCGCACTTTTACCCTACTTTTTAATACTATTTTTGGAAAATTGCTAAAACTGTAACATCAAAATTATATAAAACTTAATCAGAAATGTTTATTAGTTCACTAATTAATTAGAGTTAGAGCAAGGATTTTAGCGGTCGAAGGATCAGTATTTTACGTGACAACAGTGGTATTGCTTACTACTACTACTAATAATAATCAAATACAAATAAAAAAACCAAAACAGAAGAGATTAACTGACACAAGTAAATAATATACATATGTATATTTTACTAATGTGGATCATGGACACCGTGTATATATGTATATCTATCTACACGATACAAAACAAAATGGTGGCACAAACCCTCTTAAAATGTAAAGATTACGCGGTAAACAAACAGATAACATTAATAATATAACCCCATACAACTATTTCGGCATTTTTATGGAGATTAATTTTACTATAGGTATCCTACAGGTAAAAGTTTAATCGATCATGCAAATCCCACCTCAAATTAATGAGGAATCTTTTTTTACGCGACAATGGTTTTTATTTTTTATCAAGTATACGTATATTTTCCATGCCAATTGGTAAATATTTTTTAATTATGTTACTTGATCTTTATAAACGGTCATATTCGCAAAACTAATGAATGGAATGTTTTGTCTAATTAAATAAAATAATTGGAAATAAATTAATCGGCTAGATTTAATAGACCGCAAAATATTTTTTAATAAAATGAATAAAAAAACAAACTTTTTTGTGTTTCATTCCACCAGCTACTCGTGCTGGTGGGCGGGCAGTCCCTCCGACCTACACTGTAATGCAAAACTGGAGGGTAGGGCGTAAGGCCCTTTTCAGCCTCCTTGCAGGAATCATGGGAATAGATGAATGGTGTGGTTAGAGAGAGAAAGATGAGACGGACGAAATGAAAACAAAAGGGAAGTGTGAAAGATTATCTGTAAATATTACACTATACCAGCATTTGCCTAAATGATCCAAGGAAACCACAGAAAACTTGGACCAGAGCAGCTGCACCAGAGTTCGAACCGGTGACCTCCCGAATGCTAAGCAATGATTTAGAGCAGTAGACCACGCCGCTCGGTTAAATTGAATGTAAAATGTTATATATTACGCCTATACATAAATCTCACATTCCTTATTTTCAATTTTGACGTGATTACTAAGAAAAAAAGATTTATTTCAACATTAACACAACACGTTTTCAAAAAGATAATTTAAGGTTCGGTCAAACAGCAAAAAAGGGCTGTCTGCTCGGGCGGAATGACCGCCGCAGACCACCACCTCGGACTAGAAAAATGTGGACAAGTCGTGGCGAACCTTGGAGCATAATAACATGGAAGCAGTATTCAATCTTAACTATAACAACGTGCTTGAGATATGAGGCCTGATTGGATCCGTCTTGCCAGCCGTATCTCTCTCTACCAATTAGGACGCGTTATAGCGAGAAAGCAGATCCAATTATATTTCCCATCTCAAGCACGTTGTTATAGTTAGTTAGTATTAAATGCTGCCTTGTGTTTATGTTTTTATGCTACAAGAGGCGAACGAATACGGAAACAGTCGCTGTCAAGAGCGTATTGTGTTTGTCTTGAATTCGTCAGTAATATGCAATATAAATATGGAATCAACAGAAACAACTACTCCGAGGGCTAATACCCCTAATGGCATTGAATTACACTGTTGATTCCGAACGATTACTAGACGAAGATATATAATATTCAAAAAGAAGAAATTAAAATCCTTATTCGTCTAAATTTTAAGATCAAAGATCTCACATTTTGAACGCATCCTACCAAGTAGGCACAACGAACCGAAAGCCACATCCCACGACCGGTTTCAACCTATCGGGTCTCATCAGGTGGGCCCTGGCAGAAATGCCTTTACAGGCTATATTATAAATATAAATATGGAATCAACAGAAACAACTACTCCGAGGGCTAATACCCCTAATGGCATTGAATTACACTGTTGATTCCGAACGATTATTAGACGAAGATATATAATATTCAAAAAGAAGAAATTAAAATCCTTATTCGTCTAAATTTTAAGATCAAAGATCTCACATTTTGAACGCATCCTACCAAGTAGGCACAACGAACCGAAAGCCACATCCCACGACCGGTTTCAACCTATCGGGTCTCATCAGGTGGGCCCTGGCAGAAATGCCTTTACAGGCTATATTATAAATATAAATATGGAATCAACAGAAACAACTACTCCGAGGGCTAATACCCCTAATGGCATTGAATTACACTGTTGATTCCGAACGATTATTAGACGAAGATATATAATATTCAAAAAGAAGAAATTAAAATCCTTATTCGTCTAAATTTTAAGATCAAAGATCTCACATTTTGAACGCATCCTACCAAGTAGGCACAACGAACCGAAAGCCACATCCCACGACCGGTTTCAACCTATCGGGTCTCATCAGGTGGGCCCTGGCAGAAATGCCTTTACAGGCTATATTATAAATATAAATATGGAATCAACAGAAACAACTACTCCGAGGGCTAATACCCCTAATGGCATTGAATTACACTGTTGATTCCGAACGATTATTAGACGAAGATATATAATATTCAAAAAGAAGAAATTAAAATCCTTATTCGTCTAAATTTTAAGATCAAAGATCTCACATTTTGAACGCATCCTACCAAGTAGGCACAACGAACCGAAAGCCACATCCCACGACCGGTTTCAACATATCGGGTCTCATCAGGTGGGCGCTGGCAGAAATGCCTTTACAGGATATATTATAAATATAAATATGGAATCAACAGAAACAACTACTCCGTGGGCTAATACCACTACCGGCATTGACCTGATAGGTTGAAACCGGTCGTGGGATGTGGCTTTCGGTTCGTTGTGCCTACTTGGTAGGACGCGTTTAAAATGTGAGATCTTTGATCTTAAAATTTAGCCGAATAAGGATTTTAATTCCTTCTTTTTGAACATGCAATAGTTTAATTCCATCTACATTATGTTTCTAAATTTCTGCCGATTTGCCCCATATAAAAGACATTGTACTCAATTTACAATTTATTTTATAAATGTCGCTTTTTTAGAATTGCAGATTTTTTGTTTATTATTGACTAATAGTTTGTCTAGGCTGCGTTTATTTACACATATAGTATTTACACCAGTTTTATTTAGGATACTACATATTTTGTAACTCAATTTTTGGTAATGATTAATAAAATCATAATTAATTTCATTTTTCTTATGGCCAGAGTACAATTGCTTAGTGATAAGATTTCTCTTCATTTTATTTAAATCCTTGTCACTGTTTTTAGCAATCATAGTTCTTTTTATTTAATGGAAATTTTAATAAGCTATATATAATAAGTTTGGTTGGAATGTGTATTTATTATTTCATCTGTATTGGTTGGCTTTCTGTATATATTATTGTTTAGTGCATTATTATTGACTGTAATATTTATGTCTAAATTTTTTTTATTGTGAAACGCCGTTTTCGCAGTGTTTAATATCAATGTAACTACTTTTAGTTAAAAAATATATATATGGAATCAACATAAACAACTACTCCGAGGGCTAATACATCTACCGGCATTGAATTACACTGTTGATTCGATTGAATATTGTTAAACGGAGATACAAGAGATATCCAAAAAAAGAAGGAATAAAAATGTGGGGATCTGTGATCCTTGGTAGTTAGACAAATAAGGATTTTTATTCCTTCTTTTTCTGGATACTTTTAGTTAGCCAGGCCACGAAAAGGGATAGCCTCCCTCTGCGGAGTTTACATTGTAAATAATTGCTGGTTTCAATAAATAAATAAATGTCGTTACCATTGTGCTTTAATATAGGTAGATGTACCTTTTAAAAATAATTAACTTAAGTATGTTTTCTATTAAAGTAAATTTCTTTCGTCAACCCACAATACAATTTTTCGCTAACGTTTTATAAAAGAAGCTTTTTTAAATTAAAAATTCCGATTGTCACATATTTTTGTAAAATGGTTTCTTAACACAAAAAAATTTTTAAAACGCAGAATTATATTTAGACACCATCGCAAAAAAGAGACAAATATATCGAACCAATTAATGTTGTAATTAATTAAACGATATCGCCGTTGCATAAATATTTCTACTAAAAAATTGCGCGTGGCATATGATAAATATGCAAATTGTTGATCAATTAAAATGTTACCAATTAATGAAGCACAAAATATTTTGGGCTAAGTTCGAGAATAATTTCGAAGGTCACAATTTTTTAATAGGGGTCTCGGTCTCGATTTCATATAAACATGAGTAAAAATTTAAAACGTAGGTAGTTGTCTTCAGATGAAAAAAAATATATGAATATATCATTTAGAATAGTACTATTAATGGTAATTTTTCATGTAAAAATTATTTTTGAAATTTTGAACGTTGAAAAAATTTTTGTCTGTTTCATAAAATATCATGATATGTAGAACATGAAAAGAAATCCAGTTAATTTGGAAATTCTTTCGAATTTATATTAGTTATAATAACCGAGCGGCGTGGTCTTTTACTTCTCTTCTGTCTTCATTTCGTCCGTCTCATCTTTCTCTCCCTAACCACACCACCCACCCTTTCCCACGATTCCTGAAAGGAGACTGAAGAGGGCCTTCCGCCCTTCCTTTCGGCTTTGCATAACAGTACACCGCCAGCCCACCAGTATTAAGTTTTGTTTTTTAAACTATAACCATCCTGTTATGGGAAACCTAGATTGTGTTGCATTTTTAAATGGCCTCGATCATGTAGATTTTACATGGTTAAAATCTGCGATTATCCTGGGATATCAAGGTGAATTTTTAACATAAAACTTTAAAAACAGAATTTGAACTAACATTTGAATTAAAATCTGGGTTTTCCGCATTATGTATACGAATTTTAAAGAATTTTGAAAGTTAACTAGATCTGTTTTCAAGGCATTATAAAAGTTTTAGATTTAATGACAATTGGAATTATCCAGGCAAAATTTCTCTTAGCTTAAATTTCTAGAATAATCTTTACATGATAAATTACCATTAATGGACCTCTAATAATAAACGATCAAGTTTTATTTATATCGGAAATAGTTTCTTCTCGTTTGAAAGGATCTAAATAAGTTTTAGTGCACTTAATAAATAAAATAAATTATCCAATTTCCTCTTGATTAATATAACTGTGTACTACTACTAAGTACTCTACACACATTTGAATACAAAATTTCAATTTTTACAGTTACACCCAATTTCTATTTTTCCATTTATTAAATAAAAAATATTATTTTGGAAAATCTCCTGGCCCAGTTTTGATTTCTTAAAAATTGTGACTAATCTTGAAACTAGGTATTATTATTAAATATTGTCAATAGAATATTGAGATAACGCTGGTGATAATTACGTATAGGAAGCAGAAGTTAGATTTGTATATACGGTAATGTTCAGTGTTACTTAAAGTACACAATGCATGTTGAACTTTCTTCTTTTGTGCATATGCATAGGACGTGATCCCTTACGATTACACACACTAGCCCGCTTAATTTTACGTAAAACGACCATTTAAAGACCCTGATGCGTGCACTTGTAGTAGCGATGGAAAAATCAGTGGGTACCTTTGATCCATCTACGTAAGTTATTGGGACATGATACGCAATGATCAAATTTGGGGGCAAACAAACAAACAAAGACAGACGGTCAACAAAAATTCAGTAGCATGTGAATTTGGTCACGTCCATCATTAAAAAACAAAAAAAAAATAGACACAAGGCTTTCACATTCTGTTTGAGGCGTTTTGTTTTTTTACATTTAACTGATAAAAATATATTTCTAATCTTAGAATACAGCGTAAATTACCCACAAAGAAAAGAATTAAATCGAGAAAATCCTTGACTTGGTTGATTTGCTTTATAACATTGGTCAACAAAATCAGGGGTAAAGAAGAAAAAATATAAGGATAATTGAATATTAATAAAACACCAATTTGGTTAATTTTCATATAATTGTATAATAAGGTGTTTCACGCGCACTGCGCCTTCTTCAGCAGTTTTACATGAAACTTAATCTATCTTACAAGGTTTGTTGTTAAATACTATTGGGGTGGGTGGGGATTGGGAAGACGTTCAGTAATGGTGAGGTACTTAATTCTATTTGTTCATTTATTAAATTATCACTATTTTTATGCTTATTTATTTCTAATATTTCTAGAAATGACAATTTAAAACTATTATTGTATATGGTATGCAAAATTTCAAAATTGTCATTAAAAACATGGTCATGGTCTATTAAATGCTTTGCGTAATTTGAGCCTGTTTTATGTGAAGGTAGGATTTTTTATGTTCATTTATTCTAATATTGAAATTTCGAGAAGTTTTCCTATATAGTAACTGTTACATGAGCTACATGAAATTTTATAAACACCGGATTTGTTTTTATTATCAATTTTGTCTTTGTTATTCTTGAGTAATTTGCTTAAAGTGTTATTAGTTATAAAAGCTACCTTATAGTTAAGACTTTTTAATAAATATGAAATATATTTGGTTTGTTTAAATACTCTGTACTTTAGTTTCTCAATTTTAAGGGGGTATATTAATTTTATTGCTTTCTTGTGTAGTATTATATGGAAATTAACCAAATTGGTGTTTTATTAACATTCATAATGAATTTCCGTCAAGTAAATGTAGATTCTATTATATATAAGGATAATTAATATCTTCCGACGTAACTTGCTACGCTGAGTCCGCATCTGAACTCAGAGTTGGACCAGAACGTTAGGAATTTGAGATTGAGGAATCTCAATAAAAAATTTTTTTACAACTTGGGTGAAAACAATTAAATGAGTAATCATTTCCGAGGTATCTTTTACTACTGAATAAGAATCTAGCCTCAAAATTAATCTTGCACATTAAGATTTTAAAATCCAAATGGTTATAATTTGGCTTGTTAAGTTTTATGATTAGGACATCTAGAAATATTCATGTGAGCCAGATTCTATAACGAAAATAATTCTTTCCTTCGTATTTTTTTTTATTTACAATGAACCATAGCAAGGCCCTCTTTTTTGAAAGCCGTCTCATTTTCGAAAGCACTATTATAATGACTTGAAAAAAAGATTCAGAAAAATTGTAATCACTTTCGATGTATTTATTCATCGATGTGAACTGGACTTTGGCCCAGAAAAACTCCAGCACATAGAAATTTTGAGATATTCTTATCAAAGAAATTAGCATCATTTGAATCTTGAGGTTAATATATTTCAGAATCTTGATGCCTAAAGGCAATTCTTATCTCAAACCAGCTATCCATTGAAGTAAAAACGAAAATAAAACGGAGTTCTGTAGAATTGAACTAAATAAAACACTAAAACCCAACTTCGGCATAAAAATAACGTTTACAAAACCTGAAACAAGTTTCAACACGAGGTGTAGTTTATCCTCATTTAGTTATGATCTCTAACTAAATAAAATTTGTGCGCTTTTGTTATTTGGACTACCATAAATATAAATAAAAACATGTATCAGTTTATCAATTAACTGAAGAAGGCTCATGTAATAAAGGCGAAACGTACGATTTATTTGCGATAGTAATTTTTTTTACCCCTACGTTGGCATTGATTTTTGCAATGGTATTTTGAAAAGGGGAACAAATGGAAATTGGATACTTGATTTCTACTATGCTATTCACGAAATAAAAAATAAAATTGTGCATAAAATTTGAAAAGAAGCGAGGTGTGTGGGTAATGCGAAATCAGAACCGGACTTACTCTGGGCATTTTCACTAGGTCAGCGCGCAGTTGGGCTCCAGCAGGAAGCAGGGACGCTGACGTTGCGGTGACGCTGGCGTCTTCTGTTGTCTGTCGTGGTTTGATTTGGTTGGCGTCGGCTGTGGTCTTGTATGCGGCGGGGATGAAGACGGTGGCGAAACCCTCGGTGGACGGGATGTAAACCGGTGCACGCGATCCCGCCACCGCCGTTAGCGACCCCAACATCCCCCCGCTTTACTACACGCAAACCACCCCCAAGCGCCCCAATAATAACCTACCTCTACCAGTTTACTCAACTAATTCGGAATGTCTATACGTATAAGCACCTACAGTGCGTTTCATACTTCGTATGTTTCGATTATACAGGGTGATTCAAATAATAATAACTGTTAAAAAAGATCCCGTTTGCATCATCATTGTAGGTCTTTAAATATTCGACTAAATGTATTTTTCTCTAGTTTTGTATCAAATTTAAATATGAAATCAACAGAGACAACTACTCCGAGGGCTAATACCCCTACCGCCATTGAATTACACTGTTGATTCGGAAATATTCTTAGTCGAAGATACGAATTATATCCAAAAAAAGAAGTAATATAGATAAGGTTTTCACTTTTTGTAACTTCATATTAAATAAAGTAAAACAAAAGTAAACGGTTACAAAACTTTTTTTTATTGTAAATCCACAATAATTATTTCGCTACACTGTGGCTTCTTCAGGTGGAAGAAATATAAACTTAAATTTAACAGCAATTGTCTTATATACTACATTGTGGAAAAAGAAGAAGGTGGGGAGTTTTTACTTATCAATGTACAATACTAATATACAACTAATAATACATTAAGTTTATTTTAACAAATGTGAAAAGAATGAAAAAATAAAAAATATTTTTTATTTTTTTAATTTTAAAGTTACAGAGTGACGTATTAAAATAAAATTTGATTTACAATATAAAAGAAGAAATTCTGTTTAAACAAATATTAAAAAAATATTTAATAGAGGTAAATTGTTTAATTCTCATTGATCATGTAAAATCATACCTTTTTTATTGAGTTTATTTATCTCGAGGCTCTCTAATAAGTTTAGTTTTTTAATTTTATTTGCAAAGTGTAAGATTTTAAAATCATCGTTAAAATTATGTTTATTTTCAATAAGATGTTCGGCATATGTAGAGGTGGTTTTATTGTTTTCAAAACTTATTGAAAATAAACGTAATTTTAACGATGATTTTAAAATCCTGCACTTTGCAAATAAAAGTAAAAAACTAAACTTATTAGAGAGCCTCGAGATAAATAAACTCAATAAAAAAGGTTTGATTTTAAATAATCAATTAGAATTAAACAATTTACCTCTATTAAATATTTTTTTAACATTTGTTTAAACAGAATTTCTTCTTTTATATTGTAAATCTAATTTTATTTTAATACATCACTCTGTAACATTAAAACTAAAAAATAATAAAAAATATTTTTCATTTTTTCATTCTTTTTACATTTGTTAAAATAAACTTAATGTATTATTAGTTGTATATTAGTATCGTACATTGATAGGTAAAAACTCCCCACCTTCTTCTTTTTCCATAATATAGTATATAAGACAATTGCTGTTAAATTTAAGTTTATATTTCTTTCACCTGAAAAAACCACAGTGTGGCGAAATAATTATTGTGGATTTACAATAAAAAAAAGTTTTGTAACTATTAACTCTTGTTTTACTTTATTCAAAAAAAAAGAAGGAATTAAAATCCTTATTCGTCCAAATATTAAGATCAAATATCCCACATTTGGAACGCGTGCTACCAAGTAGGCACGGCGAACCGAAAGCCATACCCACAACTGGTTTCGACCTATCGGGTCTCATCAGGTGGGCGCTGGCAGAAAGGTTTTTACAACAGGCTATATGATAAATACAAATATGGAATCAACATAAACAACGGAAAACATTTTCAGAAACCATGATTGACAATCACGTCTTTATAAATATTTTATTTAATGAAAGGATGTAAAACTTAAGTTTATTGGCTGTTTTTTTTTATAGAAACAAGTATTCCAATAGGTAAACCAATTTATACAGAGCTAAAAAGATGGTGCTGAACCAGAAGGAAAAAGTATGATCACCATTTCCTGGCAGTTTCCCTTACCCAAATACAGCGTGTCCAAAATATTTCAGGTTAAAATAAAATAGGACATAGAAAAAAATGCTGAAATCAAGATAACCTAGAAGACCCACATTTTGAACGGACAAGAGAATAAAAAGAAGATCTCAAAGAGATCCGTGGATGTCAGGGCCAAGAATAACTAGTTATTAAATTAATACTTTTATAATATTGTTTACTATCCAACCCTTTTAAAAAATAAGAAATAAAAAATATTTTTGTAAAAGATTTACTTTTGTTGCGTATGATTTGCCCTATTTCATTAAATAAAATACTTAAAGACGTGATTGTTAACCACTGTTTCTAAAAATGTTTTATTACATTTTACATATGATACCAAAGCAGGATACACAAAGATACCAACGGGATCTTTTTTTTTTAAACAGTCGCTTTAGTTTTGTCTAATAATTTATGTGTGTAAATTGTCAGCACCGTATTCTATTTGTAAATTTGAAACAAATATGTATTTTAATAACATACTATTCCGTTAATTTTGTGCTAGTTATTGTATTATTTTTTAAATTATATTTTTTTACTCAAATTTCGCGTATGGAAATTCTCGAAAATCGTAAATAATACCTTTATTATAGTACAGAAACCAATTATCAGCTTGAAACGAATGCATTATACTATCAACTTGTTTTCATTGGAATAACATGATTAATAATGATCAGAAGTATTAGAATCAATAGCACCGCCAAGAGCTTAAACTTAATACTTTTCTTCTTTTCAATAATAAAAAATTTGGAAAATTTACTATTCATAAATAATTGGAATATATTATGTGCTACGTAATTAAATTACCTCACAAGTATTTAGCAAATAAACTGGCCTGCTAAAGTCCACTGTTTTTTATGTCTATGAATCGGTAAATCTTTAGATATTAGATATTTAACTAAGTTAAAAAAGGAAGAAATATCTGCAGCAGTTATTAAAAAAAAGCTTACATGACAAGTAATTAAGAAGAGCATAAAATTTTCGATAAAAAAGGTTTCGGGCAGCTTTTCATTAAGATAACACTGTTAATTTATTAGCTTCCAAAATTTAGGAATATTTTTTGATTAAGAAAAAATCGATTTCACAATACAAACATTAAGAATTATGGTTCATATTAACATTTTCCTCTTTTATTAACCCATTAAAACCCAAGTTGAAATATGAGGAAAAGAAATCTCTAACATACGAGGCATATTTCTTAAGTAAGTACCGTTTTGAAATTAATAAAAAACGTACAAAGATATCTTAATAATTTTTACACGAAAGCCTGTACCTTAATCTACTTTTCTACATAATTTCCTTCAATATTGAGGCATCTGTCATAACGTTTGACCAGTGACCAGTTTTTGAATACCCTTTTCATAGAACTCTGCCACCTGACTTGTTAACTATTAACCACTGCATCACAACTATTTTGACTTCGTTATCGTCTTGAAGACGCTGACCGCCCAGATGTTTCTTCATGTGCAAGAACAAATAGTAGTCACTGGGCGCCAGATCAGAGCTGTACGGAGGATGATCTGGAGTCCCCAGTTAGAAGATGAGATTAGATTAGATATTTGGCCCAATTAGCTACATGCGGACGGACATTGTCATGCACATTTGTGCGGTCATCTTTAAATGCTCTCACCCACTTCCTTACCATTCCATCACTCATAATGTTTTGTCCGTAAACTGCACAGATCTCACGATGAATATCAATTAGTTTTAATCCTTCAGCACTAAGGAATCGTATAACAGACCGGACTTCACAGTCGGCGGGACTCACGATTTTCGGAGGCATCTTAAACACTCAGTAAACAACGTGAAGAAGCGTGAATCAAACTTTAATGGCGTCAGTGCGTAGGTGAGAGACGTAGGTACTCAGTGCGCATGCGCAGAACGCTGATTGCAGCGCTGCGACGACAAAATTTCAAAACGGTACTTACTTAAAAAATATGCCTCGTATTGTAGTCAGATTTCATTTTGTTGGTATTTTGTTCATAATAGACGACAATGCCTAGTGAAGTAGTTTTCTCGTGCTTTCCTTATGGAAAACAAAAATGTTCCTTTTTTAGTTTAGTTACAAATGATTACCGCCCAAACATTTACATTTACAGGCACCATAATGCCCAAGAAAAAAGAAAATATCGACAAAAGAGGGTGAAATGAAAAGTATACAAAAATTACAATGTCGAACCTATCAAAAGTAACAATATGCATTCTGTTTCGGCTAATTTTAGATCCTCTACCTTCCTGCTTCCGTCTGACATATATGTATTAGGTTTTTTTGACAGATATCATAAGTTCAAAGCGTAAATTTTTGCCTTTTTGTGAGCATTACCACGCGAAGTAAATAGTCAAAACAATTAATTAATTAACAGAGTAGTCATTTCCTACATATTATTTATCGCTTGAACATTACGATTTTGAAATATGTTAACCCCAAAATGCAAATGATGCAAACATGGATTGTTGAGTTTTAATATTACGATATCTCGAAATTTTAATTTCATTTTCAATTGGTCAACGAAACTCAAATTTTAGGAGATTATTCTTAAGACACGGTACGAAAAAAAAGACACCTTAATTAAATATATAAGGATTTTAATATATATTTATATATAGGTAATGGAAATATTCTTTAAGTTAAAAAATTGACGCTTCAATTGAATTTATCGAAGGAGTGATAACATTGTTACAGTTTATCCTATATGTCAAAGAGCAATCAGTAAATATACGAAATTTCCGTTCTCGAATATAAAATGTAACGGTCTAATTAGGATTCCCGATAATTAAAAATAACTAATAGACAAAATATTTTAAGTCAACGGAAAAAATCAATATTAATAAAACCATTTAACTATATCTGACTGTTCCGGATCACAGCTAATCCTTTTGACTGAGTTCAGATCAAAAGTCCTCGATTTTTGTTTATAAATTAACTGCATGATATTTAGAAAAATAAAACTATTTTTATCGTAAGTGGAGGAGTAAGCTATTAGTATGATGGTACAATTTCTAGATATCTTACGAAAGTTTTATTTATTTAAGGTACTACATCAATAAGTAGGCTCTTTTATTTCTTTTTACGCAATAACGAACTTTGTAACATCCTATAAAATTTCGGAAAATTTCTGATAAGTTATCTATAAGAGAGAAATAACAAAATTCAAGCTTTTATATGGCAACTTACGATTATTATAATACATCCGTAGATGTATGCGTATTGTTGTACAATTTCCTAACTGAATGTTTTATTTAAATAACTAGAACTACCTAACGGAAATCCTTTAAAATCTGCTAACGAAAAATAGTGGCAAAAATTTCCTGGTAGCAAACACTCGGTACTAAAACTACTTCATCGTATAACGACACGAGACAAACTGGAGTGTTTCGAGTTCGAAAATTTCCATTAAAGATTATTAACAAACTTTCTTCAGTTTGACGTTGACAGGTATTCAGAAAGTTTTAAACACCTCCATCGATTTATTCATGTATCGTACGTATATCAAAGGTGGTGGCTACGTCTTTCAAGCGTAAATATATATATATAATGTAACACATACTATGTATGCACGCTCCTATTGTAGTATAACTAGAGGTCAGCGACACAAAATTAAAGGATAACTATTATAGTATTATAAACATCATATTGTCCTGATTAATTAGAAACAAAATCAATTAATATTGCAAGAATAATTATAGAAGTTAAAAATCCAGCATTAAAAAAGTTTGAGTTGCATGCAATTATATGAGAGTTTGTCCCATTGATATGTGTCCAGGGCCGTAGCTCCAGGGGACTGAGCTTCCCCCCCCCCTCCCTAGAAGGATCTCAGCACCTCCTCAGTCAACAGCCAGCATTTATAGGAAATTTGAGAAATTTCGAAATTTCCACATCGAATTTATTTTTTAAAAAAGCAGGCCGATCCGTTGCCGCATCCCCCATCCCGTTTGTCTATGCGAAGCGATCTGTTTACGCCGGTTTTGTTGCATATTACGCGTTTGCGGCGGTCTCCAATTCACTGTAATAACATTTGCCATTGCGCCAATACGCCAATCTTCATTATCTTTCGGCTCGAACGGGACGGAATAAGAGCGATCGTCACTACGACGAGATCGATTATTAGCTGAGACAACAGACGTGATTATTACTTCGACAAGGAAGGAGCCATGTATTAATAAGACAATCACAAAAAGGTAGGATTATTAATACATTTACATTTATCTATAGATACTACCAAAGTCATTTTTGAAAACTATTCCAGCATCTTACAAGCCTTGGAAGAGATTGCGGAGAATAAAAAGATAAATGGGGAATATGTGCCTGCAGGGACTGGTATTCTTGTCACCATCCGAAAAATTGAATTTCGATTTTGCCTATGCCTCATGAAGTACGTTTTGGAAATAATTGAACCAGCTGACAAAATTTTGCAGTCCAAAGTCTGAGTCGAGTTTAATAGATTCCATCAGGGTCGTCGACGCAGCCATTCTAACCTTGGAAGGAATCAGGAACGATACATCCTACACCCAAGCAAATTATTGATGGATTTCATAATTTCTGATAAAATAGGTTAAAGATCTGAAACCGATGACGATCCTTCGAAAATTTTGAAAGCTTTACACATAGAAACTTTGGATTTGATGCTTGCGGAACTGCACTTGAGATTTTCTCATAACAAAGATCTTTGCACGTCCATTACAAGCTAATTTGATTCATTTGGCGTTTGAAAAAGTTGATATGAAGAATATTGATTTCTTTGAGGTAATGCGAAATTTTAAAGACTATAAACTGCGAAAATTACAACTGTTTTGAGAGTTTCCAATTATTTTAATTGTGCCCACCCTTCAGCCCCCCTAATATCAAGGGCTGGCTGCGGCTCTGTAAGAGTCGCGAATTATTGTGAATCAGCTTTTGTTGACTTCATCATTAAAAAAATCATTTATTTAACGGGTTCTATGATTTTAATAAACAATTTTACGATTCACGTGTACTATTCCCACGTAAATTTGTTTCTCATTCGAGTTTATAAGTTTTGCTACCAGCTGGGATCCCAACTGCAACACCTTTTTATTCTTATTGGAAAGTTGTTTGCTATTTTAAAAAAATTAACAGCAACTACATTTTTGGTTGCAAAAGCTCGACCACTGGCTATCATATATATTAAATCTGTGTATAAATAAATTTGTGATACAATAATGAATGCACAACTTAAGCAAAATATTCCAGACAATTTATTTTGTTGCATTTGATATCATTGCAAGGGTCATTTCAAACGTCAAAACAGAAGTGTTTACACGTAGATAAAAAATTACAATAAGTACATTTCGCTTTAAATCATTAATAACTAACTGTCCTTAAAACTTAACAATACAGTTACTAATTCCTACATGGCATTTTAATTGGTGTTATATCTAAATAAATCGGTAACTACCAAAATCAAGACACTCACAATACCAATAATCTAAAATCCTGACAGACTAAAAATGTTTGACAATTTATAACCCCAATGGGTATTACGTTAGGTTAGGTTAGTTTTTTTTAATTTCTGCATTTAAGGGTGCAGAGATTTTAGATTGTCTGGGGTTTGAAGTGGATCCTAAATAAATTTGTTTGTTCTTGATAAAATATAAACGGCTAAAACTATTTTTAAAAATCCAAACGAATGCAATCTACCCCACACATGAAAAGTTATTGTAATGTCGTGAATATAAGAAAAAAGTGGGCCCAATTTTTTTATCATTCCTATCAATGAATTTGTAATTGTATAGAACAGGGGTATAAACAAAATGCGTACATTTATTTTGAATATACCATAATTAGGTAAACACGGTATTTAAGCATAAGTAATATATAAAATATGTATTTTGACACATGAAAAATGTTAAAATAATTTAACAAATACCAACAAAGTGCTTTTAGAAAAGTTGATTAAATGTTCAACTGTTAAATAAATAATTAACAGTAATTTGTTTAACGCACTTCCCGATGCGCAGTTAAATCAGAAATTATCCATATTTTTTATCTATTTGTTATTCATACATTTTTTTAATACACAATATGTTATTTTTGTTAGTGTCAGAATTATGTTGCAATTCTTACAAAAATTTAATAGAATATACCTAATAACATGCAATCGCATTAATTTTTTCTTAAAAATTATTACATGACATTTTATTTTAACTAACCCTTTAGCAAATAATTACTTGGTATATCCTACATTAAACATTTTTGTTTGCACAATTGCAATTTCCTTTAGAACCAATAAACAATAAGAAATGGTGGTGACCTATCCCAAGCTAACTATTCATTTTTGAGAAAATTCGAAATTTTATCAGAATTTAACAAAAAGTTAAAAATAAAATGAAGAGTTTAAAAATAGTAAATAACGTGTAAATGCACGAGATTAGATGAAGATATTAAAAATTGGGAACGAACCAAAATAGATGATAAATATTAAAAAACAAATGAAAAAACTACAGATTATCTCATACAACGAGGGAAAAAATTGTTACTGTTGTCACGCCCCCGTCTGGACTGCCGCTAAGTTACAAAATACGAATTCAATAATTAATATCGCATTAATGTATTTAAAACTTACCCCTACTAAAAATTCTTCAAATATTTCATTATTAAAGATAAAAACACTCATATCGCTTTTTACTGATAGTTTTATATATTTTCACTTTTCACTGTAATTGGTTAAAAGATAATTAAAGAAAATTAATTGCAACAAACAATAAAATTAACTTTAGCAATTTCTTAATGCTTCCTGTTATCTCATTATTTCCAGAAACATTGTTTTTTTTTTCGTAACAAACAACAGATAAAAGTATGAATTAGGTATTTAAATAATTTAGTAACCCATATCGTATTGTTTTCAAAAATATTATAAACAAAACTAACCTCAACATACAATACAATCATTCTTGTAAAAAAATATAAATATATATTAATTTTGTTTGGTACAACAAAAATGAAAAACTTGAAAAATGTTGTAATTGTTAAAGTTATCTAGAAGTGTAATACTGACTTTTTTTACATACACGATTTAAGCTTTTAATGGAGATAAACTACTGAGGTACTTTTGCACTCGAAAAATAAAAAGATAATCTTTGAACTTCCCACGCGTTCACAGTTAAATTGGAAAAAATGGAAAAATGGAAAAATATATAGGTACGTGCATGATGTTCTAAAATGTTTACTATACAATTAATTCAAAAATAAAGTACATACAACCCAGAAAAATATTAAGTAACGAAATTTCAATACCACTTGGAAAGAAATGCCTAAACATCAACAAAACAAAAAAATTCCAGTTTGGAAAGAATTAGGGAAAACACTTGTTTCTAATTTTTGTCATAGTTTATTTTTGCAATTTAAAATATTAAAGAACTGAAATTAGATGGTGGGGTGAGGTTTTGATAACGAATGTGAAAGCCAATATTTCGTGATTTAAGGGTTTAAATCAAAAGGACCTAAAATTAAGATGACCAATCTTGTGTGTGGTGTTTTCTGTGTTGAATTTTTAACGAAATAAATGTCTGATATCAAAATCGATGACAATTGTCTGTTTGAAGAAATTAGAAGACTGAATGTAAATTTTAAATTCTGATAAATTAGAACGATGGGAAAATTTTTATACTGAAATTGATAAAAGATAGGTGGAAATGTTTAACCATTTCAAAAATGAACACATTTCATATAAACAAAATTTACTAGAAAATTTGGAAATTAAAAAAACATTAAAACAAAATAAGGACCTTGTCAGTAACCAAACAGAATTATATTCAGGAAATACTCCACTATTATTAATCACCCTTTGACGTCGGTAGGTTTACCCATAATATTATTATAATTTACATATTATTGGTTGTGTTCCATTTACCTATAAATATGTTTACCATTTATGTTAGTTTTGAGATTGTACCTACTCTTTGAAAATGACCGACTAATGGTGGAACCAACTGTCAGATTGCTAATAAATATTATTTTATGAAAGTTTACCAAGCGAGTCGTTTTTCCTTTATAATAATTTTGTATTTTCAAAAATATGTTGGTTTAAATACTATCATAAACATTTTACTTTGTTCAATTAATTTTCAGGAATGTTAGATCTGCTCTAAAGCATACAATTAGTAAAAAATAAAACAGTTTTTATACTAGAGGATAGAAGGACATAATGGACCACTGGGACTAACTCGCTTACGTCGTTTAATGACTTGATCTACCTCTCTGCTACTATTTGGACGTTTAAAAAGGAAATATACATTTTCGTAAAGTAAATTTGGAAATACTCGAAATGTTTTTCGAAAAAAGAAAACATACTCAATAAAAATTTATTATAACTAACGAATAACCCCTTTTAGGATTTTTTGGCCATACCCTTGATATTTTATTTTAAACAAACCTATTAATAAAATTTACATACATAAACATTTATCAATAAATGTGTAAGTATTTTCTAACAAGCGCTTTTCGAATTAAATATACGAAATAGGACAGCCCATTTGAAACCACCAAAAGAAATAAATTTTAGTAATGATCTATAAACGTCGGTTAAAATAAATATAGGGAATGCTGAAACGATTTCACCTGAACCCCGAAAAACCAAATCGTGAGTGGATGTAATAGTTCAGTTGTGAATTAAAAAAAAAAAGACAGAAACTGTTCAGGTTCGTTATTATTCTGGTAGTGATATCGAGTGATATTTCTTGCACGTGGTACTGCGAGTTCCAGGAACGATATATCGAACGTAAGATTTATCTAAAGATAATACCAAGTGTTGCTGGGAGTTTATTGACTTTATAAATTCTACCCTACCTTGGATGCGTGAATTGCCAACATTAATTATAGAGGGTAATTTGACATAGAAAAAACGAGTAGATAGATACTCCTATTAAGAATGGCAAATTGTAAAATAAGAATTTATGCACGAAGTTTTCAATGAATTTACCAACAACGACGTTGCTCAAACAAAAGAAAATATAAATATTTACTTATTATATTTTAGCTAACTAAGGATATAATACATGGGCTGAAAAGTCCCGGGGCTAACATAGAAAACAAGTTTTTTTTCCTTCAAAATTGGCTTATCAACGTAATCTCCTTCAAGAGCAATGCAATCATTCCAGCGCCGCTCTAACATTTCAATAACACTTTTGTAGAACAGTTTACCTTTTGAGCGAAATGTCCTGCCGGCGAGCAGTTTTTGGTCTAGGTCTGCGAACAGCCAGTAGTCGCTGGGAGCCAAATCTGTAGAATACGGTGGATGTGGGAGTAATTCGAAGTTCAATTAATGTATTCTTGCCATTGTTTTGATTGACTTATGACACGGTGTGGTGCGTTGTCATGATGAAACAATTATTTTTTATTTGCCAAATGTGGTCGTTTCTCTGCAATATAATTACTACAATTCACTGTTGATGGCATTTCCCTTCTCAAGATACAAAATAGTCAATGAATATTACACCACGCACATTCCAAAATACCGAGGCCATAACCATAACCTGTCCAGCCGATTGCATTGTTGTGCTTTCGGGCGCTTTGGACGAGGTTCACCAGTTGCTGTCCACTCAGATGACGATCGTTTTGATTCCGGAGTGAAGTGATGGATCCATGTTTCATCCATTGTCACATATCGACGCAAAAATTCCGGTTTGTTTCCACTTTGAACAGAGCCTTAGCTTTCTTATAGTCAAATGCCCATGCCATATAAAGCCAACACGTTCTTTTGTACTGATATCTTTACGATGTCATCTAACTCACGCAATTTCACTTTTCGATCATTCAAAAAAAAATTATGGATTTTTTTGTTTTCTGGTGTCACCGCCTCATTTGGACGTCCACTACGTTCTACGTCATCAGTGTCTCTATGTTACGACCACGTTTGAAGTCAGCCAACCAACGTTTTATTTTGTTTCGTTTGTTTCCGATGGAGCGGAGTTATAGAGTCACCATAACTCTTTTGGAGCCATTGCTCACTGCTTCGCTTTAATGGTATCTTTTCCCATCAAGAAGCAGTGTAAAATTAAAACACGAAATTGTATTTGATCCATTGTTTTTAAAATAACAAAAGTAGCTAGATAAAGTCACTCTTAACACAATAACTCACAAACGAATGAATAGAATATCATGAAATCTTAACAGCTGTCTTTTAAAGGTTAGTGTACTAACTGAAAAAGAGGTGAATGCAATAAAACTAGCGCCATCAATGTTTTAAGCCGGGGACTGTTCAGTCCATGTGTTAATTATGATGATGAAATAATGATCCAGGCAGAATTTCTTTTAACTTTCAAATATTTCGAAAATAACATTTAGATGATAAATCACCATTAATAACATAAATCTCTAATAAATGACAATTAATTTCATTCACATCGGAAAAAGTTTTTCATCTGTGGACCCGTATGTACTTTGAAAGAACCTTTTATTATGAGTTTCATTTCGCAATCTATCTTTTTAATTAAAATATGACTATAAAATAAGAATATTATTATAACAAAATTTAAAGCGATTATAGATTACTGTATAATAATAAATTAAATTAACGCACATCGTTTGTCAGTACTGTGTATGTAATCTCTAACGAGTGACTTTTGTTATTATGAATAAATTTTTGAATGGAAAACAACATTAGATTTCTTTTTTATCTCTATTACATATTTTGTTGCGCAGCGCCTTTTCATGATATGGTAGTAAGTCCTTGAAGGGACAATGATCTTTACATATGTAACAATAATTTCGGATGTTTTTGATCACTTTAGCGTAAATTTATTTCACAAGTGCGGTAAATAAAGCAAAATTAAACTAATCAGATAAAATGTTATAATATTATACAGTGTTCATAACAATTTATCATTACAGTAAAGTGAAAGTGTTTTACATTTTGTAAGGAGATATAAAATTGTTTTTAAATAGAAATACTTGTTTTATAAACAATTGTTTCGATTTCTTATTTAATAAAATATAATACTGTCTAATGATAGTAAATTAATTAGAAAACGAACTTTTATGAAGCGTTTCTTTTAGGGTTCCGAAACTCTAAACCTTTATAATTATTAATTAGGAATAATAGGAAAATTTTAGAGAAGGCAAGTGAAGTGATTTGAAAAAAAAATTGTTTTCGTAAATCGTGTAGCTACATATCATTGTTTTCGTAATAACCAACTCAGAAATATTGACATGACGTGGGCTAACATAATAGCTAATAGTTTAGCAGTCTCGCCGTGACATTATCCCCATTCGGGAACGCGTGGGACATGCTAGGCGTGGCAACCCGTTCGCACTGGCAGAGGTGCGGGGACCACGCGACTAGCTCTTCATTTGAGAATTTATTACGTATATTAAGGCCACTACAAGGGCTATTTAATATATTATAAAGCGCTCTAAGCAGATACAACATTTTTATATTCCTACTTAGATGAAATTTCTTCATTTATTGTAAAACAAAAAATAATTATAACAGAAATTATATTTATTTTGTGAGAGAAATAAATTTCGATACTATCCAGAAAATAGGTATTTACTTATTTCACCTGATAGCTGTCGCTGATTATCAGAGATACAAAGTAACTTAAAAGGGGAAGGTAGTGCAGAATTTTCTGCTTATTATGGTAACATGCCTCATCGAAAACGGAAGAGACTATTTTAAATAGATACTAATTGGAAAAATAAAATAATGCACCTGATATTTCTAGTTTCGAAGACGTTAACTTTGTGATGTTGTCTTAATGAATGTTTAATTAATAAAATTTTCTAAAACCGATCAAAACATATTAATCTATAAACATTATCGTATTATCCAAAAAAAATACGAAAAAAAATCGAAATATTTATAAACGTTATACAATCAAATCAAGGTTATATGAAAAATATCAAAAATAATTTTATCAGTCTGGCAGTATGTTCTGCGCGCGTTTCCCGTTTGGTATAGTCAATCAATAATAAATTTTAAACTTTGAACTGGATATATAAACATTTGAAACATCTTCTACTAAGAATTATTTAATAAATAACCAAAATAAAACAGAAATTCCTTCAACCGAAAAACAAATGTACCTAACCAAGCACTGATTCATTGTATGTACTCATTTCATTTAAATTTTGCTTTATAGACAGTTGTCATAGCTCAAAGCAATCAACAGTAAGTGTTCTACTAGCAACACTCCAAGAGGTTATTGTACAGGGCATGTTATTTAAGAAACTAGCTTTTTGAAATTAAAAAAAAAAAGCAGTACACTTTTCCTAAAAGAATTAGTTTTTCATAAAACCCTGTACCTTAATCTACTTTTTTACATAATTTCTACTAATAGTAAGACACTTACCGTATCGAATAAACAACTTTTGTATCCAATCCTCAGTATGCTCATCGTCATCGTGGCGCTGACCATCCGGATGCTTCTTCAAATTCAGGATATGTGATAATAACTAGGTGCCAGATCGGGAATATACGGAGGGTGATCAAGTTGTTCCTAGGAAATAATCAAAGCGAAGATCTAATCAGATCATTTCACTGGAAACAACTGGATTACCCACCGTAGAGTCCTGATCTAGCGGACAATAATTCCCATATATTTCTGCATCTGAAGAAGCATCCGGGCTAGGGCTAAAACGACGATGATGAGGTCAAAACGACCATGCTGTTATCGAATCAGGATCATTGAGAATAGAATGAAATACAAAAGCTGAATACACGATGCGATAAATGCCTTAGTATTGATGGAAATTATATTATTGTATATAAGTATTGGATTTTATGTAAAAATAAAAGTTTTAAACTTTCAGTTTTTTTTTTCAAAACTGTAGGTACTTACTTAAAAAATATACGTCCTATTAAGTATTTTGATAAAACAGAAATGTTACTTTGTATAATTCGAAATATAGTTTAGTATCATAAAATATGGTAATGGCACAAATTGGGTTAATTGTATTGCGATAATGTAATAACAATGATGCGCTATATTTGGAGGCAGACAAAACAACCGTAAAATTAAGAACTTTAAACTTGTTTTCTCAGAGGAAATACGTATAAATAAAAGCACGTGTAAATTAAATTGTACTTTTTTTTGAGTCACTATTTGCTTTGTTTACGTACGATTACAAGAAAAGTATAAAACTGGTGATACAAAATTAATGAACAATTCGCATGATGCACTTGAAATGACTCAAAAAAATATAAACATAGAATCAAAATCAAACCCCGAAAAAAATCCGAATTAATTAATTAACGATAAGTCTGTCTATTTTTATATTTTATCAAAATTTAAGGAGACAGTGTTTACTAAAAAAGGAGACATTACAGAAAATTGCGTAGAAAAATAAAACTACATAATTTATCTTTCTGCGTTCTTTTATTAATAAAATAGTAATTATAACAACGTATTATATTTATGTATAAAAGTGTAAATTACAGACGATACATCCTAAAAGTTAATATAACATACTAAAATCACTAGACACGCGAATATCGTCAGATATATTCATGATCTAATAATAATGAACCTTACTTGGTAATATGTACAGTTTAAGTTACAAAAGAATATTTAATTTGTACATCTTGATAAAGCGCATCCGGTACCAACAACGAGAAATTCTTTCCTACCATTAGCCGCGAAGTTATTTGCGTAATTATTATTTTTCAAATGCAACAATAATATAATAATTATAAATAAATATATATCATTGTGTTCATTGATAAGAACTTCATCGGTCCGATGAATTCGAACATAAGTGCATCAATGCAACGATAACTCTAGATTACATTCGAAATAAATAAAAACAATTGCTACAGCGGAAATTAAAAAATTAAAAAAAAAAAACAATTCTTTTGTTTTTCTCTTTCTTTCTTTTTTGCTGTCTATCACACTCTCTCTCGCACATTCTTTCTAACTGTTTAATAAATTCAGCCGAACCTCTCTCCTTTGAGTATGTTCTTTTGTTTTTTTTTTTTTTGTTAAACAATAATTATGAAATCGGCGCCGCCACAGGTTGTGGAAACCTGTCCTGTTGCCTCTGTACGAAACCGAGTACATTTTTAAAGGGGAGCTGCATGTGGTAGTAGGCACAATAGGGCAACGGATCCCAGATGACAAAGAGTGCTTCCCGTTTGTCCAGTACCGTACCAATTAAATTTGTTACAGTTTCCACACTCGGATTTCGCAGTGTGCTCATGAAGGCTTCGGGCATGCAATATCTGCCACTGTCGCAAACGAGCGGCCCAGAATTCTGTCGACTGAAGTGTTTGCAAGGTTTCCAGAGTAACCTGGGATGTACGCTTGTGTAACATATGTAAGGCAATGACACACCAACGCGACTGCTGAGTGGTAAGATTGAATTGTTATTTTTCGTTTTGACGAATTTAAAGGAAATGTGGCCAGTAACAGGTCTCAGCAGGCGGATTTTCGAAAAGAAAATGTTCAGCCATTGGGTGACTTCTTTGCTTTCGACTGGTATCAAACCGTTGGTCTCTTTATCGTAGCGGCAGGTCACGTTGGCTACCACTTGGGAGTCTTTGACGGTGGTGCAGGTCAAAAAGTGATCTCCTTCGATATCCTGTACCACTACCCAGGGTTTTACTTTGCTTATTTCAAACGGTAACTTCAATTCGTTTCTTGACACAGGTAAAACCATCTTGTTCCTCTCCCTTAATCCACTAGGACCTACTGTTGACATAATATATTTGCCATCGAGCAAATCACCTCTATCGTATAATCTTGTCACTTCCTCCTTAGATTGAATTTCATAATGTAGAGGTGTGGGAATGTTAAGTTTTTCGCAACGTTTCAACACCTCCAAGGTGTCATCAAGGGCCCAGACTTCTTTTATTCCGGGGCAAAAGCACGAGCAACCCAAGAGTTCCAGATGAGGTTTTGCTACAGCATCGAAATATGCAGACGTGGCAGAACTTACCGGAATATAATAAGATGCTTCCTCTTTCTCTACAATTTCACATAGGGCCCTTACATAATGTTGCTGTTGGTCGCTGGTCGGTTTAGGGACCGTATAAAATTTGGTAACGGCCGTTGAGAAACGTGCCAAAGCAAAGAGACCTTCGACTTCACAAACCACGACTCTGGCACCGGCTGAGTAGAAGTTTCTCGCGAGATGCAGGGCTTGAATCGTGCTTCCTCCACTAATCAGAACGGTTCTCTTTTTTCTGAATTTTTCACTAGGAGAGGTGAGAATTAGGGACAAGAAGAATTTTATAAGCGTTATGGGGAACTGAACAATTTGCCAGAAAATCCAGATCCAAACGGAAATGTACAACATCGGAATGGCACATAGAATCTGTCTCCAAGCCAAAGGAACGATTCCAACAATCACGGACTTTATGATTCTCAAAAGGAAGCACGGATACCATCCTATGATGCCCGCCAGAACGGATATAGAATCTTCTTCGGGAAACAGGGGTATTGGAGATTGACTTCTGCTTCTTGACAATTCCCGGTGGTCCGATTGGATTTCAAATGGTTCGGTGATGATTTGGCCCGTCGAAGTGACGCGGCGTATCCTTCTCTTCTTTAGGCTGTTTGTCGGAGACGTGGAAATGGGTGAGAGGCACATTGGGGAGCAAGGGCTGTGAACAGCCGAGCCCCCATTACTACTACCACTGCCACTACAACCACTGCTACAGGCGGCATTGACACTTTCACTACTCGGCCACGTGCGTACACCGTTCTCGGTTGAAAATTCTGGCATTTTACCAGTGGAAAAGTATTATGATTTTTAAACTTAACACGTTAAAAATGGATGCTGACTGTTATGCTACTAAAGAGACGACTGGTCAACGGAGTAAACGTTGATAACGGATTGCTGTCTTTTATATCGTATCCTTTGTACTCTGGCCCCAGTCGATGGCACCCATCCCTTCCCCCTAGGCGTGCAAACCATTTTCTGATATGTAATTTTATTGGCTTGTTCGTATATTATTTTGCTAACCTTTATAACTCCTCTTATCTTATCGGACGTCTTATTTAATTACTTAGTCTAGGTAAGTGATAAACGATAATAAATTGTTCAGTTTGTCAACATGACATTATGTCCCTAACGATGAAACCAGACGATCTATTGGAATGATACATTCGTTCCAGGAGTATGTCGAATAGCAGACACTTAGGTAGCCGTCGCGTTACTTTTATAAGGTGTGTTATAAATAATAATAATTCATCAGGTTGATGGAACATGTCGTAAAAAGTATTATTAGATATTTTTTGACAAAACATTAGGGAATTTGCACCAGTGGCGGATTTACCAGTAGGCTGGAGCTTAGGGCGGCAGATTTTAGGGGGCGGCAAATTTGGCGCATTTTTTTTTATCTTACAGAAAAAAACAACATTATTATATACACAAAGAAACGAGTAACAAAAATTTTAATATTTTAGTAATTCACAATATACTGAACACTCTTACGTCCGTAATCCGTATATAAAAGATTACTAAACGCACTGTAAAATATAGATACTTATGAGATCATGAATTTTTAAAATATTCCAATAGCGTTTCAATATTAATTACAATTTAAATTTAGTAACTTTTACCCATTTTTTTAAATTAAATGGGTACCATTTTAAAATATAAAAATGATATTTAACGTGTAATATGCTTCAACATTTAAATATTTATTTTCTACCATCGACCCTGACGGAAAAAGCCATTTCGTTGGAAAAAATGTATCTTAATGATTTAGAAACTGATTTAGTTCAGGAATGCGTACACTTTCAATACCACCTTTCTTCTCAAAGAATTTTGATAAAACCAGATTCTGGATCATTAAAAAGTCTATCTTTGTTCCTGCGAAAACAGAATTTGGAGAACATTTATCCTAACAAATTGTTCAGATGAGAGAGGCTTTTCTTGTTTAAAGCGGGTAAAAAACTATCTACGATCTACCTTAAGTCAAGAAAGGATTAACGCCTTATCTCTTTTGTGCATAGAGTCAGAACTAATGAAGAAGGTTTCATACGACGATATAATTAATGATTTTGGAAATTTAAAATCTCGCAAAAAGGTAATGTAAAACTTAATTGATTTCATTATCACCATTAAGCGGAATGTTAATAGATTATTTAATAAAAATTGTTCGTATTGTTTTTAAACTGTAAGTGCAGTAAAAAATATTTAACAAAAACGTTTACCGACTACACATTATTTTGTATAAGCTGTGTTCATATGGTGTAAGTATTTTTAAGGCATACCTTTCCCCATCTTATAATTAGTACATGCTGCTGTTTTTAGGTCAACAGTAATATTCTTAACTAAATCGTGGGTTGCAAAAATAATCTAGAAGTTCAGTTCACAATCATACTAATAACGGGGAAAAGCCGACGTAAAAAGGACGATAGAACACAAATCATAAAGTTGCAATTTCAGAATAAATATGATTGTGAACTAAACTAGCGTATTGAATTTCAAAGGTCAGTAGGGGCGGCAAAAATTGAATACCATACTAGCAGCAAATTTGTAAATCCGCCACTGCCTACTGTTCATCTAGAAAAGTTTATTCTAGAGAAGAATGATAACAAGTTAATCATCTGGATTTTAATTTTCGTCATTTTCAAGACGAAATAGAAAAAGGAAATAAAAAACAGACAAAATTATAAAAAATTGATAATGAACGAAGAGTACTATGTCTTCAATTGTCACACAGTCGTAACTGTGTCCCTGTCTTTTCCTTTCTTTTTAAGATAACGCTTATAAGTTTTAAGTATACTTTTAACCATAAACAAAGAAAACATAAATAAATATTACTTTCAGAATTTGTTTCATAAACAGCTTATACAATCAAGCTGACTGGTTAAAGTCATTCTGATTACGTCGTTTCTGAATTACATTAAATTTAAAAAATACAAAAGTGTTCTTACGTCTCATGATTGTTTAAATTGTTTTTTGTTTAATTACGTTAATTATAGAACTTTTAACCCGAAGTGTAGGTTATTATATAACAAAACAATTAAAAAATACCATCTCAAGATGATAATAAATGTTAACAGAACAAAACAATGATTAGTTGGCGAGTCAAACGTTTTTTACACTTCTTTTTATTAATTATTATCAAGCAACGTATGACATTGACTGAGGAACAAAATTAATTGCAAAAATAATTTCATAAAAAATTTTGTTAGAGTAAATAGTTAGGACAGTGGCATTGACAAGTAATTATTCATAATATATTTCATAATTTTCTGCAAATAATTGTTTACCACTTTTATCGAAACCTATAAATATCTGAACAACCAAAAGTAAATAAATAAATAAACAAATAAAAAATTAACATAGGACAAACACAAATCAATCTTGCTCGGTTAAAGATATCTTTCAAAAAAAAAAAAAAATGAAAAAAATAATCATTAAATAAACACTTTTTAATATGATAGATACCTCTAAATTAACTTTTTCCATACACACCGTACAGCTTTCTTTGAATTGTGTTATGCAACCTTTTTTACATTACTACTCTAATTCCTACGACTATATTTTTGAACAGTTTGCGCTGCACTAGTTTGTTAACGATTACTTTTATGTAAGTCCTGGCTCAAAAAATCCGATCATTAAAGAGTTAATAATTAACATTTGAACAGGTATAACAATATGTATGAAGAAATTTAATGACCAATTTTTGTCCTGGCCGGAACAATTATCCGACTAGATTATTGTTATATGCTTTATATCTATCTTTATTTGCTTTATATTACTGTAGATAGGATGGTTTCTTGTTTTATGATATTTCGAACAATTTACATTAGGAAGTACAGCATTTATAATAATACAGTTAGGCATATGTTAAAGCACATCAGAGACATATAGGAACTCCCAACTTTGTAAATACATAAAATACACGTAGACCGATTCTAAGCAACGAAAAGTTTAAAATCCCCAATTTTGTAAATAGAACCTCTTGTTTTTGAATAATTTTTAATTTATATTTATATTTCAAACAGGTTCTTTTTGTTTTTTATTTTAAAAGTCGATTTTATGTTTCTTTAAATTTTGACTACAATTTTCAATTCATTTGTTATTGTCACTTGTTGTCATTTATTTGTACGATGAAAATTTATTTAACGCGCATTTTTTTAAGGAAGTTTTTAAATACCAATTAATTTTCAATGTACATCAAAAATATTATTAAGATATCAGATTAATATATAAGCATTTGCTCTCCAAACACTTTTGAATATTTGATTAAAAGAAAGCGGACGTGATCTTGAACATGAACACATAATTTAAAATGTGTTTACCTCTATCTCATTTGTAATTAAGATTATTTAATTAAGTAATATTTTGACAAATAGAAACATAAGTGTTGTTTTAAAAATTTCACCTTAAACTTCATTGTTATTCACATAATCGTATTAATACTTTAATATTTGGTCACTCTATAGTTCATTTGAATTGTTGATTATTTATCTTATCATTCATTAGTGTATAAACATTTATATATTTATACTATGTAAAATTTTGAGGTAACTTATTCAAAATTTCCAAATTTATATATTACTAACATAACATATACATACTATATGAATAATTGAAGTCAATTAAAATAATTCGAAAGATTCATTAAACCTGAACCTTACGCAGAAAACAATGTGGGCTATCTAATAATGCTTCAAAGAAAGGATAAAATGTCAATTCTAACATCTCAAAACTTTTACAGATTATATTTTAAGAAAAAAATATAAATCAGGACTTACCCATGTGAATGTTTCAAAAATCCATTCCAAAAATTGTCGCTATTTTCTTCGAGTTACCCATACTTAAAATTGTGTCCATTCCTATTTTCTCTTCTTTTTCATATATTAAAATAATTTCTTTGCAACGAAAGTTTTTTCCGAAATGCTTTGCTCTTTCTCTCTCTCTCTGTAAATAAATAAAATAAATAGACCATGTTCAACACGAAAAAGTTTAAAACTACTTTTAAATTGTTTATTTTGTATATTGGTAACTCAACAGGTTCTATTTTCACTGCATTTACAACTCTATAATTTCTGCATCTGTAATCTATGATTTGTGGTAACCGCTGCTAACTTCAAAGATAATTTACAAAAGTAGATGTTTTATATTAATTACGAATATTACATTTTTTTTAAAACTATTAATAATACATAAACACAAAATAAACAACCAATGATAAATCATTGTGTTTAACGTTAATTAAATATTATACCTACATGTAAGTAAATTGAAATTAACCTATAAATTAATAATTATAAAATGACAAATATTTATAAGTTCCTTTGTCTTACTAATGTATGGCACAATGATTAGAATTAGAAACAAAATGTAGCACATGTGCTTGGCAATTTTCATTAACACACCTTGTTCTACTTTTTAGTTGCCTAGCATTGTGGTTAGATTAAAATGTAAACAAAAACAAATCACTATCGACCATAATATAGAAAGAGATGAAAAATGTATGGCGCGAATTTAAATAAAAAAATGGATTACGAGGAAATTACAAAACTTATTAAAGTCAAACACATTTCACAAGATATTATAAACACACCAGAAAATGTGGAGAAGATAAAGGAATTAAATTGCTTATTGGGGCAAATACAAGGGAAAACTTTACAAAATGTCCATCATATCATAATTTGTAGTTTTTATCCTATATTTAAAAAAACAGCTGAAAATAAACAAAAGTTCGTATTTATTTAATTAAAGTAGTATATTAAATAAAATTGTCCCTTTATAGTGTAAAACAAGATGTAAAAGTTTCTGTAGTTGAAACATTAACAACTCTCTTTGGAAAAATACAAATTGAAAAGATAGAGGTATTTTTAAACATTTATGGGTACCTTTTGAATGAAATATATAACCCAAAAGTAAAGAATTGTGGTAAATAAATTAATTTTATTTAAAAAATATTTTTATTATGTTTGCTGTTATTGGTACTGTGATTATTTGTTATTGTAGTTGCTCTTGTAAATGAAGAATATAAATTGCTTGTTGTGAACTGCATTACTGACCTAACAAGGTGCTTAACTTGGGATGTTACCACAAGCCTATATACAAAAATACATGCACCTAAACTATGCCAAATTATTTACGTTTTAGTTGAAATAGCCAAAACAGAACACTTGAGAAAGTTGAGGTATTTTCAATTTAAAATATGTTTTTATATATGATTACAAAATAAATGTTTCTTAAGGATTGCAGCTATTACGTGTCTTATGACTTTGGCAAGAATAGAAGATTATGATGTACACCAAGAAGATGTTGTTTTACAGGCCCAAGTGGCAGATGTTTTTGTATTTTTTCTTCCTGGAATAGCAAGTGGTTTAAGAGATATTGCTCTTGAAGATGAAAAATTTGGCCATGCAGTTGTTGTGGTAATACTTTAATATTGAAATACATTTAAGAGCAAAATTTATTATATACTTAAATTTTAAGAAATCTATAAAAGCGTTTGGTAGATTAGTAAGATTGATAATGGAAGATCCTAATAATCCAGGAGAAACAGTTCCAATAAATCTTCAAATTAACATTAATAATAAGTCTGATGATACAAATAATGACCAACAGTTATCAAAAAAGAAATGGACAAGTGAAAAAGAAGTTAACGACTATTTGCAAAGCATGAAAAGAGATAAAAAATGGTTTGAAGAAACTGATTCAAAATTGCAATTTATTATCAAGGAATTAAGAAAGTTAACACATCATTCTCATCCGCGAGTTAGAGAAGAATTATCGAAAATGTGCAAAGGATTTGTACAATATTGCAACAAGTATAATATATTAAGCATAATATATTTTTAAAAAGAGTTAATTAGTTTCATTTTCCAGTACAATGCTTCTATGTATGTGTTATATTACTGAAATTTTGATTGTACTATCTGAAGATGAATACAAAAGTGTATCAGACACTGCTAAAGAAGCATTAGAAATTCTTTCAAGAAATTTTCTTTCTTACTCCAATAAATATGTAGAACACAATTTAGAAGAAAAGTTCTATGAAATGATCACAGAGTTGCCCCGAATTTTCAACAGTTTGGGTAAAAGTCAAATGTTAATATTACTTAAGAACAAAATAGAATTAATTCAAAATTTTAGAGGAACAACAACAATTGAGTGCTATTAATATGTTAATTGGGTATCTTCGACTTTTTAACAAAAATAAATTAATTCACATTCTTCACTCTCAAGCCCATTTGCAGCGATTACTTTTAGCACTACTTAATATTACGAAAATGGAAACAAATGAGATAACACAATTAGAAGATTACATACAAGATGGTAAAATAGTCATAATTGATATACTAATGTCTATAGTTAATATATTTACAGCATTTGCTGATGAAATGAACAGTACCCACTTTTTGCCGAGCTTTAAGAAATTTAAATACATACAAAATGAAAAAATTGCTTCAAAACTGACTGATGTATGCTCATTATTAGTAAATGATGATGTTTTAGACATTGTAAGTGATTCACTGATAGCAATAATTCAGAATAATGATGAAGAAATCAAAGAAGCAATTCATATTTTAAACGAAGTTCTTTCTGGTAATTTTACATTAAAGTATGCACACTGTGACAGATTTACTATAATTATTAAAATTATGTTTAGGTATAAAGGACAAGACCAGAATAGAAATATTTGAAAATGTAATAACAACTTATTTGGATCCTGAATATTGGGATCTGCCTTTACACACCATTGATAATGATGGAAACAAATATTCATTGGGAGAAGTGCAAAATAATATTTTACAAGTTTGTTTGCTAGTTGAAGGATTTGGTAAAATAGCCTCAAGTTTAGGGCCTGATATTCAACAATTTCTTCTGAAAATTATGTATCCAATTTTGGAAAGAGCAGGTAATTACCAATCTTTAAATATATGCAGTAATTTGTGTAATTTTTATAAAAAAATATGCATAAATAATAATCCACATATACACAATAAAAAAATTGCCCTATTATTTGTTTACCAATGGCAATAACACTATTGATTACCTAAGTTCTTGTTTACAAACTATGTATACATAAAATTATATCAAAATACCTATTATCAGGTATTAGGTTTTTGATTTTTGGACAGCAATTCGAATTGTTAGAAAATGTGTTAACAGTTGTAATTTTGTTATTTTCGATTTGTGTATATTATATTACACAAATAGGTGCATGCTTGCTATTTAAGAAAATTCGAATCTATGCAGACGAACCTTCACGATTAGACAAAAGATAGTTTGAAATATAAATAACGTAAACAATTTAAATATTTTACCATATTATTGCCCATGTTTTAATATTTTACACTTAAAACACAAAACACTAACTTAACCATAAAAAGACGACGACGAAAAAGAACGCGAAAGTACAACAATGGCCTAAACACAGAATGTCCTCCATAACATTACAATTTAATTGGTCAATGCAATGGCGGCAAAATATTGCACATATGTTTAGTTTTGAATAAAAGTTTAAAATAAATGGACAAGATCGAAAGTAAATAAAAATAGATACATTTTAATTGCTTTTAGGATCTCCTCAACCTTTAGTTAGAAGGGTGGGTTTAGAAAGTCTAAAAAAAATAGCAACAGCCTGTAGTCATGATACTATAACGGATCTTGTTAACGCAAATAATGATTATTTTTCTTACCACATAACAAGAAAATTTAAAAAAATAGAAAATAACGAAAATGTTCTAAATGTATTATGCGTTGTTATGGAACACAGTAATATAGATGTACTTCCGTCAATTTCTGATATTATTGAAGGAGTAAGAAACGCAGTTATTATTTCCATTTACGCAAACTAACTTTGCATTTTTTCCAGATATTAATTCAAACATGTGATAAATACTTTCAAGAGCAAAAGGCCAAACATTATTTATATATTTTTAAAACGTTTACTAAATGTTTAATGAAATGGCTTGATATCAAACCTGTATTAATTCCTATTAAATCTAAAACTGAAAGTAAAGAGGAAATCGATGATTTTAAAGTGACTGGTTTAAAAGATATTAAGAATTTTAGCGATGATATTATGGAAAAATCAGCTGAAGAAATGTTTAAGGAGGACATGGCAAAATCTAAAAATGAACTTCTTGAAGATGAAGGTAATTTTATTAAACTAATGAACGTGTTTTACTGAAATTTAAAAAAATTATAAATCAAGATAAGATACTATTTTATTTTTAGGGTCTCCAGAAGATGAATACAAGAAACCTGAACCTCCAACACATGTTAAATTGACTGTTTTATTATTAAAAAGATGTTTACATTTTCTACCAACAAAAGATCAAAATACAAAACTTTTTGCTTTGGAAATTTTAAAGAATGGCTTGGAAATTATCAGAGACTGGGATGACGAATTACTTCCCATGGTCCATCAGATATGGTCTCCTTTAGTTAATCGGTTTAATGATAAAGAACTAGTGGTAGTTAATTATAGTTTCCAATTACTTCTAACACTTGCACGTCTTTCAAAGTGGTTTATAAGATCTCGAACAGTGAAGTAAGCAATTTTAAATGATTAATCAAGTATGTGCTAGAAATAATTATTGTTAAAACTTTTAGAGAAGCACTCCCAAATATTTTAACACATTTGGATAAATTGAACAAGGAAAGCTACCTAAAAGATAAAGGATCTCCTTATCGTTTCACACAAGCATATAAACTTCAGCTTATTTTACTTGAACATCTCGCTAGAATAGTTGTCGACTTAGAAATGATTGATAAAGATACCGAGAAAATAATTTTTAGTGTTTTCCCATATTTAAGTAATAAGCAACCAGTACCTTTACAGGTAAGATTTAAAATAGAAATTCGAAGTGTTTTTAATAAGTCTTTCTTTTTAAGGAGCTGAGTTTAAAATTCTTTAAAGATTTAATCACGTACGATAGTAAACTGATTCTCAATATATTAACCAAAATTCTTGAAGATAATTTTTCAGAACCGGACTATAGCAAAAATATAAATATCATAAAAACGTTATTGTAATAAAATGTTTATTACATTCATCGAGGTTGTACATTCTGAATAAAAAACAATTGCACACTCGTCATATTATTTTACAAACGAGACAAATTGAATTAATTCTTTTACAGGCTTCGGTATCTTATCATCAAAGAACGGAAAAAGGAATTACTTCATGTTTATAACTGAATTGTATAAACAATTATGTACATTTATTTTATTTCTATAAACGAAAAACATGACATTAAAATAAACCTAAAAAAATCCTTAAGTTACATATATGTATCTTGCCCAAATTAATGCAAACCTATAAAGTTAAGACCTATATAAAACTCGGAATCTACACATTCGGCTGAACAGTCTTATCCTCACTTAATAAAACATTTTCACTAAAGTGGTTTAAACACTTATTAATAAGTATGTAATAAAAATATTCTCCTGAACTTCGTCAGTAACTTACGTCTAAAAGTAAAACTTCTAATGTAACTAAAGGATACTTAAAAAAAAATTGTATAATTCGGTAAAACCCAAAAATATATTAACATGCTGTAGAAAAATTAATAACATAAGTATAAATTGTCCATAAATGAACAAGAAATAATTGTTGGATAAAATTTTTGGTTTTAAAAAATAATAAAAGCCCTTCTACAGCTTTAAAATCATTTCATTTTTTTAACGCGATACTCCAAATAATGACTCAATCACTATTGAGACAATTTGAAGTTTTACATTTATAGAGGGGCAGATAGTTTTCGATGCAATAATATAATTAACGGAAATAAATAGTAACTTTATCTAGAAAACACGATCAGAAACTATCAGGATCCGTTTAAATAAAGAGGCTAATAATATAACATCAAATTAATTTAAAATAAATTCGATTAGAATTCGAACCTGAGTTTTTCTACTAAACTATTGCATCAAAAACCGTACATCACTTACAGGGGTGCCCGTTGTGAAATATTTTACATATGGGACACTTTGTTATTAAGCGAAAATGAATACGAGTTACAGTAAATTAGTTCTCGGTGCTAACAGGTTCCCTTGCATGATGTATACGAATATGTTTATTGTGATTAGATTTAGTGGTAGACGTTTTCCCACAGACGTGACAAGCATATGGTCTGGTGCCATTATGCACCCGCATATGATCTTTTAAATAGTATGACCGATGAAACGTTTTGCCGCAAATGTTACACGAAAACGATTTCCCTGCTAAATGTTCTTTCACGTGACGCTGACAGTTATATTTCCTTATAAACTGTGCACCGCAATGATTGCAAGTATATGGCCGAACGCTCTTGTGAGAATTCATATGTGCCACGTATTCTGACTCCCTAATGAAGGCCCCTCTGCATTGATCGCACTTGAATGGTTTCGAAGATCGAGCCGCGTGCGTCCATTTGTGAAGTTTTAGATTCCACTTCGTGGTGAAGTCTTTGTTACAAACAGGACACGTAAACGACTTTTGACCACTGTGACTGCGGATGTGGGCATCAAGAGATGAACGGAGGTAGATCTTTTTGCAAGTGGGGCATTCTACGTTCTCAGAACTGCGGTCCTTTTCAGGTACAAAGTGTTGGTTGTGCGCACGGCGCATGTGCCGTGTTAAACTAGCCGAATGTACGAACTTTTCTGAACAATACAAACAGGCTTTCGGTTTTATCTCGTGGATTTCTTTGTGCCACGCTAGTTTTCTTTTCGAGTGAACAACTTCGCCACAAAAACAAATATAATCTCTTTTTACTTTATTCGGCAAGTTAAAATGCTGCTTGTTACGATGCTGGATGAGATTTGAATGCCTTTTGAAAGTCTCGTTACATAACCGGCACTTTACTGGCGTTTCTCCTGTGTGAATATTCCTATGTTCGTTACATTTTTGTTTCGTCAAGAACGATTTACTGCATATGTCGCACTTGTAAGGGCGTATTCCAAGATGTCGTTTCATGTGAAGTTGCATATTTTGTTTTCGGTAAAAGCACTTGCCGCATATTCGACACTCTAAAGGGTGGATCATGAGGTGTTTATTAAATTCTGACTCAGTGTGAAAGTTTTCTTCGCATACAGCACATTGTCGTTTTGATTGGACGTTCACATTCAAGTTATGCTCCAGGGAACTGTGGCTCTTCAATAGTTTAATTGTTGGAAAAGTTCGATCGCAGAGGTGGCAGCTGACAAGTTCTGTTTTAATAAGTTTCACGTCCTCTTCTTTAATTGGAGGAGACTGCAACACATCTGATTGTTCTTTGTACTCCTCATTGTCCTGTTGCTGTTGGCTTCTGATTTTGTTAGTAAAAACATTATCGAAATTATTTTCTGTCGTTGTAGGTTTTGATCTAATAACAAGCTTCCTTATTTTTTTTGTGCCTGTTCTGACTCCTACTACATTAGTTGTGTTGGTGGTCGCAGCCGTTTCTTTCGATGATTTATCGTCGTTTTTTTCATTCTCGCCTTTGTGTTTTAATCTATGATGCAAGCGACGTTCTTTGAGACAATCGAAAGCATCTCCACATATAGAACATTTAAAGTTTTTGGGTGCTGCAATTACACTAATAACAGTTGGTGAGTCATCGTTCTCGTCGGGTCTACAATCTATACCGCCAATATTTCTACTTTGCAAAGGTGGTACATCTGTGAAAGATCCTTCAGAAGCATCCCATGATTCTTGCAAAATATCGTAAGACGCCGATATTCTGGAGTTTCCTTCATAGTTAAGACGACCCCAAACAGTATCACTGGCTGCTCCATTACTCTCAGGGCCTGAAAGCTCACCTCGAGCAGGCATGTGTTCATCAGCTCTTATACTGACATTTTCACTGGCTTGTGATATACTTTCTTCACCTAAATGCTCGATGATCCTACCTGAACTATTATTATCCATACATCCAATGTTCATTATAATTCTCTTGTCATCTTGATGAATATTTTCGAAATCTTCTACGCGGGATATAAATTGAGCGCCAGTAAAGTCGGGAGGTAAAATAAGGTTGATGTTATCCAAGTTGCTTACATTTCCTGCTTCATTTTCTCCAAAGGCATTAGATATGGTAAATAAAGGATCTTCAAGATTATATGAGTTATTAATACCTACACAATTAGATGTATTGAGAGTTTCTTCCTTATTGTAGTAATTTGATGGTGGGCAATTACTTTTCTGAGCGATGGTAGTATCAGATTGTGTAGCTTCACCTCCAAAAAAATCAACTGCTTCTAACGGAACATTTGTTTCTTCACTTTTTTCATCCTTTTGTTCCTCTTCAAATCCTTCAATTTTTTTTTGGCTGCAGTCACTATTGTCATCATTGACTGTTTCATTGGTCAGGTAAGGCTCTTCATCATGTTTAAGGGATTCTTCCTTTTTACAATCATCTTCCACATTACACTCATCTTTAGTAGTATCCACCTGAGGGTCCGGAGAAAAAACAGGAGACATTGAAGCCTGGCTTCTATAATCTTCATGACAACTAGTTGCTGGAGACATAACAATACTATTCATACTAGACCGTGAACAAGGTCTTGTAACAACTCCATTACAATTTGGGTTATCATCAGGTAAAATATAACCATTTCTTTCGTCATAAGAGTCAACAGCTGGAGCCTTAATAGCTGGTGGTGGCACAGATGGATGCATTGGGGGAACATGCATGTGTTGTGCCATAGGCACAGGCTTAGGAATTAATGGAGGCATAGAAGGTCCTGATGACATTATAACTTGCTGTTGTTGATATATATAAGGAGAGCATACCATTTGAGGCATTTGTGGCAACTGTGCCATTTGAGGCATTTGAGGACTAAATACCGTTGGGATAGTAATATATTGAGGAGTCATTGGGTTGCCATTTAAAACAGCTTGCGTTGATTGCTGACTAGACGTACTCATAAACTGTTGATAAATAAAGGAATGATTACCAGATACAACACCAAAATTTTGTGTTGGATCAGGTTTTTGCTGAATAGATTCATCCATGAATGTTTGTGTACCGTTGCTCTCATGACTGCTGACTATGCTTGTACTTGGTACATCCTCATTGGTGTTAGTAATAGCTAATTCTTTACTTTCTACATTTTGATTTAAAGATAGTCGAACTAAAGCATCAATGACTTTTTGCTTTGGGTGACTTCCTAAATGGGAAGTTAAAGTCATTCCTGGCCTCAGGAACAAGGTACACACAGGACATACAACGCTTTCACTGCTCATTTTAGCTGTGGGTGGCATCTAATTTACGTAAAAAAATGTCAAATTTCTATCATAAAATGTCCTAGCGAATTTGAATATGGTGTGTGGGTATCCATTTGGTTATTGATCTGTTGAAGGATAAAATCAATGATTACACTTTAAAAATAAGAAATAAATGCGATATCAGTACAGTACGTTGTTGAGCACGAAAAACATAATGATTTTTTTTTCATGATTACTCGTCACAAAGAATAAACACATTTCTTACTACACTTTTTTATCGTAATTAGTTATGCATTACCTAAACGTTATGTGACTGATATGAAACAAGAAATATTAATGGGTACTTACCATTTTACCATTTTAATATTAAGGGAAGGTAATTATAAACCAAGTTTTAACTGAATTTATCAGAAAATTAACATTTTTTGATATAAATAAAACTTTGTTGAACACGAATGACAGCAACCTACGCACTACCAACATAAAGAACACTAATAACCCACTTTCGTTATTTTTACGAAATCCAATTTCCCCGCTATGAAGGTCACTCTGATTAGAGTTTATTATTTGGAAGTATCTCCTGCATGGTTCGACAGTGTTTAGAATTAATTCTCCTATCATTCTGTAGTGAAAGATATAAGCAAAGGCGTATTAGGACATATACAGCTAGAAGTAGCTCACTAATATGCATAATATACACGAAGAGACGAGTCAGCCTAACTGTGCCTCACTTTACTCTTTAATTCCGACTATGTACAGTGCGAATGAGATTGCAGTTATTCCGGTTACTAATTATGCTTCTTTCTCTGTTCGATATCTACCACATAATAATAGCATACCTCCAGGTATACATTTATTATCTTGAGTACTTACAGATACAAAAAATACAATCTATATATGGTGCGGATGGCGCAAATATCCTGTTATCTATCTATGACCTAATATATGTCCATGTCCATTCATGTTTTTATGTACAGATCTATATGTCTATTATTAAATCTATGGTAGAAAGGAACTACAAGGTAACCAAGGTAAAAGTGAGGTTGTAATTTATAATATAAGGAATACGTCACATCATTGGCGAATTGTAATAATTTTTTTAAAAATCGTTTCAAAATAAAGAGATGTATGATATAAATATACTAAATGTAGCAGGTAGGCGGTTTCACTTACGTGTACTCTTTACTGAAAAATAATTTTTAGATGCATGCGAACTATTTCAAAAGTGGAGAGAAAATAACGAAAGAAACAGTGACGATGTCATATACATTTGGAAGGCCGTTTTGGAATATAATTTAAGTAAATTGGGGAACGACAGTACGTATGACGTCGTTAGTTTTGCATATTCTTCATTTACTTTAATCGTTTGCTGTGTTTTTAGAGTATTCAATATTAGAACAAGTGTGCATAGCAGCATTGGATTGTTACCGCATTGATGTAGTTGACTTTTGCATTAAACAGTTGTCGTATCAATTTCCTAACAGTACAAGAGTTAAGAAACTTTATGCTATGAGATTAGAAGCACAAGAACGATATGATGATGCATTGAGAGTGCTTGATTTAATAATTAAATCAGATGATACCAATAGTGAGTCCAGAAAGAGAAAAATTGCAATTTTGAAAGCACAAAGAAAGAGTACTGAAGCTATCAAAGAATTAACAGAGTATTTAAAAGTGTAAGTGTAATGTAATGGTTTTTAATAATTTGGTTGAGGTATTCCCAGCCATTCTTTGATTGTGAAATATTTTTGCTAAATGATTATAGTTTTTCGATGTTTTAGGAGCTAATTTGAATGATCAGTATTTGATCATTGTCAGAGAAACTGTGCTAATATGTATGTTATTGAAACATCGAATAATATAATCTTTTAAGAGAATGATGCAAAAATCTAAATGTTCATGTTTTTAAATATGTTCTTTATTATAATTCAGGTTTATGGCAGATACTGAGGCTTGGCAGGAATTAAGTGAGTTATACATATCAGAACAAGATTTTAACAAAGCGGCATTTTGCTTAGAAGAACTAATTTTACATAATCCACATAATCATTTATTGCATCAAAGATATGCTGATATTCGATATACTCAAGGTGGTTTTGACAATTTAGAATTAGCAAGGGCCTATTACTGTCAGGCCTTAAGGCTAAATCCGAATAACATAAGAGCTTTGTATGGATTATATCTAGTAAATATTTCATTTTTACTTTGTTTAATAACATTTATTTTGGTAAATTTTGATTTTTAGACAGCTAGCAACATTTCTATATCTTCAAAGTGTACTGCTCAGAAAAAGAAAGAGAACAGCAAAATAGCAGAATGGGCAATGACAGAAATAAACAAAACATACACTGCAGTGAAAAATAAGAATCTAAATATTGAAGAATGCCTTGCAGCTTTACAAATTAGTTAATTGTTAAAATAATTATATGTATTATTATTTAAGTAAGTAATTGTAGTTAAGTTGGTGTAAAATTGTACATAAGTAAGTAGACAGTTGTTGCAGAAAAATTTCCAGAAAACAAAGTTATGTAAGTAGTTAAAACGAATTAATACGTAAAAATTCTGATTTAAAAATGAATAATGAAATAGACTTTTTGGTAATTTGTGTGGTAGGGAAAATAAAAGTGTTCTTTTTATACATAAATTGAATAAAGATGTCATGTAATTATAACTACAAATAAAAAAAATTGTCTAAGAAAATTTTATAGTTATTTCTTTATGAAAATTGTATTCTACACTTTTCTTTTAGGTAATTGATCACTGAACTAATTTAACATATGTACCTATATTTGTTGTAATAGTCACAAAACTTGCTCTATTTCATGTAAAAATAGGTATTTTTTTAATAGGAAATGTTAAATAAACAGGTATTTATACCAATTATTTATACAAATTTGTACATTATTTATTGTATAAAAAAGTCAAATAAAGGCATTATAATTGTAAGAAAGTTTCTTCACTTCCACAATCATGTTGATTATAATTATAAAAAAACTCACCCAGAAAAGATGCGTCATCTATCCTCAAGTCCTTCATCAGTTTCCTTTTCTTGGAAAGATTATTTTAAACATTCACTATTCACTTATTGACACAGACAACCCCACTGTTTTTCTTCGTCTAAAAACGAAAACAAAAATCAGTATGGAATAGAAATGTGGTTGTAATAGTAGTCATCAGGTTGAAATTTACGCAGTATGTTAAAGTAAAACGAAAAACAATACAAAACTGTTTTAAAAGATTCGAAGTTAAGGGTTCACATAAAATATTAAAACCCACGTAGTTAAATATGTATGTATATACAACTACAACTTCAAAAAACTATATTTTACCTACAAGTATTAGGCAAAACATGTAACAACTATATTTCATGTACTTTAAAACATATTATAGCATAAATAATACAAATAAAATATATAAAAAAAGTGAGTTCAAAATATTCATTATTTTCATACTGTAGGGTTCTGTTCTTACTGCTTTGCGTTTGTAAGCAATGAAGATATTTCACTATCAAAAGTATTGAATTGTTTCGACGATTACCAGTAATAAGATTACTCTTGAAAAAGAACATGCCGAAATAATTGTGGAAGTATTACAATATATATATATATATTTGAAACATTTAAAAGCATTTAATTTATTTACCTTCTTAAATAATTAAAATGTTTCACAAAGAACCTACCTTAAATTCCATTCAAATTGTAAAACTTTAAATTGAATAAACTAAACTTTCATTAAATATCTTTTATACCTAATTTTCATTCAAAATATTTATTATCCTACACATACACTGGGAACATGTTAGTCAGTATTGAAATGGTGAATAAAAAAATGCAGAATTTATAATAAACATAAATAAACATGGCTACCATAATAACTTTTACAATTTTGTCTTTAGCATTAACAAAATGTAAAATATTGTTTAGAATATACAAATGAAATTTTAATACATATATGCGAATAATATTTGAAATTAATAATTTCTCATAAATATAAATTACATTTTTAATTATTAAGATAATAGCAGTTTTTACCGGTTCAAAGAAAAGAAACGAAAAGATGTTAAAAATGGGTAAAATGTCTCAGACTTTCTTAATTAACATAAATGAAGTTCGATAAAATTTCGTATGTATATAAAACGAAAAATTTGAGTTTTATTACCTATTTTATCCAAATATTTCCATCTCCTGCACTTATAACATGTTGCACTTTTAACGGCCGTTGTTAAAAAGGACGCGGATATGGAATATTGCAACAATGAAACCACGAAAACATTGCTTTGATTGGTTCTTTTTGTAGCGGTAAAATATATACTTCCGCTTGACAACAAAAATAAAAACTAAATTTTTTAAATAACTTCGTTTTCTTTTTTTATAAATGATAAAAGCATACGTAACTTTTATAGACATATTAAGTACTTTCTTATGAATTACAGTAATAACCACAACCCTTTCATCTAATAAAGTTTCCATTTTTTGTAGTTAATACAATAGCTGTTACTAAGTATATTATTACATTAATATACTCAAAGTATAGTTAGTTTTAAGAACAGATTATTATAAAGTAGAATAAATGTAAATAGTAAAAAATATATGGGGGGTTTAAAATGATTGCAAACGGAAAACAAAAGATTTAAATTTTAAATAAAAAAAATCATTTAAAATAACTAATCTTGAATATGTTAATGAATTACTAAACAAAATTGAAAAAATAATTAGAAATATTCAAATTTTGATTGAAAGTTATATTTTCAAGATGCAAGTAATTTAACTTATATATGAACTTAACCTTATTTTTTAATTCAAAAACATATGTTCTCTGTTTAAATATATCTATTGAATAAGCTGAATGTGATGGTAAAATTGAACAATTTTATTAAAATGAGCAAAAAGTACTTACTGTGGTTCGCTCAGGAACATATAGAATTTAGGCGAGAAGTTTGTATACTATATTCCTTGTACTCTATTATTTCCATTATATTTGTTTATTGCAGGAAATTATGTCCCTTGTTTCTTTATTTAATATTAAGATGAATTTTGTGGAACAACCTACACTAGAGGTTCTTTCTGAATGTAAACTTAAGTGTTATTTTTTTTTTTTAAATCAATGTTTTAGCAACCTTTCTGGATTGTAGAATTCTCAAGTGAAAATGATGTATATTTATTAGCTAACAGATCTGTCTCATTAAGATCTTGTATTGAATTATGGACTTCTGCAAAAAGTATTGAGAGTTTACATAATAATTTAAAGACCTTTCCCAGAGAATATGCAGAGTTGCATTTTGATGACAATAAGAGCTTTAAAATTGAGGTGGAAACATTTGGTAAACATATCACACATTCTGAAAAAGTAAATAAATTACAGGTAATTTAATGTTATAATTATTTTAACAGACTAACAGTTTTAATTTAAAGGTATTTGACTACTTACCATATAAAGGAAAGGTAAAATTAAAAGATCCGGATACTTTATTCTATTACATTGAATATTATGGAACTGATCCAACATGTCCACCTGATGAACCATATGATGTGTATTTTGGACAGTGGGTATGTTATACAACAAAATTGAGCACAGTAGAATTAATAGTAACATGTGATAGATTTCTAATTTAATTTGTGAAACTTTGGGGTAGGTATCAGTGTTTTCATTATTTTTTTGTAAAATAGTAATAACTGTAGGGTGGTTGAGAAATCACAGCACTTGGTCCTCATTGAACCCTTGTGAAAACTTATATAGAGGATTTATTAGTTTTTATGTTATTATTGTCTATAAAAAAATAATAATACATATAAAACTAGAAAATTTATCTTTAATATATTTTTTATTTTCAGATAACAAATGGATTAAGGCAATTAATAAAAAATTTTTCATTGAAAACTAGAAAATTTATAGGCAACACCACAATGGATCCTCAGTTGTCCTTTTTAATGGCAAATCAGGCTAAAGTTAAAAAAGGTGACTTAATATTGGATCCTTTTGTAGGAACTGGTTCCTTGCTTATTTCAGCAGCTTACTTTGGAGGCTATGTACTGGGTACTGACATTGATTACCTTATGTTACATGGAAAAACGAGACCGAGCAGAATTTCACAAAAAGTATTTGCTATGTACATAAACGCACTTATAGTAATATATTAAATAAGAAGATGATTTCTCACTGAATACAAAATAATTATCTTGAATTAGCCTTTATTTTATAGTTTATGAACTTTTTGGTGCTAAAGTTAGCTAGGTCCAAAACTGTGGTTGTGCATTAGCTCAGTATTGACACAGGGCCACTATGAATTTTATTGATGTAACAGATTATTATAAAGAACACAATGTTTTGTTGCTAATGTTGATGAAAAGTTAATATTAACATTTTAGGTGAGGGAAAAAGACGAAAGTATTAGGACAAATTTGAAGCAATATAATTTAGAAAGTCAATATTTGGACGTTATGGTTAATGATTTTGCTATATGGTTTTGGAAGGACAGTTTGAAATTTGATGCGATTCTTACTGACCGTAAGCTTATAAAGTTATTTGTATCTATTACAATATTTTTAAATTTTGAAATAATTCTAGCGCCTTATGGAATTCGAGAAGCCACAGAAAAAATTGGTATACACAAAGAAGCATATGTTATAAGCGAGGAGCACCTTGCAACACACATTCCAGCAAAAATTGAATATGGAATATCACAAATGTACTTTGACCTACTTAAATTTTCTTCTACACACTTAAAATTAGGTGGACGTCTAGTTTGTTGGTTTCCCGTGTTCAGGTTTGTATTCAGTTTAATTTAGAAGTAGCATTTGTTAGTGTTCTGTATCAGAAATGAATTTTTTGTGGTGAGACTATTTTTATTGTATAAGAGCTCAAAATGATATGTTGAAATTTAAAATGGGATGTCAGGCGTGTGTAAGTTATAATTTAATGCAGCTTTGCTTACACATTCCCCAACATTTTTTAAAAATTATTTTAAACCACACTTTTGTTCAAAAATGTGTAGAATTTATCTCGCTTCGTATCCCCGAAAATCGAAATAATTTTTGCAGATAGATTTTCTAACATACTTCTGATATGGAACCTTAAGTGCACAAGTCAAACTCATACTTATTCAGTTTTGTTACTTTAATAAATATGTTATTTTTACGTATGTGTAATTTTCAATAATGTTTGTAGGGAAGATTATACAGTCGAGTCTCTGCCTTCTAGCAACTGCTTAAAATTAGTCGCTAATAGTGAACAAATATTAAGTAAACATACTTCAAGAAGACTTTTAACATACGAAAAAATTAAAGAACCTGAACAAATTGACTTTGATAACGAAATTACAATAGCAGACTTCAGGGAAAAGTACTTTATGATAAGAGAAGAAACCAGGAAAGAGAAAAGAATGAAAAACGCTCAGGAAAAGTATGAAAATTACCAAAAGTATTTACAAAAAAAGGAGAACAAATAATATTTCCTGTTTTATTAAGAAATAATAATAATAACATTAATAAAGAAGATTACCGTTTTTTACCTTTTCTTTTAATTTTTGATGATATCACCTTTTTGTTAGGTTTGAAGCTATCTCCTATCGGTCTGTAATCTCGTTTTTTTACATTAACTTTGTCAAATTTTGGTTTCTTTTTGTTATTAAATTCTCTTTTATTCTTATCAGGATCTATTCTAGGCTTCTTATTATTATAAGAAAACGGAGTCTGCAGTCGCTTTATGCCTGTTTGTTTCTTTGCAAACAGATCTGGTAAATAAACATTACATTAATACATAAAAGAAAATAAATAGAAGAACATAAAATTTTGATGAAAACTTATATACCTTGATCTGGTTCTTCTCCAATTTCCTCTTTGTAATATTCAGCATCATTATCATCTTGGCCATTGTGTTCTACATTTTCTCTAGCAAGTTTCCTCATGATAATTTCAGATTCAGGTTTTCGTTTTTGTATTCCATCTAAACATTTTCTTTTATGTTCTTCTTTCTCTTCCTTTTTTTTGTTTAAGTTTTGTTCCTGCACTTTCTTCAGTTTCAGTTTTAATTTTCTGAAAGTGTTAGTTTATGGAGTGAAAAAGAATAAAAATTAATATGAATATTGAACCTTTTTAGTTCTCGTTTCTTTCGTATTTCTGCTTTTTCTTCTTCCGATTTATGTATAAGTTCATGATAAAGTACTTCACCATCTAAAAGACCATCTTCTATTTTAATTAGCTGCAATGTTAATCTAGGACCAATTTCACTTAATCTAATTGCTGATTTTCCTTGTTCAACATTTCCTCTACCTATCATTTTTTGGACTAATGTAATGTGATTAGTAGGATCATCTTCATATTCACTTTCTGATAGCATTCCTGACCTTAAATATTATTAATAGAACAATATAATGCATCTAGTACATGTACAAAAAAAATTAATTTACTTAGTAAAAAATTCCGAAATGTCATTACATTTTCCTAAGTTTGGTACTTTTCCCTGTACAACCTTTTTTACTCCTTTCGATATTCCCACAGGTGCTACTTTTATGGCATAGTGTCTGAAGTCAAGTAATTTAGTATCTGGATTATAATTTAGCAATACACATCTTCGAATATCATTTAAATCAATCTGGAATATATATATATATATATATATATATATATTTTATTATAACATGTACATATTTAAAATTCATAAATATAAACAATTATTTACCTTTGTTAAGTTTATAGTAGGGAACATATTTTGAAAAGTCGATGCCATTAATTTTAACTGCATGCCTTCTCCACTGAAGCTATTTAAAATTACCAAAGGAGAATGTTTAAAAGCACTATTAAAAACTAGTTGCTTTTTCAAAGATGATATAACATCTCTTGCTAAGCTAAAGTTATGGATTTTAAAAGTTAAGGTGGGGCCCCTCGCTAACCGACATATTTTTAAATACATTCCTATTTCTGTGCGGGAAAATACACATAAGTGTGTTACATGTAATAATCCAGCAACTGATACAAAGTCTTTTATAGTATTTTTCTTGCGTTCTTTCAAGGACTTCGCTGTGAACGGTTCCATTACTTTACGAAAGTCTTTAGTGAGTTCCAAAATATGATCTCCGGGAATACCTTTATGAATTACAAATGAATGAGGTGCTTGAACAAGCTCTTCGGGCTCATGTAGAACATTTTTATTTCTTTTAACACAACGTCCTACTTTCCTTTTTCTTCTTCCCATATTAATATGTATAAAATAAAATTATTATATGTATTAATTATACTATTATGATCACACGTTTAATATGAGGTTATATTGTACGTATATCTCAGGTTATGTTATGATCACAGATTAGAGATCGATCCTCTTTGATCTGTGGATTTATCTATGTTTATCATTCAGATTACAGATCAGAGGGGTTCAGAGATTCAGATCAATTCAGATGATGTCTTGATGTTTACAGATCATTTGGCCAGTATATTTTAATATTTTTCTTAACGAAAACAACACTATAAAAGAACATTAACTAATGTTTTCACTAATTACTGTTTAGTATCATCAAACAAATAGGAAAGTTGAAGTTTATACTTATTGCATATTTATTTTTGCAAATCAGGACATGTTAAAAAGTATAAAGAATTTCACAATGTAATAAGTATATTTACAATGGACACTAAAATAAAATTATTGCGTCAGGTATTGATACAGAATTTTTGAGATTGGTGTATAGATAGTTTTCGTACTTTTTAGGTTCAATTTATAAATTTAATTGCCAAGAAAAATCATCATTGATGTGCAATTTAAATACATGGCATTTATGTTAAAAACACACCCCATAGAAACTTTTATTAAATTTTCTTGCGATAAGCAATTTTATTTCAAAATGACATATTTACTGTCAACTAGAAAACTGTTATTACAATTAAATATCATACTTAATAACATAATTAATTAGAAGAACTATCGCTAGGTGCAGTTAACACGTTGCAGAAATATTTAACATGTAAATAGCAAAAAAGGTAGTAGTTAAACCATTAAATTTAATTAAAAATAAAGCAAGTCTATTTTATAAGTACATATAGATATTATACTAAAAAAATAAAAAATATAATAAATAGAGATACAATAATTTGTTTAAAATGTATGGCTTCAACAGAGTTATGTTAATAGGATATGTTATTAATTATAAAAGACATACTGTATTGTTACGTAAATAATCAATAAAAATAAATAATTTCATTTTAAAACTATATTATATGTAGGTTGTTAAAACATTACGGTAATAATTAAATAAGTAGTAATTTTTCCCATTATTTTGTTCTAAGGCATACATGTAAATATCTCGCAAAAGTTACTTATTGGTAGTAAGAATTACTTCTTGTTTGTGTTTAAAAGCATTTCAAATATATATTTTTCCCTACATACCGTATTTTGTATGATACAATTGAAGTTAATTTAATTTTTAAGTGTCTATCTTTGTGATTTGTAAAAATTTAAAACAGAGTAGAATACAAAGCAAAAATACAACTGAAATATTTATACGTAACAATACGGACTTGTTATTATTGTTCTGATACAATAAAAAATTTTGCTTTAGGACACACGTTTATGACACATTTTTGAGCATTTTTCAAGAAAAATGTACAGTCTCGTACAAAAATTACGAACGGTCTTTTCGGATTTAATTAGGAGGAAGAAACATGTTTTTAATATCAGAACATTAATGTTTTATAAAAAATAATAATTAGATATACTGTAAACAATATTTTAAATAACAATTAGTTTTAGCTGCTACAATTTTCGTATATAGAATAATATTATAAAAAGTCTATTTTTCGTTTATGCACAGCTTAGGATACACCTAATGAGAAACTGCAAAATTTTCAAGGGTGATTTACACATTTTAGGTAGGTAGTTAATTACAAATTATTCATTACATTATTAACATGCTAGAATATAGATATTATTTGTAAAATTCATTTGTAATTCTACTCTCTCATTAATTATATTTTAATTTATTTACACGTTACACAAATGAAGCATTATATTTTTCTTTTACATACAAGGATAACTTGTATATAATATTAATATATTAATGTAGTTAATCGAAATGAAGTTAGTGTGTGTGATTGTCTAGAAATTGAAGAAAATAAAAGTTTTACCGATAGAAGTTGCATTAGTTTTCTTTTTACAACAACATATACCACGATCATGAAACAAATTAGTTTTTAAAAAGAACATTTATTGTGAAACTGGAATCCATTTTATCTCATTTATAAATATACTGTGATAAATCCATTTCTTTTTGTTGTAAATATGATATATAAGTATATATATATATATAAGTAACTTTTTAGATTTATTAAAAGGTTTCGTTGTAGCTAGTAATAGTGAAATTAATGAGAAACTATCTTTGTGGGTACCTACATCGCAATTATTTTTAATTTAATTTCCAAATCTCACAATAAATATACATTTTTTTGTGAATATCGATGATAGTTTATAAATGTAAAATTGTGTATGAGGCAATATATGCATAAAATTAAGGATAATAATAACTTTTAGGTACAGGACTACTTCGTAATAACGATTACATATCGGAATAATAATAATCATAATTAATGATAATTATTATTTATTATTAATAAAGGACCAAGCATCACAAGCGAAAGTATTGCTTTGAATATGTGTAATTAACGAAATAACTTTATTCATTCGCTATCACCTACCTTACAACATACACTACTGGAGATAGCTTGTTGTATGTAGAAAGAATGAATGCCGAAGAAAGAGAGAGTAAAAAGCAGTTTCTGTCTCGCGTGTATTTTGTACGCGATTGGTTGTTATTAGCATGCGCATCCCCTTCCGCGTGCAGGTATTGGTGTATTGGAGTTGCTCTCTATCACTTCGTTACTTTTTTTGTACGTAATAACACGCTACCTCCAATAGTACATGCTCCAAGTTACCTACAAATAGTTCACCACACGTTGGTCCGAACAATGAAAAATATTTGTAATAATACTTACTTAATACACTTGAATCGCGAAGCACTCTATGTACAGTTCAGTTTATTCATTTCAATTTATAAAATATGAATTTTTAAAATTACGACACAAGTATATCACAGGCCTACAAAGTTTCCCAACAGTTTAAAAAAATACTTAATATTAATTGATGTTTATTATTTTTTTTTTAATGAGAAAATTTCTGAACGTATATTATATGATACATATATACGTCGTGTTTAAAAACAAATTAATTAATTAATAAACAATTCTTATACTGTCGGTCAATACTTATTAGATAACACAACACACATCTACAGCAATAAAAAAAATTATACTAAACGTAAAAGTAAAAGAAAATTAAACGAAAATATTGTGAACGTTATTACTTAGGTATATGAACGTGTCCATTTTTTTTATTGTTTTTCTTTTTTTTCTTTCGTTCATTTTTATGAGGGCACTTTAAAAAGACAAACCTAACTAGTAAATTTTAACAATGTAGTGATGTAAAATTACACAAACAAGATGACAGTCCAGTATAAAGGAATCCCTAGTGGCGTCAGGGCAAACGGCCCATGTTCAGCGAGCTATCATAAGAAGGGGCGAATAATTTCATTTGGATGGTTGTTTTGCTCGCTGCCATTTTGTCTCGCTACACATTGCTGCAAAAAATTAACTGTTTGGTAATACTTCTTTAAAAGCCGTCGCAAAGCATTTTCTAAATGTATTAACTTTCTTCTTTTATAAATAGATACGTACTTTACAGTTTCTTTGATGCTTTTTTTAAGCTTTTTTTAAAAGGGGACTTCGGTTCTATGGAAATATGTACCTAATGGATTTCAAATTTGTTTTCATAAAAAGGTGGCTATTTTAATTTAGAAAACTAATTCTACTTTATTGAAATTTAAAATGAAAATAAGATCGAGTTACTATGATTATTTTTATTATTCACATTACCACCTTAATAAAAGTTGTGTTTGAGTACAATTTTAGCTCCAACTATCAGGTGCAGCTCCTCCATAAGGTCATTTGGTCAGTGACCCCCTCCCCCAATATATTTCCAAACAAAAGTATAATAATGATATAAATTAAATAATATATTTTTCATTATCTTTTAAATTTGGAAATTATTATTCTAAGCGTATAAACTCGTTCTATTTACTTACTGATTCCGCAACATCGCCGGCGCGACTCACCACTTTGCATATTCTTGGTGGTACTGATTTGATTATTGATTTTCATTCGTTGGCAGTTGGCATAAACCGGGCTGACAGCCGCATTGCTTTATACGGAGGCGAGTGTCAGCCGAGTTTTCCCGATCTAATTTGTATTATGTTATACGGCTTTCTGAAGCAGTGTAATGGCAAGGTTTGGGTCAACAGCCGCGGCGAGGAAAATACAGTATTTTTCGAGGTGTTTTTGTTCCTTATCATTTTTTTGTAGATCGGGTTATATACCTATATATTTGTGGTGTAAATTAATATTTTTTTTTCATATATGTGCTTATTTTTAACCAATAGTTGCTGTCACACCTCTGACATCATGTTTTTCTTGAAATAAAAATCAGTTAAGACATTTTGAGAATTCACAAATTGGTCAAAATTAAAAATTGACCACGAGCCGCCACTGCCAACTATACATCATTTAGTAAAAAGTTAAAAATCAGAATTTTCCCCTTGGAAAATTTAGAATCCCGATATTCTTTAATTATTTTCCGTTTTCCCCATATTATTTTTTCGAAAATTCTGTATGTAACTGTTCTAGAATAGAATAGTTAAATGAATAATTACCGCTTGCTTTTGCTCCCACGTCCTCATAGCTGATTTGTATTTCTCAAATTCGTGGCACCAGTCGGAGTAGACTTTTTGGTAGTCGTTGCTTTTTGATGGAGCCGAACACCTGTGCGAATCTACTGTGACGTTATACGAGCATAGTAGAGAAGCTCCCATCCAACAATCATATCGTCCAGTATCTGCTTCCGTTAATGATAATATTATTAAACCATGCTCCGACGTTTCTATATATTTTTCCGGCCTATGAGAAAAAAACTTGACTGTAGTATTCATCGTATGTAAAGGAATACATTGTAAGGAGTAGTGGTGGTTTTCCGTTAAATGATCCACTATATCTTCTGTTCTGCAATATGCAACTGAATATTTTCAATAATTACATTTCGTCAATAAAAGACAGATAATTTTTCATAAATGAAAGCGATGCCTCAATAATGTTTTTTTTTGTGTTTCATATCCATCAGTTACTCGTGCTGGTGGGCGGGCAGTTCCTCCGACTTACACTGTGGTGTAAAGCCGGAGGGTAGGGTGTAAGGCCCTCTTCAGCCTCCTTTCAGGAATCGTGCTTTGGGGACCCATTCCCACGGTGGTGTGGTTAGGGAGAGAAAGATGAGACGGACGAAATGAAGACAGAAGAGAAGTGAAAGATTATCTGTGGAATATTACTGCCCCAGCATTTGCCTAAATGATCCAAGGAAATCACAGAAAACTTGGACCACAGCAGCCGGGCCCGGATTGGAACCGGTGACTTCCCGAATGCTAGGCAATGATCTAGAGCACTAGATCACGCCGCTCGGTCTAAGATTGACTCTGTAGTCCTCTCACGAATAAATGCATTGTCAATTAAAAAAGGAAAAAATATGCAGAATGAGTGCACGCACAGTTCACTACCGTAGTTGTAATGATGTCGACGGCCCAATGCAAAAGCTGAACCGATTTCGATTATTAGACATTACTTCAATATCTAAATGTAGTTACGTGTAATATTCAGAAAATCATGGATTCCATGACGGGAAATGAAGATTTGGATTCTGGCTCATCAGTCTCCCAATGATATAAAGGAAACGAAATGAGGGATTGAAAAAGCACAATCGCGACAGAAATATAAAGCCAAAAACAGAACTGGAGGTCATTTATGAACATGATAATTTTTGCAACAGTGATGGTGAAAAGTGAGAGGCTACATAACTAAAAACATTTTTGAGCAATAGATTCAGACAACAAAGACTATGTTAAACATTAATGACAATGTGCAGTACAAAATTAGGCTTTACTAGGTTATAAGTGTTTTCCTTTTTTAACTTGAATTCCCATATCTATGATCCACGAGCCGTCACTGGTAAAGAGGAGTGCTCTGAAGGTATAGATCTCTGAATGAAGGGTTGAAATCAAAGGATCCTTAAACATTCTTATTGAAATTTAGGAGACTTATCTAAGGACATATTACTTAATGAAAGTTAGTACACTTTTAACTTTATGAGAGGTGGAGGAGAAGGATTTTGGCTCATTAATCTACAGCAAATAGACGGATGGACAGATAGACATTCAGGAAGACCTATTTTGCTACAAAACGTTAAAACAGAAACGTAAATACCTGTAGTTAATTTTATATTGCCCCTTGTCTTTTGAGTAATGGAACCATGTAATGGTTTGGGTTGAAAGTACAGCGGGCATCTTTAGGAAACAACCAAGATGGAGACTTTGGCCCCACGTTGCCACCATCTTCTTCTTTACGACGCTGCTGTCGCAAATATCAAGTGTGTTGTTGGATACATCTTGGAGAAGTCTGTAAGATTCAGAGGGGAATTGTTAGACAAATTTTTTCCAAGTTGCAACATTCTGAACTTACCCGGGAGTGTATGGTTTGCAAATTAACATGTCTTTATCCCATCCACAGTATGGATCGTGTACACAACGTAAACAGTTGTCGTACCTCCTGTTGCACATGACTAGATCGATCTGTTTAACCCGGAAGTCAGACGCTACAAAGAGGGCTTTGTGTTTTCGTGATAGCGCCATTACTTGTATGGACTCTCCTGGAGTAACATCGAAGATATCTAAAAGTGTTGAGCTGGTTTCTCCATTATTGATGTTAGTCCATTGAACAATTTTATGAACTCGTCCATCATCTACAACGAAAATAATCAATGGAATGGAACCAATCAGGATAATCCTTAAAACTTACTAGTTCCAGCGTAATAGACGGTATAGTCAATGACAGCTCCTCCTATGTCAATCCTAATCTTATCGACCACTAATTTTGTGAAGAATATGTCTCTTTTGAAGAAAACTGGTTTTTCATTTTCGTGCATTACAGCAGAGTCCATTAGGGGATGGGATCGGATGAAGGTGAGGACAGTATCAGGGAGCGTTTCGGTGTCGTTTACGCATGTGCCAGGACGTGGTTCTGGTACTCGATTTGACAAGACTGGTAACCAGGCCGAAGAAGAGGAAGCCTGTTCTTTGAATTTTCCATTAAACGCTGTTTGGATATCGGATAATGCGAAGGAACATATTGCGGAACCCATCAATCCATTCGTAGAGGTGGTGAAGGTTCCATAGAATTTATTGTCGTCACCCGGTACTTTATAAATACTTTCTGTGAGGAAGAAAGCAAACAAATGTAAACATAAATGCCAAAAGGGTGTTTATTTAGTGGTGCTTCTTACGTATTTCGTTGAAGTAGAATGGAAATTCTCCTGGTATTGAACAGTTTAATCTTGCTTTGAGGTATGTTGCCCAATTTTGGGAAAGGATGTTTTTGCCTCCTATGTCCTTTTTGCAAACACGGGCAACCCTTGAGTATACGCTTTTACCACAGTTTATGTATTCGACTGCCGTTTCACGGAAGAAGAAGAAGACGTATTCCCCAATGTCAAAAGATCCAACGAAATTCGGTTCTGCAACAATACATTAACTGAAATTGTTTTCTAAACATTTTGGTCTTGAAATTGGGAACTTTAAGAAAACGAAGTAAGAATATTTTAGAAAACTTTCGTAATTCTGCTGAAAATTTCTTGTCATGAATGTTATTCCTTCTGCGGTATGCTGATGAGAACCAGGAACTTATTTTTGTCTATTCTTCATTAAAAATGATAATGTCATTTAAAACTGCAGCCTAAAATAGTCATTTGTGATAGAATGTACGAGTTTTCGAAATTCAAAAACAAAATCAAATTTTGTGTTTCATTCACTCCAACAGTGAAATGTATTGAAAATCTTCCTTCTTAAAATACGAATCTGTTGATTGCTACCCTCATACAAAGACAAACAAAAAAAATCGTAATACATATACGGAGTAATATTGGTAATATTTCTTTCAAAACATTTAGAGCTAATTGAGTCAGTTGAAACGATTTTAAGAACCAGTATTTTGTTATTTCTACATGCAAACATAGCAATGCTCTTATAATTATATATAAATATATATATTTTTTCTTTGGATAGATACATAATTTTAGATCTAACCTACCAGTAGAAAAGCAAATCATCTTGTTGTTGTACTAAATCGAAATGTATAGTAATTTCTCGTTATGTACATTCTGAGCAAACGTAAGACGATTAATTTGATTTTGGACGAAGACATGTCTAATCCCTGTGACACTTGGGGGGCCAAGAAAATTGTCTTGGAGAGAAGCAGATATTTCTGCTTAAACGGGTTCGAGGAGCGTTAGTAATGTTACGCATGCACGCATTTGGAGGTAATGCATTAATTTATTGCCGAGGATGAGGGGAAGATTAGGAGAAACAGTTTAGCGGTCTGAAACAAGCCGAGCGAGGGTAATAATAGAATTAGAATTAAGCACGATTTTGAGATTCCGTTCGCGTCTGGCTCCGTTTACTTTGCCTCTGCTACGATTCTTGGGGTTCAAAGTTTAAAGAAGAGGATTTTCATTAAACACACAATCATTAGCGATCAAGGAAAAACAAAAAACAAGAAAACGAATTACCCAACAGTAAAACGAGGAATATAAGCAACGAAGGTCTCATAATTGTTTAAAAGCATGAAAATATTCAGCTTCTAAAATGATCTCTATGTCAAATGTTTAGGCAATATTAATTAAATTATTCGCTTCAATAATTTTAGACGCTTGTTCTACTTTAGAAGAAAGAATGAGAATGTAGAAACAATATACAATTTCTAATCTAAATTAAGAAAATAATTAGCCAAAAACATTATAAATACACAATTATTCACTTATTTCTTATATAAACTCGATGTACATTTCGCCTTCTTCGAGCATCTTCAGGTGTATAGTTATGTACTGAAGTTTTATTTACAACAAGAAAAATCTTTTGGGTCTCTAATTCTCACCAGCTACTTATACTGATGGGAAGGCAGCTCCTCCGACCTATATGGTATTGTAGTGCAAAGCCGGAGGGTAAGGTGTAAGGCCCTCATCAGCCTCCTTTCAGGATTAGTGGGAATGGGTGGGTGGAGTGGTTAGGGACAGAAAGATGAGACGGATGAAATGAAGATGGAAAAGAAGTGAAAGATTATCTGTGTATAAGCATTTGCCTAAGTGATCCAAGGAAGCCACAGAATAACTTGGACCAGAGTTGTCTGAACCGGATCTTTCAGATCTAAACTTTTTTAGGTGACCCTGACAACCACGAACGTTGTTTGTGCCGGATTTGCCCCCCCCCCCCCATTTTCACATATGTTTTTGTACTGACTGTATTTATCAGTCTTCAGTTATCTATGGAAATGTCACTTTTACTGACAATTTCTTTTCTAAAAGAAGCAATTGCGTATATAATGGGCAATCCTACACAATTTTGTGTATGGGAAAGGACAATTTTCATATGCAAATTGTAAAAAGCAATGTGCTGGGAGTGTAATTACAACCAATTCCCTTTTTATGGCACGTAAACGTCAACTTGTGCACCCCCATCAAAATATAGCCATTTCTCCTCCGAGCTTCTACCAAATTAAAAAGCTTTTTATGATGGTGCTTCACATCTGTCTCCGTTATCTCTCTTCTTATGAGTCGTTTTCTTGACAGAGCTAAGGAAAATAATATATAGAACGCAAAAATAAAACTGTACCTACTTATAAATATAAAAGTAAAATTTGAACATGTGCAAGTAAGATTCGTCCAATGAGGGTTTCCTATCGTTATATTATTGTAATGCGTAGTATGCAGGTACATTATAATTCTCAGTTTACATCCAGTATCGGAGATGGAAAGATGTTTGAGGAAGCTCGTCACTCGTGCTAGCGAAACGTAAGGAAGCAATTTCAACCGATAACGGTGGTGACGAGGAATAGGAACTCCCCACTACTAAAATACCTTTTCAACTAATATATAAGTCCATTAGTTGTGCCCGCGACTTCGTCCGCGTGGAATTTAACAAAAAAGTTATTTTTAAAATTCTAAACGAAGTCGTTGAGACACAACCGTTAGCAATAGCCCGCTCGCGCGTTCTGAGCCCATACGACAGGCAGCCTTTGCGATATTAAGATATACAATACAATTTTTGCCCGTCTGTCTGTCTCTTTGTTTCGGACCGATTTCGACGGGACTTTCACTGGTAGATAGCTAACGTAATAAGGAGTAACTTAGTCTACTTCTATTTTAAAAATTGATAACTATTTATTAATAAATTATTACTTATTAATATGAATGTCAACCAAGTAACAGTAGACTCCATTTCATATATTCTGTTAAATTAATTTTTTTAAATATAAATTAAAATCCCGATGAATTTTATGCGTTAAACAATCGACATCGTGCAATAGTGAAAACACATTTAATTTAATTTAAACTTTTTCAATATACATAAGAAGAAAATATTTATTTAAAAAATATTGGTTGGCCGTTGCTCGATGTGATAATTATAAGAGAGGCAGATTATGGTGCAATCTTGATGAAAGATTTTAAACAGAAAGATCGAAGTATTAACGAAAATCAAACGTTTCTGTTTCAACTGTTTGTTGGAAACTCAATTTTTTGACCGATATTTGGGGCACAATTGAATTTTTATAAAATACATTATTTTATTTTTCTTGTTTACTTTTTGGCGATAATAAAACATGCACCCAGATAGGGGTGAGGAGGTTATAAACAAATAAAGAATAGTACGATTGAATTAAATTTCAAAAACCAGAGCAGCACACATTTACAAAGCACCCACTCCAGTTCATTATGAGCCGGCACTGTCCTATAACCCTTAATGAACATATGATCAACTTGTGATTAATAAAGTAATCCTATGAAGGTTTAGTAATGATAAAAACGTAAAATTAATAATTTCAAATACAAAATATCGTTGACTGAAAGGGTAATAGAAATAAATTTAATTTATTTATAAAAAACGTTAATAAATAACGGCGATACAATTATTATTCAATTTATTTTTTGATTAACATTACATTTTACAAAAAAAGGTAATTGCGTTCGGCATAAAATATACTTACGGAGGGAATAATGGTTTACTGATTTATTGTTGGATGTGTACGAATAAATTATTGTAATAGTAGGAAATAATTATGACAAAACAACTGAACAACAACGTAATTAATGGCCTGAAATGTGCCATTGTTATTTATTGGAAACAGTTTTATTAGTTACTAAACGGAAATATCTAAATGGCAATTTGATAAATTATGTCATGAGAAATTTCATGTGGACACAAAAAGTTCTCGATCTGCGGAGGGGGAGGATTTTGCACCCCCCCCCCCTCCCTAAACCCCATCATGTGCACGACCCTATCAGTGATTTTGTCTCGTAATAGAATAAATATAAATATAAATATGGCATCAACAAAAACAATACCCCTACCGACATTGAATTACGAGTAATAGAATAAAAGAAAATTAGATATTAACACAATATTAGTAAATAAATGTAATTTAAGAACCTTACTTTCTAACAATAAAAAAGAAAAATATGATAGACTATATGATATTAATAGCTTTAAGTGTAATCAAGCGATTGATGATCTGTGCAATGTCGATAAATATCACCCCCCCCTAGATTTCTCCTTTGTATATAATACTCCTTTGCAAGTAAATAATGAGTCCCCTTTTGTTCATTTTAATTTTAGAAAGGCAGATTACAATAATATATGCAACGATTTAAATGAAATTAATTGGAATGCAGTGTTTGAGGGAGAGCATGGTGTTGATAACCATTTAGATAAATTTTACACTAAAATTACAGACATTATTTCCTGTCACACTCCTCTCTCTCGTGCACATGCTAGAAGTAGTCCTCCATGGTTCAATTCTATGCTAAGAAAAGAAATTTATTGTAAAAAAATGCTTCATTCTAAATATAAGCAAACAAACTCTGATTTTTTCAAAAATAAGTTTAAAGAACAAAGGTCACATTGTCGTCTCTTAGCATCTCAACTAAAAAATAATTATATTAAACAAGTTGAAACAAACATTATTAGAAATAGTAGTAATTTCTGGCGTTATGTTAAACCTAATAATTTACAAACTACACTGTACAAAGCTTTCAAATATAATGATAAAATTTCTGATAATATTAATGAGACCTTAACTTACTTTGCTGAGCATTTCTCATCATGTTTTAATTCAGATCAAGACATGGATTTTTCTGATGATTGTCAAGATGTAAATAACGTTAGAAATAGCATTGGTATGGAGCACGTGAGCATTGAACTAGCTGATGTTGAATTCGAATTACTGAATCTAAATGAAAATCTACCGTTAGGTCCTGACGGAGTGCATGCTCTATTCCTTAAGAAAACAGCTAAATATATAGCACTACCAATTTGGATTATAATTAAAGCTTCTCAATGTTCGCGTGTTTATCCTGATGCATTTAAAAAAGGATTTATAAAACCAACATTTAAGAATGGTGATAAGTTAAAAATAAATAATTATCGTCCAATTGTTATGCAAAATATTATTGCAAAAATTTATGAAACTATAATGTATAAAAAACTATCACCATATTTTTATCAGTTTATCATTGAGGAACAGCACGGCTTTATGCCATCGCGGTCTACTGTTACAAACCTAACCTCGCAATCCACTTTCATAATTGATGCGCTAGACAAAAGAAAACAAATTGATGTTGTCTATACCGATGTGGCGAAAGCTTTTGATCAGGTTTCTCATAAGTTACTCCTGCGTAAACTTGCTAAATATGGTTGTAAAAATGATTTACTTGAATGGTTTGCGTCATACCTGTCAAACAGGTCTCTAATAGTCAAATTAAAAAATGAATTCTCTTCACCAATATCTGTACCATCCGGCGTTCCGCAAGGTTCACATCTTGCAGCTTTACTTTTTATTATTTTTATTAATGACATCAAGGATGTCATAAAATTTTCTTACTTCCTGTTGTATGCTGATGATTTGAAATTAATCAAACTAATTGAATCAATAGAAGATTGTATTAAGCTACAAAGAGATATTGATAATGTGAATGTTTGGTTTGAGGAAAATCTTTTATGTCTAAACATTAATAAGTGTACTATTTTGACATTCACGCGCACTAATTTAAGTGAATACAATTACAAAATTAATAATAATGCATTATTAAGAGTTTTTGAGATGAGAGATCTTGGTGTTCTTTTTACTTCGAACTTTACTTTCTCTTCACACATATCAAATGTTGTAAATAAAGCCTACAAAAAATTATACTACATATTAAATAAATCTAAAGGCTTTAAAAATACTGCAACAATAATAACTCTTTACAAAGCGTACGTTAGACCTATTCTAACTTACGCATTAAATATCTGGGCTCCAAGCGTTAATAAACAATGGTATGAATTGGAGAAAATTCAACATAAATTTATTAGATTCATAGCAGCACTAGATGGAACACCAATAGATCCCTTTAATCATGATTATATTAATTACTTATCAAAATATAAAATCCCAACGATCAAATCTTTTTCTGACTACCTTGACCTTGTATTTTTACTAAAATTAAATAATGGCTTGATAGATGCAAATAACCTCAGTAAATTGATTGTACAATACCAACCAAATCGAGTTGTTAGAGAAAGAAACATGACATTCATTATTCCAAAATTACCTCCTAATCTCTGCGATCAACATCCATCATTAGAGCAATGCTATCATTTAATGGAAAAAAAATTAATATTGACCAGAAACTTTCAATTCAAACCATAAAAAAGAAACTTCAACATCTCGCTTTATCATATTTGTAAACTTTATATCACTGTAAATACTGTAAAGACATTTTTGTATACGTACACCTGATGCAACCTATGTAAAAACTTTTGTTACATTTTACTGTAAAAGGGTCCTCCCGTTAAATAAATAAATAAATAAATAAATAAATAGACTTCAAAAATCAGGGATATATAAATTAAACTGCAAAAATTGTAACGCTTTCTATTTAGGACAGACTGGACGCAGTATCAAAACTAGAACAAATGAACATAAAGAATCAATTATCTGCGCAAAACACTCAACTGGCCTAGCAACTCACTGTATTAACAATAACCATAGTATAGATTCCGAAAATGTAAAATTGTTACACAATTCCAAAAAAGGAAAACGTTTAGATCTTTTGGAATAATTAGAAAAAAGCCATTTATAAAATAAATAAATATATATATATATAGATTTAAGAATTTACGAATGTGTCCCTCCCCCTTTATCTTAAACTTGTATATAAACACTGTACAATAACTTTAATTTTAGTAACAATTAAGTACTCTTGACAAAGGCATTACTGAGCCGAAACAATTGTAGAGATTTTACAAATATATATTTGAAACATTTAAAAGCAATTTACTTTAAAAAATATTTTTTAAATAATTAAAATTCTTCACAAGGAACCGACCTTAAACTCCATTCAAATTATAGAATAAAGTTTCCGTTGCATTGGCTGGGATTTTCTAGACAGTAGCAGACGTGCTGCTATGTAAATGAGCGACGAGCTGGCTGTTATTAAAACAGTCCGGAGGCACAGGACGGTTAGCCAAAAATTAAGAAACTTTTGGCCAACCGTCGGATTTATGAACGACAACACCTGGTCCGTAAGATGCCAGCCAACTGTTCGTGAAATGAAATGCAAATGCAACTCAATTGGTCGTCGCGCCGGATTCTACGGGGGCGCAAACGGCAAGTGGCGAACATATTTCATTTCCGAAACACAATTTTCAACCCAAGTTCATATTTACGAACCCATGTTACCTACCATCCAACCACACGTTCATCGGGTCGAAATTAAAAATTCCGAATGAATTATAACGTTAGATAGTACATACATTAATACTCTTTATGATCCAAAAAAACTTACTAGTAATAAATGGAGGATTCGTTTTATCTTTTGACATAGAATTTATACAAAAAAGAGAATATTTATCGGAGACTGTGACAAATTACAAAAAATAATAATAAAATGTGGGCATTATCAACGCGAGACTCAAAGTGGGCGAAACACGTGTCCGCTATTGTTAGTTTTTTGTGGTAAAGGGGGGTGAGTCTCTTTAATTATTATTTTTTATAGAAATTATGTCTTTTACAGGGGTACAGTGGTCGGGGAGTTACCTACACGTGAAGGCTTGCATTATCTCCTAAAATAATAATCGTACAATAATTAATACACTTATTAATTTTGTCAATGTTTAACTATAAATAGAGCTGTGTTAGTTGTAAGCTTTAGAATAAGACTGACTCTGTATCCTGTATCTTAAGATTTACTCTTGATAATGGTCGCGTAACCGAAACTTGTAACGAGTTTTAATAAAAAATTTGGTGAAATTACCCTCAATTGTTTTTATTTTTATTTCTATAATTCATTAGTAGAATAATTAACCAAACGGCTATGAAAAGCTATACAGGCTAAATAGAAAGAACACAATTTCAGGTTAGGTTAGGTTAGGTTATTGGTGCAGCTGAAGGTGTAAATCACGAAATAAACTCCAAAATCGAAAGAACAAATCCGAGATTTAAAACCAGTCTTCAAACACTTATGGAAGTAGCCGAAGGAGCTGATAAAAAAATAATGAGGTTGGAATTAAATTTAGACGGAAAAAAGCGATAAAGAAAATACATCCATCTGAAAAGGTGACAAAGTGGTATGAAGATGATGACAACGGTTCAAAAGAAGAAAAGTTATTATTATTTCTAAAGAAAATGTCTTATATTATTAGAGTAGATTAAGAATAACAATGTATTTATAAAAGCGTATCACGTGTATATATGTATACTTATTTATTTTTCTTATACTTTTTATAACAATGTATTTATATATGTATATTTTTAAAAATAAATATTGACAAAATAATGGTATTCGAATTTATGACCGCATATTCCATAGTTTTATGTTACCTTGACCGCAAAATCGACATATTTAAATGAGATGGAAAAAGTGACCGCTCAATCTACAATTTTTATGTTTTACCGCAAATTACACGATCGCTCAATCCATACAACCGGTGAAAAGTAGATAGATTTTCTAAACAAAAGGTCCAATGGGCATTTTTATGTAAAACCAGTTTTATCCGTCAAATATGCGTTAAAACTATTTATACCTATGTATTATAAATACAACGTTATTAACAATGAAATTTATAAGAAAATTGGTCTTGAACACTCTTGATAACCTCCCTTTCATGTCTGTAGTGTTCTATCAAATTCAGTTCAGCCGTTTCGAAGATTAACCTGTACAAATAAATAGACAGATAGACACACAATTTTTTCAAGCGTTGTTTATGTCTTAATGGCATATAAATGATAATATAAACTTATAAAAGGCAAAGATATATGTACGTTCTTCATTAGTATTCTGTGGCAATTGCCAGACGTGTATCGCGATTTCGAACCCATTGGTTCTCATCAGATACTGGAATGCAAACATACAAAAAGTGTTGAAATTGCATACCTAAAGTTTTCCTAAAAACGACGGTGCGTCGTCGAAGACATTTTTCAACATGCTTGGTGTAATCTTCTGTATTTCTTATAAGAATATTGTATAGTTATGTATCATTTATATTTCAAAGCACGGCTATCTAAAATAGACGAAAATGAAAATCCCTTTCTGCTTAATATCTTAAAATGAAGATTAGATTAATGCATTATCAGAACACACATCAGAACATTTAGCACACATATTTATTCGAAATAGTAGAATCGCTTGGTACTTGGTGAAACATTTTTATAAATAATAAAAGATTTTGAATTAAAAACCTTTGACAAGTTTCAGAAGATATTTATTTGTTGCTCTAACAATTGTAATGTATACTTATAACTAAACATACACTAACTGTACAAAAGAAATTGATGTCGAAAATATTTACAATAAATCAATAGGGTACCAATCACATTTTCAGTTCGAATTGGAGAATGGCCAAATTTTTGGGGTTGCACTTTTGATAGTTTGTCTAGAAGTATGGTAAGCTGTGTCGATATTATGAATTCAATACGGTGGATCTTTATTCAATAACATTATTTGGTGATATGTATGTTGTTTACCATTTTAGATAGTTGTTGACTGGATCACCAATTTTGATTGTTGAATATAATGATAAATGAATAAATGAAATAATGCACTTTGATAACTATGAATATATATTTACAAAAAAAAAAACAGAAGATAGAACGAATCGAAACCACAGAGTCAAAGTTGAGTAGAAGGCTTGAAGAGCAGATCGGAAGTGAGTAGATTTTGGAAATGAAAATGATAGGAAGACAGTTAGAGGGGAGCAAGAATTAGAAAGATAAAAGTAGGGATCCAATTAGAAGTTAAAAGAAATCTGGAAATTTTGAGTTAAGAAATTGAAGAAGGGACAGATTGTTGAACTTTTACTTGAAAGACATGTACTATTAAAATGCAATTAAGGAAGAATATGAGTTACAAACGTCATGTGGTTAGTAAGTAAAATTGAAACCTTAAAGGGATTATAGGAAAGTACAAGTAATAAAGTTATTAACACAGAACACAATAGACAGGTACAGATACAAAAGATTTAGGTAGAAAAGTTGAAATAGATATTTACATAGTAACAATAATAGAATAATACAAAAGATAAGAATACAGAAAAGAATTCGAAAAGATATTTAGAATATAAAATATTCAAATATAAAATAAATACAAAAGGAATAATAAAATGTTATAGTAAATGTAAACTATTCTGGCGAATTATTGCAGCCACAATTATATGAAAGTTAAAGATAAAATGATACAAAAACTTTTAACTTAAAATTTATTTTTTATATTAAGTAAAATATTTTTTCCCTGAATTTATATGGATTACTAAACTTAAAGGTTGAATGTGAAAGGCAGATAAACATAGATAAAAAGTGTCATTTATGTCTTTGAAACTATTTGTCAAATAGTAACGTATTAAACATATACATATGTCTTTTGACTTGTGCCTTTTTGACAATTGTTTTAATTTAATTTAATCTCATTAAAAATAATGTATTTATTAACTGCAACGTGTAGAAAGTTCAAGTTACTAAAGCACATAAAATATTTAAAATATGTCGATATAAAATTTTATGCATCAGATGCACAAAGTCCCAGGAACAAAGTGTTTAAAATCTACAGATGGAATCCTGAATATCCGGACAAGAAGCCCTTCATGCAAGACTATACAATCGACTTAAACCATTGTTCGCCTATGGTGTTAGACGCACTGATAAAAATTAAAAATGAGCAGGATCCAACACTGACATTTAGGAGATCGTGTCGAGAAGGTATCTGCGGATCTTGTTCCATGAACATGGACGGTATAAATGGCTTGGCATGCATTAAAGCAATAGATCGCGATATTTCAAAGGCATGTCTCATATACCCTTTACCCCATATGTACGTCATCAAGGATTTGGTCGTAGACATGAATAACTTTTACAGGTTAGATAGGCACTTTACACCTTTTCCTTATTAAAAATAAGGTTCCAGTGTAGGTACCTGAGGAATGTAACACTAAAGGATTTATTGATAAATCTCAATAGTAAAACATCTCTAATTTGATTTATCTATAAATCCTTTCGTGAAACATAAACCAAGTTTGAATAATATTTAAACTTTGGTGGGTGCACTTTTTGTGAAATATATTTATTAACTTAAAATAAAGAAACAGGACTTTATTGTCTCGACAATATTGTTTCAGTATAAGCATACTCTTGAAAATGAGCACATAGCTCGAAACAATAAATTATTCTAGTGAAACATTACCAAGTCCTGTTTCTTTATTTTAAGTTAATAAACCAAGTGTTTTATTTTGATATAATTTTATTATTAGAAATACGTCACCAAGTGGTGATCGAACATTCTTTATTTTATTTCTAATTTTATTAATAGAATTATTGAATTTCTCATTTTCAAAATAGAGGATAGAGGCAGATGAGACGGACGAACGGAGGACATAAGAGAAGTGAAAGATAGGTAAACTTTCGTTTAGCCGAAATGAGTTATAAACTAAAAAAATGAAATTTTGCGTTCTAAGATCACAAAAATTTTCCTGCGGAAATTCGTCATTTTCATTTTCCGGACTTTAGAATAACCGAAATCAGTTACATAATTTTTGTTTTTTAATTTGGATTTTAAATATCCCTCTGAACAAAAAAAATACGAAAATTACCCTGCAGAAATATACCGTTTTCGTTTTACGAGAATTTTAGTCGACTTTAGAATAACCGAAGTCAGTTAAATTAAAACTTTTTCCTTTTGACTTTAAACGTTAAACACAAAAACACGAAAATTTAACTTACTTAACCTAACCTAACCCAACCCTCTATTTTACTTATTGTCTCTAAAATACCCATATTCTAATCTAATAGCTCGTAAAAGTTCCTGAACGAGATCTAAGTTTATTTTTTTTTACAAAACTGTCTCCACAAATATACGCACAATTTGTCGGCAAATTCCTCTTCTGGAACATGCTGACCTCTTAAATATTTTTTGGCAGCATTCCATTGAGATTCAATTTTCTGCGTATGGGTACCACACCATCAGCAGCAAATTCAACGCTGTAGTTAACAGTTACAGTTTGATGAACGTAATCATTTGCAGAAAGTTGAATGTACCCTATTTATAAGTCCGTATGTATTATTGATCCCGGCTCAACGTTAGCTTTAATTATATCAATTAAAGTGGTTGAATCTCTATTATTATTCGGACACAACCTTAAATTTTCAGAATTTCCCGCAATCATATCAAATACCTAATGACCTTCAAGAATCCGCCCGCGATATGCCTGGAAAATGAAAATTATGTATTTCCGTAGCAAAACCTTTATATTCCTGTATTTAGAGAAGTTCTTAAAAGCAAAAAAATACAGTCTTTTATATAACTCATTTCGGTTAAACGAAAGTTGAACCGTAAAAGATTATCTGTGAAATATTACTGTCTCACCATTTGCTTAACTGATCTAAAGAAAAAAATTAGTTAAATTCACATACCCATGTCTGTAATAATTTCTATATTTATAACGCATTTGTCAGCTTGTCAATTTCATTCTTTTGTGAAGCGTTGTATTTGACTGATTTTTTGACCTTATTTTTTTTTAAATTTAATTAAAGAATGGTGATTTAATTAAGTAAGTATTTTATATTTTACTTTTCAGGCAATATGATAGTATAGAGCCGTGGCTTAAACAAAAGAAACCAGTGGCCCTTGGAAAAGAGCAATTTTTACAGAGCGTAAAAGATCGAGACAAATTGGACGGTCTTTACGAGTGCATTTTGTGTGCTTGTTGTTCGACATCATGTCCGAGTTATTGGTGGAATTCGGACAAGTTTTTGGGACCATGCGCTATCATGCAATCCTACAGGTGGATTATCGATAGCAGAGACGATTTTGCTAAAGAAAGATTGAAAAAGTTAAAAGACGCACATTCGATCTTCAGATGTCATAGTATTTTAAATTGTACAAACTGTTGTCCAAAAGAACTCAACCCAGCTAAAGCCATTGCTTTAACGAGGAAGCTAGTCTCCGGTGTTTCTAAGAAGTCCAAGTCCCAAATGAAAATCACTGGACTTCATAAATGAAAGTCTCTTATATTATAAAATTTATAAATTAAAGTAAAATTTTTATCAACATCTCTACTGTTAAACAAGAATATATTTTTATCGAGTAAATAGAAGAAGCTTCCAAAAGCGTATTCGGTATCTGCTTGAAGCTGTTGTCAACAGGATCGAATGTAACCAATGTAATATACGAACAGACCCAAAGTCTTCATACAAACTAATTCGGATGAGTCGAAGTTTCTATTTATTTACGCCTTTTTCATCATAATTCCCCTGGATATTCAATTGGGTTATTTTTTTTTTAATTTTGACAATATAAATGCAATTTCATTAATACCAATATCTGACGATGATTATGACCGAAAGAAAAACTCATCAAGTTCAATATGATACGAAAAATAGCTTATTAATAAGTACTTTGTTGGCTGGATAATACAACTTCCAAACTGGAACATTATTTTATGTTCAGTTCTATTTAACCTCCTTTCCAGTAAAAACCGAATACGCTGTATGTAGGTTTCTTTTGCAGTACTTCATACAAATACAATTTTATTAATTTAAATTTATAAATACTACCATTCAAAAAAACTACTAAACTACTAAACTACTTGTACGTATCTCCAATTTGGTTTCTAGTAGACATTAGATATGTCGATCATTTCGGGGTCAGTCGTTAGCGACAAAGATGAATAGTTTGGTATATTTAAAACGATATTTGTTAAAATACATACAGAACAAAATTTGAAGAAAGAAATGTAGACAATTAAAATGGTGTTCAAGTGATGATCGCTGGTTGCTGGTCGTGAATGAATGAATGTCCTATTCGGAACTGTCTAAGGTAGCCACTTAGACGCTTTTGGGTGTTTTATTCCCATCAGCCACTAACACTGATGGAGGGACAGTATCTCTCATACCTTTACTGTAGTTGCTGGAGTATAAGGCAAAAGGCCCTCCTTTTAGGAACTGTGAATGGGGAATGAGTGGGTGATAGTAGGGAGCAGAAGGAAAAGAAGGACAAAATGAAGATAGAAGAGAAGTGAAAGTTTATTTGTGGAATGTAATATGTAACTGCCCCAGAATTTATTATATATATTGCATTCTTTGGTAAGGGATGGGCTGTTTCATCTAGACGGTCGTAGGTACGAGGCATGCTTTTTAAGTCAGTACCGTTTTGAAATTAATAAAAAAGTGCAATAATTTTATTTTTAAATGAAAGCATGTACCTTAATCAACTTTTCTACATAATTTCCTTGAATATTGAGGCACTTGTCATAACGTTTGACTAGTGACCAGTTTTTGAATACCCTACTCATAGAACTCTGCCCCCTGATTTGTTAACTGTTAACCACTGCATTACAACTGTTTTGACTTCGTCATCGTCTTGAAGACGCTGACCGCCCAGATGTTTCTTCAAGTGCAGGAACAAATGGTAGTCACTGGGCGCCAGATCAGGGCTGTACGGAGGATGATCTAGAGTTTCCCAGTAAAAATATGTCTCACTTCCTTACCATTCCATCACTCATAATGTTTTGTCCGTAAACTGCACAGATCACATGATGAATATCAATCGGTTTTAGTCCTTTAGCACTAAGGAATCGTATAACAGTCCGGACTCCGTACTTCACAGTCGGCGGGACTCACGATTATCGGAGGCACATTAAACACTCAGTAAATAACGTAAACAAGGGCGAATCAGACTGTAATGGCGTCAGTGCGTAGGTGAGAGATGTAGGTACTGAGTGCGCATGGGAGGAATGCTGACCGCAGCGCTGCGGCGGCAGAATTTCAAAAAGGTACTTACTTAAAAAACATGCCTCGTATTTCAAGGCGAAAACGTCTATAGGCTGTGAAAAAAGGGACTAGATGATCACGGGGCGTCTCTTTTCACTGTTTGATGACGTTAACGCGATAAATTCGACCACGAACAATTGCACATTTAACGTACGCACTGAGTAAGATGACGTTGTCGAGTTAAAAACAATGATTATTTAAACGACAAATCAATGTTTATTTTCTTAAATATTATTTCCCTTCCTTTTCTTACTTTAGTTTTTCTTTTATCGAACATACAAGCAATGAAAGATACATTATTTTATATTTATGGAATAATAATGTTTTATTATGTCAGTACTGCGGAAGGTACCCATAGAGAGATCTAATTCTCATTTGTTTTCAAAAATTTTAAAGTATATTAAGGATGCACAGATCGCACGTGAGGTTCATCGTTTCAAGAAGAAATGTCCTTTATTGTCAGGAAAGAAATTAGAGTTGAAGTAGAGGATAAAAGTTTAAGCTCTTCGAGCGATGACGGACTTTTATGGCTTATAGCTGGTAGAAACAGTTCGAAAACTCAATTCGTAGTATTTGGACATTATCGAAATTATCTGTTGACCCAGTTGTTTTCGTTTGATCTCAAAGGAACGTTTCTGAAGTTATAAAGCTTTCTCAGTTATGAATCAGGGCCGTAGCCACGGAGGGGCTCCAGGGGGCTGAGCCCCCCTAGAAGGATCTCAGCCCCCTCAGTCAACAGTCGGCAGAGAGTTGAGTTTAATAGATTCCATCAGGGTCGTCGACGCAGTCATTCAAACTTTGGAAGGAATGAGGAATGATACATCCTTCGATGACATCTTTCATAAAGTCGCAACAGTTCTTAATATTAATTTGGATGACATATCTCAAGATGGACCGAATCCGAAGAGACGAAGAAAAGCAAGCAGATTGTTAATGGATTTCATAATTGCTGATAAAATGGATCAAAGATCTGAAACCTATGACGATCTTTCGCAAATTTTGAAAGCTTTACACATGGAAACTTTGAATTTAATGTGTGCGGAACTTCACTTGAGATTTTCTCATAACAAAGATCTTTGCACGGCCATTACAAATGTCGAGAAACTGAACATCGATGAAATAGGAATTTTGAAGAAATTAGAAATCCAGGTACCATCACCATGCGAAATAAATGTTGCGAAGAATTATTGCTCAAAGTATAACCCTGATGACATGTTCGCTGAAATTTATAACCAACGAACTCCATTTGAGAACACCTACAAGCTTTTAGCGACTTGCCGTACCTATGAATGTACAACAGCTGTTTGCAAGCAACATTTTTGGTTTCAATTCAATTCATTTGACGTTTGAAAAAGTTCACACGAAGAATATTGATTTGTTTGAGTTAATGCGAAAATTTAATGATTGTAAATTGCGAAAATTACAACTGTTTTGAGACTTTTCAATTATTTTAATTGCGCCCACCCAAAAAGTCCCTCAGCCCCCCCTGATATCATGGGCTGGTTACGGCCCTGTTTTGAAGAAATTAAAGGGAATTGGTTGGATGACTAATAACGAGATTTAGGATAGTTTAGAAAAATCTGTTTATACATAACTAGAAAGCTACCAGATGTGGACCTTTAGTTATGAATTCCATTTATTTTATTTCAAAACTTTCCAAACATTTAATTATGATTTATTTAATTAGAACAGTATCATAAGATTTCAAAAATCGGTTAATTTTCGAAATTATGGGTTTACAAACTTCTATATTTATATTTTAAACCAATAAATAATCTAGAAATAAAATTTATGAAGCTTTCAGCTAATGTACCTACATATTTAAAAATAAATAAAAAACACACTTGCAGTGTGTTACAAATATCTTCACCGCCTGAAGAAGTGTGCTGAAATAATTATAGTGGAAACACCAAGTGTGTTTTTTAAATAAACTAATAAAAAATAATTACTTAATAACTATTAGTAGTAGATCTTCTGATTGAAAACTTGAATTTATCATGTAAGGGCAGGACTTGATAGCCAAAAAATATTTAGCTGAAACTGTAGAGCGCAAATACTTGGAAGCAGCATATATGTTAATACTATAGCAGCGTGTTTGAAGTAGGTAATATAACTGGACCTTTTTTTTTGGCTGTAATGAGGTATAATTGGTAGAGAGAGATATCGCTGGAGAAGATTCCGATCAGGCCGTGTTAGAATGAGGAAGGAAGTTCAGATATATTTTCCATCTCAATCAGGCTGGTATAGTATGTCACCATGTTTATACGTCGGAATGATGCAACTGATAATTGACAAAGTTGTCAATCTGTTTCATTTCCACCAGTTACTAATACTGATCGCCAGGTTGTCCTTCCGACTCACACTGTGGTGCAAAGCTGGAGGGTAGGCTGGAAGGCCCATTTCAGTCTCTCTATAAGAATCTTGAGAGTGGGTCGATGGTGGTTAGGGAAAGACAGATGAGACAGACGAAAGAAGTAAAAGATTATCTGTGGAATATTATTACCCCAACATTTGCCTAAGTGATCCAAGGAAACCACAGAAAACATGGACCAGAGCAGCCGGACTCGGGTTCAAACCGGTGACCTCCCGAATGCTAACCTATAATCTAGACAACGTCATTCGGTGACTACGTTCCGACCTAGTTCATTAACTAACAGTTATAAAGATGCCAACCCCTTCTCCAAATAATTTAGATTTATCGTTCTTTTATCTTCGAACATCTTTAACGAGTTAGAGGAAGAGGACTCTTACAAAAATGAAAATTTATGTATCGAAATATGATTTCACTTACTGTCAAGCCATATGGAGTCATACTTGAGGGTCCTCTTGAAGCTGTATTCTCTTTTCCCGGTGGTCAGATTGTGTAAATCGGTTCGGAAAATAACAGTGTCAGCTTTTGTGAATTCGGCATTTGTTCCAGAATAAAGTCCTGGTAAATCGCCCGGGTTTCCTTTTTCGACCCAAACGGCGGTCGAATTGTCGGTTGGATCATACGGACACTTGGCAATGCCCATTCCTATACCAGGAACAAACGTGTTTCGACCCAGATGTGTTAAATTACTCTGAAATTAAAAACAAAATATACATAAACTAACATTGATGGAATCTTTTTATGTTTGTTATTATTATTTAGTAAACATAATAAACGCCGTGGAGGATTGATGTTTCCGGGTTCGTTGACCATGGTCTAGAATGGTATGGTAACCCCCATCACTCAGTTATCCGCCTCTATGGGGAGGAAATGTCCAAATCGATTCGTCGCTTCTTAGACCATGACCAACGAACCCAGAAACATCAAATCTTCACATTGACTCCGGCCATGAAGTAAAGATCTAATTTGATTTTTCTCAGACTTTTTTTATATAAAACTGTAAGAGAATTTTTTTAAGTATGTTTTTGTTCTTTAGTATTATTTTAAAGAAGACAATACAAAGGAAAATTGGTATGAAAAGGATTCAACTATGAGCACCTTAGTAATTTACTTTGAAACTTCACAATACCTGGCACATATTTTTGTAAAACAAAGGCATTGTAGTCAAAACTACGTATTATGTTATATTGTAGAAGGTATAGGTCGAATCTTTGTTGCAGTGCACTTTATAAGCTTTATAAAACTGACATTGTTTCTATAAATTTACTTGGCTTCTTAGAACAAATGAAATGTGTACCATGGAGCAGATTAACAACTTGTTACAGTGCATTGTTCTTCTAATTTACCTAATTATAAATTACTGCCTGAGTTTTTGGTTGAAGGACGTAAGCACACTTTAAGCGCCATTTAACTGGGACAAAGAGCGAATAGGTAGCAGTGCACTTTTGCTCGTGTAAATTTAATTCATCTTAAACTTTTAATTGAATCCGGGAGGTTATACAATGGAAATGAAGGGAAAAAAATATTAATAACGTTGGCAGGTATTGCAAAAAATTAAAAATTAACTTTGTGGTTTAATTACAATTTCAAATAATCCAGCTTTAGTTTTACGTAGAAGATTGTAAGTAATAAAAATTTGTAGACATAATATAATATTATTCATCAGATTAGTAAAGATAACTAACTATATAAGAACAGTATAAGATTTTGTTAAGTAACAAATCAAAACTATCAGACTTGGATTGCAATTTTGATCTTAATAAATCTCATTAGCACGCCATAAAGAATTTCGATAAATCTTCGACCAAATCGAAGCAGCTTTTTAATATGATAACCATGATTGTATTTACGCTAATTTCTTGGTGAAACATCTTGTAATAATATAAGTTAATTATAAAAAGACACTTGGTATTGTTTCACTATTTTTATTTATACATGTTTCGGCTATGATTCCATTATCAAAGAGTTAAATACAGATAATAACTAAATATAATAAGGATGAAATTCTTTTAAATATGTATACCGCTTACTAGGTGGTAGGTAATATTATTTATTTTGTGTTATACCTGCGACTGATTTTAATAAAGGGGAAACCCCAAAATCTATTTGGTCGTTCAATAACATTGTATTATTATTGTGTGCACTGGTAATTTTAAATATTTCTAGCAGGTCAAGTCTTTTAGTTTTATTTTGAATGTGTAATAATTTAAAGTTATCAGTATCCAATGTATGTTTATTTTTTACAAAATGGTGTACAAGGGTGGTATCTTTTGAATAATGAATTATTGATTTCTGATGTTCGGTGAAACGTTTTTCAATTGAACGACCAGTTTGACCCAAATATATGGCATTACAGTCATTGCACTTGATCATTTACCCCGCTTTTTTCTGTTTTCTTGTCTTTCTTTGTTTTTTACCAATAGAGAGCCCAAATTATTTTTATTAACTACTATTGGAGTAATATTATATTTTTGTAATCTATTTGGAATTTTTGAACTTATTTGTGGTAATTAATAAAACAAAATTGTAATAATGTACAAAGTTATTAAAAATTAAAGAACTTTTGAAAAAGAAAACTTCTTGAACTTTATAAATTTATATTCCACTTTAGTCTTCTGAAGAATTCAGTAGGTAGTTATTACAAATCTTGGTCTTGTAGAAGATGACAAGTATGCATTACAAACTTAAAACTTTCTAAAAGTTTTGTAGATAAAAATCGTAAGGAAATTGAAACTTATCTTGTATTTTAACCAGAAATGCCTTATTGCCTTTAGCTTTTATCAATAACAGAAACAGAACGAGCAAAGCCGGTAAGGTACACAATTTAATATCTAGATGGCGCAGTTGTTCGAAGCAATTTAGTAATTTCTGGAGTCGTTTTGTCTTACAAAGCTTAAGATATTCCGTCGTCTATACCAAAAGACCTTTTAGCATTCTTTGTTCGTGCATTTTTATGATTTCGTGAATATGGAAACGTCGACAGCTAAAAGCTTTGTAACATGTACTACGTTTAAGGCACTTTTTCAGACATTGAAAAGTTTTATATTCCTTTCTAATACAGAAATGGGAAGCTGTCAAGTTAAACAAACGTTGGATATAAATATTTTGCACTAATCAAATAGCAGAAAAATATGTTATTGTTTAATATTTTGTCGAAACTGTCTGACGTGGATTGCGATTTCGGACTATATGGTCATCATCCGCACGTCGTAGACTGTTTCGATAGACTTAACCCATAGAGATAAGAGAATTGAGTAGGCAAGTAGGTAAGTAGGGGTGTTATGTGAGATAAAAAATAATGGTACACACTATCACAATCACAACATAGATAGCAATAAAACAAAATCTTACACAATAATATATAAATAGGCAAAAAAAGTTTTATTCGAAAATCTTAAAATTAAAAAATCACAGCATCAAAAACAATTTTTGGTTAATAATTAAATACAAAAATACTACGACTTAAACACACTTCTCCTAAATAGATTGTAAGTAATTTAGTGCCACAAGTACCCTTAATAATGGTCTGTAAGATCGAAACAATATTGTCGAGTCTGAATAAATTGGTGAAACAATCCAAAGAGTTTTTTTCTTATTGAATTTACGTAATATTTCACGATCTTTCTAGAATAATGGTATTCTCTCGATCTTTGTTTAGTAACGCTTTTAATTGGTAGGCCCAGCTGACTATCTACTGCGAATGCTCAAAATAAAAGAGGTAGAAGATATATCTTTCTTTTCTGTTTCTCTCTATTGACATAAAACACTTCCGATGAATTGCTTACTGTAGCGAACGTGTACGTGAGTGCGATGTGTCGATTAGCGCTGATGCGCTTCGAAGGCGGCACGTTTGATGTCGAGAGCGATAGATACCGGACAATATTCTGTATTTAATCACTTAAACACTACTAACAAACTTAAACTACTTATTTATCTGACAAACAATAATTCACTTTATTTATATCCCTTTGTATCTCGCCGTTGAATATTTATATTATGCGTCCGGAAATCAACTGTCAATTGTCTCGCCGATCCAGAGACAAGGGTATATATTTACCAAAAAAAATTACTAGAAAACACGCGAAAATATTTCCACCGCTTTTCAGATAAAACGACTTGTTATTTCAGCGGAAAATTCTCGAGCGTCTATTGTCCGGTATCGATCGGTGTCAACATCAAACGTGCCGCCTTCGGTGTGAGTCAGTGCTAATTTATTTATCGCACACACGAATACGTTCGTTACAATACATTGCTTATGTAAATGCTTGAACTGTAACTTATGGGTATGTTCAACACACCATCTGCTTTTTCGTGATATTAATGTACACTAATCATCACAAGTTCCCTTTAATCTATTGTTTCGAATATATTGAAATCCTTCGCCAGTTTGTATAAGCAACTAAATCCAAGGATTTAATTTAATAATCGGCAACAAAATGATTTTAGTTTGGTGGTTTAGATATCGGTTTAACTTCGCATGTTCGGATCTCCACACACACATGCTGTTGTTTTCTGTGATCGTGGATGATACGTTTGGTAAATTTATGCCTACTCGTATACATATACATATGAACGTGTTTCCTTCTGGAGAACGCACATATCTACGAATACCCATGAAATATATAGACAGACACAAGACAAACTGTACAAAAGTTAATTTCCTTCCGCAAGCTAAGCTCATCAGCTTGTCTGTCGAAGGTCGGAAAGTCTGTGTTCAAGAACGTTCAAATTAATATTGTTACATTCGCATCGGTTTACTCAGTTAGTAATTAAGGGCTGTCTAACAAGTAACTCCTCATTCAGCGAATATAACTCTGTCATCGGGCAGCGGGAAAGTGAAACTGCGGTTGTGTACCGCTGCACTTTCCTTGAAAGATTCGAAAAATGCAGGAAAGCTATTTGTCCAACAATAACTATACAGGTCAATGATAAGAGGGATTTAAAAGGAAAAGCAAAACAAAATAGACTTAGCAAATGAGGACTTTAAACTGTCTTAATCTCACAATTTAAAAAAATGCAATTTTTAGCACTTCTTTAGAGATCAACTACGTCAATTAAAAGGGAAAAACAACCAAGAGGTAGTATCGATGGTAAATTCAAATGTGGCTTCAGAAAAGCTTTAGGCATTCTGTAGTGTCAATAAATCTTAGTCTCAAACAAACAATTATAATTTTCAATTTCAATTTTCAAAATACCGGGCGCCACCCCAGGTGGCTGGTGACGGTAAGTCTGGGTGTTGGTGTCTGGCGAATAAGCGGGGAGAACTGTCTCCTGGTCCAGTTGTAGTGCCGTGACAGAGGGCTTAGCGCCAAGATAACCACATCAGATTCACCAATACCCGCAAGGGAAATGTGCATCTGTCAAAACTCGTTACATATGTTGTGGGTGGTGATGTCTTTCGGACAAGGGTGGTGTAGATCCTGGCTTAAGTGCCTGGATCAAGAGTAAGGAAACCTCCATAATCAACACCCCAATCTTAAGGTCGTTATTGTTTCAACTTTTGGGCAAAGGGCGCACCCTGTGGTATTAGAATTCAACAGGGTAAGGACGAAGGTCTGGTAGTGACTATATATGTCGTCCCATTGCGTGGGAACATATACCGAACACACTAAAGATAAAACAGAGAGTGTAGAGAGGGATAAGTCGAGTGGTGAGTGCTCGACGGTTTAGGGGAGCGAGGGAGATTCTGTCTGTCCCGGCCCAACTTGAGGTATTGCCTAGCGGCTACGTGACCTCTCCGGAGGTTTAGAAAGAGTGGGGTGGCTCCCACGACCAGGCTCAGAGTTAGGGTTATGAGTTTGGCGGAGGGAGTATCGCGCAGGGATTCGGCTCTGGACTCCTCTGAGGAAGAGTTGGACTTAAGCCTAAGGCGAAAGCCAAGGGTGCTAGCGTCAAGGGTGACAGGAAGGAATACTGCTACCGGGGCGAAAGCCTCCAAAGCGACTAAGCTGCACCCCTTCCGTAAGGTGAAAGGTGTGGCGAGTGGTGCAGCCAAGGCAGAGGCCGAGGTTGCGAAGCCGGTGGTCACCGATGGAGATGCCCCTGAGACCGAAACAGCCGGTGGTTCGAGGGGAAAAGAGTGAGGAAGACTTACGGGCTGTTGAGTATGCGAGGATAAGGCAGATTGGGGAGTTAACACCCCCCCCCCCTCCGAATATAGGGACATTCAGGCCAAAAAGATTACGGGTTAGTTGGCCAGGCAGGATCAGGTAAGCTTTATTTATTTATTTGCTTATTCGATTTTGAATGATTTCCTTGTGTATTTTTAAAATCAAATTTAAAACTCATTTTTCACTGTACGACCTTCATAATTTCGATATTGATTTAATTATTGAATTTCGGTGTTAAAATAAAAAATCATTCTCATATGTCACGAATGAAATATTTTAAAAGATAACTTACATGTACTACCCAATCTTTGGGGTTATGTGCATTGGTTCCACAAAGGTATAGTCGACTACCATCTCCCATTGGTTGTATAACTCGGATATGGTTTCGGCAGTCAAAATGCTGAAATAAAAGAAATAAAAATGTTAATAAGCAATAATATATTTCACATGCTATTATATGCTTCATCAGTTAAAAATGTGTTAAATTGCTTTTGGATTTAATTTTATATTGTTAGATGTAATCTATAATAAAGACAAACACTTTTAGAATATACAGAAAACAGAACATCGGACTTTTATCGAAAACTTCATGGAAAATAATATATGTCGAGTTAGATTAAGAAATAATGGCGACAGCATTAGGAAAATCTGTGAAAACAATGATAAAAAAATCACATATCTAATATACTCGTATTACTACTAGTCAACCAAATAAAAACACATAAAACATTTTAAACTTTTGATTGTGATCAAAAAGCGGCTTTTAATTCTAGACGAGAATTACAAGTTTCGGTAGAAGCAAAATGTACTAACTTGTTAGCTACTTATTGGTATGTTAAAGATTCAATGAGATTTAATATCTATCGAAAAAAAAAAACGAAAAGGTTTGAATCAATTCCTTAATAGCCTGTAGAAGAAACCTGACATGGGAATCAAATAAGAAAAGGCGGAAAAGATTATTCAAGCATCACTGAAATTTTTATTAGATGGTATTGAAGTTTTGAAACTCAAATAGACTTTTTTGTTTGAATATCTTTTAAAGGTTACAACAAACAAAGATATCCAACTTTAACTAAGTGTACAAAAAGCCTTGAATTATCAGAATAAAGAATGGGTTCACAGTTGAAGAAATTTGGGAATACTGATGCCTTACTTGATGTTCATGTTAGCTTCTAAATAAGAATTATAACGAAAGTCCCGGGTTTTACAGATTTCTACAAATTAATTTTAGAACCCTATCATTTTGTTTGGGGTCGACTTTTATATTTGTACGTTGAGGTCCGACATCTGTCTTCGAACGGCGTGGTCTAGTGCTCTATATCATTGCTTAGCATCCGGGAGGTCACCGGTTCGGCTGCTTTGGTCCAAGTTTTCTGTTGTTTCCTTGGATCACTTAGGCAAATGCTGGGGCAGTAATATTCTATAGATAATCTTTCACTTCTCTTCTGTCTTCATTTCGTCCGTCTCATCTATCTCTCCATAACAACACCACCCACCCATTCTCACGATTCCTGCAAGGAGGCTGAAGAGGGCCTTACGCCTTATCCTCCGGCTTTGCACTACAGTGTAGGTCGGAGGGACTTCCCGCCCACCAGCACGAGTAGCTGGTGGGAATGAAACACAAAGTTTTTTTCTTCGAAATGTATGAACTTTGAAAATTTGAAGTTAATTAGAGACAGGTTCCAAAGGGAGAATGGAGGAACTTGTTAGCCTTTTAGGCATCAGCAGTTCCTCATAGGCAGGTATATCTACGTAAATTTCTTTCTTTTTTTCGGTTTCTATTTCCTTCCAGAATTAGTCTTTCCACCGTGGTGGGTTACACATGCGACATACATTCCGTTAAGCTTGAAAAATACTGCACGATATTACACTTCAGTAAAAAAAAAAAATTTTCTCGATTAGTTCCCTTACGCACAGCGAGGGCACCTGTTACGAAAAGGCATCGATCCGAGCGGATTGCGCCCCGTCGTCGCCCCATATCGGGGTAAAAAGGACCGATTTTCCAGACGAGTGGTCAATGCTTTTGTCTGTAGTTAAAAGAAGAAAAATATGGCGGTGCAACGGTGAATATATATATATATATATATATATATATATATGTCTGCTCGTTATACGTAGGTACATAGGCTGGCGAGAGTCAAAGTCGAAAGGGCCATAAGCGAAATTGGCCGAGGGAATAAAAAAGAACTTTCAACTTGAGGGAAAATTTGCTGGATACGAATGAGATGAACGGCTACTAACGTATTAACCAACGTTTCCTACGGCGAGACGGCGGGCGGTAACGTTAAGGAAATGGTATAGATCGGAGTGTATGTTCGTTCCCCAGGGGGCGACTTCTTATGGAATCGTTTTCAAAAGAAACTCTTTCCATTTTCGATAGCGGTCCGATTCCGCGCGAATCATTGACGATACCGCGGGGAATCCTCACAAAACGGCACGTTAGAACCGGAAACAACGTATGATTTTTGCCGCTAACACCTATTACTTCTTTAAACGGTTTCGTCTCGTTCAGTTAACGATTATGCCTCGGGAGAAAAAGAATCACAACTCAATACTCAATGTTTTCATCTACAATTCTATTTTGATCATCAATATTGTATCTTCGTTGTTCATCATGCACATTTGTGCGGCCATCTTTAAATGCTCTCATCCACTTCCTTACCACCCTACCATTCCATCACTCATAATGTTTTGTCCGTAAACTGCACAGATCTCACGATGAATATCAATCGGTTTTGGTCCTTTAGCACTAAGGAATCGTATAACAGCCCGGACTTCACAGTCGGCGGGACTCACGATTATCGGAGGCATCTTAAACACTTAGTAAACAACGTAAACAAGGGCGAATCGGACTGTAATGGCGTCAGTGTGTAGATGAGAGATCTAGGTACTCAGTGCAAATGCGCGGAACGCTGACCGCAGCGCTGCGGTGGCAGAATTTCAAAACGGTACTTACTTAATAAACATACCTCGTATGTACATAAAAAGCACGTACGTGGAGAGATAAAGTTCAACATAAATTTATATTTAGTTAATTATAAATCATAATAATGTAAGAATGATACAAAACAGTAGTTTTACACTTTTTATTGGATAATCTCTAACAATTGCTTCGACTTTGAAGAGTTTGAATAGAAACAAACGTAAAATTTTAGGTAGATAAGGTAATTTTGTGAAGGTATCTCCTCTCATGACCCAATATCTTGGGATTATCTAACTATCAGAACCTCTAATTAAAGTTATAAAAAAGAAGGTATTAAAATCCTTTTTCATCTAATAATAAAGGATCACAGATCCCACATTTGGAACGCGTCCTACACAGTAGGTACAACGCACCGAAAGCTATATCCCACGACCGGTTTCGACCTATCGGGTCTCATCAGGTGGTAGTTGTTTCTGTTGATTCCATATCTATATAGCTTGTAAAAGCCTTTCTACCTGATGAGACCCGATAGGTCGAAACCGGTCGTTGGATATGGCTTTCGGTGCGCTGTGCCTGCTGTGTAGGACGCGTTCCAAATGTGGGATCTGTGATCCTTTATAATTATATGAAAAAGGATTTTAATGCCTTCTTTTTTTGGATTGTTATCTTCGTCTAATAATCGTTCGGAATCAACAGTGTAATTTAATTCCGGTAGGGGTATTAGCCCTCGGAGTAGTTGTTTCTGTTGATTTCATATTTATTTTCCTATAATTAAAGGATGTAACTGTTCCTTTGGTCTACACTCAATAGTGAGGATGTGGTGGTTTAATCGGAATTTTTAATTAAAAATAAAGTTTTCGGTTTCTGTAGGGTTATAGACATGATGTAGTAGTGTTTGTGGCTAAATCCTCGCCGAAGGAAATCAATAAATTAAGAAGAGACAATAATTGAAAAACTATAGAATTATGGTAAAATTGACTACCACAAATAAATAAAAATTAATGCCCAATTAAAATTACCGAAGAGGAAGCAGATCTACGTATGCAACTAATAAATTACGCAGATTTGTTTTGTAGGTTGACAATTCAATTAAAATTTTCACTTTTTCAGCTCATAATCAAGATTAGTATCATGCATGCGTAGCGTTGTGTGACTTAAATCAAAGTCATAAACAATTAATTTTTACATTAACGAATTTTAGTCGTGCTCTCGCTTTTTTATGAGCGATTTGTTCCAAAATCGTGCAACTTTTGATCTTGTCGGGCTTAATTTAGAAAATTGCTTGGAGTCATTTATAGCTAGTTAACGTTGAGGCATTTTGGCAAACGATTGTTTACAGCCCGACGTTCCCCCATATGAAACGTGACGCAGCATGAAAGCTTGAAACATAGAAAAACAAAACACTCTACATTTTTTTTCTGCTCAATTTTACAAAACAAAAAAAGAACATGCACTTAAGTTTATTAGTGCCAATTTTAATAAGAAGGAAATAGGAATTGGGTGTATTATACAGCTTTTTTTTTGCAAATGTATTATCAGCAAACACAAATAGGGTAGAGAACACCATCTGTTGATATCTTCAATGTTGTACTATGTTGTTAGTATTGATTAATTAATTAATTAGATCGGTGTCAGATTGATGGAACATGACACAAAAATTGCAGCTTAGATATATATCAAATATAAACGGTAATTTTACTATTTAGCTTAGGACGTAACTCCGATCTAGAGGATTCGATGCTCGAGTGTTGTTTGGTTTATGAGGAGGGGGAAACCGGCTTAGGTAGCAGCTGCGCTCGATTCTGTCCGCAGTACAATCATGACTGAGCGCAAGGTACCTTCGTCTGTTGCACAACGCATCATCATAAAGTTTTTAACCAATGAAGGCGTTAAACCATCGGAAATTTTCACATAATTTGAACAATTGAAGGCACAGTTTGGGAATGCTACATTGAATTCAGAGAGAACCTGTCGAAAATAAAAGTCATGTGACTGTTCTTTTGTTCATTGACTCAAGGGTAGTTTTACTCATTGATTTTCTTCACGATCAACGAACAGCGAATGCGGCTTACTATCCTGAGTTGTTGCAGTCGACAAAATCGAAAAATTGCATATTGAAGCAAACAGCGGGGTATGCCTTTTCGAGACGTCATCCTCCTTCATGACAATCTCAAACACCAGGCCACACACTGCAGTTTTGACAAGGAATAAATTGTAATAAATGGGCTGGGAAACCCTCAGCATCCTCCTTTCCTCCTTATAGCACTGACTTGTCACCCTGCGATTATTTTTTGTTCGCACCCTTGAAAAAATCACTTGGAGGCAAAATATTCGAAAGCAATGACAACTCGCCATCAAACTTTTTACGAAGAAGGAATATTCAAGCTTCTCAATCGGTGGAAAAAATGTGTAGATCACGGAGGTGACTACATTGAAAAATGTTAAAAGTTTAGTTTGTGTGTATCATTATTCAATAAATTTATTTGACAAAATTACCATTTATATTTGATTTACCCTCGTATATTTATCCTTTTTATCAATTCGTGTATGCATTTCGCAGAAGAAAAATCACTTTTGCTAATGAAATCGCTTTAGGAAAAAGCATTTCGCATACGGCAAAGCCGAAACCATTATCATGGCTTTCTCTGTATCAAAACATAAAGATGCCGTGTGTAAATTTATACAGTTTTAGACGTCCGTTGTGGATATATGTATTCATATATATACTGTCGTCTTTAAGAGTATCGGCGCCAGCGCGACGCTGAACCAAATGAGCTTCTTTTTATTTGTATTTGCCTATTTTTGAGAATTTATGAACACAGCACTCAGACAACTGCGTATATAATAAAAGACGCTATCCCGACTAACATTCTAAGGAAAAGTTATTAAATTACGTCCAAGATAAGAACCAAAACCGAAAGGGACGGCAATTTCTGTGATTCAACGTTTGTTACATATCACATACATATAAGTATATATATATATATATATATAGTATGTATGTATCTGCTTTAATATAATAGAGATGTAAAATCTGCGTCTGCTCCATAACTACTAAAAATAAACTTCGGAATTACTAACTGAATTTACAAAATTGAAAATACAAAACCCTGGGATGTACATACATAATGAACTAATGTTGAAAACAGTTACTGATAACACTGAATAACTAATACATCACATTTTTAAACATATTCAAAAAAGAAGGACTTAAAATCCGTATTCGTCTAAATATTAAGATCAAAGATCTCACATTTGGAATGCGTCCTACCAACAAGTAGGCACAACGAGCTGAAAGCCATATCCCACGACCGGTTTGGACCTATCGGGTCTCATCAGGTGGGCGCTGGCAGAAAGGTTTTTACAAGCTATATTATAAATATAAATATGGAATCAACAGAAACAACTACTCCGAGGGCTAATACCCCTACCGGCATTGAATTACACTGTTGATTCCGAAACCGGTCGTGGGATATGGTTTTCGGTTCGTTGTGGCTACTTGGTAGCAAGCGTTCCAAATGTGAAATCTTTCATGTTAATATTTAGAAGAATATGGATTTTAATGTCTTCTTTTTTGGATATGTTATCTTCGTCTAAAAATCTTTGGGAATCAACAGTGTAATTTAATGACGGTAGGGGTATTAGCCCTCGGAGTAGTTGTTTCTGTTGATTCCATATTTATATTTACATTTTTAAACAGTTACCAAATAGAATGACCCAAAAAAGGCAAAACTCAGTCTAAAACAAATTAGTATTTTTGGTTTCGTTTGAGTAGGACTATAAAGACATAGAGGCAATTGCTGCCATCTAGTGGATTTTAGCCGCTACAGAGGATGTCGCGATCCGTGTCTGGTAGTTTCGGTAAATTTCTGACCAAAAGCATAATAATTGTTATCGAGTAGGATGAGTTTATATAATTTTATTTTCCAAATTTTCCATTGTTACTTTCCACCGTGCGCCTTAACCCCTCCTCCACAATCAAAAACACTTTTTTCCTTTTGCCTTGTATGGTATAAATGAAGGGAGTACAGCTCGCGACGATACTTAATAAATCGTCAGCCAAATCTATAGATATATTACCATGTATTTGCTTATATTGAACCTTTTAAGCATTTTTGCTAATATATTATATTGTGCAAAAAGTTGTGAAGGTGATAGACCATGATACGCGTGAAATTGGGCACGAAACACAGTCTTACGCCGTGTTAACCTTAGAACGAATGAGAAAATCCTCGGTCGAGCCGGAGGCAAGTGTGAGAACTACATGAATCTCGTGAGAAATTCAGCATAACATTCTGGTAAGTGCTGTAATCTCACGCATATCACACAATCCCATTTCCTCAATATGTGGAACACCGTAATATTTTACAACCGTTCGTTCAAAAAAGTCTTTTTTAGATAAATTGAAAAGAAATTACACACTTTTTTTGACAATTTTCTTACCATAAAAGAAAAAGACAACGTAATGTTGACCATTTATTTACTTAAGAACTCGACAATTGTTTCGGGCGTTGCCCATTATCAAGAGTAATACATAAAGATGTCGTGTGTAAATTTATACTATACAATAGCCCGAAACAATTTTCGACTTCTTAAGTAAATAAATGGTGAACATTACGTTGTCTTTTTCTTTTATGTGTATTAACAATGTTTCACAAAAAGTGCACCGCAGATAATTTTCTTGCCGATACGTTTGGTTAAAGATAAGTCCAACCTCTATAAGGATTCATATTGAAATCTGTTTGCAATTTCGGGTTTACTGTTGGTGAGTTTTCATTCGGAATGATAACAGACATTGTAGGAATTTCAAAAAGTGTATTATATCGTATTGGCTGAAAATTTGGACATGGGAAAGCTGTGCGCAAGATGGGTGACGTGAGGACCCACAGTGGAACAAAATCAGCGTCATGAAGATGTTTGAATGGAGTGTTTGGTGAAATATCACAGCAATAAATTTTTTGCGTCGATTCATAATAATAGATGAAAAATGGGTCCGCCGTTTCACACTTGAGAAGAAGGAACAGTCAAAATAGTCCAATGGACTGACTAAGGAGAATCGGTTCCAAAAAAGTGCCAGTGTTTTGGAATGTGCGTGGCAAATTTTTATTAATTATTTTCAGAAAGGAAAAATAATTGATGACGAGTATTATGAGAATTTATTGTAGAGTTTGAGTGATGATATCAAGAAAAAAAGAACGGCCGTAATTTGCAAAAACGAATGTTTTTTTTTTATCAAGGCAACGCATCAGTTCACGCATCTATTATTGCGATAGCCAAAATCAATGAGTAATTTTCTCATTTATTATAAAACAAGCCTCCGAATAAATTTTGTGAGGCATAATTAAGTTCATGTTTGCCTTTATGTCGTAAAGCGTCTTAGATCCTCATTTTGACGATTATGCATTCCGGTGTATATGTAGTACGCAGAGTGAAAATAATCTGGAGAGTTGTATGCGGGTTATGAAACACAAAGTTTAGTCTCTTTCGAATTTATCGTATCGTGATGAAACAATATCCGTCGCGGAATTAAAACGGCTTACACCTACACTGTTATAACATAACATAAATTCGGTTACTAGCAGTAACTTGAGCGGAAAAGAGCGAGATGTAGTTTTGGCGAGTTAACATGTGCGCACATAAAGTAATAATTCAAGTACGCAATTCACATGTAACAAGCGAACTTGAGGTCGTTTAAAGAGGACATTCTGAAATTTGAACACGTCCACGGAGTTATGTACTATTTCGAAATTTGACACCGCTTTCTGGGAGAGAAACGGCTCTCGGCGAAATAAGAGCAAAGTCTCAGATGTTATAAAACAAATTTTAATGACTTTATGATTGCAAGGAGTGGGAAAGATGCGAAAATAATTCATACAAGATAAAGGTTGACGATCACTGCTAAGTTTCACAAAAGCAAGGGGTTTATTGATCTCTAATATAGTTTTAATACTGTGATGACCAGTACATCGTAGCATGTATTTAAGTTAAAAAAAAATCCCTGAAAATTGAGATCCCAGAGTACCTAAATAAGTAGTAGTATAGGCAAACCGCATGTAATGTGAGTTCCTCAATACATGTAAAAGAGAGAGGGTTGTCTAGGCAAACTAGTTTTAAAGCACATAATAGAGTCATAGAATACAGTAGGCGACACTGAATGCAATTGCGAGGGGAAATGGCTAAGTAGAAGTGAAACATAAATAGTAATCGATGAGAATTAAGGATTTTGATGTGATTCTCTGCCGACATTAAAGTAATATTGAGTTTTCTGCTGGTTTTATTTGACGAATTTATTTGCATATATATTTTTTCGGCGGTTATGTTGAACTTGAGTATCTTGATTACTATAGAGAGTTCTAGTTTGGAATGCTAACAAAATGGGTCAAATATGAGTTAGACCGAGACCCAAAGATCCCAAGCTGTTAGTCCTGTTGGTAACAGAAACGGGGAGCGGTTACCATTTTTAGGGTAAACGGAAATTAATATATGGCTCCGTGCACAGATAGACAGTGGGTTGTCTATGTAAGTTATACGCGGTATATAAGGTACACGGAAAGAGCGTGGGTTGCCTATCTAAATTATTAGCAAAGTACACAGGATAGAGTAGTACGACCTTGGATGCAACATCGGAGTGCTATAGCTAACTAGATTCTTCTAGATATATTAAAACAATATCGACTCGCTAATAGTAAAATAGGTGTTATTTGTTAGATGCTCTAGTGTTAAACCATAATATATCCTCAGACTGACTGATAGGCAACCAAATGTATGTGCAAAGGACAAAACAGTTGCACTTGACTGTACCCTTATTGATACTAAATTGAAATTAAATGCGCGCTATCGGTTAATGAAATTTTAAAAATTATGAAGATCAAGATGGGCAACTGTGACCTTTGAAGGAAAGTGTCGTTTATTAATCAACGATAGGCACTTTAGATGGCTTTTGCGCTGCCTTTAATTAAGCAATTCCAACTACGATTTCACTTTGAGAGAATAAAAAGCCTATTCAACGGGCAACAGAAACCTTTGAAGTATGCAATCTTTTTTTTTTTTTTTTGAAAGACTTAATCCGATCCTTTTTATTAATTATAGTTCGTTGTCTTTCATCTTTTCCTACGTACTGATTCAGATCATCTTTTCTAAAGCGAGCGTAATAAAAAATTAGTCTTTTTTTGGCCCATTTTATTCGCAGCTGTTCAAAGTTAATACAAAAGACCTTTATGATTCAGTTATGCTTGTACGTGACGTTTTTTTTAAATGTATCCACTTTTAGGGATTTGACGTTTAACTTCCTTTATTTTGCGTTTTTAAATTTGATTCAAAATTTCCATTATCCTAAAATAACACCACTAAGCCGTTCTGTATTTTGAAAGGGTTTATTTTTGAAATTAATAAGGCTATTTGATACGATCAATGGTTTCAACTAATACCTTAAAAGAATATTTCTGTAAAATTTTAAAAATTTAGTGTTAACTTTTGTACTAAAAATGTTCGACAATAACCTTAGGAAGGTCTTGCTAAATTGAATTCATCTACCTATTTGGATCCTAAAAGGAATGGTGAGATCTCTGGTGAATATCGCATTACAAAGTTTTAATGGTGCTTGCTAGTTAAATAAAATAGTACTAAACCTTAATAAATAACTTAACTTAACTTATCAGGTGTTTAGCATAATTTGAGTCAATGTTGTTTGTTTCAAAGGATTTTTTATGTTCGCTGATTCGGTTTTTAAAAGTACGACCGGTCTGACCTATGTATTTCTACATAGGTATGTATTTCTTTGGTTTCGTTATGTAGATATATTTTCTGTGTGGAATGGTACAGAACGTCAATTAAATAATTTCTTACCATGTTTAAACAGTTTAGATAACTCTATTACATTCACGATTGAAAAGAAACAAACTAATAGTCTAAACTTTTTAGGTCTAACTGTTTCTAAAGTTTCAAATAAATTCCAATTCAGCATCTATAGGAAACCTACCACTACAGTTACCATCATCCCATATGATTCGTACCACCCTTTGTAAACCAAATATGCAATATTTCATTATTTACTACACAGTCTAGTTCTATACTTCTTTCCCCTTCAGATTTTAACAATGAATTATATATTATTAAATACATAGCGGTTGCCAATGGTTATCATTCTAACTTAATAGATAAGATGTTAGCCAAAAAAACGAAAAGTCAAGCTAATAAATTATTATATAACAACGTCGTAATTGATAAAACTATCCCTAAGTTTGGTAGTGTAAAATTTGTTCAAAATATGAGTCATAGATACAAATACAAACTAGAGAATTCCGTTAACTGTAAAATCATAGAAAATAGTCCAGTTAATTTAAAATCCATATTATGTAACAATAAAACCATTGATCCCTTAGAACAAGTGGTGTCTATAGTTTAGGTTTAATTCGTGCAATGCTATTTGTATTGGACAGAGTGGCAGGTCTATTAAAAAACGTGTTTCCGAACATAATAACGCCATTAACAGAAAAGATAGCAAATGTGATTTGGCTGAACATTGCATTACTAATAATCATCGTCTAGACTTGGATAAGATAAAAATTTTACATTGTAACATCCTAAAAAGCAGGAACCTGTCTGTCTTTGAAAATTTAGAAATAATAAATGTAATCTTGTAAATAGAATTAGTATCCCATAATTCCCCTTTGATTTTGTATAAATTATAACATATCCTCCCCACCACGTTTCTTGTAATTTAATAGTATAAATTGTTTGAATACATTTTACATATTTAGCAATCTTTTGTGTTCTCTAGATAATGGTCGAATCGACCGAAACAATATTGTAGAGATAATAAAATTTCGTGAAACTTATTTGTTCTTCTTCTTTTCTCTTTGATTTCCTATTGTTAGCTATGTTTATTGCAAATAATGTGGATGTTCAGCATTCCCCTGATGAAACCGACAGGAACGTACTTACTAGTGAAAATTATGCAGATTATTTTAGGGTTTGTACATGGTCCTCGACAGTTTGTGTCGAGTTGTCTGTAGGCTGTATGTTGTGCTGCATTAGCAAATTAAGCTTTTAGGAAGATAGAAAGCAATAAGCAGAAGCAGAGTTTGGGTTGCCAAAAAGAATGCTATATGGAAATAAATCTGATGCCGTTCCGCCGTATATTCCGTCTCAAAGGTCAACATTTTCCGATTTGTGCATCAAATACTATGTTTTTTAGTTAAATATATTCTAATTTTTATAAAAGATATTGAAAGAATGAACGCTGTAAACTAGACAACTGCCCTTCTGTCATTTTCCCTTTCAATTTCCACCCCAGCGCACAGTAATTCAAACAAGTTCGTAATTCTCTTTAAAATTAAATTAAGCCGAGCTTTTAGGAGTTCCGCTATTTTTTAATATTGTTTCGAATGAGAACTCGGCGGCTCGCTGTCGACCAATTCAATCCTACAATTAACGTAAGTACTCGGAACGTAATCAAAATTAATGTTACGATTACAGCATTTTCGCTTGGTTTTGATTCATGGAATCCTTTTGAAGTCCTCTCAGACTTGTTGGCCACGCCTATGCAGAAAAAAACGATATAACACACAAATTAATGAACGTTTTCGCTTTTAGTCGTTAGTTATGGATCAGGATGACATATTTACGAGGCCTGTCTCAGTGATGTTGGCTCAAAAAAGAGCATACGCATAACAGGCGGGCTGAAAAGTTCGTATTTTTTAAAATTATAAATAGAACGTTTAGGAAAATTGACGTACAAATTTTAAAATAATAAGAAATTAACATATTCAAAAAAGAAGGAATTAAAATCCTTATTCGTCTAAATATTAAGATCAAAGATCTCACATTTGGAACGGGTCCTACCAAGTAGGCACAACGAACCGAATGCCGGTTTCAACCTATCGGGTCACATCACGAGGGCGTTGGCAGAAAGGCCTTTACAGTTCAATTCAATGCCGGTAGGGGTATTAGCCCTTGGAGTATTTGTTCCTGTTGATTCCATATTTATATTTATATTTGTATTAATAAGAAATTGTTTTTTAGCTTTCAACACTTCAAACCAAACTATATACAATTATTACGTGTAGGCAACTTATGTGAAACTTCAAGATCTGTAGTGTGAGTTGCCGTCATTCCAATGAAACAACGATATTCTGGAACCCTCTAGAACAAATCCTGCCACTATAAATAAGCTGAAGTCGACCGAGTTAGTTGTAGTTAATATTTTTTTGGTGCACCTCTATACCTTCTAAGGAAAACATTCTCCATCATGTCAGTGGTTTATAGAAATTAAATACAAGTTCATAATTAGCTACTAATTAACATATTGTAACTAATTTTCTGTTTTATATATCTGTAATTGTTTCTGTCAACATATTTCTCCTTTTTTTAGTGTAGTTGTTTATTTTACGTTTTATGTATAATGGATTTTCATCAAGTACCCAAGGGTCAAGTTAATTAAGTTACAGGTACTTATTTATCTAAAGGTTTGTACATTTATTACTTTGTGTGTGTTGCTCATGTTGTGTGGTGTATTTATAATTTTAATGTTTTCGCAGAGACATATTCCGAACAATAAAATTGTTAAATTCGTTTTTGATTAAGTTATCGTAAAGGTTCAAAAGCCATTTGTACATGTATCCAAGGGATGTTCTAGAGCATCCATTTTCACCGTAGCGGGGCCCTGTTTCATGTCTATTTTGTATCCAAAGTCATCCATTAGAAGGAACGCCATTCGAGTTTACGATATCATTTTCCCTTGGTACACATATTCCGTTTTATATTTCGGAAACAACTACTTAAAACCCTTTATATTTGCATATATATGGAACTGTTATTCTGGATGTTTCCCAAAGTAATAAAGATTCTTCTTTATACCTATATCATAAACGTGTTTGGTTATAAAGTCCGTTTAATAGCATACATAACTACAGGGTGGCTCAATATCCATTAACACTAATTAACGGCGCGCATTTCGCTGTTTAAGCACATAAAATAGGTGACATTGCTAGAATAAAAATATTAATACATACCTCGATTCTGTACGAATTTTTGACGAACGAAAGATCGAAAGTAAACGGTACAATTGGGAATTTTGTTCGTTTTTTTATTTACATTGGTATGTTACGAGATAATAATTGAATTATGTCAATCAAAACACAAACTGTTTTGGTATTGCTATTACTACTACCATGGTTCGTTTGTAGTTATTCGGAATTTCGTATGTTATTCATCGACTATTGAGAAGGGAATTACCATTAACAGTGAATTGTAATAACTATATAGCTTATTAGCTATTGTAGCGTTTTAAGGCCGAAATTGTAAAGAAACGACCGCATATGGCCAAGAAAAAAAAATTGTTTCATCAAGACAACGCACCGTGTCACAAGTCAATCAAAACACACCCACTGTATTATCCACATTTGGCTCCCAGCGACTACTGGCTATTCGCAGACCTCAAAAAAATGCTCGCCGGCAAGAAAATTCGCTCGAATAAAGAGATTATCGCTGAAGCTGAGGCCTAAATTGTTCTACAAAAGTGGTATTGAAATGTTAGAGCGGCGCTGGGATGATTGTGTTGCTTTTGATGGAGATTTTGTTTTGTGTTTTCTTTGTGAGGCCCGGGACTTTTCAGCTCTAGAAAATTACATTTCAAATGTCACTCAATATTTGTTTCGGTTAAGTAATCATTATCAGGATTAGTAGATTAGTACCGGGTGTACTCTTGATAATGATTACTTAATAGAAACAATTATTGAGTAATTTATTAAACATTTTATTCCTTCCTATCTGTGCGAGATGTTTTCCAGTGACTTCATTTCTCGACGTACTAAAGATTTCGGAAGCAATGGAAAGCCATTTAAAATCACATTTATCAACTGTTGGTCTGACAAGTCCCATTGAATTAAACGTCTCGTTTAGTTTTTAATATTCATAGAGTTGACCCAAGCCATTTGGGCCGCTTAGAGTCATGACGGCTAACGTCGACGTCGTCATTTATCAGTCAGTCGTACTTCGTCTTAAAACATCCATTCAAAAATTCGCATTTCATATCCTAAAAAGCTCTCGGCAAACATTGGAAGAACTTAAAAGCAAAATGTAAAATCTATAATAAAGCCATTTCTGATAATAAATTACTGTTTTTTGATAATTAGGCTCAAAATACAAAATAAATAAGTAAACAATGAAACTCTTGGATGTTTCACTTAATTTTTACTTTATCTATATGTATTTCGCCTTTTTCGGGCATCTTCAGGAGTTTACAGAGTTTACACATAAAGTATAAATATATTTAAAAAATATTTAAAACTACAAACTGTAATTAAACTATAAACTGTAATTAAACTATGTTTGGGTTAAGGAGGGACGATATTTTAGTTATATGGACAGGTAAGGATAGGCAAATCTCAAATTTTCTCAATTATTTAAATAATAGAAATAAAAACCTCATTTTTAGATTTAAATATTTCATTAAATGACACGAATCAACTTGAGTTCAAAATTTTTAGAAAAGATACTTTTACTGACACTATTATTTCATATAATTTGTTTCACCCCAAAAATATAAAATTATCGGCATTTCATGCAATGATAAACAGATTATTGTTTGCACCTATAAATAAAACAAATTTTTATGTAGAATTAAAAATGAAGTAAAATGTACAGATTGTAATTCCATATATATAGGTAAATCAAAAAGAAAAATTATCACCCGATTTAATGAGCATAAACAATATGCAAAATACAAAAAACATAGTTCAGAATTAGCCACACACTTGATTGAAAATAAACACAACATAGAAAAAGAGAACGTAAAATGATTACACAATCTAAAAGGAAGTTTATATTGGACAAATACGAAATAACAGAAATCAACAAAAAGCTTTAAATCAGAAGAAAGATCTTGCAAATGACCAAACCAGTTTCGAAAACAACCCCCTCCTTAACCCAAACATAGTTTAATTCTGTAAGACGTATTGTATTTTTAGATTTAGTTTATGTGTAAACTCCTGAAGATGCCTGAAAAAGGCGAAATACTTATAGAGAAAGTAAAAATTCAGTGAAACATCCAATTGTTGTATTGTATTGTTGACCTATTTATTTTATAATTAAACATGTTTCGCCAAGTGATGACGGTAAATACTTTCAGCATACAAAAAAAGAAGGTAATAAAATCATTTTTCGTCTAATTATAAAGGATCACAGATCCCACATTTGGAACGCGTCCTACGTAGTAGGCACAGCGCACCAAAAGCTATACTCACGACCGGTTTCGATATCGGGTCTTATCAGGTGGGCGCTGGCAGAAAGGCTTTTACAAGCTATATTATAAATACAAATCCTTTATAATTAGACGATAAAGGATTTTATTACCTTCTTTTTTTTATTGTTATCTTCGTCTAAGAATCCATCGGAATCAACAGTTTAATTCAATGCTGGTAGGGGTATTAGCCCTCGGAGTAGTTGTTTCTGTTGATTCCATATTTATACTTTCAACATAGTCAAAATATAAATAGCAAACAGATGTAAAGTGAAACAGAAGAATACCTATATTAGATTACTGTTCGGAAATGGTTAGAGATATGGGTTGTTCTAGTTTTAGAGAAATACGAAGATGGGCTCAATAACATTACACTAATTTCAGTTTTTATCAATAATTACCGAAATACAAATGAAATAATATTATGTATTATTTTTTACAAAACTGCAAGCTGTTTCCTTTGATATTTTGTCTAAAATTTACCGAAATAAATCTATAAAATTAAAAAATAATAATCAATATACATCTTGGAGACTTCAACGTTAGATCAAAAAGGAAACCCTGTGTAAAAAGCATAATGAAATGATTATAAATAACGGGTTTACAAAAATGATTAATTAATCACTAAAAATCTAATCATTGCAACTTTCTCCAAATCAAATGTCTAAACAGTTGTACTTAAATTTTCGAGATACTAGTTGTTACAGTTTAATTTTACATTTAGTTTCTGTACAAACATTGGTGGTTTATTTAAGTTACAAATAAATTATGAATACAATGGTGTTGTATCATGACAGGTAGGTACAGTTCCCGGCACCTAAGGAGACTCAAAAGCCATAAATCATCGGATGCGTACTAGCAAAGATTAGCCCCTTTAGGGTGGGGATAATCGACCGGTAGGCAGAATGATAACTGCTCAGCAAGGTTCAGTAGCGTAGTGGCAAATAGTTTCAAATTAACAAAGCAGAGAAGGGGTTGCTAGGGTAAGTAAATCAGTTGAATTAATTCACTTGTGTTCCGTGTTCAGTACTTTTTCTCTCAGTGATACGCGCCGCTGAACTACAAGTTGATGCTATATTCTTATTGGCTCTTTTCATTTGCTATGTTGAAAGTTTCCGCCTAGCTACCTGTCAATCTGACCGTCGCTGAATCTCCTTAGGTGCCGGCTACTGTACATACATTGAATAACTTGAAGAATGCTAAATTAAATATTTAGTTATTTACGTCTTAAGGTACTGACATTATCTTTGCTACAACTTTTATTTATGGCTATAATTATGCGTTTTAGAACTGAATTCCCTGAAAACATTTTCGAAACATCGAATATTAATGTTATAAAATCTAAACGATCGAAACAGACACCTATTAATTATAAATTTTGTACTAATGGATCATTGTAATGAAAATGAAGATAAGCACTTTGCACGGTTAAATTGTTTAAATGATTTCCTTTGTTAATTGCGAGCTAACTGATGTGCAAATGTGAAAGACAAAGTGTTTCGATGTATGTATGCATTTTAATATTATGATATTATGTACTTGTTCATTGGTCAGAGGAATTTTACTGGGAAGCTTTTAAAGCGGTCTCGCGAGAATTCATAATCGATTTAACTAGAATTTTGTGTAGATATGAATTCGCCGCTTGTCTAATTTACGGCGAAATATTCCATTTAGGTTCCCCTACTGAAGAGGGTATGCAGTTTGCGCACATATTAATTAAATTTGTGTCAAAATCTGCTGTGAAATATTACGGATCTCTTTGAAATCTCGATCGGCGAATCGAGTAGCACCAACAAAATTGTACAGTAATATCGCCAATGATACCTACCATAACTCGCCCTTTTAAGCTTGTTATTTCAATAGTCTGAATCGGGCAAAATAATACTCTCTACAATTTCAATAATTAATTAATTGCTTGTGCAGACGGAACAATAATTGCAATTCGAAGCAATTGATTTTTATTTTTATGCATACCGGCATTCATTCCAATACGAATAAATACGTAATTTTGTACTAAATTATTAGTAGGTACTTAAGTTCCACTTGATTACTCTAATGTTTATTAATGTTTGAAGTAGTTACGAAAAATATCAATAATTAACAAAAGTTTCAAAAAAATATTTTCGGGCGTAGCCGAAGGTACCACCAAATTATACCTGACCAAAAAAGGTACAACCGATCTTGCCACTAACACATAGATAATAGGTATAAATTATTCTAATGAGAAAGGAAAATACTTTATTGATATTTTATGGCATTTATTTAACAGTAATTAATAAGGCATTATAAATACATACTTATAAATATATCAGTCAACAATTTTTTCAACGTAAATATGATACACATTTTACATAGTCGATGTTCGATATTGTTTTGTTTTTATATTTTTCACACAATTCCATGATAGTTTTCACTTTACTTCTTACAAAGTCTACAAAAACTTCATTTGGATAGAAGTTTATATTAAAATCCTTCAAAATTTTGGATTTTAACAGATTAGATAATTATTCGTATGTTTGTGATTGTTTATTTATGAGGACAATTGAGTTCGAAATCGAGATAAACGTTTGGTAGTTTCGGCAGAATGTTAACCAAGAGCATATTTTTGTTTTTGTAAAAAGATATTTATAGAAACCAAAAATGCTAAAAAAATATTACTTTGTGCCGTTATCCGCCACTCTTTTCAATACTCCGATACTTTAGATACTTAGAACGTAAAGGTGTACCGGTATCGTCCAGCCCTAGTACCAAATATGGAAAACGAACATTAAAAGCTCCGGACGTACGGAATAAACAAATATATTACCATAAGAAATAACGTAACGATGTCGTATTTTTTAATTGTTGAACTTTTTACTGTTTTCGGAATCTAATTCGTTATATTCATATTTATGTGTTTTTTTTTGCCGAAAGTGATGTTCGTGATTGCTTCATTCACGTATTCGCTGTAACAGTAAATCTAACGAAATTTGCTGAATAGAAAATTAATTCTCATGGCCCTATGAAAGGTGGCATGAATATGTAATTTCGCCTTTTTCAGCTAACCATGCAATTCAGCAGTAATAAAATTGCGATGTTAAATTTTCAACCCATTACGAAAGTCTGAACTGGCTGTTCTGTAATGGCCATTCAAATTCTGCAATAAATGTAGTTACGTAGACGAACACAGGATACATACGTACCAACGTATTAAATTAATGGTTTTAATATTAAGTTTGTCCTGACGAAGCGACAAAAAACCGGTCTGTAATCTCATCAGGTATTCACCAAATATCCTGTTCTGAACAAAATGCACTTCCACAGGCAAAATCCTCTAAAAAATCAACCAGTCGGCGCGTCTTTCAGTCCTCGTTGATTAAAAGTTAACAACTAGACTAAATCCCGCCGAGTTTCTTTTAGTGAAAGGTTTCCATTTTCAGATCGACGCAGATTAGATGGCGCTCAGTTGGTAAATTTGCAATTTCGTTTTCGTTTTGATAATAAAAAACTAACAGCAAAGCTTCTTTGTCAATTCAGTTAGACGGGTAGACAATTTTGCTTTATCGTCGCTGCTTTCTCAATTTATAATTTCTTGTTGAAGAATTTTATTCTGTCATAATATTCACGATAAGGCATTCATTCATTTCAGTATTGGATGAAAAACGGCGATTGAATTCATGAAAAATGTGTTGACTCAAAGTTAAAAAGGAAAACGGTAATGTTATTTGTTTGTTTAATAATAGGGGCTGGAGATGGAATATAACTGCATTAAAACGTGTCTACATTCCGCAGTTAGACATATATTATATTGCATCTTCAGAGAAAGGAAATTGGGAAACCCCAAATAACAAACGAGAATGTAACATGTTTATAACGTCTGTTTTTTCAAATGGAACCTACCATATTTTATTTTGTCATTCGATTCCTTTTTATTATCCTCTTTCGATCCATCTGGATATTTCCTACTGTTTTATTTGAAAATTTTTGAATAATTTTAGATTTTTTTTAAGAATGGAAAACATCCAATGTATCGAAAGAGGATAAAAGAAAAGAATCGAATGACAAAATAAAATATGTTAGGTGCTACTTGAAAAAATGAAGTTATTCGTGTTTCAAATTTTCAAACTTTGATTTTTTTTTTCTGAACGGTCTGTACAAATTATAAAGCTTAGTTTTGGCATGACGTTAACATTAGCTTTATGACTTGGCTATAACTAGTAAAAATTTCAACATTCTAAGTCATCTTTTATGGAAGTTGTGATTTTTTATAGTTTTGGTTGCGATGCAATCTTTTTTACAATTGTCGCGATATTTAATTTACGTTTATTTTTATTAATAGCCAACAATTTTAACTCTCTTTATATTGCAATTAATTTCAGGTGTGTTAAGATGTAATGTAGTTATGGTTTATTCAAATTTTATTGTATTGTATAGTGTATCATATTGTTATCATCTAAATTTTCTTTTATTACAATTTTATTACTATACTTGCTCTTTACCTGCTCTGTATCTAATAACAATTTTACAATGGGTTTTTGGTTTTCAGTATTGTATGTTATCGACCTATTCAAATTTATCCCTATTATGACTAATAAACTTTTAAAAACAACATACAGTTCTGATTCGATCTTCTTAGCAACATCTTAAATTCAATTTTATATTCATTTAAACTCCTAGTCTACATTTAAATTTCTTAGTCAATTGTATATTTATTTTGGTTCAGTGCTATTTTATTTTCTTCGTTACCTATAACGTATAAACTCAAACAGTCTAAACAATAAATTAAATTATCTCATAAACTATTCATCGTAGGTATATTGGCATACAAGTTGGTTATCAAAGTCACCCTAAAAATTTATGTTTCATACGAATTCATCATCGTAAAAAATATATCAATCCATTTAAAATAAGAAAGTTGACGTCAACTTCCGGTGTAACCGGAAATGCCCTACAGTTGAAGTAGATCATCCTTGATAACCCCTACTCCCAACTCCCAAATTTTCAAATCTGTAACATACATAGTTTCCCTAAAACGTCTAATGCACCACTCAGTCTGTATGTAGTGTCTGATTACTACTCGAATTAGTATTTTACGTACCATTTTTGGGGTACCCACCCAATTAAAAAGGATTACAATGTGAATTTTTTCGATAAAAGAAATAAATTAACGATTTTTGTGTTTCGTTGTCGCGTGTTTCTACTAGAAATTAAAAATTATTATCTTATATTAATAGACCACTAGGTACTAGCTGTAAATAATCGCGACTGCTTAGCAGAGTAATAAACGGAATGGGGTTGGATATACATAAAACTAAGTGGACGACCATTCTCGTAATGGTGTGATGCACTTACCTCTGATTTGCCCTTGGACACGCAGTTAGCCACGTTACTCGGCTCCAACGTAAGGGAGTCTCTCTGAAACAAGACAAAAAAGAAATACATTAAGACCGTCCATCTAATTCTTAAGTAAAGGGCAGGCTGGCAGGCTAAAATAACATCGGACCATTGTTACGAATTTGGAATAGGGCAATGTTTATAAACTAGTTGAATCCGTTCAAATTTGGACGAATTTCTTACCATAACCTCACATATACCCTTATGTAGAGGATTTATCCCTGGTGCATATTACCACTTCATCCTTGCTACATAGCACTGCAAATATGTGCTAACATGCGTATGTAGCTAACAACAACAATAATATTTAATCAGTTTATTTGCTCTCACGTTAATTCTCTCCGCTGGCGGACCTTTAGCCACAGTCTTATACTATATCTATGACCGATTATTACTTACACAAAAACAACGATAAAACAACAACATCCTCGATATCGAATGTATGGCATTTGGTTAGCTTCATTCTTTGACTAGACGTTTTAATTTTCAGAATGTCGTATAATCACAGGAAATAACTGTCCCGGCTTCCATTACAAATACATATTTAGCTCATTAACGTATTAACACATTTATGATACTCAAATGTCTCATTTTTTTTATTGGGTTGTTTGGGGAGTCCGCGTTATTTATTAATTACTTATTGTTTTTTTTTTAGATTACAGTGCAGATCTTGTTATACTATATTATTACCATATTGTTTCTTCTTTTTATTCCTTAAATACATTTCTCATATAAAAAATACCATCAAGTTGTTGAGTAAATTTTGACTCTTATGCTATAGTAATAAATTTGGTTTTACTGGTGTTTTTTTTTTGAAAAGTTGATTCTTAAATTTAAGCCTATTGACTAATTTAACTTTAATATTATTAAATACATCGCTGTGAACAATGGATTCAATCCAAGGATAATAGATAACCTACTTAGTAAAAAACAGAAGAAAATCTCATCTCGGCTTCTTTATAATAGTATGTCATCTTTAATTGTAAATAACAAAATGTACGCGTCTATCAATTTTATTAATAACATTAATATTAAGTTTAAAAATGTATTTAACAAATGAAATGTAACACTTGTCGAAAATAACAAGTGCAACTTAAGGTCAATACATTCAAGATCCACACCAAAACTAAATGTATTGGATAAAAGTGGCATTTATAAAATACATTGAAACAGTTGCGATGCTTGCTATATTGGACAAAGTGGTAGGGCAATCAACATCAGAATATCTGAGCATGTAAAAAGTCTAGACAAAAAGGACAACAAAACGAGCTTTTCAGAACATTGTGTCTTATCTAACCACCTCTTGGACATAAAAAATGTTACTGTACTCCATAGTGGTATCAGAAAAAGCAAAAAATTGTTACTCTTAAGCGCTACAGATTAAAAAAGCCCTGCCCCAAAATCTTAATTTAATTAATAACCATACGGAGTTAGATTTTGTAAACTCCCCACTCATCTTGGACAATTAAGATTAAGTATATATATATTGTCGCACCAGCTTTTAAAATTTAGTATAAGATTTTACTCTAATCCTTTGATAATGGTCGTGTGATCGAAACTGGTTAGGATATATATTAAATCGGTGAAACATTCTACGTTGCTTTATTAACTTTTGTATATATTGACTAATTTATCAATTATATTGCAATTCTAATGGTACAAATTTCTTTACGATTCCTATCTCCATTTAGAGGTTAATTATGCAGCCCATGTACAAGAAAATTAAAACTAGTAATTTTATAGAGAAATTAAACAAAAAATGGAAAAGTTTTCCCAATTTCTCTGTATCGTTAACTTCATTCACAATAAGAGCACCCTCGAAAATTTAAATAAGTATTATAATTTTAGGCTTCTAAGAATTGGTTCTAAAGAAGGGATGAATAATCGTTTGGATTCTTTTTAAATGGACCTCGTATTTATGGCGTGTATTATTTATGGAGTTATTATGCACAATATTTTACATTCTAGTCAAAACATGGCATAACATCGGTGGTTGTTAGGGGAGGGTGGTGGTTGGCCGGGGAGCGATCCAATTACCGTAACTGAAACTTGATGCAAGATCAAGATTTCGTTGTTGGCTTGATAACTTACGATAACGAAACAGTTTTCATTGATCCTATATTTTGCATGCTTTCTTTTCTTATAAAACGTTAACGAGCCACCGAGGTAGGTTAATACCAACCAGTGGCGTCGATGCGAAATTGGATTAATAATTGATTGAACCATTAAGAATTCGGTTTTACTTAAATTAGAAAGTGGTACACTGTATTGTATCAAAATTGATTATGTAAAAAAGACAATTGGCGGTAACGCAATAACTAGCTAAGATGTTTTTATAAAGGATGTAGGTTTTTTATTTTGTAAAAGATTCATTTGATAAAACAAAAATCAAAGTTAATGATTTATTCCCCAACTTATTACTATCGTAATTAACATATATTAAACAATCTTCAGTTTCAAAAATAAGGTCACAATAAATCGATGTTAATGAAAATCAACAAAATAATTCTCTAGAAGAAATATATAGTTCGCGGTTTTATGTAAATATGACTAAAAATTTCAGTTGGTTCTACCTTACTTACATTCATTAACTCTTTAGTTGTCATTGTCAATTTTAGTTCTGTTTATTCAATATTTATATTTATCATATAGACTGCAAAGATCTTTCTGCCAGCGCCTACCTGATGAGACCCGATAGGTCGAGGCCAGCTGTGGCATTTGGCTTTCGGTTCGTGGTTCGACTATTGAAGAAAACATGGAAACAAATGCTATTTGAAATTTGAGGACAGTACATTAAAAATTATAGAGAAGGCTGAGATCACAGGCGTATCCTTTGAACGAATTAAAAATATATATAATTTATAATGAATTGAAGGGGAGGGGTTATATATTAACTTTTCTTGCTATATGGGTTCAGTTGAACATATTAGGTGTCCAAATATGAAAGTTCGTTTTTTTACGATTCAAAAAATTAAATTTCCAAAAAATTTTCATGTAAACTTTTATTAACAATAATAACCATTATTAACAACAACATTGTTCCAATTTATGGGCAACTTATGGATTTCATCAAAAAAGAATTTCGTCTGTTTCGATGCAATCCATTCATCGAGCCATTTTTTAACTTGTTCATGTTTTGTAAACTTCTGCTCCGCCAATCCGTGAGGCATCGACCGAAACAAGTGATAATCGGACGAAGCGATATCAGGTGGGATAAGACTTCCCATTTCAGGTCTTTTATGGTGTTTCTGACCGGTTCTGCAACATGAGGTCTGGCGTTTTCGTGAAGCAATATCGGGCACTCGTGTCTTGTGGTCCATTCTGGTCGTTTTGCTTCAATTTCTCGGTTCAGATTGATTATTTGATTTTTATAACGAGCCGCCGTAACTGTTTCACCAGGTTTACGAAGTTCGTAATATAAAATACCCTTCTGATCCCACCATATGCAGAGTAACACCTTCGTTCCATGGATGTTGGGCTTCGGAGTCAACTTCGGCGCCTCTTCTGGGTCCGTCCATGATCTCTTTCGTTTTGGATAACTTGCGTTGTTGCCGTTCAAACAAAAGTTCACACATCGTTCTTCGATTTTCTTGCTGGCGTTCAGTCAGTTCATGTAGCACTCATCGTCCTTCCTTCTGGATCTCGCCCATGTCATTCAAACGGTTCGAAATTGTGTGCTGCGTCACACTTAACGCGTCAGCTAATTGTTGCTGCGTTTGGGAATCATCTTCATCTAGCAAGGCTTGCAAATCATGGTCTTCAAATTGCTTCGGTGGTTTACCGCGGGTCTTGCTGCTCAGGTCAAAATTGCCTTCTTTGAACCTCTTAAACTATTTTTGACAGGCTCCAGCAGTAATCGCATCTGCACCATAAACTTAGGCAATCATTTTGTGAGCTTCAACGACATTCTTCTTCTAATTAAACATGAACAAAAGCACTTCCCGCAAATGCTCTTTTTGTGACGATTCTGTCCTCATTTATAAAATTGTCCTAAAATTTTATATGCAAACCTTTTTTAAAAATTCAAGAAGCATTAGATAGCGCTTTAAACACTCTACAAGATAGATACAAACACAAGTTAAAAAAACAGGTTTATTCACAAAAAAATATTAGATAAAGTAAAACGAACTTTCATATTTGTACACCTAATATATAACCGACTTACAATTTCGTGCGACTGTTTAGTGTTGCTTCAAGCCGATCTATATGATCTTCTGGAGATATTTTTCAATACTGATAGAATTTTAGTCCATTATATTACTCCTTAGTCAAAATAACAATTACAAGAACCCAGACCAAGCTGACCATCTCCATAAAGAGCTAAAATGATTTAGTCCGTGTCCCGTGATGGTATCAATATTCTGGGAGTCAAAAGGAGTCGTTATGGTCTAGGTCTAGGTACCTAAATTAATCTACAATGCCATCCCAACAGAACATATAGGCTCTGTTCATCAATTTTGCTCCATTAACTATATCAGCAACATCAGTTACAAGTTTAAAAACAAATTAAAAAAATTCAACCTTACAGCCATAGAAACCACCAATAAAAATCTAAAAACCTTATTAGTCAAAAATCGACCAATACAACCACCGGAATTAAAAAGCGGAGTCTATCAAACTTGTTGCAATTATTGTAATGCAATTTACATTGGAAAAAGTGGGGGAGCCATTGAGACTCGATTGAAAGAACATCAATACCGTATTAATAAAAAACTTAATTAAAACTGTATTCGCCGAACATTATATCAGTTTCAGCCATTCTTTCATTTCAATAAATTCAAAAATATTACATTCCAACATAAATGATAATAGAAGACTATCTTTGCTTGAAAATGTGGAAATTAAAAAAGCTTTGTACAAAAATTTAAACTTAATCCACTAACTCCCCACTTCTCCTTTGTAATTTGTAGTAGGTATAAATATGTTGACATTGGTTTTAAGATTTAGTATAATTACTCTTGATAATGATCTCAGTCCGGTCGAAACAATATTGTTGAGTTGTTAAAAATAAATATCGGTGAAACATTATTCGTTGTTTTTCTACGTTTTTATTTAAATTAAAATTATCTATTTATCTTGTTGGCCTAAATAGGTCGACGCCACTGTTTCTCATCGTTCTTACTCCCTCTCCCCGTTCGACATGCTACATACCCCCTCTTTAGGTTTATTTTCCTCCGCGAAAACTCATTAATCATTATTAGCATGGAAGCAGCTTTTTCATGGTCATATATTTTCCGATAGTTTCGTCGACTACCATTTTACATGCATACATGCCTACACGGCAAGGTTCTCCCTTCTTGGCAATGCGAAAGCTGTGATTTACAGTATCGTTTGATATTCATTTCTGATATTTTCTTATCGTGATAAAATACACGGCATCACGCACAAATCATCATAATGTACGATTAATTATTCAACAAACGCTTAAGCATATTGGAAATTAAAAAAGAAACAACGTAATTTGATATTATAATATTATATTTAAAAACCTCGACAACTGTTTCATATAAAAGATTGCGATTTTCAAGAGTAATAAGTGAAAGGCAGACGTGTTCAGAATTTGTTTTTAAATATGAAGGGATTTTCAATTAGGACCACTATGCAAAATTATTTCTGATTACATTCAAAATAATTAGAAATGCATTATTTATTTATATAGTCAGTAAACCGAGGTACTAATTAACTAAATTGAAGAATATGGAATCAAAACGATGGGAAGATATCTGTAAAAGGATAGAATATGGTAACGCCAATATCAGAGGTGTACTTAGGTCATTGAGCCACTATTTGTGATAACTGATAAAAAAAATTCTTGTGTTTCATTCCCACCAAGTACTCGTGCTGGTGGGCGGGCAGTCCCTCCGACCTACACTGTAGTGCAAAGCCGGAGGGTAGGGCGTAAGGCCCTCTTCAGCCTCTTTGCAGGAATCGTGGGAATTGGTGGATGGTGTGGTTAGGGAGAGAAAGGTTAGATGGACGAAATGAAGACAGAAGAGAAGTGAAAGATTATCTGTGAAATATTACAGCACCAGCATTTGCCTAAATGATCCAACCAAGGAAACCACAGAAAACTTGCACCAGAGCAGCCGAACCTGGAATCGAACCGGTGACCTCCCGAATGCTAGGCAATGGTCTAGAGCACTAGACCATGCCACTCGGTAAACTGATGAGTAAGCATATATAAAAAGTGAAAATTAACATCATACCTTGAACTAATGATTTATACTAAATATATATAATATATCCATGATGATTTGTCTTGGGTCTGAGAATGAAGTCTGCTCTTTTTAAAAATATACTTTATGGGAGTGCCCGTGTGTGTTTGTTAGCATAAAAAGCAATCAGCATAACCCCGTACATAATAAGAAAGTGATAGATTCCACACATTTAAAGGAATACGAATCCGATGAAAACAACCGCCAAATATATTTTATTGCTTCATTCTTCGTGTGGATGATTGGAGTAATTTAACTAATTTAACTCCGTTGTGTGGCGTGTCTGGAAAATAAGTCTCCTAAAGTGCAATAAAAGGAACTGTTCTAGAACCTTTTTATTTGTATTCACCAGTCATAAGATATTCAAATTCTAAATTTTATTAAAGTTTCTCTCTTTCTCTCTAATTTCCAAGCCAATAATACAGGATATCTGAAGCTTTTCTTGAATGTAGAATTTCATTAGAATTTTCAATGAAAATTGACACGGACACTACAGCAAAGGTAGTTTAATAATAACTATCGTAATTTACAATCAAAATGTGTTAAATTGTCCCCTAAAAATAATTTTCTTATTTGTGCCGGAGGGTCGAATTCATATATTTGATGTGTTCCTAATAACAGGGAAGTTCTAACAATTTTTATTTAATTTTTGAGTTATATACGAAAACGGGTTTCAGAAAAATAATTTATATTTTAACCCCTTTGTCAATGATAATGTTAAAACATAGCCTACAATTATTTGTTTAGAGTTAATAGTGAAAATCGCGGAATTTAACTTTAAAATTGCCTCAGAATTCAGAGAGTAGTTATTTCCTACCAAATTTTGATCAGTGAACCAGAATCTGACCTCAATGTTGCACCAGCACATCTTCAAAATCCAAGTGATGTTAATATGACATGTTTGATATAAGAATATAGAAATAAAGAATTTTTTAACTTTAAATGTGTTAGAGCATGTATGGAGCTAGATTCAAGTTTGTCATTGAAGATTACATCAAAAATTATTATCTTCTTTACTGATACGTTTTTTTTCCATAACAGTAGTCAGGAAATCCAAAGGTTTCTCGGGAAACAATACGGTGTTGAAGAGAAAAAAACACAAAGAATGTAAACTTTTTGTTTGTCTCCAGAATTGCCGTAACTCATTCAAATTTTGAGATACCCTTATCAAATTACTATTACTTATATTTTGACATTAAGACAGTTCAAAATCATGCTGTGCTGAGGAAAATTTGAGGCCATATTCTAATTCGACGACAAGAACTACTCCTGAAATATTTACCTATTAGTTGTTTTATCATGTTTTGATTTTTGGTACAGATTTAGACTCAGCATCGCAAATTACATCGTAAATTACTGCCTTTTTTTTGTTTTCATTTTCAATCCTTGATTTTGTTGATTTGTATAATACATGTCATATGCATTTTCGATTGTAATAATCGATTCGATTGAATTGTTGCTATTATTGATTTCGCGTAAGAATTGGAAGAGCCAGAAACAGAATGACGTAGTAGTAATGGAATTTGTCGAGTCGAAAATTGCAAATTTACATCCCATTGTGTACGATGACAATATGAATAATTAGTTCGCAAACGACCTTTTGTGTATAAACAAATGTTGTGTTAGGGTCAGACATTCGTAAACACCGACAGATGTAGTTTTTTAATAATAAAACTTAATAACCAATTATTAAAATTTCATCGCATTAATTGAGTACCACCGCGTAAGTAGAAATTGTCAATGGATTAGTGTCTGTTGTAGTCATGCAATTTTGCGTTAATTAAAATTTGCCAATTTTGGTTTCCCGTTGTTTACAAATTGAACGGCTGCTGCTGCGACGCTACCGGCGTTGCGGAATGCGGTGCAAAATCAAAAGGCATAAATTTTCCATGAAATGCGTACGTAAAATTAATAAACATGAAATGACTTGTCATGCCCGAATGAACATTTGAATAAATGCAGTGCGGGGTGTCTAGATTCGATATACAACACTGGAAAATGACGAAAAAAAGACCAATTCAAAATCGATACATGTTCATGTGACCTAGTTACCGAATGTAGGTACGTGTCGAATGCTGTCGAAAAAGAAAACAGAAAATGGCAATCAAAGAAAAATCAAAATCTAGGAACCTAACAGCTGCAGTCGTTATTATGAAAACAGTGCAATATTAAAAGAGGAATCTACTTTATTTCATGAAGGCAATAATAGCAGCTTCAGTATGAAATCAAAAAAGAAATTCAGCAACAGAAATACTTGAACGTAATAAATTTTAGAATCAGGTGTGAAAGAAATAACAGAAAAAGGATGAATATTGTAGTGTAACCTTAACACTGTGGGGGTGCAACTATTGTGAAACATGTTTAAATATACAAAAGTAAATAAAACAGCGTAGAATGTTTCACCGATTTAATATATATCCTAACTAGTTTCGGTCACACGACCATTATCAAAGATTAGAGTAAAATCTTATACTATATATTAAAAGCTGGTGCGACAATATATATGCTTAATCTCAAATAAATCAAAACTACAAACAGTAATGTTTCAACAAATTTTTATTGCGAAAACTCGACAATATTGTTTCGATTTAATCGGTCATTATCAACAGTACTAGACTATATATAGTATATGTATATGTATAGTCTAGTACTCTTGATAATGACTGATTAAGTCGAAACAATATTGTCGAGTTTTCACAATAAAAATTTGTTGAAACATTACTGTTTTTAGTTTTGATTTATTTAAATATGTTTCATCACAACACATCTGCAGTTAGCTTTAATACTATTAATCTTAATTGCCTAAAATGAGTGGGGATTTTACAAAAAAAGCCCGTTTTGGTGTCCTTTTTGTCTATACTTTTTACATGCTCAGATATTCTAACGTTGATTGCCCTACCACTTTGTCCAATATAGCAAGCATCGCAACTGTTACAATGTATTTTATAAATGCCAATACATTTGGTTTTGGTGTGGTTCATGAAAGTATTGACCTTAAGTTGCACTTGTTATCTTCGACAAGTGTTACACTCCATTTGTTACATAGATTTTTTTAGTGTATGCGATTTAAAAAATTAAAAAAAATTGACAATTGTCTGTCTGTACCTGTAAAACATTCTATGATATCATAAACGTAACGGTAATAATAAAAACATTTTTCGAAGAAAATATTGGACGATATTTTCTTTTCTAACTCGTTTAAAAATGTTTCCGGTAATATAGGACTCAGTGGGTTGCCCATAGCTAAACCATGTTGTTGTTCGTAATATACGTTATCGAAAACCAAATAATTTTGTTTAAGGCAGGTAGTTAACAACGCGACCAAATCGTTTATTATTACTGGATTTACCTGATTGTTAAGCAGATGTGTTTTTACGAATTGAATTACTTCGAAGGGGGAAATACTCGAAAATAAATTGCAGACATCGAACGAAACAAACTTACTGTTATTAGGCAAATTTAAATTTGAAATTTTACCTTTAGGATCTACAGAATTTTTTACAGAGAATAAAGGTTTAAAATCAATGAGTTATTTTATTTTATTAACTAAAAATTTTGACATTGCAGTACAAGGTGCTTGAAAAATGCAAAAAATCGGCAAGATTACTTTTAACCACAGTTGACAAGTGACTATAGTTGAATAGGTTGTCACATGTTTTGTCAATCATTGAAAGCCGTATAAACGAGGGTTAGTTTTATCTAACGGAGCAAATAAAGGGATTGTCAGAATGTTTGATTTTCGCAAAGATTTAGCTCTTAGGAGTTGACGGTTGTGATTAAACACGCCGGGGGTACAAATGGAGGGTCGTCCTTGTTGCAAAAAGTACATATCCTGTTTCATGTATATTGCACACGGGTCCTTTTTCAAAAACCGACAAACAACAAAGATGGAAAGGGCAAGGGAACTGCTGACGGCCCCATTGTATTGCAGCAACCAATTCAATTCGCTATTTATCTAGATCAGTGATTAGACATGTTTTTTCAGACTGACTAGGGGATATCGTAGAACAAACATAAACCTTTTAATTGTGCCAAGAGAAATGTTAGGTTGCTGTAAACTATTTATATTGTAAATTTCAATAAAACCAAGATAATACTGACTTTGTTTATTATTAGTCTATTTTGTGACTATAGTTTCGACAACCTTGTTATTTTCAACGGTGGGACCGAAGTTGCCACTAAAAATAAAGATTTACCTGTTACAAAATTGGGGTTTTAAAAGTAAACAACCAGTCTCGCCACCAGAGAAAAGGGTGCTCACCTACTTGATAAGGTAATTATAATTATCAGGTGATAATATTGATATGAGTAATTATTTACAGTTATATTATAAGTAACGATTAAGTAACTTCAAAGCAGGTTATGGATATGAAAATGGTCACTATGTGTCTTATATATATTGTTTATTGAGAAATAAAAAATCACAAACATACGAAAAATTATTTAATCTGTTAAAATCCAAAATTTTAAAGGATCTTAATTTAAACTTCTATCCAAATGAATTTTTTGTATACTTTGTAAGAAGTAAAATGAAAACTATCATGGAATTGTGTGAAAATATAAAAACAAAACAATATCGAACATCGACTATATAAAATATGTATCATATTTACGTTGAAAAAATTGTTGACTGATATATTTATAAGTATGTATTTATAATGCCTTATTAATTACTGTTAAATAAATGCCATGAAATATCAATAAAGTATTTTCCTTTCTCATTAGAATAATTTATACACCTATTAGGTGTTAGTGACACAATCGGTTGTACCTTTTCAAAGACCCTTTTTGGTGAGTGGCAAGATCGTACCTTTTTTGGTCAGGTATAATTTGGTGGCACCTTCGGCTGCGCGCATTTTCAAAATATTAAAAAAAGAATGACAACATTATTGCCGAAACATCAGTCCCAATTCTGTTCGTTTACTTTATCTTGAAATGGGGTTTAGTCGATAACATACAGGGTCATTAAAACTGAGTGGTACATTAGACGTTTTAGGGAAACTAAGCATGTTACAGATTGGAAAATTTGGGAGTTGGGAGTGGGGGTTATCAAGGATGATCTATTTAACTAAAATAATTTCAACTGTTGGGAACTTCCGGTTATACTTTCTTTTTTTAAATAAAATAGTATATTTTTTACGACGAATTTGTATGAAACATAAAATTTTAAGGTGACTTTGATCACCAACTTGTATGCCTACGATGAATAGGTTCTGAAATAATTTAATTAATTGGAAAAAAGATTGCACCGCAACCCAAACTATAAAAAAGCATAACTTCCATAAAAAATGACTTAGAATTTTGAAATTTTTATTAGTTATAGCCAAGTCATAAGGCTAACGTTAATGTCATACCAAAACTAAGCTTTATAGTTTGTACAGGGTGTTCATAAAAAAATCCAAAGTTTAAAAACTTCAAACACGAATAACTTCATTTTTTCAAATGACACCTACCATATTTTATTTTAATTTTAGGATGAGTAATGAGAAATGGCGATTTACGTCTGGCACCTAAGACAATTATCTAACCAAGAACATATTTCTGTTATTGACCTACTACTGTACTACTGGATATTTTTAATCTATATTTTCTTTTCACGTGTGGATCCTCTAATTACTCATTTTTTAAACATTTCTGCTAATTGATTGGTTTAATGAATACATCAAAGACCCATTGATGACCAGTATGGGTATATTGCACCAATTATTATCTTTGTTGATAAAATATTTTGAATTACATATATAATGATGTAAATCAGTGTCTATTGACGGGTCTAAATATCTAGGAAACAATTTACATGTTTTCCCTAATACGGTATGCAGCATAGTTATAAATTGGAAGTAATTAAATATAATTCGTGTATTAGGCTATAAATTCGCCTAATGGGCCGTTATAATTTATTGTCTGATTCTAAAGTGAATCATTAGAGTGAACAGTACCAATTTGTTCAGAATTTGCATCTGAAAATGAACGGATTTTCGAACAGGACTACTATGCAAAATTATTTCTGATTATTTTCAAAATAATTACAAATGCATTATTTATTTATCAAGTCAGTAAACTGAGGTATTAATTGAGTAAAATTTAAGTATTAGGAAATCAAAATGATGGAAAGATTTCTGTAAAAGGAAAGAATATGGTTAAGGTTCGATTTTGAAAATCTTTTTACCATTAGGAAGGACAAGACGGTTAAGGGTTAGACACACAAGGGAAGAAGATTAGCACGCTTATATTTTAAATATAATTATGGAATCTGTTTATTAGTTGATGAAATAAGATTATTTCACCGGTGCACAGATGTGCCATTTCTTTTGATTCCTAGGGGGGAATCGATGCAATAAACGGACTTTGTGTTTTAAAAGTGTATTACTCCCAAACTATTTACAACTATATACACACTAATTTTATTGTACGCCGTGATTGCTACTTATTTTTAAGAAAATACTAAATGACTATAGATTATGATTTATTATATGAAACTATATATTATGTTTAGAGAGATCATGATGTGATTGGTGCTATATGTTAATGTACTAAAATGATCTCTGCTAAAAATGTTTGATGTGTGAATGGTTTGAATTTAATATGATTGAATGATGAGTTTATTTTGCAATTGAATGTAAAAATACTTGTCTTAACAAAAATTTAAGAACCGCCCCCCAGAAGAAGGGGTGGTTCCGACACTTGAAACAACAAAAAAAGGAAGGGAAACGTAAACATACAAAAATGCAACATTACAAGCTATGTGTCGGTGCATCATCTACGTCCTGGAAATGGACCGATGGGTCAAAAAATTACCCCCAATAAATCTATCGACTAACTTAACTCTAAAAGAACATTTGGAAACAAAGAAAATATAATAAATACAAAAACCATAAATTTCAAAAGAAAGGAACAGACAGCAAATGCACATAACAATACAAAAATTACAAAAATCCGAGAAGTAAAAAATGCATGACTAATAAGGCTAATATACTACAAAAAAAAAAAAAATAAAAATAAAAATATGAATATATGCGAACAGAATCAATAGAAACAACTACTCCGAGGGCTAATACCCCTACCGGCATTGAATTACACTGTTGATTTCTTGATGTAATTAAAGTTAAGTTAATTAAGTCCGAAGATTGTGTGACTTAGACAGTACGTTCGTCGTTGTTGCTGCAGTCACTTCTTGTAGCTTAATAATAAGAGAATTGGCGCGTAAAGCTGAAAGTCCCGGGTTGGATTCCCGGCGAGGGCGTGGCAGCAGTAACAAAAATTTTCTCATTCATTTGAGTTAATCTGTAGTGGGTACAAATTAATGTCAATAATGATGTATTTAAAATAATTTTAAGACGTTCCAATATTATTATTCCTCGCGATTTCTATTACATTGGGTTTAGGTATATTCTATTAATTTATTTTAATCTGCTATATTTTTTGAAAATTAACTTTTGGCTATTCCTATGAGTTAATGTAAACGAAAATTTGTATTTTGGTATATAGTTGAAATCCGTTGTAACACTATTGTGTACTTGTACCTTTATAAAAACAACTATTCCGTTATATATTGGAAGATATTGATTATAAATAGAATTTTTAAACACAGATTTGAATAATCAGTGGCAAAAATTGAATTTTAGAGTGACATGTGCAAAACATGTATTGGAAATTTTTGTGATATTTTCCGTACAAAGGACGACAATTTGGCGTTACACGAATAGTAGTGTACTGCATGACTTTTGTAAACTAGCAACATTACGTGAATTTTGCCATTCCGGGCTGGCATGTTTCACTACAAAATGCAAATGAATGGGAGCGTATCAAACGCAAAACCAGCTGTAATTCGCTATAAATAACTGAATAGCGTCAGACAGTATGGAACATCCGATTTCAAAATTACAAAAAAAAAAAATAATAAAAAAGAATATATGTATATGTATATATAGACCCATATATGGAGCCATACATATATGATGGGCCTCTGCACACTATCCCGTATTCATTCGTTTGATTGAACAGTGCGAGTGAACTGAAACGGTGGATGACTCGATGTGTTTAGTGAGTGCACCCTTCTCCTTCTCCTACAACCACCAATTTTTCCGCTCGCGAAACTAAAAAATACATCAAAAGAGAGATACAAACCTTTTCTGAACAATTTCCGGTTCGCTGGTGTAATCAACGTTTCGGAAAATTATCCGTAAACTTGATAACAAAGCCACTGAATAATGCTGTTTATGATTATGCATCAGACGAAAAATTATCAAAAGATTTAGTACGCGTTTGAAGATTAAATACAAATTAGGTAACAAAAACGCCTTCCATCAACGATAAACCGGAAAAAAACGAGCCGTTGTAATAAATTGCAGATACCTAATAGGGGTTTCGATTGATAGCCAAATAAATTAAGGGAAAACCATTAAAAAGCAACCGTTTATCTCGTACCTTCTAACAACATTCTTTCAAATGCACGTAAATAATGTGGAATCCAATTTTCGAAATATCCGTAGGGTAGGTACCTAAAAGTGGGTAGGTTTAAGATTATCTTATTTGGAAATACCACATATTTGGTAAATGTGTTAAACAGTTTGAGTAATTCACATCCTTATTTAGGAGGAATATCTCTGGAAATATATCTTAAACGAGACCCTTTAATTTCTACTGCGATTTATTGATGAAATGCCGCAATTCGCCCTATGATTAACACTCAGAGCAATGCCCCTTCCCATAGTGAGTTTTGTTGTAAAAAGAAAACGTAAAATGAATAAATCAAACTTTAATTCGTTGACCTTTTTTAGGCGATATTCCCTTAACTTTATATAGGTAAATATATTTCAAAAGTCCTTTATATCGTTTAGAACAAATAACATTTTAGGCAAAATCAAAAGCAATAAAGACCTTAATAGTGGTTTTGGTATTTACTTGGTAGAAATCAATATTTAATTAATGAATAAAAACAACAACTTTTTAGTTTCTACAATTTTTTTATTGAGTAAACATAACAGCTGTTTCCTTGTGAAACCTACTTCAAATGTGAGTAAATTACTACTAGTGCTAATTTATGCACATCATACTGCTAGTTGTTATTTATATTTATCGTAGGTAAACAAGTTGATTGGCAAAGTCACCTTAAAATTTTATTTTTCATAGGAATTCATCGTAAAAAATATACCATTCCATTTAAAATAAGAAAGTTGACATCAACTTTCGGTATAACCGGAAGTGTCCGACAGTTGAAACTATTTTAGTTAAATAGATCATTCTTGATAACCTCTACTCCCAAATTTTAAAATCTGTAACATGCTTAGTTTTAAATAAAGATAGGAAATTAATAAAATTTAAACTTTAAATAGTGCACTTTTTGTGAAACATTTCAAATGAAAGAGAAAAGAAGAAAAACAAATAAGTTTCATGAAATTTTTATTGTTTCGACAATATTGTTTCGGTCGATTCGATCATTATCTAGAGAATACAAAAGATTACTAAACATGTAAAATGTGTTCAAACAATTTATACTATTAAATTACAAGGAACGTGGTGGGAAGGATAAGTTATAATTTATACAAAATTAAAGGGGAATTATGGGATACTAATTCTAGTTGGTTATTTACAAGATTACATTTATTATGAACAGCTTTACTTATTTCTAAATTTTCAAGGAGAGACAGTTTCCTGCTTTTTGGGATGTATTGTTGAGAGAATAGAAATTAATAATACTGCTTTTTTGTTTCGGCTGATTTAATTGTCGTGATTTAATAAAATTTCAAGTGTGAAACAAAAAAGCAGTATTATTAATTTCCTATATTGTCTGATTTTGATTTTGAATCTACCTGTACTGTAAACGGTTATTTAGGTTTTACAATTAGTACAAGAAATAATGAGTCATATTCTTTATGTACATTATAAATCCTGTATTAATGTGTGTTGTAATTGTCGGAAGTATACAAAAGAATAAAATTTGCAGATGTTCTCATCCTTTTTAATAGGCACGCATTTAAATATTAATGCGTGTAATAAAGGGAGATGTAACTAGTAAGATCAGTTTCAAAGGCGAAAATAAAACCAATTAACCGTCTACTAATTTTTTATTTCGACAATAAACAGTTCCTGTATCGAAAAGTCAATTAAGGATTGAAATGGTTTTAGTTCTTTCTCCGTTCCATCGCGTAATATTGGAAGTAATGAAAACCAATTTCGTTTTATGTCAAAACATTCTTGTTTTAATTATATTTGGCCCGTTACCTTGAGAGTTATAAAGCTGTCTGTTATAAAGGCAGCGTTTCGCGAAAAGGCCTATAAAGAAAACTTATCTGCAACACGGTAGCGATCTTTTTCGGAAGTTGAGGAAAACTCATAGAAATGGAGTCATAAAGATTAGGAGAAGCAGTAAAAGTTACAACAATCCTGGTTTATAGCTTGGCGAAAATTGAGACATCTTAATAGCCTACCTTCCCTTATGTACAAGTGGGTATATCCGAAGTGGTATTTGTTTACGCCAGCACCAAATCAAATAGCACACGAAACATTCACTACGATATCAACTCATCCACTGAAATACCTTTTTACCTTTTTTCGTAGTAAAGTTATACAACCCTTGTTTTAGGGCTCTGTAGCAGAAGTAGGCGATACGATTCTTTTTTGTGAATCGATTCAAGCGATTCAATTTCATAAAAGGCATCGATTTTCATGATTTATTAATTTGAACGGCGATGGTTCGAAGACATTTCAGTGTTGGAATCGCGAGTTTGTGCGCTGCATTGAGTGCAGTACAATTTCACAACACACTATGAATATTCTTTTAAACGAGCTGCAACGCAAGTAGAGAATCGATTCATGTAATTCTTATTTAAAGGTCGGTTAAAGGAACGATTTGTACAATCATTGCCCGCCTCTATTCAGTAGGTAACACTTAAAAACGTTAATGGCTCCTGTTGGGTAATCTGATATCCTTAAGAAAACAAATCCAGGTCTAGAAAATTTTCTGTCTCGTTATGAATACGGTTTGTGTCGAAACGGATTCCAATGCGATTTGATACATCACATCGGAGAGAATTAAAGATTTAATTAAAGTTCTGTAGCATAGTCACTATATCGTTATAATTAGAATATTTTAGATTATATTATGATTCTGCTGAATTGCAATCTAAATTGTGGCGAAATCTCGTAGCACGGATTTCCACAGAAACATGTTCAGTCTACGAAATTGCAAAACATCCCCATTTAATTTTCTGCTTTTCGGGGGCTGAAAGTTGCAAGATTCCACCTCTCTCTCTCGGTTCGCAACGAACACTACATGTTGGTACCTGTTGTGAGTAAATTTAACGTGTCTCTAACTAATTAAAGCAGTTAATTTCGCTTCCGGAACAAATGATGTCCATTAGTCGTCTCCTTCCGGTTCGAACCGGCGATAAAACTTTAAGAGGAACGTCCTTCAGGAGCGCAGAACGGTCGCAGTCCTTGCTGCAGGCAGCGCTCGGTGCTCAAGCTCTGCGACGTACTGTTGCTTCGTGCAACTTTAAATCTTACACATAACATGTTTATTGCGTTTGAAATGAAAACGTAGCCGTTGTCGGTGTTTCTGTAGTGGAGGACACGGCCGAACGCATTTCATTAGTAAACGTTTTACTTTAAGCGGCAAAAGGTAAATGTGCCGGTACTTAAAAATTGCAGGACTTTAAGGAAAAACAGAAAACAGAAAACATAAAAATGTACGCTTTCTCGTAAAGAAATGTTTGAATCTGTATTATGGTAGTTACAATGGGAGAGAATCATAGAGATATAAGAATATTGCGCGCTATCCCCATTTAACTCTGTAGTCGTACACGACTGTGATGCCAGGAGTGAGAGAGAACGCTACATAGAAACCCTCTGTTGCTGTCCTGATGAGTATGCGCAGAGAGGGTTGTTAACAGGCTTGCCTGACTAGACTAAACAAGTACAGCAACAGGGAGCTTATAGGCAGTGTTCATTTAAATAGTAATGAAGCTTATTTTGAAGCAGAAGCAAGGAATGCATTAGTTCATAGTCCAAAGTTCAACTTACAACTGTAGTATTAACTAATTGGTATCCCAACAACTAAAAAGTATAGTCGATTGATGATTTAGCTGGACGTTAATTAAAATGCATGTTTAGTACATAATAGATATGGGTAAATTATTTCAGTATTGCATATTTGGAATCTACGCATACGAAATTTTTTCGTACGGCCCAAAAATCACTTTTGACATCACTACAGCGTTTTAAAAAACGCCTGGATTCAGTACGTTTCTATGATCTGGGAGCGAGCGCGTAAGGTTATGGTAAACAGTAAGAATGCGCTGCGGCCGTTGCAGTTCAATAAATCTCTACAGGGTCTATTCCTACTTCTACCCTTCACGTGTCCATTATTGACCAGTCTGGAAACATTTAGTGTATATTATTCCAAGACTACATTTTACAACAACAAAATATTTAGTGAACGGATACGTGTTTTGCTATTATTCACCACAAATTAGATTATTTCATCAGGTGGAACGATAAACGTTTCATCCCATTTCATCTAGAATATTAGCAAGTACCATTTCTACTCGTTCCACCAGAGGAAATAATATTATTGTGGTTTACCAATTCGTGTCATTGTTTTATTTGCTTTAAGGAGTTAAAAAAATTAAGAGACTCGTTGATTAATTATTTTTGTGTGTCTTACAAAAGTGCTGTGGAGTTTATTTTATTAATTTCATCGTCAGTTAATGTAAATAAGACGTGTGGTATCATATTTTTAAGAAGGGTTAATAAAGTATCTGTACTTATGAAGGAATTATGAAGAAATATTTTTAGTAAGTAATGTTAAGAAATGTGTATGAAACTCGCGTCGCATGGTTGGATACCGTTCGTTCAAAGCCAACTTGTACGCTAATACAATACATTTAGTTGCAAGCTAAAGGAATTTAATCAAAAACAGTGGCGTTCCGGGCTGATTTATTGCACCTACAAATGCGGTGTAAGCACGGAACTGGTTCGCTTTAACAGCGTTTATTTACCAATAAATTAATTCCGAAACGTTTTAATTTGATCATTTAAGCTTATATTGCTTTAAAGTTATATTGTTGCACAGTCCTCTCACGAGTAATTACCCCATAAATTGTCGATTCCATATCTTAAAATAATGGCTTATTAATTCTTGCCAGATAATGAAAACTTAAATTGAGTCTTTTAAATTAAAATTTATTGAATCCATATAATTAAACGCCTGGGTCAGTATCAACTCTAATTTCTAGAATATTATCGTAGTTTATATCAGCTTTTTCGTCTTTGAACGGAAAATTTTGATAAGAACAAAATTAAATTAAGTTCTTGGTCAAGTAATTTATCGAAGCTACCAGACGTGGATCGCGATTTCGATCTCATTAGATCTCATCAGCACGCCATAGGCAGATTCTATAAATTACTGACTGATTTTTACTCGACGAATTTTCGATATGAAAATCCTACCTATAACAATACGTATAAACTGTAAAATTGTAAATTTTACATGAGCACAATATTGCAACGATGTCTGAAGAAAATTAGACGTCATAATTAATGAAAATTGATTTTTGAACAAAAACGCACAAGTTTTAAGAAAAAAAAATATATTGTTGTCTAATGTACAAACAAAATTGAACAACGAATTAGAGAAAGTTTCTGCTTGGTTAGCGTTAAATAAATTATCTCTTAATATTAATAAAACAACATATATAACCTTTGGAAACTATTGTGATAGTATACCAAATAAATTTGACATACTTGTAAATGAAAAACAAATTAAAAGGGATGAGAGCTGTAAATACTTAGGAATAATAATTGATTATAGAATGAACTGGGACAAACATATCAAATATATCGTTGATAGAACTAAATATTTGATATTTGTGTTTTACAAATTATCAAAAATAATGGATACTGAGACACTAAGAACGATTTTTTCTTTGCACTTTTTAATAGTGTAATAAGTTATGGAATCATAGCATGGGGCAATGCCTACGCCAAAACTGTAAATATTTTAAATAATCTACAAAAGAAATTGAAAAATATAATAAATAAAAACAACTCTATTATACACAGTAACTTACCCAATATCGAACAACTATATGCTATAGAATCGTTAAACTTTCACTATGATAACCTTAGATCCCAATTTCTCAGTAGCAAAAGTATTACAAGATATAAGAGTATCTTAATACCAGTAAGACAGAAAGAGATCAGAAAAAAATGCAGTCTGATTAAAGAAATTAAACTATTCAATGATTTACCAAAAGAATTGAAAACAAAAAATACACACTACAATATTGTTTCACCATTCAGTGGTATCATCCATTCCATTTCCCACAAATTAGCTGCCTTTAACTCGTTTATACATAGACTTTTAAATGTTCCACTATCCCAAAAACATTACAAAGCAGAACTAGATAGAATTCATACTATTGCTATCAACAATGCAGTGGATAGTATTTTCAATAAACAGCTTAAATCGAAAACTTTGAAAATTATTTATCCAGTCATAAAAACAGTACCTACAAAATTTAACTGTATTTCTTATTTAGGTAACATTTCATTAACAATTTTTATTGCTTTTAAAACAAGTAATTTGTTAGGTAAATATTCTTAAATAACAATTGTAAAACTCCAAAAAATTGTAACTCAGGAGTTTATTTATTAAATTGTAAAGACTGTCCAAAAGTTTATATAGGACAGACTGGTAGGTCTTTTCAAACATGTATAAATGAACATATTTTGTGCTTTAATTATAACAAAGCAAATTCGACATATGCCGAACATTTAATTAATAATAAACATAATTTTGATCCAAACTACCAAATTTTGCATATACAAAATAAGGGCTACAAATTAAATCTACTTGAAACCCTTGAAATTAATAAATTCAATAAAAAAGGCAACAAATACACTGTTGATTCCGATGGACTCCTAGACGAATATATAACATATTCAAAAAAGAAGGAATTAAAATCCTTATTCGTCTAAATTTTTAAGATTCAATGCCGGTAGGGGTATTAGCCCTCGGAGTAGTTATTTCTGTTGATTCCATATTTATATTTATATTTATAATATAGCCTGTAAAGGCCTTTCTGTCAGCGCCCACCTGATGAGACCCGATAGGTCGAAACCGGTCGTGGGATGTGGCATTCGGTTCGTTGTGCCTACTTGGTAGAACGCGTTCAAAATGTGAGATCTTTGATCTTAAAAATTTAGACGAATAAGGATTTTAATTCCTTCTTTTTTGAATATGTTATATTTTCGTCTAGGAGACCATCGGAATCAACAGTGTAATTCAATGCCGGTAGGGGTATTAGCCCTCGGAGTAGTTGTTTCTGTTGATTCCATATTTATATTTATTATGGATATGTTTTAACGATTAGAAGATTCAACTCTAAAAAATATACCAAGTGTTCCGTTTTCTCTTAATATTAAACAAGTTCCACCAAGAGCCAAGCCAGAATTCAATTTCGTTAATTTTTAAAACGTTTCAGTAAATTACTAATCAAAAACTTATATAACATACGTAGCTGCGTCGTTAATTCAGTTGGTCATGCAGATACCTCAGTAAGGACCATGTCAAACACATAACATAGAGCAGTAAGTAGCAGATATCAGTAGATTTCGATTTATTGCCATTACTAGGTATGAATTATGGGGTTTGTGTACTGTGACTGTTTAAGATACATAAAACAATACACCTCCTTCTTAGTGACTGAAAAAAGATATTACAGTTTGCTTGTCTAGTTATATACTTGATTGAAATATGAAGGGAGGGGTGGACGACTAAGTTGAAGGTGTTCAACAACGACACCTACAACAGAAGCTGGTGTTTAACAAAGACTTTTGCCGACTATTCAGTACCAGCGTGAGATTTTGCCGTCTTCTTCAAAAATTACGCGAACATTTCTGAAAACAACTCGCGTGAATCACGGCCTGATGGTTTTATGTTCCGTGGAACAAAAAGTATGAAATCTCCAGTTTCCTTTATTGAGCATGAGACTGAAGCACTTGCCCATCAACTAAATGGCGCTTTTAACGAAATAGACATGTGAATTTTTCATTTTTCTAATTACGACTTGGCCGAGTTTGCAGTTTTCGAAAGTAGGCTGAAAATAACCCAAAAACTAATTCGTTATCGACATTATCAGAAGAATCCAACGTAGAATTTAGATTCGGGCTAACGTAATCGTTCATTTAGATCACGTGTCTTTAGCCCCAATCTAAATTCTATAAAATTTCATTGATAAGAACATGTCACTTTGTATAATAAATGATGTTATCATGGTTATCATTAGAAAGCTGGTTTGACACGCACATTCATTTCTCCGAAAGTAAAATAATTAAAGTGTGTAGGCTTTCACGGCCGGCGTTATTATAAGAATGATTTTCTGGACTTGATGGCCGTGGTCTAAAGGCTTGTTTTCTGCCTGGCCTGAATTCCATTCCATTGTTCTCCTTGTCTTTCTAATGCCTTCTCATTTCTAACCTTTTCTATAGATGAGATTTTCAACAGCCCCCTATAACACCACATCTTAAACGTATCTAATTCCTTCCTTTATACGTTTCACACCTATACAGAGCTGTGCCCTAAAAATACACTTTTATTAATCTTTTTCGAGTTCCTAAATTAATATAATCGAATATCAGCGACTTATTTTGGTATTTCGTCTCCAGTATTTTTATTAGCTCTAACCCTACTTTCACTTCCCTTCCAAGTCAATATTTCCGTATTATTTTTACTTATTTTCATTCCATGCTCTGCTGTCCTGTCTTTAATAATGAGCAAAACAACGATGCAATTACATTTCGCAAAAAGGGAGAATAAGGTAACCATAGACACTTGTAGAAGGATATATGCAAAAAACTAAAGACTTATGGATATAGAAATAAATGAGACGAGATCCACAAATATGTGTAGCATAATTTGATGTAAGCCGACTTCTTCAAAGCCATAGAACGACCGGGAAGGATAGTCAATTGAGCACGAAAAAAATTAGAATGAGAAAATTTAAAAAATTTACAAAATTAGAGTACCTGCAAAAAATACCCTTATCTAAGAAAGATAAGCCTATAATATTTCCTTTCTTTCGGCGTTTATGTATTGAAAGGATTGTTAAATTCGGTAGAAAAGTATGATAACATTATTTGCAAAGAAAACCCTTTTTGAAACTTAATTTTTATTGAACTTCTTAACAAGTTTCGACGTACAAGGACATCTTCAGAAAAAGGATTAATAACCTTAACTCCAAATAAAAAAATATTAGTATTGAATACCAAATAGTTGTAACTTGGTTATTAATCCTTCTTCTGAAGATAACTTTGTAGGTCGAAACTTGTTAAGAAGTTCAATAAACATTAAGTGAAAGTTTCAAAAAGTGTTTTTTTTTACAAAAAATATCAATATGATTAACTTTCACATAGTACGGGCCAACTCTATCGATTTTTTCAATGACAATAGTATACACAGAGTTGTCGAAAGAGTTAGGCAATCATAAAATCCATTGGCGACTCAAGGTGGTTCCCATAGGGGTGAATAATTTCGAAATTAGCACTTAACTTGGCATCCACAAATCCTGTCATATGACAGGCGGGTTGAAAAGTTCGTAGGCTACCATAGAAAAAAATATATTTTTTTTTGATAAAATTGATAAAACATTATCTTTTAATAGAATTTGATTTTATTATTCAATATAGTTTCCTTCGAGGGCGATACAACGATTATAGGGGTCATACAATTTTTAGATACCATTTTTATAATACGATTTGTCTTTAGCCTCAAAATGGGCTTCAATTTCGGCGATTATCTCTTCATCGGCTCGAAATTTCTGTCCACCGAGCATCCTCTTGAGGTCTGAGAACAGAAAAAAGTCGCTGATCTGAAGAGTACGGTGGATGCGCAAGCAATTCGAAACCCAATTCATGGAATTTTGCCATCGATTTCATTGATTTGTGACACGGTGCATTGTCTTGATGAAACAGCACTGCACTTTATTTTTCTTCAAATGAGGCCGCTTTTCCGCTATTTCGTCTTTTAAACGCTCCAATAACGCCACGTAATAGTCGCTGTTTTACGATAGTCAATGAATATTATACCATGAACCATGAGCATCCCAGAATACTGATGCCATAATCTTCTCAGCCGACATTTGCGTCTTTCCACGTTTTGGAGTCGGTTCATCACGTGCAGTCCACTCGACTCGACTGACTGTCGATTGGACTCCGGTGTGAAATGATGGAGCCATGTTTCATCCATTGTCACATATTGACGCAAAAATTCGGATTTATTACGATTGAACAGCTCCAAACACTGCTTAGAATCATCGATCCGTTGTTGTTTTTGGTCGATTGTGAGCTCGCGCGGCACCCACTTTGTACAAAGCTTTCGCATATCCAAATATTCATTCACGATATGACCATGACCAGCACGTTCCTTTGATATCTTTAGGATCTCAGTCAATCAACTTCACTTTACGGTTATCAAAAACTATTTTGGGTACTTTTTTGATGTTTTCGTCGGTAACAGCCTCTTTGGTTGTAACAGTATTTTTTTCGCCAAAAAGCAATGCTTTATTGATACACGAAATTATTTTTTATCCATTTCTTTAAAGTAACAAAAGTTTTTTCAATGAAAATGCTATAACTCAGATACTAATAGTGCTACAGCTGTCAAATTTATACACGCGTCTTTTGAAGGGGCTATGGGTCAGTCTACGAACTTATCAGCCCGCCTGTTATCTGATAAATATTCAGTATGAACCATCACTATATAATAACGTACTAAAATAGACTGATGGTTTGAGAAGCAAATTTGTTGAGCTGTATCGTTTGAAGATACAATAGCTGACCACTTAAAGGTCTAGCTAAAGGATGAAATTAACTAGTTTTGTCGTTCAAATGGATTCTTTGAAATGTCTGTCGTGTCTAATTTAATGAATAATGTGATACGTGACGACAATGTGTCAGCCACGGTTTTAAACTGGGAATAAATTTTCTATTACATTGTTTTTGAAAACATTCTCGTTTTATTATATATACATTTGGACCAGGGTTTGAGCGTTCTATTATTCGAATTTTTGTTTTAATTTTATGACAATTTAGTTAAGTACATAGACGGAATACTCGTTTTGCATTAAAGAAAACTTGTTGTTAAAACAAGCAGAAGCCTTTCCGTATGCACACGTTAGATTAAATATACGAAACAAGAGTTGGGAAAGTTCAAAACTTAATTCACGTCGCGTCGCCTCCACGTACAAACGTAAACTGCAGCAAACGAGAACGATGGATAAATAATTTATTTTAGCGTTGCAATTATTAGCACTGCACAGTGTGCGAGAACAAAGCGAGTTAACAATGCTGATGTGGCAATATTGTTTAGGAATAATGCAACGGAGGAGATCGGGCTTTAGACTATGCAACAACAAAACATGGGAACTAGTTACCGTAGGAGGACGCTGCTCCAAAAGCTGCGAATGTTCGAGAGCTCTCACAAACTTTAGGCTTTCCTCTCATTCCATCCACTAAGCGACACTGCGCTAATGAAAGCCCGTGGAACTTGTTCTAATCCAATCTGATTATATAGGTCGACTATTAACATTACGGGAACGTTATCTTAAAAAAATAAGCATATGCCGCAGATATATCTATAGTTTAGTTTATTTCAAGATCGATCAAGACATAACAAAGTATAATAAAAAGACTGTGAACAAGAGAAGAAACAAGAAAAAGTAGAGATACGAGGATGGATCAAATATAAACGAGTCCTAGTTCATAAAACAATTATTTTGAAAAGTTTCATTAGTTTTTGCGTGATAATCGCACATTAACGGATCGAGCTATCATATTATTTGTATAGGTGTAATTCTTAAACATGCATGATTTTTTATCGATACTATTTTGTGTATGTACGAGGGTAAATCAAATATGAACGGTAATTTTACTATTTAGCTTAGCACGTAATTCCGATTTAGAGGATTCCATGCTCGAGTATTGTTTGGTTTATAAGGAGGGGGAAACCGGCTTAGGTAGCAGCTGCGCTCGGTTCTGTCCGCAGTATAGCCATGACTGAGCGCAAGGTACCTTTGACTGTTACATAACGCATCATCATAAAGTTTTTAACCAATGAAGGAAACGGAAATTAACCATCGGAAATTTTCACTCGTTTGAAGGCACAGTTTGGGGATGCTACACTGTCTCAGAATCGAGTGTATACGTCCACCACTACACTCCCGAATAAATAATGGCGAGTAAGGAGTGGCGAAGAAAGGACGAAGGCTGCCCTGTCAAAGTCAAAACCAAAACCCGTCTCTTAGCCGGAAAAGTTCTTGCGACTGTTTTCTTTAAATTAAGGGGAGTTTTACTCATTGATTTTCTTCACGACCAACGAACAGTGAATGTGGCTTAACTATTCTGAGTTATTAAAGTCGACAAATATCGCGTATCAACACGATACGAAACGACGGGGTATGCCCATTCGAGTAAAATCGGTAAAAAAAAATCTTAAGAACCAGTCTTGCGTTGAAAATGCCCACATTGTAAGTGGGCGAAACACGTGTCCGCATTAGTGATTGTTTGTGGTATATAGGGGTATGCCTCTCTTTTTGTAATTTCCAAATCGGTGGCAAGACAGCGAGGTGTGTAGAGCACGGAGGTGACTACATTAAGAAATGTTAAATATTTAGTTTGTGTACCATTAATTAATAAATTTATTTTAAAAAACTACCGTTTATATTTGATTTACCCTCGTATTATTATTAAGACCATAACAAGCATAATGATGCTATTTTACAATATCAAAAGTACACGATTTTCTTGATTTTGGGTATATATTTATTGTATACAGTAGAATAACTTATTACAGAACTATTGCACCTTATTATGCTTAAATTTATTACTTAGACAGGAGTGAGGTTACCGCGAGGAGTGTAAAATATTTGACCGTTCTTAAGCCTTGAGAAAAGTGCCGTTCGTAGTAATCTTTTCTCTTTTCCAAGTTTGTCCATAAGAGCCTGATTTTCTTGAACTCTGCGAGAGAGATACGGTATCACTTCGACTACAGGCCCGTACGGTAAATATTTGTATACTCTATAACGACTATTAGCTAATGCGAATGATATAAAGTCACACATTCCAGTCAGTTGAGCAAAACATACTGTTTTATCCGAGTTCAGAATATTGAGATCGTTCATGCGATCAATCATAAATTTGACGGTCCGTTCGTTATGTGAGGCAACCATTATCCTATGTCTACCTATTTTATTTGCATCCTTATCTTTTTTTATTCGATCCAAACATTCAGTAAGGTTTTTATGATACATTTCGGTGGTCGCGTCGTAAGTGGGGTTGATTGGATCCTCGTAACCCATTTCCTTTGATCTAGCTCTTTCCAATTTCATGTAAGCTCCTCTAACCATTTTGGCACCGAAACAGAAATTTTGACGAGCAGCCTGTTCCAAATCAGCATATACTTCATTAGAAGAGTCCTTCAGATATGATTGATAGGTATTCCAAACGTAAGTGTCTGTTTTGTTGTATATTCTCATCAGTTCAATAGCCAGACGGGATATTGCAGGTTGGAAATAGGAATGCTCAGCATCCACTGTGACATACACATTTCTTTCTACTGCTTCTTTTGCGATGTGATGCAATCTATGTAGCATTCCTCGGAAACTTTGGGCTTCCAGTTCCGTAAGATTTTTGAGTAATCGGACCATTTTCCCTGTTTTCAAATCGGGAATTGTAAACGTTTCTTGTAATTCAAACTGCTCGTTGACTAGCTGGGACCATGGGAATAAATGGATGATACCTTTATCATCTGAAGTTACCTTGGACATAAATTCGTTGAATCCATCGAACTTTTCGATTTTCTTCTTCAGGTCATCCGCAGATAGATGATGTCGAAGGATATTGCCTCTTAAATCTTTTTCTCCTTTCATTAGGTTGGTCATGAATCTTCTTGTACGCATGATAATCTCCGATAACTGGAGAAGTATCTGCGGTCGTGCAATAGCAGTTATTTTGATAGCTGCAAAACCTTGACCATGGCGAGTACCACCAACTGCGTCTATGCATTTCAGGAAATTTTCCATGTTCTTGTCGCAAGAATATTCACCACGGTAAAAATAAATGTGGGCATGTAGGACATCTTTACGTCTATCGGCGAATTTTTCATTAAAACGGTATTTCTTAATTATATCTTCGTCTTCATGAGATAGTACCTGTGACTGAGAAGATACTGCTTCAAGTTGTTCTGCTTCATCACCTGTTAATTCGTCTTCAGCGGAATAGTCCAAAATAGGAAGGACTCCGAATGATTTCATATGTTCGATTCCAGGTATAATTTTCTTTTCATCTTCGCCCCCAATAAAGTGACCATAAAAAGTCATTTTCATCAATAAACTAAAAAGCGTGTCGCCCAAAAGTTTTCTACAATTTTTGGCGAGAACCTCGCTGTGTGAAGCTATCATTGGAAATTGACAGAGGGTGAAAACTAACCAGCTTTGTATTAGTTTCAAATTTGTTTTGTGCGCATTGGACACAACATGGTCGTCAAAATTTAATTGAGATTCACTTTTGGTATTAGCATTTCCAGTCGTATGTACTTCTTGTGATTGCAACTTGGGATGCTTTTCCTTACCTAAATTCTTCACTACTCCGGGAATTTTGTGTTTTTTTAATGGCGGTTTTATTTTTTTTAGATGTGCTAATGCAGTTTTGTTCATTTTGGAGTACCGAAAATTTTGGATTCTGAAAAATTACGCCAAAGGTTGACAATAAACTGACAGGACTTTTGTAGATAAATGTGGACATCTAGATTAAACATTCTTATTTAACATTGCCGAATACATTTTATGGATCTATGTACCCACCTCTTTCGATTTTCTATCGTTTTATCTATTATTTCAAGTAAATCTAAAATGGCTTCACTCATTCCCCTATTTCTTCCATCGGTCATTTAAAACTGTAATTGTTCTAAAATTTTCACATTTATTCGCACCTTTCTTTTTTAAAGAGCTTGAATAAATGATCTTTAACTTTGTGACCTGAAATTTCAATAAAAACTAGTATCCAAAATTATGCAACTTTCCTCAATCATTAATCAAGAAAAAATCTAATAATGAAATGACCTAACCTGATCTAACCTCGTTAATTTCCATAATAACGATTTTTTTCCACAATATAACCTAACCTAAACCCTAAAGTTAGATAGATTATTATTATTTTTAAGACAAATAACATGTTCTGAATTTAGGCAAAAACTAAGTCCACCTTGGTGTTGTTTATTCCCCGTTGTAACAAATATTATTCTATGAAATCTTTTAACTTACCTCACAGTTCGATTGATTAATATTGCTCAGGTTAAGTCGATATACTCGATCCCTGGAACAAGAAAAAATTGCAATCAGTTTATACATAGGTAGGAAAATATTCTTAACTTTATACGAATGATAATACAATAGCAAATAAAATACAAAAGAACAATAAGTTTTCAATATAATTTAAAACAAATAATAATCTATGGAAGGATATAATTAACAATAATCACAAAACAGAAAAAATGAGTTCGTGTGGAGTATACAAGTTAAATTGCAACACTTGTAATGCGCTATATATTGGTCAGACAGGGAGATCGTTCAAAGAAAGAACTCAAGAATAAATTAGAACTACAATAAAAAATCAACATTCATGAACCATATTAATGACAACAAACATAAATTTAATTTAGAACAAAACATTAAAATTTTACACAAATATAATAAATGTAAAAAACTAGACATTTTAGAAACTAAAAAACAGATTAAAAATAACACAAGAATTCTTAATGAAATTGCAAATATCCACAATTCAATAATTTTAGATAAAATAGTAGAAATTTCTCCTCACCATTTAGACTAAGATAGTAGTAATAAATATAAGGCAAAAATTGTAATATTCGATGTAAACACTTCCCCCGAAAATGTCCTAGTAGGGTGAAACAATTGTAGAGAAAAATAAAATAAACTTATAGTGGAAATTATGTTTTATTAATTAAAAATTTCAATATTTATATGAATTTAATTACCAGGCGTTCTTAATTAAATTCTTCGCTCTTAGATTTGCAAACCTACAAAGGATATCTAATAGAGTCAAAGACGAAAGTATGTTAAACTTTTTGAATGGACCTTATAGGAATAAGTAAAGTATCTACCGATCTTTGTGACGGCGCAATTAAAAACTGATTGGATCTAAAATATTGTCAGGAAAGAACTTCAAACATAGACGTCTTTCGGACTAATTTATGGAAGCCTTCCATCAGCATATTAATCTACGGATTCGAAATTAGGAATTCTTTTTAATAAAATGTTTCGATGAGTCATTGTGAACGCCCTTTGGAAAGCTTAAAATGAATATCGAAATTATCGCGGAGGGCCAGGATAAGCCATTGGGGTTAAATTGGCGTAAATAATTAATTTCTAAAATGTTAATTACAGCCACTTTAAAAAAGAATGGGACGTTCTATACAGGGTATGTTCAAAAAGTGTGTATCACATTTAACAAAAAGACACTCCAACAATTTCATTACCTGATTTCATAAAAAAACCCATAAGTAACATTAAATACTGTATTTGCGGTGCGAAATTCGTAAAACATCTTTAATATATATTAGTTTTACTAATAAAGTAATTGTTCTCGACCATTCTCAAAGAGTTCTTACTGGAAAATAAACTTTAAAAACACTTTAGGAAAACTAGTAATTAATGACAAATTAACAGAAAACAATAAATTCACAAAATCAGGTGAATATCAGTTAGAATGCTGAAATAAATTGTGATGCCATATATACATATATAGGTCAGACAGGCAGAAATTTTAAAAGAAGAATAATAGAACATGAAAAATATATCAATAATACTACAATTACCATTGCATTGTAAACAAACACAATTTTTCTAAAAATGATTTTAAAATATTACATCCAGTCGAAAAAGGTAAAAAGTTAAATTTCTTCGCAAAACTAGAAATTAAAAAAGCTATATATAATAACAAAAATATTACATTATTAACAAACAGTAGGCCATAATAGCCCTATATATATGGTAGTCATTACACAGTTTGTATACATACTTTTAGAGTTTAGATAGATTTTTTAGTTCACTTAACAATTGATCTTTCCGAATATGGATGAAGTCGTATCTTACAGAATAAATTTTGTTGTTTCGAAAGTATAGGGCTTCAACCTTATATATATATACAAACATCTGACTTCATAGCATGAAGTCAGTCACGTGTCAATTATAGAGAACATTGTAGACTGCAAAAATAAAGAAAGTAAACGACTAAGAAGCAATAAATTGTTAGTTGTTAACTTCTTTCTAAATGTAGAGGAATTAAATTTTGAATCGAATACTTTTGAGCGAAGCATACTTAACAAAACTCAAGACGTAATGCCATTAGTAACAAAATACTTTTAATTTATTTCTTCAAAGGTTCGGAATGGCTTTTGAAAAGTGTGGACTGTTCCAGAGATTAAATTTTAGTATTTAAGGAATAAGTCAATAAAGAATAAATTGGAGGATTTTGGACAACATCAAATCGTAAATTGCTTCGTAGCCGCTGTATCTACCACGTATTGAATAATAGGGTGAAAATTGTTTTCGAGTGCAAGGTAAAACATTTTCAGCGTAATTATACTTATATTCGACTTGATTGAATTTAATCAACAAGTTCTTTGTGAGAAAAAGATTCACGTCCATTTTAGAAATCCTCTAAATATTCATAAACAGAACGCATTAAAATCCTTTTTCGTCTTAATTTTAAGGATCACAGATCCCACATTACGAACGCGTCGTACACAGTAGGCACAGCGTACCGAAAGACATAGATATGGCATGGATTATAAAGTCTTCTTTTTATGAATATTTTATATCTTCGTCTAAGAGTAGTTGTCTCTGTTGATTCCATATTTATAATCCTCTAAATACTGGTAAAAACATATAAAATGAATGTTAGGTTCTTAATTAGAAATTCATCGAAACCATAAAATGTGAATTGCAATTTCCAACTTATGAGTTGTCATCAGTACGTTAAAGGTACTTTTGATAAATTGTTGACCAACAACTAAATTTTTTATTAAATTGGTTTGGTACGTAATATAAGTTGCGTCATGGATTCAGTTGGTTAAGTTGACGTCATCGTAAGACAAACATGCAAAACTGCATGAAAATAGACTTCCTCATTTTTTCCGACAGTCTAGTTAAAACACCCTTAGTTCTTGAAGTCATTTTCGAGAAATCAACTCCGAGGCATGTTTTTTAAGTAACTACCGTTTTGAAATTAATAAAAAAACGTGTAAAGATATCTTAATAATTTAATTTTTAAATGAGAGCCTGTACCTTAATCTACTTTTCTACATAATTTCCTTGAATATTGAGGCACTTGTCATAACGTTTGACCAGTGACCAGTTTTTGAATACCCTTCTCATAGAACTCTGCCGCCTGACTTGTTAACTGTTAACTACTGCATCACAACTGTTTTGACTTCGTCATCGTCTTGAAGACGCTGACCGCCCTGATGTTTCTTTAAGTGCAAGAACAAATGGTAGTCACTGGGCGCCAGATCAGGGCTGTACGGAGGATGATCTAGAATTTCCCAGTGAAAAGATGTGACCAAAGAAATCTTTCGTCCGATTAGCCACATGCGGACGGGCATTGTCATGCAGAAAAACTATGCCCTTGCTCAACTTGCCACGTCTTTTGTTTTGGATTGCAGGGCGCAGATTGTTCATTGTCTCACAATAAGCTGCCGCATTAATTGTCTCATTGCGAGGTAAGAACTCGCTAAGCAATACTGGTTTTCGGTCCCAAAAAACTGTGAACATGATTTTCCGGTCAGAAATTGTTTGTTTAAACTTCACTTGTGTAGATGAATTTAAACGCAGTCATTCTGTGGACTGTTGGTTTGATTCTGTTGTGACGTAGGTCACCCATATTTCATCACCCACAACAATTTGGCTTAAGAAATCATCAGCTTCGTTGTGGTACCACTCAAGGAAAGTCAATATACTTCCTAAAGGTTCGGTTTTTGTGTACATCTGTCAATATTGTGCACATTATTGTTAATTATTACGTTTCCATTTGATTATGATTAACATATCAAATAAAGTGAGTACAGTTACAATTAATTGTTAAAGTAAACAATGTAACGAAAATTATTTATTTTCCATTTCCGTGGCGTTTATGATGGAAATTTCCGAGATCAAAGATAATTTCGAGAGAAATTGTTGGGTTCTAAACTTCCGGAATTCCACGAATTGTTTGATTGTAGGTGGTTCATCCCTGCCGACCGACGAGAACGGATCACGAGTATGTGAGTGTTTTCGAATAGAAATTTAATAAATTGCTCAGAATTTACCCTTTATTAAACGCATTTTCAATGAGACGGTTATTAATCGAAATGAAATGAAATAAGCTGGAGAACTCTGATAGAATATTTAATTTACCACAGCGTGTCTGCAGTTATGACTTTGAAAAGGTGAAATGCAAATTTGAATCCTTTATTCGATTGTCATATCTAACCAATTGGTCAATAAACATAAAATATTCCAATTTGTTGTACATATTACAATAGAACCAGCTTCTATTTCTTCCTTAATTTTAAAATTAAAGTGTCAATACAATTAGACGCGATTTCGATCTCATGAGCATCCCATCTTATTAATTTGATTTATGAAACTATCACGTATATAAGCTGCATCGTCAATTCAGTTGGGCAAGTAGATACCATTGTAAAGCTCATGCCTAATGAAATAGTTCAATAAGCAGCAGATATCAGTAGATGCCGATATACTGTCACAACTAGACATTATATCAGCTTACTTTTAAAGAGTCCCTTGGTCAGTGTGTTGCAAGTTTCGATAAACTGACTGACATTGTTCTTAAAAAAGGGTTTATTTGATAAACCAATTCCGCCATTTTGCCTTTTGGTCGTACCACAATTATTCCCTATTCCACGATCACTGTTATACTACACTCCGACCTACACTGTAGTGCAAAGCCGGAGGGTAGGGCTTAAGGCCCTCTTCAGCCTCCTTTCAGGAATCGTGGGAATGGGTAGGTGGTGTGGTCAGAGAGAGAATGATCAGACGGACGAAATGAAGACAGAAGAGAAGTGAAAGATTTCCTGTGGAATGAAGAATTACTGCCCTAGAATTTGCCTGTGATCCAACGAAACCACAGAAAACTTTGAGCGAAGCAGCCGGATCCGGATTTGAACTTAACTAGTATACAACCTGCGTCATATATTCAATTGGGAAAGTAATACCTGTGTAAGGTCTTACCAAACACTATGAAATGCTACAGTCAGTAGTAAAGGTCTAATGGATGACGATTTCAATAACTTAATATGAATGATACTGCATGTTTACAGCAGCTTAAGTTTTGTCTGGAAATCGTGAGCCACATGTGGTATCTATGTTAAGGGTAAAGTTAGATAAGCGAGTAAACCTAGGCTTACCTGGGTAAAATGCGTAATACCCAAGACTCTTGGATAAAGTCCAAAATATATTTGGAATTGTAGACGTTTCGGGCTTTACCCGGATAAACCGCGTTTTATCCGCTTTCGCTTGGTTAAAGTTGGATGTACCATAAATGACAAGGCCATTAATGTTTGAAAAACATATTTAATTCAAAAAACACATTTTACAAATAAATATTAGAATTCTAAAACTGTATTCTCTTAAAGGTAATCTACTCAAGAGTACTTATTTGTTCAAACAAGACAAGCTGCTGTGACATTTCGAGTTGTAAAGATTTCCAATAGCTTTACCTAACCTAACCTAACCTAACCACAAGTCCTTTTCTGACAGATTTCCGTTTTTTTTTGACACCCTTCACGCAAGCGCAGATATAGGTATATGAGTCATTAATGATACATCCAACTTTAACCAAGTGAAAGCGGATAAAACGCGGTTTACCCGGGTAAAGTCCGAAACGTGCACAATTCCAAATATATTTTGGACTTTACCCAGGAGTCTTGGAGATTACGCAGTTTACCCGGGTAAACCTAGGTTTACTCGCTTATCTTACATTACCCGTGACATTTATACAGATAAATAAAATTGGAGTATCTGTTTGTTACTAAATGCATATGGATGTATACAAGGTACATATACCAAAATAACATTTTAAAATTTTTTTTCCTGTCTGTCTGTTTGTTCCAGCTAATCTCTGAAACGGCTGGGCCGATTTTGACGAGAGTTTCATTGGCAGATAGCTAATGTAATAAGGAATAACTTAGGCTACTATTGTTTTAGAAATTAGTTATTTTTAATAATAAATAGTTATTAATTTCTAAAATAAATTGTTAATTGTGTTTTAACGCCTTCATTTAAAATTTTAAAAATAAGTTTTTTGTTAAATTCCATGCGGACGAAGCAGCGGGAACAACTAGTTAGTAATATACAAACATTTATGTATAAGTATAGAAGTATATGTCATGGATTAAGTTTGGAAACTAAATTATTTTCGGACAATGTGTCATCGTTATGGATTTTCCCTATTGTAACATGGTTTTTAAAAATTTTGTTAGAAGTATCAGAAGATTATTATTTACAATTTTTAGTGAGGCGAATGTCGGATTTAACAGTAAAAACGAGCTATAGTTGCGCTATTTTATCGTTTTGTTATTTTATTTTGCATTGAAAGCCGTTCGCAATTTCCACACGTTTCAATCTGTTATCTGTTGTTCGAAGTTTCCGCGCCCAACCGAACCGTGGACCTGACGATGGTTTTATACATCGCTAATAGCGACCGTTGCCGAGTTCGATGGGCGTGCAGATCTACCTATTCAGAGGGCACATTTTAGCGGAAATAACACTTTAGAAATAGCGCAGTAAGCGTACAGCCGTTGCAAGTTTCCTTTGTTAAAAATCAAAGACTAGAGCCAGCTGAAAAATTGATTTATCGCATTCTGTTTCGAACAAACTAGGTCGTTAGTTTCACAGTTTATTTTCATAATTTTTATTGTATTCGCCTCCGACAGTCATTCTGCATCATATATATATAATCAATTTTGGAAAACACGGTATGTTGTGGTAGAAATTTGACCAAATCTCGGTTTTAACCCGCTAGTTATGACCCGCACTCTTGAAGCATCAGTAGTAACTTCGGTGTAACTGACCGAAATTATTTTTTAACAGAATATAGAAATGTCGCGGTCGATACACCCTGTAGCGTATATATAACATTATATGTATAAATATTCTTTTGTATTATATTTATTTGTATGTAAATATTTCTTAACATTATCAAAATATCCAATTTGTATTAATCAATTTTCTCTCAGAACTTTTGAATTTTTTTTCATAGTGGTTTAAAACTATGTTTATCATAAAAAAATTCTTCAGAATACTTCTATAGGTAACTGAGCGGCGCGGTCTAGTGCTCTAGATCATTGCTTAGCATTCGGGAGGTCGTCGGTTCGAACCCGTTTTTTGTGGTTTCCTTGGATCATTTAGGCAAATGCTGGAGCAGTAATATTCCACAGATAATCTTTCACTTCTCTTCTGTCTTCATTTCGTCCGTCTCATCTTTCTCTCCCTAACCACACCACCCACCCATTCCCACGATTCCTAAACGTCCTTACGTCATACCCTCCGGCTTTGCACTGCAGTGTAGGTCAGAGGGACTGCCCGCCCACCAGCATGAGTAGCTGGTGGGAATGAAACACAAAAAGTTTTTTTTTTAACATTATCTTCTAAAACCTTTGTATTCTGTCCATCTGTGCTAATAATTTTTATTACTGTACTTTTCTATAATCCTGGCTAACATTTCAACTTTGTGTACTAACTGCATGACGTCTGTCCTTCGCTGTTCTCCCTAATTACAAATTTACGATAGGTTTCTTCAGTGGTTTCAGTCGTTGCTCTATTTCGTGATATTTTTTGATATTTCTGGTCTCAATATTTTCCATGTTTTCGTACTTCTCTATAGGCACTCTACTCTTATCTACTACCCTTTCCTTTACTTCAGAATTTCGATTTCATTCTATTTTTTCCTTCTGACTAGACAGTCCGATCTGAATCTTCTAACTGTAAAAACCATTTCCTTCCGTCTTCTTGTTTTTAAATATATTGTTATCGTTATTGTTGTCTAGTTTTATTGATCAAACTATTAATTACCTAACACGAGAGTCTAAAGAAAAAAGAAAGACAAAAACGAACCAATAGACAACTTCAATCATTTATATTATTATTTAATATTAATAATATTCATCCTAACATAAACTTCACCACAGAAGAAGAAGTTTGTAATAGCATTAATTTCGTAGATTTATGTATTTTTAAAGAAAACAATAGACACAATTTCAAAATATTTAGAAGACCATCACATACTGACACTACTATACATGCAAAACAACACACCCTATCCAACATAAATTAGCAGCCTATCACTCTATGCTTCATAGATTAGTCAATATACCCTTAAATAAAGAACATTTTGATATCGAACTTAATATATTAAAACAAATTGCAGTTAACAATGATTATAAGGTTGCATTAATAGACAAATTATTAAATCAGAAATTACAGAAAAAAAGCTTTAACACTAATTTACCCTCAACAGATTCATACTCAAACCTGTTTTAGAACCCTAACTTTTAAGGGTAAACCTCCTGTTGTTATAAAAAAGTTTTTACAAGAACATGATATTAATGTAGCCTTAAAAACCAATAACAGTTTAAGCAGACATATTAAAAATAACAAAGACAACACAGATAAAGACAATAAAAGTGGAGCATACAAATTAAATTGCGGTACTTGCAATAAATTTTATATTGGTCTTACAGGTAGAAATATTAAGACCAGAATTTCAGAACATAATAAGTCGTTCATTTATAAAAAAACTAAATTCTAATTATGCCAATCATTTAATTGAAACTAACCATATTCCCAATTTTAATTATGAAATTTTACACATTTCGGAAAAATGCCCAAAATTAAATTTATTGGAGTCATTAGAAATTAATAAACATAAGTTTTATTTATTATTATTAAATGAACAATTAGATGTTAACTTTTCTCCATTAATTAATTTAAACTTATAATTTTAATTATTTTAGTTATTGCATACTTATTTCACTGAATTTTATCTATTGTTACATGTTTGTTTATTCCATCTCTCATTTTAGGTATTTAACCAATATTGTGTTATTTTAATCTAAATGTTTTTAGTTGTAATATTTTTAATCTGTATATATTTTTTTTATTGTATTTTTTCCCCTGTTATATGTTTAATTCTTTTCCCCCCACTGTTTCTATCTATCTATAAATACCCAATATTTATAGTTTGTACCACACTCAACCTGAAGAAACTACTGTGTTAGCGAAACAATTGTTGTTGTCAAATAAGTTTTGTGAATGTGCCGTTTTGTGATTTTATTTTCGATGAAAGACAAAAAGAAAAAACTATTACGAAATTTATATTTCAACATAAAATACAAAAAAAAACGAATAAATAGAATTGTTAAATTATAAATATTTTGTAAATTGATCCATATGTAAAGTATTGTAGCAATCATCGCAGATTACCGTGACATGTTGTAAACATAAAGAGTTTTTTCATTTTTTACAATAATATCTAGTTTTGCGTCACAATTTGTACACCTTCCAGATATATTCTTATTCTCTTGACTTGATCCTGGCCTTAATTCAATATTGCAAATGTCTTATAATTTAAGGCGAATACTGCGTAGAATTACTGTGGAATAAAATGAGAAAATGCCGTCTCAAAGTGTTTGTACTCGGATTATTCGCGTTGTAAATCACTTGTCCATTGATTCCACCGACATTCAAAAGACAATAAAAGATGAGCATCGGTCATTTTCGATTCCTCTATTTATTGTAATTTTTCTAATTTAAAGACTGTAAAAACCTATAACGAAAATGGTGATGCCGGTCTAGTGAAGCGTATTTTTCTTCATAACACAGATGCTACGCTGCATGACGATCAGCGCTCCACTTACTATTGCGTAACTGTCGAGTATAAGGTAGAAGGAGTCGCGAGGCGTGGCTTACTATTGATCTAGCACAATTGGATAAACGTAATTCTCTCGGTCTGAGAAATCGTGCGTCACCATTGGCGGAGTAAGGATGCCGATCTCTTGTTACCTTTCAACCACTCTTGCGCCGAACTAAATAAGTATGACTTAATGTTAAGTAGGTTTTTAATCACAGTAATCGTTTACACAAAAAAATGCTTTGAGGTATTTTATTCACACCACCAATACTATAGTGCCAAGGAATAGGGCAGAAGGCCTTCCTCAGGAATCGTCAGATGGGTAGGTGGTGGTTGGGGAGAGAAAGATGAAGAAGACAGAAGGGAAGTGAAAGTAATATTTTTAAATATAACTGTCCCAGAAATTGTTTAAATGTTCCAAGGAAACTACAGAAACGGGGTAGATTGACCAGGAATCGTACCGGTAACCTCCCGAATGCTAAGCTACAATCTAGACCAGTAATTCGTTATTTTTTGTAACTAATAGTAGAATTAAAAAAATGTGATTGAAGACACAGGTTACAGAAAAAGCAAATACTGTGTTGCTGTAGTGCAGTATTTACGCGTGTTAATGCCCACGTTTAAAGTGGGCGAAACACATGTTCGCTCATTAAAATTGTGTTAATGGTAAATGGGGTGAGTCTCCTATTTTTATTTACAGTCTCCTTGTTTCTAATCGCTCCTCGTTTGTAAATACAGCCGATCTCCTTTATTATTCTTATATCTAATGTTTCATTTGGTTGTTTCTTCATTTATTTTTTAATTTTTAAATATGTCTTCATCGGTTGGGATTACGGTGTTGGCTAGCACTTCGGAGTTTCCCCGAGTTATGTACGTTGGTATACAATTTTGTAGTTAGAGAATGGTACGTTATAGAGACGAGAACGGCGTTGCCAGTTTTGCGACAAAGGCTCTGACGGTAATTGTATTACGTTTGTCGTCTGCAAAGTGAATGCTAATAATGACGAAAATGCGGCCTCGACTGTGAATCCTATTAACACCATAAGTGCTACAATTTCGATTTGCCTACACGAGAAATCATCGGGGCAGAAACTTGACGTAGAAAGCGAAAAAGCAAACTCAGAAATGATATACGGGTCGTATAATAAGATAAAAGAATGTTTAGTTATAAAACGATTTTATGACAACGAAACGAAACTAAAATAATTTCGTGAAAAGGGCAATTTGTAACATATTAAGTCAATTTCAAGATTTTTCAGCTTACCGAGAACATGTAATTATTTCATAGTTATATTGGACAAACGGGTTGATACGTGAAGGCACGTATAAAAGAACACATTTCTACATATAACATCAAAACGAGGTAGTCTCTCAATATTACATGCTACTATTTTACAATGATTGTTGTTAATAATGAGTGTGTATCTACTATATTCCTAATTAGTACAGTCACTGACCCCTCAGTTGTTGGGCTAACACTAAACTAATGAAGAACCAATTAGATCTTACGCAACCATTTCTTGTATAATAAAAAATTGGTAAATAAAACTATTATTACATATTGTTCATATGCGACAGAAGTGCCATATTACAGGTAGTGTAACGCCATCTAGTGATACTTACTGCCAACGGTCTGACAAAGGCTCTACCATGGAAGATACTTTCAAGTAGATCCTTGAAAAACTGAATCTACGACAATTTCGGTTTGATCAGTTGTGGCGATCATTAGATTTCTGACCAAGACTTAAATGTTATTTACTACAATTTTTGTGCAATATCCCAAGAAAGCGAAAGTAGGAAGGTAGAGAAGTTCTATGTATATCAAGTCATTTTTAATATTAATCAATTTGGATAATGTGTGATAAAATCTCCTTAGGTCCTTATATGAAAATCTAGTAAAGTCCGAATTTAGAAATTTTAGAATCATTTGAACCTCAATTCTTACACTGTACCGTGTGTGTCATTCCTTAAAATCTTTAGAAAACCACCCTACCTCCTCCCTCGCAATGTTGAAAACTATCGGAGACAGACAATGCACATATTAAATTATGACCAAGACCACCAATGCATGGAAGTTGAAGTTTCAACAGTATTGTCCAAGTTTTTTGTGGTTTCCTTGGATAATTTAGGCAAATGCTGGAGCAGTAATATTCCACAGATAATCTTTCACTTTTCTTCTGTCTTCATTTCGTCCGTCTTATCTTTCTCTACCTGACCACACCACCCACCCATTCCCACGATTCCTGCAAGGAGGCTGAAGAGGGCCTTACGCTCTACCCTCCGGCTTTGCACTACAGTGTAGGTTGGAGGGACTCTCACTTTTGAAACTTTGTAATAAATTTTGAAAGGTAGATTCCAATAAATATATTTAATTAAATCTATTTTGAGTTTACTTTATTATTTTTTGAGTAACTTTTGCATAGTATTGCTTATAATTTTCTTTAAAGTATTATTTATTGTAAATGTAATTGTTTTTTCTGTTTTTATTAAATGGGAATTTGTAGCCAGTAATTGAAGACATGGGTTGTCTAATGGTATCAGAAACTTGATTGCATCACTTATAATTGTCCGGAAGAAGAAATTTTATACAGACTAATCAATTTTTGTAGGAAATTCTCTTGTATTTTTGGTATTTAATTAGATAGTTAAGGCTACAACAAATCAAGATAATTGGGGACGGGGTGGTAAATAAGGGACAAGAAAGATTTAAGGTGAGTATTTCCGAATTTAAGTCGGAATTACGTGGAGAAAAACAGGACCATAAATAAGTAGGAAAATTCACGGCAGACATCAACAGTTCCACGCGTATGAACCGAAGTTGTAAACAGGCGAAAACAGATGACACAAACCATAAAAATCTAATCCTATTAACTGATGGAAAGTTCGTTGGTGGCGCCACTGTTGGAAATATCCCAGAGCAGCTTTTGCGTGTGAAAAGCAAACAACTGAACAAGACACGATGTTTTACGAGAAACAAAGCATACTCATCAGTTAAATAGCTTGTTTTTCGCTCAATATCGCTCTGTAGAAATCCACTCGCAACAAATAAAATCGTCACAATGCAGTTGTTCGAAACATGTCTACATGTATAGCCTATTATGTTAATAATACAGCGAACCCACACTAAAACTAAAATAATTTCTAATTACCTACTTTACAAGCAATTATAACTAACACCTACGAAAATCTAAAGAATTAAAAACAAAATTTAAATATAAATATGGAATCAACAGAAACAACTACTCCGAGGGCTAATACCCCTACCGGCATTGAATTACACTATATTCTATATTTATATTTATATTTATCATATGGCCTGTCTGCAAAGGCCTTTCTGCCAGCGCCCACCTGATGAGACCCGATAGGTCGAAACCGGTCGTGGGAAATGGCTTACCGTACGCTGTGCCAACTGTGTAGGTTGCGTTCGAAATGTGGAATCTGTAATCGTTGAAATTTAGACGAAAAAGGATTTTAATGCCTTCTTTTTCTGAACAAATTTTATATTTCTTACCATAAAGTAGGTATAAGTTCTTTGGCAGGAATTTATCGAAACCACCAGACGTGGTTAATGAAGTTTAATGAAATCGTAAACTTTAGACTACTGTAGAATAGTTATCGGGAGAATTGTGTCAGGATTAGGGGGATGTATGCTGTTGCGTTTCAGGCACATCAAGTGACGCGGCATGGTTTAGTATTAAAACGAAAAATATTATTAAAACCTCTAAAATAGTTGTTATAACAATATAATAATACTTTATTGAAAAATTCTATGGAGTTGGCCTTTACTATATGAAAGTTGATCATATTGAATTTTCTTTTGAAATAAAACACTTGAAAATTAACTTTGTTATAATTCTATTTATCCTTACGTACCTATAAAAAACTGTAAATTTAGCACGCTAACATTTCTAGGTTCTTCCTCTTTAAAAATAGCTAAGGTTTTAAAAAACGAGAAAGTTAACATTGCTTTCAAAACAAATAACAACCTTTTTAATTTTATAAATTGTAGAAATGATAAAACTGATTTGTTACAAAAATGTGGTGTGTATAAATTATGCTGTGATTCATGTAATGTAGGACAAACGGGTCGGACCTTTAAGGAACGAATATACGAACACAGCAAAAATTATAATGGTAAATCTGCTTTTATGAATCATATTGTAGAAATGGAACACAATTTTTACAAAAAAGAAAATGTAAAAATTTTGCATGTTAATGACAAAAGTAAAAAACTTACTCTATTAGAATCTATAGAAATTAAGAAACATTTAAATTGTAATTCGGAAAATGTCGTAAACGAAATCGAAAATGTCATAATTCCCCAATTATAAAACGTTGTGCAAAATATCTGTAACCCCCCACCATAAAGAATTAGTAAATAAGAACTAAAATTTGTTAAACTTAAATATAATACCTTCTTCCGAAGATGACCTTGTAGGTTGATACGAATTTGTCAAGATTCAATATAAATAAAATTTTAGTGAAAGTTAATTTTCAAGTGTTTTATTTCAAAAGTTTAATAGTTTCTATGAGTTTGTTGCAAACCATTAAAAACCTAATCAGCAAGTTTAAGAATATTTTTTATTACTTGCTTCTTCTGATTTAGTTAAAATGAAGTTAAAAAATAATTGACGTTCTAGGTAAATTTTTGTACGATTACCAAGAAAATGTACAATATAAGGAGGTACTTATTCGGTAGGTATATTTATCCAAACGAATTGTCTTTTATTTTTATGGTTCGTAAAATTTTCAGTATGAAGTTATAATATTTGCCGCTGAGGGTTTGAACCGCATTCGTCCTGGAGCTATATCCTTATATCGTAACCGGAAAAAGCGAAACCCAGGAAAATGGAGCGAAGGAAGTTCGTCGAGAAACGACATATATGTATTCACGGGAAATCGCCAAGCAGAGACAAATGAAGTTCCGTAAAAAAAAGCTCGACTGACACAAATCCACATACGAATCTACGAATCATATACAGTCACTCACAAACGTTGATTGAAAAAAGTGACAGTGCATGTTAGTAAAAATGGTGAATTGAGTCGACAATTAGGAATAAGGTATGTAAAGTTGCCAAAGATTAGTTGTTTTTAATGTTGTTTACTCTTGGCGCTCTATTTCAGGTTAAATTTCCACTTATTCATTTAAGATTTTGACCTTGTTTAGTTTTCTGAAATATAAGATACTTTTCAAGCACAAATAGAATTAATTTATAACCTTCCTATGTGCATATTTATCCAAAGTAAATTTATAAAAGGAGGTAACAGACCAATACAACAGTGAAACAAGAAGGATTTATTTTCCTTCAATGAAAACGTTTCCAAAGATGCAAGTTATTATATATTTCTCTTTAACAACTACAAAAACTCAGAAGATACGGAAAACTGCGCTATCGCAGGACTAACCACCAGTTCTTCCTGTGGTTTTTACGATGAGGAGATGGAAGAAAATATCCACATCCTTTGTCATTATTCCGTATTGACTAAACGTATGTGTCTCATTTTTGGCTGCCATTACGTGGCATGTTACAAGCCGAAGACTGTACCTCTGGAGACGCCAAAGGGATACTCCCCTTTTGGAAAGTTTCCTTCAAACGTAAACGGAATAGGTAACTAAAAGGGAAAGCCAAAGGATCACCCATGCTTTCAAGGTCTGAACAAGCCTAAACTTGAAATACGTAATAACAATAATTCCTATAGTTCACGTTGGTATTTCCACTCAAGGAAGTTCCCGTATTACACTCTCGATCAAAAATTAAATGTATGGTATTGAATTTTAGTACACGACAGGTACTATTGACTTAATGAAAATTTATCTGTATTTACTAATAGATATTTAGTGCTAACTGTGGTGTTTTACATTTTTGACAAGGGCATACGAAAGAATCTACTTATGAAACTGAATTCACGACTGCCGTATGCCGTCAACAGAAAAGGGAATACAAATATTGAATTCATAATATTTTTCCAAAAGAACAAAAAAAATTCGCATTAAAGGATTTCAGGATGACGAAAGAAGCATTCATAAATATGATCAGATGATTCCAGAAAAGTTTAACTATTTAGTGGAACGAAAGATGACCTCTCAATTTTTTTTTTAAATTTGTGTACCTGATATATGTTCCCTGTTCTCTGGAACTTAATTTGTACCTAAATTTTTCGGTACTGTTCAGTTCTCAAAATTTGATTTTTCACACTAGTAAATCTATTTCTCCCGTCACCGTATTCTTCGCCACTACTTATACTCGCGTTTCAATTGCCGCCACCCTATGATTATCGATCACCTGTCTATCGCTACTGTCACCAGAACGTTCTACAACCTTCTCGTGTTACTATTGTCTTTTTATTGATCGTTGCTAGAATATTCCAGAGGTGTCTAAGAAGGTCGAGAATATCCATTATCTATTCCAGGAAGGTGATGATAATTAGGACTGAACCAACACAAACCGCAAGTATATTTGCGTTTCAACGACCAGTGCGGCAAATCGAGAACCAACCGTATCATGTTTCAACTCCCAGAAGAATATTTGAAATTTTGTAGCTTCGTGGGAACGACTTCATGTAAAAGCGAACAAGCATTTTACCATGTTGTGTTTCTTCGTCTAGTAATAATAAAGTTTGAATCGGCCTTTAGCTCAGCACGTAATAAATAGTATTACGAATGGAAGTTCTGTTAAATGGTTATCATTTCATATTGTGTTTTCTAGAATATTTGACTTAACCAAAATAAGGCATCAACATGTTCCTGTGGTTTGAAAAAAGAAATTCAAATAGTTTTTAAAACATTTATGTAATATATTTTCGTGATATTGTCGACCAACAAATTCAACAATAGACTATATGAATTGTGATATATTTATTTATAGTTTATATTAATTATAATAATTTCTCATAATTAAAAAAGTTTTTTGGAACATTTAATATACTAATAATTTGGGTTATAATAAGCACCTGTGTAATTCAAACACTATTTCTCAATTAAAAATAAAAAGATCAGGTGGCTTCAAGACAACAGCAATAAGTTTCTTGAAAGATTATTTGAATTCTCTTAATTTCGGCAAACTTTGGCTTCCTCAGACGTACGTATATGTACGCAATAAGGGTGGTGGTAATATTTACAATAAATTCAAAAGTAGGGAGTTGTTGCCATCGGTCTGGTCGTTGAGCAGGATTCCTAATTTTTTATATTTATTAATTTCTAGGTTCTCCAATAATGTTTGACATTAGTTGAATCAGACAAACTCCACCTATGCAAACCATGTCACAGAAGAATGTCATACATTCAACAACTGTATCGAAATTATTCATTTAGAAAATGAGAGCTATAATTTAACGTTATTGGAGAACATAGAAATTAATAAATATAAAAAATTAGGAATCCTGCTCAACGACCAGACCGATGGCAACAACTCCCTACTTTTGAATTTATTGTAAATATTACCACCACCCTTATTGTGTACATATTTAATCACCCAGGTTGCAATGTTTATTTAGTAGTAAGTACTCACGTCTGAGGAAGCCAAAGTTTGACGAAACATATGTTACGATTAGTAAATAAAGTGTTTGAAAATCTTTAGTTTTGTTTTTTTTTTAATTAAGATGGATTTTCATCAAGTAAAGGTCGAAACTATCAAATGTTTAATAATTCTGTAATTCATGTTGCCGTAAAGTTAAAAAACTACTAAAATTACTTAGTAACGTCTCTGTGGCAAAAGTTAATTGTTTACGTTATTATAGAGGCGCTTTCAGTGTTCTATAAAAATTTTTTTTTTCAAGAGTAGCTTGAGTCCTGCGAATAATAAAAAATTCAGAATTTATTCGTATCTACGTGTGATTTCTAATCTGTTCCAAATTACGAAGTACTTTTGTGAGTGACTGTAAATATTTATTTGCCCTTGGGAAAGTAAGAATGCTGGAATATAGGCAAAAAGAATTGCAAAGAAAGATACATCATCTATGGAATTCAAAGATTATACAGTTTTATTGGCTTTTGCAGAAGTTAATGGCGTTTTCTGTTCGATTTGCTCCATGTCAAAGTTATAGATTAAGTAAACTGTCTTTATGACTTCTCTCGGGCTGTTTCATTTTACTGCAGACGAATTTTTCCCTTTTATGAATAAAAATTTCGCGTTAACGAATATTTACATTCGCTTCAGTACACTTATGTATATGTACACGTATTAGGTACATCTTTCTCGTCAACATCTTTATACAATTTTCACGGAAGCATTTGCATCTATACTATACAGGGTGTCGCAGACTCCATCAGAAGTCGAGAAATTAACCCGTTGAACATTATACTGAAGATGCCAGTTGCTAAGCAGGACAAGACGTTTACAGTTAAGCAAAGGGCACGGCAAACTATTCTGTAAAAGTGAGTTATATAATATCCAGTTACGGCAGTATATCATCATCTACTGATACTTTAGCATAGCAAGTAGATGACCTATAGATGGCGCTACTAGTATCATCCATCATCCATCTGATTTTTAGTTAGCCCTAACCTTCAAAAGACGCGTGCATAAATTTGACAGCTGTTGCACTATTAGTATCTAAGTTATACCATTTTTAGTGAAAGAACATTTGTTATTTTGAAAAAAGTGATAAAAAGGAATTTCGTGTGTTAATAAAGTATTGCTTTTTTGCAAAACAAATACTGTTGAAACCAAGGCTTGGTTTGATAAACATTATTAGGACTTTGCATCAGAAAAATCAACCGTAGAAAAGTAGTTTTCTAAATTTAAACGAGGCGAAATGAGCACTAAGAAAAAGCGAACTCATTTGAAGAAAAAGAAAGTGCTGTTTCATCAAGACAATGCACCGTGTTACAAATCAATGAAATCGATGCAAAATTCCATGAATTGGGCTTCGAATTGCTTCCGCATCCACCGTACTCTCCAGATCTGGCCCCCAGCGACTTTTTTTTGTTCTCAGACCCAAGGGGATGCTCGCTGAACAGAACATTTCTCGCCGATGAAGAGGTAATCGCCGAAACTGAAGCCTATTTTGAGGCTGAAGACAAATCGTATTATAAAAATGGTATCGAAAAATTGTATGACCGCTATAACCGTTGTATCGCCCTCGAAGGAAACTATATTTATAATAAAATCAAATTCTATCAAAAAAAAATTTTTTTCTTTCTATGTTAGCCTACGAACTTTTCAGCCCGCCTGTTACCGTGGGGAGATCATTATCAAACATTTGAAATACTACAGTTCGCAGCAAGCATCGGTAGATTACGATATATTGCTTGCTGTATTGCACTTTGGGATCCCAGGCCAAAAGAATATAATATTTCTGTTACTTGTAGAAATTAAAATGATTTCCGAAGACGTTGCTTCACTTATAAGGAAGAATCACTTAATTTAGAAAATGCTCTTTAATAAATGTTACTTTTTTTAAGTGTTATATTTATGAATAATAAAAATTCCACAGTGCCAACATAATAAATACTTTATTGGGACTTATTTTTAATACAGATGTGCGTACAAATTAAAAGTTGATCCCTAACTGAACTACAGAACTAATTTCCAAAATATCAAGGGTGGTATTTGTCTAAACTATACGTGACTTCCTGTGTGTAACAGTCTATCAATCTGTAAATATAAACAGATAATATTTACAAATAGACAGCAATGAAGGAATTATTACCATATATACTGCCATACCTCGATATTCAACTGGCTCTATAGAGAAATAAGCTTATAAATAATTTTATTCTTTTGATCGTCGTATTGATTAGGTTCAATAATATAATATGTATATTTTCAACATATGAATTATTTCGACAGGAAGTTAGATATTCTGACCGGAAGGTATTCTTTTTCAATGGAAATCACGCTTTTCTTCCAGGGATGGAATAAAAAATAAACAAGGATGCGCATTGTCCCTGTTAATTTATAATTGTCGGACTGACAATTGTTCTTTTAAAAGTGTTTTAAATGGAAATTGACCTTTATAAATAGCCCTAGCCAATATAGAACTCCAATGGTGTAATTATAATAGAAAAATTAAACGTAATAGTTTTAAATTTAGTCAGACGTTTAAAAAATGAAAGGTAAAAGATGATGGGACTTAACATATTAAAACACGATACTTTTTGAATTTGCTTCAGTTTTTATTGGCAAGATGCTAATATAGAAAGAACTTAGACACATTTAGAAATAACGGGAAGGAATACGCTGCAAAGAATACGGTTAATGCTCTTAATTTAGGTGGTAATGGCCACATTTAGTAGAGGCCATTGTTTCACTTTGTATAGAGAGGCCACTTTGGTACGTAACTAACTGTCAAATTACACGGGAATTTTCTGTAGAAATAATGACCATCCGGCAAGTCGCACAATTTCTTTGTAGATTGCTTGAAAATTGCTTCTCTTTTTCTTTAGAATTTAATTTGAGGAAATTTTTGTTAAGTTAATTTTGTCTTTCATTTCATGCATCCAGAGAAATTAAAGTTTGAGAAAAAAATTACCGACATTCGGGATTACGTGTCTTTAGAGTTGAAACGTGACTGATTGTCTGTCATCTAAACGCAAAAATTATAAACTTCGCATAATAACGATAGAGTTGTGATTATGTTTCTGTTTCATTTTTCCAATTTTCTTGACTTCTTCAGCCAGCCTCTTGGCATCTTAAGATTAGGCAAAATGTTATTTATTAATTTGGTCTACGTTCTTCGTGGATACAGTTGTTAAGTAGATATTTTCGTAAGACCTTGTCAAATAAATGCAATAACTAAGTGTTAGCGGTAAATATCGGTAGATGGCGACATATTGGCTTTAATACGATATGAAAAATCCGAAAACATTTTTTTTTCTCAAAAACGGCTTAACCGATTTGAAGGATATATAAGGGATATATATTCGAAAAAAAATAATACTCCTGATCTTCATCATTAATTTCTAGAAACAGGTTATTTTTTCTGAAACGATTTTTTATTTATAACATTTTACAACAATTTTGAAACAAACTTCTTCTTCGATGAAGAATAACTTTTCAAACATTTATATTAATCAGAAAGGTACGCTATATTAAAAATAAAAATAAAAACCGATTTTTTGTCATAAAAATCGATTTATTTCAATATTTAACATACAATACTACTGTTACTTTTAAATAATAAAATATACTGATTTAAAAACACTTATTATTAGTATTGATAGCCTCTTTGAAAATGATGTGATAAGAAATAATTGTTAGAGGAACAAATAAATATATTGTGTAAATTGCCAAGTGTTTGTAATTCAAAATATTTTATTATTTATAATATATTTCACCAAGTGTTCAAAATTTTTCAAATAAAACAGTGGGAAATTTCCAGATGGATCGAAAGAGGATAAAAAATGGAATCAAATGACAAAATAAAATATGCTACGTGCCATTTAAAAAAATAAAGTTTAAATTTTGGATTTTTTTTTCAGAACGCCTTGTACAAATTATAAAGCTTAGTTTTGGCATGACGTTAGCCTTATGACTTGGCTAAAACTAGTAAAAATTTTAAATTCTAAGTCTCAACAATAATTTATTAATCTCGACAATATTGTTTCGACCACTATGTGGTCATTTTCAAGAGCACACAGAATACTAAAATTATAGAGTAAATTTGCAAATATATATACAAATGGTACTTAAGGGTAGGGGGTACTTAAATTAATTTTATAATGTTGTTAAAAATAAAGGTGTATTATATGTAGTCAATTCGATTTGATTATTTGTTACATTCTTTTTTGATAAAATTGCTTTTTTTAATTTCTAATTATTTTAGTAGGTTTAATTTTCTACTTTTTGCTTGTGAACGTAGTAGTCTGATATCCTCATTTAATACATGGTTATTCAGGGTGCAATGTTCTGCTATACCCGAGTTACAAGATTTATTTTTTATACTGTACAAATGTTCTGTAAGCCTTGTACCAATTGATCGACTACTTTGACCCAGATATATAGCATCACAGTTTTTACAATTTAAAGAATACACGCCACTTTTTTGTGCCGGTTTTAATTTCGGTTTGTTATTTACTAGGAGAGATTTAAGGTTTTTTTCGATTAGAAGAGACTGTATGTATATTAAATTTACTGATGAACATGTCTATTTTTTGGTTAATTCTACTATTGACGAAATTAAAGGAACAAAAAATTCTTTGTATATATATTTGCACATTTACACTATAATTTTAGTATTCTGTATGCTCTTAAAAATGACCACATAGTGGTCGAAACAATATTATCGAGATCAATAAATTATTGTTGAAACTTTGTTCGTTTTATTGCTATTATTAAATAATGTTTCATCAAATGGTCACTTTAGAAAGTTTAATTTCTAAGTCGTTTCATTTTTTATGGAACTTATGATCTTTTATAGTTTGGATTGCGGTGCAATCTTTTTTCCAATTAATTAAATTATCTTAGAACCTATTCATCGTAAGCATATAACTCGGTCATCAAAGTCACCTAAAATTTCACGTTTCATACGAATTCATCGTAAAAAATATACAATTCAATTTAAAATAAGAAAGTTAACATCAACTTCCTGTATAACCGGAAATTTTCAAATCTGTAACATGCTTAGATTCCCTAAAACGTCAACTCTACCACTCAGTTTGAATGACCCTGTATGTTTGCTCTTTATACTACACTCAGTTTTTGTTAATCATCCGATTGACTTATGATAGTTAAGAACTACATCTATTGATAAACACAGACAATAAATCAGGACCCTCATGCGGCTTCTTTTGGGAGATGATTCCCTTTTGTTTTTGTTTTTCATAGATTATAAGCCGTTTTTTCTCCTTGTGCGTCCTGCCAACGAAACAGCCGTTTTGCTCGGTATCTTGCATCAGATAAACAACAACAGAAATGTTGCCATTTATTACCCTAACGCAGAAGTAATGACACGCTTTTTGACTTCTACCGATAACTATGATTGATGAGCTTCTCGAACGGGAGCAGCCGTTCGACCATACATACCAACGCCAACACTCAGCCCTTTACAAGTCGCGACATCAAACCCCATCATAACCCTAACAAAAAAATAATGCTGAACTTACAAGCCCACACGTTTCAATACCTAAATACATTCACGATATGGACATACTATAGTATAGCTATAGTACGAAATAATAATAAAATCATAAATATTGAAATAAATCGATTTGACAAAATAATATGGTATTTCAATAAATACAATTAAATAATAAAGTACAGATCAATTTCATTGGTATCTAACACAGAAAACATTTTTAAAACAATAATTAATGTATGATACAAACGATTATTTTATTACAAAATATACAACCCTTAATAAACAACAATTATCCTAGTCTAGATAGTAGTAATGCAATGTTCAGCAAAACCATTTGCTATCCTTTATCTTAATGGCGTTATTATGTTCGGAAACGCGTTTTTTAATAGACCTGCTACTCTGTCCAATATAAATGGCATTGCATGAATTACAACCTAAACGACAAACACCACTTTTTTCTAAGGGATAAATTATTTTATTTTTACATAATATGGATTTTAAATTAAATGGACTATTTTCTATAATTTTACAACTAAAACAATTCTCTAGTTTGTATCTGAATCTATGACATACTTTGAACAAATTTTACACTACCAAACAGGGATAATTTTTTCAATTACGACGTTGTTATATAACAATTTATTAGATTGACTTTTCGTTTTTTTTTTGTTAACATCTTATCTATTAAGTTAGAATGATAACCATTGGCAACCGCCATGTATTTAATAATATCTAATTCATTGTTAAAATCTGAAGGGGAAAGGGGTATAGAAGTTAGCCTGTGTAGTAAACAATGAAATACTGCATATTTGGTTTGCAAAGGGTGGTACGAATTATATGGGATGATGGTATCTGTAGTGGTAGGTTTCCTATAGATGCTGAATTGAAATTTATTTGAAACTTTAGAAATTGTTAGATCTAAAAGGTTTAGACCGTTATTTTGTTCCTTTTCACTCGTGAATGTAATAGAGTTATCTAAACTGTTTAAATTTGGAAATAAGAAATAAGCTGTTCATAATAAATGTAATCTTGTAAATAACCAACTAGAATTAGTATCCAATAATTCCCCTTTGATTTTGTATAAATTATAACTTATCCTCCCCACTACGTTTCTTGTAATTTAATAGTATAAATTGTTTGAACACATTTTACATATTTAGTAATCTTTTGTATTCTCTAGATAATGGTCGAATCGACCGAAACAATATTGTGGAGACAATAACAATTTCGTGAAACTTATTTGTTCTTCTTCTTTTATCTTTGATTTGAAATGTTTCACAAAAGTGCACTATTCAAAGCTTAAGTTGTATAGATTTAGTATTAAAATTTAATCTGTTAAAAAAATAAAGTTGGTCTGTTCTAACGAAAAATCAATTCATTTGTGGAATAAATAAATAGACCGCCGCATATGGTACATGTAGCACGTTTGAATAATTCCGAAGGGACAGGAATTGGAAACAAGATAATCTGATTGCTCAGTTCATGGGTTCGATTATAAATCTATTTAACTCGTCGGTCTCTGTGGACAAGATGTACAGCGTGAATAAATCTAAATTTCATACATAACACCCAACATATTCTGGTAGAACATGTGCACCCATGGGTATTATTTAACGTTTCTACATACTGAATTTACCGTAAGGTCATTAATGTGTATTAGAACAGCCGGTGGGCGATACTGCGATGAAACTTTAAATAATGACACCTATCGGCGATAGACTGCAGCAACGTATATCAATATCTTTGTATTTCAATGAAACAAATTAATTAACATTAACGAAATAAACCTAGTGTATGATTAGTTTAGGATGAAATTTACCAACTGAATCCATTAATAATCTAAATCAACGAAACGAATATTAACAAAAGATTTTTCAAAATTAAATATCGTTTTAAAATAATAACACTTTTTCAAAATACATAAATAAATAATAACGTAATAATCTTGATAATAAATAAGGAATTATCTTGGGATTGTTTCCTAAATCTATACACCTATACATATAAATAAAATTGAAGTGTTTGTTTGTAATATTAAAATAACCACTTTTTACTAAATGCATTATTTTAAATTTTTGTCTGTCTGTCTGTTTGTTCCGGCTAATCACTGAAACAGCTAGACAGATTTTGACGGGGGCTTTCACTGGCAGATAGTAGTATCTTAGGCTACTTTTATTTCTATTATTATTAATAAACAGAAATAAATTATTAATTTCTAAAATAAAAGTAGCCTAAGTTACTCCTTATTACGTTAGTTATCTGCCACTAAAAGTCCTGTCAAAATCGGTCCAGCCGTTTCAGAGATTAGCCGGAACAAACAGACCGACAGACAGACAAAAATTGTAAGAGCGCCTTCCGCCATTTAATATCATAAAGACTGCCTGTCGCGCGGGCTCAAAACGCACGAGCGGGCTATTGCTAACGGTTGTGTCTCAACTACGAAGTCGCAGGCACAGCTAGTTTATTATATATTATAACAGGCACAGAAATAAACAGAAGCTGTTGGTAGATAGTTCCAACCTGCTGCCTATAAACATTGTTCGTTTAATAAATGCTTAGAATTCTCTGGTCCGAGTTTTCTGTGGTTTCCTTGGATCATTTAGGTAAATGTTGGGGCAGTAATATTCCGCAGACAAATCTTTCACTTATCTTCTTTTTTAATGTCGTCCGTCTCATCTTTCTCTCCCTAACCACACCATCCACCCATTCCCACAATTCCTCAAAGGAGGCTGAAGAGGACCATACGCCCCGGATTTGAACCACAGTGTAGGTCGGAGGGACTGCCCGCCCACTAGCACGAGTAACGGGTGGGAATGAAAAACTCAAAAGAAAAAAAAGCTGTAGATATTTGCTACTTGTCGTGGAATAATGTAATGTTAAACAAGTTCCTTTTCTCATAAGGATCCCGAGTTGTTAAACTGAACCAACGGCGCCGTCGTTGCTAACTACGTGGTGGAAGAGACATCTGACCAGGTAGAAGGGTTATGTGTCTAGGGTCAGAAATTTGCTGCGATGTTGTCAATTTTCTTCTTGGAACAGATGCTTTTCATAATATTAGTTATATTAGCACAACTATAAAAGAAACACACGTGCTTTGTTCTTATCACTTTCTTAAATTGTTACAAACGCAACAATAGTTTCGATACCACAGGTATGTATATTTTCAAGTGATTCACGTTGAATGAATAAATAACTGTAGGTAATATCCGTATTTCTTCTTAGTACCAAATTTAAAATTCTGTCTGCGTTCATAGTTACACGCATCAATTTATAATCAGTATTCGAAGAGACTAATTTTTTCGGTTTATAAAATAGAGCATTCTGATTAAATTCGATAATTTATGGGTGTGGATATTAAATTGAGCTTGTTTAAAAATAAATGACGCAATTAATAATAATGAAAGAAAAATTATGAACCAATGATATTGTAACCATTTATCATGCTTCAGAAACGGATAGAAATATTATGAAACGTCTTAAAGGCGGAGTGCGAGTTCTGGTGGAAATAATCATACCTACAAACCAACCCCACAATCTTTGCAAGTGTCTATCTTAACAAACCGTGCTTTGGAGTTAAGAGAACCCTCTCTGCGAAGGATTTGGCTTGTTGGCTTATCATTAACTTTCAGGCGTTTTCACTTCTAGAACTCAGATAATGAACGTCTTTCGTTTCTAATGAGGTCATTTTCGAAATCATTCTTCTTTAATCCGTACCGTTTTTATTTCACTGAATGTGTACCTAAGCTCGTCAAAATGATCTCTTCGGTCAACTGCCCGATGCCTGTATTCCTGCTTGCCCGTTTTCCTTCCTTAATCAAATCAATACTTTCGTCGTTCCTATTCGAGAAACGAAATCGAAAAAGTTTTCTTCATTTGCCGTAGCACTTTCGCCACGAGAAAAAAACTAACTAACTGTTATTTATAGTCCGGAAATGTTCTAGGTATCGTCTTCTTTCACTTAACACAAATGATTACTTTCAGAAACCTTGCATAGAAAGTTCCCTTTTGTTCTGTCATTATTTAGAAAAGTTTTAAAATAAAGGGACCAAATTTAAAGAAACAAACGTTATATTGTAATTTAGATGTTTCTGTGCTAAACTCGTTAGCGAGTGTTAATAAGGAAAAACAAACAATTGCAAGATAATCGAAATTTTGAAATTTATATCGTGTTGCCAACTTGTTTTGTTTATAGTTGTTTGTTTTTCCCAATCATACTAAATGTTTACGAGTGTATTATGGGTGTGTTATATCAGCTAATACATAATCACATAAAACCCCTTTTTGGCGATTTCGGTGTACCCCTTAGTTGGAAAACCAATCATAGAAGTTGCAGCAATGTAGCCGTAATTGAAGTATTGTATAAACAGCATTGAGGGCGGCGCTGAATTTCGCCGTCTTGGGTTCAAGTCCATCCGGGTAAATTTTTTAACTACAATTATTTTTAAACAGCCATAGGCTATGTTGTTATTATATTAACTGTTCTTTACGGAAAATTTCGACTTGGTCAGTAATTTATCGAGACTACCTATGGCACGCTGATGGGCTCCTAACAAGAGCGAAATCGTGATCCATGTCTGGTGGTTTCGATTAATTTCTGACCAAAAGCATAATAATTTTATCGATGGATAATCTAGTAGTAATACTGTAGATGCTCGAATTAGTTCGATTAGTGCAGAATCAATAACTTGGAAGGAACGTTGAATACTGCTATGGACAGAACTACCGGTACTCCGCGTCTAATTCTCCTGAAACTAGCAAGGCGGCCGCCGCGTTTTACGGTTTAAACTTTAACACGTCTTTTGTCCAGGATCGAACTGAGAGAAAATCAAATGCCATAAAAATACTTATAAGACATATTTTAAAAACTCGACATGTTTCGATCTGACTGTCTTTACCAATACAGTAAGTAACAATTCACTCTTGATAAAGACCGTCAGGTCTAAATATATATTCAGTTTCCGAAATTTACTTAGTTGAAACATTCTAGCGGATTTTCATTTTATTTTAGTTGATTTAAAAATTTTAAATTTGTGATTCCAAATATTGCATGCTCCCCTGATGAAATGATAGGTGCTATGGGTATTGGTAATCATTTTTGTGGTGACATAAATAATGGACACAACTTTTTGTGTTTGTGTAGACATAAGTCATAAATTTAAGGATTAGGGTAGGTAGATCTAAGTTTCCAATTTTAAGTCGAGCGTGTCAAGTGCTGTTTGTGAGAATGATGATTAGCAGATGTCGTAGAATGTAAGTAAGAGCTGTGTTAAAGTATGAGCGAGGAAGAGAGTGTACGAGAGTGAGACGGATGCATGAGAAAAAGGGTGGTGAAGGTGGCATACCTCCCTGTAGCTAGTTTTAAGTTTAGAATAGCAGAGTTTCTGTAGATTGAATGAAGAAAAGACGCTGTCGCAATATTTATTTTGTTTGTTCACTATTTCTTTTTTTTTTATGATTAAGTTAATTTAAGTTTTATTCCTGTGGTCTCCTGATTGCAGTAAACCCAGCTAAGTAGGGATTAAATAAAAACATTCACTACATTTTGATAGAGACTATCGCTGTTTGATAAAGAGGGATTCTTCAAAAAGTATGGAGCGGTTATCGAAGTGGCCCTGTCAATTAGCACTCATGCAGCGGTAGCAGCAATAGCTACTAGATACCAAAGCACATAACGTCCAAACCAACTACGACTATACGGCGACTACATTCGAGAACTGCTCATGGCGTCGTCAACGGACGATGCAATTACGACGCTGATATTAATCTGACGTAATAGCATGCAGTAATCGCGGCAGAAACTACTTGATAACGCCCCTAGACCATCCAATTTGGTCCGCTTAACGGCCACGAGAACGGACTCGATCAAACCCCGTTAGTTACCGTCGCACTATTAATTACCAAACCCTCGCCATTTTGTCCTACTTGGAAGTCTCTCTTTGTGTTCACTACGGTGGTGACCCAAGAGATGATGATTATGATACTCTGATCGAACCCTTTCATAATGACACTATCGCTGGGGCGCCGCTAACTGGATTATCATTTGAATATCTTCCATTGATTGAATTAAGTATTAAGTGCATTCTTAAAACTTTATTTTTAGAGGAAACATAAGTCCTAGCAACCATACGACATTATTAAAAAAAACACTTACTTTAGTCTTCAATTTTGTAATAAATATAAATATGAAATTAACGGAAACAACTACTTGATTACGTTGTTTACTGAGTATTTAAGATGCCTTCGACTGTGGAGTCCGGCGCTGTTATACGATTCCTTAGTTCTAAAGGACTAATAACGATTGATATTCATCCTGAAATCTGTGCATTTTACGAACATCATATTATAAGTGTTAGAATGGTAAGGAAGTGGGTGAGAGCATTTAAAGATGTGGCTAATCAGACCAATGACCTCATCACATCTTTTCACTGGGAAACTTTAGATCATCCTCCGTACAGCTCTGATCTGGCGCCTAGTGACTACCATTTGTTCCTGCACTTGAAGAAACGTCTGGGAGATCAGCGTCTTCAACACGATGACGAAGTAAAAATAGTTGTGATACAGTGGTTAACAGTTAACAAGTCAGGCGGCACAGTTCTATGAAAAGGGTATTCAAATACTGGTCACTGGTCAAACGTTATGAGAAGTGCCTCAATATTGAAGGAAATTATGTAGAAAAGTAGATTAAGGTACAGGCTTTCATGTAAAAATAAAATTATTGAGATAACTTTGCACGTTTTTTATTAATTTCAAAACGGTACTTACTTAAAAAACATACCACGTATATTCATTATTTTTTGTTTTCGTTTAACAAAAACTAATTAAATAAGTCTCCCGAAAATTAAACGAGTCAACTTCTTCTTCGTGTAATTTGAATTTTGTTGATGAGAAAAAAGATTAATTTAATTCACAGGCTACATGTTTCTGTTTCAAGCAAATAGTTTCGTTTAAATCGAATTAACCGAGCGTTTTTGGATGAACAATTTAAATGTTTCCGTGGGTGTTTTCTGGCCCATGTTTAGTGAAAATGAAATAACTTCGAAATAACTACCAATTATTACTCGTTTTACTCTATAAACTCGTCCGAATTAATCTTATGATGTTGAATATATTCGTAACAATTTGACTTCAATAAAGCAAAAACAGCATGTGCAATAAGTGGATTTGTACTTTTTTCATTTTTTACAAGGTTTTGTCATAACGTTTGACCAGTGACCAGTTTTTGAATACCCTTCTCATAGAACTCTGCCGCCTGACTTGTTAACTGTTAACCACTTCATCACACCTGTTTTGACTTCGTCATCGTCTTGAAGACGCTGACCGCCCAGATGTTTCTTCAAGTGCAGAACAAACAAATGGTAGTCACTGGGCGCCAGATCAGGGCTGTACGGAGGATGATCTAGAGTTTTCCAATGAAAAGATGTGATGAGATCTTTGGTCCGATTATCCACATGCGAACGGGAATTGTCATGCACATTTGTGCGGCCATCTTTAAATGCTCTCACCCACTTCCTTATCATTCCATCACTTATAATGTTTTGTCCGCAGCGCTGCGGCGACCGATTTTCAAAACGCTAATTACTTAAAAATCATGTCTCGTAGTTTCCATCGAGGTTGGGCGTATATTCCTTAAAGCTGTCAAAAGTTCGGGGAATGGTATCCACTCTCAGTTATTGTCAAGGTCCGTTTATACGATAGAGACACTGGAGGATACCATTATTGTTATTTCATTGCATAGATGAAGAATAAAGTTAAGTAATTTCAATTTTGTTAAATATAGGTACTCATAGTGTCAAGTGGGCTTTAGTTACTTAGTAGGTGTTTTGCGGTGTTAATGAAGATAGAAAGGAGCTATACAAGAAACCGTTTCGTAATTAGTAGCGGAGTCCATTGTTGGTCGACAACGACCTGCACCCGTGACCTGAGTGAAGATTAGCGTCCTATGGTGGCACGTTTCCAGGAAACGGCGACGTAACAACTTGGAAGGCCACTTTGAAGCCGCTTGCTCTGCTTAGTTTAACGGTTACAAACTTTGACAACTTGCTCGCATATTCCTTTGAAACTTTGTTAAGAAATTGCCTTCAAGTTCAGCTGCTCTGACGGGGCCCTCCGTCTGTCACTAATTGTCGCATGAAAGTGCAGCCAGGCCGCACACGATGTTATCCGCGACAGAACAATTAAAACCGTAAAGAAAATTCGAATTTCTCAGCGAAATCGCCGAGCGAAACGGATTGAAACTCTTAATTGGCTTACTACGTTATTTGATCAATTACATCTTTGACGCAAATAAAAAAAAAAAGAGAACCCACCATATTTAACAAAAATTATTTATGCATTCGCTGCGAATCAAGCGTCATTTTTAGGGTCGCATAGGTTGTTTGTTTCCCGGCATATGGGTTAGGTATGTTAGAAAAGTGATTAAAAGAGGTTCCACTAACCATTTTTGAATTATTCGCGTCTTTCTTTTCTCGATCCGGGCGCTTTCTTGAAAAATCGTACGACACCGACAGCTTTAGTGTAGTGCGCGCGCAACCAATGCATCAAAGGAACCGTGAACCACGCGCTCAAATTTTGTTATATTTGTGTAAACTTAGTTATTTTAAATTTTTAATATGTATATGACCTTTTTTGTAATTTATATTAACTCTTCCTGTCATTTCCAAAATAGACTATAGCGATTTTGAAGAAACTCTTGTAGGTAGATCGTACCCATTTAAAATTAGGTGGAGTATCCACACTTTGCTAGTTTTGTACAAATGAGGTTCAAATTGGTGATTATAATGTGCATGCTGTGCCTTCCAAGCCCTTAAATTAAATATTTTTGCCTTCTGCATTCTTCTTTCATAATATTAAGTTTAAATAAGAAATTTATTTCGCGTTTACTTGGTGAAAGTTGTACATACTGTAGGATGTCATAAAAGGCACAAAAACTTTTCACAAATATATTTATTAACTACACGACTATAGTTTCGCTATGATATAACTTTTTCAAGTGTTGGTATTGTACAAACTTAGTTTACAGAGTTGTTACTTATATCTAATTCTATTGTTAAGGGAGGGGGTTGGTTTTTGAACAAATTCAAGAGAGGTGAACTGCTTAAATCTAGTTGATCATTTAATTTAAGGCACTTGTTGAAGAACCAAATATTCTGTGTGCTTGATCCTGTTCTTAGGTAGAGTTTAAAACACTAGATTTAAGCAGTTCACCTCTCTTGTATTTGTTCAAAAACCAACCCCCTCCCTTAACAATAGAATTAGATATAAGCAACAACTCTGTAAACTAAGTTTGTACAATACCAACACTTGAAAAAGATATATCATAGTGTAACTACTGTCGTGTAGTTAGTAAATATATTTGTGAAAAGTTTTTGTGCCTTTTATTACATCCTTCAGTATATTAATTTTAATATGAATGTAGTTACATCAAATAGGTACGATCAAATTGAAGACATGATTTCGGAGATGTCTCACTATCGCGATCTGCTCAACGATTTGCTGCTCATAACTAGTAATATTCTCTGTGGTAACTGATCTAGAAACTTCGAAATTTCCCAAAAAAATTAATACGTTTGCAAAAAACCCGACCGCTTTTTTTATGATATTCACCGAATGCCCTTTGGTTTGTTATTAGCGTCTAAAACGGTACTTTAAAAAAAGTTTTTGGTCAGTAATCTGTTAAAACCTTTGGTTGTCGTCAACAGCACGTTGTAGACAGTTTCAACAGAACACGAATTAATTTATTTGTTGCCTTGAAACAATGTTTATCGAATAACTACAGACGGTGAATGGATACCTCTAGAAATTTCCTACTAATTGTGAGCTTATTAATGTTTGAAACAAGTCCTTTTCGATCAAGGATATCAACTTGTCAAGCTAAACCCACGATGTAGCAGTCTACCAGATAACCCAACAGGGCTGTGTCAAACATTGATGAATTCATAATTAGTGGCAAAATTGTATAGATGGCGTTTACCATGCCATTTGTATTGGAATAACTTGACGGTTTGCGAACTACATCAGGTGGTTGATAATCACGGGACGATTCCTGCAAGGTTATGTAGGTAGCATTGTACAATTTATGGAATAATCATTTCAGGTATTTTTCAATTTAATTCTACAGAAGACATCCATCAAAAGGTGACAATTTGCTTTTATTTAATTGGTTAAAGCGTCTTATATGGGCAATTCAAATAATGAAACCGATGATTAGATGAATTAATATAAAATTTAATTGGCAATAAAATAACAAGTAAAGATAAAATAAATGATAATAACAAAGAATTCAAATAAAAAGAAATTAAAAACCACGTTCAACCACGTTGACACACTCACGCATCTAATTCTCCACTGTCTCATATGACGACTACCCTTCTTCGGTGGTCTGTACCCATCGATCGTGCCCAACCACACTTCTGCACATGCATTCGCAACTCTTTCCTTTGTTCTTTCCATCTCACCCCCGCTAGTGCACTTGCTGTTTCCTTTCGCACTTGCTCAAACAGTCTTTCCATTTCTATTGCTCATACTTGCATTCCTGCATATATTTTAGGTTTATATGAATCAATTAATTTCAATCTTTTGACTTAATTAATACCATATGTTCAAATAAAGTTAATTTAGGTAAATTATTAGTAAACAATAAAATTACAAATTCTGACAAACTATGTAAATATGGGGTGTATGAAATTCATTGTGCAGACTGCGATGCTATGTATATAGGGCAGACAGGAAGATCGTTTAGAACTAGGTTTAAAGAACACGAAAAGTCAATTGATAATAAAAAATGTAGTACTGGTTTTTCCCAACATTGTTTTAAAAATGATCACAATTGAAACGTAGAAAATAATTTTAGAATTTTACATATCCTTAATAAAAGCAAAAGATTCAATTTGTTAGAAAAATTAGAAATCCAAAAAGCCTTTTTTCTAAATAAAAATATTAAAAACGAACAGTGTGAAGGGCACAATAGCCCTATATTTCGTGCATGTTTTCAAAAACTATAAGTAGGGTTACTTCCCCCACCCACATGTAAGGTATAAATAGTTATGTTTGTTTATCTTTAGTTAGTTTCTAATTGACTCTTTGAGAATGGCTTAATTAAGCCGAAACGATTTTAAGAGCATTCTTAATAAATTTTGTAAAACCTTTGAATAAGTGTGTTTCTTTTTTTGAATATATATTAATATTTAATGTTTAATTTAATTTAAGTTGCATAACTTATAATTAAAAGATTAAAAATCGTGACCCATTCAGGCTCGTAAGGTTCTTTTTTTGTTTGTTATTGAATACTATTAAAAATTTTCAAGGAATTTTTGTATTTAAGTCACTTCACCTGGCACTATGACAAAGGAATGCAAGTTTTCATTAAGGATGACTGAAATTTTATTGTCTACCTAATAAAAATTTTCCCAGCGTTAGATGTGTACATAAACTAGAAAATCAATTTCGGGTGCATTCATTTAAGTACTGAAATTTGCTAGACTGGAAGCTATCTGTGTTCATTTTACCGATCCCATTCTAATGAGTGATATGATAGTGACGTATCGAAGTGAATTTCAATACTATAGTTCAACACTTAATCAAGTATTTCTATTTTATAAAATTAGGTTGGTGGACATTGTTGAGAGTAGCCCCCAGACTTAATTTAGTGTCGTAATGAGGGCACCGTTGAAGGGGTTGAAAATTGTATTTTACTAAACACTTTGTGAACTGTGAACATTTGAACAAAAAGGAAAAAAAATCGAAAGAAATATAATTTTTGATTAAAAACTGTAACATTCGGTGTAAATAAGGCATCTTCCGATATAAATTTGAACTTTGAAAATAGTTATGTCACAGAAAAGTTCTTTAACAATTTTTCTAGTACTATTAATTTATTTAAAGAAGATTGCCTTATATGCAACTTATTTTATACAATACAGTTACATGCTATATACACATACTTAATTTTATAAATGTTTATATAACTCATTGTATATGTATTTATCTCACTTAGGAACCAAAAAAGCTGGAACAACTGGATAGCTCAAACCAAACCCTAACGCCAAAATACGACACAAAATATACAAAGAACTTTTCGGTAACAAAGTTACCTTTTTCAAGGACTGAAGAGAACTAAAAACTAAGGGCAATATAAACATTACATATAATAACTAATAATATGGTCTAGTGAAGAAGATCTAACTGCTGCAATATTCAGTGGACTTTACAAAAACAATAACAAAAGAATTAAATTACTAAAACTAACTAAAAAGCGGAGAGCCAGGAATAGAACCCTTGTCACAATTAAGGGAACTTAATCTATTTTTATAAATAAACATGCTTTCAAAGCTATTTGATAAGTAATTATTTGATTGTCTTTTCGATTGGTTCGCTGACCAACAATCTTATCATTAAACAGTCTATTTTTTCAGTGAAGAACTCATTAGAATTCATTAATAAATTGAAAAACGTTAAATTAAAAAGTAGTGAGATTTTGTTTTCATTTGATCTATGCTCTCTTTTTCCAAGTGTATACCAAAGCTAGGAAACTATAATTATTGTCTTTCGGTTTGATTTTGAGACCATTGTGGCCAAAACGTGTAGCCTCCTATAAATATTTAGTAAAACACCATTGTTCGGTAGATAGTTTATTTTGCTGCCATTGATTATAAATTCGTGAGAAATAGACAAATAATAAACATTATAAATTCCAAAATATTTGCTGTTTGTTGATTGTGGAAGCCTTTGTTTGTTGAAACTGATTCATAATTTAAAAAGTGAAAAAGCTTAAATTAAGCGAAACAATTGTAGTGTAAACATCTTGAAACTTTTTGTATGTTTTCACTTTTTAAATTATTTGCTAGTTAATAAGCAAAATTTCCATCGGCTGCATACCTTGTGGGTACAATGACTGTATACCTGAGGTTTGCGATGTGGCTAACTAACTATCATAGTGACTACTAAGTTTTGTATATATTTAATTTTAACTAAAATTTAGACAGTTCTGGTATAGACTCGCTGGAATCTACACGTATTGCTTAAGACTCATTGTTAAGCAATTTTTATCTAGATTTTCCAAATCAATCGTTAATTGTCTTTTTGCATTAATATTAGTTATAGTTATAAGTTTGCATTTAATTCAGTTTATACGATATTAAATATAGTTATCGGAGTTAAACTTACGATAAATTTAAGTTGGTAAAAATTTCAACGATAAAACAGCCATTTTTAAGATGGCGGCTTTAGAAGCATCCTTCTCATCGTAGAGTTAATTAAATTTATCTTTTGGTGGTGACCTTCGTAAATACCCAGTAATCAAATTTCTTTAGCATCTACATGTAAAAATCACCCTATACGGAAAATACCTGACTACTACCCTGCTATTGAAAATTAAAAAACTCATTTGAGGTTAAACAATTTATAAATTAGCAACAACACATGAAATTATTCAGACCAGTCTGATGGTAAGATGAGACGATAAAGAAACGTTACAAGAACCAATCGGTGCGGTGTCCAAGTTAGATGGTCTTTGATTGAAAACGGAAGCGTAATTAGTAACGCCACCGAGAGCTTCAATAAAACCCTGACAAGCTGCGAATAAATTATTTACTTCCCCCTCGGTTTAAACGCTTTTATGGTCTAGACAAAACGATGATAGTGACTGGAACGGGGATCGTTTATTGAAGGGAAACAAGGGAAAATGTGAAATATTACTTTAATTAACGATTTAATGATACAATATGTAACCAATGACTGTTTCTTTTCCGGAGTTACTAATACGAATTATTAATAGAAACTCGTTCAGGTACACGTAAAGGTAAAATATTTGGCACGTTTTGATACTAACAGAGTTTGAAATTATATTCGATGTATCAACATGCAAATACTGATACCCGCCCTTACATATTATATTATTGATATATTAAACTATCCATTTCTATCTATTGTTGTGGAATTAAATAATATCAAAAAGGTACACTTCTAATCAGTGTATTGTCCTATCATAATAAATTCCACAATAAGTAGCAAATTTCTACAGATAGCGTCATCAAACGTTGTTTAATGGGAGCAGGTAAGTTGGTTGATGGTGATGACGTTCGAAATCGCGATCCACGTCTGATAGCTTAAATAGAATCCCGACCACAAAGAACTATTGTTTTTTATCCAATTGGTTTACAGTATTGTACCTTTGCGTTGCCCATTAAATCAGTAAAACCGTGCACTTGAAATATTATCTTTTTACTGACCAAAATAATGTCAGTTGAAAAAGAAGGTATTAAAATTTTTTTTCGTCTAATTACAAAGGATCACAGATTCCACATTTAGAACGCGTCTTACACAGTAGGCAGAAAGCACCGAAAGCCATATCCCACGACCGGTTTCGACCTATCGGGTCTCATCAGGTGGGCGCTGGCAGAAAGGCTTTTACATGCTATATAATACATATAACTTTATATGATAATTATTAGCTTTATAGCTTATATAGCTTGTAAATGCCTTTCTGCCAACGTCCACCTGATGAGACCCGATAGGTCGAAACAGTGCGTTGTGCCTACTGTGTAGGACGCGTTTCAAATGTGGGATCCGTGATCCCTTATAATTAGACGAAAAATGATTTTAATACCTTCTTTTTTTAGATTGTAATCTTCGTCTAATTATCGTTCGGAATCAACAGTGTAATTCAATGCCGGTAGGGGTATTAACCCTCGGAGTAGTTGTTGCTGTTGATTACATGTTTAAATGTCGGTTGAGTTTGACAGTACTGTTTCGAATTGTGATAAATATCAGTCGGATGACCTGAACACATCGCGTTCGCGCTTGCCGCCATGCCTAATAGATAATCGAAATTTGTTTGTCATTTCTTGAACCAACGCATACTTTTGAAGTAATTTTTATTATAAGACTAGCGCATTGGATCAATTAACGAGCCGTCCTGGAAAAAAACACTCCCAACTAACTCTACATCTATCTATAATATATAAGTTTCGATTCAGATTGATGTTGCTAATAAAATTACAAACTTAAATGATTATTTTGACAACTGCAAAATATCATTTCAAAGTCATTAAATCATTAAACGATACACCATTGCCAAAACTTCTATGAATTAATTCATTCACTAAATATTAAAAAATGATAAATACACTAATAAATATTTAAAAAAAAATAGTGAATCTATCCAAGAGTTTCATTTAAATATTTATTAGTGTGATTCACTAAAATTTACATCCGATCTTATCCCTTTCTTAAGCTTATTAAAGTAGCCAGGAATATCCGGGCCTGACAATATCCTAATTACGACACGTTTTAGCCACGTTCGTTAACCCCACGCGATGCTCTCTTGTTTTGACACCGTCCCCTATCTTGCCACACCTACCCCCGCATTCCCCTCGGTCCCTTCATGTGGTGGCAAAGCTTTTATGAGGCAGCGGTGCGTTAATTTTTAATTAGAAAAAGCGTGCGAGTTTGCTTGGTCATTTTCCTTTGTAGCACCCTTTGTAGTCTTGGCAGCCTTAAACACTCAATAAAGCGGAATATGGTTTTCCTACATTCAAAGGAAAACGAACACAGTTGGCGGTGTTAAATTAAGCGAAGAAAATGCTTCAAAACCATAACGGGTTGTGATAAAAAAACTACCTTCTTCTTTCATCCATCCGTTTTTTATGACATGTTTATCACATTTTTGAGTCAAAAAGTTTCACCTGTGCTTTGTACGAATGATTGTCACAAAATAATTATAATTCATTTGCGAAACCAACGAAAACAAAAGTTTCTTGTAGTATTTGGGTCGATCATCAAACAAAAGAGAAGTCCATCAACGAATGAAGCCAAAACTGGTTTGTTTGCTAAATTTAAACGAGGCGAAATGAGCACCGAGGACGATGCACGCAGTAGACACTACAAAGAGGCTGTTACCGACGAAAACATCAAAAAAGTTCACAAAATAATTCTTGATAACCGTAAAGTGAAATTGATTGAGATAGCTGAGACCAGAACCTAAAGATATCAAAGGAACCTGTTGGTCATATCGTGAATGAGAATGAATATTAAGATATTCGAAAGCTCTGTAAGCTCACAATCGACAATCGACCAAAAACAACAACGGATCGATCATTCTAAGTAGTGTTTGGAGCTGGGAGCTGTTCAATCATAATAAATCTGAATTTTTGCGTCGATATGTGACGATGGATAAAACATGGCTCCATCATTTTACACCGAAGTCCAATCGACAGTCAGCCGAGTGGACTGCACGTGATGAACCGTCTCCAAAGCGTGGAAAGACGCAAAAGTCGGCTGGCAAGGTTATGGCATCAGGCATCAGTATTCTGGGATGCTCATGATATAATATTCATTGACTATCTTAAAAAGGGGAAAACCATTAACAGCGACTATTGCGTAGCACTATTGGAGCGTTTAAAGAAAAAGAAAGTGCTGCTTCATCAAGACAATGCATCGTGTCACAAATCAATGAAATCGATGGCAAAATTCCATGAATAGGGCTTCGAATTGCTTCCGCATCCACCGTACTCTCCAGATCTGGGCCCGACCGACTTTTTTCTGTTCTCAGACCTTAAGAGGATGCTCGCTGGACAGAAATTTCGCGCCGAACAAGAGGTAATCGCCGAAACTGAAACATATTTTGAGGCCAATGGCAAATCGTATTATAAAAAGAGTATCGAAAAATTGTATAACCGCTATAATCATTGTATCGCCCTCGAAGGGAACTATATTGAATAATAAAATCAAATTCTATAAAAAACAAAATGATATTTTTTTCTATGCTAGCCTACGAACTTTTCAGCCCGCCTGTTACACTTAGCAAAACAAATTGAAACAGATATCCTGTATTCAGTTTTTCTTTCATTCAAGCATCAGACCAAAAATCACAATAAATAATCTTAATTTTGTGTTGGTAAAATCCCGGTTTTAAACATTTCTGATAATTGCGTGTCGACGCTCCTTCCTCGACTTCATAAATTGCTAGGCTTGCCGCAAAAACTCCTGTTTTTCTCCAAATGACAAATTCCTTATGTCCAAAGGTCGTATATCATCAGCTAAGGACATTTCCGTCCCCGGCTGTTCCAACTTCGGCTACTTCTTACACGAAACATTAAAATATGTTCCACGGTCGATTAATAACGTCGGCAATAACGCCGCGAGCGCTTTCGCCGTGTATTTTCTGGATCGCTAGCTCCCCCTCCCATCCCTTCGTTTTCAGGGACTCGATACAACGGGTTCGTACAGAAATCGAAGGATCACTTCCGAAGCACGCGTGCTAGTTGTTTCCTACACGTTTTTTCGGTTAGGGGGCGTTATAAAGTTACCACTACAATGCCCCCATTCAAGTGCTAATGTACCAAATTCTATACTCAAGACGTGGGGTGGACCTCAATTAAAAGAAAGGTGACTTGAAATACTAATGGAACGTAATGGAAAGGAGGTAATACGTTGAGAATTGACGATTACATGTTACCGATTACATGTTACCGATTACTTTTATACTCACAATTCTACAGAATGCCTTCTCTATATTTTTTTGTCGAATACCCCAGTAAGAAGATATGAGATGGTTAAAACCGAATTAGACACAAAATATATTTTGATACAGCTTAGATGTCTAACAGGCGGGCTGAAAAGTTCGTAGGCTGACCCATAGATGGCGCTACCAGTATCAAATCCATATGATTTTTAGTTAGCCCTAACCTTCAAAAGACGCGTGCATAAATTTGACAGCTGTTGCACTATTAGTATCTGAGTTATAGCATTTTCAGTGAAAGAACATTTGTTATTTTGAAAAAAGTGATAAAAAGGAATTTCGTGTGTTAATAAAGTATTGCTTTTTTGCAAAAAAAATACTGTTGAAACCAAGGCTTGGTTTGATAAACATTATTAGGACTTTGCATCAGAAAAATCAACCGTATTTTGACGCTAAAGACAAATCGTATTATAAAAATGGCATCGAAAAATTGTATGACCGCTATAATTGTTGTGTCGTCCTAGAAGGGAACTATATTGAATAATAAAATCAAATTATATTAAAAAATATATATTTTTTCTATGCTAGCTTACGAACTTTTCAGCTCGTCTGTTATAAATATAGAGAGGCGTCTCGAATCCGTCTCAGAAGCTCTGCACCCTTTTTTCACTCTTTTCTATCACCCTTTACGCCTGTTTCTGTTTCTAATGTGTCCCCAATTACCCCTAAGTGTCTCAAAAGGTCTAGCGTCTATAACACCACCACATCTCAAACATTAACGTAATTCCATTTGAACTGATGTTGTCCTTGTTCGGGTGTACAGGCCGTCGTCGGTTGGAATTGCTTCCTAACGTTTCGCTAGCACGAGTGGCGATCTTCTTCAGAGGTCCTTCCATCTCCGATCCTTTTTTCCATTGATTTAACATAAGGTTTTACATTTAAAAATTCAGTGTATGCAGTTAGGGATTCTTGGTGTAGAATTTATATAATTCAGCTACATCCGCATGTAGAGAGAGCCGGGAGATTTGGAACATTAAGACAGTATTTATCGCCTACGATGAGCTGACATTGTTTCCGTTTGTCCAAAAGCCATTAGCAAGTTCGTATTCATTTTCGCGAACTGAAAGCCGTTACCGTTCTATCCGATACGCTCTCCACTATTCCACCGTTGCCATTGGCGTAAATCCGTGACATAAATTCAAATTATGACGAGTATATGTTGCAGGCATAAATTTTGGACTGCGCAGCAGCATCGAAAACATTCGTTATTTAATTTCGAGTATTTAGCCGAATGCACGGATGGTTTTGTCGGTAGTGGCGTGTAATCTCGCAAATTCACGGCCTGCTATATTGGAACTTCAGCTAGCTGAACTGGCTGGTGACTAGACGAGAACACAACACACACATAGCAGTCTGTTGGAAATATTCGCTACTTGCCACCACCGCACCGTCATGACCTAGCTTTGCAATTTATTAATCGTTCTATGCGCTTCGTGTTACTATTTTTAATTTATTATCGTCGTTTGTAGGAGTTTAAGCGAATTACGAAGTTTGATATCGTTCATAACAGTTGTTTTTCTGTTCTGCATGTCTACACAGAGATTTCTTGAATACTTGGCGCATAATCATAAGAAAAATCGATTTGATCAAAGACCAAAAACAGAATATTACTGATACCTTGCAGAAATAATATTAAATAATAGAAATTTACCTTAATATATTATTGTTGAATATTGATTTGGCGATTCAAATAAATTATTGCAGATTTTTCATAAGACAGTGTATTAAGTATAAAAGATTACATGAAATAAGCGAAGCAAGAATGCAGTGTAACAGTTCGAAGACAACTTACAGACTAACATCCTTGTATACCGAGCGGCGTGGTCTAGTGCTCTAGATCATTGCTTAGCATGGTCCAAGTTTTCTGTTGATTCCTTGGATCACCTAGGCGAATGCTGGGGCAGCAATATTCCACAGATAATCTTTCACTTCTCTTCTGTCTTCATTTCGTCCGTCTCATCTTTCTCTCCCTAACCACACCACCCACCCACCCATTCCCACGATTCCGGCAAGGAGGCTGAAGAGGGTCTTACGCCCTACCCTCCGGCTTTGCACTATAGTGTAAGTCGGAGGGACTACCCTTGTATATTTCGAGACCTACCCGAACTACCTGCTTAGTGTTGTTTACCTACATCTGGTAATACCCATGCGCAGTGAAGACGAAAAAAAACTTGTATTAAAACCAAATGTAGGTAATAGATCCACATCTATATGGTCACTTAAATTCTACGAAGTAGATCAGAATATTATTAGTATGTATTTTAGCTAAATTCAACAATTATTAATATCGTAACATTTTAATTCTAAATAATAAATAAATTCGCAGTACGTTCGACTGATTCTCAGACTAGTTCTAAGAATACAAACAATTTAAACTTATTTTAATTATCTCGTTAATCCACTCTCTGATGCTGAAGTATTTACGGAAATATGTTCTTCTTTTGTTCTTTTTTGTGTTTCATTCCCACCAGGTACTCGTGCTGGTGGGCGGACAGTCCCTCCGACCTAAACTCGGCAGGGCGAAAGGAGGTCTCCTATCAGGAATGGGTGGGTGATGTGGTTAGGTTAGATATTATATTAAATTTGACAATTTAATTAATTAAAAGAATACGATAAATTATTTAAATCGCTTTTTTAATCGTTACTTTTTACTGTTGGAAAATATACATATACAAGTCGTTGGAAAATGTCTTTTATCTCCATTATTTGCTGTTTGCCAAGGTATAAGTAGCGCGATCCAATTTGAAACTTTTATTTGTTTCGTGATATTCGAAGCATATAATTCGGATTTATAGCGACGTGAACCCGATGTGGAATTCACACGGGTTTTCCTGTCTGTTTATATATTTAATAAAATTTAAAGGGACCAAACCGATGTATTTTACTTTGAGAGCTCTTCGGGAATTTAATGGAGAAAGTTGGCAGAAGCTTTTTTGCATGTACACGTGCATGCGTGTGTGTATATAGTCGTATTTATATATGTAAACTGTAAGAAATGCGAGGCTGTGATAAAGCTATCTTTCCAGCTGGATTTGAAACGAAAAGAAAAACTTAAAGAATTTCTTTGTCGCCCTGGTGGTGGGGATCATGGAATGATGAACTTGCGACATTTTTGTGAAACTTGTAAAAAACGAACTCTATTTAGTCTTCAGTAGGTGGTTTGTTTAAAAAAAGCTGATAAAATTGTTCTGAAATTTAAACAAAATAAACACAATAATGATGACATTCTGTAGTAACGTTTTCCATTTTTTGTTCATTATTCTGCTTCGGAATTTCTTGGCGAACAATGACACCACAAACTTGGGAAAACCCTCTCATTCTCCAACTGTCTAAAGGCTGTTAAACAACTAAATTATGTTTAAAAAAATTACATCTAAAAGAATTAAAGAAATGAAATTGTTGAAGTTCAAAGATATGCATACTCATTTTCATCAAAATCCTTACGTTGCAATTGTACGAGGTATGTTTTTTGAGTAAGTACCGTTTTGAAATTAATAAAAAACATGCAAAGATATCTTAATCATTTTTTTTACATGAAAGCCTGTACCTTAATCTACTTTTCTACATAATTTCCTTCAATATTGAGGCACTTGTCATAACGTTTGACCAGTGACCAGTTTTTGAATACCCTTCTCATAGAACTCTGCCGCCTGACTTGTTAACTGTTAACCACTGCATCACAACTGTTTTGAATTCGTCTTCCACTGTTTTGAAGACACTGACCACCCAGATGTTTCTTCAAGTGCAGGAACAAATGGTAGTCACTGGACGCCAGATCATGGCTGTACGGAGGATGATCTAGAGTTTCTCAGTGAACAGTGAAAAGATGTGATGAGATCTTTGGTCCGATTAGCCATATGTATAAATGCTCTGCCCCACATCCTTACCATTCTATCACTCATAATGTTTTGTCCGTAAACTGCACAGATCTCACGATGAATTCCGATCTAGAGGATTCGATGCTCGAGTGTTGTTTGATTTATGAGGAGGAGGAAACTGGTTTAGGTAGCAGTTGGGCTCGGTTCTGTCCGCAGTACAGCCATGACAGAGCGCAAGGTACCTTCGTCTGTTGCACAAACACAATGTGCATCATCATAAACTTTCTAATCACTGAAGGCGTTAAGCGTTAAATCATCGGAAATTTTCGTTCGTTTGGGGATGTTACACTGTCTCAGAATCACCATCAGCCGGTTAACCATTGAACAAATCTTATCAAAAGTGGGTATATGGGTAACAGCTATGGGAGTGTTCAATCCATCACCACTGATGAACTTGGCTTTAGAAAAAATAGCGTTCGCTGGGTTCCTACGTTGTCAATCAAAAACAAGTCACGTTGGAGATCAGTGAAAGACTTTTGAGTCGATTTCAACAATAAGGGGAGGTCTTCTTGAGGCGTATCGTCACTTGTGATGAGACGAAGGTCCACTACTGAATCAAAAATGGCGAGTAAGAGGTGTGGAAGAATGGATGAAGGCTGCCCTGTCAAAGCCAAAACTCATCACCCAGCCGGAAAAGTGTTTGATTTTGATTTTTTATTCATTGACCTTGTTAGTAAGTTATAATTAGATAATGTGGAATATATATAGTGTAATATGGAGAAGAGCTTCAATGCTTAAGCTATAAATCTAGTTGTAGCTACCTAGAACCACCACTACCTTGCCCTACAAATTACCAATGGTTACGTACGCGATCGTTATTTTAAAACGTGACCCTCATTTTGAGTGAGCTTTTGTTCCCAACAGGATCCTTTTAGTAATTTCAAAGATAATAGTTTACGTTAGTGAAAAATAACCGTCCGAAACCTGAAATTATAATTTGACACGGCCCGTTGCTTGTGACCACACGCGAAAATTATTGACGTTAGTGCATAAAACGAGAGCCATTATTGTACGTACCCGTCGTCAACATTTACGTCGACCATTGTTCTGGGAAGGCATATCATTGTAATCACAGCAGCGTAGCAGAACAACCCCCGTGCATGTATCGGTGCGTTTGTAAACGTAATTAGGCGAGACTACCGGGCCTTTTTATTACCATCGTCATCATCATTATTATTATTGTTACTAGGCGACCAGACAGACGTGGGAATGTGGACGTAGATGCATGTTATAATGTGTTTCCTACTATTTGCTTAAAATGTACATCACGAGTAAACTTGGACGACCGGTCACCTTGCTTCAATCGTAAACCTGCTCTACCAAAAGTAGACATCCTACTGTGGACACGTTTTTAGGTTCAATGTAGTTAAAATTTCCCCGTTTAAATACGTCACCTCAGAGGGTAACTTTCTTGGTTAGTTAGGATACTATGAAAATCATGTAAAATATTATACAGAGAAATGGAAAAAATTGTCCATCAACTATTACTCTCGACAAGTGAAGGGTTTTCCAATTAGCGCGTCAGAATCTTCAAATGAGACACAATAACATCTGCACGTGATAATCTTTTAATAAGCATATAATTTTGAAGAACAAACAATGGCATTATGTTTTAAAAATAATTTCGTTTAAATGTCCTCGACTTCTTCTGACTGAATTAATTCCGGAGGACCAATTTGTGACAACTCTTTCACACATATCGCGTGGTATATTCCTAATGATGCGTCGAATGTTTCTCTTAAGGTCGGGAATTGCTCGTGGTTTATTTTTGTACACGACAGGTTTAACATGACTCCAAAGGAAAAAATCCAAGGATGTGATATCACATGATCTTGGTGGCTAATTGACATTACCATTTCTTGTAATAACGCGGTCAAGAAAAAAGTGAACATAAAAATAGTGATAATTTAATAAATGAACAAATAGAATTAATTACCTCACCACTGCTGAACCTATTCCCTATCCCCACCTACCCCAATAGTATTTAACAACAAACCTTGTAAGATAGATTAAGTTTCATGTAAAACTTCTGAAGAAGCCGCAGTGCGCGCGAAACACGTGTTAAGTGATTATACAATTGTATTGGAAATTAAGCAAATTGGTGTTTTATTAATATTCATAATGAATTTGCATCAAGTAAATGTAGATTCTATTATATAACTTCATTTCTGAAAATGGCACCTAGCATATTTTATTTTGTCATTCGGTTCCATTTTTTATCCTTTTTCGATACATTGGAACAACTCTTTTGTAGACATATATAAGGGAAACTAATTTTCTACCCTAGTATTTTGTTAGGAGCAAACCAGCCATCTAGAGAAGGACAGTGTTATCAAAAACAATATAATACCTCCTTCATTGTCATATATATAGATCACCATTTGGATAATACTGTTAGAAGCTATCTCATCTCGTGATACAAAATTATGGAACTATCTATCTACGTACTAAGACGTCTAATTAATAGATGTAACTTACTAACGCACTAGTAATAAGTAAATTCCTCCATGATTGATTGTATGTGTGTGGCTTCCTGACGTACACTTATAAATCTTCTTTCAAATCATGATAGTGACATTCTTGTTTGCGTTTGCAACAAAAAATAAATTGACAGAAGTGTTTTTCATACAGTCGCAGTAGAATCATTTACTTCAGTAAATGTTGGATTTATGATGTGCAATTTTTTTTTCCTTTTTAAGCGCTTGGTCTTCAGATTTTTTTCTCGCCTGCTTGATCAGCATCACGTTCGCAGGGGAAAATGGCACAGGTTGCGAAACCTAATTTGGTTCACCCTTGTAATGAAATAAAATTATCCCTTCTAATCAGGACGAGTTCATCAAGACATAAGAAGATGTGCCGCAACGTTGACAGCATTCTAAACCGGAAATTCACCGAGTCAGACTACAGTTCCGTTGTTTGCTGAAATAGATATGAGCCGGCAAAGTGATATGAAATTAACACAACTGAGGAATGTGTGTAATGCAACAATACTGAACGAATATACTTATAATGCGATCCATTTCTATAATTATTTATTTAGTTATAATATGTGTTAAGAAAATCTACATAAATAAATAACAAAAAGCTTAGATTTTCAGATGATACAGAAGGATACGATCATAGAACGTTACTAAAATTCAAAACATGTATAAACTACATTTGATTTAACAAACAGTGCTTCAAATTGAACATCACTCCCAACTTTATAAATATTCAGTGTTGAAATAACTCTAAAGAAGCAGTTAAGGCAATATCCATCACCTGGTTAATGTTGGAAATCAAGAAATGGAACACCAGGAGACAACACCTAGGGGAACACCTATATTTCATGTATAGCGAACTAACTCATCACCTACATTCCATCAAGCTCTCATTATTAAAAAAAAAATTAAAGAAGATATTTCCAGAACCATCCACCAACAACATCTGAAACAACTCAGCAAGATAAGGAAGCTTAGTAACAAGTTTAAAACATCCAATGTTGAGGACAATTCTAAAACGCACGTACCTACAGATCCTGTTTTTAATTTTTATCCTAGAATCATGAATTTAACGAACACTCAATTTGATAAAATTGAATTAGAACTACTAAATAAAGGCTTAAAATTTGCTCCCAACTTTAAACCTACTAAAAGGGATTTTGAACTTCTGGGAATAGACTTAGATTTACCATTGAATTTAATAAACACCGAACTAAAAACTGAACTAGATATATTAAACATCAAACATATTTTTGCCAATAATCTTTTTAAACAATTTAAAACACTCAAGAATAATAAAACAACCAATCATTCTTATAACAGTACAATAAAATCAATTAGAAATAAATGCAGCTCAGATAAACTTATAATCACAAAAGCAGATAAGACTAACACTATAGCTATAATTAATCAAGAAGAATATTATATGAAATTAAATGCTTTGTTAGACTAAAGTCTGATACTACTACTATGTTCCAAAAACAAGTTTACGACATTCTAAACTCAAACAATTGTTGGTTAAATCAAAACACGAACTTTAAACTTAAAAATCTAAACCCTTTAGCACCCACTCTTTATGTATTGTCAAAAATCCACAAAAATAATGCACCTTTGAGACCATTGGTGTCTTATATCCAAGTACCATCTTATAAAATATGCAGATTAGTTAACTCTATTTTATTAAAGTCACTTTCTTGCCATTCTAGTTAAAACGTAAAAATCTCTACAGAATTTGTTAATAAAATTAAACTTCTCGAAATTCCTAACAATTCCAGATTAGTATCTTTTGACGTCTCAAGTTTGTTTACATCTATTTCAACTACTAAGTTATATATTATTTTGAAAAATCTAATACAGATAGTGAGCTTAATGACCTGTAAGGCAAAGATTTACTTACATTAATTGAATTATGCCTCAATCAAAAATACTTCCAGCTACAAAATAAATATTAAAAACAAAAGGATGGACTCCCCATGGGGTTACCTCTTTCACCAATATTAGCAGAAATATATATGACCAATTTTGAAGAAACTTTATTTGCTTCTGAGAATATTTTCATTAACTGCATAGTTTCATGGTCCCGTTATGTTTGGAAGGGTTTAGACAGACAATTAGATTTATTCTTACAATATTTAAAATTTCATTAGATAAAAATATAATTTTCACAATTAAAAAAGGTGAAAATAAAAGTATGAACTTTCTTGATTTAAATTTATCTATTATAAACAACAAATTGGAATTCAATGTTTTTAGAAAACCAACACCCACTGATACCATCATTCCTTTCGATTCAAATCACCCATATCAAATTAAATTAATGCTGTTTCATTCTTTAATAAACAGATTGTTGCGTATATCACTTTCACCGAATAACTACAATTCAGAATTAAAAATTATTAATAACGATTACAACCCCGCCTTAGTAGACCCACTTCTAAAAAGTGGTATTTACCAGATCTTTTGTAACGAATGTAATGCTATCTACATTGGTCAGAGTGGCAGATCAATAAAAACTAGGTTAAAGGAACATTTGTATAGCATAAACAAACATCAACAAAAAAAACGGCATTTCACCACTCCATTGATCTACAAAATGTTAAAATATTACACAACAATTTAAATAAAAGTAAAAAAATAAATATGCTCGAGAATCTCGAAATTAAAAGAGCATTAGAAAGTACGCTAAATATTGTCAATAATCAACTGGAATTAGGCCAAACATCATTCCCCCTACTATTTAGTAAAAACTGTGTGAACTGATAGGTATATAAATTAGGGATAAGTGCATGTTAGTTTTAGTAATTCTTATACTCTTGATAATGTCAAGTACAGTCATAAATTAGTGAAACATTTATAGTTTTTGTTTTATTCTACTAGTTGATACAGAAGTGTTAAAATTTAGCAAGGAGCCACGCTATGAAAGTTTGTATTAGTTTATTTATTCTGCCTGGTCTTCTCCAGAAAGTTCATCTTTAGACGGGGTTGGTTGTAAATGATCCAATTAATAGCTTAAAACCCTGGTTCCTCCCTAAACGGGACATTCGAACCGGAGTGTATACTCTTCCATCTACTGCGATAAATAATGTTCGACCATCTGAGTCAGGACATATTGTCCTTAAGCGACACGGAACTTGTTCGAGATAAGGGCGCATGCTGACCCAGGGGGTCATGTTTCGGCAACGACTTGCAAAAAAAGCACAATCGTCACAAGTCCCTTTTCGGCCCGTGTCCGTACTCGAGAACCATTTTATTGCCTCGTAAAATTTTATTTACAGCTATTATTAGCCATCGATTTCCCCTTTGTTTTTTCCTTTTGTATTCGCAACGTCCAATCACGCACATACAATTGCATTGTTGTAATAAATAAAGGCAAACGTTAGACCTGAAAGCGGAACATGTGGTAGGCAGTAAATTGATAGCATTTAGGAATTGCCTCGTTATGGGCAATTTTACACAGTTCTGAAGAAATAAATAGAACAATTACAACACGTTACCACCAACTAGGTATATATTCCAATACTAAAATAGATCGTTGTTTTAGCTGACAAATATGAATAGTAAACGATAAATGAATAAACACTACTTTGTTTATTATCACTTTTTTATTTACAAATCCTTTTCACTATAGTTTCGACAAAAAAGCTTGTCATTATCAAACGAATAATTCAAATTGAATGAATATAAACAGATTTGTCAAAACAAATGATTACAAATTGTAGTGTTAATATATATTTTTGGAAATACCATTAATTATTAAATGTATTGAATAGTACTGAGTGGTACAAATCTACCTGGTCGTTTAACAGGTTATTTTTCGAAATTTTTGATGCTTTACACACTTCTAAGGATTCTAAAATATTAAGTTTAAAGCCTTTATTTACATTATGAATAATTTTGAGATTTTATATAGTAGGAAACTGATGGCCTGTTTCTAAAATATGGTTTGCAAAATTGGAAGTATCTTTTTCTAATCTAAATGATCTAAAGTGTTCATTATAACGAGTTCTATATGACCTTCCAGTTTGGCCTAAGTAAAAGGAATCACATTCTGTATATTCTAGCTTATAGACTCCAGTTTTTTCAAATTTGTCAGTTTTATCTTTTGAATTAAAAGTACGTGTTTGTCTTGAAACTAACTGTTAGGTTGTTTGCAGATAGAACATTAGCTTTTTTGTCGAAACTATAGTCAAAAGGATTTATTTATTATATATATATATATATATATATATATATATATATATATATATACAATAAAGGTAACAAAGTCATAAAGGTCACAAAGATGGCTGATCAATGGGAAACTAAAGAATAAGTATAAAATGAAAAATAATAGCGCGTTAAGTACATATACGTATATTTTAGAAATAAATTTGTTGCTCTGTATTTAAACAAACATTTGACCAATTAAGTGAACAAAAATATTAACTTGGAATCTATATGTTTCATGAGTATATTGAAAATCCTGATAGCTGTTTCGGTTGTTACGCCGTTTTCTAAAGGACTATTTGTATACACGTACATAACGTAATGTAACGCAACGCAACCTAACCTAACGTAACATAACGGAATGTAACACAACGTAATGGAACGCAACGTAACTTAATGTTATGCAACGTACTATAACGTAATGGAATATAACGCAACGCAACTTAACGCAACGTAATGTAAATTAACGTAACGGAACGCAACTTAATGTAAAGCAACGAGACGTAACCCAACATAACATAGTGGAATGTAACTCAACGCAATGGAACGTAATGGAACGCAACGCAACTTAATGTAATGCAACGTAAGATAACGTAACGGCATATAACGCAACTCAATTCAATGCAATGTAATGTAACGTAACGCAATGTAACGTAACGTAACGTAACGTAACGCAACTTAATGTAAAGCAACGCGACGTAACTTAACGTAACATAACGGAATGTAACTCAACGCCATGGAAAGCAACGCAACTTAATGTAATGCAACTTAACCTAACACAATGGAATGTAACACAACGCAACGCAATGTAACGTAACGCAATGTAACGGAACGTGACGTAACATAAGGGAAAGTAGCGTCACCTAATCTGGTATAATCTAACGGCGTTATGTTAGATTAAGCTACGATTAGATTAAGTTAATTTCTTTTGCATAATAACACCGCGATTTTGACTTCCTAGATTAAAAAAGTGTTCAACTGGTACTTGCAAGGGGTATCGGCATATTTTTTCTATTATGATATAAATTTCGCAATATAAGTCGTACATTCAATTTCCTGGTAGTATATGTTATATTACAAGTATACACATAAAAAAAGGGCTCCTCCATATTCAAACATTTGGTTGTACCCTAAAAAATGGTATCCAGTAGGTGAAAATTGTTCGGAACTTATTTAATTTTGTGAAGTACCTACAAGATTATTTTTAGCAACACTAATTCATTCTGCATTTGTTTTTCATGCAAAAGCGTAATGATTTATTACATGAAACTGATTTAATACGTCGACTGTCGTTACTACTTTCAAGAAAGAATTATTATGTAATTAGAAATATCTATTTTAAGTAGAATGTAATTAATTATCGAGAAGAAGGAGGGGGAGGAGTAGGTAGCGTGGCTAAAAGATTCAGATGCGTGCAGTCTGTTTGCTCCATTAAAAAGCTTTTGACCGAATTGTGGTTGTCGTTTGGTGTAAACAATGGATGTTAATATTCTTTACGACGCACAAGAGACGACAGTCGCCGAGCCTGTTATTTTTATCTAATATTTAATTAGCACGAACAGCGTGTTTTGAATACCTCAGCGGTGTACTTATGTTCTGATATAAATTACTAATCAACGCTTAATGTAACACTACGTATTACGCAATGCGAATGTGGTGCAGAAAAATACGGGCGAAATTGACTCTTTGCACTGGTGAAGATTTAAAAGCAACGGTAATAGATTCTTGAACTTTACGGTTATCCGCAAGGAGTTAATTCATAGCTAATTTTATAATTGCAAAGATTTAAAGTTGCCTACAAGAATACGAATAATTTTAAACCAAAGAATACGGGAAGATAATATTATTAGTTTAGTGTTCCATGTAGAAGATTTTAACGTGTTCTGCAACTTCGCAGCTCCTATAAACAAACCGCCATTGTGGGCCGCCGATATTAAGAATTTCTACCAATCCAAATTCCATTTTCGGGATACTTCTTTATGAAGCAAAGCCAGTTGAGGTTAAATAAATTTTTTAGTGTCTTACACGAGAAAAATGTTTCGGCAGAATGTTAAGGCAAAAGGTCAGTGTTAATTGCGCAAATAAAAAATAAATTGATGCATTATAAATTATTAAATATCAACGGTCTCCACTCCAAGTTAATGAATAAGTTATTATTTAAAACAATTAAAAGGCGAGTTCGTAGATTACCATACAATAGTGTAGACGCATGTAAAACTTCTGTTTTGATCGATAGTATAAAATTAATGAAAAATGTTAGTCCTAGATTTAAATATAAATTAGAAAATTAATGCTTCTAAAGACAATTATTTAATAAACATAAGAAGGGAACTGATCCTTAAAAAAAATGGAGTTTATCGTTTAAGTTGTAATTCCACTAATGCTATACATTGGTCAAAGCATTCGGTCTGTTAAAAATCGGATTTACGAGCACTTCTAGAAGACACAGAAATTAGAAAAGCACTAAATAATAATTGTAATCTGGTTAACACCAACTAGAATTAGCTTCGAATAATGCAGCATTAATTTTTCATAAATTGCAATTAATTGTATTGAATTAGCCGACACTTGATGGAAGTCTAATATATTGAAATAAACACACAGTTGATAACTTCCGCAATTTATTAAATAAACTTGACACGTGTTTCGCCAACACTGTGGCTTCTTCAGAAGTACAAAATTTACATAAAACTACCTAAGAGTAGATGTCGATAAATAGGGTGGTGCATCTTCATTAGAGTGAGGGAAAATATTTAATAGTGTTGAGAGGTTTATATCTACTTGGTCATTAAGTAATATGTCTGTATTTTTATATTTGTTAATTTCTTTTAGATCTAAATTAAATATATGGTTATCTTCTAACACATGTTTGGCATAGTTAGAATCGGTTTTTTTGATTCTATATGGTCTAAAATGTTCGTTCAAACGAATTCTAAAATTTCTTCCTGTCTGACCTATATAAATTTTTGAACAAGAACCGCAATTGAGTTGATAAATGCCTGGTTTTGATAATTTCTCTACTTTACTTTGTCTTTATTATTCTTTATGTGTAAATTTGCTAAGGTTATTATTCGTTTTGTATGATACATTTATATTGTTGTCTCTGACAAATTGCAATTAGTTGCTCTCCCTTTTGTTTGGAAGACTATATATTGTTGTCACACGTATTAAACTTTAGCAATCATTTGTCATAGTCTAGATAATGGTCGCAGTGACCGAAACAATATGGTGGGGTACAATTAAATCTAACGAAATTTACTTGTTTTCTATTTCTGATTTACTTAGTTACGGAAGGTGTAAATATTTAAGTTTCATTTTAAAAAAATTCATCTTCCCCCATTGGGTATTAATAAAAAAGTAGAACGACCTAAAACAATGCAAAGGTAAGCATGAATTTGAAACTCAAATATTGAAAGTTTGATAATCGACTAATATCTGTTTACATAAAAATTGAATTATACCTATACATGATACCTTCTCCATACTTATAGAATTAATGTTAACACGTTAATTAAGGAGTTTATTTTCAAGAAAATAGGAAAAATAATCTTATCGTAAAATCAAAAATTGATCAAGTGTGTTGTTATTAAGTTAAAGTAAACTACAAAACTTACATGGCACCGACGTATAACGCATCTCGTTGGCTGTCGATATGGAAAGTACGGTAATACATTTTTCCACAGGTGAAGTCCCGAACATGCTCTGAAAATAAAATAAGTCTATTTTTATATATATTCACCTAATTCATGTTTAATATAATAAATAAAACATAATTGTATGGATTCGATACGCGAATAACATACTGCGAATTATAATAGAAATCAAAGCAACGATATCCTACAAATTCTCATTAATTAACTACAACAATAACATAAAATTTACAATTAAAGAAGAAACAAACAACAAAAATGTAAAAAAAAACACAAAAACCTATCAATCAATATTTATCATCGTCGTAAAATCTGTCGTCATTCCGAAGATATTCTTCGCATTTGCCAAAAGCTAATAATGTTTAAACATTTGTTAATCTAACAACAACATAGAGGCAATTGCTGCCTACATATGTGAATTCACGTAAAGCTTAACAATAACAATTATTATTGTTTTGGTCAGAAATTTATCGAAACTACCACACGGATCGCGATTTCGCTCTTGTTAGGAGCTCATCAGCGTGCCATAGGCAGTCTCGATAAATTACTGACCAAGTCGAAATGTTCCGTAAAGAACAGTTAATATAACAACAACATAGCAGCAATTGCTGCCATCTAGTGAATTTTAGCCGTTACAGAAGATATCAAACCAAACAACGCCTCACAGAGGTTAATCCCTTTTTCCTTATTTACTCCGGTTTCTGCTTCTAATACGACTCTAACTGAACCTTAATGTTTCATATACTCTTCCTAATCACACCCATACAAAACCGTGCTCTTAATATATGCTTATAACTCTTAACTGATATCGTGGGGTGTTTAATACCCTACCGGTGGTATTTTTACGATAATTCTGTACTTACAATTGCTTTAATGGTTTGTTATTCCAGGTATTTCCCAGGTTTATGATATCATGAGTGGCGCGGTGAGTATTTTTAGAAAAGGTAAATGGTTTTAATATAAATAGCAATTAGGGTGTAGAAACACCTCACGATAAGTTGAATTTAGTTTATGTTAATTATACTGACTCTTGGAAATAACTTATCCATATGTTTACTAGTAGCAAATCTCTTCCAATAAAGGAACAATTAATTGTAAACATTGCGATCATGAATCCGGAAATGGCTCTTCAGATGAAGATGAGTGTGTAATAAATTGAGCGAAAAGCCTGATAATATGCTGATAAATAAGCAACAATTTGATAAATTTCAAAAATAGTAAAAAATAATATAGGATTTAGTATTTATAGAAAACCAACAACCACCGACACGATTATCCCATTTAACGCGTATCAATTTGCTCAAATCAAACACTCAGTTTTTCATAGTCTGTTACATAGATTAACCAACATCCCACTCTCGACTTCAAATTTTCATAAAGAACTCTCTATAATAAAACAAATAGCTACCAATAATAGATACATAGTTGAATTAATTGACAATTTACTATATTATTTAAAACTCCTGTAGAACACACTAAGCAAACTTTTTCTAAAATAAATTATATAAAAAGCACGAGCTGCAAAATTAAAAATCGCCTGAACAAATACAACTTAAAAGTCATTGAACTAAACAAAAAGAACCTTAAGTACCTTCTAGTTAATAACAAGCAAAAAACAAATAAACTTTCAAAAAATGGCATATACGAATTAAAATGTAATAGTTGTGATGCTATTTATATAGGACAGATTAGACAGATTAGACGAACATAAAAGATCAGTTAAATGCAATATAATGTCGACCATTGGAGCACTGCATAGCCCTTAATCACTATCTAGATGATAAAAATGTAATACTGCTACACAATTGTGTAAAAAGTAAGAAACTAAGCATTCTCGAAAATTTGGAAACTAAAAAAGCGCTGAATAATTATAGATTAATAGTTAATGACTACACTGAATTAGAGACCAACAATTCACCTTTACTATTATACAAATTGTAACTGGTTTGCCAGAGTAGCTACCTGCATCTAGAAATTTCCGTATCACCCTCATCCCTTCATATTGATCGGCTGCATTTCTTTAATTTTAGTAACAAATCTGTACTCTTTGAAAATGGCCCGTTGGCCGAAACAATTGTAAGAGTTTAATAAAACCTTATTGTTGACTTTCTTTGTGTTTTATTAAAATATTTAAAAAATAATTAAATAATTAAAAATAATTGCTTTTTGTTACAGGCACCAGTAGCGGTTCCTCAAGTAATTTTGATAATTATCAAGGAATATGTTTGTCATTTCGCTTTTACTGGAGTCATTTATTTTCTAGGCTTGATAATCCGAATACTAATTTATCATTTTTGTGTTTTTTAAATTAAATAATATTTATCAGTACGATATATTTATATAAGTAGTTTTCAATTAACTAGATCAATTCACTTGACAATGTGATAAGGCCGGAATTAACAGGAATCTATTAAGTGTTCTGTTTTTATCTTCTTGGATAATAATAAATAACATTTTTAGTACATAAGTTCAGTTTAGTTAGATTTACGACTCTAACAGTTCAATTATTCGGTTGCGATGTTGTGTAAAATATCAGCGCTTGTGGTGTTTATTGCGGCAATATCCTTAGCAAATTCTGCAAAAATTTTAGGATACTTTTTGTATCCGTCTTACAGTCACCAGATAGTTTATCAAAAGATATGGCTAGAGTTAGCTAGACGAGGCCATGATGTTACCGTCTTTACTCCAAATCCGACAAAAAGTAACAAGTTCCCAAACTTAAAGGAAATTGATTTGAGTGATTCGTATAAAGTTTTGGAGGAACATCACGAACTTATTTCAGATTACGAAGACGTTGATTATGTTGAGGATGCGATAAGATTAACAAAGTTATGCAAATTAGTTTTGGAACAACAACTGACCCATCCAGAAGTAAAAAATCTTATTTATAACAATACCGAACAGTACGATCTTTTGGTTGTGGAATTTGTATATCCGATTATGTTTGGATTAAAAGAAATCGTGAAGGCACCGATGGTGGGAATCATTACATTCGAACCACCTCTGACTTTTCATGACTATATGAGAAATCCGAGTCACCCCATTGCAACACCAGATTCATTTCTTCCCACATACAACAATTTAACATTTTGGGAACGGTTGTACAGCGTTTATCACTCGATACACTACCGAGTGATGTTGGTATTGAGAGTGGGACTTCCTATGAAAGGATATCTATATGAAATATTTAATACTACAAAGAACACTTTTGCACTGGCTGCGGAAACAAGTATTGTGTTTGTAAATACACCAATTTTGGGACTTCCCAGACCAACAATTCCTCAGATGGTTCCGTTTTCTGGATTACATTTGAAGGGGCTAAATGAATCATCCCAACTACCTAAGGAAAGTATTTATTGATAAAGGATATAGTAAGCTTTCTATAAGTTCTGTAAAATGGCGAATGACATTATGTTAAAAAAAGTAAAAACACACGCAAAAAAATTGTTTTACACTATTTTACTAGAACTACTGTAACAATTGTTTCGACTGATTAGGCCATCATCAGAGAGTTGTAAAAAAACTAACTTGAGATTAAACAGTAAGATCTATTTATAAAAAAAAACACTTTTAAAGAGGTTTGAGTAACAAAAACGATGGGTTTTGTTTCATTAAAAAATTTTTTATTGTTCTCAACAATATTGTTCCGACCCGCAAGGGTCATTCTCAAGAGAGATAACGTGTTACTCTCTCTTGAGAATGACCCTTGCGGGTCGAAATAATATTGTTGGGAACAATAAAAAAAAATTTTAATGAAACAAAACCCATCGTTTTTGTTACTCAAACCTCTTTAAAAGTGTTTTTTCAAAATGTTTCACAACGAATGCGACAAACTTTCAATCAATTAGATCTATTTATGCTATCCCTCCTAATTATCTAATGTCTGTGATAGATTTGAATATGGGACTATTTAGCCCTTCTGTTAAATCATTTGTGATATTTAAGTTTGAATTTAGCGCTTTTTGAAATTCAAGATTTCCAAATAATTTAATTAATACAATACGTAGCAATAGAAACACTTTAAAAAAATTGCTAATTAACAATAAAATAAAATCGATAAGATACATAGATTAAAGAAATCGGGTGTATACAAATATACTTGCGATGATTGATGCGATTTATGTAGGAAAAACTGGCCGTAACATTGAAATAAGACTAAAAGAACATAAAAAATCAATTTTATACGACAAATTATCCACTGGTCTGTCACAACATTGTATGACATTGAAACACTCTATTAATAATAATAAATTATCGGTTATTCACTAAGAAAATAAAGGTTACAAATTAAACTATTTGGAAAAACTTGAAATTCAAAAAGCACTAAATTCAAACTTAAATATTACAAATGATTTAACAGAAGGGCTAAATAGTCCTATATTCAAATCTATCACAGACATTAGCTAATTAGGAGGGGTAGCATAAATAGATTTAATTGATTGAAAGTTTGTCGCATTCGTTAACTCTCAGATGATTGCCTAATCAATCGAAACAATTGTTATAGTAATTCTAATAAAATAGTGCAAAACAATATATTGTGTGTGTTTTTACTTTATTGCTTTATTGAAGATGTTTTACAATTATCCAACCGCGGAATCAATTAATACATTTTGTTAGTTGGTAACTTATATAATTCCGAATCAAAAAATAAAAATAGGGGACTCACCCCATTTACCACCAACACAATTTTACACTTCAAACGTGGGCATTATCAACTGGTAATATTGGTCTGATTTGTTTAAAATCATTCAGAATTAATTCTAGGACATTTAAAAAAGAATTAATAATTTTCTTTATTAATATCCATTCGCACATCGAAGAATTTGTATTTTCCGGCTTTTCTGTTGACTCCTGATTAATACAGCGATATGTTGACATGTCAGGAATATTAATCTTTTCGCTCGTAATCTTTTATGTTTGGACGCGTTTCGTCGAATCGGCTTTCGGATGTATTTAATTTATTGTTCAAGCAGTACATTCTGGGATGCACGGCTCACCAAATCGCACTTTGCTAACTCATTGTCTTTTTCCGTAAAATGTTTCATAGCCTTTCATATAAATCTTCCATATTCATTCCCATTGCTTTCTCTAAAATTTTCAACCATTGACATTGATAGGTAGTTTTGTTTTCGAAATTTCATCCAACCGAAGAAGGATTATTTTTTTATTTTTAACTAGTAAGGTCCTTCGATTTTTATTGATGGTTTCTATGACTATATGGTTGAATTTCCTTTTATTTGCTTTTAAACTTGTAATTGATGTTGTTGATATAGTTAATGGAGCAAAATTGATAACCATAGCTTGTATGTTCTGTTGGGATGGTATTCTAGATTAATTTAGACACCATCGTATTAAGTTTTTTATTAATTAAATTGTCTATTATGCTGGGTTTATAGCTATTGTTTATTTCTATGAGTTTTATTGTGTTGATTTCTTTTTGATAGTTATATTTAGAAAGAGGTAAGTTTAAAAGTCTATTGACCATAGATGTGCAGAACAACATGGTATAATCGTGTCTGTAACTGTAGGTTTCCTATAAATATTAAAAGTTAAATTATTCTTATCTGAACGTGTAATTTCTAAATCCAAACAGTCTAAGGTTTTGTTAACTTTTTCTTCAACTGAAAATTTGATGTTATTACCTAGGGAATTAATAAGATTTATGAATGAGGTTAATAATCTTTTGGCCCCAGACCATATACAAAATGCGTCATCATATATGGTGATACCAACTACCAAAGAACATCAGTGTTATTCACGTGCTCTTTGAGAATGCCATAAAGGCCGAAACAATAGTCAAAGATCAAATAACAATTTCGCTCTGTGAAACTCACCAAGCGTTATTATACTTTTATTATCTTACTTGTTAAGACAAGTTCGCTGGTAACGGTAAATTAACATTGGCAGTTAATTAATAAAGAACAATAGACGTCATTCCAATAATTGCGTTTGAAGTTGTTTAATTATAAAATATAGATCTTTTACTTAACTTGAAATAATTGCGGTAGTAGCATCAAGTATTGGTAGCATTAATTACCATTATTAACCACGATCCATTTTGAATTCCTCGTAACTCTTTTGTCCTCTACTGTTTGCGTGTTTGAATTTATTTAACTTTTATTATCACATAACAAACGTTTTATTATCAGCTATCAATACGAATATAAAACGAATATAAATGGGGTTGACATTTGTTTGCTTTTACGAGAGAAATGTTTTATTTTACGCCAATATTTATGTAATAATTCAAATAGAGTTACAGTCTGATTTATTCGTTTCATTTATTCACCGTTTGAGTTTCTGAACGAGACAACGATTTAGACATTACACGTTCGAATAAGTCTTCCACTTTATTCGTTTCTATACTTGAACAATACATAATCCTTATACTTAATGTCAGTAGTAATCCCTTATTAGTTTATAACAAATAAAAAAACACAAACATCTTTATATGGAGCTGCGCGCATCACAGTTCCAGAAGAGTCATGGTAGACATACGAAGATGCACGGCAGGCTGTGAGGGAGAGAGAGAACTGTTCCTCTCGTAGTACCGACTGAACAGATTATAAGCCTAACTGTAACTTGCCACCTAACTTGTTAGGTTAATGCAAGGAAAAAGTATGTTAGATTTTGTTAATCTAGGATATTATGAAGTTTCTGAATAAATTTTCTTTTTATCCACGTTTGAAAATCTAAAGGCAATGGTGAATAACAACACATAGTTGAAATTTTCAGTTTTTTATTCTCACTTAACATGTTTCGCAACGATTGTAGCTTCATCAGAAGTAGGTACAATACTTGTATTGTTTGCATAATTACCTTTATATGTTGAGCTTGTTTTGAGTTACGATTCCATAGAAATATTCTGTTAGGTCCAAAGTTTAAGACAACTGTTTTTGTTTTATTCAACAGGATTTGAAAAAGGTTTTGGATACTGCCAAGAACGGAGTGATATATTTCAGTTTAGGATCAAATATAAAAAGTGACAAACTTTCCGATATCAAGAAGAACGAATTGTTGACAGCCTTTTCGAAACTACCCTACACTGTGCTATGGAAATTTGAAAATGACAGCATGGCTAATAAACCAGATAATGTTCACATAAGCAAATGGTACCCTCAGCAAGACGTTTTGGGTAAGAGTTTATTTCATGCAACTACCATGAACTTAATTTTTATTCCAAATAGACTTCTTGATAATAAATAAAGAGTTGATAATTAAATTGTAGCACATCCGAATGTAAAACTCTTTATAACTCAGTGTGGACTTCAATCTTTGGAAGAAGCCATTCATTTTGGAGTTCCCTTAATAGGAATGCCATTCTATGCTGATCAACACCACAACTCAAGGAAGATCGTTTATCACGAAATTGGTGTTGAAGTTGATTACACAACTTTCTCAGCTGAAAGTCTTCAATCTAGTATAGAAAAAGTAATAGGAAATCCAAGGTAAACTGTAACCACTTAACATTCTATAAACCACAATAGTTCAGTTATAATAATTGACACAAACATTTCAGTTTCAAGGAAAAAATATCGAAAATATCAAAACTAAGTCGTGAGAAGCCAATGGATGATTTGGAGAAAATAATGTGGTATACAGAATACGTCATAAGATATCAAGGAGCTCCTTATCTAAAAAATTCGGCACTCGATTTACCACTATATCAGTACCTTATGTTAGATATATACACTTTCTTAATTATTTCAGCTGTTTTGATTTGTTGTATCATGCGAAAGTTATTACGACTTTTATTAAATTTATTCAAGTGCAGTCCAAACAAAGATAAAAGAGATTAATTAATGAATAAGGCAAAATATGATAAGGCACTTTTTATATTGACAATACAGCCAATACCATATGCCAATTGTTAACTTTACTAAAATTAGCGTTATTTTATTTAATATTATATATACATATTTATTTATGACTAAAAATAATTTAATACGTGCGCAATTGAATTTTACCATGTTAAGTGATGGACCATTTTGTAAACTCTTGCGTAATAAAGAGTTATAGGATGTTTTTCATTCATTCTCTCTGAATCTGAAGAGTTCAACGGAACCCTGTGGGATATAATTTTAATTTTATAATAACCTGCAAGGTTCAAGTTTGGGATAGAACTGATATCTGAGTTCAGTAGATTTTCTTTAAATTGTGGTATGTTTTAATGTTTAATAACATAAATACACAAACACTATTGTTAATTTCCCCAGTTTTCATTGTTCCTAACAATTGTTTCGCCGCTTTGCGACTTCGTCAGAAGATACAAAGATACTTATTTTAATTTACATAATTCTGTATATTTAAGGGTGGTTAGTTAAGGTGGGGATGGAGGAATTGGCCAAAGATTCAGTAACGGAGAGTTATTTAATTCTATTTGTTCGTTTAATAATAAATTACTGTTTTTTTTTTGTTTATTAATTTCTAATGTTTCCAACAGACAGAGTTTGAAGCTTTTTCCTTCAGTATGCATTATTTTAAAATTCGGATTAAACGTGTGTTTTTAGTAATTAAATGGTTCGCGTAGTTGGAATCGTTTTTTAGTTTATAAAATGATTTCTTATGTTCGTTTATCCGCATAATTATTCTCTACCAGTTTGTCCTATATAAAACTTGTTGCATGTTCCACATTCTAGCTTGTACACATCGGATTTATTGTTTTGTTAATTTCCTTACGGCTCTGACCTATATACTGTTTGTCATAATTTTTACATTCGATACTGTAAATTCCTGCTTTCTTTTGGATTTTTATTGTATCTTTTGGATGATCTAAAATTGCTTTTTAACCGAACAATCGATTTTCTAGTATTTTGATAAGAGGTTAAACTAATTTAACAGAAATGAAAAATATGCATACAATTAGGATGCATTTTAAATAATAACATTTTCCTCTTACAGTTCTAATTTCTTGGAAATATAATTCAACAGATTTGGATACGTCTAACGTTGCTTGCGAGAGAATACGGAAAAAGGAAATGAATGCTTTCTTCCGGAGTTTCGAAGAAATACGCGATCCGATCTAAATACCTACGAAGGAGTTAAGTAATGCATTTTAATGTGCCTTAGATGAGCCTCACTACTCCGTTTCAAAGACCCACTGAACCCGCGTGTAATTGCACAGAACACCGAACATTAATTTAAATATTTCACAAACATAAATCAATAAGTAATGTAATTTTAAGCTGGAGCCTCTAATAAATTTAAAAAGAACAGCTGTGGCCAAATACAGTTTCCGTTTTGGTTTGCGTGGATCGCAAATCTCATTTTTTTTGTAAATTCTAAAATCTAAAAATAATGAAGTAATTATTTTTTCCCTGAATACCAGTTAAAATGATCCACATCTAATAATTTCGATAAATTTCTTATTGTAACGAAATGGTCTCTACAGGTCAACAAGTCAAATGTTACGTACAAAAAATGGTGAAGTTGATGTTTGCCATTGACATGTTTTTAACCACATATTAATGTACAACGAAACAATATATTTAGTTTTTTCGTAATATATTGTTAAAAAACTTCTAGTTGCTTGTATTTATTTAAACAAGTTTGAATAATAACTGATTTATTTAACACTAAATTACACTACACCCACTTATTATTTATTTAACTGTATTTATATTAAATATTTCGTATTTGCACTGTTTACCAACAACTGTCTTCGGCTGTTTATCAACAATCTATTTATGTTATCGTAGAACGTACTAACGCCTCTCTGGAAACAATCACACATCTCTACACTATTCTTTATTTCTTGTTCTGTTCTATTTGTCATGTACTGAAGGATTTACGACGCTGACAATAATGACTACAAATGTTGTCGACTATTAATTTTTACCTCGGGCTGTCGTTTGCCACAATATATGAAGGTATCGGCATCTACTGATATTTGCTGGTATCGTATATTAGACAAAGACCGTATGAAGATACCTGGGTCCGATTGCTCTGGTCCAAGTTTTTCTGTGGTTTCATTGGCAGTAATATTCCACAGATAATCTTTCACTTCTCTTCTGTTTTCATTTCGTCCGTCTCATCTTTCTCTCCCTAACCACATCACCCAGCCATTCCCACGATTCCTGAAAGGAGGCTTAAGAGGGTCTTACGCCCTACCCTCCTGCTTTGCACTACAGTTTAGATCGGAAGGGCTGCCCGCCCACCAGCACGAGTAGCTGGTGGGAATGAAACACAAAAAAGTTTTTTTTCGTATGAAGGTATGTACTTGTCAAACTGAATCTATGGTGCAGCTAATACACCAAAGTAATAAAAGTATCAGTATAATTTAACCATAGTAAATGTTATCTAAATGTGTCCAACTGGTATTAGACTGATCCGCCCAGTGGCGTAACCACAGTATATGTGAATTGATTTACTTTGCCAGAGAAAGTGAGAGAGAAAGATATGTATAATACTTGTAGAATATAGAGTAGAATGTGTTAAAAATAAAACAAAACAATATCATATAAACTTCTTTTTAAAATATATATTCGTTTATTTTAATTTCGTAGCAAGAAACAGACTGAATTAAAGAAATATATTTGTCAATGCCACTGTAAAAGCACTAGTCTATTATGGTAGGAAACGCCTTGTTCTTTTGTTTAAAAGATTATAAATACAATTCAAACTGTCATTTAAATTTAAAATAGATTAAATGCCTTTTTTGAAAGAATAGTATAGAATGACACCAAAACGATAAATGAATAAACACTACTTTGTTTATTATCACTTTTTTATTTACAAATCCTTTTGACTATAGTTTCGACAAATAGCTTGTCATTGTCAAACAAATAATTCAAATTGCATGAATATAAACAGATTTATCAAAACAAATGATTCAAATTGAATGAATATAAACAGATGTACAGTAGTGAGTGGTACAAATCTACCTGGTTGTTTAATAATAATATTAATATTTCAATTACAACCTAACAGTTAGTTTTAAGACAAACACATATTTAAAACACATACTTTTTAATTCAAAAGATAAAACTGACAAATTTGAAAAAACTGGAGTTTATAAGCTAGAATGTACAGAATGTGATTCCTTTTTCTTAGGCCAAACTGGAAGGTCATTTAGAACTTGTTATAACGAACACTTTAGATTAAGAAAAGATAATTCCAATTTTGCAAACTAGTTTTTAGAAACAGTCCATCAGTATCCTACTACAGAAAATATTAAAATTATTCATAATGTAAATAAAGGCTTTAAACGTAATATTTTAGAATCCTTAGAAGTATATAAAGCATCAAAAATTTCATAAAATAACCTGTTAAACGACAAGGTAGATTTGCACCACTCAGTACTATTCAGTACATTTAATAATTAATGGTGTTTCCAAAATATATATAAACACTACTGTATATTTGTTTATATTCATTCAATTTGAATCATTTGTTTTGACAAATCTGTTTATATTCATGCAATTTGAATTATTTGTTTGACAATGACAAGCTATTTGTCAAAACTATAGTCAAAAGGATTTGTAAATAAAAAAGTGATAATAAACAAAGTAGTGTTTATTCATTTATCGTTAAGATAAATTATCACAAAGTAACAGCTGAATCAATCCAATTTTTAAAATGACACCATTTTATAAACTTGAGGAGTGAGAACCCTTCTCGACAGGCTTCAACTGGGGAGACCCAAATAGACAAGACAATACAAAAGTATACCTATAAATATCTATTATATGTACCAATCGTATGCAAACATTCACACTTCAATTCCATAACGCTTTTGTATAATAACATCCAATATTTGCTGCGATTGCGTTTATGATTTTGCGAAAGAAGGGCTGTTAAAGCGAAAGGGGCACAAATGCACCCTTCGCTTCACTGGAGCCTGTTCTTAAGCCGTCTCCTTGTAACCGGTAAAGCCTCAGGATTATCTCCATCCGGCACACATTATCCGCTTAAACCGTTTATATCATACCCAAGAGCAATTTAAATTAATGTGTCACGAACATTGAAATCGCGGAGTGCTCGAGCACAACTACTCACAATCAGATACAGATGCGAGTGTTTGAGATGACGGTATGGCGAGGTGGGTGCTGTAATGTGGCCGCTGTAGTCGTTATGAACCCGCGACGCAGTTAGTAGAAAAATTAATGTCGTTGCTGAACTTACGTTTTGTTAAAACGATTTGCCAAAGAGGCCACGTGTGCGATTACGTGTTCGTTCTTGTAAATTAAAAATCCCTACTCACTGATTAGATTGACTAATGTGCATTACAACTGAAAAGTTAGATTCAATACATTGAAATTGTTGGATTTGTTGACAACGATTTGCAAACATCTTTATAATACTGGAAATATCATGATGAATCCGGAATCCGGGCTATTATACGATTCCTTAGTGCTGAAGGAGTAAAACCGATTGATATTGATCGTGAGATCTGTGCAGTTTACGGACAAAACATTATGAGTGATGGAATGGTAAGGAAGTGGGTGAGAACATTTAAAGATGGCCGCACAAATGTGCATGACAATGCCCGTCCGCATGTGGCTAATCGGATCAAAGATCTCATCACATATTTTCACTGGGAAACTCTAGATCATCCTCCGTACAGCACTGATCTGGCGCCCAGTGACTACCATTTGTTCCTGCACTTGAAGAAACATCTGGGCGGTCAGCGTCATCAAGTCGATGACTAAGTCAAAACAGTTGTGATGCAGTCGGCAGAGTTCTATGAGAACGGTATTCAAAAACTGGTCACTGGTAAAACATTATGACAAGTGCCTCAATATTGAAGGAAATTATACAGAAAAATAGATTAAGGTACAGGCAAACTAAGCCCCTTAAACCAGTATGTGGGCTATAAGTCAACTACCCCCTCGAGTCCGACACCAAATGGCGAGGGAGGAGCTGAAGCTAGACCCTTGGGCACCCCCTCAACCGAGGTATCGGATAGACAGACCGGTATCCATCGGCTACTCCGGAGCACCCCCCCGTTAAGTTACATCCGTTTTCCGTCTCTACCGAGCATCTGGCTAGCCCGAGAAACAATACATCCCCTTCCTCAATTTCGCAATCACCCCATATGTATGCACAGGGTGCACACCCCAATAGACGCTGTGCTGATGTTCGTCCGCTTTTACGCTTGTTAGTCTTTCCTCCCTTAATGGGTCAGTTGCCCTCAACTCTGTGACCCCGCCCGAGTGCATCCACTATGCGGGGGGTGTAAGATGGGCGCAGCGACAAACAGCCAGCGGTACCTGCACCATGCAGTCCCAGTCGAGGTTCCCATGCGATTGCCACTGGTGTTCGTGGCCGCACCAGGATTGCCTCCCTGTAGACGGTTCGGCGTGGGGGGTGGTTAGCGGCCCCCCACGTGTGCCTCACCCGTTTGTGCTGACTTTATTACACGTTTACATGCCAGTTGCCAGCTACTTCTCCTCGGAGATGTACTTCCCCCGTGTACAACAGCTATTTCCCACATGACGATTTGCTTCCAGATACACGTGGGTCCTTAAGCTTCCCCATATCTGCATACAGGTAATAAGCCCCCCACCACGGTAAGGTGAGGACCCTGGGGGGGGGGAATAAACGAAGATAGAAGTGAAGTGAAGGATTATTCGTGGAATATTATTAGAACACTAGTAAATAGTAAGATCAATTATTTTTAGTAAGGTAGGTAATTTGGTGGATTGGAAATTTTTTTTTAGACAATTAATGTAGAAACACCAAATCCTTGATTATATCTTGAATCATTGAATCGAATGTCTTAATTACTCAATCGTTTCAGTTATTCGGTAGTATTTTTTCGTTGCAGATAAAAAATGCAATAATACATTTGCACGTAAGACTTATCGCCTTTAGTTACCATCGATGTGTCTCAACTTACTTCACTTACGGTCGTTTCTCGGAGCATTTGTAGCATATAAAACGTCGTCAGCATGTAAGAGTATGCAGCGGGAGCAACCGGGTTGATCGCAGCAATTTTCTCCGTCGTGTCGCCCCGTCAACATCCCTACCTCCTACCGGCACCTTCACCCACCACCTTCCTACACTCACCAGGTAATGACTTCTGCTTTTATATCGGTTTATGGGTCGTTTAGGAACCGTTTCACATGACAATAAAAGACGTCAAGTATACCGTTAAACACTTTTATAGAAACCAAACACTTTTTAAAGGAGTTGAGAGCGATGTCTTTGTTAAATTGTCCTCGAGTGCACTATCCGTGTAGCTAGGTAAATGAAACGTGCTCGAATTCCCTTAGGAATTTCGGCTTACGACTGATTGTATGAGAAAACCACTTTGGTAATAATTTTTGATTCATATATTCACCTAATATGCAAGTTTGAAAGTTCAAACACTTGAAAAGTGTGGATATTGGCTATTTTTGCAAACTATAAGTCATGTTAAATATTCCGATATTATTGAGGAATTCAGGATGTCAAATAAACACCTGGGTTACGATAAATTTTGAAAAAAGCTTCCCCAGTTCGTTAATGACAGATGAAAAATCACGCAATATTTTTTACAGTGTTCCCTTGTTCATGTTGTCTAGCATAAATTTAATGTAGCTGCAATATGTGTTACTTTGGTAAAAGAGTGTGGAAGTTCGAATGAACTTAATTAAATAAGTTTTGTTTCTTCACAAAATCAGCGTTGCGAAATTAATATAACGGTGACTGATAAGTTTCAATCGAATTTGGTTAGTATTACTGAAATTTCATCGGTACACACTGAATTGTACTTCAACTAGTAATAACCGTTGCAGCCACGTTAAACTTTTGCTAGACAATATAAACAAAAGAACGCTGTTGGAAGTATTCTGTGATTCCCAAGGTCTTTCTTATAAACTGAGGAATTTCTATTTTTTTTTTTTAATATGTTAGTAATAGTGTAGTTGTTTGAGGTCATAAATTACTGAATAGTAATGTCCAGACCCACCCCGCCATTGTAAAAAAGGGAAGAGTTCTATTGAATTGTGTTCTAATCTGCTCCTAAGCAAAATCGTTATCATCAAAAGCAAATCGGCCCACTAATAATTTTTTCAACCACACAATACTTTTACCAGACTTTATATTCACCTAACATAATATTTTTAATGAAACCGTGGTCTAGTGTGGTTGGTTACTTTAGGTTAAGCCTAGGTGGGTTGGGTTAGGTTAAGTTATTACCAATATAGGTCAAAAATCAACTTCATCTCCATACATTATATGTGCTACCATTCGAAATGTCTTGACCTAAGCTCCATCCCCATTAAATAGGGCCCATTTAGAAGATTTACCTTTCTATCAATAGGAACATTAATGAAAAAAAAAACTGTTGATTGATTCAGTATTAAAATCCATTTCGGTCTAATTACAAAGAATCACAGATTCCACATTTGGAACGCATCCTACTATGTAGGCACAGCGAACCGAAAGCCTAATCCCACAACCGGTTTCAACCTATTGGGCCTTATCAGATGGACGCTGGCAGAAAGGCCTTTATAGGCTATATGGTACATATAAGTACGGAATCAATAGAAACAGAAGCCCTCGGAGTAGTTGTTTCTGTTGATTCCATACTTATATTTATCATATACCCTGTAAAGGCCTTTCTGCCAGCGCCCACCTGATGAGACCCTACTGTGTAGGACGAGTTCCAAATGTGGGATCTGTGGTCCTTAATATTTAGACGAAAAAGGATTTTAATACCTTTTCTTTTTGGATATTTCCTATTTTAATTCTTTAGCCAAATTTTAAAAAGATACATTTAGTACAACCAGGTGTTGTTTCTATTTAGTTGGGCAAATTTTTCATTGATATAAGACATTTTTCTAGCATGTAGGTTTATGGAGCACATAAGGACGAGACGTTGCATGATGACAGGTGGAGCTTAAAGAAAGCGCTTGTTTAGAAACGTTTTCTGTTGAACGGGGCGATAGCTTGCAATGATAAGTCTAAATGCACGAAGTAGACATAAATTGCAACAAATTCCGCTTTGAAATAACATATTACTTTCTTAGATTAGGTGCTTGCGTGATGTAACACCGACCATTCAATCCATAACCGTTTATGTCACGTGTTGTCGACTTAAAACTCTTATCGAAATGTGTCACACACTTTAATTAAACGGAATACATCGTGTATATTTAATGTACGTATTAATAATCAAGTCAGCTTGTTACGATAATAAAGAGCTTTTCAAAATAAAAATACTCAATTCTTTCAATCTACTAAATTAGTGTTATTCGATTTTTAGGTTGTGACACCTTAAGGACATAAAGGTAGTTATGGGGGCACTGCTTAACCTACGATACTTATTGCCTACCTTAAAAAAAGATCCAGTTAAATAAATTACAATTAGTTTTAACGATAAAATTGACCCCTCCGCTATCATTTTAGTATTTCAATTGATTTGTAATTAGACTAAGTTTAGATTATCTTTATCATTGAATCTGCTATTCAAAAATTACCTCTATTTAAATGTTGTCATTGTTACTTCAGGTACGTTGATAATATTATAGTCTGTTTCACCGGTTCAGATAGACAATTACACATGTTTTTTGAACAAATTAATAATATACATATAAATATCATTTTCTGAATGGAAATTGAAAATAACAATAAAATAAACTTTCTAAATTTTCAAACAAGATAATAAACATAATTTTTCCATCTTCCATAAACGAATAAGAACCTTAGCAAATTTACACATAAAGAATAATAAAGACAAAGTACAGAAATTATCAGAACCAGGCATATATCGACTCAATTGCGATTCTTGTTCAAAAATTTATATAGGTCAGACAGGAAGAAATTTTAGAATTTGTTTGAACGAACATTTTAGATCATATAGAAACAAAAAAACCAATTCTGACTATGCCAAACATGTGTTAGAAGATAACCATTTATTTAATTTAGATCTAAAAATTTTAAACATTGAAAATAAAAGTTTAAAACTGACATTATTAGAATCTAAAGAAATTAACAAATATAAAAATACAGACATATTACTTAATGACCAAGTAGATAACATATAAACCTCTCAACACTATTAAATCTTTTCCCTCACTCGAATGAAGATGCACCACCCTATTTATAGACATCTACTCTTAGGTAGTTTTAAGTAGATTTTGTACTTCTGAAGAAAACACAGTGTTGGCGAAACACGTGTCAAGTTTATTTAATAAATTGTGGAAGTTATCAACTGTGTGTTTATTTCAATTTATCATTGTATGCTAAAAAATATATTGTGGTATAATAATACTTATGTAACTTATCTGTGTTGTTATTTATTTGAATATTACAATTCTGGATTTTGATATGTTCAAAGTTGATAATTTGTGAAGTTTAAATTTAATCAAATTTAATAATTAAGAAACTTCACTGGTTCAGTGAAGCAGTTTCGGGAGTGGTCTCCACAAATATTATTGTAACATACTTTTTTTACTCTCTGTATACAAACATACGTATTTACTGTAGGTATATACATTTATTTATATACATTTTGTGGAATGCATTTAATCTGATCCAGCCGCTACTTTTGGAGGGTGAACGAATCAACTTTTGACATGTTTTCGACTGTAGAATAAATGGTTATTGACCCTGGCAGTCAGAATTCACTTAATCTAGCAAATGTTCTCTCAAGTGCCAAAATAAAAGCAAGACAAGAAGCAGAAGCACGAGATGAATGAACTAACATAATTTAATCCTTGAACGTTCTTTATTTATAGTTAACATAATTTCGATTGGAAGTGTCCGATTGCTAAATAGTCTGGCATCCATTTGATTGAATGTTTACTGTGTAAAAATTTACTTAACGAGTTAAAATTTAAAATTAAGAGCTATTCACAGTCGTTATTTCGCACACAGAAATCCGACTGAAAATCTTAAAAGATGAAGAGATAAAACAAATCAGTTTAAAAATGCCGTAGAAGATTAATATAATATTTTTAATATTAAAATACATATAAGCACTTATATTTTTCCAAAAACTAAATCATTTTATTTATAGGATAGTAAAAAAGAACTAATTAAAGTACCTAACAATTAATAATTTTTACGACATAATGTAGTCAAATTTTTCGTAATATGATACATATATTAACATACAGGGAGTCTCAAATTCCATAGAAATAGAGTAACCACAGGTTCTTAGGATCAAAATAATTCGATTCTCTCGAATTTACCTATATATCAAATTGATTAGTTTGCAGGTGAAAGGGCGCCAAAGGTACTAAAAACAGTTTTTTTTTTCGATTACTCACAAATGCTTCGTACGGTTTCAATAAAATTTTTCATAGACATATCTACGGTCTATGAAAAATCACCCCTACCTTTAGATACCGGTGGGACCGAAGTTGTCACTAAAAATAAAAATCTACCTGCTACAAAATTGGAGTTTTTAAAGTAAACAACCAATCTTGCCACTAGAGAAAAGGGTGCTCACCTACCTGATAAGGTAGTGGTAAGGAGTGTGGTCCTTGTGTTACGAAAACGACAAACGCGTGTTACATTATAACGAAATTCTATTTAAATACCTATTCTAAAAGCGAAAACCTAATTAATGTAGATAAATAACATTTTTCATAATTATTACAAGTTTAATATAGTATTTTGAACAAACAATTCTGTGTGATTATTAACGATGTTTTTGTTTAGTTTCTGGGCATTCTTAATTCTAATTCTAAATTCTAATAAATTTAATTTATTGGCCTTATGTTGAGTGTGTATTAATTTAATATTGACATTTATATTAGAGTTTTTATTAAAACAATGTTCTGAGAGACCTGTATTACATGTTTTCTTCTTTATGTTATTTATATGTTCTTTTAAACGGGTGTCTAAAGAACGATCAGTTTGACCTAAGTAGATAGCATTACAATCGTTGCAATTTATTTGGTAAACACCATTTTGTTTTTGGCCGTTGCTTAATTTACGTTTGTTATTTATTAGAAAAGTTCCTAAATTGTTTTTATTGATCTCTATTGCTTTAATATTGAATTTACTAAGTCTTTTTAATATTTTAGGACTAGATTGTTGCATATAATTAATAGAACAAAAACTGACATTATTTTTATTATTAGAGGAATAATCATTGAATAAATATTGTAATAGTTTGTTTCTGAGTTTTTTATTCAAAAGATTGGTAAGTAAAGTATCATTGTACTTAGTTTTAAAAGAAGTTTTTATTGGTGACGCATACATCGCATTATTCTAAAGACTTGTCGATCTACCCTCATATAGTGAGAATCGACCTTTAAACGGGATTTTGTAACGCAATCGTGTAAAGTTAATGGGCGAGGTTTGATCTATGACCATTCTTATGTTAGTTAGATGAAGCAAAGAGTCGGTAACAATTGTGAGCGGAAGTTATAAATCCAATCCGTTCACATGCCTTGTATGAAACGCCTAAATCATCATCATCATCGTGTTGGCTGTGCCGGCATAAGTTAATTCCCCCAGACAAGTATTCAGACGTAATGGCGCATTTTAATTAACTTGTTCGGGAAACTTCTGCCGCACTGAATGGCTGCGAGCACGCAAAAAATAATTTAGAGTTTAACGAGAATTCAAAAACGAATTACAACCCTTAACGTTATATGAGATGGAGTGTTATATCGGTTTGTATGTGGACTTAAATATTGTTATGAAATTTTAACTAGAAACAGTAAAAATACTTCAGGAAAAGAAATGAGTCAACATAAATAGCATATAAATTATGCCGAGACACTATATACTGTGAACAGAATAAACCTTAAAAATTGATATATTGCTGTTGCTGTAAATGTCCGATATATTTGGACGGGTTCAACTAGTACATAAGTAAAGTTTCAAACAAAAGTTGTTGTCAAAATTGAAACTAATAACCAAGATTCGTACATATTAATATTTTCTTCACAAAGACTTTGTGGTAGAATTCTATGTTGATTGACACATGTTGTGGTGAGTTTTTCATTAGTACTTGAGACTCATTTGATTGACGGATGTTTCATTTCAAAAGATCATTTCTATCGGAAAACTCTTAATTGCGACGGCTCCCTTTTATTATATTCTGTTTCATCAATACTTCTTTAAACTAGCACATTTCATAAATATACTGATAATTACTAATTTTAAACTCAAATTAATGTTAGCGACTATTTACTGAACTCATCATTTATTTTGAGTTAATTGACAATAATCTATACTGTACGAAACCAGGAGGTATAAATGCTATTCTGCCAATTTCAAACTTTTAGTGACGTTGATGATTTGTAAGTAGAACTTTAAACATAGGACGTTCTCTGTTAGAAGCAATCATTAATATACTTTTATCTTTTGAAAGATAAGAGCATAATGTTAAATATAACAATGTGAGGATTGTGAAATATAAATAAGCTATGAAATATTTCCAAAAATTTTTGATACAATAATAACGGATGGGCCATTAAGTTGAGCGGATAGGAAAAAATCTTTAAAAATAAACAAAAAGTAATATCATTACTAGTGTATATTTAAATTAAAATACACAGATGGGAAATTATTTTTTAAAAATAACATCATCCAGACGTGCGCCATCTCGGCCTAAGCACTCTTCGAATCTGAACCTCAAATTTGAGAACACTCGCTGACACATTGCGCGTGTAATCGCAGTCATTTTCTCACGAATATTCTCCTTTAACTGATCCACCCTGTGTGGTCTATTGGTGTAAACGCAACTTTTCAAGTATCCCCAGAGGAAGAAATCACAAGGAGTCAAGTCTGGACTTCTGGGAGGCCAAGGAATATCTTCTCGGCGCGATATCAGTTTACCTTCAAACATCTCGTTGACGACCGCCATTGACTCATTAGACGAATGGCATGTCGCGCCATCTTGTTGAAACCATATCCTCACATTAAATGTTTCAAATTGATGGAGTTGCGGAAAGGAAAATTCACGCAACATTGTTGTGTAACGGTGAGAATTTACTGTTACAGTGTGGCCTCGCTCATCCTCAAAGAAATAGGGACCTATGATTCCTTGTTCCGAAATAGCCGCCCAAACTGTAACTTTGGGCGAATGCAGTGGCTTTTGATGTTTTTATCTCGGATTTTCTGTTGCCCAATAGCGACAGTTCTGCTTGTTGACATGCTCATTTGGTGAAAATGAGCTTCGTCCGAAAACAGAATATTATATTGTTCAGAGTTGGAAAGCGCTACAACATTGTTTGGGCAAAAATCCTGCGTAGGTTATGGTCATTGGGTTTGAACTCCTGCACTAATTGAGTTTTGTATGGATGCAGTTTTAGGTCTTTTACCAAAATTTGGCGCAGGGATGTTCTTGATATGGCAAGCTCAGCCGACCTCTTTCGGGTTGATAATCCGGGATCGCGTCGTACGGAAGTCCTAACTTCATTATCTGTTTCCTATGTGCGTATTGACCTTGGGCGTCCCGCAAGCTTCTGATTGAGTGTGGAACCCATAGCCTCGAACTTTCTGACCCACGATCTGATCACACTTTCACTGGGACTCTGATTTAAGTCATGCAATCCGTACTAGGCACGAAATAAACGCTGCATAACAGTACACGAGTCGCCATTTTTGTAATAATGCCCACCATTGCGACTGAATTTCCGAACAGCGAGCTAGTCACCCCCACTACTGGCGCCGCGCTAACCAGTGCTGTTCAGATTCAGTGGCATTCTTAAAATCGTACGTCTTTCTGGCCCACCCTGTATATTTTGTAACCAGCGACCTTTGTTTTTTATTACATATTTATTTAAATCACTAAGTAGTAGTTCTATATTATTCGTACTAGTTCTGATAATAATATTTAAAATCAGAAGAAGACACCCTGTATTTTCCGGTTTTATTTCCGCAAACTAATAGAAACCAATACGACAAACAATGGAACAAATGATCATCGAGAATTAGTTTAACGAATGAATGAGCACATATATTTCGCCTACGTTGTGGTCAAAACGCTCACTGCACAGCTTTCGTAAAGGGGTTAAAGTTAAGGGAAGACTAGGTGCGCAATCGAATAAATCCTCTTGGAACCTTATACGAGAAACAATAAACTTAGAATTCAATTCATGAACACAAATAAAATCCAATGGTTCGAATAGTTTCATCGCTTTGCTCGGCGTTGTCGTCCTATCTACGTTCCACGTTCTTTTGTCTTCGATGGACCGCTGCCAAGAAGTTTGACTCTGGATAAGTTCCGGAACGATAAATCCCGGATCTGTCCCGTACACTCAATGCAAACACTAAGCGAACTGACCGTGGTACATATGCGAACGTGCAAACCACCGTAATTGGCCGGTCAAACAAAATGGAAAAGGGCCAGGTCTCTTGTTTGTTTCGCGGTTAACCCGCAACAAAACTGATAAACAAACTACTTCCCAGATTCACAGTTATTCTGGAAAACATTTCGTGAATCAATAAATTGCAAAAAGTACACTTCTTGTGGCCATTTTTTAGTAAACAATTTTTAAACAATGCAATTTATACCATTCTTACATGTTAACATAATAATTTTACTGAGTTCCTAAACTAACCCATCGAGAGCATAGAAAGTATCACTTGTTAAAACCGACTCGACTTTGTGCTATCGTTTGTTTTGCTTCGTCAAAAAAAAAAAAGAAACCGTTTGTGTTTCATTCCCACCAGCTACTAGGTCTGGTGGGCGGGCAGTCCGTCCCACCTACACTGTAGTGCAAAGCCGGAGGGTAGAGCGTAAGGCCCTCTTCAGCCTCCTTTTAGGAATCGTAGGAATGGGTGGGTGGTGTGATTAGGGAGAGAAAGATGAGACGGACGAAATGAAGACAGAAGAGAAGTGAAAGATTATCTGTGGAATATTACTGCCCCAGCATTTGCCTAAGTAATCCAAGGAAACCACAGAAAACTTGGACCAGAGCAGCCGGACCCAGGTTCGAATCGGTGACCCCCCGAATGCTAAGCAATGATCTAGAGTACTAGACCACGCCGCTCGGTAGTACTGAACTGTTTCTTACGCTTATGACCTTATAGCAGAAACAAATTCGCTAAGATGTTTCTTCCGCTTTCTCCATCAAGAGTTATCTGGTTGCTAGATATCGAAAATCGGCGAATTATTCAGTTTTTTCTTCTGCAATCTTTTTACTGTGACCTCCATAGAAATCAATATTTTCACGAATTGTTGTTCCACAGTTCTGACCAGTTCTTATGTAAATGCTTCACGATTACTGAAAAATTGTATTCTTTTTCAAACGTCTGTCTTTCTGGAGTGAAACTTTTATGTGTTTTTTCTCTGTTATCTTATTTGCATATAATATTTATAGAACCTTATCTCACCATCAGTTATGGTGCCTTCCACGAACGTGGGATTAGAATTGTGCGCAAAAACAGAATTAACAAATAAAGATAAAATAAATGATAATAGCAAAGAACTCAAATATAAAGAAATTAAAAAACACATTTAACCACTCTACTCTACGATACGCCGACTAATCTTCTCCGGTGGTCTTCACCCATCGATCGCGCCCTACCCCACACATATACACGTATTGGTAACCCTTTCCCTCTGTTCTTCCCATCTCATTCTAGTTCGTGCATTCGTTGTTTCCTTTCACTCCTGTTCAAACAATCTTTTCATTTCTATCGCTCACACTATTAGAATAATTGTTATTAATAATTCAACCCACGGACTTGAGTTATGATATGCCCACTCATAAAATACCCTTTTGATAGAGTAATGATGTATAACTTCGCCCAGACATTAGAATAATAAACTTAAACCAAATAGGTGTGGATGACGCTTATTCTTAAGATGTAACCTAAAACCTACCCCTATCTTGGGTTACTTAATAAGGAAGAGTTCTACCTCTAAAGAAAATTATATTTTTATTTTGACTTACCTGCCGCTATGGAGAACTGCAGGAAAAAAATCTATGTGCCCTTATTTATTAATGTTATTAACGACATTTTGAAGAGAAGAGGGTTCTGTAATAATTGTCGACGTCTCTAGCATTTGATAACGCAAAAAAATTATTGCGGATGCCTCAAATATAACAAACATCTAATAAACTGTTTCGTTATCGTGCGTGCGAAATTTTTGCGAGCGCGCCGGGAAATCTCAACTGTACAGGTGGTATTACGACTTTTCCACGATAACGTGTATATAGAGTTGACAGGGTGCGACATACAAGTATTATTTATTGGATGCGTCACGCCATGAGCGTTTAAACACCCGCTTATTCTTCCGCATGACAAGCCAGTTATTATTTGCAATTTACTACACCGTTTTAAAATTATCAACGGCAAAAAATTTTAATTTATCACTGAGACACTTAATTTCTCATCGAATAAGTACAAACTGCGCGGTGAATGCCATCTGTAAAAATTTAAATTATTATCGACAATAGTTCGTGTGCACTGTCACACTGAACCCGTGGTGTATCAATGCTTATACTTAATATAACATATACGGGGAATGTTTTTTAAGTAACTACCGTTTGGAAATTCTGTCGTCGGAGCGCTGCGGTCAGCGTTCTGCGAATGCGCACTGAGTACCTACATCTCTCACCTGCGCACTGACGCCATTACAGTCTGATTCGCATTTGTTTACGTTGTTTTCTGAGTGTTTAAGATTTCTCCGATAATCGTGAGTCTCGCCGACTGTGAAGTCCGGAGTCCGAGCTGTTATACAATTCCTTGGTGCTAAAGGACTACAACCGATTGATATTCGTTGTGAGATCTGTGCAGCTTACGGACAAAATACTATGAGTGATGGAATGGTAAGGAAGTAGGTGAGTGCACTTAAAGATGGCCGCACAAATGTGTAAGACAATGCCCGTTCGCATGTGGCTAATCGCACCAAAGATCTCATCACATCTTTTCACTGGGAAACTCTAGATCATCCTCCGTACAGTCCTGATCTGGCGCCCAGTGACTACCATTTGTTCCTGCACTTGAAGAAACATCTGGGCGGTCAGCGTCTTCAAGACGATGACGAAGTCGAAACACTTGTGATGCAAGTCAGGCGGCAGACTTCTATGAGAAGGGTATCCAAAAATTGGTCTTTTTTCACATATTACGACAAGTGCCTCAATATTGAAGGAAATTATGTAGAAAAGTAGATTAAGGTACAGACTTTCATGTAAAAATAAAATTATTAAGATATATTTGCACGTTTTTTATTAATTTCAAACGATACTTATTAAAGACATGCCTCGTACTATATAGGTAATATTTTAACCGACCATGTAAAATTATCAAAAGAATGATACCTTGTCAGTGTTTTCTTATTTCTTTCAAACAGATGACAATAAATCAATCACTACAAAAGGATGATAAGAGTGGTAAATGGGCTCCAGGGGAGCCTGTGTTTTAGTTTTTGAATAAATTGAAAAAGAAGTTTTTTTTTTCAAAAATACATTAACCACTTTGAATGAAATTTGAGCACATAATACAAGTGCATAAAGGGTACAGTAGAAAAAAATGCAGCTCATTATAATCAATAGAAAAAAAATCCTGTATGATAACATTCTACAACAATTTTGAAATTAACATTGCTTTCGATGAGAAATAACCTATAAAATTTTTAAATTAATCGAAAATTTACGCCATATTAAAAAATAAAAATAAAAACCTATTTAGCTCCAACCGTGAAAGCCTTTGCCAGTATAAAAAACCTATTTGTTTCAGTTTATCAAAAAAAAAAAAAAAAATCGATAGAGATTTAAAACTTGCAGGATCAGCGTATCCCATTAGTAGTAAAATACCCTAGAAAAATGGTCCAGATATCCCTGAGATCGATTCACCAATCGTATCGCCCTAATTATGGTTTTGCTAGAGGAACGTGTTGATGATCTTCAATTTAACATTGATCTCGCGTTCTAATGACTTCAATCATGATCAAGTTGTATTCTCGGATGTGTCTATGGTGTATTCATGATAAATTACGAAAAATTTAGGTTCAATTAGTGACATTTAATAGTAAATGTTTTGATTTATGAACCTAAATGAACCGCCCCTGCTTTTATGACATTAACCACAAAATAAATATCATGTGTTAATGTGTTATACTTGTAAGCAACAATAAAACGGTCACGAACATTTTATTATATTTCTAAGAATGTAAACTGTGAATACACGGGGTGTTATCCAATTACCTAGAGGTCTAATTTTGGTTAGATGCGAGTTGACAATGACCTGAAAGGGAGAAATGTATCGGGTTCCTTTGAGATCTGGCCCGCAACGTTACAGTTCACGAGATATTTTGACACGTACTCCAGGGATCTCGTTGACGGCGACGTACAAAGGAAGAACACAGGGATAATTCTGCGATAATTAATATCGGGACATAAATATTCAAATTGCCGCAGTATATATACCCCAGGCTCGTCCTGTCACACAAAATTAAGTTAGCCTAAAAGCATGATTTAGCGTCCTGTATTGCAACAGGATTCCGATGCGAGCAAGAGAGAGACAGGATGATCTTCCTAACTCCGTGATGTGAATCGTACCAAATCTTGAAACGGAATACGGGGAACCCCAAGCACAACCATACACACACACACATATATATATATATATATATACATTACATACACGTAATCTCATGTGTATTCATGTTTCTGTAGGTGTTCCATTAATGTATTGTATGTCAGTCGAAAAATCTAGAACGTTTCAGTTAAAGATAATAATGAGGGCAACAGAGAATTGAACAAGTCCGTTTATAAAATGGACACAAGTTCCTGCATATTTCAAAACTAAAGATAAAAGATAAAGAAAACGGTCGTGGGATATGGCTTTCGGTGCGCTGTGCCTACTATGTAGGACGCGTTCCAAATGTGGGATCTGTGATCCTTTGTAATTGGACGAAGAGAGATTTTAATGCCTTTTTTTGGAGTAAAAATTTTATTTTTAGAATAACTGATGATAATTATCGAGCTGATGTAGTTTGTAGATGACACCATTATCAGGGGTGTACTTAGGACATTAAGTTACTGTTTGTATAAATCGAGGTGCAAAGACATACGAAAAGTTATGATAAACATCTTGTCTTGTAGTAGTGGTTTATACTTAACAATCCACAAAAAGAATGTATTGAAATCCTATCCATTTTCGCTTAAGACCAACAGTGAAAATGGATAGACCTCTGAAGAAGCTCGCCACTCGCGCTAGCGAAACGTTAAGAAGCAATTCCAACCGACGACGGCCTGTACACCCGAAGAAGGACAACACCAGAACATTGCAAAAAACAAAACATCCAATTTTTTTAACTTTTGTATTAAACCACTCTTGAGCAAGAGGTAAGCGTAGACATTGTTTCATAAGGAAAAATGTATATAATTTGCTTTCAATTTCCTTTCTAGTTGGATAATTGTTTTAGATACAAATGGACAGAATGTTTTAATTTTTATTTTTTTCGTAACACAATTAACTTTAATTCATAGACAAACTAATTTATGTTAATTTATACATAATAAAAATATTCTCACAATTGTATAAAACTATGACGGTCTTTTATTTCTCTTCAGGAAAGTTCCGATTGAATATATCAAAATTTGAAAAAAATGAAAATGAAACAGCTGCATTTTTAACCCCTTCTCCAAATTGCACCCTTTAATTTAAAAAAAACTCCGGGGTTTTATTATATATAACGACTAATTCAACGATTCATGCAATAAAAACCTTTGAACATAGTAGTTCCTTTGTAAATAATGTAATCAATGCCTTATATTACTGACATTTTAATTAAAAATTTCGATTAAACAACGATATCGAAAGTACATAATTTGAATATATAGCTCCACAAAATTATCTTAAGAACCTACGTTAGCACCATAGATATGGACATCATTATTATATTGTAATGTAACCTACCCAGGCCTATTCGATCGTCATATAATTTACCTACGTTGGTTATGGGAATCAGTTGTTGTCGGTTCGATACACTGGCTATTAACGTAATTTGGAAGGGTTGTTTATAGTTGTTAAATGAAAGACAACAAATATATGACATCCTAACTTTATTATGAATGAAATGATAAAATACCAGGGAAATCCCAGTAATATTAAATTCTAAACAAAACAAATACAAATGCCAGACTCAATCTAGGGCTAGCGTGGGCAAAGAGTATGGCAGAGAAATCCACGATCTTAGCCCTACAAATCAGAGATGTGTACCATTCGTAAAGTATAAATTAAAAAATCACTCTGTGAAAATCTATCCTGTACGATCCACATACATAGACACATGTAAATAATCATTTAAAACTGAAGAATGTTGGTATTAGTTAGTAGACAATGTAAAAAAATAATAAAGGTACTGAGGTCCCATACGGTAGACAACCAGCTATAAGTTGAGATATTAGAGCACAATCTGGGCCTCACATAAAAATATATTGCAGTAAATAAATACCAAAATAAACACACAAATAAAAATGTAAATAAATGCGACGAAATAAATATCAAAATAAAATGTAATAAATATCAAAATAAAATGCAATAAATAAATACCAAAATAAATACACATTCGTGAATACTCCCAGATCAATACTGGACACGGGAGAAAATGTTAGTAAATTCAACAAAGCTCGAAACATTCTGAACGTACCGGGTAGATTAACACAGAGTAAAACATAAAAATTGGAAATAAAGAAAAATCACAAAATGATTGTTACACATCACCGTTTTGTTCAAATTAATAAAGTAAAAGTTCAAATTAAACAAAACATCATAAAAATATGCAAGATACAAATTATGGTGTCATAAAATCGATTGAAAGAACAATGAAAATTGACAACTTTTGTATAAATTTTATAACAGTGAAAAACAACATAATAAATATTAAAATCTCGTTTAAAAATACATGCCAATACAATAGTTTATTATCTGTGAATGCAGCTTGAAAGACACAAAAATAGAAATAAAAAAAAAACAAAGAACCAACAAACGCGACACTTCACTACACTGACAACCCCAAGAATCACCATACGACCCTCTACAACCAAGAATGCCACGCTGAGCTCTGGTAAATCTCAGACCTCTTGAGTGACATCTCCATCATCAAGAAGTTTTATCGTACTTTCGCGTCTAAGATAAACAAAACTAAACAGTTCCTGATTTATGAGTAGTAGATAATAATTTAGGGAAGTGTGAAATTATTTAAACAGGCGATAGAGAACGACAGACCCTGGTTGGTTAGTACAATATGGAGATGTTGTTTCAAAAAATGATTACATAATATGAAGAAAAAATTAAAAATAAATGAAAATTTTGTTCCTTTTGCAAATAAAAGACTTTCACAGGTAAATAACTATGACGATCAAACTGATAATAAAAAGGAACATTTCAGTTCAGTTGAAATTGTAACCATGATAATGAAACTTTAGGAATAAAAATCTCCATGCAAATTCGTTTCCGTTTTTTCTTTTTTTTTTGGCCAAGCAAACGGCGAAATGCTACGTACAATTGGTAAATATGAAAAAAAAAAGTTGTTCTAGTCGTACCGTCAGACGGGCGACAGAGATGCGACCTTTTCAACTTTCCTCATCAACGTTCCTGTTATTTTCGACTATTGCACTGACGCTTCTGTCAATTTGCATGCAAATTCCAGTTTTCACCGCCAACTGCCGATTTGCGATGTTGTGGTAGAGTGCGGCAGTGCCTACGCTGATGGGAATAAGCAGAATATTCCGCCGCAACAGAGTTAATTACTTAATTATGTTGTGCTTAGAAAATTGGACAGATAAAGTGCAGTCGCTGGCTGACTAATGCATGAAAATTGAATTATAGTCGCAACGAGCATCAACTTTACACCTCTCCCTGTCTCTTTTACACACGAAATCTTACCAGTCATACGAATTTACGGATCCAGAATACACATCAACGATTTACATATCTTAATGTCATATATATGAAAATCGACGTATCACTTCATGAACTAAATATACATACATATCTGCATTAGACTAGTCCAAAAAAAATCGACTAATTGTTGTAGTTTCGAAGTTCAAGGGAAAATAAGACGCCCATTACAGTTTCAGACCCTTTATGTTAGTACTACTTAATTAGTACCGGATTTGCTTTAATTATTTCTGAATTTTACAATTCAGTAAAAAAAAATTCTTATGCATTTAGTAAACAAAGAAAACAGGGAAAATTTTACAATTTAATAATCACTCGACAAATTTATTTTAGGCAATGCGGCCATTCACAAGTGTATAAAAGATTATTGAAGTTTAATTCTTAAGCCAGTTTAAGATTTCTTATGACTTTGTGATATATTGGGAGAAGGCATTAAAATCTTTAATCGTCTAAATATTAAGGACCAAAGACCCCACATTTGGAACGCGTCCCACCAAGAAGGCAGTACGAACTGTTCCATATTCATATATATCATATAGTCAGTCTGTAAAGGCCTTTCTGCCAGCGCCCACCTGATGAGACCCAACACGTCGAAAGTGGTTGTGAAATTTGGCTTTCGGTTCGTAGTGTGTGCTTGGTAGGACGCATTATAAATGTGGGTTCGTTGATCCTTAATATTTAGACGAACAAGGATTTTAATGCCTTTTTTGGAAATTAACAGTGTAATTGAATGCCGGTAGGGGCATTAGCCTTCGGACTATTTGTTTCTGTAGACTCCATATTTATATTTATGATATAGCTTATAAAAGCCTTTCTGCCGGCACCCATCTGATGAGACCCAATAGGTAGGAAACAGTTGTAAGATTTGCTGCAGCAAAAGCAGGTAGATGGCGACGTACTGCCATATCAACTAGACCATGCCATAGTGGTCTAGAACATTGCTTTGCATCCGGCTGCTCTGGTCCAAGTTTTCTGTGGTTTCCTTAGATCATTTAGGCAAATGCTGGGGCAGTAATATTCCACAGATAATCTTTCACTTCACTTCTGTCTTCATTTCGTCAGTCTCATCTTTCTCTCCCTAACCACACTACCCACCCATTCCCACTATTCCTGAAAGGAGGCTGAAGAGGGCCGTACGCCCTACCCTTCGGCTTTGCACTACAGTGTAGGTCGGAGAGACTGCCCGCCCACCAGCATGAGTAGCTGGTGGGAATGAAACACAAAAGTTTTTTTCGAGTAATTTATCGAATCTACCTATGGCGTGCTGATGAGATCTAATAAGATCGAAATCGCGATCCACGTCTGGCAGCTTCGATAAATTGCTTGACCAAGAACTTACTTTTGTTCTTATTATGTTGCTGCTAAACTATAGCGTACATAAGCTACCTCGAAGAATCAGTGTGTCAAGTAGGTAGATACCTTTGTAAGCCTTTTGTTAATTAATTATAATAAAGTGTTTCGATTGACTCTAGTTTTTTATAATTAATTAAATATTATTGTACAAAAACATATCTATACATATTCGTTTTTAATTGATTTATCATGTTATTTTACGATTACTCAGCAGTTATTGTTAAATCGAATCAAAAATCTAAATAAGTAAATGTGCCAAGACTTTGTAAAGGATACTTTTCATTTCATTTCCTTTTCTGTCTTCCAATTCCATTATGGTGTAGGTTTCTACATGCTACACTTATTTCGTCTGCATTTTATGTTTCTTTTCGAGTCATGCTTGCTTCTATATCTGGCAATAATCATATATTTATTTCTCTTTTCCAATTATGTCGACAGTCGTAAGAAATATCGTATATTCGATTAGTCCACCCTTCTCTATCCCTGCCACAGTTACCCCCATTTTTACATTTTCTGTGGACGAGGAATTTCCGCGCGTTTAATAAAACGCACTTGAGCGGGTGTTTTATGGACAAATAAAAATAAAGCACGACAAGGGTACAGGCAAGTCACCCCCGCGAACGTCGCGTGTGCCGTTTTTATACGTATTTGCGTTCCCTAATACGATGAAATTTGGGGATGAAAGCATATGAACTCCATTAATATCCCGCTGATATTCATTCATTTTTTATCATGCTATTTTACGAATATTATAAAATTGTAATATCAGTCTATACAATCACGTTTTTTGTGTTAAATTTGCCATGGCATTAAATTTTTTTCGTATATTTTTGGAGAAACATTTGTAATTCTGCTTCTGAACGATAGGTGGAATTATAAACAACAGATACGTTGGGCCAACGGAATAGAATTACGTATAAATTTAGGTTGCCCAAAGGTTCAAGTTTTCTGTGGCTTCAATAGATCATTTAGGCAAATGCTGGGGCAGTAATCTTCCACAGATAATCTTTCATTTCTCTTCTGTCTTCATTTCGTTCGTCTCATCTTTCTCTACCTTATCACACCACCCACCCATTCCCACAATTCCTGCAAGGAGACTGAAGAGGGCCTCACGCCCTACTCTCCAGCTTTGCACTACAGTGTAACTCGGAGGTACTGCCCGCCCACCAGCACGAGTAGCTGGTGGGAATGAAACACAAACAAGTTTTTTATTTTAAGGTTTCCATGTGCTTTATTTATCTACATTTATAAAAGCCAAAATTGACTAATTTCTCTCTCAGGTAGGTGCTATGGGTGAAGCAGAGTTTGTAGTATGATCCGTTAGGGAATTATTGTAATGGCGAAACGATCGTAGTGAAAATAAAAAATTCGTTTTGAAACTTAAATCTGTGTTTTGATTTGTGTTAGTTTATTAAAATTACGTTTCAACAAGTAGATGCCTCAACGATAAAGTATTTAAAATTGTTAAATCTTGACATTGAAGCCAATTAGGTTCGGCGTGGACTGAGTCCCAAATGTGTTCCTACACCACTTTCTTCTATCCCTTATCTATTAAAGACAAAGTTTTCTCTTTATCAGCCATGTCCATTACTCAAATGAGCCGCATTTTCAGCTTATTTTTCAAAACTACATTAAAAATCTTTAATGTTCCTAAACCATCAAATAAAAAACAATTAGATCATTGCAAGTGTTTCTGTCATCTAAAACTTTTTATGTTCTTTGTCACAGTTTCCACTTTTACCACAAAAGGGTCGCCTTTTTACAGAAGATCAGTTGGCGACAGTTCACGACGTCCCAGCAATGTTTACTTAGGACAGGGTGGGGAATTAAAGTGGGATTTATTAGTTGCCCTAGTTGTTGTAAGCAGTTCTGCCAACCGATGGTACTATTCGTGCCTTATGGCGTGGAAGAATTCAGGTCGAATTGCAGGTTCGTTCAACGAATAATGATGGTAAATGGAGAAGTTAGTGATGGTCGTAGCTTTGGAATTCGCAACTTAAATGTGTTCATTTCCCAAACAGTTTTGAATTAAACTTTTAATTAATTTTGTTTAATTGTAACCGTAGGATGGACGAAACCTCGGCCTATAAAATTATATAAACGGACGAAACTTCCACTTTTAATTAACGAACAAAAACATATGACGTATTTCTCCGGAAAATTAATCTTCAAAAGTACACAACTCTTATTTTTAATAAGGGTTATGTTTCAGATACAAGAGACAGACTAGAAAGAACGTAAAGCAATAAACACCCCCTTAATTTCACTTCAAACAGTTAGTTAAATGCGTTTCTGACTGTTGTGTTGAGCGTTCTGAACTTTATGGAATATAATATTAGATATAAACAAGTACTGATAAGGGTGATGCATACTGTTTCACACAAGTCAATCAGGTACATTTTTCTGACCATAATCTAATCTAAGCCCTCGCTGAATAGGACTTAAAATTGATAGATTGCGTATTGAATATGGGTATTTTGAGTAACAAACAAACACTGGGTTCCGTTTCACGAAAAATTTATTTATTCTTTTCTACAATATTGTTTCAACCCTTGCGGAACATTATCAAGAGCTATGGTGTTACTAAGATGTAAATAATGTAACAGACTTATATAAACGGATGATAATAAGCAATGGGACAAATAAACTTTAGGTAGTGGTTATCTATTTGGAAGGTCCAATAAAGCGGAGAATCCAAAGTGAACATTTCAATTTGATTATTTACAATATTTTGCTTATTATTGATGGATTTGTTAATTTCCAAGGATTCGAGCAAACTCAATTTACGACTTTTTTGTGCAGAATGTAAAAGTTCAATCGAATTACTGTTTAAATTATGTTTGAAATCTAAGCAATGTTGAGCTATTCCTGTATTATTCTTTTTATTCCGTATGGAAAGCACATGTTCTTTAAGCCGAGTTTTTATGGCACTACCTGTCTATCCTAGGTAATAGGCTGTGCAATCTTTACAGTACAATTTATAAACGCCGCTTTTATCTATTGAATTTGTAATATTTTCGTTGTTAACTAACAGACATTTTAAATTAATTTTGTTGACTAAAATTGGTGTAATATGCAACTTGATTAGAAGGTGTTTAATTTTGTATCCGACTTCTTTTACATGGTTAATAAAGGCATATTTCTTATTTTCAGGAATTAAATCAGGAAGGAGACCCTTGTATAGTTTAATTTCAATGAGTTTACGTTGTTTATTTTTTAACATTTTCTCAATTAGATTGGGATTATATCCGTTATTGATTGAAACCTGTTTTATAATTTTCAATTATTTTTAAAAGTTGGAAGTCTAATTGTCTTAAACTTCCATTCCAAACACAAAAAACGTCATCAACATAATGTCTCCAAAGGGTGGCAAGCTTGATAAGTTCAGAGTTAAGTTTAAAAAGTAAATTTTCAAAAGAGGCCATAAAAATTTTTGGAGGGGCGATAAAGAAGAACCCATAGGTAATCCATCATTTTGTTTAAAATAATTGTCCTTAAATTTGAAATAATTGAACGGTTAATTATGATCTGAATGGTACACAACTATTTGTTTGCCAGAAGTGCTTGGTCAAATACGAAGAAAGAAAAAGAAGCGGAAACGAAGGATCATTCTTCATCATGACAATTCAAGCTCCAACACATCGGCTGAAACAACCCCCTATTTGACTATTTGACTGCCCAAAATGTCGAATTGATGGGTCATGCTCCGTATAGTCCTGATTTGTCACAAAATGACTTCTTCCTATTTCCGCATATCAAGAATAAATTGCTTGGCCAATGGTACCTCAATCGGAGTGGAAAAAGTGTTACGAAAATAGGTTCGAGTGCATGTATAAGTGTATTGATCATCATGAAGAATACTATACTATACTAAATTACTGCCTATTAATTATTAGGATAAAAATATCGATAGCAACCCTCGTATAAATGGAAATAATTAAGGAAATTGCAATATAGAGGTAAAACCGTTTTCTTTTGCGTAATTGCAGTTGCCTCCTTTTTTATGTATAGGAGGTAATCGCATGACGATTGGAGACATGGAGACATGTACATGTGCACGATTGGGTAAAAAAGACAAAGAAAGTCTATTAATAACCCGGCTGGATCGTAACAATTCTCACAATTTTGTTACAAACAGGAGCGCAGGTAATTGAAGTCGTGGAATTAGACCTAATTGTTTTCCGATAGAGCAACTACTGAAAACAATAATTATTAGCGATTGTACCGTAGCCATGCACGACGAAATTCATTCCCAATTTGATCGCTTATCCTGTCAGTTGTCGAATAATAGATTAATAATTACCAATGGTTATGACACACATATATATGTATACATGTTGCAAGACGTAAAAGCAATATCGTTCAGCAATTTTACAGCATTGGAATAAACACACAGTTGATAACTTCCACAATTTATTAAATAAACTTGACACGTGTTTCGCCAACACTGTGTTTTCTTCACAAGTACAAAATCTACTTAAAACTACCTAAGAGTAGATGTCTTTGAATAGGGTGGTGCATCTTCATTAGAGTGAGGGAAAATATTTAATAGTGGTGAGAAGTTTATATGTTATCCACTTAGTCATTAAGTAATATGTCTGTATTTTTATATTTGTTAATTTCTTTAGATTCCAATAGTGTAAGTTTTAAACGTTTTAATGTGTAAAATTTTTAGATCTGAATTAAATAAGTGGATATCTTCTAACACATGTTTGGCATAGTTAGAATCGGTTTTTTTGTGCCTATATGATCTAAAATATTCGTTTAAACGAATTATAAAATTTCTTCCCGCCTGACCTACATAAATTTTTGAACAAGAACCGCAATTGTGTTGATATATACCTGGTTTTAATCATTTCTCTGCATTGTCTTTATTATTCTTTATGTGTAAAGATAACACAAATAAAAAAATCGAACTTTTAACATATATAGGGAAACCATCACTAACAATTAATAAATTTCTCACAGACAACAATATAAATGTATCATACAAAACGAATAATAACCTTAGCAAATAGACACATAAAGAATAATAAAGATAATGTAGAGAAATGATTAAAACCAGGTATATATCAACACAATTGCGGTTCTTGTTCAAAAATTTATATAGGTCAGACAGGAAGAAATTTTAGAATTTGTTTGAACGAACATTTTAGATCATATAGAAACAAAAAAACCGATTCTGACTATGCCAAACATGTGTTAGAAGATAACCATTTATTTAATTTAGATCTAAAAATTTTAAACATTGAAAATAAAAGTTTAAAACTGACATTATTAGAATATAAAGAAATTAACAAATATAAAAATACAGACATATTACTTAATGACCAAGTGGATAACATATAAACCTCTCACCACTATTAAATCTTTTCCCTCACTCTAATGGATATGCACCGCCCTATTTATAGACATGTACTCTTAGGCAGTTTTAAGTAGATTTTGTACTTTCGAAGAAGCCACAGTGTTGGCGAAACACGTGTCAAGTTAATTTAATAAATTGTGGAAGATATCAACTGTGTGTTTATTCGAATATGTTAGATTTCCATCAAGTATCCGCTAATTCAATACATTTAATTTTACAGCAGTTACTATTATAATATTCGAAAGCAAGACGAAAATCTAAACCGAAAACTATGACCGAATTTAATAGCATATATCAAATTCGCTTTTATTAACAACTACTTCCCTAATTAAATAAATCTGGTCGAAACATTTACACAACTTTGCGTTTGCTGATTTTAATTTATAATTAGCAAATTGCTCTTTGTTCAAATATTTCTTATAGTGTTTAGAATTGTTCAGGTATAATATTAAAAACAATAGATGAATTACAGGTTATAACTGTTGTAAACTTTAAAGTCATTACTTCAATGGTACCCTACGGCTAGGGACATCATTACGTCTTTTTTCTGAGTCCTGGGTCAGGTTACATCAAAGAAAAAAGAGAGTTGTTAAGAGCTTTAATGAATGTTATCGTTTGCTTATTAATTTAACCCTTAACCAGTATCGTGTTTCCCCAAACGTTACCGTGGGGTGTTTTATTGACGTATAATTATGTTTAATTCTGGTTGGGTTTATTCAATATTTGAAGTTATACTTCTGCTGGCGTGTTGAGAGTAGGTTTTTAGAATGCAATGGAAGTGTCAACATTGACTCATTCACTTCCAACTCATACAGATGTATTCTAGTGACAGAAGTCACATGGGCGGTCATTGCAGGTAGTTCGGTTTGTTATTATATCTGTTTTGACGGACTTTGATACTTCCGATAATCGTGAGTCCCACTGACTGTAAAGTCCGGACTCCGGGCAGTTATACGATTCCTTAGTGCTAAAGGACAAACCGATTGATATTCATCGTGAGATCTATGCAGTTTACGGACAAAACATTATAAGTGATGGAATGGTAAGGAAGTGGGTGAGAGCATTTAAAGATGGCCGCGCAAATGTGCATGACAATTCCCGTCCGCATGTGGCTAATTGGACCAAAGATCTCTTTGGTCACATCTTTTCATTGGGAAACTCTAGATCATCCTCCGTACAGCCCTGATCTGGCGCCCAGTGACTACCATTTGTTCCTACACTTGAAGAAACATCTGGGCGGTCAGCGTCTTCAAGACGATGACGAAGTCAAAACAGTTGTGATGAAGTGATTAAGAGTTAACAAGTCAGGCGGCAAAGTTCTATGAGAAGGATATTCAAAAACTGGTCACTGGTCAAACGTTATGACAAGTGCCTCAATATTGAAGGAAATTATGTAGAAAAGTAGATTAAGGTACTGACTTTCATGTAAAAATAAAATTATTAAGATATCTTTGCACGTTTTTTATTAATTTCAAAACGGTACTTATTATACTTAAAGAACATCCCTCGTATATGCTAAGCCAATGTTAATTAAGTTTGGGTTCAATTTCAGCTGTAATTCAAAATGTTTTTGGCAAAAGCTTTCACTGCAATTTTCTCAAATGTGATGATTTTAATATTTGGGCCTTTTAGATGATGTATATGTATTTCATCTAAATAAAGTTTTGGTAAGCAGTACTGAAAAGATTTCGTCTGGTAAAGTAAAATGTATCACAGTAAAACTTTATTGTATATGACATTGGTGATTGTTTTTTTATTTTTTTGGAATTTCCACATTTCAATTATGCCATTATGTCTCTCAAAGGATGCTGAGGACCATAGTAAATCAAAATATGCTTGCTACTTCACATCATATGGACAGTTGCCGACATAATAATTCTCTCACTACCATTTCGTGCAAATGAAAGCATAAATTCAAATTTATACATTTTCTAGTAGAAAATAATGGCTTTAGCCCATAAAGTGAATGATAACAAATGCTTTTATCCGAAGCGATGCTGTGCTGCAAATGATGCTACAATTTTTACCCATTGCGCTCGAGATGAAAAATTTAATTGCATTTGGTGCCGAATGTATTTCCCTTGCTACTACCATAACAAGGATCTTTCTGGACATATATCTCATTTTTTTTGTTTTTTATGTAACGTTCACCAATCATTGCAATTGCTTTTTGTTGCACATGGAAGTCCATATATCTGATGGTCACAAAATAACGAGAGCAACATCGATTATTGCCGACGTTTTCAAATTTTAGACATTGTAACAAAAGAACATATAGAAGAAATAACGATATTCTTTTGATTAGCGTTCTGCCAGACGTTTATTGCGATTTTGAACTCAGCACGTCGTAAACAGCTCCAACAGAACACCAACCAACATACCTGCTGCCTGTAAATAGTGATTAATGAATAAATACAGACAGCGTAATGAACGCCATCTGTAGATACTTGCAGTTTAACAAGTAGGTCATTTAAAACAGAAACAAGAAAACTGTATATGAAACAAAAACTATTGGTAATATAAACAAATAAATGTGTAAAATCTAGAATTAAGGATCTACAAGGATTAAACTTTGCACATGTCTAAAACAGTATGATTTACATTCACTTTCCAATTAGGATAGCAAGTGGGTCCTTTTTTTTTATCAAGATAATCATAATAACCAACCATCCAATAATGCATTACATCTAATAGGTATAGGACGTTCTACCTAAAAATACAACCGAACTACCTTGTAAATAACCTACAATATATATTTGCATTCAATATTCTTGGACCACATTGAAAGAAAAATATTTGATAATAATACTAACAAACAAAAATTTTTATATTGGTATCGTTATGTTTTTTGTTTTACTGGAACGAATAGACAACTTCAATCATTTATCCAATTTATTAATAATATGCATCTTAACATAAAGTTCACCACAGAAGAAGAAGTTTGTAATAGCATTAATTTCCTAGATTTATGTATTTTTTAAGAAAACAATAGACACAATTTCAAAATATTTAGAAAACCATCACATACTGACACTACCATACATCAACACACCCTATCCAACATAAATTAGCAGCCTATCACTCTATACTTCATAGATTAGTCAATATACCCTTAAATAAAGAACATTTTGATATCGAACTCAATATAATAAAACAAATTGCAGTTAACAATGGTTATAAGGTTACATTAATAGAGAAATTATTAAATCAGAAATTACAGAAAAAAGCTTTAACACTAATTTACCCTCAACAGATTCATACTCAAACCCGTTGTAGAACCTTAACTTTTATAGGTAAACCTCCTGTTGTTATAAAAAAGTTTTTACAAGAACATGATATTAATGTAGCCTTAAAAACCAATAACAGTTTAAGCAGACATATTAAAAATAACAAAGACAAAACGAATAAAAAAAATAAAAGTGGAGTATACAAATTAAATTGCGGTACTTGCAATAAATTTTATATTGGCCTTACAGGTAGAAATTGTAAGACCAGAATTTCAGAACATAATAAGTCGTTCATTGATAAAAAACTAAATTCTAATTATGCCAATCATTTAATTGAAACTAACCACATTCCCAATTTTAATTATGAAATTTTACACATTTCGGAAAAAGGCCCGAAATAAAATGTATTGGAGTCATTAGAAATTAATAAACATAAGTCTTCTTTATTATTATTAAATGAACAATTAGATATTAACTTTTCTCCATTAATTAATTTAAACTTATAATTTTAATTATTTTAGTTATTGCATACTCATTTCATTGAATTTTTTCTATTGTTACATTGATTTTTTTCTATTGTTATATGTTTGTTTATTCCATCTCTCATTTTAGGTATTTACCTAAAAATTTTAATTGTAATATTTTTAGTCTTTGTATATTTTTATCTTATTGTATATTGTCCCCTGTTATATGTTTAATTTTTCCCCTCACTGTTTCTATCTGTCTATAAATACCCAATATTTATAGTTTGTACCACACTCAACCTGAAGAAGCTACTGTGTTAGCGAAACAATTGTTGTTGTCAAATAAATTTTGTTATTTTATTTTCGATGATGAGTAACTTTCACCAAGTAAAAGCCGATTCAATTTCATATATTTTAGAAAATACAAGAAATGTTAACAAACATGTTAAGTTGATAATAGTATGATTAATTTGTGACGTAGTAATATAAAGTAGAAAATGTTGCCTATGCACTATAGAACTAAGGGATAAGATGAGGTTACGGTATACAAGATCACCGTAATTAAAATGTAAACTTCTCTGCACCATCGACAGCGGTGCCTATCCAAGTTTGGACGGGTTCAACTAGTAGTAAATAACGTTTTTAATGTTTAATGTAGTGGGTTTATGAATTTCGTCGGAAGTTGGGCGCTGCATTCTAAAGTACTGCTCCGGAATGGGGAGGGGGCCGATCGCTTCCTACCGTGGATCTGCCCCTAAATTTAATAAAAATAACTAATATTCAAATACAAAAAGACAACTCGTATTATTTCAGGAACATCCCTATGTAATATGTTCAGTATAATGTGTATTTTGGAAAATGCAAAATGCAGATAAATATCAGAGCCTTTTGAATTGGAAAAATGGAAAATTGTACCTTAGGTAATATTCTTGGGAAAGTAGCTAACAGTAATTGATATCTTTTACTGCTTTAGTTATTTATTCGTTAAAGAGGATGTACCATCTGAAATACCACATCGTATGTCACGCTATGGGTGACTAATGATATCTTTTTTTAAATATTTATCAATATAGAGCATTAAGTAATTGATGAAGTTTAATAATGGGGTAATTTATTACCTTAGCGGTAAAATTTTCTCGAATATTTTATTTCCATGTCGTTGACTCGTCAATTAGATGATTATGAATAATTGAAAAGATTATGATACACTTGAAAAATATATTTTACTAGTCGTGTTCGATCATTGGTCATATGCACACTTCTGTTTATTTAAATATTTTTCAACTCCGAGGGCTAATACCCCTACCGGCATTAAATTACACTATTGATTCCGATGGATGAGACCCGATAGGTCGAAACCGGTCGTAGGATATGGCTTTCGGTTCGTTGTGCCTACTTGGTAGGACGCGTTCCAAATGTGAGATCTTTGGTCTTAATATTTAGACGAATAAGGATTTTAATTCTTTCTTTTTTGAATATGTTATTATTTTATTACGTTTGTTTTCTGAAATTTTCTGGATCAATATTTAGTCCTTGGGGTAAATTGTTTTATTATTTTAACCATTTTATCTGTAATCCTAATCAACTTTTCTATCTGTCTTTTATCTTTTTATCTATTTCTCTTTGGTAAACAAAAAATTACTCTTCTCATATTGGCTTTTAAAGCCGGGTGTCGTGTCTCAACCCCCAGCCAGTCGTCGGCGTGGGGGTAAAGTAATACCACGGTGCCGTTCAGAGTTTATTGTCTATAAAATATTTATATCCCGCCTGTTGGAAAGACACGATGTTTAAGGGTGAGTAATTCGAAGACGACAGGTGAATTTTCGTGGATAAATTAAATTCTAAAATATGTGTTTTTTCGAGATCCTCTAAAGCCCCAAGGAGTTTTTTCGCCTTGGTAAATAATTCCCGTTGTGCCGAAGCTTTTATGTCTAATGAGATACAGTGGAAGATGCGGTATTAAAAATCTAAACGCCCATGACAAGATAATGGATCCTGGGCAATGAAAGAATTACTGCTATCTAAATTAGTTTCTCGCAACGGAAACGGGTAACAATGCCGGCGATATTAACGGGGTAGTTTTCTCTTTTTTAAAAATTAATTTCATGCAAATAATAAAATTTGGTACAAAAAAGTAAATAACAATTTTGTAGCAAATTTTATTCAGATATATCGGATATGTCAAGCCACTAAAGTTTATAATTTAAAGTATATAATAGCGATTTTTAAGTCTATGGAGGAAGCAGTTGTTCTCTTCTGCTCCATTTTCCTACTCAAATTTTTCAATTATGTATCAAACGTAAAAAGAGATTTAGTGTTTTCGAGAAGGTTAAGATGTTTTATGATTTTATTTTTTTGAGAAATCTCTAGAATGAAGAATGATATTCTTCAAAGGCAGAGGCTCAACTATTTTCTTACTATCACCTTGCATTTAAAGAGATACTTGGATTTGTTCGATGATTTATTGATAGCGCTGATGAGATCTAACACATGGGCTGAAAAGTCCTGGGCCTGACACATAGATGGAGCTAGTTATATTGCATTCACCTCTTTTTCAGCTAGTACTAACCTTCTATTCATTAATTTGTGAGTAATTGTGCTAAGAGTGACATTATCTATCTACTTTTGTTATTTTCAAAACAACGGATCAAAAACAATTTAGTTCGTTGGTTTTAATTTTACACTGCTTCTTAATGGGAAAGAATATTGTTTAAGCGAAATTAATGGCTTGGAAAAGTGTTATGGATACTCCGCTCAATCGGAAAGAACCGAAACAAAATAAAACGTTGGTTTGCTGACTTCAAACGTGGTCGTAACATAGAGACACTGATGATGCAGAACGCAGTGAACACCAAAAAACCACTACCATAAAAAAAAATCCATAAAATCGTTTTGAATGATCGAAAAGTGAAATTGCGTGTGTTAGCTGACATCGTAAAGATATCAAAACAAAAAGATATCAAAAGGAAAGGTGTTGTACTCTGTTCAAAGTGGGTGCCGCATTTGCTTACTGTTGACCAAAAACAAGAACGTGCTGATGATTCTGAGGAGTGTTTGATCATATTTAAATATAACAAACCGGAATTTTTGCATGGATGTGTGACAACGGCTGAAACATGGATCCATCATTTCACTCTAAAATGATCGCCATCTAAGTGGACAAGTGGACAACAACTGGTGAACCTTGTCCAAAGCGCCGGAAAGTACAACAATCGGCTGGAAAGGTTATGGCCTCGGTATTTTGTGATGTGCATGGTATAATATTCATTGACTATCTTGAGAAGGGAAATACCATCAACAGTGAATATTAAATAGCATTATTAGCGTTATTGGAGCGTTTGCAAAAAACGACCGCATATGGCAAAGAAAAAAATTTTGTTTCATGATGATAACGCACCGTGTCACAAGTCAATAAAAACAATGGCAAAACTACATGACTACATGAATTGAACTTCGAATTGCTCCCACATCCACCGTATTGTCCAGATTTGGAGACTACTACCAGCGACTACTGGCTGTTGGCAGCCCTCAAAAAAATGCTCGCCGGCAAGAAATTTCGCTCCAATGAAGAGGTTATCGCTGAAGCTAAGGCCTATTTTGAGGTAAAAGATAAATTGTTCTACAAAAGAAGTATTGAAATGTTAGAGCAGCGCTGGTATGATTGTGTTGCTTTTGATTGAGATTACGTTGATGAATAAAGCCAATTTTGAACAAAAAAAAAACGTGTTTTCTTAGTTAGGCCCAGGACTTTTCAGCCCACGTGTTATATATAACAAAATCTTACAATAAACAACATCACTTGGCTTAAAATGCCTCTGAAATCAAAACAGGCTGCGTCGTTTTTCTTTGAGAATTGAAAAGAATGAATGTATATTTGTGTTACGGTTGTGGGAGATACATGAACCGTGTTTCATTTAAGAAATCATAACTCACTCTACATACATAGGCGTATACAAGTGTCTTTATACACCTGTCTGTGTTGTGTTGTTGGTGTTCGGAGGAACGGGTCCTAAGCGAGCACTAAGTTGCATTATCGGTTTCCGATATCGTTGCAGTTTCCGTAATAAAATTGCACATTCCGTCGTATCAAAGCGAACGTGAAAGATCAAAGACGCTCTGTCGATATATGGATCGGTCGTAGTTGCTTTACGGACTATCGGGCAAAAAGAGGAGGTGACGGTGGCGGAGATTCGGTGGAAGGGGTTGGTGGGCGAAACAGCGAAGCGCAAGTTCCTTTTCACTGAGAACAACAACCGATACGTTGCAGTGAATGCAGCAACATTGATGTATACATGTAAGTGTATACTTTACGTTCAGTATAAAGCAGATGAAGCAGTTTGTGAGTTTGTAGCCTCTTGGGTTTCTATCCAAATTAAATGCACCATCACCTCTGGCAACTGTCAATTACGAACTTACAAACAGAAATGCATAATCAGTTTATCAACCAGATCTTTGTGTTACTTACATATATTACTTATTACTTAAGAGAATTTAGAATTAAATTGTACATGTAAATACACGCAACACTACACGTACTAGCTACAGGGCGATTTAATTTTATTTTCTACAAATACAGAACTAAAATATTAAATGGAAAACACTTTTATAAGTTTCAAGTTTTTTATTTTTGTGAACCACAACGTTTCGCCACACTGTGGTTTCATCAGATTAATGAAGTATTTTACAATTCTTCAAGCCTTAAATACTAATTAACCTAAGAACAAAATTAGTGTGTGGTGGGAGAACAAAATTGTAAATTTAGCAATCGTGAATTGTTGACATCTGTTTGATTGTTTAAAAGTAAACCTAATCTATTGTAGTTATTTATTTCTAAAAATTCCAAGAGATTTAATTTTTGACTTTTATTGGATACATGCAAGACTTTAAAATTATCGTCAAATTTATGATTACTGCAAATTGCAGAGAATAACGGGTACAACAAAACAATTGTTACACACTTACTCAATAAAAAGATTTATAAGAAAACTTTAAAATCAATATACCCAACTTTATCAAAATTAAAAAACAATTTTAATGTATTTACATATCTAGGGAATATAACTTTAAAAATTAGTAAACATTTAAATGATCAATGCATTTCATTTAAAACAAATAATTCTTTAGGCTTATTAATTAGAGACGATAAAGATAAGTTAGACAAAAACTTTAAATCTGGTGTAGGTATATAAATTAAATTGCGGCAATTGTAACAATGTATATATAGGTCAAACCGGTAGGTCTTTTCAAGAACGTGTATAAGAGCATAAAAAGTCTTTTGAACTTAAAAAATGTAATTCGGCATATGCCGAACATCTTATAAACTGTAACCATAAATTTGACGATAATTTTAAAGTCTTGCATGTATCCAATAAAAGTCAAAAATTAAATCTCTTGGAATTTTTAGAAATAAATAACTACAATAGATTAGGTTTATTTTTAAACAATCAAAACACCTGATGAAGCCACAGTGTGGCGAAACGATTGTTGTGGTTCACAAAAATAAAAAACTTGAAACTTATAAAAGTGTTTTTCATTTAATATTTTAAAATGGAGTTTCAATACATATGTGCTAAAACAGTCAATAATATAGAACTACTTTTAGGCGGTACAATATTGACAACTATGTTAAAATTTTACATAAAAATAAAAACAGTAATAGACTTTTAGACTTAAAAACTTTGGAAATTATTAAATATATTTATTAAAAACAACATTGTAAACAACTAGATGGAAATGTATTTTAGCCATACACCTTTGGATATTTCTAATTTCTAGATTGTCAGGTATCACTCAGTATCTAGTATTTAGTTCGTGAACCGTTAGTAAACCGCGCCGGTGCCAAATTGTATACAGCTCCAACAGAACACCGACTAACAAAGGTCGTCCAAAATCAGTTTTTGATGTGACTTATAGTGAGATTGAGTCATCCTTGGAAGAAGATTTGTTCGTGTTGGATCCTGTATAATTTTACAGAAGCTCAAAATGATGCTCGTGTTAATCCCGGTGCATCAAAATTAGGTAACGAATCTTAGATGTATGCATATGAGCCCGAAACAAAACAGCAATCCAAGACGAGCCAAATCCGATTCGTGAGCGAAGCACTTCGAAGCAAATAATCACCTGATTCTTCGGAATAACTAAACATGTGGCAACCGTGGCGTTAGAGCAATGTAAAACGGTTAATTATGATCTGAATGATACACAACTATTTGTTTGCCAGAAGTGCTTGGTCAAATACGAGAAAGAAAGCAACATGTTCTCACACATCGGATGAAACAACCACCTATTTGACTATTTGATTGTTCGAAACGTCAAATTGATGAGTCATGCTCCGTATAGTCCCGATTTGTCACCAAATGACTTCTTCTTATTCCCGCATATCAAGAACAACTTGCGTGGCCAATGTTTTTCGGTACATGAAGCAGCCGTTCATGCATTCAAAAACAATGTTTTGGAGGACATCAATCGGAGTGAAAAAAGTGTTACAAAAATCTGTTCGAGCGCATGCAAAAGTGTATTGATCATCATGGATCTATTCTTTCTACGTTCACTTGATGGAAACTCATTTCAAATAATAGGTGAAATAAATAAAAACAAAGTTTCCACAAAATTGGTATATTCACACTTTACAATTGTTACGTCTAACGTAGGCTTCTTCAGAAGTAATAATACGCATTATATATTATACCAATTTTGTGGAAACTTTGTGTTTTTATTTATTTCACCTATTATTTGATCATCATGGAAAATACTTCGAAAAACAATAAAACCATTTTCGATAAAAATTACTGTCTTTTCATTATTAGGCTCAAAATATAAATAACCCGATATTAAATCAACTTCCTTTTGTGGAATACCTTAGGTTTGGTCAGTGTTTTATCGATGTTGTGCTGAGGAGATCTATTATAATAGGATCGAAATTGCGATATACATCTGATCATTTCTAAATATTCTTTATTGATTTGATTCAGTTGTCATGTATAATAACAGGATCATTTTTTACGCGAGAGTAGAAACCGTTTGTTTTGATTATCGCTTGGCAAAACAGGTATATACAGACGTACACATTTGAACTGTGACATGTATTGTGTGTATATAGTATAGTGTATGCATGTTCAGCAAGCTATACATTCTTGTTTAATATCCAATGCACCTAGGTCCGTAACTTACATTAGATCGTTCAACAAATTCCAATTACAATAACAACGTTTGATCGCAAGGGCGACGGGTAGGTATTTTGCCGAACACATGTTGGGAAACTGTAATAACATGTTATGGAAACCCATTTCCGTTCCGCATAATACAAGGCAAGTTAAAAATGTGTTTGCGATGTTTTTACAATGTAAGTTTTTCCTATCTGAATAACATTGGGATTTCAGCTTTAAATGATTAGTTCTTAATTCCCACCATACCAAACTATTTAAAAAAGGTGAAATTATAATATCTAGTAGCTATTTCGTAGATGTTTTTACAGGTTACATCCTTCTATAACACCACATCTGAAATGTTTCTAACATTATCTCTTTCTCCGCAATTATCTTTAGTATAATTATTTCTCTATAAATTGTATTGAATTAGCGGATACTTGTTGGAAGTCTAACATATTGAAATAAACACGCAGTTGACAACTTTTTGAAAGATTTATATAGGTCAGACGGGAAGAAATATTAGAATTCGTTTGAACGAACATTTTAGATCATTTAGAAACAAAAAAACCGATTCTAACTATGCCATGCACCATCTTATTTATAGATATCTACTCTTAGGTAGTTTGTACTTCTGAAGAAGACACAGTGTTGGCGAAACACGTGTCAAGTTTATTTAATAAATTGTGGAAGTTATCAACTGTGTGTTTATTTCAATATTTCTCTACAATTAAGTTTTTTCTGGAACTGTCGTTTTTTTCTTTTTTTTTGAGTATTAAATAGGGGCGGCAAATAGAGTTTTTGTTCCCCTTTACCACACATATACATGTATTCGTATTTGAATATCTGTGCATCACGAAATATTGCATGCTGAATAGCGTAGCAGTCTTCTGGGGTTCCCCTAGCTAATGGTAAGCGATGTTTTCAGGGTTATCATCGCTCGTCAATATTTAATCACCTTCAATACACGTTTATTATTTCTCCCGTATACCATCACGTTCTATGTTATGGCAAATAAAAGAATAAATTATGACACACAACACTCCATTACACGTCAATGTGACAATTATCAATGTACAAATTTCTTACGATTATTAGTGTCTAATGTAAATATTAATGACCTCTGTATTTGTACAGCAGTCAGGCACCAGAGAGAAAAGCTAAAATGTCCAGCATTTGGAAGTGTTGCAAGAAAATGTTCAAAACCCGTTTTTATTAACTAAAAGCCTGTGAATTTCATTAAACTCTGACAAATAATGATATTATAAATATATTATTTATTAATAATAATAATTAATTTCTAAAATAAAAGTAGCCTAAGTTACTCCTTATTACACTAGCTATCTGCCAGTGAAAGTCCCGTCAAAATCGGTACAGCCGTTTTGGAGATTAGCCAGAACAAACAGACAGACAGACAAAATTTTCAAAAAATGTTATTTTGGTAAAGTATCGTGTATACATCCATATGCATTTAGTAAAAAGTGGTCATTTTAATATCATAAACAGACACTCCAATTTTATTTATATGTATAGATGAAATTCGCAGCGTAGAGGTGTTTAACGCTTAGATACCATTAAAAAAATATATATTTATAAATATCTACTCTTAGGTAGTTTTAATTAAATTTTGTACTTCTGAAGAAGCCACAGTGTTGGCGAAATACGTATTAAGTTTATTTAATAAATTGTGGAAGTGTGTTTATTTCAAAATTAAAATAAATTCGAGCTGTATTTTATTTAGCCTAAGGATTCCGCCAATTGCTATCAATTACATTTAAGTACGCTCAACATGTCAAAAGATTAGTGATTTGGAATTAAAAACTAGGCTAATTAGTTAATTCATTCTTTTGTTGTTTTATCATGTGCTATCGATTTCCTTTACAAATCTACTTACGCTGGCACCACAGATTTTATTAGTTAATCAGTAGATTAGATATTAGAAATAGTGATAATAATAGGATAGAATAAATAAAACAATTCAATTCGTTTTTGAGCAAAAATTCAAACGAAAATTGCGATTTTTATTTAACGTATTTCCTTCTAATTTATAACGTACAATTACTTTTCTTTTAATAAATAAATATCAGGAAATATTCTTAATTAAATAAATCGACAATACAGCTTAATTTTGTGCGCTTTCAGGACAAATTAATTCCATCAATCGCAGCTGGAGAAATCAATATTACTCGGTTAATTAATTAATTAAATATCAGAGACGCTGTGTTGGCTGCTCAGACTGATACCTACCTAATGATATTGGTAACAGATTGGTCTACTTTCTGGATTATTCACAACAAATTCGGTATGCAGTAAACAAACTTTACCATTACAAATAAATGTTAGTAAATACAGAGATTTCCCAATCTAAAAATTAATAAAAGTAATTATGTGCAGCTATGTCCCATTCATTTATTTACTAACAAAATACTTAAAAAACAAGGAATTGTTTAGAAATATATTCGTTGCTCAGCAGTTTGTGACACATTAGTACTAATTGGTTGAAAAAAAATAAAAACATATGTTTAGACGCGAACTGATTTTTCTAAAAAACCAAAAAAAGTTGGAAAAATTCAACTTAAAGCTGCACTGTTTTGCTGCAGTAACTTCAAAAACGAATTTATATACAAAAATACTTAATAAATAAATGAGAACAACCAAGCTGCGTTTTACAGAATCTCAAGGTAACTTATTTAACTTTGATACATTCTCCTTAACGTTTTCGTAAAAACTTTGTTTGTGTTTCATTCCCACCAGCAGCTCGTGCTGGTGGGCGGGCAGTCCCTCCGATCCACACCGTAGTGCAAAGCCGGAAGGTAGGGCGTAAGGCCCTCTTCAGCCTCCTTTCAGAAATCGTAGGAATGGGTGGGTGGTGTGGTTAGGGAGAGAAAGATGAGACGGACGAAATGAATATTATCTGTGGAATATTACTGCCCCAGCATTTGCCTAAATGATCCAAGGAAAGCACAGAAAACTTAGACCAGAGCAGCCGGACCCAGGTTCGAACCGGTGACCTCCAGAATGCTAAGGGGCTGGTGGGAGGAGGGTGTAAGGCAAACCCACCTGGCGGTCAAGAACCGCATTACTTGCTCTTACCGGCTCAAATGTTTAGGGTCCTAAACCATACTATTTGTACTATTTTAACATTTCAAGAAGTAAATTTGACTACAAGAATTAAAATCTGCTAACAATAGCATTAAAATAGCAAAATAAAACACCCTAATTAAATGGGATACAAAACAACATACCTAAACGGTTATTGAATCAGAAAATCATTTTAATTGCAAGATGTTATCTCTTGGTGAACCATTATACCCGAACTAAAATGGAAAACTCTTGAATAATTAACAACTTCTTAATTAGTTACGTAATCAGAAGGATGTCAAGGACAGTGTAAACTATAAAGAAAGTATCTTTGAGGATTGATGGCCGTCAGTTTAAAGTTTTCCTCCCTCGATGAACTCCCAGTTGGAGTTTATCTATAACCAACGTGTTGCTAGTACCTGTGGCCGACATCTTCGCTGTTTTAAATAAACAGAATATCGTAATTTTACAAACGGAACTGTATAACAAAAACACCCCCCCCCCCCCGTTGTGTAATTTTGGTAAAACCCCAAAACCAGGTATAAATTAGAATAGAACCCATTATAACTTTAGTATATTTTTGTTGTACTCTTGATAATGACCAAATTTCGTCGAAGCAATATTGTCGAGTTGATAATAAATTTTGTGAAAAATAACCAAGTGTTTGTTTTTAACCACTTATTTGCTTTTTCACAATGAATGCACAGTACAAGACTTAAACAAGTATTCAAACTGGACGACGGATTCGAATAGCAAAGTTAGCATTTTGCGTTATTATTCATACAATTTAGTTAGCTGTGTCAATTGTTTACGCGAATGCAATTGCAATATGAAGTTTGCAATAAATAGTTCTAGTCTTATGACGTTATGACAGACATTAACTAAACGTAAGAATGATTTGTTTGGCTCTGAATTATTGAAAACCGGTAATTTTGCTACAAGTTAGTTCAAGTTAGTTCTTGACTGTTTGTTTTGCGGCTTTTATATGAAACGATGTCATGTTTAAAACTGCTGTCAGAAGTTGTTTCGAAGTTTAATTCTAATTGTAAGCGAGTTGCACGCACGGGAAACAACCAACTTCCCTCCTATGGGGAATGATAACGCTTTCGAAGAAAATTGTTGTTGCCTCAATACGCAAATTGGCTAACGTGCATAAAAACCGTGTAATTCCTGTTATTATTCTCATAAATGCTATAATGACAAATTTATTCACCCGCTCCGTTTACCCCAAAGCTATCCTAATTCGGGGTACATATTCTAGAATGCAACGAATTTTAAACTAAACTAAACAAATTCAGTTTCGGACTTGCCTAAAGAGGTTTGGGATAACTATTGTTATGTTCCCTTAAACGGATATTAAAGTATCTCCTACTTTGGCTTACATACTCCACAAGCATAAACTATTGATAGTAATTCAGTGTTTAGGGCACGAGACACAACGTAGTGTGCCAGGTGGGAGAGGGGATGTGTTTTAGTGAACGAAAATAGTGTGCTAGAAACACATGGGGTGGGAGAGGGAATCTGTTTTAGTGAACGAAAATAGTGTGCTAGGAACACATGGGGTAGGAGATGGGATGTGTTTTAGTGAACGAAAATGTCATGTTTGACAACCCATTTAATTTCAACTTTTTAGTATATTTTGGGTTACATTAGGTTAGGTTAAGTTAGGTTGCTACATTGAATATAAAAATAGTAGAAGTTAATAAAACTAATTTAAAAACTTTACTAGTAAACAATAAAGATAAAACAGACTTTAATTGTAAAGGTGGTGTCTACGAAATAAATTGTAACCAGTGCGATGCTATATATATACATATAGGCCAATGTGGAAGAGCCTTAAAACATAGAATAAAAGAACATGTAAATAGCATAAAAGAACATGTAAATTCTACGGGCTTTTCCGAACAATGTAATATCAACAGGCATACATTAAACTTAGATAACATTAAATTAATTCACGTCGGACAAAAAAGCAAAAGATTAAATTTACTCGAAAATCTTGAAATTAAAAAAGCTTCATCGGATGGAAAAAATGTAGTAAATAACCAGAAAGAATTGTGCTCAAATAATACACCCTTACTGTTACCTAGAATACAATAGCTTTATTATGAGTTGATATTTTGATTTTCGAAAATTCCACATAGGCTAATTAGTTGTTACAAATACGTTTATGTATGTATATTTGTACATCTTGTCAATAGGTATTTAACCGGTTAATTTTAACTTTAAAATTTAGTTTGTTTACCTACTCTTTGATAATGACAGTCTCGCGAACAATTGTAAAAGGTTTTCTTTAAATACATTGTTGAAACTTTTCATATTATTTTAATTTTTTTATTAAATGTTAGTCCTTTAGTATATTTTAGAATACATTAGGTTAGATCGTATTATGTTAGGTAAGGCCAGGCGATTATGGCCTTACTACATATATTTATTTTAGTATATTTTGGAAAATATTAGGTTAGGTTAGGTTAAGTTTTGTAATGTTAGGTAAGGCTACGTAATTTTAACCTTACTTTTGTTTTTAAAAATTTCTCTCTATAACATATTCGTACATATACTGTTGGTGAGGTAGTTCGGGTTAGGTTAGGTTAGGACAGAATATGTTATGTTAGGTTAGGTTAGGTTAAGGTTAGACTAGTTTCTTATAATCTTATCACATGTATACTATCAGAAATAAATATGTCACAAGCCCTTCGAGAGAGGGACCTAAATACTGAACCGCAGCCAAACTATCAACACACCCTCAACCTATTCGCTTAAGGTTATAACACCAAATTCATAGTATACCTGCATTGCAATACAATCTGCGTACATGTTAGTTAGCCACTTTTAAAAGATGAGCTATTTTTAGAAACGCCTAGGCGGAATTGAATGTAGCAATTAATTCAATTTATCATCGACTTTTAATAATATTTTCTGTTGACGATTTCCAGGAATTACTGTTCATTCATTATCAGTTAGTTGCGAGTGATATTATCACAGAAAAATCGCAATGAATACATAACATAGATGCACTTACCTGCGTATATGTGAAATTCAGACTTTTAATTCAATTGTTATATATGCATATTCACGGGGTAATAAACAAAGCGATATTAATGAAAATGTCATATGCAGAGCGGTCCATTTATGCGTAAATATACGCAAAGCTCTTTAACGCTTCGACCATTAAATACACAACGTTCGGTAGACAAAAATGATAGAGAATGTGCATCGGGAATGGGCGACAGACAAAGAAGGAAATAGAGCAAATTTGCATGTGCGCTACATTTAAATTTTAAATCTCGTGCTTTGTTCGTTTCGATAATTTATTTTAAAAAGTGCGACGGACACAGTGGGTCCACGTGCTTGCATTTTATTGTATGTATATATATATATTATATGAAATTACGCGCGCGAACACTCGAAAATAAAAGTCAGGACCCGCAATGCACTTCATGTATTCTACATGCATTTTTCCAGAATACTAATGAACAACCTGATTAATGCTGACACTTGACATCGTTAAAGCCCATTTGAATTGCAATCAATTTAAACGCACGTTTCCGTAAAGCACTTAGAAAAAAACTAATGTGCTCATTTTTTCCTTTGCAGAAAACTGTTTTCGACGTCCGATTCATTAATGCTATGTACGAAGAAAATTAAATGACTGTATCTATCGTAGATACAATCGTCTTTTTCAATAGGAAATGTAAATCATAGAGGTTATCGCTTAATAACATTATTGTGCTTATTAAACAGTGAAAATTTTGCAGGTTTTAGTCCTTCTTGGTTTTCTTTTGTTGTTTTTGTTTTATCTCTTTGCATATAGAAAACTTTGCCATGGTTGTAAATTTGATTTTTTTAATTTTTTTACATTTGTAAAAGTGTTATTGTTTTTTACGTTCGAAACATTCAAATTATTGCTTCGAACTTTTTGTACAATTGTACCTTATATTATTATTAGAAGGACCATAGAAAACTCCGAGTTTTAGATATAACGAATTTATTATACAAATTACAATTACGAACTATTGAAACTTATTATAACTATTACGAATTGAATTTTATTTGTGTCTTATGAAAATTACCAATATCAAGTTACTCTCAAGGCGTCTACAAAGAACTATTAAATCGAACTTAAATTTTTGTAAAGTAGATTCTGAAATCAACAAATTATCCCTCCCAACAACAAGGTTATTGATTAGGTAATTACTGATGCACAATATGATAACAATGGGACAAACCCTAATCTGTGCTTCTACGAATTTGCCTACGTGACCGTAGATTTCTATAAGTACAATAACAATATAAGCCAATCCCAATAAACCTTACACTAAAAGTATAATATTGTAACGAGTGCGTGTTTGCTTGTGTGCGTTCGAGTACCCATGTATGAGAGAGAGCCGGTCGCAGCCGAGCCGCGACGTGTATGTATATCGTAACTGCAAGTCTGTGCGTAATACTCTGAGGACATGTTAGTGTATTTGTGTTTCGCGGAAACTTGAAAATGGTCCCGACTTTTCTATGTTTCTCGGGAGTGTTCCAGAAATTTAACGGAACAGTATATAAGCAGAAAGACGATCGCCGAGTTCAGTTTAGTTAAGTTCAGAGTTCAGATATAAATTGATGGTCGTGAAGAGTGTAGATATAAATTGATGGTCGTGAAGAGTGTAGATATAAATAGAAAAGTGAGAAGAAACTGTACATAAATAAATAGTGTAATTGGTGGTAGTAAAGTAAAGTTAATTAATATTGGTATAAATAAATTGTTGTTTCCTGTTTAAAAGTCTTCGAGTTTTGATTGTCGAACCCCCGAACGTTACAATATAGTACCAAAATGTTTTTGGCATAAAATTCCTGTGTCAGCATTTCACAAAATAATGTTCGTGTTCCTTAACAATCATTCTGGAAATATTTTTTTTCTTATCTTCAGTCTAACTTTTACCTATTTTGTACTCTTCTTCACATCTCTTAAGAAAATGTCTAAAAATTTCTAATCATACTAACTTATCTGCACATTCCTAATTTCACTTTTATTTTATTTAATTTTATCAGTTTCTCCTTTTGATTTCATTCTATTCTTTTTAACTTCTTTACAAATCCTTTCCGAACCTTTCCTAGTTAGGTGTTATTCGAATCTTGACGGTCGTACCCTTTTTAGAATTCTGCCCATTTTCACTTTTTTACTCCTTAGCCACGGTCAGTTTCCATAAATTCCTTACTTCCAATAAAGCCAAACTAAATTTCTTAGGAATTATTCTTCTACTTCTTTCATTCCAATAACATTCATAAAAACCCTTTAAACTAAACATTAATAATGAAATATTAGAATAATTTTTAGTAGGGGCAAATTGTTAAATACATTAATGCGATATTAATTATTGAATTAATTTAAATAAGCAATCATTTTCAAATTTCCAACCATACGTGAGGACAGAAGTGATTTGTTTTTATTAAAAGCGGCGGAGATTGCAATAAAGTATATATTGGGCAGACTGGAAGAACAATCAAACAACGAATAAGGGAGCATATAAACAGTTGCGAATCCGCAAAAACAGACTCCAGTTATGCAGAACATCTGATAAATTACAAACATAAAATAAATCCTGAGTACGATATATTGCATGTTATCAACAAAAGCAAAAAACTAAATTTGCTAGATTCATTAGAAATAAATAAACATAATAAATTAAAAATTCTATTAAATGACCAAATAGAATTAAACCTAAATTTTCCCACCACTTCTCTTTCTAACACATAGACGATATTGTCATTTAATTGTATCATTTCTTCATCCACCTGATGAAGCCACAATGTGGTGAAACTACAGTTGTGGAACTATAAATATAAATTTTGAAACTCAAAAACATAAAAGCGTCTCAATTGCGGTCCTGTGCACATTGTTCTATGTCTCTATCCTAACTTATGTTACTAAATATTGATAAAATTTCTAATCTTCGTCTATATAATAACGTTAGAAACACCGGAATTCTATTATCATTAAAACAATAATATTTGTAGAGGACTTTTAAGCGTATTCAATATTTAAGCACATAATTACATTAAACATTTAGTAAACAAAAGGAGTCCAAATGACTTTGTAAATGTTTTAAAAGCACGTCTCGCATTTTTTTCATAATTTTTACTTTTGCATCTAACCACCTCCTTTCTATTCTTTGAAATGAAATGAATATAATGTAAAATACAATAAAGAGTTCGTACCAAATTTAAAATTTCCGAGAAACTATTGCTTGAAATGCAACAGTTAGTGTTAGGTTGTATTATATTAATTATACTATTTTTAGTACCTATATTATGTAAATAATTGGTATTTTCATAATTCAAGACAAATAATTTACTCAGGTAGAGCGCCCCGTAGAGCGTGTCTTTTATTTTTCATATTTTATTTTTAAAATGTATATGCCTTCATGGATCTCCTCAGGATTTTGAATTGGATGATGATGTAATTATAATAATCTCATCTCTGACGTACGTACCTGTAACATTTCCTCCCATTATCAATATTCATATTTTCCTGTTTTAGTTTCGCTTCGTTGTATTTGCGTATATTATTTCAAGTGAATTTTTAATGCAATATAATGCTTCAATGACACTTTAAAACTGATAAAATAAAAATTCTATTTCAGTAAATTTGCCAAATGCATCAGCTTTTATTATTTATAAACGACCAGTAAAAGCACGTCTGAAAAAGCCCGTCTACAAAATTTACAAACAATTAAGTACCCTTGAGTACTTAAAAGCAAGTAGCACGAGAATTTTGCAGTACGGAAACTAAAATACTTGACAAATTTAAATAAAACAAGTCGAGCTAGTACATACAGTACGTAGTTCAGACGTAAAATACAAACACATTAAGAACTCTATTAAACATGAGTTTAACGGGCTTTTTCCAATTTTAAACGAAATTGGTTTTACGGTCGCAGACGTCGTCATCCGTTGTCGATATTGTCGAATGCGCAAAATCGAAAGTTCTCGCATTAAAACCGAAAGTTTTCTACTAACTGATTTTCGACTGCAATTACTCGAACCTTTCAGCGAACCAGTTTCGTATTAATTGCACATAAAGACAGGAATAACCTTTTATGGCTACCGCGCCAAACAGGACTCCGCGTTTGAACAGTAAACGACAATTTTTATATTTCTTTTTATGTTCGTGACTAAAGCAACAAATATGCCGAACCTTTACCTGCCATTAAAACTCACAAATATCGCGTAACTATTTTAATAATTAATAGACAATGGTAGAAAACGAAAATGTATGAATACAACACCTATAAGAAATTAATAATATATAAGGCGGATTAAACAGTTCGTGGGCTGTCCCATAGATGGCGCTACTAGTATCAAATCCATTAGACTTTTAGTTAGCCTTAACCTTCAAAAGACGCGTGTATAAATTTGACAGCTGTTACACTATTAGTATCTGAGTTATAGCATTTTTAGTGAAAGAACTTTTGTTACTCTGAAAAAATGGATAAAAAGGAATTTCGTGTGTTAATGAACATTGCTTTTTGGTGAGAAAGAATACTGTTGAAACCAAGGCTTGGCTTTATAAACAAGTGAAGTTCACTGAAATAGCTGAGACCCGACCCTAAAGATATCAAAGGAACGTGTTGGAAAGCTCTGTACAAAGTGGGTGCCGCGCTAGCTCACAATCTACCAAAAACTACAACGGATTGATGATTCTAAGCAATGTTTGGAGCTGTTCAATCGTAATAAATTCGAATTTTTGCGTCGATATATGACAATGAATGAAACATGGATCCATCATTTGACACCGTACTCCAATCGACAGATTAACAGTCAGCCGAGTGGACTGCACGTGATGAACCGACTCCAAAAGCGTGGAAAGACGCAAAAGTCGGCTGGCAATGTTATGGAATCAGTATTCTGGAATGCTCACGGTATAATTTTAATTGTCTATCTTAAAAAGAGGAAAACCATAAACAGTGACTATTACGTAGCGTTATAGGGGCGTTTAAAAGACGAAATTACGGAAAAGCGGCCTCATTTGAAGAAAAAGAAAGTGCTGTTTCATCAAGACAATGCACCCTGTTACAAATCAATGAAATCGATGGCAAAATTCCATGAATTGGGTTTCGAATTGCTTCCGCATCCACCGTACTATCCAGATGTGGCCCCCAGCGACTTTTTTCTGTTCTCAGACCTCAAGAGGATGTTGACTGCTCGCTGGACAGAAATTTCGCTCCGATGAAGAGGTAATCACCGACACTGAAACTTATTTTGAGGCTAAAGACAAATGGTATTATAAAAATGGTATCTAAATTTGTATGACCGCTATAATCGTTGTATCGCCCTCGAAGGGAACTATATTGATCAATAAAATCAAATTCTATCAAAAAAAATATTTTTTTCTGTTAGCCTACGAACTTTTCAGTCCGCCTTTCAAACCACAGCCGAACCAAAGTACCAATTCAATAATTCTGTTTAAAATACAGACTAACATTTGATGTAAATAAGAAATGATCCTAAACAATCAAGCCAACAAATTTTGCAAACTGGTAATAAAAAGCGAAGACAAACTGTATTCTGATCGATTGTTGCCACTATACAAACGCATACATGTATCTGTCTAAGTTTATGTAAATTTGCGTAAGTGTAAGTAAACAAAATTGAAAACGAGCAGTTATTTATTCGACGGAGCGAATGCTCCAGGCTCTGCTGGAATTTTCAGACCGGAATACAATCCACATAATTCAGATGTTTACCCCTGTTATGACAACTGGTCAGGGAATGAAAGGGGACACACGTGACCGTATCAGATCAGATCGCACACATTCAGGAACGTGTCGACACACAATTGCCTCAATGAAGTTCACCGTTAGATACAGGAAATGACCGATAACAAACGGGGATTTCCCGGATTTTAAAACACGTGATCTCGTTTTTATCGATAAGTAAATTAAATGAAGATATCTGCAGTGGAATAGTTAATTAACTATCTCCATGCATCTACATTATAATGTTTAACAATCAATAACAGGAAGTATAGAGTAAATCAATAAAATTGGACTTTTGTTGTTTTTGGAGATCCCTAAAATTTTATTAAGTTGTGGTCTGTGCAAATAGATACGAGGCATGTTTTTTTAAGTAAGTACCGTTTTGGAATTCTGCCGCCGCAGCGCTGCGGTCAGCGTTCTGCGAATGCGCACTGAGTACCTACATCTCTCACCTACGCACTAACGCCATTACAGTTTGATTCGCCCTTGTTTCCGTTGTTGACTGAGTGTTTAAGATGCCTCCGATAATCGTGAGTCCCGCCGACTGTGAAGTCCGGAATCTTAATTGTAAGCAATATTAATAAGAGTCTTCAGATCAATATATATATGAAAAGGATATCTCCACCTTCAAATATATATATTTACCCTTGAAAACACCCTCTAGTAGATATATATAAAGAACGTATTTTTTGGAGGGATTTTTGTTTGGAGTATCATTTTCTTTTTTATTTTTAATATTAGGAATCTTTGGAAGGCTACCTTCCGGTAATAGTTTAGAATGTCCTGATTTGAAATTTAATCTTTTCCCATTTCTGGATAAATTAGTTTGGTCTGCGAAAAAGTAGTAATCCTGAAGAAACGGGAAAAGCATTTTTTCCATATAAAATATAATCGGTATAACAGATCCTTAATATGTCCTTTAATAAAACGTTTAACGACGAATGAATTGACAGATCGTCGTCTTTCATTAGAGCTCGTTAATTAAATTCAGCTACAGACGTTTCGTGACAAAAATGACAACGTTTTCTTTCAAAAATATCTCATTAATAGTGAGGCCAACTTGATCGATGAGATATTGGTCTCGGAGTACTTTGATATACGATTTCTCGAGAGGCGTGACAAGCGTTTCTGACAAATCTAACAACTCTTCGTCTTTTAATCGACAAAACAAGAATTTGAAGGAAGATGAAGATAGCAAACAAACTATTCAACTTAATGTAATATAGACACAATTAATTATAATGAATCATGCTAATAATTTAATTAATCTACTGTGAACCTTGAACTACGTAATTTATAATAGTAGTAAGCTTTTCTAGAAGAAATCATTTTAACATCAATTATTAGTCATAACATTAATAATAATGGTGACAAAACTAAAAATCAATAATCTATAAAAGAGATATCATCGCTTTATTTAATAGGTAAAATAAGAGGATACGTGTGATAATAATGGATTATTAATTGAACTATAGGGTAGCTTGTAAATAATAATTGAAATGGTTTAATTAAGTAATGTAAAACTTTAGGTATTGAAAATTTAGGATGGAAAATATAAAATAAGATTCATCATTCATCAGTTAAATACAGAAGCTACAAAGGACAATTAAACAATGCAAGGTAAAGAAAATGTAGAAATAAAAGAAGTAATGTTAAAATTAAAAGGCAAAAATGATACAAGCTATAGATCTAAATAATGCAACCGCGAAAATAATGTTTACTTAGAAAAAAATCCAATGCAGTAATTTTTTTAAATATTTTTAGAAATATGTTTACGATGGTCCTTTTTAAAGGCAATGTAAAGTTTAGAAGTTGTCACTTATTACATTGTCGTGTTTATTAAATTGTATAAAATAAAAATTAAAGAACTCTGTTAAACGTTTCAATTTTTGTTTATTTAACACTCTACAATTGTTTCGACTTTCGAAGTCTTTGTCAAGAGTAACATTTATTTACTAAGGGTAGGTGTATTCTGTTAGTGTTTATAAATAAGACGGTAACATTACAGAATAGGGGCAGGTACAAAACCAGGTATTTCGAAAAAAAAAAAAAAAACAGATTAAATTGTGAACTGGTGTTGTCCTTCGGGTGTACAGGCCGTCGTAGTCTACGACCAACAGCGAAAATGTATAGACTTCTGAAGAAGCTCGCCACTCGCGCTAGCGAAACGTTAGAAAGCAATTCCAACCGACGACGGCCTGTACACCCGAAGAAGGACAACACCAGTTCATCAACTGGCCGCGAAAGCCTTAATCAATTTGTCAAATTAAATTGTGTCTCTCAAATATTGGTCAATAACCGGGGTATCTTTAAATTCTGATTTATCGTTGGTAATTTTTAGATTATTTTTAAAGGCTTTTTTAATTTCGTATTGTTCCAAACAGTTTAAACGTTGTCCTGAATTTTAAACTTTTTACTATCTATTTTCTGATTGTATTCTATACAGTGTGAACTTATTCCTATGGGTGTTTTTCTATTTTTGATATCTTTGGTATGATCAGGAATCTGGACAGGTACAGATACATATCTTAATAACTTCAACAATAGGATCAAATTCTAAATAATTGTAGTGTTAAATAAACAAAAACTGAAACATAAATATAAATATAAATATGGAATCAACAGACAACTACTCCGAGGGCTAATACCCCTACCGGCATTGAATTACACTGTTGATTCCAATGGACTCCTAGACGAAAATATAACATTCAAAATAGAAGGATTTTAATTCCTTCTTTTTTGAAAAATTGAAACATTTAAAAGCGTTCTTTGTGTTTAACTTAATATTTATTTTAAAAGATGTTTCATAAATACCCCACCGCAAATTTAGTTGATATTATTAAATTGTACAAAATTTGTAATTTTCTTAGTGGTCGAAAAAGAGAAAAGAAAAATAGTCCTCCAGTAGGAATAACGAAGGAAACTGTGACAAGTAAATGATTAAAGGAGTTTAAAGAGACTCATTCATAATTATCACAAACTGTTTTTGTTAGGCTCGACACGTGTTTCCCCCATTTTGTTTGTGTGTATTATCAACGCCAAACTGAGTATTTTCTGATAAAAGTCTTGAAATTCAGGTGCATAAGTAATTTAAGTTGTTAATCCCAAGATTCAATAGGGGTGGTTCGATGGTACGTGTTGGTCAGAGCAATTTTTCCTGTTTGCCGTTTCCAATTACTATTCGTATTCCTGGTCCCGTATTAATTAGATTTAATTCCCTATCCACCCAGTGCACTGCGATCTTTCAATTTCGATAGACGCATATCGCAAACGTTTGTCTGGAACAGACGAGACGTTGCGTAGGGCGTTGGGGACGAGGACGGCATGCAACAGGGGTGGTTTTTGAAGGGCGATAGATCGGAAGACCGAAGTTTCGGCAGGGCTAGACGTAGAAATCACGTAATCGCCGTGCCCCGGGGAAATTACCGGCCGGATTTATTTTTGAAACCTCGCTAATATGTTATCGACAGTGTAAAATGAAAGTTCCGACAAAGACACCGCGTCTTTTTCAACTTCGATGGCTTCCAAAGCCACCAGATCACTACTGAGACTGGCAACAAAAGATAGAAAACGAGTTTCCAGATTAGAGTTTGAAACTCCGCCACGCTGCGACAGAAACAAATGGACCGCACAGGATGGTTTTGTTATGTTACTATTCTGATTCAGTATTTTCATTTGTACTCCATTCACAATAATGAACTGTCCCGATTCTGGAGTTATTCTTACCTTTGAACCAATAAATTGAAGAAACCGACAATTTATTCGATATTGAAAATCTTACCACTGCTTGGAATAGAAGGTGATTAATTTATGTTACTGACCTGAAACAAAAAGAAAAAACAACTTATAAATATACAATATTGCTTCATTTTTAGTTAAAAAAATATGTAAATTATTACTAATACAGAAGACTCTGTAGGAAGTAGATTAATAAGAACCACTAAAAAATTACTGCTATATGTCAGACGGGTATTGTATCTTGATTGAATCTTTGTTATATTATGTAGTACCTACAGAGTTATATTTTCAAAAATGTCCATCAAAAACACGTTCCACTTCTCCTTAAATGTGAAATGCTAATACGATAGTTATAATTTAAATAGAATTATCAGAAGTTCATTTAAAATTTACGAAGAAATAAAAAAATCATCAGTTCAATTAAGTACTGAATAATTGATACAGTTAGTAACAACAAAATTTCCTAAAATTTTCGTGAACTGCTTGTCAAGATTGTATGCATGCACTGTGGTATTAGCTATGTTAGATATACTTCATAGAACTATAATACGAGGCATGTTTTTTAAGTAAGTACCGTTTTGAAATTAATAAAAAACGTGCAAAGATATCTTAATAATTTTATTTTTCCATGAAAGCATGTACCTTAATTTACTTTTCTACATAATTTCCTTCAATATTGAGGCACTTGTCATAACGTTTGACAATTTCAATTTCAAACCGGTATTTACTTAAAAAACATGCCTCGTAATTGTGTATAATTAGAACACTGGTCTCGGCTGGATATGACTGATAGTGATAGTCAACGTTAATAGTTAAAGAATGACAAACAGCTGCAGTTTTCTATTTATGTATCATTATTCTAAAAGCTGATAGAACTAACAAGTTTTCTTCCCCACTCTATTTTTCCTTGATTTTACGCTTAAAGAGAAGAGTCACTGTGACATTTACGCTACGGAGGATATCTTCCTTCACTTTATCCGCCATCTATTTCCAGTAACGGACTTAAATTTATAGAAATTGAATAAGGGGTAGCTTTTGTTATCCTAACAAGCATTTATGTCCCCCCGAAACCGTTTCATGGGAGAGACGACGTCTAGCGCCGTGATGGTCACGTCAAGTAGATGTCCTATCTAGGGGATGCTCGAGGGACAGGTGTACGGATGCGGTTGGGGTTGAGGAGCATCCGTTTGTCAAGTGTCAGGTTGCAGTTGCGATTGCCTGGAATTGGAGAGAGAGAGAGAGAGAGAGAGAGAGAATCGAAGCAACGAGACGTCGAGCGTCGCTGTAGCCGTTGCATCGTTGATATACACAGGCCGCAGCACTTAGCAGACGTCAAGGTTCATTCTTAACTTACAACGCCATTACTCTAGGCAGTGTCCCGAAGCGATGCTAATCACGTAGGCGAGGTGCATGGGCCGACACCGGCGACGCCGCGCCGGCAGACGCGACACGACGCGACGCGACGCGGCGACAGAGAAGACCGCTCATGGCACTCCGGGACCGAATAATTAACAATGGATGCGCGTCTGACGATGGGATGGAGGAGAAAAAGGACAGTGGAATGAGTGATGGCGAAGTTTCCGGAATGTCTTTCTTTAATTACGAGCAGAAAATGAGAGAATGGATGGGAAAGCTTCATGCACTGACTGAATTTCCTTCCCGCTACAATTTCTTTTAGATTTTCTTTCTTCGGAAATGAAGTATTTGAGTAGGAACTGAAAATTAGCAAATGTTCATATTCTCAATACAACAGTAAACCTCTTTTGTAACCCAGTTATAAGTAGAAATAAGCAACATCTTAAATATGCAGAAAAGCTGTACGACTTGTGATAAAAGTCCTAGCAAACTCAAATGATCGTAGGTCATTATGAAACACTTCTTTAGTTTTACTTTCCCTATATATTATCTATTACGAGGCATGTTTTTTTATGTAAGTACCGTTTTGAAATTAATAAAAAACGTGCAAAGATATCTTAATAATTTATTCAAGAAAGAAGGAATTAAAATCCTTATTCGTCTAAAAATTAGATGAATTAAATTACGATGTAACCATATAAGGGATCTCCAGGCGCAGCTTTGAGATACCAAAAATCAATTGCGAAAGCGTTTACTGGAAAACTAATATTTCAATAAACAGCTGTTCTTCAATATGGCCGAACTTTGGTAACGTGCGCAAACTTTTTGGATGTTTCATTCCTACCAGTTACTCATACTGATGGGCAGGCAGTCCCACCGACCTACGCTGTAGTGCAAAGCCGGAGGGTAGGGAGTAAGGCCCTCTTCAGCCTCCTTTCAGGAATCGTGGGAATGGGTGGGTGGTGTGGTTATGGAGAGAAAGATGAGACGAACGAAATGAAAATAGAAGAGAAGTGAAAGATTATCTGTGGAATATTACTGCCCCAGAATTTGCCTAAGTGATCCAAGGAAACCACCGAAAACTGGAACAGAACAGGCAGACGCGGAATCGAACCGGTGACCTCCCGAATGCTAAGCAGTGATCTGATCAATTAGACGACCCCGCTCGTTATAGTCATCACAGATTATAGAATGCAGTAGGTGTAATACAACCAGTGTAAGAAAAGCTCTTGCACTCTTGCTTTTCATTACATGCTGAGCTTTTCTTAAACAATTTTTAAATTTTAACAATTGCACGTTAATGTTAAATTGAAGCGGTCGGAATGATTAGGTGGATACTATAAAAATCCTAATAAAACGAATTACATGAGATGGGAAAATCCGGTAATATTTTCATTGCGCAAGTGTCAAAAAGTTAGGACTTTCGTGCAGTTTATTTTATGTAGTACATTTCGTGCTACAACAACTTCTCCACCGTCTAAACATGGAACTGAATCGGTAAAGAGGAAAGTTCGAGGGTAATTTTGTTTCAGAATAGCTGCATCTCGAAGTTATTTCCAAAGTTTCCACAAGTGAATTAAAAATGTAATAAGTTTTGAACTTCGCATAGGACTTAATGCTAATGTACTATCTTCAGGAAAAATTGATCGACTCGCTGGGATTTCAGAAAAAAGTCGAGCATCTCACGTTTCCGCACGAATAATTTCACACTTTCCACCAACAACTGCCAACTAGATAGATTCCATTAAACTTACTTTTTTGAAAATAGAACACTATCAAAAAGTACTTGCACATTCTGTCTTTAATTCCTTACATGTAAACGCCTAAAGGTACTGAATGTGTATTTATCATGATAAACACACTAGTTGTAGTACTAGATTCTAATATTGTGGATAAATCTATACAAGCAAGCAACAGTAACTATATACCCACAACCATAGTTGGTAAGACAGCCAGAAATATAATAGCCCAGAGAAAAAGTGTCGAAGAGACCCAGGTCATAAATAATGACATATTTTTACACATTTGTTGACTCATATTATTGATCTATGTGATGCCAGACTTCTAAAGGTACGACTAAGTCTTGCCTGGTTTGATGGGAATAGCACACATCTATCCACATTACAACTGTGTAAATCAAGAACAAGAAGAACCACAGAAATTAGTAAATTACAAGTTGTTTACAACAGCTCACTAAAGTTATTATACGAGGGTGGATCAAATATAAACGAGCCTATTTAAATACCTGATAGTTGTTCAAGGCGTATCCGAGTGTTAGGAACTTGAAGTGGGGATATATAATATATATATATATATATATATATATATATATATAATGAGTAAGAAAGATTTATTTATTTCTAAAATTCAATTTAATACTGAACGACCAAATAGATGGTAATAATTCCCCCTTAGTAAATTTACTTTAAATGTATTTCCACCCTCATTCGTCAACTATTTAAACTGTTACGCTATACTTTAGGTTTAGAAGTAAATAATTGCATGTCTGACGAAGCCAATGTTGGCGAAACATGTTACATGATTTAATAAAATTTGCGAAAATCTACTTGTTTGGTGTTTTTAATCCTTGAAATAATTAGTTTTACATAAAACCTTCCGTTTGTAATAACTCCACACGCAAGCGAATTTTCTAAAAGAGTTATTTAAAGAAGGCAATATTATTTATTGCTTCGTATTAAAAAAATAATAAAACAATCAAAGTTCGTATCTGTGGTAACAAGATAGGCGGTTAGATTGACTGGTCACGATGCTTTTATTTTCCCTGCGTAAAGAGAAACTATAAAATCGTTACTACAAATGGCTTGTAGATTTTTCCCGATAAAGTTTGAGTTTACGGGCAGCTTTATGGTCCAACGGACAGTAAACATGTAAGTCGTTTGGGGTACAAGCTGCAAGATTCAAGATTAAAGCAAAATTCAATATCCTGCGCCCTTAACTCTATTTGGCAGTGGAAAATAAACTCGAATTTCGACTGGTAACGCATAAATTTATGTTTACAGTTCGCTGACGAGTAGCGCGTCTATAAAATTTTATTTTGAGGCAAATCGAATGCTCGACTATCGATACACGGTAAAATGTTTCAATCATATACTGACCGTTACAAAATCAATAGACTGCATATGTTTTTTTATTATCATTAAAACTAGAGTTAAACAGAAATCCGCCTGGTAATTTTGCAGACACAAAATACAAAAATACAATTATACTAATCAGTGACAATTAGTTTGACAAATAACTACAAATAGCATTGTAAACGCCATCTATTCAAATTTGATATCAATTGTGAGTTCAATAATGTTCCAAAAAGTTCGAATTCGCAATTCATATCTGACGCTTTTTTAATTTTTTAGAAATAACAATTATCCATTATCATTATGTAGTTCCCTAACGGAAAAAATAACAATTGTGATGAGTTTTTCGTGCTTATCATTTGTTTTGAAAAATGATAGTGCCTCGACGTATTATTATCGTTCATTTAAAATTTTTCAGAGGTAGTTCTGATGAAAATATTTAGAGAAATTGCTGAACTTGCTACGCAGACGTTAATGAAATGTCAAGGAACAACAATTCTTCGAGATGAACCAGCAAAGAAACACTCGGTGGTAGCAAAAGTTTCATCAAAACTAATGGTAATTACACTTTAATGTAATTATTATTTTGATAAGATTAATTAAGTATGTATTATTTATACTAGTTGACATAAAAGGACTTGTACTACAATGGGCTTTGCCCACGCCTTGAGATATATGTATATAACTCATCTGTATACCAGGATAATACCAAAAATAACGCAGCAGCTGTGCCCGCCCTTAACATCCCCATGAATATGTAGAAAACTCGCCATTCTCCGTATTACGTTCAAGTAACCCTTTCTCAATATAAAAGTGACGATGTATTTATCTATAACATATCTAGCTACAATTTGGAGTTGTCAAACATCTTCAATTTGAATATTGAGACGTCCAGATATGGCGCGTGTACAATAGCTGAATAAACAGCGGCGTCACGCTGTTTTAATACTTGATAAATTTAAACACATATATTATTGTTTCTATTTCAACTAAATAATACTAGGCATGGTTTTTAAGTAAGTACCGTTTTGAAATTCTGCTGCCGTAGCGTTGCGCTCAGCGTTCCCTGCACCTCTCACCTACGCACTGACGCCATTACAGTCTGATTCGCCCTTGTTTACGTTCAATTCAGAACAAAAGACGTGGCAGGTTGAGCAAGGGCATCGTTTTGCTCGTTTTGCTGTATGACAATGTTCGTCCGCAAAGATCTCATCACATCTTTTTACTGGGAAACTCTAGATCAGCCTCCTTATAGCCCTGATCTGGCGCCCAGTGACTACCATTTGTTTCTGCACTTGAAGAAACATCTAGGCGATCAGCGTCTTCAAGACGATGACGATGTCAAAACAGTTGTGATGTTCAATGAGAAGGGTATTCAAAAATTGGTCACTGGTCAAATGATATGACAAGTGCCTTAAAATTAAAGGAAATTATGCAGAAAAGTAGATTAAGGTATAGGCTTTCATGTAAAAATAAAATTATTAAGATATCTTTGCACGTTTTTTATTAATTTGAAAACGGTACTTACTCAAAAAACATACCTCGTACAATTGCAATGAAATCGAAGTAAAAGGATCAATAAAACACTTTTGTGAAACACTCCACGTGTGTTTTTAGAAATTATTTTAGAAACATGTCAACAAGGGACTGCGAAAGCAAATATCCATTTAAAATGGATTTATAGAAGTAAATATCGACAAGCATTCATAGAAACCCGGACTATGTCTTTCACACAGTATGACTGAGATTATCTCAGCGAATAGACCATATAGTCCTTCTCTTCCTTGATTGTTAACAGATCCTAAATTTTTGGAAAAAATAATAATTGTATAATCTTGATCCTATTAACTAGTAGAAAAATGTTACAAATTTTTGAATGGTAAAAATATACTTACACATATTACTGGAAGACACACAGAAAGATTATTTTTAAGTTCTAAATTTTTTTTGTACGAATTAATTTTAAATGAAAGGACATTGTTTACTCAAAACGTTCACCAACAAAATAAAAAGTTTCGGTAAAGTGAAGTTAAATAGAAATTCCATCATCGAATTGAATTACTATTTTAAAGAAGGAAGTAGTCACAGTAGTGATCCCCTTTATCCGCAGATAGTTTACTTTTTAATTGGATATTCGCGACGCAACAGGAACGGCGCGGCGGCAAATCCCGTGGGAAGGAGGCATCGGTCTGTCATTCGACTCTCTACACTTAGAGTCCATTAAAAGGACTCCAGAAGACGAAATTTTAGGGCATTATAGACGTCACTGATTGAAATCCCCAGTCCGTCTGCGACCCCTTCTCGAAACGGGGGTGAACTAAAGATGGTTTGAGGGTTGAATTTTATAAGCACGTGACGCTTGACGGGACGCCAGGATCGAATGAAATTCAAACTGCAGCGAATTTGCAATGAGCGACGTTTACGTAAATATTTCATGAACCTTTTATGTGGAGAAAATGAAAGTGACGGGGTAAATGCAGCCAACTCTCAGAGGAAACGGTTAACTTTAACATTCCACCTTTTAGTATTAATTATCCAGATATACACGGAATTATTCATTCTCGTTTTTTAGAGATATACACAATTTATATCCCTATACAGAGAAAATGAAAAAGTGGAAAATTGCAGTATCTAATTTCATCGCTTGTAACTTTACTTCAGAACAATAATGAGCGAACTATTATTATGATAAAAACATTTATTAAGTTTTTGGTCAGAAATTTATCGAGACCACCAGACACGGATCGCGATTTCGCTCTTGTTAGAAGATCATCAGCATGCCATAGGCAGTCTCGATAAATAACTGACCAAGCAAAGAATAGTTAATATAATGATAACATAGAGGCAATTGCTGCCATCTAGTGGATTTTAGCTGCTACAGAAGATATTATTTCTGACCATAAACATATTAATTGTTTTTGTTAAGCTTTACGTGAATTTACGTATGTAGGCTGCGTTGTTGAGTCAACTGGACAATTTTAAATACGTCAGTGAGGCCTTGTCAAGCTAAAATCCACTAGATGGCAACAATTATTATTATTATTAATTATTACATTCATATAATAGGAAAGTCCAATTTACTATGGAATTAAAATGTAATGGTACCTTAAACTTCCTAGATTTAAAAATTAAAGTTGTTAATAATAAACTAGAGTACGACATTTTTAGAAAAGAGACTTTTTCAGATATCATCATCCCCTATGAATCAAACCACGATTATAAGATAAAATTATCAACTTTCCACAGTTTGTTACATAGACTCATAAATTTATCGTTGAACCAAAATAATTTTGACAAAGAATTAAACTTTATTATATTAATGGCACAAAACAATGGATACAATCCAATAATAATATATAAAAAGTTAAACAAATACTCAATCAGTTTTTCTCACAAAAGTCACAAAAAACCGATAAATGGCATCCAATTACTTTCTATAAAAATATAAGCCCACATATCTGCTCTAGGTTAAGAATGCTACAAATAAATACAATAAGTAATAGTAATAAAAACAATTTGAAAACCATATTAGTTAATAACTAAATTGAAAAAATAGATAACAACAAAAAGTCAGGCATTTATAAAATAAAATGTAATGACTGTGATGCTATATATAGGACAAACAGGACGAAATTTGAAGTCAGGCTTAAAGAACACACAAAATCAGTGAACGACAAAAAACAATCGACTGGATTATCACAACACTGTGTTACGATAAACCACTCCATTAACAATGACAGTCATTCATTTATCCATCTTGAAAATAAAGGATTCAAACTCAACTTTTTAGAAAAACTTGAAATCCAGAATGAAATTTACAAGAAATTGAATTTGACCAATGAATACACGGAAGGTCTCAATAGCCCTATATTTAAAGCTATTAGTGATATATCTAACAGAGGGGGTGTACCAAACATTAGCACTTACATATAAATAGATGTACGACTTTATCTTTAAGTTCGGCTGAAGAGGCCCTAATCAAATGGTATTAAGTAAAACACCAATATTTCACAAATTTTTATTCTTCACAACTATAGTGTCGCTACACTGTAACTTTTTCAAGTGAGTAATTCTTTAATACTACTTAAGACCATCTCGATGACGTAAACATATAATTCAATCAATAATTTTAGAATATGTATGTTAAACGCCACAAGAATACCTTGAGATTGTTGTGAGCTCAATACTCATTTAAAAGTTCATTAAAATTTACAACAATCTAATGACCTATATCTTTGTGATAACATACACAGGCTGAGGGAATTTTTAACCGACCATATAAAACTTTAAGAATAATTTCTTCTAGCAAAGTATTACGTATCATAATTGATATTTTTGAATAAGGAGAATAAAAGGAAACTAAGACAAACATATAGAGGATCTCTTAAAATTCTGTGTACATAGAGAGCAACCACATGTTCCTGGGATCAAACCAAGTCGATTGATATACCAAATTGTTTCGTTTACCGGTGAGAGGTCGACGTAGATACAAAACAATCGTTTTTCAAATGTAAGTATGTATTTAAGACTTCCATCGTCTTTATATTTTGAAAAGTCCCTTTCGTTTACTATTTACATTGCCTTAAAAGGCGAATTTGGAGTACCACAAAATACCATACACAGTTTTTTATACATAATCGTAACTTTGTTGCATTAACTTGAATTTCATGTTAAACATAAAATTTTTACCCAACATAATTTAGTGATATGTCGTGTTACGGGATGTGACGTCGCCGTCGTGTGAATATTTTAAGACTCTTTCCAGTCCGGATTACTGAAGCGCGCTCGAAGTCATCCGATAATAATTTATGACGACGATATCGAAGAGCAGAACTCGTAAATGCAGAACGTTACGGATTCAGAAGTGCAAGCACTAAATAAATTTTCAACCAAATAGCACAGAATCTTTATGACTAAATCTGAACAATTGCATTTTTCTTTTAAATTTACCAGTCGACTAATTAACGGTACCAAACCTACTTATGTGAAAAGTTTGCATCGTAGTCAGTAATTTTAATTTTGTATTTTCTTCTACCCTTACTGAATTTAGATGATAAAGGAAACAATAAAATTGAACCAATATTAATAGATATTCATTGCTTCTAAATAAACAATTGCTAATGACATAAACTTTACTTTTGTGGTGTTGCGGGTGATTATTTAATATTATATTTATTTAAATAAAACTAATGATCGGCAACGGTACTTTTTATGATTGACCGTTGCAAGCAATCGGTAACAAGGAGACAGGAATTTTGGGTTGTGTATGAATAATAGAAAAGGAAAGAAAGCTGTTTCTGAGAACTAAAAAAGGCAAGACAGTAGAAAACATGTTTTCAGAAAAGGCATGCTCAAGGGTGTTAGTAATTTTATACAAAATATTTACACAGAATTTACACAAGATAATTTATACAAAAGTAAAGAATTTTTATGTACAAAAATGAATATTTCAATTACAATAGTGGGACATAGGTCCCCACACTTTATTCTTTTGTTCAATTAAAATTAAAAATATATATATTATTGTTCATTTCACCTTATTTACTCTTATATAATATTAAATGTAAGAAATAAATGAGATGTTTGTTTTATATAAACGCTTACTACAAAAAAAAGTTGTTTAATTTCCCTTTTTCGTTTAGTTAGTGTCGATCAGAACTATGTTTCATAATTTCCCTAAAACCACTAATTCATTTACGTATATGTAAAAGTTCTGTAGCATTAAATTCCATGTTTTTAGACATTTATTTATTTAAATATAAATATGGAATCGACAGAAACTAGTACTCCGAGGGCTATTATTCCGAAAGATTTCTAGACGAAGATAACATCCAAAAAAGAAGGCATTAAAATCCTTGTTAGTCTAAACATTAACGATCAAAGATCAAGCACTTGGAACGAGTCCCACCAAGCAGGCACTACGGACCGGAAGCTAAACCCCACAACCAGTTTCGACCTATTCGGTCTTGATATCTTCGTCTAAACATCTTTTGGAATTCAATGCTGGTAGGGGTAGTATTAGCCCTCGGAGTAGTTGTTTCTGTTGATTCCATATTTATATTTATTATATAGCCTGTAAAGGCCTTTCTGCCAGCGACGACCTGATGAGACTCAATACATCGAAACCGGTTGTGGGATCTTTAATCCTTAATGTTTAGACGAACATGGATTTTAATGCCTTCTTTTTTGGATTTGTACATTTATTTTACAAATTATTTTTTAGTGTAGATTTTTTACTTTAATGTATTTTCTATTTCTTCATTGATAATGGAAACATTCCATAAAAAGTTTTATTTCTAACAGCATTAATTTTTACTTGACCCATATTTTTTTCCTTTATTTGTCACCTTTACCGTTAGATCAATAATATTCCAAATGTTCGGAATACACCATGAGGTGCTTCGTTATTCTATTTTACTATAACATATATACACGTGTACTTAAAATCAAATTTGTTTGTAAAATATGTTCACGAAGGTGAGGTCAATATAGAGCTTTCACATCAATTTATATATACGGTGTGGAGTATCAACAGAAAGGATGTCCACTGTCGATTGCTGTCGCTGCTACATCGGAGAATGACGATAAATCCTATCTAGGAGTAAAAAAGAGCAGTTTTACACTAAAGACTCCTTTTTAACCTTTAAAGAGTCTCGTTTCAAAAACGAAGAGGTTGGAAATATGAATGTTAGAAAAACAAGATATTTGGTAGAAAGCTCGAAGGATGGGAATGGAAATGACATCTTTGAACCCCTTTTATCGGCCATAACCGCCACTTCACCTGGTGGACGATCGAACTTTTTGAAGTAAAAAAAGGCGAGATAAGAACGTGACATCAGATGAAAGCAGAAGAGGGAAGAATGGGGTTGGAGGATTATTGATGAGCACGTTGGTTCTGATAGAATATTCCGAGACAGGCAGTCAATTTGCAAAATGGGGTTATTTGAATATTTTTTTCTTCCTCTTTAAGTGGTTACAACACGTAACACAAAGACAGCGGAAGATATAAGTACACAAAAGCTTCTAAACCTACATTTCACTTTCAAAATTATTACTGTATCATTTATTTACCGTGGATAGAAAGGATTAGATGGAGAGGTATTAGAAAAGGTGGGAGAATAAATGTCGCTAGTGGAAAAGGAAAGGTAGAGATAGTAGGACACCTTTTGAGACATAAAGGTGTAGTTAAAGATATATTGGAGGCATAAATAGGAGTAAAAAGAGGCATAAGAACGCTTTAATGACAGTTGGCAAATATTTACGAACGTAGAATGTTCTAGTTTTAGATAAATGGAAAGATTGACTCAGGATAGGAAAGGGTGGAGGTATACAAAACACAAAATTGAATAATTGACGAATTTTTAGTAAGGAATTAACTTGTACCCATCCATTATAGATTACCGGGACTTGAACCCGGGATTTTTGGCTTTACGCGACAATGCTTTTAACAAGTAACAAATAGTAAGAAATAACACAATTTTCCTCATTAATATGAGTTAATCTGTAGGGGATACAAATTAATTCAGTAATTAATATCGCATTAATGTATTTAAAAATTTACCCCTACTAAAAATTCTTCAAATATTTCATTATTAATCAAATACGATTCCAAATTTCATTAAAAACAATAACAGATTGAGAGTTTATTTATTAGAATGTGGAGACTGTAACAAAGTCTATGTTGGTCAAGCAGGAAGATCTTTTAAATTATGCATAAATGAACACCCATGGAGTTTCAACTAAAGAAAAAAACTGTAGTATACCTGTTGACTGGATTACATAGATTTAATGGTCCTAAAATTTTTATTACTTTAAATAAACATTTAAAACGTATTTAACCGCAAGTTTTTTTATTAGTAAATATAGTAAAATAACTGTTAGTACGCGTGATCAAACAAATAATTAAACATTAATTAAATTTTGGCGATCATTGCTGCATAGCGAAAGAATTGTAGAATTTGTGAAACATCAATTGTCAACTTCTTTTTATGGCGGGCTGATGAGATCTAATAAGGTCGAAATCGCGACCCACATCACATCTGCTAATTTCGATAAATGTTTGACTAACAACTAAAAGTTCTTTGTTAATTTTATTTAATTAAACAGTATTCTTTTCTATTTTTAACAATTCTTTCAAGAAGAAGAAATGTTTAATTTCAATTTTTGTATTCCGTTTGACTAATATTATTACATAATTATTGCTATAATAATAAATAAAGCTACCATCTCATTGTTTCAATTAACGGGCCAATTGAAATGAAGTTGTACCATTGATGCTTACCAACGTTTTTAATGGATTAATTCAAGTAAGTCAGTTTCGAATTTGTTCAATATTTTTACACACTTGCTTCAAAATAGTTCTAAGCTAACACAATGGTTTCATGGCAACTTGCAAGATCCAGTTTGTTTCGTTTTCTTCCTTTTCCTTGTCTTGTGAAACTCATTGGTATTTCAAGGGTAACACTGGGCCTTTGGAAATTATTCATCAGCTAGCTATCTACCGGCTGCTCCTACCTACAATGGGGTGTTGTTGGCTTTGCCTTACAACTGACTCGATTCCTTTAGTCAGCGATACTACCTACTGACGAAAACCGTCAATCGTCATTCCAAAGTAGAACGTTACGTGGTGCTAAGGGCCTTTTGAAGAACGCGCGTTCTATTCGTGACTTGTTTTACGAACAAACAGCCAGTCGGTCGAACGGGAACGTGAATATGCGTCCAAGTGGCGCCAGTAAATGCCGATAAGGATTAAATTAAGTAATTGAAGTTGGCTAGGTTAATAATGAACAAGAATTACATAAGAGGATCAAGCTGTATGTGTGTTTAAGTGAGTTTCATCGTTTTAGCCGATAATCGAACCATGAGAATGACAAATAAAACACTATAACCCTAAATTGTAAACTGAGGATGATACTTTCAGTTGTAAAAAACACACAACAAAAAATATACACCTCATTACATTTTATAAAACATGTTACACCAAGATTCAAAAACCAGCTAGTTATTAATAATAAAACCTATGTAGACCCACTTCTAAAAAGTGGTATTTACCTGATATTTTGTAATGAATGTAATGCTACCTACATTGGTCAGAGTGGCAGATCAATAAAAAACAGGTTAAAGGAACATTTCTGTAGCATAAACAAACATCAATAAAAAACCGGCATTTCTGAGCATTGTGTGAAATTTCACCACTCCATTGATCTTCAAAATGTTAAAATTTTACACAGAAATGTAAATAAAAGTAAAAAATTAAATATGCTCGAGAATCTCGAAATTAAAAGACCATTAGAAAGTAAGCTAAATATTGTCAATAATCAAGTGGAATTAGGCCAAACATCTTCCCCCCTACTATTTAGCAAAGACTGTGTGAGCTGATAGGTATAAATTAGGGATAGTCGGTAGGTCCGAGGACACCTTCCTCGGGAATCCGACACTTCCCAGTCGTACGGACGGCTGGGTGTCTTTCGAAAATATCCCCTCTTCCACGAAAATATAAAAAAAAATAGTTTTAAGTTAGTTTTTAAGATTAACTCTCAGATGATGACATCACATGTCGAAACAATTGTTAGAGACTTCTAATAAATTTTGTGTAAAACAACCATTTTGTGTTTTTCTTAACTTATGATAAAATACACTTTTGAAAAGCGGAAACTAAAAGGAATAATTGATTTGATCCTTGCTGTTTAAAATTCTGACTCGTGTTTCACAAACTCATTGTTGTACCAATCACATCAAAACTTCCCCTGACTTTTTCACTGTCAAACAGTTGTTTTATTCAACATTACGTATTATGTCCTAAGGGACTTGTGGGATGTTTGGGGACGTCTGTGGTGCCTGTAGATTTACCTGGCGCGCGCACATACATACTCACGGAGGGTGCGAAACGAACTTTTAGTCGGCTTAATGGCTCGGTTGGACCAAGTTCCCTCAGGATGTCGCTCCTCATTAACATTGCATGAGAGGCGGAAGAGGTGGAGGAGGAGAACCGAACGCGTTAGCTTATCCCCGAAATTAGAAATCCCTTCCTTCCTCCGTACGTTCCACCTTCAATCCAATTCGACGCGTTCGGTGATTATGGTACGGAAAGCCAGTTTCGTACGCCTTATTGACTTTCTTCCTACCTTACAATCGACAACGTAGAATGAAATTACTTGTTCAATCCAATTCCACCATTAAGATTCCCTGGACTCACTTTTCAAACCTATCGTATACGATTGAGGAACTTTTCAGCTATAAAACTGACGAAACGGAATTGAACAAATTTCTGTTTTACTCAAAAACAAAATCATTAAAACTTATAGAACATTTTTGAGTATTTTGCGAGTGTCAATTGAGCATGCTAGATTAATATATGTTATAGTTTCGTAGTTGTCCGTCCCAATGTAACACCATCGCAGCTAGTGAACTTTTGTTAAACGTGATGTATATTTATTATATATTACATGAAACAATTACAAAAACTATCAATATAGCAGTATTTTATTTTATAAACATTGACATTGGAAATAAAAATGTAAATTTCAATTTTAATTTACAAATTAGGGGTTAATTACACATCTGGTGGTAGACAGGAGATGAGATCTTTAGAAAAATATTGTTTTGTACTCCTGTCCGCTGAGTGTAAGTTGCAATTAAAGATTCTTTTCATTTTCTCCTAGCTAAGGGGTGCGTTTAAATACATCTTAAATGCAGTTTCAGACCATTTGATTTTAACCCTTCAGTCGCGAAATATTTGTTTTGAAGTTCATTATCAAAGCACCAGAAATCTTTAATATCTAAACATTAGATTCTCTTAAAAAACTAATCGAAACTACCAAATCTTATTCATTCCTATCAGATAAATATAATATTATCCGTTTTTAGTTTGTATGGTGAATTCATTATGAAACATGATTAATAACAAAATTGAATCAAACACTTGGCTATTTTTCACTAAATTTTTTATTAAAACAAATGACTCAACAATTGTTTCGGCCAAAGGCCATTTTCAAAAGTAATTTAACAATACCAAGGGTGTAATTAGCCTAGGAAACTATTTATACTCGTACATACATATGTAACATAAGCATGGTGTAAGAAATTGTAATTACCTGTTTACAAGAAAATACTAATAATTATGTAATATTCTGGTCAATAATAAAGTCAAAAAAGAAACTTTAGGTCATAGTGGTATTTATCAAATTAAATGTAATGTCAATAGATTTTGCGGTTGGTTCCTCGTGAAACATTGTAATAATATATTAAAGAAAACACTAAAATTCACAATTATTTATTGTAATGGTGTCTACATTGGAAAAACGGCCCGAAATTTTGATATTAGATGGTAAGAGCACGAAAAATCGATTATACATAACAAACAATATACTGATTTATCCCAACATTGCATAGAAAATAATCACACAATAAACAAAAATAATTTTTCAATCCTCCATATTCAAAACAATAGTAAAAAGTTAAATTTTTTGGAAAAATTAGAAATTCAGAAGTCTTTGCTTTCGCCACTCCAAGCAACGTTAAACGACTAAATTGAAGGGTACAATAGCCGTGCGATTGCAGGTAATATCGGAATTTACAGCCTTTAACACCTGCAAATAAATACTTTCGCAGCCTTCTTTAATTTTAGTACACTCTGATTGTCTCTTTGATAATGACTGAAAGGACGAAACGCATGTGTTAAGAGTTTTCTGATAAATAATTTAAATGTAATGATTGCGAAGCCATTTATATTGGACAATCAGCCAGATCCATAAAAAACAGGCTATCTGAACATCAAAAACACTTAGCTAACAAAATAACTACGGGATTGACAGGACATTGCATTTCCAACAACCACAGCTTTGATAATGACAGCGTCACAATTCTACACAGAATCTAAGGGTAAACAAATGAATCTATTGGAAAATCTTGAAATAAAGAAAGTCAAGTTCTAGTTAATAACCAAACAGAACTATATGCAATAAATTCCCCCCCATTATTAAGTTTTCAATATCTAATTTCAATTTTGTCAGTACCTGGATGTTAGAATCCTTATTATCTGATTCTTGTAAACAGATAATTACAGTTACTAATACCTTGCTTAAATATGTATGTACGAATGTAAATAGTTTCCTAGGCTAATTACACCCTTAAACGATTGTCGAGTGTACTTGTTTTAATAAAAACATTAGTGAAATATAGCCAAGTGTTTGATTCAATTTTGTTAATATAATTTTTTATAGATCGCTTTTTATTAGAAAAGGATGTTTATAAAATTAATAACAGTCGCAATGTATTACGGTTAAAAACATTGGGGGTCAAAACCTTATTATCATAATGTTCTACTTATTTTCAGAATACGTTAGTTAACTCTGTTATCCTACAAATTGAAAAACTCCCGAGGGACGTATTTCGAAGTAACGTGTAAGTATGGCTACCATAAATAAAAAGAGCTGTTCTCGAAAATCCGCTACGTTAATCTGAGAAAATGTAAGATATACCTTTTTCCATTCACCGGAATCCATTCTCGTTTCGTTCTATTTTCAAGCCCCATTGGAGTTTGGCGTTCCCCTAATGAAAGAAAATAGTCTCATCGGATGAAAAATCGAATACAGAACCGACCCACTGGTTGAGATTAGGTTTTGTTTCTGTGTGAAGTTAGCGGTGTCGTCGCCAAAAAAGTTTTTCCCTTTTTTCTGTGTCTAATCTCCTCACGAAAAAGTCAATGCATTGGAATACGACTAGTAATAAACTCGCTTATTACTTTACTAAATTACCGTCCTGTGCGAGGACGTATAAGAAAAGTTTTTTGTTGGAGACAAATGGCCATCACAAATTTATTAAATTAACCGTTTCCTATCTATCTATGTCAATGTTTGGTAAGATACGGGATATTTGCGTCATTTGGATCAGATTTACGCAGGTAATTTACTCAACTTTGTTGTTTACGGAAGGGGTAAAAAATCAAATGTTGATGGACATATTAGCAATAGCCAGTGTTACGGCACAACAAACATTTTTGAAATTAATAAAAAACGGGCAAAGGTATTTTCGGGATTGTTGAATAACGGCGCGTAAAATATGATTTCTTTGTAGCGAACCAAAATAAAGTTGCGAAGTCTATATAATTTATTTACAACTAACTAAAACTGGTCGCCCAGGAAATCTGTTACCAAGTAATCTAATTTCTACACACTATGTTATTACTAAATATTTGGCTCGAGGGTAAGTAGCACAGCCGCTACAGTATCTTAATAATTTCACTTTTAATATTGAGGAACCTGTCATAACGTTTGACCAGTTTTTGAATACCCTTCTCATAGAATACTGCCGCTTGACATGTTCACTTCACCACTGTATGACAACTGTTTTGATTTCGTCATCGTCTTGAAGACGCTGACCGCCCAGATGTTTCTTCAAGTGCAGAAACGAATGGTAATCACTGGGCGCCAGATCGGGGATATACGGAGGATGATCTAGAGTTTCCCAGTGGACAGTGAAAAGATGTAATGAGATCTTTGGTTCGATTAGCCACATCTTTAAAGACTCTCACCCACTTCCTTACCATTCCATCACTCATAATGTTTTGTCCGTAAACTGCACAGATCTCAGATCTCACGATGAATATCAATCGGTTTTAGTCCTTTAGCACCAAGGAATCGTATAACAGCTCGGACTCCGGACTTTACAGTCGACGGGACTCACGATTTTCGGAGGCATCTTAAACACTCAGTAAACAACGTAAACAAGGGCGAATCAGATTGTAACAGCGTCAGTGCGTAGGTGAAAGATGTAGATACTCAATGCGCACGCGCGGAAGCTGACCGCAGCGCTGCGGTGGCAGAATTTCAAAACGATACTTACTTAAAAAACATGCCTCGTAGTTAGAATTTTAGTTGTACATATTTAAATTCGTATAGTTGTATTGTATATATTCATGTTTCTTGTAAGTTTTATCATTTAATATTCATATTTCATAGGCGTATTTTCCAATATTTAAAACCATCATTATTATTATTTGTACATTTATTTTAGTTCCACTTTTAGTAAATCTTAATACAATTTCAACAGTCAAATTCTAGCTGAATTCAGGATTTTACACATTGATAAAGCCCCATTAGGGTCGGACTTTCCAACCATTATAATATTTCTTATTTTGCAGGCAATTTAGGGTTATTGTACCGTAATATTCTATTTCAGAACTACATCTATTACTATTTTATTACCCTTCTACATTCCATTTGCAGTTATTTGTTTTGTACTAGGTATCATCATATCTTATTGTAACCAGTTTAGGGGGACAAAATTAATATAAGGTATTTTGCAACATTTCAAGACAGAGTCCGTATGTAGACTAGCTGAGGGAATGACCCTCATAAACAATTATCACATTGATGTTTATAGTTGCAAATATAAACTTAATAACTTCTATTGATGGGTCATGCTCCGTACAGCCCTGATTTGTCACCAAATGACTTCTTCTTATTCCCGCATATCAAGAATAAATTGTGTGGCTAGCCTAAAGCAACCGTTGATGCATTCAAAAGCCATGTTTTGGAGGTACCTCAATCACAGTGGAAAAAGTGTTATGAAAATTAGTTCGAACGCATACAGAAGTGTATTGATCATCAAGGGGAATACTTCGAAAAACGGTAAAGGCATTTTCGATAATAAATTGCTGTCTTTTCATTATTAGTGTCAAAATATAAACAGAAACCCTCATGTGTATACATATACTATTAGATCAATATATAGATATTAAAAAATAAAAACTGTGACGTACATTTTGTGAAACTACTATTCTAAAGGAGTAACCTGAATGCTGACAAAAGACTTTCCATATTCTTTCTGAGCCCCTTACATGCAATTTTATCTGAAGTTATGACCCACTTTTCCAAGGCGAAATAACTTAATTTCGGGGAGTTTCAGGAGAGTATGCGTTTTCCACGAAAGGAAACTGAAGATAAATGACTGACTAACGTGCCTTGGCCAACTTAGTTCCCGTTTTCTATTTACCAAAACAGTTTGGCCGGCAGGTAGATTACAAAAGGCGATATATGAAAAAGAACATGTTTTCGGGTTAACTTACATGAAAAAAGGAATCAGTTGAACAACCAATAAATATAAGAAATCCGGCGTTTTTTCAACCATTTCCGGCCGTTCTTCTTCTATGTCGACATTCTTAACAGTTCGTAAAGTAACATTCTAAAACATAAATACGAAAAGCGAGCCAATAAATCTAACGATAAAGAAAATTATGTCAGTTGCGAAATAATAAACGACAACAAAGCATTAGGGTTACACTTTATGGGATTGTTAATTTCGAGGGTAAGACTTTCCGTTTTATATTTGGTTGAATAGAATTAAAATGTGCTAAGTTAACCGATTAATTCTTGCTTTCATACATGCTGTTCCTGATTTACAATGAATAGCGTGTTGTAATATGAAACCGGAATTTATAACTTTATTATACGTAAATATGTAATCTATGAACACCAATCAAGATGAACTGACTAAAATTAAAATAATAAACGAAATAATGCGTTCTAATCATGCAGTAATGTAATTATAGGTCAACTGATTTTACTTATAAATACATAACTAATTAATAACTTTTAAACATGTTATATACCGATATAACTATACTGTAGTAACCAGGGTCTGTCGTTCTCTATCGCCTATTTCAGTAATTTTACACTTCCCTAAATTATTGCTTACTATTCAAAACTCAGGAACTGTTCGGTTATCTTAGACGCGAACGAACGATAAAAATTCTAGATGATGGAGATGTCACTCAAGAGGTTTGAGATTTACTAGAGCTCAGCGTCGCATTCTTGGTAGTAGAGGGTCGTATGGTTATTCTTTGGGTTGTGAGTGTAGCGAAGTGTTCCGTTTGTTCGTTCATTTGTTTTTTTTATTACTATTTTTGTGTGTTTTTCAAGTTGCATTCACAGGTAATAAACTGTTGTATTTGCATGAATATTTCAACGAGGTTTTAATATTTATTATGTTGTTTTTCACTGTTATAAAATTTACACAAAAGTTGTCAATTTTCATTGTTCCTTCAATCCGTTTTATAATGACACAATAATTTGTATCTTGCATATTTTGTGATGTTTTGCTTAATTTGAACTTTTATTTTATTAATTTGAACAAAACGGTGATGTGTAACAATTATTTTTTTATTTTTCTTTGTTCACAATTTTTATGGTTTTGCTCTGTGTTGATCTACCTGGTACGTTCAGAATGTTTGGAGCTTTGTTGAATTTACTAACAACATTCTCTGCCATGTGGAGTATTGATCTGGGAGTATTCACAAATGTGTGTTTATTTTGATATTTATTTATTGCATTTTATTTTGATATTTATTAGTCGCATTTATGTAGATGTTTATTTGTGTGTTTATTTTGGTATTTATTTACTGCAATTTATTTTTATGTGAGGCCCAGATTGTGTTCTAAAATCTCAACTTATAGCTGGATTGCCTACCGTATGGGACCTCAGTACCTTTATTATTATTTTTTACATTGTCTACTAACTAATACCAACATTCATCAGTTTTTAATGATTATTTACATGTGTCTGTGTATGTGGATCGTACAGGGTAGATTTTCACAGAGTGATATTTTTAATTTATATACATTTCATACGTTACGGATGGTAGACATCTTTGATTTGTAGGGCTAAGATCGTGGGTTTCTCTGTCATACTCTTTCCCCACGCTAGCCCTAGGCTGAGTCTGGCATTTGTATTTGTTTTGTTTAAAATTTAATATTTCTGAGATTTCCCTGGTATTTTCTCATTTCATTTATAATATAGTTAGGATGTCACATATTTGTTGTCTTTCATTTAACAACTATAAACAACCCTTCCAAATTACGTTAGTTAATAGCCAGTGTATCGAAACGACAACAGCTGATTCCCATAAACAACGTAGGTAAATTATATGACGATCGAATAGGCCTGGGTAGGTTACACTACAATACATATTTATTTATATAAAATCAAAATTAATACTGGAAAGCCGATCATCTTATTAGAATATTAGAATTTGCATTAATAAAATGTTTTATAATTACCCAACAAAAAAAAAACAGAAAAATTTTGATTCGATACCCTTCTTATAATAGGATCTTCTAAAGTAGAGAAATTATCAAAACCAGGCATATATAAACTCAATTGCGGTTCTTGTTCAAAAATTTATACAGGTCAGACAGGAAGAAATTTTAGAATTCGTTTGTAACGAACATTTTAGATCATATAGAAACAAAAAAACCGATTCTAACTATGCCAAACATGTGCTAGAAGACCATATAACTAATTTAGATTTTAAAAAAATTTACACATTGAAAATAAAAGTTTAAAACTTACACTATTAGAATATAAAGAAATTAACAAATATAAAAATACAGACATATTACTTAATGACCAAGTAGATATAAACCTCTCAACACTATTAAATCTTTTCCCTCACTCTAATGACGATGCACCACCCTAGTTATAGACATCTACTCTTAGGTGGTTGTAAGTAGATTTTGTACTTCTGAAGAAGCCACAGTGTTGGCGAAACACGTGTCAAGTTTATTTAATAAATTGTGGAAGTTATCAATTGTGTGTTTATTCCAATATGTTAGACTTCCATCAAGTATCCGCTAATTCAATACATTTAATTTTACAGCAGTTACTACTATAATATTTGAAAGTAAGACGAAAATCTAAACCGAAAACAATAACCGAATTTAAAAGCATATATCAAATTTGCTTTTATTAACAACTACTTCCCTAATTAAATAAATCTGGCCGAAGCATTTACACAAACTTTGCGTTTGCTGATTTTAATTTATAATTGGTAAATTGCTCTTTGTTCAAATATTTGCCATAGTGTTTAGAATTTTTCAGGAATAATATAAAAAACAATAGATGAATTACAGGTTATAACTGTTGTAAACTTTAAGGTCATTACTACAATGGTACCTTACGGCTAGGGACATTACATTATTTTTTCAGAGCTCTGGGTCAGGTTACATCAAAGAGAAAAATGAGTTGTGTGTTTATTTCAATAAGAAATAAATTAAGTTTGACAGTGACAGATGTATTGACTACGCGACATTTGTATGAAATAAAATAACAACGTATACAAACAATGTTTTATTATATTTTTATAAGTGGTACTTTTCATAATTTGAATCGTTTTATTCAGTTTATTTAATGTTAACATAGACTACGGCTACGGACAGTTGGTAAGTGCATAATATTTTTCAATTATGACGCAATCGTCTGTCATCGAACACACAATCAAAGTTGTAGGTAGTCGTTTTCGCCGCGATTCACCACCGTTATACCGTGGCCTTTATTATTAAAGCGTCGTGTTCTCTGCAAGAAGCAATTTCCTGCAAAACGATTTATTTCTGTACAAAACACGACATTCACGGTGTACAAAAGGGGAAAATCCAATACAGGAACACTTATCATTTTTCTGTTCCGACATCAAAGTTGTCTGTTGGAACACGACGGCGGTGCGGCAGCGACGCCGATGGCGGACTGACCTCTGCTTCGTCGGCAAATTGAATTTTGAACTTCGAGATCTTCGTTCGTCGTCATAGTCGGCGCACTCCTGATTTTGTTATGAGGTGGCTGCGGCCGACGACGGCAGAGAATGTAGCGTCCGTCGCGACGCCGAACGCAGCCGGATGTGTCGTCCTTATCTCCGTTCGTGTCTACGGAAAATAGACTTTCGACCGTAATGTAATGTCCAGCGAAATGGTAGACGTAACTTACAACGACGCCCCTTGCTCATAAAATTCTCTTTTATTTTCAAGGATTTTGACTTCATATCCTTCGAGGGTAAGGGTATCTTCTGTTACGCCTACGTGATATGGCGCCTCTGACAATAAAAGATGATTGTTCATAGAAAATGTATAGTCACTTCAATAAAGTCGCCCATTCATATCCACAATTACATATTTTTATTGGCTTTTGACCTAACATATTGCCTGAAACCATTTCCTTTTTAATAAAAGCTTTCAATTATAATACTTAGTAAGAAATAAAACAGTAGAGACTTCCACAAAATTTGTTTAATAAACTTAACAATTGTTTCGCCTAACTTAGACTTCTTCAAAAGTAATACTAATACACTATTATTCCTTCATGCTCCTATCAATCTTTTCAAATAAAGTTAGCAGCTTTCCACAGTTTAATCCATAGGCTCATTCATATACCACTCTCTAAAGCAGATTATGCAGAAGAATTGAATTTAATTAAACAAATTGCTGTAAATAATGGTTATGACGTTAGTCTGGTTCAAAAACTTCTTCACCATAAAATCCGCAAAAAATTGCTTTCAGAATTCCCTTTATCACGCCCCCAAGTCTAAACTTAATAACTTGTGTTCTATTAAATACGTTAAAAACACTAGTAATAAAATTAAAAATAAATTAAAAACCTTTAATTTACAAACTATTGAAATAAACAACAACAATTTGAAAAAACTACTAGTCAATAACAAACTAAAAATAGATAAACCAAAAAGAAGTGGTGTTTATCAACTAAATTGTATGCAATGTGATGCTATTTACATTGGGCAGAGTGGACGTTCATTAGATATACGTGGAAAAGAACATTTAGATAACATTAAAAAACAAAAAACTTCAACGGGCCTAGCCGAACATTGTTTAACCCATAATTACAGTATAAATATAGACAAAATGTTATTATTACATTCACAACCAAAAGGCAGAAAACTTACTCTCCTAGAAAATCTAGAACTAAAAATGCTCTTCAAGCAGGTAAAAATTTGGTAAATAATCAAAAAGGAATTTTAAATTACAACACACCTTTAGTCCTACCCCCTAATTTTAAGTACCTATATAAACATTGTTATTTCCAATTTAAGATTAGTAACCATTTGTAGTACTCTTGAAAATGACCGTTTAGGTTCGAAACAATTGTCGAGTATAATAAAGTTTAACTGCAGAAACATTTGTTTGTGTTTTCTTTTTCTTATTAAAATGTTTTTCCAAGAATGCAACCACGATAGTTTAAGTAGTTTTATTTCTTACTAAGTGGTAAAATGAGTTTCCAACAAGTGAATGTAGAAAGAATTAATCAGCTTTCAATTATGTTATGTACATATCTATTTAAGTGATTCACTATAAACCAATATCTGTCTTATTCTCATTTGGTAGTTTAATTATCAATTTATAAGTAACTAAAACATTTCGCTTGTTTCACAGATTTTATTATTTCTGTAACCATCGTTTCGGTTACAACACCATTTTCAATGAGTACTAAATTATTAAATAATATAACATAAATTTGTTTCTTAAATACTAGAGTTATCTGTCTACCTGAACGTTTACATTTAATAAGGGAGATACGTCGAAATCTAATTGGTCATTAACGATGGGAAGACCTAATGAGTTGACTTTGTTTATTTAAAATATTTCGAGCGTATTAAGACGTTTACTTTTACTACACTGATGTAATAATTTTACATTTTCTGTATCTAAAGACTGATTAAGATTTATACAGTGTTGGGCTATACCCGTACATTTGTTATTTTTAATAATTTATTTTTCATGCTCGTCTATACGAGTTTTTAAAGAACGACCAGTTTGACCTAATAGAATGAATTACAGACTTTACAATTTATTTTGTAAACTACCGATTTGTACAATATATTTGTTTTTTCTTTATTGTTTACTAACATGGACTTAAGATGATTTTTATTTACACAAACAGTGTTCAAATTACAATTTTTTAAATTATTATAAACTTTTTTACTTAAATTAGGTACAAAATTGATTAAATTGAATTTTCTATCAAGTTGAATAGGGGGTACAGCATATAATTTACGGAGGATTAACTTTTTACGTTTTTTCTTTATTAATTTGTTAATCAGTGAAGCATTATAGCAATTATTAACTGCTGAAGATTTAATGACATTAACTTCTTCCTAAAATTGATGTTTGTTTAACGGTAAGCTAAGAAGCCTATGTATGAAAGAATGGAAGGCATTAATCTTGTTGTCTTGTCTTGAATTGGCATGTGGTAAAATACCCCTAAACGTAGGTTTTCTGAATATGTCAAATATTATTTTATTTTTATCTCTAGATATAGTTAGGTCTAAAAAGTTAAGTAAAGATGATTTTTCTATTTCTAAAGTAAAATCAATACTAGGGTAAAAGGAATTTAGAAAATTTAAGAAGTTATCTAATTGTCAGATCTTTTGAGCGAAACTTCTTGCGTGGTAATCTATGATATTGAACTCCCAGTTAGAGTAATAGCGGAATAATTCAGTGTGAATTAGTTTAAGGTGGAGTGAACGATTATTTCTAGTTGAATACCATTTTTTTATATGTAATATTTGTTCATCATGAAGATGACCACCGTTACCTAATATAGATACATTAGCTGCTACGAATAACAAACAGAAACTATAAGACCTACCTACTGATAATTTATACGACTTTAAGTTACCATTATTCCATCTGGAGAAGATACTGTGTATCGAAATAATTACCATGGATTAAAATAAACTTTTATAATTATTCATTTTAATTAAATGCATTAATTACTAGTAATCTAGACAAAGTGAGCAGGAATGTTTATAATCGTTGGTAGTTTATTGTAATTGTAAATAAAATCTCCCGATGAAGTTGCACACTTCCAATTACCTTGAAAAATTATTTCGTGAAGTTCAGCAGGAATATGTAATGAAAAACTGTGCAGCTACCTCCTTTGATAATCAGACGTCCTCTATCATCGGACTATTAAACCGTTTAACTACACAGGCGCGTATGCAGGGGGACAACCAGTCCATCCTCACTGACGATTGAAGCAATTTCAAAATTTTGAAATTGTCATAAGAATCTATTTACAGGATTACTACCTAAGTAGAATATATAGATTGGCCAATAAAGTGTGTTATGCTAGAAATTACTGATAAAAATAATGTCGCACAATTTGATTGAAGAATTCCAGAATTGAGTTCCAAAAAATCATACAAAAGATGCCCCTTTTAACATTAACATCATTGAAAATTCAAGTTACTTTTTACAGTGATATTAATACGAGTATTGGTTTAATGTGTAAATATACAAATATTTTTATTACTAAGAGGGTGGTGTGCTAGACTGATTATCACGCTATCCCATCTTATGCTGTTTTTTCTTTCTTACCCACAGTTCAATTATCCGGTAACCAGTCGGATCATAAGAATGTACCGGATCCAAACCGGGAACCCATCCGATCATTAATTTAAACCCTCAGTAAATAGTAGAAGGGCAAAAAAGTTGGAAAATTTTCGAATATAACGGTAATGGCTCGCTTATATTTCGAAGAAAGGTGAACTGTTCACAAGTTTTGTCTCTTAATTTTCACAAGGCAACTTTGACGGGTGACGCCAAAACTTGTTACAACATAAAGTATCCATTATCGCGTTACTTCCGAGTTATTAGAGTCCGAAGTGCTTTTATTGAAACAAATCGATGTCTTTAATTAAGACAGCGCATTATTCGAATCGCCATCTGATCCTTTATCCTCATTATGAATAAAAAGGAAGTCCATTAAGGTCTTCTGACGACAGGCAGCGACAGAATTACTCCCGAACTAAAAACAGCCATCAAACTTTTCGCTAGAGTTTTGCTAATTTCTTTATGGAACTTGAGCTCCTCCGTGGACTTTTATAACGCATTAATATGTACGGAAACGGACAAGTTCGAACATTAAAAAAACAATCTCTTAAAAGCAGACTTCTGTTAGTTAAACTCATCGGGAGCACATAAATTTAATAAGAGAACTGAAATTATTCCGAACATATCCAAATCCCTTTAAAAATAGATATTATAGTTTCAGTAAGTAATAAATTTGACGTCATGCCAACTTTAGTACTACTGAAGATAAAATGATTAATCATGATACATATCAATAAATACTTTTTTATCACCGCATACTTTAAATAATGTTAGTCTATAGAAAACTCGTTCATCAGTGCATGAATTCCGAAGTACATGAAGTATTCGTAACTAAAGGATCCGATAACTTTTTTGGTAGAGGCTGGCAAATCCATTGAACGTATGATTATTAAAATAACATATATTGTTTGGATGAGGCTTTTAACTCTTGTAACTCCATTTTAAATAGTAAATAAAACAAACACTGTTTAATGGTTACAATTAATTTTTATTATCATGATAATTATTTCGACATCACAGTGTCTTCTCCAGGTGAAGTCTAATACATTAAGTAAATTACATTCTTCTTATATACTAAATTATAATCTAATGTTAAGAGGAGGTAAGTTATTGTTTAAGATTAAATATTTAAAAGTGGAGAATTGCAAAAATCCGTTTGATCGTTTAAGGCAATACCTTTTTTATTTATTTTGTTTATTTCCATTTTTTCTAGTAGGTTTAATTTTTGTTCTTTATTTTCTACGTGGAGTATTTTAAAATTATCATTGAAACTGTGTTTATGTTCATGTAAGTGTTTAGAATATGTTGATTTTAAGTTGTTTTGTTTAAAACATATAAGATGTTCTTTTATTCTGTCCTTGAATGCCCTACCTGTTTGTCCGACATAAGCTTTTACGCAATTACCACAATTTAACAAGTATACGCCTGATTTTGAGGCTTTATCTGTTTTATCTTTGTTATTTTTAATGCTTCCTAGTGTGTTATTGGTTTTAAATTTTTCATTTACTACTACTACTATTACTAATCACCATCTTCCCCTTGTTTCAGGTTTTTGATTTGTTAATTTGATAGGGTCCACCCATTTTAATTAACCTGAACATTAGTTTTAGTATAAATAATCTAATTATAAATCTTAAGAACCAGACTTGCGTTGAAAACGCCCACATTGTAAGTGGGCGAAACACGTGTCCGCAATAGTGATTGTTTGTGGTAAGTCTCTCTTTTAGTAATTTATTACATACCACAGTCTCCTTTATTATTTTCTATTGCGTAAGTTACCATTGAAATTATGATCTTTTGTGTTCTGAAAGGCGTTTTTTAAAATTCCTTCCAGTTTGGCCTATATAAACTTTCGGGCAAGACATAGTGTTATCCATTAAATTTGATCTGTTTCAAAAACTATTTCGGAAAGGTAACTACCTTCAGTTTATTTACCTTAAGTCCTTTTTTATTTTGAGAGCCTCGGTAATGTATTAAATGTATATATCTATAAGTAGACACTGTTTACATAAATAATTTCTGATATACTACTACGGTTATTCAATTTTGCTTTCAATATTTTTGCCGTGCGCATTCGCAAAATCAATTTCGCGATAACACCTTTGAAAACTCGACATTTTCATCCCCCAATATACGAAGTGAAAAACGCGTCTAAATAAAATAACAAAAAAAAGAAGATAGGTGGTGGCAAGTTCTTTTTGTCGATTCGCATGGAAGGGTGGTGGTATAAGCCCTGTCTGAAGAGGGTGTTTCCTTTCGTAAGAACATCACGAGATCGCAGAGACCTGATGGCATAGCGGACAGAATTAGTCATCCATATACTTCGTACTCGCATCGCGAAACCGTTGACTTTATGTATCTCCGGATTTACCTATACGCAGGGTAACAGCGCTTGGTGTCAGATAAGAGTCAACCCACCCCTTTACCCCGTAACCATAAATATTAATATAATGAAAAGTACCCGTGAAAAATGTTGTCGCGCCTGGGGGATAAACCGCACGAACGAGTAGCTTATACCCCCAGCTCACCTACGATCCTCTCTCCCCATGAGAGATAGACACGCTAATAAAAAATTCTTTATCGATCATAAACACAAACTACATTTTCTTTAGCATAAATATTAAATTCAATTCTCTTCTTTTAACTAGGGGTATCTCAAATGAGTAAATAAAAATACGTCTAAGATAATTAATAATTAATACGTGAACGATTATTATTACATCAGTAAAATTCGAAGGTGGATACAGAAACACTGTTGGGCAAGTTTCACTTAATTTATTATAGAATTCTTCACAAAATTGTTTCGACTATTAAGTCATTTTCAAAAGATACATGAAATTGTATTAAAGTTAAATGAAGTTACCAAACTATTTATACATACAATTAAGAGGGGGGTATTATTACTGAGAAGTTCAGTTTGGTTGTTAACCAAGGGTAAATTTTGATGTACAGCCTTCTTAATCTCTAGATTTTCTAATAAATTTAATTTTCGGCTTTTGTTGTCTGAATGCAATTTTTTAACAGAGTCTATATTGATATTATGTTTGTTAATGGTACAATGTTCAGCAATCCCTGGAGTTATTTTTAATTTTTTAATAATATTAACATGTTCAATAATACGACAATTTGCAGATCTACCTGACTGACCAATGTAAAAAACATTACAGTCTTTGCAAAAAAACTTGATAAACTCCACTTTTTTCTAAGGGGTTAATTTTGGTTTTGTTGTTGACTAAGAAAGAATGAAGATTCTTTTTATTGATTTCAATAGTTGAAAGATTAAATTCAGAAAGTTCATTTTTGACGCCGTTGCTAATATTTTTTATATAAGTTAAAGAGCAATAAGTGTTTAAATTTGAGTTATCTTTTGTAAAACTATTGGAAATCTGTTTCCTTAGAATAAAGCTTTGTTTATGTTTTAACATAACATCTATCATCTCAGGTTTGTAACTATTTGGGTTATGGTTTTTATTATACGTAGTTCTTTGTTAAAATGATAAGGGCTTAAAGATATAGTAGTTACTAATCTATGGATGAAGGAATTTCAAGAAGTCATTTTTATTTTGAAGGATTGGTTAGACTGAAAAGGGATAACAGTGTCGGTTGTAGTAGGTTTTTTATAAATTTCAAAATCGATCTTCTTATTAATTTTAGTAATTTTGAGGTCTAAAAAATTTATAGACTTGTTGGATTCTAATTCCATAGTGAACTGAATTATAAATACAAAAGAATCATTTGGAAGATACTCTGTCATAGATGTGCATTAAACAAAAATAATTTGTGTATGTTTCGATTAACGTGAGTAAAAAAAGTTAAAGAAAAAGTATTGCAACGGTCTGGAATCGAACGCAGACTGCCCGCGTGGCAGGGAGCATTTTGTATACTACGAAGCTATGTAGGGCATATACGAACACATCCGAATAGGTACGAACTTATTAAAACGAAACGTCTCACAATCAATATTCAGAAGGCTGTATCAGTGGCATAGGGTAACTTTACAATTAGGGTATATTAATAGTAGGCTAGAAAAACATGGATGAAAACAAAAATAAAACAATAAAAAATTATGAATTACTTTCTGTTTGTGTCAAATTAATTTGTCCTTATGTGTATAACTGGGAATTAAAGTTAGATGGTTTACTGACAGTAATTATACGAATTTATATTTATTCTTACAATGCGAACAAGTACTGTGTGTTTAGGTTTGTGGATTATAATTTAATGATGTATTTTTTAACTTTCCTTCTCTTTTCTTCCAAACAAGGCTTAATATCTTTGCACATTGTTTTACAAATCGATATACATTTAACAATGCCTTCGGATATTCATGATTCTTTCGGGTCTTTACAAAATAATTTTGTTACCCACTGTTATTAAATGTTTCTACCAATAAATTCTCGACATCTCGACAGGCATATTATTCAAAACGTACACTCGAATTAATCATTTCGGAAAGCTTTGATCGAATTGAAGATAAGGTACCTAAAAGGCCAACTTTTATTCGGCTACCGATAATGAATTGTTTCGTATTTACTAGCCTGTTCATAATACGCTTGAGTCGTTGGGTGTTTGGTGAATAATATGTTTATAACGTTTACATAATCAACCCGTAACGATTTATGCTTGAATAGAAAAAGAGCCATTACAATAATGAAAATATTTAGCATTTAAACGTTTCGTGGGCAGTCAATTATGTTTTTTTCTAATGGCTCATATAAAATTCACTTTTTATTGTGTCCAAAAATAGTAGGTACGTACCTAAAAAGATAGGATCGATTATGTAGGTTAGTCTACCTTACAATGGAAACACTAGAAATAGAGAGAAATATCCACCTTCACGTGTGACTGGTGTAGAAGTGCTGCAGAACTACCAAAAACCTAATTACTAAAACTTATTAATATAATAATTTAGTATAGAATGAGATTAATAAAAACACTTGGTATAGATTTCACCGCTTTAATTTAGAACCTGACAATACTGGATAGATGAATGGGATAAGATAAATTAACATAAAAAATCCATTTTGCAAAGAAACAACTGTAGAGGCTTTGTATTTTTGATTTTTTAACATTTATTTTTTTCAATGTTCCCTAATAAAGGGAAGAAATTAAATACCTTTCTAAAGTTTGGAGATAGCAAAAGCTATAAAGAAAAACCTCAATATGACAAACTACCAAATTAATTGTTTTCTTTCGACCATCGTAAAATCTACCCAATATGACACTAAAATCAAGTAAAGGGTTTTCCAATTAGCGCGTCAGAACTTTCAAATGAGACACAATAGCAACTGCAAGTGATAATCTTTTAATAACCATATAATTTTGAAGAACAAACAATGGCATTGTGTTTTAAAAATAATTTTGTTTAAATGTCCTCCTCGACTTATTCTGACTGAATTAATTCTGGAGGCCCAATTTGTGACAACTCTTTCACACATATCGCGTGGTATATTCCTAATGATGCGTCGAATGTTTCTCTTAAGTTCGGGAATTGCTCGTGGTTTATTTTTGTAAACATGACCCTAAAGGAAAAAACCCAAGGGTGTGAGATCACATGGTCTTGGTGGCCAATTCACATTACCATTTCTTGAAATAACGCGGCCAGGAAATGTTGCAATAAATGAAGTGTCTGCCGAGATGTGTGACATGTCGCCCAGTTTTGTTGAAAAAAAAAACATTGTTTATGTCAGTATTTCTCAGTTCTGGCCAAAGATATTCCATTAGAATATTCCTGTACCATTCACCTTTAACAGTAACATGATTTCCATCACGCCTTAAGCCCAGAAACCGCACCAAACAGTAAACTTCTCAGGATAATGAGATGTTTCTTCAATGGCCTGAGGATTTGCATCAGCCCAAATCCTACTGTTATGCTTGTTTACAAACCCATTGAGCCAGAAATGGGCTTCATTGGAAAACAGTATCCTTTCTGCTAAATGTGGAAAAACAGCTTCCAACTGCTCAAGGGACCAGTCTGCAAACTTCCGACGAAAACGATGATCATTTGGTTTCAGTTCTTGAGTGATTTGAACTTTATAAGCCTTGAGTTGGAGATCTTTGTGCAAAATTCTCCACGTAATTGTCTGAGAAAGGCCGAGTTCTTGGGAACGACGTGGAATGGAAAGGTTCGGGCCATCTCTTACACTTTGGCTTACAACAGCAAAATTAACCTCCGATCGGGCACCCCGATTACGCACAAATGTTTAATTATCTGCAACTGAGCCAGTTTCTTCAAACTTTTTAACCAAAAGATAAAGATATCGTTCGATTGGTCGATTATGCTGACCGTAGGCTTCCCGCAACGCGCAAAATGTTCGGCAAACAGAACACTCATTTTATAAATTTAAAATATTGTTAAGCATAATATTCCAATTTTGATAGCATGCTTGAGATTCAATTTTGGAGTTATCTAAATACTATTATTAAAAGACATTCTTCGATAAGTCATTTACACATTTTCACTTAATCTTTGCTCATTTAGATAACGTGAACCAACATATCAATTCACGATCAAATTAGCCGAATATTCTACTAAATGATTCTATACTTTCTCCCCTTTTGTTTCGATCTTTCTCTCAATGCCGTGTTTATGACTTGAACTTTACCCTTCGTATTGAAACAGATAGATAAGACGAGGATTTATTACCGCTATTATTATACTTATTATTACTTCGACTACTACCGTTTTTGTGTATCCACAATACGTTCAGAAGCCCCTGCTGCTTTATCCGCGGGCCAGAATTAGGAAGGGCCCCCGTTTCAAAGGGCCACACCTAGTTAATCTTGAAAATGAAATTATCGCACCCTTGTAGTTACGTCTGAATAGCTAAAATGTTTCCTTAATGCAAGTAAGTTAAAGACAAATCAAATATAGTATGTATATCGCTATATAATAATGTTCTAACATAATAATACTAATGTAGCGAAACAGTAAATTATTTTCTCGTTTTTATTATTATAAAATGTGTAAATATTATTTTTGTAAATTTTAAATATTCTAAATTTCATTTCTATTTCAATGTAAATACTTTCACTTCTTATCTTGTGCATTACTTTGTTTCAAACCAGACACTATTGTTCAGTCACGTAGCCTCTTCGTAGATATCTATCTTCACCTTTACCTGCATGCACCCTGTACTAATAGCTGGTTTTACCTTCAATCACTTCAACCAAACTTTTCCATTGTTTATTTCCAGGTGTTTTCCGTCTGTAGACTTGTACCACTCTTACTATCACTATTTCTCCCTCTATAGAACACCCCCTCTTCCTACTAACAAACCTATGTATAAATTCTCAAAATTATTCTATAAAAGTTAGTCTACTGTAATCTACTGTTCTCGACCTTCCTGTGAAATCGCTACTGTATGTTTACCTTGTTATTTTTTGCTTTTATTTTAATTGCGTGTTTTCTTCTTCTTGTAGTTTTCTTTGTTACGTGTACATAAACTGTTATGTTTCATTAGTTATTTATTTCTATTAGTTATTCTATTAAACTTGTCAAAAGGCTAAACTAATAATATAGATAATTCAAAAAACAAACACATAATTGAATCGACATTATATAATTCTTGACGAATCGGTCTTTTTCAAGAGTACTGTACAATTCTAAAATTGAGATTTAATCAAATCCCTTAACTGATTTGGTGAACTGACAATATATTATTTCTAATATATTAAAAGTATTTATTTAGTAAACCAGACATTATTAAATGTAGAGTAGGTAATATAACAATGCTCATAGAAAACAAATTATTTATTCTAAATGAGTTAACAATTATAACGTTAATTCAAAATTTCAACGGTGCAGTAATTGTGAATGACATTTACTAGTTAAATTTAAATGAAGAAACACAATTAAGTGATTCAATAGTGCAACGTTTGTGAAACATGTTTAATTGTGTTACATGCATGATTATACCATCTTATTCTGCACATCCCTTATAAACTAAACTTGCAGAGTTTCATTCTATGGTTTATGTGCTTCTAAACATACCACTTTTTAAAGAGAACTATAAAAAAGAAATCAACGCAATAAAACTCATAGCAATAAAAAATGGCTAGAAACCCAGCATAATAGACAACTTAATCAATAAAAAACTTAAAACGTAGTCCGCGCACCAGCAATTCGCCGTTTAATATTGCACGCGTTAGAAACCTTATTGAAGGGGACAGCCACGCCACTGTGCTTCAGATATCTGGTGAACTAGGCATCAGCCATGGGAGTGTCCACACAATCATAACGAAATACTTGGGATTCCGAAAAATTTCAGTTCGTTGGAATCCAAAGTTGCTGAGTGAAGATCAAAAAGCTGCTCGAGTTCGCATCTCCCAGACGCTTCTCACTCGATATAGAGAGGAAGGTGATTTTTTACACAAAATTGTAACCTGCGATGAGACGTGGGTACACCATTACACTCCAACATTAATACAAGCAAGCATGGAGTGGCGGCGCAAGGATGAATCAAACCCAGTGAAACCGACTGGAGAGGGATGCTGTTGGTATTGGTGCTGAGTTTTTGCATGAGCAAAGAACTATTAATGCGGCCTACTACTGTAATTTCTCAGTCAGGTAAAACTTGATTATCGCCGGAAAAGGAGGACGCAACCCATTCATAATGTGTTACTCTTACACGATAACGCTAGGTCTCGTACAGCAGCTTTAACGCAGGCTCAAATCGGTAAAATGCACTGGAACACCCTCTATATAGTCCAGACTTATCCCCTTGTGATTTCCACATGTTTGGGCCCCTAAAAGAATCACTAGGAGGTTAGCGATTGCAGACCCGCCCTGCTTCTTTTTATGAAAACCGAATGAAAAAACTACCAATGCGTTGGGGAAAATGTATAGACACACAAGGAGGATATGGCGAAAAACAGAGAAGTGTGTGTTTTTTGTGAAACTTTACAAAATAAATGTTTTATGAACAAAGGCTCGTTTATATTTGATCCATCCTCATAGAATGCTAAATTGTATAATCTTCTCCAATATGTATATATGCATATAATTTACGATATACTTATATAACACCTTTTTTTATATTATTTACATTTATAATATTGATATCTTAGATATTAAAAGACGATATTCAAGATTTCTTGAGGTAAGACAATATCAAGATAGGTACAAGAATAATGAAGAACAACACAAGATTCGAATTTTCATTATTGTTCGATAATGAAACGAAATTTTGAAAAATATGATACTGTCTCGTCTTGCGGAACCCCTCCCCCTTCAGGTTCCTCCAATAAGATTAATGAATTAGCATCACAATTAAGCATTTACATTGCTTCATTTATTGAAATTCAAACCGTTACTGTTTCGTTCCTTACGAAATCCAATAAGTAGTTATTTATAATCCTGTCAGGATGATCGGCGGGTTGGATTGTTGGATAAGATATACGTACCGATGCGATGGAACGTTTTGATTCGGTTCAGTCGAATGCTAATTGTAAATCATCAGGCAAACGATATAAGGACTAATAAACCGTCAGCGGCTGCAGAAGCCTGAGTAAACATGACAAGCAGTTTAATTAAGTTCCGGGACCATTGTTGTTTCGAGGAGATCGTCCGGAAGTGGTGGTGCGGCTACCGTACTAGTGGCATATCGTGGAACGTCTTGACTGACTGGTGAGACACGGGAGGAGGAATTTCGGGTTGTTATTTGTCTGAGTTAATGACCGGGGGTACCAGTGAATTCTGACCCGACCTTTCACGGTTTACGTCTTCCAGACTACATTACATCAGTCTCCACGAACATCTGGAGAAACCGACGCGGAAAGCCGACTTGAAAACCGAGGTGTTCACGCCTCCATACCGCAGACGAATTGTTCCTTCCGGTCGGAATGTAAACAAGAACAGAATGACAACCAAGAAGTAGACTTGAATGTAAGGCAAAAGCGTTTCGATCATTTTAATAGAAATAAATTAAGTCTTTCACAACGGCATCCGAGATTATTCAATGTTCTTAATGTTATTGTAGGAGTTCGGCGGATATGAATTACAAACCATGGTAATTCAAATGTACTATTAGTAGTAATTAATGAAGAAGCAGCTTCTATGGGTTGTAACAGGCGGGCTAAAAATGTCATAGGCTAGCATAAAAGAGAATTTTTATTTTTGATAGAATTTGATTTTATTATTCAATATAGTTCCCTTCGAGGGTGATACAACGATTAACGATTATAGCGACAATTCAATTTTTCGATACCATTTTTATAATACGATTTGTCTTTAGCCTCAAAATAGGCTTCAGTTCAATTCAGGCGATTATCTCTTCATCGGCGCGAAATTTCTGTCCAGCGAGCATCCTCTTGAGGTCTGAGAACAGAAAAAAGTCGCTGTGGGCCAGATCTGGAGAGTACGGTGGATGCGGAAGCAATTCGAAACCCAATTCATGGAATTTTGTCATAGATTTCATTAATTTGTGACACGGTGCATTGTCTTGATGAAACAGCACTTTCTTTTTCTTCAAATGAGGCCGCTTTTCCGCGATTTCGTCTTTTAAATGCTCCAATAACGCTACGTAATAGTCGCTGTTTATGGTTTTTCCCTTTTTAAGATAGTCGATAGTCAATGAATATTATACCATGAGCATCCCAGAATACTGATAACCTTGCCAGCCGACTTTTGCGTCTTTCCACGCTTTGGAGCCAACAGACTCTTTGGGGCGTTCACTGCGTACATCGTCCTCGGTGCTCATTTCGCCTAGTTTAAATTTAGTAAATAACTTGTTTTTGATTTTCCTGGTGCAAAGTCCGAATAATGATTATCAAGCTGAGCCTTGGTTTCAAGACTATTTTTTTTTCGCCAAAAAGCAATGCTTTATTAACACACGAAATTCCTTTTGATCCAAAAGAATTCAAAGTAACGAAAGTTCTTTCACTAAAAATTCTATAACTCAGATACTAATAGTGCAACAGCTGTCAAATTTATACACGCGTCTTTTGAAGGTTATGGCTAACTAAAAATCATACGGATTTGATACTAGTGGCGCCATCTATGGGTCAGCCTACGAACTTTTCAGCCCGCCTGTTAAGTTTATTGGGTTATTTGGATAATAGTTCAATAAAACTAGAAAATGCTGCTGACCAGGTTTGACATGTACTTTGTAGTAGTAGATGGGGCTAAAAGAAACAATTTGGAAGCAAAACGGAAAAAAGACCAAGGATTAAATCAAAAAAGAGTTTTTAGTTAGCGGTATGAAGAATGAATGTGTTCAAAACGAGGTAAATCATTATTGAGATCAAGTAAGCCTGAGAAGCCATGGAGTAGTTTGCGTGAAACGATTTTAGCCAAAACTCTCAACCCAAACGACCATCATTCTAAACAACTCACTTAAAGCCTTGTATTCATTTTGATTGTTGATTGAATAGTCATTACGATCATCAATGAGATTTTACGAAAACAAAAAATGCCCTATGAAAATTAGTTAGGGACCAAAAAAGGGCTGTATTGATCCTCACATTTCAAACACTTTTTTAAAAATATCCAACAAAGCATTGGATCTCCGATGTACTAGATATATAGTGTAGTACCCAGTTAGTTTTAAAACAAAAAGAGGAAAGGTTGCCTTCGGCTTTCCCGACTTTTCATGACACCACTAAAAAACAAACAACAAAAACAAAAAAAAAAGAAACCAACAGAACAAATGTGAAACCGTACAAATCGTCGATGTCCAAGTAGCGTGAATAATAGCAGACGCCTTCCTCGATCGAGATGACACAAACGCGGTTTAGAGTGAAAATGTGTGTATTGAATCTGGCGTGTGCTTGTGCGCGTATGTGTTTGAGTGTATGTGTTAGAGCCACTGTTCGCCCATCCATATAAAACGTGACAACAAATATACGCGAATCGGAAGCATTAGCGGATCAATAATTGCTGACAAAATTGCAATTGTTGAATTAACGTACAGTCTAAATGTAATTAATGCAATGTACATACAGACATGGGTGTTTACGTGCGCGTCCTTATACATACATACATACAGACAGACATACACGTATACACAAACAAACGCCCGTCCATCGTGCCAAGCAAAGCCCACTTCGCGTCAGCTCATGCGGACATAGAAACTGAATAATGCCATTTGAAGTGCACCGAAATCGGTGAAGTGAACAGAATATTCGCTTCAACAATACTGCTTTCGATTCGTTCGAAAATCTCGATGCGGATTTGTTTCATCTGTTTATAAGCTTTTCGTACATGATATTAGCATTCGTTGCAGTAGTTTCCAGAAATCGTTCTGTTTAAATTATTAAACTGTTAAACGAAAAAAAGAAGATCAATTGGCAATCATTATGAACCACTGGACTACCAAAAAAATTTAATATATATATATACTTAGATACAACAGGTTTGTAGTCCTCTTAACTTCCCCATATTGATAAACAAGTAAAAAATTGAAAATTTTGTAACGCCCAGCCACTTCTCCAGGTTTTGAATCAGGAAATAGTCGGAGGGGGCTAAATCCGGAGAATAAGGTGGATGGCATAGCAGTCGTAGGCCCATTTCAAACTAGAAAAGTTAAGAACTTTTCACACCACCCTCATATTTTGCAAAAATCTATCAATTCTAATACGGTCATATGAATTTTGCGTTTAGAGGAAAATTGTTAACAAGTCAGACGATAGAAAAGGATGTATATGTATATACTATGTACATATGATCTACAGCTACATACAAATAGGTGTATTCCCATGAACAAAATTAGTACTAATTGGATAACGAAACGTTTCTACGAAGGTCCACTGTTTTAATACTGGGGTCAAAACAAATGAAATTAAATCAACAGTTGAAGAACGAAAAAATTGTTTTTTTTACTATACTATCAAAGTATTTATTTGAATTTTTTTTTTAGTAATAGTTATATGACTGTAGCGGATTATGAAATATTTTATAAACACCCTGTATACAAATCAGTACGTAATGTCAGTATTAAAACACAAGTGGTTGTTTTCATTTTAATAAACTACATTAGATTGCTATTAAATATAAGGAAAATATTGTAAACACTTCCGGCAGTTTACGTCGAGGCAGCTCAAGGATCTCCGCATCATAAAATTATCTTTTGGAAAACCGAATTTATTGCAAATAAATCTACAATAAAAAACTACAATTTGGATAAAAAAACATTGACAACTGTATAAGTTCAGAGAGTAATAGCTTTTAAATTGTCGATAATACATAATTCATAGACAAGATAAATCAACATTGATTTAAGGCGTAATAAAGTTAATGGTTTCTACGTTTAAATTGGGACCGAAAGTCGTAACAACTAACTAGTTGAAAAAATTGCATGAGCTTCGTTAGAAACTGTTTCATAATGAATAGAAGTTATTAAGTGTTAAAGCAGCGTTGGAAACAAATATAAAATAACTTATGAGCAATAAAAATAAAATGTTAATATGTTTCACTAATTTATTTAAAACAAAAATAAAAATATGTTTAAGTGATGACGCCATTATGAAAGACTATTAAAATATACCGAATAATACAAAAACACTTTTGAATGTTTTATTTCTATACGCTGCTAATACTTATGGGTTCACATTTCCTCAAATTTGGACTTTTATGTAAAGCTGAAATGTAGGACAACAAATACATTTGAAAATGCACGAAATATTGTTAAAATTGTATGCTTGAAGCACATCTCTTTACGGGTGCGAAAAAAAAATTTGAGATGTGGTCTTATAGGAGGGTGATATAAATACTGTGATTAGAAAAGGTTAGAAATAAAAAGGTATTGGAAGACGTAAGAGAACAAAGAAAAAGGTATATAGGATGGCAGGGTACCTTATCAGATATGATGATATTTTTCGAATTCTATGCTTATTGTATAACCAATACTTTTTTTACAATATTTCAATACTTGCATCTTCAATGGTTTTGTCAGCACACGCCAAGATACTCACATTGGCCATTCTTATCTTATTTGACTTAAATACGAGGCATGTTTTTTAAGTAAGTACCGTTTTGAAATTAATAAAAATCGTGCAAAGATATCTTAATAATTGTATTATTACATGAAAGCCTGTACCTTAATTTACAACATGGAGGCACTTGTCATAACGTTTGACCAGTGACCAGTTTTTGAACACCCTTCTCATAGAACTCTGCCGCCTGACTTGTTAACTTTTCACCACTGCACCACAACTTGAAGACGCTGACGCCCAGATCTTTCTTCAAGTGCAGGAACAAACGGAAGTCACTGGGCGCCAGACCAGGGCTATACGGAAGATGATCTAGCGTTTCCCAGTGAAAGGATGTGATGAGATCTTCGGTCCGATTAGCCACATGCGGACGGGCATTGACATGTAGCAAAACAATGCCCTTGCTCAACTTGCCACGTCTTTGTTCTGGATTGCAATATTCCATCACTCATAATGTTTTGTCCGTAAACTGCACAGATCTCAGATCTCACGATGAATATCAATCGGTTTTAGTCCTTTAGCACTATGAAACCGTATTACAGCCCGGACTCCGGACTTCACAGTCGGCGAGACTCACGATTATTTGAGGTATCTTAAACTCTCAGTAAACAACGTAAATAAGGGCGAATCAGACTGTAATAGCGTCAGTGGGTAGGTGAGAGATGTAGGTACACAGTACGCATGCGTGGAACTCTGATTGCAGCGCTGCAGCGACAGAATTTCAAGACGGTGCTTACTTAAAAAACATGCTTCGCATAATCTACAACTTTTAATGGATTCAGGTGTAATACATGACATACATAATAGTGAAAATAACTGCATAAATTCGACATAAAATTTAATATTCTTAAAAATCAATCAAAATTAAAACCATTCTGTGTTTTCATGGCTTCTATTGTTTTATCTAAAGAATATGTATCTAGCGTAACTCCTAATATTCATTAAATGGAGGCAGTTGCTGTTATAATGTGTATATACGAATCGTTTTTTTTTTCTTTTTTTGATGTTAAATGTTAGACCTTTTGTTAAGAAAGTAAATAAGGGCGGCAGCAAAATCTGTAGTTTTAAAAATCCCCTACATAAAACTTTTTTCTTGTTTCATGATGTCCAAGTCCTCTGTCAAACTTTTAAAACTTTTTTACGAAGTTAAGTATTGTTTGTTCTTCGTTTCCGTGAAACTTGAAGCAACAAAATTGTGACCGTCATTTGTATAAATGGTACAAAAAAAGAACAAAAAAATAATGCTTTCGTAAATATGCGGTAAAATCAAGCGAACAACAAATACAGAACTTATTCTAGTGTAAAAGATGACAGATTTTCTCACCCATCGCCGATACCGATAATACTAGTAATTTTCTTAAAAGTTTCACGTACATGCCCTGGATCGAACGACATGACTATAATATAGCGTAAGAACTCTGCATTCGCAGGTAAATAAACGGTTTTTCATGTCAATTAATCTACGCCATAATTAAAATGATATTTTCTTTCAATAAAAATAAGGAACATTTAACTATTATGACGATTTTCGGCCTAAGTAGGGACCTCATATGTGCGAGAGACGTCCGCTCTCTACGTCATCACACAATTTCTATGACTTAACTATTGCTGACAGTATAATATAATCAAATACCTAATGCGTTCCATTATCTCCTGAATTCAATTCTTGTTTGAGAGATAATATCTGATATAATTTACGACATTTGATAATTACTGTTGCACTGTCGGTTATTACATGCGGTCAGAATCAACAATCCCTATAAGAGAACATACCTACTTGATTGATTTCTAACTGTAATAGGCATCTTAATATACGTCAAATTGATTATATTACGTGTAGTATTAGGTACATTATCTGAAACGAAAACTGTTTTAGTTAAAGTACCTACAAAGAAACAATAGAATAACAGTTCCCACGTTCATGCACCTAAATTCACATTTGTTTATCAAATAAGATATAAGCTACAGTTACGACTGACAATTGTAGGTTACTTTGTTTTTACTCTTAGCATATTTTATCTGTAATTAACAATAAATTTCTAACAACCATTCTGCTTGGTGTTCCAATTTTCAAATTCAAATATCACTTGAATAGCGTATCAACCTTCCTCATATTGACTTAAGCGACCGTTTATTTAACGGATAGACTTATTTGTGCACACAGGAATAAGGATTAAAACTATAATTCAAGGGATCCTAACTACTTATTGACATTTCTATTGTAAATCTTCATGCGAAAATACAGTCTGTCACACAATATCGGATCATAATATATAATACTCTAATCTATAAATATAACATGTCGATAGTAAAAATAGAATCCGTAAAAAACACAACGAATTAAAATTAATTAATACAAGTGAGCCAATTTTAACTTTTACTAACACACTAATAAAAATGTTTAGTATTTTATTTATATATTTAAAATACAAACTATTGAACGTACCAAAAAATACAGTAATTTGAAGAAAATAAATTCTATTGTTAACATGCGAATTTTTAGGTACCCTACACCAAGGGTGTTAAACTCGAGGGGTAACTTGAGCCAAACAAACAAGGTTTATGTTAAGGTGGGCAGCAAAAAAATCAATGTGCATAAAAACCCTGCTCTACACTTACTACCCATATATTAAATCTACACTAATCCGACCATATGATATGATGTTTCAAATTGAATCATTTTTAACTAACTACAACACATTCGTCGAGTTCCGTCAATAAACCTGTGAAAATATATACCAAGTGTTTTATTCGCTTTATTATTTCTTCTATAAAAGCTGTGTTTATGCTTTTGTACCTGTTTATACCTGTAATCAGGGTGAGTTATTTACTGAGTACTTCAAGCATGCTTAGTAATTATTTAACTGATTGTTTAATGTTTGAAAACATATGTTAATTAGGAAGTCAATATTTGAGTTGATGCATTATTAAATAACACTTAGCCAAGTAAATATTTTTTATATAGTTTTTTTTAACGCTTGATCATCTTTCTGACGATATTAGGGTAATGATACATTTATTTACAAACACCCTTACAAACTTTTAAAAGGTTACTTCAAACTAAGAGTTATTTAACCACAAATATATTCCGTCTTATTTTTCATTCATTTTCAAGCCTTTATCTATTCACTAGTAACCCTTATGGCTTACGACTCTTAAACAAGGATGAAAACGGAAAAAGAACAATAAATAATGCATGGGCACTTGTAAGAAAAAATTCTGCCTTGAAAAACTGTACAGAATTGCAAAACCTTCTTTCCTCTATTGATGTAAAAAAGACGATGTTGTTTAAAATTACGGCGAACAAATAAAAGTTTTAAATTACATAAACGGATTATTTGCTTTCAAACGTTACGGGCCGCTGCTGTTCTTGACGCCGAGTTGGCCCCGTTGCAACAGAAACGATGATTGACATTCGGGTAGACGTTGGCATACAGGAAAGAGCATCAAGATAAAAGAACGCGAGGTGACATTAAGCCATGTGCGATACCTGTCACTGACAGGCGATGACTTTAGTTCGATTTTTCAATTCACAACTTCCGAGAAGGTGCACATTATAAAGAAGGCTCGTCTAACGTTTTTCTCAATTTTCAACACTCAACCACCTGGCAAATGGAGTGATCAATCTTAATCAAAATCAGGGGCAATTTTATTCTTGAAGTGGATCCATTTCTAAAGGTACATTGTCATCCTATGGACAAGGATAGGTAGTAGAAAAGTTTGGGTTTCCAATTAGAAAAAACAAAAAGTTGAAATTGTTCGTGGAGACTTTAATACTTCTGTACATTTTTCACATTTGTTCGATATGCATCGTGTCGAATACAGTTATTTAAATTAAGACCTGTGTCTTGTTTAGGTGTGCGTGTCAAAACAATCGTATAGACGTACTGTACATTACACGTTGATTCAAATAACACCAGCTACTCATAATGGTGGGCGGGCAGTCCCTCCGACCTACACTGTAGTGCAAAGCCGGAGGGTAAGGCGTAAGGCCCTCTTCAGCCTCCTTCCAGGAATCGTGGAAATGAGTGGGTGGTGTGGTTAGGGAGAGAAAGATGAGTCGGATAAAACGAAGACAGAAGAGAAGTGAAAGATTATCTGTGAAATATTACTGCTCCAATATTTGCCTAAGTGATCCAGGGAAACCACAGGAAACTTGGACCAGAACAGCCGTACCCGAAACCGAACCGGTAACTTCCAGAATGCCAAGCAATGATCTAAATCATTAAACCACGCCGCTCGGTGCCTCTCTCGATCGTATACTTAAAACTAACTTAAATAGAAAAGTACACCTCTTGTCGGAAAGGAGGGTGAATCGCTGGTTCCCAGAAAACATGCATGAGCATGTTGACTGTAAAAATGTACCTGATGTACAATATATCTATATATATAATATAATTTCATAGTCAATGTTTCTAAAAACTCCTTAATGGTAAACGAAATATTCTTGGTATTTACGATCCAACAACAATTTTAACTTCTTAAATTTATAGTCGTTATATGTAGTCGAATGCCTTGTGTTAGTCAATTTTAACATTTTTTGATTTTATGATCTTTTTTATTTTTAGGTTTACGGCTCGTTGAATTTGGTTTAGATTTATAGCTTTCTTGCGAAGTAAAGTACAGTCAAAAACAATTAATTATTTTAAATATAAATATAAATATGGAATCAACAGAAACAACTACTCCGAGGGCTAATACCCATACCGGCATTGAATTACACTGTTGATTCCGATGGATTCTTAGGCGAAGATATAACATATTCAAAAAAGAAGGAATTAAAATTCTTATTCGTTTACATATTATGATCAAAGATCTCACATTTGGAACGCGTCCTACCAAGTAGGCACAACAAACCGAAAGCCATGCCTTTGATCTTAATATTTAGACGAATAAGGATTTTAATTCCTTCTTTTTTGAATAAATTCATTATTTATTCTCTATTTGAGTTTTGCGTAATGTTAAAAATAAACATGTGTGTCTAAAGAAGTGTTAGCTTTCACATCAAAAACATACAAACAAAAGTCAGATAGAATCGTTCGCAATTAATTTAGCACGCGACTGGGGGATATCAAAGGAAATATTTCAAACACACACAAAAAAAACACCTGAATATTAAACACACAAAAAACATTTTGTTCCAGATTATATAGGATACTATTTCAAAAACTATATAAGTGTAGCTTTCTATATGAAGACAATATTGAAAAATACCATTGATTTAATTATGTTGTTCCAATTCTTACATATGTTCATAATAAAAAATTCCTTTACCGAACAATTTCAGTAATTCACTGGCAAATATTAATCCTAATATTAAAAAATTCTACATCATTTGATGTTTGGAAGTACGAATTTATGTTTCGGCCTTTTGTAAGCGTAGAATTAATAATATCTACCTTTCAAGGGGCCTAGCCGGATATGAAGATCAAAAGTGCCCCAGATGATATCAATAAAAAATTTGATGATGTATGATAAATAAGATTCTACATATTCAAATGTAACCTCAAAAAAGAAATAGAACGTAAATGTTCGTTTTTCCTTCATATCATCGATATTTTTTCAGACAGTAATTTTTTATTTGAATGAAATTTTTTTTGGGTTTCGTAACAAATTCTGAACGTCTCTTAAATTTGAATTTCTCCCAAAAGTTTTTTAAGAAATACCATGTTGTAGAATGCAAAAAGCTTCATTAAAAAAAAAACAAGTACTTAACTAAGTTCAAAATTGACAAACTATTAAAGAAGAAAAAAAAAATCGCTTTTACGTTCTCTTTGAGAACTTCTTTACTAACAAATGTCAAACTTATCCACTATTCCGTGGTACGCCTGGGACAATTTTGACCTTCTTATCTGGTTAGGATCTTTCCAGAAATTTTTTAAACACCTGACCTACCAAACATAATCTGAACTGGCTTCTTGGATGCTATATTTGCAAGACATTACGTTAATTTCCGTAAAATATTATCCACAACATATTTTAATACCCATGCAGAACATTTCAAGGGGTGCAAAGTCAGAAAACATTAACATTCCTTAATATTATAACGATGAATATTACGATTCCAATGTTCAATTTCTATAAAGATTTATTGTCAACTAGAAGTTAACGAATTTTAATTACTTGATCTATGTGTAACAAGTTCAGTAAGTAACTGTGTTGGTTAAATCATAACTTTCAAGAAACTTCTAATAAACAGTTCACATTTGCAGTCTAATCTTGGTCTTTATTCTGCTGAGAAATTAAGGCACTTCCAACAACATGCATAATTGCTATGTAGAATTTACCGATAAATTTCTGTTAAAATGACTAATATCTTTATGGCGGCTCGTCTATTTACGTAATCAATTGCAAGCGACTAATTTTACAATAAATTCGCGAACATATCATAGTGTGTCAATTTAATAACAATAACAGTATTAGTAATTTATATAATTACTCATCAACAACTTATTACTTCGGTTTACATATCGGACAGTCGGACAAATAGATACCTTAGTAGGACTCTCGTTTAATGTCTGCACAGAGCTTTTAGATATACTTACTCAAGGTAAACGATGTCGATTTCGTGATAGAAAAAGACTCACCTGTAAAAGAACAAAAATGAAATTAATAAAACATGAAAGGAGCATAATGTTAATGTATGTTAATTAAGGTAGAATTTTATTGACACCAAATGAAACTTAAACTGTTTTGGTACAACTTTTGTGAAATTGCTTGATTTCAACCACTTAGTAAAAAAAATAATAAACGGGGAAATTTTCACACAATTAAATAATTTGTAATAAATGTAATTTAGTAAATTACCTTTAGATTATATAAATAGTAGTAAGTAGGCTTAAGCTTCAGTAATCTTTTATACTTTTACATTCAAACATTCAACGGTGCACATAATAGTTCTGTCATTACTCTTGATAATGGACAATGCCCGAAACAATTGTCGAGTTTCTAAATAAATTTTGATGAACATTATTTTATTTCATTTGGTAATTTCATACTTTTGTAAATGGCCGCATTTGTTGAGTAATAATTAAATTGTGTGAAATTATTTCCTGTTTTCTTTTTTTTACTAAATGCTTGAAATTAAGAAATAAAACACTCGGTGAATAAGTTACAGAAATTTATTAAATTAATAAATAATAAGTTACGTGTTTTATTTCTTAATATTAAAATGTTAAAGTAGGTCTCGAATTTGTAGTACAGATATATGTCTGTACAGAGAACACTTCTAATATGATATTAATTTTTAATACTGAAAATTTTAAGAGACAATATTTATACGAGAGTAGTAGTGTTTGATCGTATTTTGTCGGGGCCGATGTATAAAAAAGGAAATTATAAGACACAACGACGTTCCAAAGTACAAGAACTTAATAAAATATTTCCGAATAATGTTCGGGTGCATCTGGCGCAACAGCCCCAGGAAATAAAATTTCATCGACAGATGTGACAGAGTTTAAATGTAAAGCTTTTTAGATTCCGAGCCCGGCACTGGCTGATATATAAAATTATGCACCGCGCTGTCATCATTATTTGAACACAAAGTAACCACTATAGCACATACAACCAACAAGGGGATGACTTTTTGAACAATTTCATTGAAGGGATTAGTGTTCCTGTGGGGTTGGAATTAAAATAGCCTTATGGTCAATCGTCATGAATACAACCAGAATTTAACTTGGTCATTGCAAACAAGAATAGTAACAAAATAAAAATCGAAAAGAAACTTAGTACCTAACTATAAGTAATTAAGTTGATGACTTGGTAAAACATTTTTAAAAGAATTAAAAATGATAAAAAACAGTAACGCTTCAAATATTTCGTCTCACAATGGAGTCTACTCAAATATCTATATGTAGTGGTTGATTGGACTGTAGGTACTTTAAACTGCTTATTTGAGTTCCATATGATTATGGAAAGATGGTTAAAATAAGATGTAAAGTTCAATAGAAACCGACTGATATCATTGACAATTTTAGGCATAGCTTTTTTTTAGTTTAGATTTAACTCGAGGTGGGAAAACCTTACATAGGCACCCCCTGAAGGGGGGTAGTGTCAGATTCTTACTGACTAAAAACCCTCCTCGAGTGAGCATTATCAACCATAAGGTTTTAACATCCCCGGGGTAGATGTGGATTGAGGAGAGGGCAGACGGCATAGCAGTACTGACTGAACCACCTAAACAGAGAGATTAATAAATACTCACTGACAGCGCAGCGAGCGCCATCTGTTTAGATATGCCACCATTTGTTGGCTATTAAGATGGTAATGAGCGGGCCGTTTTACCGACTTACATTACGGTACAAAGCGGCGGATAGGGTGCAAAAGCCCTCCAGCGTCACTTACGAATCGTGGGAATTGGTGGGTGGTAAAAGGAGGAAAGAGTGTGATGTGCTATATGCGAACCAATACACTTTCAAACTACAGACAACGCTTTTAAACGTTTCTGTAGATTATATAACTCATTGATTCTGCCATTACATTTTGGAAATTCATGATTAAATAGTAAAATAAATTTAAAAATTGTTTCACCCTTCACGGGCATCTTCAATATAACATTATAGTGTATTCTGAAGATGCCCTTGTAGGGTGAAACAATTTTTAAAGTTTCTTGAAATACAAAAAGTGAAAATTATTACTTTGTTTTCTTATTCAGTATATCATACCTTAATCATGAATAATTGCCACTGCAACTCATTAACATATTTACAAAATTTGATGACTCTTGATTGTAAATGTGTTCTTTAATTTTAAATAGTAATTATTAGAAAACAAAAAATAATAGCTTACTTATAACTCTGTCCCTGAATTTTAATACAGAAAAGTCTGGTTCTGTTTAATATAATATTTTGTATCCCCTGATCCTTATTGCAATTCTATTTTTAAATACGAAATCCTACCAACATCACTCGGACGAGTATGAGCTATTCGTCTGTGAAAGACGTTTTGAAATCGATGTAGCAGTTTCTGATATTATCCCAAACAAACAGACAATCAGCAATCGGAATTGAAACAACGTACGACCGGTTTGTTAAGGGAAACAAGAACATAGACGAATAACAGCTAGAAGCGAGTAAGCAGGTACGTCTGTATGTGCATTTGTTCGTACACACATACATAAATGTACATATATACGTGTACGTTGCTTGATAGAGGAAGCTTGCCACGTCTCTGGAATCTTTCTAATGCAATTCTACAACGAGTATTTGTTTGCACTAGCAAGGATTCGATACAGTCGATAGCCCTTAAGGAGTTCTGCTCATCTGAAATGTCGTTGATCGGTAATAACAAGTCGAATGTAGAGATTTTACCAATACATTAAGCACTCGTCGTAGGACTGAGCTGAATGATATCTACAAACCGGTACACTGGAATATAGTGCAGGTTTATTGGTAGAACGACAGGAATTTCGAATACAGACATCGAGAAACGATGCAATGGATAGTCGCTCTTCGAACAAATAAAAGAAACTGGTGAAGTGGATCCACATGTAATATTAATTCAAAATGCGATTTCAGTAACAATTCTAAAGAGCTATCAAAAAGAAAAGGTGTCCATGGACTCTCTTCACATTTTTATTCTAAAAACTATCGAGCGGAATAATCGGTTGAAGCGATACTAAATAGACGTTATTTTAACTCCGTTAATATTATAAAAACAAAGGTGACTTTGGGGTTTTTATTCATTATGTTTCGTCAAGATTAAACCAGTGTTAGTTATTCTATTATCAAAATCAATTACTGCGAAAAATATCTCAACAAATAACGAAATATAACAAAATTAATTTAAAACTTAAGTTCCAATTAAGGTAGTGTTCTCTTTGACTGTATTTGTTGTCAACCAAATGTCAAAAAACGTTGAATTGTATATATCCAAGGTTTAACGTTAAGTGAAAAAAATTTAATTGTCATCTAATGACATGAAATTAGGGGTATATATGTTAAACTGTCTAGATTGTAATCCATCGTTAACTGGTAGACCGTTCAAAACTAAGATTAATGAAAATTATAACAGTTTCATTAATAAAAAATATGATTCGGCTTATGCTGAACACTTAAATAGTCAATCACAATTTTAATTTAGATTTTGGATGTTAAAACTAAAGTTTGTACCTAAATTTATTACACTAATTTTGAATAAAACAGTGTTTTATAAATTTCAACAGATTTAATTATCACTTGACAATTGTTTCGCCAAACTTTGGCTTCTTCGGAAGTTATATTTGAAATTAAATTAATTTAACAACAAATGGGCTTACATGCTAGTTAATTTTATTTGTTAGTTTATTAGAATATTCATATTTTTAAATTTTAGTTTTAGTTTATTATTTTCTATATGTAATATTTTAAAATCTTCATTAAATTGATGATTATGAGTGATTAGGTGGTTTGCATAGTTGGAAGAATCAATATTTTTGTTATAAAATGCTCTCTTGTGTTCACTAATTCTTGTTTTAAAATTTCTATTTGTTTTTCCTATGTAAAACATGTCACATGAATTACAGTTTAATCTGTAAATACCAGAAATATTCATTTTGTTAGTTTTGTCCAATAAACGAGCAAATAGAATTAAATAGTTCCCCACTACTAAACCTTTTCCCTCTACCCCTTCCCTCAACTAGCATATAATTTGTTGTTAAATTAATTTAAGTTCAAAAATAACTTTCGAAGAAGCCAAAGTTGGGCGAAACAATTGTCAAGTGATAATTAAATCTGTTGAAATTTATAAAACACTGTTTTATTCAAAATTAGTGCAACATGAATTTCAACCAAGTAACTGTAGACCGCATCCAATATATTATACAACTAAATTTATTAGAAAGTATAGAGATCGATAAACATTTTAAACAAAATTTAGCACCAAATGACTAAATTGATACCTATGATTCGTCTTTTTTAATTATATTTTTAGATTGGAGATATTTAAATTACCCCTTTCCTTCGTTGTTACTTTGTGATTAAAATGAATATAAATACTAAGGGTTATTTAGAATAATTATCTAATTGAGCCATTATTGTGATACAATTAATATATTTTCATGAAACTTTGTCATTCTATTAAAGAATAATATAATAATTGATACGAATATAGCACAGGAACATTTCACCAATTGAAATTAGAACTTAACAGTAATTTATAAAACTACTCATGGAAAACATTTGTTTACTTTACAATTAAGGATTAGGGGTAGTTGTAGATTGTAGGAAATGGAAAATTACGGGCGGAAAATGTAAATTTCCCCTTTACGTTCTAAATTTACGACGGGGATGAGAAAAAGATTCGGTTCCTTTAAGAGATGTCGGGGTGTGTTTTTATACGGTTAGGTTATGATAGCCGACACCCTGAGCTACTTAAAAAAACCTGCCACCTCCGGAAAAACATATTTATTTGCCGGTCTCATCAAATATTCAATTTCGGGGGGCAAGCTAACGAAGTCATGGCGAACTAATGGGGTAATTTCGTAAGGTAAAGCGGGAGAGAGACGACGAGTCGACGTTCCTTTTCGAGTTTATGTCTCCCTTTGTTCCAACCCCTCTCGCGTTCTAACTCCAACCAATTTCGCGACAAAGAAACGCGCGTAACTTATCAAAAATGGGATAAACTGCACGAGATATAAAAATTTGAATAACTTTATCAGGTTCTATCCGCACGGCAGACAAATTGGCAAGATAAATTCAAAACCGGAGATGTATGGAGACAAGAAAGACGCCCCGGCGTCTTTGGCGTCGTCGACTGGATGCAAACATCGGGTACGCTTTTGGATTATACTTTCATAAAATTAGGGACCAAGTCTATACAAATAAATTGTTTCGATGCAGTCCTCCAATGATAAGAAATGGAAATAGAAAATTCAAATCGTGTCTTTGAATATTCTGTTCGCATAGCCCACAAGCTTATTTCTATTTGTCGCAAAACAAACAAGCCAAACACCAACTCATTGTCAGATACTCTTTATCTTCATTATTTGTGCTGATCACGCTAATGAGGTAAAATGTGGGCGTGTAATGGAAATCGGTGTTGTCGAGATAGCTGATGATTAGACAGTTGAATTAATTTAAAAAATGAAAACACAAAAAGTTTCAAGATGTTTATTTAAATTCACTACAATTGTTTCGCTTAACTTAAGCTTCTTCAAAAAACCTGTAAGTATTTATCCGTATGTAAAAATTAAACCTTCTAATTTTAATTGTATAACATATATAGGTGAGATTTCTTTTAAAATAGGAAAAATTTTACAAAAAGCAAACAATAATTATATGTCATTTAAAACATATAATTTGTTAGGCAAATGTATTTTAATTAACAAATGTAAAACATCTAATACTTCAAAATCAGGTGTTTATTTATTGAGTTGTTCCAACTGTGAAAAAGTTTATATAGGGCAAACTAGTCGTTCTTTTGACATTCATATTCGCGAACATTATAAAAGTTTCATAAATAACAAAACCGACTCGGCTTACGCAGAAAATTTACTTACTAATAGCCATAATTTTAACATAGATTTCAAAATTTTACATATTCATAATAAAAGTGAAAAATTAGATTTACTAGAAGGTATAGAAATTAATCGATACAATAAAGATCATAAAATATTAAAGGACCAATTAGACGTTAGAAGTTCTCCATTATTAAATGTTAAAGTCTGATTCCCCCACCATAATATGTAGGTATATATACGTAGTAACTAATCATAAATTTTGTTATATCTTCACCTGAAGAAGCTTAAGTTAAGCGAAACAATTGTAGGGAATTTAAATAAACATCTTGAAACTATTTGTGTGTTTTCATTTTTGAAAGTTGAATTAATTGACTCTCAAAACGTCTGTCTAACAAAAAATAAAAGTGACAATGATAATGACGACCTCAGGTAATCTGAGACATTGAAAATAACCTCTACTGAAAATTTCTTCAAATATATCGAACTACCATATATTTATATATCATGATTACAAATACAATCCTATTGGTTTCCTAAAACTTCTTTAGATGAAGATATTGTAAACAATATATTCATGCAACTTTGAACTGTTTTTATTATTAATCAAAATTAAATATTGTTTGGAAATTATAAATTACAAAGCTTTGGAGTAAAAACAGAAACAGTTAATTAACTTAACGAAAATACGATCAAAAGTTAATTAAATTAATTCCGTTAATTGAACAAAAGTTTGAAGTATTGAAATAAATTACTTTCTTGAAACATATAACGTTTAAACCGAGAAAATGTGTAGGTTTTATCCTATTGTACAATATTGTTTTTGAATAATAATACGGAATATATTTTTATTAAAAATAATAATAATACTCGTTGGTTTGCTTTAAGACCCAATCTGGCTGTTTACAATGTTTTCGTTGTTTTTGATAAATGTTTTAATTTCTAAGACTTCATACAAATGTAACATTTTACTTTCTGGGATTGTATGGATTAATTTAACCGAATCTAATGTGATATTATCTTTATTAGTGAGACAATGTTCCGAGATGCCAGTACAATTTTTTTTATTGCATACAAATGTTCCTTGAATCTGGTAATAATAGATCTACCTGTCAGCCCTACGTAAAGTGTGTCGCAATTACTACAGTTTTATGTATTGTATAAACACCGCTTTTTTCTTTTTAAATAGTTAGTGTAATAATTAAAATTGGTATTGAAATGTAATGAGCGTCTACAAGTGTTTGAATTTAACGGGATTTCTTAAACTGTTTTCATACTCCTTTAAAATATTATATAATTATTACTTATAGAAATTTTGTTACTGGCCCTAAACGATTTAATTTGTAAGATATCCAGAAAAAGAAGGAATTCAAATCCTTAGTCGTCTAAATATTAAAATCAAAGATCCCACATTTGGAACGCGTCCTACCAAGTAGGCACAGAGAACCGAAAGCCATATCACACAACCGCTTTCAATCTATTCACGTGGGCGTTGGCAGGCAGGCTTTTAAAATTGAAATTTTAAATTACAGCCTTTAAAAGCTACATGATAAATATAAATTAAATATGAAATCAACAGAAACAACTACTCCGAGGGCTAATACCCCTACCGGAATTGAATTATACTGTTGATTCGGGAAGATTCTTAGACTAATGTACGAAAGATATAAAAAAAAACAAGGAATTAAAATCCTTATTCGTCTAAATATTATGATCAAAAATGATTCGGTTGAGTCCATATTTAAATTTATTATGTAGCCGGTAGGGGTATTAGCCCTCGGAGTAGTTGTTTCTGTTGATTCCATATTTAGATTTAATTTGTGCTTATCAGTTCAATTTCTAAATAAAAGATTGTGTTTACGCCAGAGTTCGGTATTACCGCATTAAAAAAGCGAATACGAAGCAATAAAGTCTTTATTTTCTAGTTTCTATTTATGTCAATAAATTTTGCGAGAGTCAGAAATTTATTAATGCTATTAACGTGTTTGTATTTGCTCAATAAGTGTTTACATTAGAAATAGGCCATTTCTCGTGTTGTAACATAAACATAGAGAAACCTCGCATTCGACAATAATACATTACGACTTCACGGATTGTGTATTTCAAGTTGGAATGGATTTGTAACTTATCGCCCTTTTCCGTTCCGAAGCATTTACGTTTTGGCAAAAGAGTGAGTGCCTTGGTCTTACATAACAAAAACCCGCACGCGTTTGATGGATGCGCTAGGTCCGATTTCCGAAAATCCATTGTCGCTAGCGCGCCTTTATGAAGACGTATTAAGCCATTTTAAGGGCCTCAGCACCGCGATAACGCCCTTTGTGACCGTCGACCTACGGCGGAACTGGTTGCTGTCGTTGCCAAAGGTTCCTCCTGAAAATATTTTTATTTCTTTTCCTTTTCATCGGCTTCTCCGAGAACACAATGGTGAGAATGCTAGACCACGACGCTTCTCATTGTCTTGGACGTCTTTTGTTTTAACGCCAAAAATGAAGATAATCATCGCCCAGACCCTTTGATGGGGGCCGACAGCTTCGTTAAAGATCTAAACGACCCGCGATAAGAAAAAAAAGAAGGGAAATGCTGGCGCAATTCTAAGCTGCCATTGGGTCAACTTATTTACTTTTGTTTTTTTTTTCTTTTAAGAAACCTTCCTTGCAGTATTTACGTTTGCAATTACCGATTAAAACGGAAAGGCCCTAGAGAAATCGTTTTCCTGAAAATTATAAAAATGAGTAGGGTAACTTTCTTGGAGTGCTTTACCAAAAACATACTAAAATAATTAATATCCCTCATCAAAGGTGTATAACATTCAACTATTTCACACAAGATGAATTAAATTATAATTTCCATATTTCCAATAAATTGATGATTCAAGATGGCTACTTTATTATTGTATAGGTAACACATGGGCTGAAAAGTCCCGGGCCTAAAAAAGAAAACACTTTGTTTGTTTGTTCAAAATTGGCGTTATTCATCAACGCAATTTCCATCAAGAGCAACGCAATCATTCCAGCACCGCTCTAACATTTCAATACCACTTTTGTAGAATAATTTATCTTTTGCCTCAAAATAGACCTCAGCTTCAGCGATAACCTCTTCATTCGAAGCGAAATTTCTTGCCGGCGATAATTTTTTGGTCTTGGTCTGCGAATAACCACTAGTCGCTGGTAGTAGTCTCCAAATCTGGACAATACAGTGGATGTGGGAGCAATTTGAAGTTCAATTCATGTATTGCCAGTTTTGCCACGGTTTTGATTGACTTGTGACACGGTGCGTTCTCTTGATGAAACATTTTTTTTTCTTTGCCATATGCGGTGGTTTCTTTGCAATTTTCTTTGTAAACGCTCCAATAACGCCATATAATTACTAAAATTCACTGTTGATGGTATTTCCCTTCTCAAGACACCACGCACATTCCAAAATACCGAAGCCATAACCTTTCCAGCCGTTTTTCTTGTGCTTTGTGCTTTCGGGCGTTTTGGACGAGGTCAACCAGTGACTCAGATGACGATCCATTCAGATGACGACCGTTTTGATTCCGGAGTGAAGTGATGGATCTATGTTTCATCCATTGTCACATCAACGCAAAAATTCCGGTTTGTATCCACTTTGAACAGAGCTTTAGCTGTCTCATAGTCAAATGCTTATGCAATATAAATTCTTTTGATATCTTTTTCTTTTGATATTTCTACGATGTCAGCTAACTCACGCAATTTCACATTTCGATCATTCAAAATTCATCATTATTGTGGCTTTTTGTATGTTTTCTGGTGTTACCACCCTCTCTATGTTACGACCACGTTTGAAGTCAGCAAACCAACGTTTTATTTTATTTCGGTTGTTTCCAATGGAACGGATTGTATAGCTACATTGTTTCCATAGTAATATGCTATCAGATATCATATGATGTTTCCCAAGAACTTTACTGTTTATCTGTTGGTTGCTATCTTACTATGTGCCTCATGGAAACCCCATGTAGAGAAAAGTTCACAAGCTCGTAATAATACTTTGTTTGTAATATTTACAGCCTATAAAACGCAGACACCTATGCCCCCATGATTTAAATCAATCAATTTTTCATCGTGTTGTTTGCCCATGGGTTGAACGGAAGTGCTGATTTTTTTTAATACTATTAGCCACTGTCAATGAAAATTACGGATTTTTTGAAACGGCAATTGAATTTTGTTTATTTTACGTAATTCTATTCGGTTGGTGAGGATGAAAGATTTTTGAATTCCATTATCGAATTAAAGTCATAATAGGTAACGACGGAATCAGATTTGCAGGTATTTGAGTGCGATGTACCATTGCAAAAGTGGAATGATGACGGAAATCCGATATTTGGACTATTGGCGAAATAAAGCAGTTAATACGGAAACTCGCCAACTGTGAAATTTTAACTCGCGAAACTAGGTAATATTTCATATGATCACATCATACATGTTTCGATATTAGAGTGATATTTTTCAAATTAATCAACTTAATTGTCAAACACCAAAGAAATTGTTGTACCCCATTAAGTTGAGATGTTTGGAACCTTCTGGTACACTCAAAATGTAATGAAGTACTACCACTGTACTAGAACTGAACTTGGTTAGAACTCAATCATCTCCTGATGATGCTAACTTGGTTAGCGAAACATACGTCGAGTTTTAAGTGTTCTCAGTTTCGGTATAGTGGTAAGACTTCATTCCAATTTTTTTGTACCCCATTTATTTATAGGTGGGTAGTAAACAGACAGACGGAGATATGGAGTAACACCAAAGCTTGAAGAACAACCAAAGCTTTCATCAAACTAAAAGCGATGGAGATGGACTCCAGATTCTATATGGAAGATGATTGGACATCACTACTCATAATCTTCCAGTGCCTTATGCTTGCAGAAAGTGGATACCAATATCTAGACGACCCTTCTCCCATATCAACAGTTACGAAAGGGATTTTTGGATGACTCGGCTTGGTACATGAGAGACGCTAAGAGACTGCCCAATCATCTGGAGACATACTATGGGCCCCAACTCTTTTCAGTTGACAATCATAATATTCGACTTTATATTTTAATAAAATTGTTAATAACTACCACAGGAGTTTCCTGTAACATCTACGTTAGTATAAATGGTCTTTCAAACTGAGTGGCACATTAGACGTGTTAGGGAAACTAACCATGCTACAGATTTTAAAATTTGGGAGTTGGGTTATCAAGGATGATCTATTTAACTAAAATAATTTCAACAGTCGGGCACTTCTGGTTTTACCAGAAGTTGATGTCAACTTTCTTATTTTAAATGGATTGGTAAATTTTTTACGATGAATTCATATGAAACATGGTGACTTTGATAACCAATTTGTATGCCAATATGCCTACGATGAATAGTTTCTGAGATAATTTAATTTATTGAAAAAAAGATTGCACCGCAACCCAAACTATAAAAAATCATAACTTCCATAAACTATGAAATGACTTAGAATGTTGAATTTTTTACTAGTTATGGCCAAGTCATAAGGCTAACGTTAACGTCATGCCAAAACTAAGCTTTATAATTTGTACAGGGCGTTTAGAAAAAAAAATCCAAAGTTTAAAAACTTCAAACACGAATAACTTCATTTTTTCAAATGGCACCTAGCATATTTTATTTTGTCATTCGATTCCTTATATTTATCCTCCTTGATAACCCCTACTCCCTACTCCCAAATTTTCAAATCTGTAACATGCTTAGTTTCGAATTAACCGGGCTTTTGGGTCGTGGTCTATAGGCTTTTTTGTTGCCTGACGTTTCGTCAGCGGCTGCGGCTGCGGCTGACATCTTCAGAAGCGTTTGTGGTTTGAAGATGTCAGCCGTAGCCGCTGACGAAACGTCAGGCAACCAAAACGCCTATAGACCACGACCCAAAAGCCCGGTAAGTTATCTTAATTCGATTGACTCCGGTCATGAAAGCCTACATACTACAATGCTTAGTTTCCCTAAAACGTCTAATGCACTACTCAGTTTAAATGACCCTGTATTTTAAACGATTTCAATATAATAAAGACCAGAGCAAGGCAGCCCATAACATGGCCTATTTCAGATCAAAAAATAATTGTGTTAGCATCCCATCAAGTGCTGTCCTAATTAATGATAGCTTCCGATTTTTTTATTTTAAACGGTTCTACTTGAACTAGCAAGAACAACTTTAACTTCATTAGCCCCCGAGCCTTTTCGTAAGGGCACTAGTTAAACTACATTAATTTGTTTTTCTTCGTGCCAACTTGTATTGATTGGAAATTACGTAATCCAGGAAAACTTTAATGTGTAATAGGCAGTACATTGTAGGTTGAATTTTCCACTTCCCCGAACATGAGATTAGAGAGTCAAGCACTTATGAGTCGGCATTATAACGCGTCTCGTCGCGTCGCGTCGCGTCGCATCGAGTATAAGCATCCGTCGTAGCATTGGGTTGCGTCGCGACGCTACGTGTCGCGTTACAAGTGCCTCTCGGCGCGCCTAATCGAACACAACGTGTTATTTGGCACATCTGCTGATAACACGTAAGCATACTTGAAAACTACGTCGTGACGTGCGAAGAACAAAGCGGAAAGCGTTCGGAATCGAGCATGGTGCGTTAGTCAAACCGAATGGCGAGCACACATAGAAACTCGCGCTCGGTAAAACTTTCGCACGCCCACCCACTGGAAAGACAGGTGAGAGGCAGCAGCTTTTGTTAACACGTCGGGGAAAGTTTATCAGTCAGTAAATCTTTTATGTTTTGCCACCAAAATACTTACGATTGAATGCCCTGCGTATTTTGAACGGTACGGAAGGGTGCAACTGAAGGGAACACTTTCCATTCGTTCGTTGAATGCAAATAAATGTGTGTGGTGGGTGGTCTATTCATCGACCATCAACATCTCGAAAACAGATACGTCTCATCAATAAAATAAACGTGAAAATTTGGAAAAGTAGTTGTCTTCCCGTTTGTTTGGCTATGAAATGTTGAAATTGATACAAAAGTATCAAGTTACATTCCAGCCGAAGGCCGAAATATGGAATTGAGTGTGTTGTTTGAAATAACTAGTATCACAAATTAAATAAAAACACTTGATATTAGTCTCACAAAATTTATTGTCACTGACATATACGAGGTATGTTTTTAAGTAAATACCGTTTTGAAATTAATAAAAAATCGTGCAAGGAGCAAATGGTAGACACTGGGCGCCAGATCAGGGCCGTACGGAGGATGATCTAGAGTTACTCAGCGAAAAGATGTGATGAGATGTTTGGTCCGATTAGCCACATGCGGACGGGCATTGTCATGCATATTTGTGCGGCCATCTTTAAATGATCTCACCCTCTTCCTTACCATTCCATCACTCATAATGTTTTGTCCGTAAACTCCGCAGATCTCACGATGAATATCAATCGGTTTTAGTCCTTTAGTACTAAGGAATCGTATAATAGCCCGGACTCTGGACGTCACAGTCGGCGGGACTCACAATTATGGAGGCATCTTAAACACTCAGTGAACAACGTAAACAAGGGCGAATCAGACTGTAATGGCGTCAGTGCGTAGGTGAGAGATGTAGGTACTCAGTGCGCATGCGCGGAACACTTACCGCAGCGCTGCGGCGCCAGGATTACAAAACGGTACTTACTTTAAAAAACATACCTTGTAGAACAAACTACAGAGTAAAGAAAGAAAATTGGTCTAACATACTCAAGTGAGGTTTGTTCCAAATACAATGATGGTAATATTTTGGGGATTGGTCTTAGTAAAGCCAGATTTTCTGGTGTAAAACTTAAATAATGAATTGTTGTGAGTACGAAAACGTCTCATGACTCTTTTTCAAAGGAAATTTCAGACATTGAAGACACAGACTGTGCTGTGTGTGGAGAACACTATTATTCAACCAATTCAGTGTGCGATTGTAATAAGTGATTCCATAAAATATAACTTGACAGTGCTTATTTTTATTACTTCTTCAAAAAATGTTTCGTTTTGAATAAGAAACTGTTTCGGTTGGTTAATTTTTAATTATTTTTATATAAATGCTTGAAATTTTCGAGTTCGTCATTTTTTTTTAAATTAAAGGGTTAGAAGTTACAACTACCTTTATTTAAAGAATTCACAAGCCAGGTGGTAAGGTACTAGAGGAAACCCATATACGAGATCATAGATCATTAATAACAAGTGGCAATTGTGTTGTGGGCAATTCCGTTTTGTTGTTAATTTAACAATAAATTTGTTTTTGTCTATTGCTTTTCTCATTTATTTATTATATCTAGTTTTAATGCTTGCAACAAATTCATGTAGCTTTCGACGATACTTACAATTTATTTTATTCAGAAGAGAACATGACAAGTTGCTTCTACTGTTAGTAATTTTGAAAATTTGATAATTTGAAAATGCAGTAGTAAATACAAAATGAAGATTTAACGTTAAAACCACAACATTGTTTATTGATAGTTAAACATTAATGAAAACAACATAAACTTTAAAAGGTACATAACACATTCAAAACACTGACCAAAAAAATAAATCCCAAATCTATTTTTATCTTCAGCTTCATATTAAATAGAGGTTGAACTGTCTTACCTCGTTTAATAACGCATGAACTATATTTGTATCCGGGGAAACAGTGTAAATATTTCCCGAGCACTCCATAATTCAATACATACGTGTTTACATCCGTCCGGGTTGCATCTTTGATGCTAAGAATGTTCTCTCTCCTAAATAAAGCAATCATAAATTCGGCTTACAATGTTTATAAACTGATTCTGGCCCCACGTCCCTACGAAAAGTTGTAAAATTGCAACTGGCGGCAAGCGAAATAAATTCCAAGCACGGCCCCTGTCGTTTGGAACATTTCCAACATGCAAATTTCGTGAGCCGTCAAAAGAACATATATTTATTTATTTTTCCTTAATAAACCAACTCTATGGATGTAGCAACTTGACAGGAAAAACACCTTCGAATTGACGATCTAATTTTGCAATTATCACGAAATGCTCTAAGGATGAGAATCTGTTACAAATAGAACCATGAAGTAAATACACTAAACCGAACAAACGCTGTGACAAATCTTGGATCTATGCATATGAGCCCAGAACCAAACAGCAATCCACCGTATGGGTCTTCCAAGACGAGCAGAATCCGACAATAGTGATTCGTGCATGAAGCACTGGAATAACTGGAAATGTTGTAACCGTGCCGTCAGAGTAACGTAGAAGGATGAACTTTGATCTGGATGGTACAAACCCATTTGTTTGCCAGAAGGGCTTGGTCAAATACGAATAAAGAAGTGGCAACGAAGGATCATTCTTCAACTCACACATCGACAGAAACAACCACCTATTTGATTGTCGAATTGATGGGTCATGCTCCGTACAGCCCCGATTTGTCAACTAATGACTTCTTCAATGATGATTTCAATCGGAGTGGGAAAAGCGTTACGAGAATTGGTTCGAGCGCATGCAAAAGTGTATTTATCATCATGAAGAATACTTCGAAAAACAATAAAGCCATTTTCGACAATAAATTACTGGTTTTTCATTATTAGGCTCAAAATTTAAATGGCAACCCTCGTATCGTATTAAAAAATTAATGACATAATTGTCATTGCCTCATAGTGTTCGTATAGATTCACATTTAATAATATTATCATTGAAACTTACAAATATATCTACTAAAATGAGCTATACCGTTTGAACCGTTTCAAGTCCTGTTTTATTTTTTTTGCGTGGATCAGGCAGTTATTTTATTGATTGAACATTGGATCTTGGAATTACCCACTCATGTTCTTTTAATTAGAAAATCTACCAAAATAGTAATTGGCTACATATGGGGCGGGCTGTAACGGTGAACGTAATAGCTCTTCATCACCGAACTTTCCTCTCGAAAACAATCGAATGAATTATACAAACCCCAAATTGAGAGGCCCTCGAGTGTTCAAAAATGTGTAAATCGGCAATTGGTTCTAATTTGGAACTGAAAAACACCTCTGAAGGTAGAAATATTCGAGCGCATTTCCCACTTTAACATTTGTATATAACTAGAAGCTTCGTTTCAATTTTCGAACGAATATCATCAATGGGACGAATTGATTACATGTACATATAGATAAGTACCAAGGTAGATACTCAAAATCATCAAAATTTCTTTCTATATAAAAAATACAAATAGCCAGAGTAGAAAAAAGCTTTCAGGGGCAGAATTACTAGAAACATTTTTTCAACTGTGTTATTTATAATTGATTAATTAAATAAAGTTTCGCTAAATTAATATCACTTCTGACATTTATAACATTATATGTATATATAACATTTATAATGTTCGGTTTTTCCCTTAATACCTCACAGGTAGTTGCAACCATTTACTTTTAGTATAGTTTGTAGATACTCTTTGATAATGACCTATGCTTAGGTCGAAACATATATGTCAGAAGTGATATTAAATTAGTGAAACTTACACCAAGTATTTTATTTATTTAATTAATAATTAACAATGTTTGACAATAACTGCACAAAACACACTATTGAATTTATTTATAATTGAATTAAATAAAGTTAAATAAGACAAATTCACAAAATTTTTGAGTTAGAAACTGACCTTTTTGGGATAGGACCCTAAATAACCCAAAAATCATGTGAATTTATGGTTATAGTCTAAGATATGAAGGGCTATTTAGAGACCTATTATTGATCGAAAACAATTAGAGTTGTAAGATGCTCCAGTTTTAGGTAAATACGAAGATTCCCTCAGGATATGAAGGAGTGTTCCACCAGTCAACGCATTGAATAGTTTTATGATAATCAATAAATCCTTCAACTAAATACATCTTATAACTGTTATTATGTACCGAGCTACCGAGCGACGTGGTCTAGTGCTCCAGATCATTGCTTAGCATTCGGGAGGTCACCGGTTCGAACCCGGGTCCGGCTGTTCTGCTCCAAGTTTTCTGTGGTTTCCTTGGATCATTTAGGCAAATGCCGGGGCAGTAATTTTCCACAGATAATCTTTCACTTCTCTTCTGTCTTCATTTCGTCCGTCTCATCTTTTTCTCCCTAACCACATCATCCACCCATTCCCACGATTCCTGCAAGGAGGCTGAAGAGGGCCTCACGCCTTACGCCCTACCCTCCGGCTTTACACTACAGTGTAGGTCGGAGGGACTGCCTGCCCACCAGAACGAGTAGCTGGTGGGAATGAAACACTAAAAAGTTTTCTTTTTTGTTATCATGTATACTGTTATTTGTTTGAAATTATTGATTAGTTGTGGTAGAGAATGTGAAGCACCATGCACCATGGGCTTAAGTTAGGTTGAGAAAGGTTTCCCTAAATGATTTCTGTAAAGTGTTGCGCACCAGTTGTAAGTGCCATGAACCACCGGTAACGGTTATACTATTAACGTTATACAATATTAACTTAAATAATAATACCATAATAATTTCCCTATTGAATTGATTCCGAAAGATTCTTAGACCAAGATAACATATCCAAAAAAGAAGGCATTAAAATCCTTGATCGTCTAAATATTAGGGATCAAAGCCCCACATTTGGAAGTCCCACCATGCAGGCAGTACGAACTGAAAGCCAAATCCCACAATCGGTTTCGACCTATTGGGTTTCATCAGGTGGACGCTGGCAGAAAAGCCTTTACAGGCTGTATGATATAAATATTGATGTGCCGAGGCGTTCTAAAAATTAGCAGACTTTTCAGACTGGCTGCGACATATGAATCAAATTAATAATTTTAATTTATTTCTATGTTTTTTATACCAGAGCGGAGTTAACTGGGTAGGGTCTAAATAGGTACATTTGCTTTTTAGATTTGTAATGTAAAACGACTACCGTTATACCCTTGAACACGGTGTCGTGTATTTCCATGTGCTTCTAACCCTTTGACGAAACAATATAACAATAATAATGGCAAGTCAAATAGCGACATCGATTACATGTTTTGGTTAACAGGGAACTTTGTTTATTCAATGCTGTTGGCCATTGCTACTTCGGTCCCAGCCACAACAGAAAGCAACGTTAACAGTGGCAATGTTTTGCTTATTTAATTAAAACCGCGAATTTTATTAACCACAGCCGTTTTCATTTGATAATGTTGCGGACAATTTAGCAACTACAGTCAAACACAATTTGGGGACAGAGTTACCCGCAACCATTGATTTGATTAAGCATTCTTTGACAAAATTTTAAATAGTTTCTGAGTAAAACATAAACAAAGGGTTCGTTTCAAAAGTACAGGAATAGCATCAGGCATCAGTATTCTGGGATGCCCATGGTGTAATATTCACTGACTATCTTAAAAACGGAAAACTATAAACAACGACTATTACGTAGCGTTATTGGAGCGCTTAAAAGACGAAATCGCGGAAAAAAGGCCTCATTTGAAGAAAATGAAAGTGCTGTTTCATCAAGACAATGCATCGTGTCACAAATCAATGAAATCGATGGCAAAATTCCATGAATTCGGCTTCGAATTGCTTTCGCATCCACCGTACTCTCCAGATCTGGCCCCCAGCGACTTTTTTCTTTTGTCAGACCTCAAGAGGATGCTCGCTGCTCGCTGGACAGAAATTTCGCGCCAATGAAGAGGTAATCACCGAAACTGAAGCCTAACACATTTTGAGGCTAATGACAAATCGTATTATAAAAATGGTATCGAAAAATTGTATGATCGCTATAATCGTTAATCATTGTATCGCCCTCGAAGGGAACTATATTGAATAATAAAATCAAATTCTATCAAAAATAAATATTTTTTCTATGCTAGCCTACGAACTTTTCAGCCCGCCTGTTATATTAGAAACAGAAATTGAAGTAAAGACAGACAGAGGAAAGCCCAAATGGGATTAGTGTTAGAAAATAGTCAGGGATGTAGGATATTCCAGTTTTAGAAAAATGCAAAGATTGGTTGACGGGTCCATTCAGTCTTTGCATTGGCGATCCCATGATGATGAAACAGGTAATTGTAAATAGAAGCGAATTTAATCATTATAAATTACAATAGTTTTGCAGATGATTTGACGCAAATAGAAGTGTTTGTTTAGGACTTGCTAAGTGTAAGTAATTTGTTGATGGATATAGCAGGTATCGTCGATAGTATTTGATTTATTCATTAAGTACCTTCGGCTTAATATTGCGCTTCAGTGAAGCATAAAAAGAGTTAGAGCAAAGCTCGAAGTATGACGTTCCTTAATCCAGATTAAATCGAAACCAAGCGGTGATGTTTTGGGCCGCTGATTTAGTTAAGAACGAGCGCTCCTCTTTACCCTGTTTGTATAGCGGCCGACAGATTCACGATAATCGGTTTTTATTAGGACGTGCACATTACGGGAAATACCCCAATAATCCGTCTAGTTCGACGGGCATGCCGTACAAATCGCCTTTGCCAAACTTGTAACGGAAATTCGGTTAATGCCCAAAGCACTTTTAGATGCATCAAATACAGTGAGAGCTTTGCCAGAGGACTGACTGATTAAGAAACATTCATGAAGAATATTTCCAATTCATCGTTTTCAATACTGAAGATACATAAACTGAGAAACACATACTACTAGCTTCCCGTATATTCATTATCGTGGAGACTAAACAAGGAGAAAAAACTCTATCCATATATTTCCTTAAAATAAGAGACCGTTTCTCCACGAAGACACCTACAATAGTTTAAGTAATTATAAGTATAAATATGGAATCAACAGAAACAACTACTCCGAGGACTAATACCACTACCGGCCTTTTTGCCAGCGCCCACCTGATGAGACCCGATAGATCGAAACCGGTCGTGGGATATGGCTTTCGGTACGCTGTGCCTCCTGTGTATGAAGCGTTCTAAGTATGGGATCTGTGATCCTTAAAATTTAGACGAAAAGGGATTTTAATGCTTTTTTTTAAATATGTTATATCTTCGTCTAAGAATCGTTCGGAATCAACAGTGTAATTCAATGTCGGTAGGGATATTAACCCTCGGAGTAGTTGTTTCCATATTAATATTCTTATTTGTCATTAGTTTAAGTTATATATAGTTGTTTTTGATGTCTAGTTAAAGTAAAAAATACAAAAATCTACGATAAATGAATACAGACTACAATGACAGGCTATTTGTCGAAACTATAGCCAAAAAGATTTTTAAATAAATAAAGTGATAATAAACAAAGTAGTGTCTATTCACTTATCGTTAAGATGAATTATTGCAAAATAACGGCCGAATCAATCCAATTTATAAAAGTCTAGTTTATTTCAACAAATTCCACAGAAATTAATTTATATTACTCCCATTCGAGTTACAAACGGTAACAATATGATAAATATAAATATGTAATCAACAGAAACAACTACTCCGAGGGCTAATACCCCTACCGGCATTGAATTACACTGTTGATGACAGTTAGACATGTGGACATATAGTACACACGATTTAGACTTATTATCTATTGTGACCAATTGACCAATTTTGCGTTTTTCGGTCCTAGGATTTATTACAGTGTCATTCGATAATCGAAACAAAGATTGTAATGCTGAAAGAAACTATTATTTCAAAAAATCTGACATTGCAAAGAAACTGAAAATGAAACTCGAACCACACGTCAAACTCGCGTTTTGTTTTCAATGACCTCCGAATCTTCCTTATAACATTCATTCTGAATGTGATAGATAGTGTAATTTTTCTTGAATGTTCTAGTTCTTTTTTGTTTTTAGGATCTTTCTGCTATCCATGATTTAATTAACATGTCTTTTACGAGAAGAAAGTGGACCACAGATAGAAAGATACTTCTTCTTGCTACTTCACTTCCTCTTGAGGATTAATTGTAACGCAGAAGAGGAAACGTAGAAGGCAGTAACCCGCTAAATTCGAAACGAAGTTGAAGAAGATGATGATGATGGACGATAGTCGTTATGGAGAAACGATGTCTGCTGTGCTTGCATTATTCAGATAAGGTGTCGCATATAAATATAAATCCGGTTGGAGACCTCGCAAAGTCGTACGACAGCGTAACTTTTAAGCTTGCACGAGGTAAGGCATGAGATCGTTTTTATTCTTTCCTCGAATAAGATGGAAATAAAATCAAGCTCAAAGGGGAGGAGGAGATTGAAAATGTGCGTTTACAATGAAATTCAGAACTCACCCTAAATAATGGCCATTTTACAGTTCAAACTCAACGTCAACCAATCTCTCAAACCCACACCAAAAGCATGTTGCATAAATCGTACCGCTATCTCTATTTTATTTATTTTCTCAACAAATCATTCGAAAAATAAAAATGTTAAAGTCTAAAACAATAGCTTAGAGTTTTTTTTGTATAAACCTAACGAATTTCTATGTTGATTATTTAAATAATCAATTGGAACTATTAAGCGTATTAGTAATTATGAAATATTATAGAAATAAATAAATCAAGAAGTATCTATCGTTATATTCTTGATAACGAAACATATGTAGAGTTTTATTAAACTTACTTGAACCATTAAAAAAGCATTTTTCTTCCTTGGTTTGCTTATTTAAATAATCCTCTTATAATCTGTTGCCTTCAAATATTCAAATAACTGTTGATGTATTTCATTTTTTCATTTACAAATTGAATTGCGGGCCATGTAATAAAATATATATATATAGGTAAAACTAAAAGAAATTTTAAAAAAAGCATCGACGAACATTTTACAAATTTCAAATATAAAAAATTACGACTCTAATTATTCAAAACACTTAAATTTAGAAAATCACCATTTCAATAAAGAATATACTAAATTACATACAGAAACGAATACTAGAAAATTAGCCTTTTTACAAACGATGGAAATTAATAAATTTAAAAAAAACAGATTTATTGTTAAATGATCAACTCGATTTAAATAATTCTCCACTATTAAACTTGTTCCCCTCCCTAGTGTAGTTCGAGCCTAAACAGTATATATTTAGTTAAATTTTCATTGTTGGATTAAGTATTGTACCTACTGCTGATGAAGCTACAGTCTTGCGAAACATGTTAAGTGAGAATAAAAACAAAGTGAAAATTTCAAATATGTGTTGTTATTCACCGTTGATATTCAATTTTAATCAAGTAAACCAAGATTCTATTAATTTTATTTTACTGTAATCATCATTTAGAATCAGCTCTATTCCTATGTTACATTTATTACCTGCTCTACAAATCAATATTTTCGTTTTATTTTTATTTCCTGTAATAAAGAAGTTCAATATCAAGAACGACATTTATATTCGTCATTTAAACGTACAACTTTCATTAATGTGTTATGTATGTAAATTATACGAAAAACAAGTATTTTATCAGCAAAAGCAGAAATGGTAGCTACTAAATGTTATTACCGCATAAATAAAACAGTTTAGTGCAACTACCATGTAGTACTTATCATATACATGTTATGTACAGTGCCCTCAGAAAGTTTATTTACATGTAGGTGAAGGTTTAAGCAAAATAAATGGTATCATGTATTTGAAAACTTTTTGTGGTGAAAACTTATATTTTCAGTGAGATATTTATTTATCTTCAATATGGCATTTACACATGATAAATCATTATGTTAAAAAAGTTTTCGTTATTTAGATAGTGGTAGTTTTGCATTTTGTACATTATAATTAAAAAAAAAACATATGATGAGATTAGACAATCTCAGAATTGAAGTTAATATTTTCAAAAGGATATTTACGAAAATGAGGAAAGAGAAGGACAGTAATAGTAACAAAAGTAAATTACAACAAAAGGAATTTTGTAACCAATTACCATATAATGAAAGGAAAAGTAGCAATACACTTTAAGAAAAATACAATAAAGGGTAATTAGTTTAAGTTTGCAGCAAAAATAAGAAACTATTAAGAAATTTTGATAGCTTTAATTGTAAAGATACATAAGAATAACTAAATGGATTAGAACGAATCAAAAAAGGAGTATCCATCAATAACGAATGCTGAATTATGGTTTAGGAAGAACTACGTCTTAAACTTTTGCTAAGCCACTCTAGTCAGTATTTAAAAAATAGTCAGTAATTTGTAAACATACGACTACTACATTATATGCCTAAAGATATTCTGATAATGCGAATGTTTAATATTGTTGTGTAGATATTTTATAAATGGACTGTATTTATGGAAGGTTGACAACATTTCAGGATTTTTTGGATACAATAAATATTTGGTTGTATTTACACTGCAGTTAATATAAAATGAAATAAGTTTATTAAATAAAACGTGGAAAATAGCGAGGGCAGAGGTCACCGTGCTAACTCGCAAGACAAAGAATAACTTACAACTACAGTCGTTTTACAGGAAGTGGTTGGAGTGCTTACGCATGATCATTACATTATAATATGAAATGACTTAAACATATTTCAATTTTGAACAGCGAAATTTACATATTGTATTAATGAAAAACTTTAAAACTAGTCAAGTCTATTTATTCTTCCGTAACACATATAAAACAGTACTAAAAGTATTTATAGGATAAAATATTTATAGGATCAAAAAAGTCAATAATTGAAACGGACTAGATCCAATAAATCCCATTAATAAAACATTGAAGCGAAAAGAAATGGAAAGCATAATTTGAGACTAAGTATTTCAATTCCTTTGATTTTATTAATGATTTACGTCAATCAATTTAGAATAGTTACATTTTAATTGAGGTACTACCCAAACAAACTATGTTAGTTACTTTTATAATATGAATTCCTTTAAAGAGTCCGAAGGCTTCGAAACTTTTAGACGTTGGTCTATGTTGATAAATTTACCATTCGTTAGCATTTATCTCATTTAAATTATTCACATCGTAGCTTGAGACTAAAATGAGCAATTAAATTTCTGAAATGCATAAATCTGTACATTTTGTAACTTTATGTAATCATTGAACAATAAAAGACTGCAGGATAAATTTAATTTGTTCAAATACAATTGGATGAATCTTAAAATGAATATTAACCGTAAGTTTATAAGTAGTTTTAGTGCATACTTAATAAAAGTTCTCTATATCACTTGTAGTTTTCTTATTTGTCACAAGTAAAGTTATATGTGCTATAAGTTGGTTCATCTGCAGCGTATTTCTGTGTACAAATAACCGGAAAGATCTAAAAGAACTTCTTTCTTTATCTTCGTCCATTTCTGCGTCTTATTTCGTAAAAGCAAGTTGATGAATCAAAGTTAACGTCGGTCCAACTTTTCGCAAGTTTTACATGAACTGTCGCTGGTCACATTTATTACTTTGCTTCTTCGGATCAAGCCGGAAAACCTCGCTAGGATAAATGAGACCGTTCCCTTCACCCTCTTGCTTGCTACTGCCACATGCCTACCCTTCCGAAACCCATCCTACTTCTGTTATTCTCGTTTGCTTGTAAGTTGAAGTTTAGCGAATTTTCATTGCGAAGATCAAATGAAGGAGAATTCTGTGATCTCCTCTTAATTATCGCTAGGTATCTTGACGGAATGAACCTTGAACGCTTTGGCGCCAATACAGTCTCCGTTCAGATTATTGGATGAGTTAGATGAGGGATAAATAGGTTGATAAAGTAATTAAAATCCACCCGAAGCTTTGACAGGACTGACGAGAAAGTTATCGAACTCAAAGGAAACTCGAGAGTTTTAGAAAGTTCCAAATAGAAACATATGCAGAGTGTTTCCCAAATACACGTAGGGTAAATTTATTGTCCAAAATTAAAAGTATTTAATTAAATTAAAAAAGGAAAAAATATGATTATTAAATATTTTGTTTTAAGCTTTTTAATTCACTTTTACTTAACCATGCACAGAAAATGAACAGTTTGCAAAAGAATGTTGGCACAATACGGTAATCGATGTAACATCGGAGGGTTCCCTTAACTAATATAACAATTTGCAGGGGTTAACTTTGTTTATGATGTTTGTGAATGATTAGGTCTAGACAGCTGATGATGATCAGCGGTACTGACGCATCTGGACCACAGCCCTTTGGCCCGAATCTTAATTCTACTGTGGAATCCGGCCGTAAAAGCCTATGTTTAAATATAACAATTATTTAATCGAATAAATTTAGTATCTTATCTTCCATGTTTAAATAACAAACCCTTGAGAATGCCTGCCATATCAGCAGGCGAAACGTCGGGAAGAGATTTCTAAAGACAACGGCCAAAAAACCCGAGATCAAATATATATTTTAGTATGAATATGAATATAAATATAGAATCAACAGAAACAACTACTCCGAGGGCTAATACCCCTACCGGCATTGAATTCTTCTTCTTCTTAGGAGAAGATACAATATATTCAAAAAAGAAGGAATTAAAATCCTTATTCTTCTAAATATTAAGATCAAAGATCTCACATTTGGAACGCGTCCAACCAAATAGGCACCACGAACCGAAAGCAGTATCCCACGACTGGTTTCGACCTATCGGGTCTCATCAGGTGGGCGCAGACAGAAAGGCCTTTACAGGCTATGTTATACATATAAATATAAATATAAATATCTTTGATCTTAATATTTAGACGAATAAGGATTTTGATTCCTTCTTTTTTTAATATATTTTAGTATAAGTTACTATAATTGTACTTGCACTATGACTTGGCACTATTTTTCGATGATATTATCGCAAAAAAGCAATAAGGGACGTTAAAATATCTGCACGGTTATGGTTACTGTTCTGCCATGTCCAGAACTCATTCAGGAAATACTTAAAATTGAAAAATGTCCAAATACATAATATTCAAATTTCATAATTTCCTCATATTCAATTGAATTAAATCAATGCTTCAAAAAATATTTTTATCACAAAAAATTGTTTCGCCAAACATGCTTCATTAGGCGATGAATTAATAAACTTACTTATTTGTTACCATAATTACATATATACAAAACTTAGAATAGAAATATGGGGTGGAGTAGGGTAAGGTAACTACTCAAAACATTTATTTTGTATATGTAAAATTTTGTCAAAAATTAAAATTATAATCTTCATTGATCAAATATTCGGCATATGTAGAATCCGAATTTCTATTGATAAAGCTTCAAAAATGTTCTTTAATACGAATTTTAAACGATCTACCTGTCTGACCTAACTAAACTTTATTACAATCCGAACAACTTAACCAACAAACTCCTGAATTCAGAACTCTGGGAGCTTTACATTTATTATTAAGAACGATTTTACCTAATAAGTTACAACCATTATTTATCTGTTTGATTGTAGAAGAAATGCCATCTAAATACGTAAAACTACTATATTTTTCATGTTTAATTTTAACTTGAGGATAAATATCTTTTAAAGTTTTTTTGTTTGCAATGTTATTTACTACTAGAAATAAATAGCCACTATTTTGCACTATAAAAACATTAAAGCCATCAAAAAGTCTTCGAGTTTAATTTGTTTACTTGATATAATCATTTAATTTATTGTTCCGTTCAGTTTTTTATTTATTTCATTAATTAAACTATCGATAGTTGTTTACGAAAAGGAAAAATAGGGGGTTTGATAATCAACGTCTCGTATGTCAAGCGACCCCTGATCTACGATACATGGTAGAAGCGATCACGATACAGTATTTCAAAGAGTAATGTATCACCGTTCTTTTTTTTTATTTGAAAAAAGCAAATGAATTTATTCGTAACGTGTAGCAGTGGTCGAAAAAGTAACGGAAGGGTTGATAAAAAAATCGTGAAGCATCTGGCGTATTTTCACTAGTCGGGACCGCATTGACTCCTCTGGCCTCTTAAAGAAGCTAGATGATGCTCGGAGATAAATGGAGTCAGTCCATTTTGTTCCCTTGCCGCGCTGGCCCTAAGCAAGAAACATCTATCCTGTTTAAAGGGCAGCCTTTTAGAACGAAATTATCGTTTTTCTCATACTTACTCCTCTCAAGAATATCAAACTGCACAAACTTTTTGATTTAATCTTAATTATCTAGGGACGCCTCGAGATGAATACACTTCTTTCTCGGAGTTTGTTGGAGGAGGTATTTATTAAGTTGAGGAATATATACAAGCTCAACCACTTCAAGGGCTTAAGTAAGACAAAAGGAGTTTCTCTTCAGCTTTATTAAATTTTCATTAATTTCATTTACACGTTGTAGTAATTAGGGGTTTGCTTCCTTATTAACATCAACAAATTATTTGATGGTACTGTTTTTGTGATTAAAAAGAAAATAGTTAGAAAACTGAACAAACTACTACAACGAAATTGGGAGACTTTACCATAACAAGATTGTAACGAGCACCCACATCTAAGGTACGTAGGCATTGTGGTATATTTATATAAAGCCCTTTATTAAATGAAAGCTTAAACAGCTTGATTTATATATAGTTCGTGTAAAAATAATATGAAAGCCGAAGGGAATACATAATCTAAATATAATAATACCTATGCCTTGAAACTATCAACAAGAGGGATGTAGTGTTGGTTACACGTTTGCATTTGGGGTATATTGAATTATTACAAGTTTCATATAAAAGTAGCTAAATTATTAGACAGTACGAAAAAAGTAATGTACATAAAGTCTTTAACAGTTAAACTATTTATTTTATTCCGGACCCGTCTTTGCTGTCTCCATATTATTACTTGACCGATCCCCCCCCCTTGAGTGGTTTTTATTAGCCTTATGGGTCATGCAATTTTTACTTTTTGGAGTTTTGTAATTTTTGTAGTGTCATGTGCATTTGCTGTCTGTTTTTTGCAATTTATGGTTTTTGTATGTGTCATATTTTTTCCCTTCTTGGTATTGCCGTTTAGCCCTATTGTATTATATTTTCTTTCTTTCCAAATGTTCTTTTAGAGTTAAGTTAGTCGATAGATTTATTGGGGGTAATTTTTTGACCCATCGGTCCGTTTCCAGGACGTAGATGATGCACCGACACATAGCTTACAATGTTGCATTTTTGTATGTTTACGTTCCCCTTCCTTTTTTGTTGTTTCAAGTGTCGGTGCATCGGGACCACCCCCTCTTCTGGGGGGCGATTCTTAAATTCATGTTAAAATAAGTATTTTTACATTCAATTGCAGAATCAATTCATCATTCAATCATATTAGATTCAAACCATTCAAACATGAAACATTTTTAGCAGTGATCATTTTAGTACATTAACATATTCCAGGACGTAAATGATGCACCGACACATAGCTTACAATGTTGCATTTTTGTATGTTTACGTTCCCCTTCCTTTTTAGTTGTTTCAAGTGTCGGTGCATCGGGACCACCCCCTCCTCTAGGGGGCGATTCTTAAATTCATGTTAAAATAAGTATTTTTACATTCAATTGCAGAATCAATTCATCATTAAATCATATTAGATTCAAACCATTCAAACATTAAACATTTTTAGCAGTGATCATTTTAGTACATTAACATATAGCACCAATCACTTCAAGATATCTCTAAACATATAGTATTAAATAACATTAGTTTCATATAATAAATCATAATCTATAGTCATTTGGTATATTCGTAAAAATAAGTAGCAATCCCGGCGTACAATAACATTAGTGTGTATATAGTTGTAAATAGTTTGGGTGTAATAAACTTTTAAAAACAAAGTCCGTCTATTGCATCGATTCCCCCATAGGAATCAAAAGAAGTGGCACATCTGTGCACCGGTGAAATAATCTTATATCATCAACTAATAAACAGTTGTAGTCTAATGGGTAGGTACTGCATTTTTATAGTCTATCTATATTTTCTTTACACAAACTACAACAATTTTCAAATGTATATATAGGACCCGCATTATAACTCGATGGTCTTCATCTGAAAGCATTTATGCTCACTCTCTATTATAAGGATTCCAAACTATAATAGGGAGTGGCAAAAAGATCCACTTCTTGTATGGTATTTTTGTATGGTACAGGATCAAAATTCTTAAAGATAAACAATGAAATTTAAATATTATTCGTACACTTGTAATAATAATCGTTTTATATTCATGCAAAATTTACCTGCGAGCATTCTACATATTATTTGTATAAGTGTAACCACAACCATGTCGCGTCGGCAAACACTGCCAAGTATTAGTGTAAATACTACATAAAACTCAATAATCTCAAAATTACCATGGGTTAAACTAGGTGAGGGTTGTCACACAGTAGTGTTGTTTCTCTAACATCGAATACTTTATAATAGAAATACCGTTTGTGGTGCAATCTTGATGAAACATTGTAAATAAATTGAAATAAAATACTTGTTATTGTTTCAACGTTTATTATAGAACCTCTGACACATGTTTCGACCTGACGGTCATTATCGAAGAGTATTACAAGTACTAAATTTAAAACTACATTCCAATCCTTAAATACTAATTATCTATGTGACATTAATGGGAAAACCTAAAATTATAATTCTGATAAAAGTAATGGAGTTGAATTGGTACAAAGTTCTGTTTGTTTATTCACTAAAAATTTATTATTGTGAATAGCTTTCTTTATTTCTAAATTTTCTAGTAAAGTTAAAATATGATTATGATTTTTTATATGGATAATTTTTACATTATTAATCACGAAATTGTGATTTTTTTCCAGACAATGTTCTGTAAAACCTGTAGTTTGTTTTTTATTATTTATGCTATAAACACGTTCGTTGATTCTGGTTTTTATGGCCCTTGCGCTCTTTCCGATGTAAATAGCGTTACAGTTTTCACAACTTAATTGGTATACTCCACTTTTTGTGTTTTTTTCCAATTTTTGTTTATTGTTTACTATAAAGGAGCCTGTATTGCTTTTGTTGACTTCTATAGTTTTAATATTTAGTCTATGTAACCTGTTTTTAATTCTATTACTTATATTTTTGACATAATTTAGAACATAATATATGTTTTTGTGAGGGGTATTTGTGAAACCAGAGATTAGCACTGGTCATTTTCGAGTATTCTGGCTTTGGCTGATAATGGTTTCTTGTCCTCAACGTTTTGTCTACTCGCGTAGACATCTTCAGGAGTTGTTCTTCCCCGGGTTATTAGTTGAAATCGTTAATCGTTAATAGTTAAGGGTAATCCATTACAATTTTACCAGTTTAATAATTACCTAGACCAACTACGATGTAAATTATTTCTATAAAACAATGTTCTAACTTCAGCATAAATACTGTTTAAGAAAGTAAGTTTTTATAGTTCGTAAACTCGAACTTGTCCGTCATTTTAATGTCGTTGAAGTAGGCAGGAAGGCTCTCCCTTCAGAACATTGTAATGGATGATACCAAAGAAGCATTAATTCAAAGGTAATGGCGTTACATTAGAATTTAGTTCGGTAGTAACCACAACTTAACTGGCTGCTTTGCATATACTTTATTAAATGTGACTAACGTACCGTGTAACGTAAACCGTTCCGGCACCGGTGTCACGATGCCTTTAGAAAAAGAGACGTTTTGTCCATCGAACCGTGTACGGTGGCTTCGACCAACTACCGCACCGTATCGGTTTTCAATAAGCACAAAGTATATATATACATATAAACTCCGACTCACACGTCCTGCTTCCAACCAGTCGAGCTCCGAGCTGCAAGACTTCAGCCTCACACGCTCCTATCGATATCTACACTCGTGCGAATATCACGGTCGACTAGTAATTTAGAACTGGAGCAACGTTGCCAGCCGCGCTACGTTACTCTTTAGATCGAACAATTCGCTACATCTCGTTAAAGAACGTTTCGAAATAAATTCAGCATTATCTGACCACTAATTGTATTTGCTTGCGAATTCTTATGCGTTCCTATTTACTCTTTCGGCCTGGGGGCTCTCTTGAAACATCGTATGACACCGACAGTTTGATGTAGTGCACGCGCATGCGCTTACCATGTAAATGCAGCGTTGTCATAAATAATTCCATATACCCAAAACGCAAGTTAATTTTATCGTGAACCAATATTGCACCCCTCTTGTTTATGGTTGGTTGTGGTTAATATGGATCCCATCAAGTCAAATTTTGGGAGGTATCTTACTCACTTTTATATTAAGTGATTATATTAGACGAATTCTTTCGAGAAGGTTCAAGATGGATTGATTCTCAGGTATTCCATGAGATCTACAATTTACATCGACAACATGGCCATTAAGTAAACAAGGTGGTAGGTGGTAGAAGGAGAACTTGAGGTAGTTAGGGGTGCGTGTTACAAAGGCTCCAACATTTGAAGCTGCATTGGTAACGAACACATCAAAGACTTTTCTCCATTTAATCCGTTATATACTATATAACGTTCCGATAGATTCTCCGGGTTGGTTGGTAGTGTAGCGATGACTGGTACCTTTGGCGATGCCGCCGCAACACCACCCTTCTGCAAAACGGGGCTTCGAAAGAGCAGCCAACTGGAAGCTTATGCTCTTGGAATAAAGCAAATTTTGAATGAATGTTCTCAACTTCCGTTCAACTGGAAGCAAAATTTTATCAACGCGGATTAGTTCCTAAACCGAAAAGTGAAATACGCTGGCTGAATTGGCAGTTGAGCGCCTTCGGTCCAAACTATTCAGTTTTATTAAATTTTGCAGAAAATGTTTGGTGCTCAAGGAAAAAAAACGTCCACCGAAAATCAATTTAAAATCTCGACGTAACCATACACAACAGCTGAAGGCAACGAGAAATGGATATAAACCTTCTCAATTTTCAATCTTTCAATTACATTAAAAAAATAAACAGTAAGAGTAATATTTTCATTCACTGTGAATCGCATCTCCAAATTAGGTTCTAAATCTAATATAAATTAATTGCCATGGTACTGTATATGTAGGTATATGTGGAAGTACGAGTAAGATGTCTTTATCAGAAAAAGCATGAATCATTCTTTTGCCGAAATAGAGACGTACAGTGGAGTTGGGCTAATGGACCTGTGCACTAGAAATGTCTATTGCAGGGTTCCAGGGGATGGGACGGGGAGAATTAATACCCAGAAGGAGTAAGCGCTGATGTAGCTGCAGCCGGGGATGCACCGGAGGGGTCGATCTCGTGTTCGTATAAACGATCTCTGCCAATTCCTGTCGCCATAAAGATTTATTACACCACGAAATGGGTCCACTAGGAGGTATGATTGAACATAATCCTTTGAAAAATGATTTAAGGCGCCGATAGCGGAAAAATGACACCGCGCTTACACCAAACCCTGATATTCTCGCTATTACACAGCAAAACTTGGTGCGAAAAATCAAATCTCTATAAAATAATGATCTATTGCTTCTACAAATACATTTCTCACAAGCATAAATTTACGACAAATTTTTAACATCACTCGCGAGTTTTTTAAAATACTATTACTAGTTATCAAATTGGAAAAAGAAGGATGATAACGGAACCATTGGATAGAATTGACGATGGTCTAAGTTTATACTCACTAAAAAGAACTGCATATTTTCACGAAGTTCTACTACAATCTGAGATACCTACTAGATGAACCCATTCATGTTTGATCGAATGGAACCGCTGTCGATGATGCATAGCATGACATTCTCCCATACCGAAACCTAATAGTTCCATTTGCAACTGTTTAACCACAGCCTCTACCCCATCCTATCTTACCGAATCACGATATTAACATTTCAACATATCAAGAGATTGGTAAATTTTAATCAAAAATTCCGATTAAACAACAACACCCTGGATATCTAAGAAAGTCATTTAGTCAATTTCATTCTTTTATTATACAGTTTGGTAATCACCTAATTCCAGACTGCACTATCATTCATCATCTCAGCTCCAGAAAATAACATTAAAAATCTACCTACACACTAGCGCAAAAGAAAGGACAATTTCTCTCTGACGTGTTCCAAATGTGAGATCTTTGATATTAATATTTAGACGAATAAGGATTTTAATTCCTTCTTTTTTTGAATGTTGTATCTTCGTCTAAGAATCCATCGGAATCAACAGTGTAAATCAATGCCGGTAGGAGTATTAGCCCTCGGGGTAGTTGTTTCTGTTCTGTTCCATATTTATATTTATATTTCTCTGTGATATTTTGCAGTATTTAAATTCCAAAAGTGTGTAGAGCACGGAGATGGCCACATTGAAAAATTTTAAATGTTTAGTTTGTATGTACCATTAACCAATAAATTTATTTTACAAAATTACCGTTTATATTTGATTTACCCTCGTATTAATGTAATAACTTAATGGACACCCCTACCTTTTGTGGCAGTGTTTTCTGCGCCCCTGGTGGAAAGATTGAAATGTTCTTCTAAAACTGTTTTAATATATTTCCCTAATGCTAAATGTGATTATTGACAGTTTGTCTGTTAAGATAGATATTATTTGGAGTTGCCTGGCCGTTTTAAAAATGCCGGATTAACAGATTAGCTTCGACACATTCATACACATATGCACAAAAGGGTATCTTGATAATCCTGGTATAAATATAGAGTACAGTTTGAAAATTACTGAACAAGTTTTATATAGATATAATGTGAGTACTCTCAGCCGTGATTTAGTCTGGGAAAGCAGCAGTAGGCACATGCGATTGTAACTGGATTTTAATGGTACGTCCTCTTCAAGCTTCAATTCGATTAAAAATGATTACGGTTTAAACGTTTACATTAAATACGATGCCTGTGTCGGTTCCCAGGAATATAACTGATATAATACGTAAAAAGAAGATCGGATTTATAAGATAATACATGCATGTATAAAAGGAACTAGAATTAACGGAAAATTCATATAAAACATGAAAAAGAAAAGGTATATTTTTTAATCATTAATTAATTATCCCACTAAAATTCATTAAAAATCGCGTTGATAATGCCCACGTTTTGAAGTAGGCCAAACAAGCGTCCGCTCAGTGTTAGTGGTAATTGGGGGGAGTCTCCTTTTTTTTAATTATTTCATATTCATTAGTTAATTTTCGGGAAACTTTTTCACTTAGTAAACCCTCTAAAGAACTTTTTTTACTATACACTATGTTTAAAATATTTTGGCATGACAGACATTACCTACAGCAAAAACTATTTCTTTTAACCAAAGAAAAGAAATGGTCTTACCCCAAACTAACCACAACACTTTTTGCAAATGCGTACACATGTTTCTCTCACTTACTAATCGTGAGCATTTTCAACGCAAGACTGCGTGAGCGAAACACTTGTACGCATTTGCAAAAAGTGTTGTGGTTAGTTTGGGGTAAGACCATTTCTCTTCTTTTGTTTATTTCCATCACCACAGTCTCCTGTTATATTTATTTTTTTTTACCTTAAATTATTTGTAAAATTTCTATTACAAATTTGTACTTTAGAATTAAATAAACTGAAATGTCATTATTAATTAGTGTTCAAATAAAATATACTTAAAAGGGAAATAAAGACACCCGATCAACTAGAGATAATTTACACGAATTGTGCATTTGGCACTCATCCCTTTAACCGATATGCTTTTGCATTTGACCCGTTTTAACCACCACCCCCTTCCGGTTCCACATGCAGACATGTAGACGTAAATCGTCCGTTAGGTAATGCGATCAAATATTCAACGATTGCCGGCAGCGACCATTTCTGTTACGGTCCTGATCGGGTGGTATCAGCGCCTCTTTGGTCATACCGTTCTGTGACACTACGACCGCAACGGTGAAGGGATGAAAATGGTTAGACTGGTCGGGGCCAGATTATTGCATTTACAGCCCTTTAACCACAAAACACATGTACTTACACCAGTACATTTCTGAACACGAACACGAAAGGTACAACCCTGCTTCTGACAAGGGATAAAATATAGAAGAAATTTTGACCCTAAATTCATTATCTAATGCTTTTTTTTAACAAAAAAAATATTGTTAATATTCAGTAGCACTTAAAACGTCAAAAATTTCCTTGAGTTTGTTTAAAATGAACTGGTTTTTCGTTAATTCAGCTCCCGACAATAACACCATCAATAACACGTCAAAATTATAATTTCAATGAAAATGGAATAAACATGTAAATAATAAAACAGTAAAATACTTCAATCAAATTCTCAACAATTTTTTCGACTAAAAAGTCATTATCAAAAGTATAGACAATCGATACATCTACAGATATAAATAAAATTGAAGTCGTTAAAATTCCACCAAATAATGTTAAGACCCTTTAAAACATGTTTTATCGAAAGATTACAATTTTTACAATAACTAATAATTTATTTCTTCTTACTGGATACTTTATCAGTTTAAATCAAAATAAAATAAAACACAATTGAAACAATAACAACCTTAATTAAAACGGAATGTTTAACGTAGAGAGAGCAGATAGAAAGTGAAATGCTTTTGGAAAGAAAATATTAAGAAAACTATTAGGGAGAAGCTGAGCTAGATGAATTTTAATTACAGAAGGGAGCCAATCAGAAACGACCAAATTGAATTTTGGACCTCCCCACTCTTAAATTTGTTCATCTAAAATTATTCTCTTTGATAATGGCTTAGCAGCCGAAACAATTGTTAGAGTGTTCTAAATAAAAACTGTGAAACAAAAGTGTACCAAGTGTTTTATTTCTTAAACTTATTAAATATGTTTCACCGAGTGCCTAGAAAAGATTCAATTTCTTATAGAATATTTACACGAAATTGAAGACCTTTAGATGCCAAACTAACTTAACAAAAATCAATTTAGAAAGAACAGGGATCATAGATGTCATGCTGTTAGTACACGGAATCCGAGTATAATAGAAAGGTATAGACACAGAAGAATTCAAACAAAAGTATTTGTAACAGATGTTTACATAGTAGCAAAAAAAATACTATAGAAGAATAGTATTTAGAATAGAAATATATAGAATTATGTTTACATACAAGAATACCAAATAATTTTAAATTTAAATTCACACTAGAAATGGAAAACAATATTGAAACTTAACTTTTTAGATTTAACGTTAACTAAAAATAAAAATAAAAATAAATTAGATATTTCAGTATTTAGGATACCATCTTGGACAGACATTATAATACATAAAACATCTTGTCACCCAACCCAACACAAATTAGCAGCGTTTCATAGTATGATCAATAGATTGCTAAACTTACCTCTGTCAAACACCAATTATAATATTGAATAAAAAACTATAAAACAAATCGCTATCAATAATGGTTATGTTTGGGTGTTCGATATTTGGCGGTATCCCGCCGAAGGTTCTTTTGGTTAAATATGATAAAATGGACTGCTTTTCCTGATATACACTTTATTATTCACTATTTATACTTATTTGAATTTGTTGTTTTGATTGATTTGGATATAATTATGAGGTTGATTTGAATTGATTAGAATGTAATGTAGTTTGATTGAATCTACAAGTGGAATTCTCTGTGATTTTTTGCTTATTTCTACTTAAATAGTGTGAAAAAATAGACAACGCCCCAAAGTGAAAAATATCCCCCTCTTGAAGCTAAACACCCCCAAGCGTAATTCACAAAACTGTTGGTGGTGTTCTAAAGGCTGATGACCGATGCGTAAAGTATTTACAAGGGGTATCATAAAGGGGCCAGAGTCTATTTTTGGAATTTTTTAACGTATTTACAATTGATGGGCACAAAAGATGCCAATATACAAAGAGAATAATAAATACCTAGAAACTAAACTTAACAGATGTATATATATAAAACAGACAAAATATTTTTAATATTTACAGGCACTTAACAGGTTACTCTAAAAAATTCATAGATCATTTAATTAACGACAAAAGGAAAAAAAATGTGCTATAATTCGTTTCACACACATAATGTTAACAATTCATCTACTAGTAAGATTAAGTGTAAGTCAATTTTATATAGATATTGGTCACGTGTCTAATAAAATTAAAAACAAACTTAAAAATGAAAAATCTAAAATTTCCTTTAAAACAGGAAATAATTTATCCAGATATTTAATCAACCATAAAGACAAAACAGAGAATATGAATAAATGTGGGGTTTACAAACTAAATAGTAACTCTTGTAAAACTACACGTATTGGTCAGACAGGGAGGAAATTTAAAGAAAGATTAAAAGAACATGTAAAAGACTACTCAGGAAATTCTACCTTCGTGAACCATATACATAATAAAAAACACGATTTTAATTCAAATGATAATTTCAAAATTTTACACTGTTTGAAAAAAAGTAAAAAACTTAACATCTAGAATGATTAGAAATTAAAAAACAGATAAAACAAAATAATGATTCTTCATTAAACGAAATTGAAAATGTTTTTGATTCAATAATTTTTAAGAAAATTATACAATGCACCACCCTAATCAAACGTAGCATTTATATATATAGGTAGGATAATATACGTAATTGTTATTATGTCTTCTGCCCATGTTGGGTGAAACAATTGTTAAGTTGTTAAATAAATCAGTGAAAAATTGGATCTCGGTTTTTATTTTATTTTTGACCAAATAATATTATAATACAATATAATAACATAAAAATGTCTGGCGAGTAAGAAAAAGCCGCCATAATTCATTCTAATGTACAGTGCATCTTTCAGGAGAAATTAATATAGAAACCAAATATCCTAATAAATGACAAGCAATTAAAAAATCCGGCACATCCAAAAAGAAGCGTTTCAGTGTGAAGCAAATATTTCGTTTTGATAAGCGAGTATACGATTATTTTGAAAGCGTTTTCATATATGACATTCACATATTGCGTAGACGTAGTAAAAAAATAACGTCCAGGATCGCAATGGGTATGAATAAATCAAACATGGCGGCACACTGTGCTCTGTGATTTGTCGCACATGTCCCACTGTTGCAAGCATAAATCAGCTAATGTCTCGCCATTAATTAAGGCAAATTTAAATCGTCCCAGTTGTGTACAAGTAGGTCGAATCTCGACAAGGAAACGATTGACATAAATTTAGCACATTGAAACGTATATGTTACTATTTACTTATTGTTTATTGGGATCAATTGATTCATGATCATAATTTTATTAATGACATTCGAATTTTGTGTACGTGTTGTAACGACACACGACGGTGAATTAATAAATATTTAGAATGAAACAAAATCCAGTTTATTTTTCAACATTCAATTCAATTAAACCTATAAAATATAATTTACCAAACTGGTAAAAATAACCATTTGTTTCAGCATATGACCCAAAACTCATGACATGGAACTATTTCATCATATTTGGAAATAGGAAAAAGTCACAAGGGGCTAAATCAGGTCAATATAGTGGATGGGAAATCAATTCGAAGACCAATTCATTCAATATGTGATGGCGCATTGTCATGATGGAAGGGCACTTGTTTCTTCTCCGACCTACGCTGTAGTGCAAAGCCGGAGGGTAGGGCGTAAGGCCCTCTTCAGCCTACTTTCAGGAATCGTGGGAATGGGTGGATGGTGTGGTTAGGGAGAAAAACATGAGACGGACGAAATCAAGACAGAAGAGAAGTGAAAGATTATCTGTGGAATATTACTAATCCAGCATTTGCCTAAATGATCCAACCAAGGAAACCACAAAAAACTTGTACCAGAGCAGCCAGAATCGCATTCGAACCGGTGACCTCCCGAATGCTAAGCAATTATGTAGAGCACTAGACCACGCCGCTCAGTTGAACATTACTACATTTCACAAATAAGTAGCAAATATCTACAGATGGCGTTAACTAAACTGTCTGTATTTATTAAACAAACGCTGTATAAGACAGCAGATAGGTGATTGGTATTCTGCTGAACTGTCTATGGCGTGCTGATGAGAACTAAAAAGTTCGAAATCGCAACACACGTCTGACAGTTTTGATAGAACACTAACCAAGAGCCTACTATCTTAATTAAAAAAGAAATTTTTTCTAAAGTTTAAAATTAACACTTATTTAATAAAAGATTTGAAAATTTTCTTACATCTTTACTATATGGGAGAGGAGGGAAGCCAATTGATCATGAGTTTCTTATGTTTGCATATACGTGGGGGGAGGGTTTAAAATCATTAAAAATCTGCTTACAAAATACTTGAAGCCCCCCTTACCAATACAAGCCAACTAGTACTGCTATTACACAAATGTTTAGACGTCGTCCGTCGTTCAATTACAAGCGCCCTAGGCTTATGCCTTACGCCACCCTCCCGCTGTTTTTAAATAGGATCATGATGCCTGCGAGACGCGACGCAGACAGTTTTGAATCCCCAAAAAAACAGCCCTCCCTCCAACCGACGACGATGTCTCATGACAAGACAACATAAAAGTTAATGTAGACAAACAAAACGTTTACGTTGCATCACCTGACATCTGCATGTTTGCTTTGATTAGCGAACCACCCTCACAAACGACCGGCTAAGATTGTAACGGAGTTGTGCACGGGGAGGGTGAAAGCGTCTAGAGGGGGGGGGGGATAATAACTCCGGTCGACACGAAACAACGAAAACAACGAAAAACTTTCACGTTCAATTGGAAACTTTCTTCGATGTTGTTTTTGTTGTCCTCCTCTATTTCATCAAAACGAAAAACGTGGCAGACAACGATCCTCGTAAAATTAATTAACCGCAACGTTTTGAAAAAATTAAATGAAAGTTAACATACTGTATGAAGTAAAATACATTTTGACGACAAAAAGTTTGAAATAAAGCGATTTTTATGATCAAAGCCCCAGGAATTAAGCATTTATTTCAATATTTAATCCAACCGAACCCCGATACAAAGAAAATATGTTAATGTATATAAATAATTTAGATTCTTGATTTAGGTATCTATTTTGATAGCAAGATGACTTTCATTCATCAGCTAAATCAATCAGTATTCCGAGCAGACAGCATGCTTGGATTTATCATTAGAATTATCAAAGATTTAAAAATAAGTCTTCCCTAATTTACTTATATCGTTCTCTCGCATTACCTATTTTACTCTATTGTTCAACAATTTGGGCTCCGTACTACGAGGTACACAAATCTAGCCTTGAAACTATTCAGCGTAAGTTACTTAGGCGAGTGCAATACGTTGCTGAAACTCCCATCACTTTCGATGATCATGACTACTCTGCAATTGCTAGGAAATTGTGTCTGTCTTCTATTACATCTTTGTTTAATTACCATGATATGGAATTTTCTATGAAATCATTAAATGGACTCATTTCCTGCAATAATCTGTCCGAAAAATTTTCTGATAGGCATTTATCTTATAATGTCCGAAACCCACGTTTATTCATCGAATCATTTAGCAGATCAACTTTAGTTCATAACAGTGCAACACATAGACTACGTAGAAAGTGGAATTGTCTACCTTTAGATATAAGAAGTCTTACAAACCTATCAAGTTTTAATGTTATGTTAAGATCTCATACATTTATGTATTATTAGATATTTGTTACTATCATTAACGATCTATATAATATTATGTTACTGTTTTCTACAGATTATTATAATCACTGTTAATTCCTATGCAATACACTTTTATGTAATACCATTTGTGTAAAGGACGTAAGTCCATTAAAAATTAAATAAATAAATAAATAAATAAATAAATAAATGAATGACCTTTATTTGATATCACCATAGGATCGTTCCAACTAGAACATTCAACATCCTTAACAGTAATCTAATATAAGTCTTCCTCTGCCTCTTTTTACTCCTATTTATGCTTCTAATATGTACTATAACTAACCTTTCATGTATCAGAAGCCATTCAATCATTCTATCTCAAATTTTCTTTATTGACTTCCATATCTAACCTTTTCTATACATTCTATTTTCAACAACCGCCCATAACACCACATCTCACACGATTCTAACTATTTCTTTTCCGCTGCGTTCACTATCAACGTTTTGCACCCACACAAACATACACTTTTAATAATCCTTTTCGAGTAAATTATAAATTAACCAGTCGCGAGAACAAAACTGTTTTCTGTTTTTTTTTAAGCTACTCGACCCTGTGCTATCTTTCGTTTTATGTCTCTACCGCTTTTGTTTGTTTATATGTTCGAGATAATTAAAAACACTTCATCAAGCTAAAAGTTACTGGGACAGGCCAGTAATAAAAAATAAAAGAAGCTGACTAAAATTTTGAACAAAAAAGATCCTATTTAGAAATTTCGACGTACCAATTCAAGATTGGTATTTTTTTATTTATTTATTTAAGAACAGCTGCAGTAACAGCTTAGATTTTTTTGCATTTATATACAGAGACTTGATTTATGTCGGAACAACATTATAAGATGAACATTCGTGGCGTATTATCGCAGCGCAACGCACTACTATCTAATATACTTGTAAGTATCAATACTTTTCAAATGTTTGTGGTTAATTATTGGAAGTATTATTGATTTTATACTTTGTTTTGCGCGATGAGAGTAATATTTTAGTATGCGACAGGAGTTGGGCGATTAACAGGTTACAGAAGTTTCGTGACCAGCGTGCAACGTAAGTTACATAACTAACTAAATGAGATATACCCAAGATCTTGAGCAAATGTCTTAGAAAGATAAGTTTCTCAACTTGTTCATCTTAATGTTTTCTTGTATTTCATAGGAGCATCTTGTTCTTGATATTGTCTCTTGATTTTCAAGACAAAATCTATATATTAAGGCCTAATCTGTCTTCACAGCCAAAACATAATAATATCAAAAAATACATTTTAAACATCTGAAAAAATCTTCAAAATTAAATTTCAATCATTAATTCGTTTTTGAATTCCTCCAATGTTTTTTAGAGATAATAATATCTTAATGGTTACTACACTTCTAGGGATTGTGCGTGATGGTTAGTTTCACGTCCCTTTTTTATAAAGAGTAAATTACTTTTGTTAAAAGGTGGCAATTATACGCCGATACCTCCCCCTCCATTTCCTGACAGTATAATACGCACGAAACTAATTTATTTCATAGATCTAATAATATCTGATTCACCTAATTACACCAAACAAAAGTGCACCACTACAGTTTCCTTGTTTGTACACAACAGGCATGGCACGGAGGGTGAAAATAGCCCCACCGGTTCCTCACGCACCTCCGTTCTGGTACTTTTTAATCCATTAATGTTACCAACACGACAGCTGAATAATAACGACACAATTCAATAAACTCCTTCACGCTCACACTATTCTTCAGAAAACAGAAAAATATGAAAAGTAATTTTTAATTCTGAAAAGAGAAACATTTAAAATACAAGTACTTTATAAGTTCAGTAAAAATAATGATACAATCTATTGTCCCATACTGTATATAAAATTTATGGTTTTAACACATTGAAGTAAAAAGATACAGCCCTTCACATATATCTCTTCATACTATCGACTCAGCGACAAAAACATACAGATACAGTGCCCGGCACCTTAGGAGATTCAAAGCCATAAATCATCGGATGCGCATGCGCACTAGCAGAGCTTAGCCCCTTTAAGGGGGGGGGGGATAATCGACCGGTAGGCAGAATGATAACTACTTAACAAGGTTCAGTAGCGTAGTGGCAAATAGTTGCTAATTAACAGAGTAGAGAAGGGGTTGTTAGGGTAAATAAATCAGTTGAATGAGTTCACCCGTGTTTCGTGTTCAGTACGTTTTCTCTCAGTGATAGGTGCCGCTGAACTACAAGTTAACGCTTCGGTCCAGCTATATTCTTATTGGCTCTTTCATTTATTGTTATGCTAAAAGTCTCCGCCCACCTTCCTGTCAATCTGACCGTCACTGAATCTCCTTACGTGCCGGTCACTGTACCTTCTCTTAACTTAGAATTTGATATCAAAGAAGGCCTCACAGCAAATGTATAAACATAAAAATGTTCTTTAGGGGATGTTCAAGTGTCACATAAGTAGGCTTAGTGGCGGGTGCTTCAATGTTTTCTTACATCAGCTGAGAGAGAGAGAGAGACAGCGGTTGGATATTATAAATCTTACGTAAGATAATAAAATTACAAGATAAGAAAAACGTTTTTAGAACAATATTCATAACAATTTTATTAATTATAGATGACAATATATCATTGATCATTACGAATGGGGATGGTTCTAATGTACAGAAAAAGATATAGGCCTTCATGCACGTTTTTTTTTAATCGTAAAATTGACTTAGTCACCAAAATGTAGAGATACCTCCTGCTAGTAGAGAATTTGGCACGAACCATAAATGGTTTCAATTCTGTAGAGCTTTGGCATTCATAGTTGATGTCATCTAATGAAGAATTGGTATTATCTGGGCTTGTGCGCCTTGATAAATGGTAGATATTAAATCTGCAAGACTTTTCATCTGTGATTGTGGGATATATCTTCAGAGGATTGAATAATGATGCAGTCTGGTATATAACATCGTATTATAACTTTTTCGCCGTGGCCACATTACACTGCTGATGCGAAATGTATATGAGTTTTATAATAGGAATCATTCATTGATATGGATTCGAATCTCTCATCTCCATCGCTTGCACACTTACAGTTCTGGCTTATTTTTATTACACATGTTACTCTCTTGTCAATACCACTTATTTGTTATAATTTACAATCAATGAAGAAACTTAAACAGGCCATAATAATTTTCATGTCAATTGGGTCGAATCGGGGGTGACTCTTAATCGGGAAATTTCCTTATTTCCAAATAAAACTACGTAAAAATTAAGGATAAATCTAGGAGCTAAATTTTGATAAGCATTTTCCATTTATTACATAAATAACAAGAACCCAAAATTCACAAAAAAAACTTTAAATCCTTTAGGCACCAAAAGTATCATCCTCAGCAGTGTCTAACCTCTGAGAGTGAAACATTTTAATTTACACGTACATATGTTTAACAAAGTATTTAATACATCATTGATCACTTTTCCTGCTTGAACAACCACCGTAGTTCCAAACTTCTCTGAAAAGGGGTGTCGTTTGTGTGTTGACCTGCTTCTTATCATATTACAACAGCTAAAGGAGAATTTTCCGCAGATGCATTTCATTTTATTCCTCCGACGAATGTTTCGTTTATTTTTCAGCCACCGCGTCTACTGATACCTACAATCGGCATCGTGACGCCCGTCTCTTCTTCTCGCTTGGTGCACACGGGGTTGAAACGCGGGGCGCACGAGACAAGGGGGTTTGCGAAAGGGACCGTAGCGCACAGTCAGTCGATAGGTGTGCGTTCGTCGAATAGAACGTTATCGTTAGATTCGCTCCAGCAGTTTCAATTTAAATTTACTGGTTAATAATGCGGTGCAGTGGAAAAGGGACACTTTTATCTGGTTGGCCCTGGCATGGCCGATAATAAACAGCGCGTACTCGTGGCCGATTCAAACGGCCTTATAAATAACCAATCTGCTACAGTTGATAAACCATCTCATTATATTGGCTCGCAAAATTGTGTCAATGCCAATAAAAGATCCTTAACACAACAACTACATTCAATTCAATTGAACTGTGAAAAGAAGTGTAGAACAAATAAAAAGCGGGAAAAAATGGTTGCCTTTCACAGTCAGTACTGGCGCTAGAATTACAACATCCCGACAAGTACGAGGGTCAATCGAATATAATCGGTAAATTTGTTAATTAATGGTACACACAAACTAAACATTTCACATTTTTCAATGTAGTCACCTCCGTGCTCTACACACTTTTGCCACAGATTCACCAATTTGGAAGCTTGAATATTCCTTCTTCATAAAAAGTTTGAGGACGAGTTGTCAGTCAATTGCGCACATACTCCTCTACTTTTTCATTGCTTTCAAATCTTTTGCCTCCAAGTGATTCTTTCAAGGGTTGAAAATTTCCGATGGTTTCACGCCTTCATTCGTTAAAGAATTTATTATGATGCGTTGTACAATAAACGAAGGTATCTTGCGCTCAGTCATGGCTGTACTGCGGACAGAATCGAGCGCAGCTACTACCTAAGCCGGTTTCCCCCTCCTAATAAACCAAACAATACTCAAGCATCGAATCCTCTAGATCGGAATTACGTGCTAAGCTAAATAGAAAAATTACCGTTTATATTTGATTTACCCTCGTATATTACAGCCAGCATACCGCTGTAGAACTTCGCATAAGCAAGACTTCATTTTCTTTATTAAACAAAGTACCACAACCCTAAAATCAGAACTATTTTATCCGATTTCTAAAATACCTTGACCCTCCTTTTGAAAAGTGGATACGGTTCAGCATTCATGACATACGAAAGTTATGAATCAAGGAACACAATGGGGGATGTTTCAATGTCCGAAATGTTGTAAAAGAAATTAATAACAAAAACTTAAATCTATTTTTGATTTTTTACATGTAGTAAGGTCAAAACAAAAGGAGGCCCATAATTACTTCCTATTTCAATAACGCTGCTATAGTATTAAATAGTGTCTAAATGTATTTATTGTCTAAGGTCCTGCGGTCTTTTACAGCAGGAATTTACTATTTTTTCCTTCATTTTTGAATTAAAAATGAAATAAATCGATTTATATGATTAACCGTATCCAAATTTGCTTCATGAAGCGTTAGTAACGCGAAACAATTGTAATGTTTACTTAATAAATTGTGGAAATAAACAGTGAATATTTATTTTATAACTGAATATCTTCTAAAGTAGCTGTTTCCTTTGTTACTCTGTTGTTATTGTTTCTGATACGTACTAACTTTATTTATAGTAACGCCAACCATTTATTTAAACAGTTTATTTAGGAGAGCTATTACTATTAGCTATTCATATAACATAAGTAGTAATAAGTTTCCTTCAGTGCAAGATCGTGCTTTCCCCAATACTATAAAAAAGGGAATTGTTCGTGCTAGGAAGCTGTTAAGAAACAGCCAAAATACGAAGCGTTGTTGCCTCGCTACTTGCACCGCAGTTGTTAAGTCCGCTTCGTATTTTCGTAAACATGCAACCACGGACTGGCCAGAGCCCAAACCGCGCTACGCACTCGTTCATGAAATAATTATTATGAAAATAGCAAAAGCAGCGGCCATTTGACACGACACAATGCGGCCGGATGCCCACGAAATTGTTATTTGAAACGACATTTTTAACGCTTCCACGGCTTATTTATTAAATTGTCGACGACGACTAAATTAAACATGCATGCAAACTGAAAATAAAATCTAAATTGCTTTTTAACTAGGATATCAATACAACCAACCACTACAAACTACATCAACAACTAGCAACTTTAACAAAAGAATATAAACAAATATACTGGTACATTTAACAAAATTTTTGGTTAAATGTTTGTCTACACCACGTATGTGTGTGTAGTGAGTTTTTGTTAAAACGATTAGAGCATTAGTACATGGAGACAATATTTAATAAATACTGTATGCGAGAGGTTGGTCAACAAAACTACCATTGATAACTTAATTAATAAAAATAAATAAATAATTCCTACAGCTATCGCCTAGTCACTGACGCCATTACAGTCTGATTCACCCTTGGTTACGTTGTTTACTGAGTGTTTAAGATGCTTCCGATAATCGTGAATCCCGCCGACTGTGAAGTCCGGAGTCCGGGCTGTTATGCGATTCCTTAATGCTAAAGGACTAAAAACGATTGATATTCATCGTGAGATCTGTGCAGTTTACGGAAAAAAACATTAGGAAGTGGGTGAGAGCATTTAAAGATGGCCGCACAAATGCGTATGACAATGCCTGTCCACATGTGGTTAATCGGACCAAAGATCTCATGACATCTTTTCACTGGGAAACTCTAGATCATCCTCCGTACAGCCCTGATCTGGCGCCCAGTGACTACTATTTGTTCCTACACTTGAAGAAACATCTGGGCGGTCAGCGTCTTCGAGACGATGACGAAGTCAAAACAGTTGTGATGCAGTGGTTAACAAGTTCTATGGGAAGGGTATTCAAAAACTGCTCACTGGTCAAACGCTATGACAAGTGCCTCAATATTGAAGGAAATTATGTAGAAAAGTAGATTAAGGTACTGGTTTTCATGTAAAAATAAAATTATTAAGATATCTTTGCACGTTTTTTATTAATTTCAAAACGGTACTTACTTAGAAAACATGCCTCGTAGTAAACAGTTTATTTTTAACATATAAATGGGCTGTGGCTAAATTCATTATTAAAATGCAAGTACTACGATACCAATTCGTCGAAATTCAAATAGTTTAATATAAAATGTAAACATTTTTTATATAAACGGTTTTCGATCTGTTTTTCTGTTTGTATTTATGCGCCTCAAGAAATATGTTACATTCCATTAAGAAATTTCTTTTCACAGTCGAAAGGAAAAACATCTCTGACTGACCTTGTTAAATTCGCATTATCGTTAAATCTTTTTTTGCCCTTTTCGTTTTTTGTTTATTTTTGTGATGTATTTTTATATTTCGGGTCGTATCTTGTTTTTCGAACGGAACCAACTATAAAAACGTTTTGTTGGCAATATAATTCCGTAATGTCTGAGACCCTGTCTCAACATCACCCTCCCCGATGGATATGTTTCCTTTACTAACCGCCTATCTAATCCCGCAAATAAAATCGGATCAAGTGGACGTTTGGAAAAGAGATTAGGCATCGGATTGTGGACCGTCTTCTGTTGACCAATAAATCTGTAAGCTGATCGAGGCTTCTACCGAAAATTAAATGAGCCTCAGAGGTAAAACAGAACGACCATGACGGGTTTATATTGATCGTAAAATTGCACCATAAGATCCGACATATGCCGTATCGATGGCAAGAAAACAGAAAAAACAAAAGAAATCCCTTCTTAAAATAAATAAAGTCGGAGATAATGTTAACCAAACACGAAATCCAAACATTTCAATCAAAAGAAATCACTGAAACGCATGGTGAACTCGTTTTAAATTGATCCTTACAAGTAAAACACAAGTCTTTAATGATTTTTAACTACAAAAGCACTCAAACATTTTACGTTTTGGAGGATGTAATGACCTCTTAATACGAGGCATGTTCTTTAAGTAAGTACCGTTTTGAAATTAATAAAAAACGTGCAAAGATATTTTAATAATTTTATTTTTACATGGAAGCCTGTAGCTTAATCTATTTTTCTATATAATTTCCATCATTATTGAGGCACTTTCTATAACGTTTGACCAGTGACCAGTTTTTGAATACCCTTCTTATAGAACTCTGCCGCCTGACTTGTTAACTGTTAACCACTGCACCACAACTGTTTCGACTTCGTCATCGTCTTGAAGACGCTGACCGCCCAGATGTTCCTTCAAGTGCAAGAACAAATGGTAGTCACTGTGCGCCAGATCAGGGCTGTACGGAGGATGATCTAGAGTTTCCCAGTGAAAAGATGTGATGAGATCTTTGGTCCGATTAGCCACATTTTTAAATGCTCTCACCCACTTCCTTACCATTTCATCACTCCTAATGTTTTGTCCGTAAACTGCTGCACATATCTCAGATCTCACGATGAATATCAATCGGTTTTAGTCCTTTAGCACTAAGGAATCGTATAACAGCCCGGACTCCGGTCTTGACAGTCAGTGGGACTCACGATTACCGGAGGTATCTTAAACACTCAGTAAACAACGTGAACAAGGGCGAATCAGACTGTAATGGCGTCAAATCGTAGGCAAGAGATGTAGGTACTCAAATTTTCAAAACGGTACTTACTTAAAAAAACTTGCCTGGTATACTAACTATATTTTAAACCAAGAAATAGTAAAAGTAGAGATCACTCAAAACAACTTTTTACTGTGTTAGATTAGATTAGGGTTAGGGTAGGTTACGTTAATTTACGTTTCAATATTCGATTTTATGGATGATGGGATTTTGGCCCATCGAGATTTTGGCTGTCTTCATTTTAATTTACTGTCTCGATAGCAACACTTTTGTAAATAAAAGGCAGAAATAATACGAGGGTCATCCAATTAATAAGCCTAAAAGGTGTATAAAAATTACGGAAGGAAAGTTGAAAATGTATCACTCAGTGAGGCATGTTTTGCGATTATCAACTTAATCAGATTATAGCAAACGATTTAATGTTATTTATTAACACGTCCACATAGAAGTCCGTGTTCGAACTTCTTCATAATAGGCGAAAGTGCGATCAAGCATTTTCAAATTTAGTTATTGAAAAGGAATTAAAGAAATACCACTACACTCCAAATAATAAACTTCAGAACATCACACCGTCTAAAAAAAAAGGCGGACAGCAGACTCTGAATTAGTGGTAAAGCTATTTTGAACGTTTCTGTAGTATTAAAAGACTACACGCGAAGAAGACGATCAATAATAAGTCGATACAGGACCCTCACTAAGTTGCAGGTTAATGTTTGACACAAGAGACCTGGAAAAAATCGAGCAAGATTCACCCCTTACTTACATGATTACGCACGTTCGTACTTCGCTCTTCAGACGATTGAATGAACTGTCTAAGGGGTTCAAAAAGGGAAACTTTCCAGATGGGTCATACTCTCCTCATTTAATGCCCTCAGATCACCATCTGTTGCCACCCATTAAGGAACGTTTTGGTGGAAAACAGTTGCAAAGCCAATAAAAACCATAAATGTTTGTGGCATTATGAACTGGGGTACATAGTACTATAACAACAGCCAAAGAAAAACTTTGTGAAAAGTACCAGGAAACTCGGGGATTATATGATGACGTAATTAAGATTATTTAGTTATGTGATTGGATAATTCCGACATATCACTAACCAGTTTACCTGCTGCAACTGAATAACCTTTTTTAGAAATTTTTTCTACACTTCGCCAATTAATTATTCATATACCTTTTAATACCCTTTTACGCAAATGAAGGCAGAAAACATTTATGAGTGATACATCATTTAATTTCTAGAGACGCTTTTAAAAACCAATTTTTTCAAGAAAAATTGGAAGCAAATGAGATTATCATTAGTTAAACAAAAAACTTGTCCGCATTTATAGGAAATGCCCTAACGTTTATAGTTTTCAATGTCTGCCAAGTGATTTCGAGACTGCAGAGCTGAAGGTTACTCACGAAAATCGTTTTCAATAATGCAGAAGTAGTAACTCCTGTCTTCCCTGACGTGCATGCGCACCGCGTTGTGTGCCCCTCTCCTCCGTGACACAAGAACCTGCTTTTGTTGTTTATATGTATGATAAACCTTATAACACACCGAGCGCCGTAGTCTAGTGCTCTAGACCATTGCCTAGCATACGGAGGTCACCGGTTCGTACCCGGATCCGGCTGCTCTGATCCAAGTTTTCTATGGTTCCCTTGGATCATTTAGGCAAATGCTGGAGCAATCATATTCCACAGATAATCTTTCACCTCCCTTCTGTCTTCATTTCGTCCGTCTCGTCTTTCTCTCCCTAACCACACCAACCACCCATTTCCACGATTCCTGGAAGGAGGCTGAAGAGGGCCTTACGCCCTACCTGTCGGCTTTGCACTACAGTGTAGATCAGAGGGACTGCCCGCCCACCAGCATGAGTAGCTGGTGGGAATGATACACAAAAAACTTTTTATGTTTTTTTACCTTATAACATGAAATTAAATGAGGACATAGTGATAATTTTTATTCAGGATTAAGCGTGCAAGAAATAAAATTTTAAAAAGATTAGTCCCAGCTATCATTTTATTTATAAGATTTAAAATAATTCAATCCTAGATATCTCAAAAACAAAACCCGCATACAACCTTGCTCGACAGTTCACAATTTCAAGGTTTTATGTTCAATTATCCACATAAAAACTACTTATCATTACAATGTTTAACAATAAATGCATTTTCATTTTTCTGATAGTATAAAGATGTTTTTATATATCCAAATATAAAATGTTATTTTATCAGAATTTTAAGAATCGATACCCACTTGAGACGATCTTCCATCGTGGACTACGGTCGGATGATATCTCTGCGTATCTGTCTGAATTCCATTCCCAGCCCGCATTTCTAAGTAGTTATATACTACTTCGCGTGATCTCAGTGCGTAGTAGGGCGTGAAACCGCAATTTATTGTGACAGAATTTTAAACCGTAATCATATCGCGTAGTAACTAAGCATTACAGTACCTACAGCTCGGCAAACATAGGAACAAGTGTGAAAAGTTCCCGCCCATGGATGCGCGGGAGATGGAATGCTTGAGGTAGGGAGGGAACTCCCTTCTGTTAGACCGTTTAGCGAGATAACATTCGGGCGCACCATAATTACCCCTGTTGGTTGTTATGTTATTGCTGTGTTTTGATCGTTGTTACTATTGATTTTCCACACATAGACATTGTTCTTTCACTAATTACATGTTGTTTTTTATCTCAATACTGTAATGTATATTACATAAACTTGTTTTGCCGTTTTATATATTTTTTATTCGTACTCAATTGTTTCAATGTAGTAATCATTTGGTTAGTAATTCATGTGCGCCCTTCTGTGTATTTCGAGGAGCCGTGCGAAAAGGCTTGCGTATTCTGCTGTCTTTCTTTCTCCGAATACTTTCTCTGTCTTTCGTTTGCTCATCACCGCTGTTCACTGAAACATGTTCCTATGTTTGCTGACCTGTACTGTACACACTATTTCAATCTGTTGACTCCAAATTATATATCTATACATACATTCGTTCCAAATTTTTTACAAAAGCCCTTCATCCGATGTAATCATTCTTTGAGTACTTTATGATATTGGTAGATTGTTTTTAGCACTAAAATGAGTACGACGTTTAAAAATGTCTTATCATTGTCATCTTAACAAACACGTTGCAATAAGCATCAATTGTTACGTTTTCAAAATGATTCATGGTGAGTGCTTAGTTATAAGATATGTTAGGTTTATACTTGCCAAATAAAGAGTACTTTAGGGCACTAATTAGTGATGGTAATGGGCAACAATATAGATAATTATGCAACATTGCAAGTGTGGCTTCACTTTAAAATGTTAGCGATGATAACAATTTTAAATATTTATTTTATCAATGAGAAATATGGTATTACTTACATAGATTTAGTCTTGTTTACAGTATGTAACAGTTTTCAATATTAATTAGCGTAATTACATAACAGATAACTGGATAGTTATTACATTTATCTACGATAAAATAAATACTAAAAATGGTACAATCTTCTCATGAAAATACAAAACACTAGAATTTTACAAAACGCAATTACCTTTAGAGCTAAAAAATCCAAAAAAACAGAAGGTAATAAAATCCTTTTTCGTCGAATTATAAAGGATCACAGATCCCACATTTGGAACACGTCTGTGATCCTTTAAATTAGATGAAAAAGGATTTTATTACCTTCTGTTTTTTTGGATTGTTATCTTCGTCTAATAATTGTTCGGAATCAACAATGCCGGTAGCGGTATTAGCCCTCGGAGTAGTTGTTTGGGTTGATTCCATATTTAAATTTATATTTGCCTTTAGAGCTGCTCTACTCCAGGTAAGACTCCAGATAGAACCCTCCTAAGGAATGCCAATAGTGAACTACGGCTATTGAACCCGAATACAGAATACTCCTCCTCAAATAATAGTATGTAGGTGTTGGAGGTAATTATATAGAAAAGTAAAGTTTTCGGAATCCAAAATAATGGTTAGAAATACAATGAATTGGTCTGAAGAGGATCTTTACAGGTAACCAAAATAGTACGAAAAGTAATTTTAAATATAACGAGTAATTAACAGTGTACTAAGGAGAATTCGTTTTCTTTCTTTCTTGTTTGTTTTATCCATTATTATTACTATTGTAAGTAGTTCTAAGTATAAATTGTTCTTCCAAAGAAGAAACTTATGTCAAATGGGTTAATAAATTATGGAAGTTACAATTTATTGTTTTTATTATGTTTTCAATAAGATATTAATACAGCCCCTTATCCCAATAAAGAAGCCGCTAAAATATATCAATTAACTGCACATTAACGCCCATTGGTATTTACATTTTTTACTCGTTACTCAAATATTTTTTTTAATACAAATAGAATAGAATAAAAACCGTGATCAATGGTTTAATTACCATAACAATCGAATAAGTTTTTTTGTCCTTCACGCATTTTCCGTCTGTAACAGCTAAGCATTTTTTTTTCTTTGTTTAGTTGGTAGCATCCTTCACCTCCAATAATTCTTCAGAGATAACCGAATTGAAACGAGTTTCTTAATTGCCATTGTTAAGTTTCAGAATGTCTTAATGAATTGAGAGAGAGAGAGAGAGAGAAAGAGAGAAGTGAACGACCCTGAGACTGCGGTTCTGACTTAACCATCATGCACTGAAAAATACGATGTCTAAGTTTAAAATCAAGGCCGACATAAATAAAAAGTCGCGAGATTTATACCGGTGGAACTCGCTTTAGGTGCTAAAAGAGCTCTTAATGTACCTTATGATCTTATAAAAGAGGTATGATATACGAGAATAGAAAGCGAAAATTGGTTTCACATCCATCTTTTGATCTCTTCGCTATTTCTGTGTTTTACGGCACAAAATGTTATCGCAAAGTGGAATCCTTTTTATTTAATAAATATGATACTATTTACAATAATGTCAGTTTAAATAAGTGTTACCCAATTTTTATGACGAGATCTTTTATTTGACGTATTTTTCAAAATATCGTCTCCAAAAAAGAAGGCCTAAAATCCTTGCTCGTCTAAATATTAAGAATCAAGAATCCCACATTTGAAGCGCGTCCCACCAATCGAAAGCTAAATCCTACAACCGGTTTCGACCTATCGGGTCTCATCAGGTGGACGCTGACAGAAAGGCATTTGGCTTTCGGTTCGTAGTGCCTGCTTGGTTTGACGCGTTCCAAATATAGGATCTTTGATCCTTAATATTTAGACAAACTAGGATTTTAATGCCTTCCTTTTGAATATGTTATCTTTGTCTAAGAATTTTTCGGAATCAACAACGTAATTCAATGCCAGTAGGGGTATTAGCTCTTAGATTAGTTCTTTCTGTTGATTCCATATTGATACGAGGGTGGATCAAATATAAATGAGCCTTTTTAAATTGCGCGCCGGATAGTTGTTTAAGGCGTGGGGATGTTAGGTGGTACGGAAACGACGCGTCGTATTGCTGCGTTCGCTTAATTAATAGCTATTAATGAGTGAGAAAGAGATGCATAGGAGCGTTGCGCAACGAATTTTTTACATGTGAAATCGTGAAACCAGTTGAAATTTTGCGCAGATTGCATGCACAATTCGGAAATGAAAAGCTTTCGTGACCACGTGTAAAAGTTTGGTGCAAAGAATTTAACGATTACCTTTTGAAGAAGCTCTAAACCTTTAATCGAAACGTTGAATTTGGTTTACTAATAATAAATTATTCACCTGAAGAAAGTTTAGAAATCCTTTCTTCATAATGTAACAATAAGGAAAAAATATTGATATTAGATACCTTTAATGGCTTCTTAATATATAATTTTATTTAATGTATTATCTATGATATTTGTACTTATTGTATCCATTATTGACAGCGATTGTTTTAATAACTTTCGAAACGTTTTAAACTTTAAGTAATCAGTATCAGATTCTAGCTTACACACCAAACATTTATTATATTTTGAATACATCAATGTGAATTAATTTTTACCCATTACAAATTACTTCAAATTAATCAGGAAAAATTATTGCTGCTGTGAACTGTACAACTTGGCTCAAAAGATATTCATGGTTACAAATTGTCTTTTTATTTTCCCGATGTATTTAATGATGACCGTGCCTTAAGGACGCTGCGTATATAAAATACGAATCAGTAGGAGTTGAACAGTAAACTAGAGACACTTAGAACCCTAAAAAACCATCTTCACTATACATATTCCATTTCTTAAAGCATTTTACATTAATCATGGCATGTAACGATGTTTTCTGTGGTTGTTTTGCATCCATTGCGGAAAAGCATGAATAGCACGCATCAATTTGCATTATACGTTTCGATTTACATTATGCCCCTCGTAATTATTATTTCTTACGTTTCGTGTCGAGTTCGTTTGACATTCGTTTACATTAAAATTGCGATAAAGAAATTCTGTCTGCAATAGAATGCAGTCGGTAATAACCGCGTCTCGAGTGGTGGTGATGGCAGTGGCGGTGGTAGAAGTAGGGTGGGGATGGATACGTTCAACAAATAACATCGTATGTGCTCCAGGTATTTGGCCACGAAGGCTAAAGCAATTCGACTGGGGTGCATTTCGCGTTTGAAATGGAAATTTCTACACCACAAGCCCAAGCATGCATACTCGGAATATGAATTCATACTGTTATTTAGCCAATTGAAGTAGTTCCGAATGTATTTCTTGCGAAAATTGTCGAGAACGAGACGCCACATTATGGAAAATACCAACCATAAAAATCGAGTTCATCAACTGTCAATGTATTCTATAGTGTCTGCAAACGGATATTGTTGTGGAGAAAAGGCGATTTAAATTTAAAATTTAAATTAATTTATTCTCAGAAGCAAAACGACATCTCCTAGCTATATCTACAGGTTAAATAAAAATGCAAACCTTTGTTTTAAAAAACGAACTCTTTTAAACATACTTAACAATTTTTTTAGGGTAAGAAATTAACAATTAAAGAAATAAAAATTTCTGTGTATATCTGACGTATTTAAAAACGCTATGAAATATTATTTAATCGAACGTTTTGGCTGAATACCGGTCCCAGTTGGTACCGCTCTCGATGAAGCATCCCAGGTACTTACATTTTAACCATGGTGTTCCTGGCGTTCTTTTTTCTTTTCTTTTTTTGTGTTTCATTCCCACCAGCTACTCATGCTGGTGGGCGGGCAGTCCCTCCGACCTACACTGTAGTGAAAAGCCGGAGGGTAGGACGTAAGGCCCTCTTCAGCTTCCTTTCAGGAATCATGGGAATGGGTGGATGGTGTGGTTAGGGAAAGAAAGATGAGACGGACGAAATGAAGACAGAAGAGAAGTGAAAGGTTATCTGTGGAATATTACTGCCCCAACATTTGCCTAAGTGATCCAACAATACCACAAAAAACATGGACCATAACAGCCAGACCCGGGTTCGAACCGGTGACCTCCCGAATGCTAAGCAATGATCTAGAGCGCTAGACCACGTCGCTTGGTACCTGGCGTTCCTTCATACCGCAACCTTATGCAAATTTAAACTGATGATTCAGTCGGTGGGCTTTTAGCCACAACCACTACAACATCCCATCTATGACATACAAATAAAAATAGTGGTACTCTATCTACCTCAGTGTAATGGCGTATGCACTTTATATATAGTGCTCCTAACTGTGTCGTAGTGCCCAACCCCCTCCCCAGGATCCTCGCCTCGCTGTGGTGGGAGGGTTCATTACCTGTATGCAAGTATGGGGAAGTTAAAAGTCCCGCGTGTATCTGGAAGCAAAGCGTCGTGTGGGAAGTAGCTGTTGTACATGGATGAAGGTCCGACAGTACCCGTCCGTTTATACCATGCAAGCCGCATGAAACTCCAGGGGGAAGTAGCCGTCAGCTGGCATGCAAGGCTAATACAGACGTGGGAGACACACGTCGACAGGGCGGCCACCAACACCTTCAGTGGCAATCGTATGGGAACCTCGACGGGGACTTCTTAATGCAGGTACCGCTGGGTGTTTGCTGCAGCGCCCATGAACCATACACCTTACATCCCCGGCACAGTGGATGCACTCGAGCGAGATCATAGAGTTAAAGGTAACCTGACCCATTAGGGGTGTTGCGACTGAGGAGCGTGGGAGCATTGTTGCTCGGGTTAGCCAGAAGACTGAAGGATGCTCGGTAAGAGACGGGAAATGGATGTCACCTGGCGATTGGTGCTCCGAAGAAACTGATGCCTACCGGCCTGCCTATACCGGTACCTCGGGAGCGGGAAGTGGCGGAGTCTGGCTTCAGTGTCGAACTCGAGGGGGCAGTTGGTTGATAGTTTGCATGCTAGGTTAGGGGGCGCCGGAGCCTTTGCACAGTTCCCGCTCTTCCCCACAGGATAATTGATCCACGTAAATTCAAAAATACATGTTGAACGGTATAAAACTAGAAAACCTTTTGACGTCTGCAATTTCAATTTCGTATATGACGAACGACTGGAAAATGAAATTTCATGTCTGGTATAAGTTTATTTTCATTTTGCAATGCATCTTGCAATTACTTTTTCCGACAGTAGCAATTTTGTTGGCTGTGGGCGCCTTTCAGTCTATTACAAACGTAAATTTCAACACGCAATCAACAACAAATGCAGAAAATGCAACGGCTTCCGATATAACATACATATATATATAAAGTGAACTCACCGCTGCTACGAACGTCGCGCCGCCAACACCACAAACACCGGTCGCGAGTGCAAATCTCTTTTATTTACTTCACAATTACATCGACATTATACCTTTTCAATTTATTACCTACACAGTCACACTGACAAGCATTACAAATACAGTTAATGTTTCCTTGAATAGACATTAGCGATTACATACCATTATTTTGTTTTGTTAGGTCAACCACAGCATCGAATCGAGTTTCCTTGAAGTAACATGTTATATACTATGAATTGATCACCTGGTTCATTTATTTTATTTCATTTTCCAGACAATAACAGAAATTAAGTTCTCATTCAGATTTAAATACTAAATAAATAGTTTAGTTCATACATTGAGAAAAGATACGCCAGTATATTGTCATCGTCCTACGCTTCATACCGTTTTACATAAGACCTACATTCTAACCTCAAATCCAAAAGTAAACTATTTCAAAATTATAATGTGTTGTAGAAATTATAAGGACAGATTATGATTCAGAGAAAAAGGACCACGTAGTTAGATACGTACTGGGTTCAGATTAATAAGCCTAAATCCTTAAAGGATCCTCTTCAGGATTACTGAATCCCACAATAAGTACCACAAATCTACAGATGGCGTTCACTGTGCTGTCTGTATTTGTTCATCAAACGCTGCTTGTAGGCAGCAGGTAGATTGTTTGGTCTTCTGTGCCGAGCGGCATGGTCTAGTGCTTCCCAACCGGTGGTTCGCGAACCCTAGTGTTTGCAGAGGGGGTTCGCGAAAATAATATTGTAATGGCTGATTTTTTAAACGCCATTAAAATTAAAACAAAAAAAAGAACACAAAAATTAAAGAACACACCCACTGTAAAACAGATTGTTCGCTGCCTATTTGTTAAGAAATCTAAAATAAATTTAAATATTTTCATTTCTTTTTTCCTTATTTGTTTTTCAAAATTACTTCATCATTATCAAATTATATCAACACTTTTATACATTATAATTTATTTCTCTTATTCAAATAATCAAATACTATTCTCTCTTTATTACAAACATTTATTATTTATTAATTATTCACGATTAGTATAATTATTTATTCTGCAATATAAAAATATATATTCTATCAAATTTTATTGCTTTTTTACCTGTCATTAACGACTACCCCCTATGGGTTCGTCAAATTTTTTCGGACCTTTCTTTTGGTTCGCGAGGAAAAAATATTAGGAAACACTGCTCTAAATCATTGCTTAGCATTTGGGAGGTAACCGGTTCGTACCCGGGTCTGGCTGCTCTGGTTCAAATTTTCTGTGGTTTCCTTAGATCACTTAGGCAAATGCTGGGGCAGTAATATTCCACAGATAACCTTTCACTTCTCTTCTGTCTTCATTTCGTCCGTCTCATCTTTCTCTCCCTAACCACACCACCCAACCATTCCCACGATTCCTGCAAGGAGGCTGAAGAGGGCCTCACGCCCTACCCCCTCCGGCTTTGCACTACAGTGTAGGTCGGAGGAACTGCCCGCCCATCAGCACAAGTAGCTGGTGGGAATGAAACACAAAAAAGTTTTTTGGTGTTCTGCTGTCTACGATGTGCTGTTGACACTGATTCAACAGCACACTTTTTTTGTTATTAAATTTTCATACACTCAATAGTCAATACTCTCCATAACAAGGTTAACTAACTTTTGCCAAGGTTATACACTGGAATGAATGTTAACAAATTGTGTATGGATCATCTTGCATTGTTCTGCCAAGTTCTTTTATCGTAAATACGATGATCATTATTCGACGTGTTATCTTACATTGCCTTGTGTATTCAATTCCCTTTAGGGCGAGATTAAGGGAAGATATCATGCGACACGTCAAGTATCTTTTAGTATTTTTGTTCTCATTCCATCCCATTTTCCGAGTATATTTAAATGTTTTATCCCGTAAAAGTCGTATCAGGACACCTTAAAAGCAGATCACGTTAGATAGAAGTTTCACCCCCTGTTTTAATTTGTTTATAAATATATCTACCTACCGAAACGTTGGAAGTAAGTACTGTAGATGACAATTTCTCGACAACAAATTTGAAAACATTTTCGCCTACCGTTATGCAGGAATTTATAACCACGGATTGTTCATTAACAGGAAAATAGGTGTTCCAACTCGAACGTTACGGAAATTTCTCCCCCGTTAGACGGGACTTATACCTTCGTACACACCTTTTAATTTGCGTGTTTAATGTTCTACGAAAACGGGGCTGAATTAATAGACGAAATATCCAAAATAACTGAACACGGTACGAGTGGCGGAATTGAGGAGAATATAGCTGAATGAGTCAGAAAACAAAGGTAATGGGGTGAATTCACCTTTGTCCATTTTATGAGATGAAATAATAAGTTGTACTCTAAAATAAAAATGTAATGATCAATTTGCGTAGTTGGGATGTGTCGAGGAAAACAATTAATCAATAAAAAAGTATAACAATTGTCAGAAATCACAGACCAAACAAACAGCTGGACGTATTTTTAAATTATATCAGTTGTCTACATCCTAATTTTAAGTTTACAATAGAAGAAGAACTAAATAATAAGATCAATTTTTTAGACTTAACTCTAACCAAAACATATAACAAAATTAACTTTTCTTTGAAAAAATTGAGTGTTCGCACGGCACTTGGTGAAACATAATTAATAATGATAAAAACTTCAAAAAGAATATGGTGGGCAACACCGCTGTTCCACCAAACGAGCATGAGCTAAATGTTCTTTGAACCTAACTTAAATAGAATGTCTAGTTTATCCAACATATTTCTTATTACGGTCTTCACAACCAATTTCATATATCCATGACTTTTCTATAAAAAGAATTTTATCCTTAGGGCTACCAATATTTTATTTTTAAGTTTTTAGATATGAACTTACATTCTTTAAATATCAATAGGAATTTATTAAAGACAAAATAAAAAAGGGTCTTTTTGGTCGTCGGTATGTGATCAAAAAGATAGTATTCTTTCACATCAAAGACTACCAATGATATGCTAATTGCTCTGAGGGAACATCGAAAGAGTCATTTACATTTATTATGCGTCTTCACCTCCTAATGGTCTACTAGGACATTTAGGTGATTGAAATTCTATATCAAGTGTGCCCTGAGGCTACTCCATAACAGACTCTACGTCACACTTCATTCTTTCATTGCAATTAATGAAATTTTTATTTAAAATTAGTCAAATAAGTTAAACAATTTTAATGTTTTACTTGAAATGAAATCGAAGAAAATCATCTCTCAAAAATATTATAACTCAGATTTCTATTTATTTCTTTTATTTTAAAGTATACTTAATCAATTTCAATTCCATCAATAATTAACATTTTATAAAATTCTGGAGCAAGAGGACCTACCTCCTAATCTTCTGCGCTATAAAATCATTCCTTTATAATTGCTTGAAATTCAAGCTTTCGATGAATCTCGCGCTTTTTGTTACCCATACTTGAGAGACGATAAGTGTGTATAAATGTCTCCTCTATTTCTTCAGAACCGGTTTCCGAAGCACTGTATAAGAAGATATATTCTCAAGGAACAAGAAAAGGCTTAATAGACGTCTTCATTGTTACCTGCCACTAACCAACTGTTACAAAGAAACCCTTGAAAGTAGTAAAGACAGCTGAGAAGAAAAACTGCTTTTTAATTATACCACAACCTAACAACTTATTATTTAATTATAAGAAGCTGGAATAGGTATAATTAATTTAACAATTATATTTCAAAATTTGTATAACAGAGAGAGTGAATCTACAGTCCACAGTTGTAGAAGACAATTTTGCTCACGTGTGATTAGATAATGAACCTTTCACGGATCCATTTGTTTAAAATAGCAAGAAAAGCTAAAATTACTATTTCAATTTACCAGAAATTCTTATGTTTTTGAAGTTCACAGAATAATAAACGTTAAAACTGAAGAACTGATCATTATTAGGGAGAATAAGGTAAGCTCCTGGTAGTTCTAGTTCTTACCAGACGTCGATTGCAATTTCGATATAACTAAATCTCATCATCATTTCATAGGTAGCCTCAATCTCAATCTACTGACAGAAGACTATTGAAGTTTTTCAAGGGTCTTAAAAAAGTCAAACTGAATTGACGACCCAGATTATGTACGTAATAGGCACGTAAACGGTTTGGTCGATAATTTACCGAGACTGCCTATGGCATATACTGTTCAGTTATAATGAGATCGAAATCACGAACAATGTTTATTATTTTCGACAAATTACTGAGCAAGAACTTACTGTTCGTATTAATTTGGTTTACGTGCCTATCACGTATATAAGCTGCATCGTTGATTCAGTTGGCCAAGTAGATACCTTAATAAGGCACCTGTCTGATATATGAAATGTTTGAGTTAGAAGCAGATATCAGTAGATGATGATATTACACCATAACTAAAGTAAAATTTATGAAACGTATTTGAATACCAGAATTGAAATTCTCTAAACTTTGTCCTACGTTCTGTCTCAAATTGTAGCTACAATCTGTTACTATTGTAAATTACTACGTTGCTTTCAAGCTTCTAGTCTGGTCCAAGTTTAGTGTGGTTTCCTTGGATCATTTAGGCAAATTCTGGGGTAGTTATATTCCACTTCTCTTCTGTCTTCATTTTGTCCGTCTCATCTTTCTCTGCCTAACCACACCATCCACCCATTCCCACAATTCCTGCAAGGAGGCTGAAGAGGGCCTTACGCCATACCCTCCGGCTTTGCATTATAGTTTGAGGTCGGAGGGACTGCCCGCTCACCAGTACGAGTAGCTGGTGGAAATGAATCACAGAGAAGTTTTTTTTAAGTAAAATTTATTAGGAATTCCTCTCTTTTTCCACCTTCTCCCTTATTTTTGAAGTATTTCTGTTAAAATTACAATTTATTTTTGTGGTTTGGATTGGGACTCTAGTACCGCTGCACAATTATGGAAAATATACCATGTAGGTTTGAAGGAATGTATGCTATGTTAAAAGTCTCACATATTGTTATGAAAATATATTCATATTAGTCGAATTAGTTGATGAATAATTGTTGTATAACTGCATATGGTGGTGGATATTTACAGCCCCATTTTCCGTTGTTTTTCCTTCTAATACATCCATAATTTATGTTCCTCCCAGTGTCATAAATATGGATTAGTAAATTGCCCAATAACTCATCCAAATAAAGTTCACCAGACTATAAAATTACACGTTCACATGACTTATATAGCCGCGTGATAAAATTATTGATTATTACAAGGAGACCAATATGCATCTTGGCGAGAAGTCTACTTCATATTGTCGGAAAGCGGAAATTATGGCTTTCTGTCAACTTACCAATAAAAATTTAGCAGCGCACTTAACCATAACTGCCACTAGAAAGTGGTTGTAGACGTTTTTGTGAACTTGTTTGAGGAAATTTATCACACAATTGTTTTACAATAGCACCTACCCTACTTATGTTTTAGTGTAGGTTAAAAATTTCATCATTGACCACAAATCAATTATTAAAGATGGTTTTCATTTCATTACGTTCCTATATTAACAAATTTGACAGCTTCTGTGTATGATTCTAAAAATATTAATTTGACAACCAATAATTCTTTGCTCATAGAATCAAAATCCCAACAATAATAAATATTAAATAATGTTCTATATAAAACCAAAAACAGTTAAGGGTACCTAACAAGTTTCGGTCACGCGGCCATTATCAAGGGATACAGGATAAATTTTATACTAAAGCTCAAAACTGACACAGCTCTATTTATAGTAAGTTAAACACTGATAAGATTGACAAGAACAAGTGGGGAATTTTGGCTATTAAAACGCAATAAATTATACGTGACAAACAGCAAATATTAAGTATTATTAAAAGGTTACAAAAATCTATGTATCACGACTAAAAGAAGGCGACAAAATGTAGAGTAGACAGAGGGTCTACCAAACAGATGGGATACCCGGTATACGAATAAACAAAATTAAAATAATAATAATAATAAAATTAAAATAAATTTCTCCTGCCTCACTGTTCATTTTAAAAAAATCATTATGGTTAGTTATTGAGAAATAAACTAGCCTTTTTATTCAGATTTTTAGAACCTAAACTGAAGCTAGGAAAATATTTAAATTTTTCAATAGCTTTTTAGGACATGAAGGTTCCATTTGGCAGCAATACAAATAACAGTTTTTCATATATTTTTCTCGTATTTCACGATGCCGGTAAGTATATTTTCATTTTTAGACCGGAACATGCCCAAAAATGGGAAAAACCGTAATTTTTAAAACTCTAAAATATACCATATTCAAAAAAGTAGGAATTAAAATCCTTATTCGTCTAAATATTAAGATCAAAGATCTCACATTTGGAACGCGTCCTACTAAGTAGGCACAACGAACCGAAAGTTGTTGCTGTTGATTCCATGTTTAATTTATATTTACCATACCATATAGGCTGTAAAGGTCTCTCTGCCAGCGCCCACTTGATGAGACCCGATAAGTGGAAACCGGTCGTGGGATATGGCTTTAATTCCTTCTTTTTTGAATATGTTATATCTTCGTCTAAGAATCCATCGGAATCAACAGTGTAATTCAATGCTGGTAGGGGTATTAGTCCTCGCAGTAGTTGTTTCTGTTAATTCTATATTTAGTTATATTTCTAAAATAAACGTAAATACTTTTTCTTAACCCACTAAGTAATGGACAATCATCAGGATATATAGTATATCTACATATACGAAAAATATGCACCATCTGCTAAAAAAACTTTGATAGATCACTAAAAAGAGTAGATAGATTCAAACGTTGCCTAAAAAATCCAAACAGTAGAGACTTATACTTCCTTCAACAATTTGTTTGTTAAGTTATATAAATTTTCCGTGTATTTTAATCAACATCTTTCATCAACAATGGAGGATGAAATTTAACGATCTATGTTGAGTTCATAAGAGGGTAAAAGAATTGACCGCAAAATAGAAAAATCCCATTAAGCAAGCAAGTAATTACCGAGTGTAAAGAAGCTAGAAGCTTTTCAGAATGTTTTTACTCAATCCAGTGCTGCTGCATGTAGGCAGGTATAGCAGGAATGTAGACAGTAAAGTAAACATCTCTTGGAAAACAAGTTTGCAGTCTTTGCTTGTTCGTGTTTGTTATACCTATACATACATAAATAAATTTATATACATATATAGCCTTACCAAGAAAGAGCATGCTGGTGTGTGCATGTATGTGGAAGAAAAGCGAATGAAGACATCACGGCCTCTTCGTGACAGTTTAATTTGAACGACCGCCAAGAGAAGAGAGCGACGCACACCGAACTCCTAGCATTGTTCTCGTGAAGTTCTTCGGGTTATACCGGAGGACGAGAGACGGCAGTGGATAATTACTTTTATGGCCAATAACTTCTCACGATACGAAGAGAAAGAATAAAGCGAACGTTTCTTTTCCTTCTCTCGTCTCTTTCTCTCTGTCTTCGGGAAACGTGGGCGTAACAACATAATATCGTGGACATAGTGCTGATTTTGGGACCAACTACCTACTCACAAATTCCATTTAACTTTATGTGAATTTTTGCACATTTCATAGCTATTTGACATGATAATAACCTGTTAAAAATATTAATACTTTCGATAGTGCAACGTTTGTGAAACATAATGAATACTTGTAAATGAAATAAAACAAATTAAACGTTTCACCAAAATTTATTAAACTCGACTTAAGTTTTGATCAATAGCGATCATTATCAAGAGTATACTTAAACTCGATACTTGATAATGATCGCTATTGATCGAAACTTAAGTCGAGTTTAATAAATTTTGGTGAAACGTTTAATTTGTTTTATTTCATTTACAAGTACTGTTAAAAATAGTTGAGTTGTATGAAGAAATCGAAAAGGCTTAAAGCCAAAATGATTTGTTCGAAATAAAATATGGTTCCAAGAAAAACCATAACATAGTGCCGTCCACTGCAAATGCTACAAAATGTTCCCTGACCTTTCTCTGACCAACTATGTCCATTTTAAAGGTTTCTGAGAGTTTTTCTAAAATTAAATAAGAATTCTATACTCATAATGTCTATTTGTTATAATTTCATGTTTCTTCACTTGAGATATTTTGTAAAGTTTTGAGGTGGGTCCACATAAAATCCCTATTAAACTAACCCGGTGGTTTAATATAAACTTAAACTTCTAATGTTTAATGACAACATAAAGAAGCACTTATTTTATACAAATTAAGGGGACGGCTAAGTGTGATTAAATAATTCAGTCCCACCGACCTACACTGTAGTGCAAAGGCAGAGGGTAGGGCGTGAGGCCCTGTTCAGCCTCCTTTCAGAAGTCGTGGGAATGGGTGGGTGGTGTGGTTAGGGAGAGAAAGATGAGGCGGGCGAAGGGAAGCGAACCACAGAAAAATTGGACCAGAGCAGCGGACTCGGGTTCTGATTGATTTGTATGACTATATGACGCCGCTCTGAAGTGTGATTAACATATCAAGCCATGTATTTATGCAAAAAATGTATGGATTTATGACGTTTGAACAATTTGATATGTTTTGCTTTAATAAAGAACATTTAGGTCTTGTAAATATAACTATAAATATAAGTATGGAATCAACAGAAACAACTACTCCAAGAGCTAATACCCCTACCGAAATTGAATTACACTGTTGATTCCGATGGATTCATAGAGGAAGATCTTCAAAATAAGAAGGAATTAAAATCCTTATTCGTCTAAATATTAAGATCAAAGATCTCACATTTGGAACGCGTCGCACCAAGTAGACACAACGAACCGAAGGCTATATCCCACGGCCGGTTTCGACCTATCGGGTCTCATCAGGTGGGCGCTGGCAGGGGTATTAGCCCTCGGAGTAGTTGTTTCTGTTGATTTCATATTTATATTTATATTTATATTTATATTTATAATATAGCCTGTAAAGAACTTTCTGCCAGCGCCCACCTGATGAGACCCGATAGATAGGTCGAAACCGGTCGTGGGATATAAGGATTTTAATTTCTACTTTTTTGAACATTTAGATCGAAATTGCCAAATGTAGATTGTGACTTCGATCTCATTAGATCTCATAAGCACATTGGTGAAGTAAAAATTTCGTCACCTCTGCCAACGGAAAACAAAGTTGAAGTATTTGAACATTTTATGCTATTTTTACTCGTGATAGTCAACTTGTGACATAAAAAAGGTAAAATCAATAACAAATATTATTTTTTAATAACACCTTTTAATGCTTACATGTGTATGTAGTATATTTAGAGTGACACGTGATCGTCAACGTTCGTATGTACGTGATAATCAGATCAAACGTTTTCGTGATGAAATTTAAATGTCAGATTTACATCTTCCGTAGTTGTAAAACAAGCAGTTTAAATGTCCTTTCATGAATTGGTAGGCATCTCACAAGGTACATTAGTGTACGTGACTATCCAAAGCGGCTCGTTTTCTTTTTTTTTTTATTCTTTGAGTCTTGCATACAAAAATAGCTTACCAACCGCCGCGTCGCGTTACGTTTTATTTCTTCAACAGTCTGTCCAGTTGCATTCACAGTTTACACGCCGCTATTTGTATTTTATAATTAAACACACTCTTTACCATTTCCATATTTTCAACGCCCCAGTTTGTATTCTGTTTGCTATTGGTCAATAAAAGAAGTTAAATATAATACTATGTTTTGAAAGGAGACCTTTATATAGTAAATTCTGAGAAGGACTGCAGTATAATAATTTATTAACCGAGAAGAAAATGCCTGTTTTGTTCGCTGTAGGTCAAAACAAATTAAAAAGCACGTTTTAGATTATTTAACAAACACTTTCTTTATTTATGGTGCCCACAAATAGAGGGTATTCCCGAACGTGCCAGCTTCTTTTAATTTTACGATAAAATGAGTTTAATAACGTACTAATTTATGGGTGCGTCAATTTTAGCCATTTCAGATATTTCGAAATCTTGATGTGATGGGGCGATTAGTAGCAAGTACTTGATGAAACTTATCCATACTTTTACGAAAATAAAACAACAAAAAAGTTTCACGAAAATTGTATTGCTTCACTACAATATTGTTTCACCACACAGTAGCATCATCAGGTGATGAATATGTACAATATGTGGGTGGGGGTTAATTCTTACAATTTATTAAATTTAAATTAAGTAAAGGGAAACTATTGCCTTTGTAACTGATCATTTAAAATTATTCCTTTTTTCTGAAATCTATTTATTTCCAGTTGTTCTACTAAATTTAATTTGAAAGACTTGTTTTGCCTATGTAAAATTTTATAATCTAAATTAAAGTTGTCGTTATTTTCTATAAGATGTTGTACATAGATAGAATCTACTTTTTTATTATTGAAGCTACTAAAATGTTCATTTATGCGGGTCTCAAATTTCCTACCAGTCTGACCGACGTATACTTTAGGACAAACTTTACACGTCAATAAATAAACTCCTGAATATAAATGTTTAGGAGTTTTACATTTATTATTTATTATTTATCCTAAAGTGTTATTAGTTCTGAAGCTAATAAAACTATTGTTCATATTTTTAACAATATTACTCACTTTTAGTGAAATATAACCAAAATAAGAAGAACAATCGAAACTATTCGGTTTAGTTTTTATTATGGGGTAGATTCTTTTTGTAGTTTCTAGTTTAACTTTTTTGTTTAATATTTGATTTACTAGTGAAATTCTGTATCCGTTGTTAACTGCAATTTTATAAATTCTGTTTAATTCACATTACATGCTTCTTTTTAGTGGTAATATAACAAGTAATTTACACTATTTGTGGTACAAGGGTTGTAAAAGGACACTCAAAGCCGACAACAGCAACGTATTTACAAAGTCACAGAATCATCAAAATTAATGTATATTATTAATAATAAATATGTATTTAGATATTTTTTTGTAGAGGTTACTGCCAATATATCAGTGTGAATTAATTTTTACCCTATTAATTTGAGGAATTCTTTAGTAAAAATTAATGTAAAAATTAATATTAACCGTTACAAAAATATTCTCCAAATATTTCATTATTAATGACTAATTTTAAATAGTTCTTGGATACATTTTAATTTCAGTATTATATTTACTATTGAGAATGACGGGCTGCTGTCGATACATTTATTGAGTGATTTTCAATAAATTTGTGTGAAAAGTAACGAAGTATTTGTTTCTTTCAATTATTTCTCAAACATAACAAGTATAACCTCGTTAGTTACCCTGTTAACTAGTGAATAAGTGACGGAAAATTAATTTACTACAAACGTTTGCATGTTGGCATTTCATTCGAGAGCCAAAATCGTCTAGTTTAATGCTGTGTTTAGCATGAGTATTTCTGTGACTTATTAGAAAATGAATGAGTTTGCAGAATGTAAAACGGTAGTCGTGTCCTTGGTGTCTATTGTCACAGGACAATTTGCCAATGAAAAGGGAAACTAATTTTGCTTTCATTTCTTTTCCAATTTCGACTGACTCACAACTTTGACGGAACTCGTTAGACCGTTTCTTTCGCAAAACGTGTGCCGCTTGGTTAAAAGATGAGACAATAAGCGCTGGGACTTCCTTCCACCCGGTCGTATTCTGAATTCTAATTTCTAAAATGTGATAGTAGCTATAACACGTACATTTTTTTATTTCTTAACTGCACTAATGAAGCAATAACAAATGAAAAAATATAAGGCAACAGGTTCGTAATGATTTCGTAAGTAATAAATAAGAAACGTTGAGAAATAATAGAAATCCAAAAATCTGTCCTTGCATCGTAATATAATAAAAGAAAATGTTTTGAACACATTCAAAAAGAACAATGGAACATAGAATATTGCAGACGAAATAAATTGCAAAACATGCCAAGTGCTCATATTATTAACCAAAAAGCAGAAATTATAAACTTTTAATTTTGTATTGAAAACTATGATTAATCGACTGGAAATTTGTTTACGTTTAAATCTAGATCAGGTCAAATTTTCGTGATTAAGCGGACTGGATCCGATCCTGATCATTACTTATTTTCAGAAACGGATGATCAGGCTTTGTCTTGTTGTTTACTACCCGTTCAACGGCTGAATATCCAGTCTTATTCAAACTTAGTGGTACATTTAACGTTTTAGGAAAACCAAGCGAGTTAGACATTTAAAAATTAAAAAGAAATAAAAATAAATATAAATATAAATATGGAATCAACAGAAACAACCACTCCGAGGGTTAATACCCCTACCGGCATTGAATTACACTGTTGATTCCGGTGGATTATTTGATAATTAATTGAATTGGCTGTTACTTGGTGAAAGTTGTACATATTAACTGATATAATGACATACATAAAACTTTTCACAAATTTTTATTGTTATCACGACTATAGTTTCACTACACTGTAGCTTTTTCACCAAAATCACTTGAAAAAGCTACAGTGTAGTGAAACACCATCATACATGCATATTCCTTTCAAGTGATTTAAGTGAAAAAGCTACAGTATAGTGAAACTATAGTCGTGATAACAATAAAAATTTATGAAAAGTTTTGTGTATGCCATTATATCAGTTAAAGGATTATTTGATATTAATATTTAGACGAATAAGGATTTTAAATCCTTCTTTTTTGAATATGTTATATCTTCGTCTAAGAATCCATCGGAATCAACAGTGTAATTCAATTCCGGTAGGAGTATTAGCCCTCGGAGTAGTTCTTTCTGTTGATTCGATATTTATATTTATAATATAGCCTGTAAAGGCCTTTCTGCCAGCGCCCACCTGATGAGACCCGATAGGTCGAAACCGGTCGTGGGATATGTCTTTCGGTTCGTTGTGCCTACTTGGTAGGACGCGTTCCAAATGTGAGATCTTTGATCTTAATATTTAGACGAATTAGGATTTTAATTCCTTTTTTTTTAAATATGTTAAAAAAATATTTTTTTGTTGGATCTGGCTACGTGACCACCAAGTAGTTAGCTACGCCGTGGGTTCAATTTAACACACCGATATTTTTATTAGAAAAAGACATTGTTTACATTTCTGAATCCCACAATAAGCAGAAAATATCTACAGAATTTAGATTAAATCTATTTCTATCATTAATGAAAATTAATCATCAATATGAAAAGAAAAAATTTCCCTCAAGCTTTGGAAGCAACTATGCTGTACGATTTTCCTTTGCACAGTTGTGCCACTTCTTTTCTATCTTAAGATATTTTTTTTTGGTAAGAAAAACACCCCGTAGAATTTAATTAATTTTTTAATATAAATTATTTACACTAGTTTAAAATTAGGGTGATAACGAAGGAAATATTGATAATGCTTTACTACAAAAATGATGAATATGATTACTAAACTATTTGATAATTATTCGAGAACTGATTACTAAAACGACTAAAGGGTGACTAGTAATTGTTACAACCTTTTTTCTTATTATCTACTCTCAATCGTGTTTTATATTTTTCCAACATCCGGCAATGAGAACAATGGTCACTGTCAACCGCCGATGCGAATAGCACCTGAACATTGGTCATTATTCTTCCTAGACTAAACAAGTATCAATCCTTGCATATGCAGAGTCTTAAAAAATAACCGAAGCAAAATTCCATTTAAACATATTTCAAAAATACAAATCATTTACATTAACATGTGCATTTCATTAAATATGGTGTTTTTGAGATATAATTCCAAATGGTGATGAATAATTTATTCTTTCTTTGTTACTGTTTATTAGAGTGCAGTTATGCTTAATTTTTCTGGACTGTGGTGTATGTCAAGGCATTTTAAAGGTGTGTGGCCATCCACCCGTGTGAGGTCGTAGTCGGTCGGGTGTGTCCACGAGATATTTCCTTCAGATATTCCCACAAAATGAGATTATAACGCTTGGCTGATATAATTTGAACCTTTCATTCGCGTATCCTCCAAGCGCCGTACATAATAAAGTGTGGAGGTAACGAAGTCCAGGTGTCCGGAAAATTATGACCGCAAGGGCGCTGACATTAAATAACTACAATTGTCGAGTTTACTTTTTGTAATTTCTAACGTTGCCGCATTTGTTTCGGTGGCTATAAATAAGAACCCAAGCGCACGAAAGTGGAGGTAAGGCTCATAATAGCTGCATTTATAATATGTAGGTAAGTACCTTTCAAATTAAATAATGCACTAAATATTAAAAAAAGTTCTGATATATTAATGCAGATTTTACATTGTGAGAGACGTCTATTTTTGAATTAAAATTTAAAGACCACACGTAGTACCAGGTGAATTTATTTAATATCGTTACTACATTTTTTTAATATAACAGTTATTTGTTTGTAACTGAATCATAGTTATCACTTTTACTCAAGTATAGCTACCGGCTGAAGAGGACCTAATCAAATGGTCCTATAATGGGTTGAACAAGAGAGGTTTTAGTTGGTAGGTCCTCGCGGAAGCATAAGCATAAGTATGGCGTACAATATCTTCATAATCGAAGAAGACTATCAACATAGACTTGACTTGGCTGGTGTATTGCTAATAAATTCGTCCCCAAACCGAAAAAAACTAAATCTTGGTTTTGGTACACTATTCCCCCGAATATCCCTCAGAATATGTGACAGAGAATCTGTCAAGCAATATAAATATTTTGAATTTAGTGTATTTGTTACGGCTAAAGTTAGATAAACGAGTTAACCTAGGTTTAACCCGGTAAACTGCGTAAAATCCAAAATATATTTCGAATTGTACACGTTTCGGGCTTTACCCGGATAAACCGCGTTTTATCCGCTTTCACTTGGTTAAAGTTGGATGTACCATAAATGACTCATATAACTCAAGATGTTATTAAGCTACATAAGCGCTTGTGTGAAGGGTGTAAAAAAAATGAAATCTGTCAAAAAAGGACTTGAGGTTAGGTTAGGTTAGGTTAGGTTAGGTTAGGTTAGGTAAAGCTATTGGAAATCTTTGCAACTCGAAATGTCACAGCAGCTTGTCTTGTTTGAACAAATAAGTACTCTTGAGTAGATTACCTTTAAGAGAATACAGTTTTAGAATTCTAATGTTTATTTGTAAAATGTGTTTTTTTGAATTAAATATGTTTTTCAAACATTAATGACCTTGTCATTTATGGTACATCTAACTTTAACCAAGCGAAAGCGGATAAAGCGCGGTTTACCCGGGTAAAGCCCGGAACGTGTACAATTACAAATATATTTTGGACTTTACCCAAGAGTCTTGGGTATAACGCAGTTTACCCGGGTAAACCTAGGTTAACTCGCTTGTCTAATTATCCCGTAACATATATATGCCAATAAATACCCCCCGAGACTCCTCAAAGCAAAAAACACACACTACATGTTACCATTTATACTTGGATACATATAAGCCATACCGACACTGCACATACTGGCAACAAACATACACGTCCAGTGATTATGCAGATGCAGTAGATTGGTCGATCCGCTCGCGCTAGCATAGGTACGGCGACCGCACGCCTTACTCTTCACTAAGGTATTTATTATGTATATTAACGCCATTATAAGGGCCTTTCAAAACATTAGGAAGCGCTCTAAGAAAATAGAATAATTTTATATAGTTTTTTTATACGAAATTTCGTCATTTATTGTAAATAAAAAAGTATATTTAGTTTGTGAGATAAAGATAAGAAACTTACGTGTACTACTAGTATCTTTCTTCCTACAACAATCTGAAGTAAAATGAAGCGGCTTACCTGAAATAAACAAAGAACAATGTTAGTTATGTAAAAGCACAGAGGTTCACAGGTATCGTTAAAGAAATTGATATTCTCAGTAGGAACTTCATCAAAAGTTTGCAACATGTCAACAATGTACAAGTTCTTTTATTTTAAGTAACCTCTGAACATGCCTCTTAAAACTGTAATTCTTCTATTCGAGATAAACCCTTAGAATGTTCTTTCAACCCAGTAACGAAACGCCGGCACCTTGCAAACTTTTAGCGCCATTAAAACTATGACCATATTATACAAATTTTGAATCGTATAATTTTTCATTGCCACCCTTTCGATGGGTAGGGGGCGGTTGGCACCCTCAACTGTAAAACAAAATGTTTTCGAACTATTTTTACAATAACCTTTGAATGGATGAATAGCTTCTGGAAATTTATTGTCTACAAATTATGTATTTACAATTTTTTGACAAACTTACTAGTTTTCTTGCAAAATTGAATACAAAAAGGTGCATAATTTGATGAGAGGCGTTTTCTATTATCTAAATAAACATTTTCACGATATAGTCCAAGTCCAATTCGGCTAGTCCAATGACTCTGGGTCAACTTTACCGTGAAAAAGAAATATCGTATTGTGCTTCAAACGTTTTAATTATTAAAAATTCAATTAAGTTTTATTCTATTTACTGATGTCTGCACTGTGTTTGCGTATTACCTAAATAGCTTCTTCTTTGTTTTAAATTCAAAAATTTTATGATAAAAAAGGAGCCTATCAAGTTGTCATTACCTTTACAGCCATCCTCATACTTTGGTTATGACCACCATTCTCTACACAAATTGGATATAAAATTTCCACCAGTATGCACACGCCAGTTTTAGTGTTGCAGGCCGCAGGGAAAAATTAACGATAGGTCGTTAACTTTACGAGATCTTGTTTGTCTTCCTGAACAACATGCATCATACAGACAATCTATATAGAACAAACAACACATATTTGACGGTAGTTTCTAGACAGAGATAAAAACATTACCGGTAGTTGTAAATGCAAACGTGTTGTACTATTGGAGCATCTGTTATAAACCAGAGTCGATAAAACTGCATGTGGTGCATAATAACCGGATTGCCCAAAATACGTATCAAACGAATATGCTTCTACAATTGTTACTTAGTAATTATTTCTCAAGTACCACATGGGCTGAAAAGTCCCAGGCTTAATAAAGAAAACACGTTTTTTTTGTTCACGATTGGCTTTATTCATAAACGTAATTTCCATCAAGAGCAACACAATCATTTCAGCGCCGCTCTAACATTTCAATACTTCTTTTGTAGAATAATTTATCTTTTGCCTTCAAATTGGCCTCAGCTTAGGCGATAACCTCTTTGTTCGAGCGAAATTTCTTGGATATATGATAAAATGGACTGCTTTTCCTAATATACACTTTATAATTCACTATTTACACTTATTTGATTTTGTTGTTTTGATTGATTTGGATATAATTATGAGGTTGATTTGAATTGAATAGAATGTAATGTAGTTTGATTGAATCTACAAGTGGAATTCTCTGTGATTTTTTGCTTATTTCTACTTAAATAGTGTGAAAAAATAGACAACGCCCCAAAGTGAAAAATATCCCCCTCTTGAAGCTAAAACACCCCCAAGTGTAATTCACAAAACCGTTGGTGGTGTTCTCAAGGCTGATGACCGATGCGTAAAGTATTTACAAGGGGTATCATAAACGGGCCAGAGTCTATTTTTGGAATTTTTTAACGTATTTACAATTGATGGACACAAAAGATGCCTATATACAAAGAGAATAAATACCTAGAAACTAAACTTAACAGATGTATATATATATAAACAGACAAAATATTTTTAATATTTACAGGCACTTAACACTAGTAGTAGTCTCCAAATCTGGCAAATACGGTGGATGTGGGCGCAATTCGAAGTCAGTCATGTATTTTTGCCATTGTTTTTATTGACCTGTAACACGGTGCGTTGTCTTGATTCAAACGCTCCAACAACGCTATATAATTACTACAATTCACTGTTGATGGTATTTCCCTTCTCAAAATAGTCGATTAATATTACACCACGCATATCTCAAGATACCGAGTCCATAACCTTTCCAGCGAATTGTTGTACTTTCGGACTCTTTGGATTATGGATTCCGATCGTGGAAGCGTATGTAATGATTACCTGTTATTGTTGAATAAAGAATGAGATTGCTCTGTTTAATTTTTTTCACCAGGGTGTAAAAAATACATACAGAAGTCACTATCTAAAAGCATTTCATATGACATATTTTGTCGTTCAATTCGTTGCGTTCACGGTTGAAAGAAACTTATACTTTTATGAAATATAATTAAACTCAGCGGGAATCTTTTGTAAATTTCCTCGAAACAATTCAGCGAAATCGCCAACTTCACAGTTTTAAAACGATATCCATCCAAGCCGGGAAAGTTAAACCCTGCACTTCTGCAGTTAATTAGAACGGCATTTTAGTTGTTACAGAATTTACTTTGAGGAGGTTGTTTTTAGCTCGATTTTGACCGGTTTGGATTTAAGTTCGGAACTGCTGCCGGTGTCAGCTCTTTTAGACAACAGAAGTTTTAATTAGGTTTTTCTAATTGCCACAGTTGATTCTGAACCGACTTGCTGCATCCCCCTTTACCTAAGCACTTTCAATTTAGTTTTCGAAAACGACAAACAAAACCATCCAAGCCACGCCATTTAGATGAAACTTCTGTCTTGTAAAACTTGTTTTATACGAAAAACAATAGTGGATAACCAATCAAGCTTTGCAACTCCACTGCACAATTAGCAGCGAATGTCTCACTTAACAAACCCCTCGACAAGCAAATTTCATTTTTTAAACGATCTATTTGATGGAGCAATCAATACCATCTTATTTTATTTAAATAAAAGCATATATTCTTTAAGATGAATATAGAATTAAAATAAATCAAAATAAAATATTGGTACGTAAGGGAGGTTAAGGTATGGTTAGAGTCATACAAGAATTGGAGATGAAAAACTAAGATGTACGGAAAAAGAAAGATAGGATGGTATGACTTAAATCAAGGAAGTATTTATGTTTTCGACTTTTAGACCGATGCACAAATCCTAAACTGATAATGGTCAGCGATCATACAAATCAACGAAATCAAAGACTGAAAATTAAACAAAGAGGTCAATCATTTATAACGCAATTTTCGATGGTAGGTTCAATTCTGACCTCACAATTTCCTCGATATGTCATTATTTAAAGATATTCTAACCTTAAAAATACTAGTTTTAGCCTTTTTAAGAGTATTATGTGAAGTAATAGGGAAAACAACTAACAGAGTAGCTTTTTCCAAAGCAGTTTTTGTCGCTGAATCAGAATCTGGCATTAGAATTGCCTTGACAAATGTTCTTTTATTCGTGTTTTGAAGGACCTACCTGTCTGATCTAGGTAAACTTTATCACAATCTAAACAGCTTAAACAGTAAACTTCTTATTTCAACTCTTTATGAGTTTTATATTTATTATTTAATATAAATTTCCCTAATAAATTTTAGTTCTGAAAGCGATATTACTATTATTTATTTCTCTAATATAATATAAAATATCTGACGCAATATTAACTAAATATGTGAAACAGTTATATTTTTCATATTTGTTTTTAACATAAGGATTAATTAATTAATTTTGTACAGAGTTTGCTGTTTAATTTTTTAATATAAAATGTTATCGACCAATGCAGGCGAGTAATCATTATTTTTCTTTTTAATTCTAAGTTAAAATTATCTGAATTTAGGGGTACATTGATCAATCTGTGGACAAAGGCATAAAAAGTGTTATCTTAGCGCATTTAAATCTATAAAGCAAAATAGCCATAGTAACATCGTTTAAACTTTAACGAGTTAAATGTTTCAAAATCTTGATATGCAAGGGCAATTAAAAACTGATTCTAATTCAGCAAGGAAGGATACCTCGGAAATGACTATTCTCTTAATTATTTTGTATTTATGTGTTTTGAGGTGTCTTAACATGCTTAGGTATTTCAGATATTTCAGATTCAAACTCCACGTCGAAAATGACATTTCTGCTTAGTTTCCTGGTCCATATCAACTTGTTATTAAAAAAGCAGTATTTACAACTTGAGAAACAAAATATCTTAAAATAAATGAAATCGATAAACAGTTAAAAACTAAAACTGTCATTACTTTTTGACCAATGTCAGTTATGTCTACACAATCTGTGCACAATTTTTAGACAATATGTAAAGAACATGAAACTAAAGATTACATTATCTAATGGTTTAATGAGTAGAAGTGAAGTGGATGTAAATACAAAATGTTGTTTGAATCGCGAACCCCTTACTGTATTCGCTCGTAAATTGCTTTGTATTTTTATTCTTTTGGGTAGTTGTAGACTCGGACTCGACATTAATCCTTTGAGTTTGAGGTAGGTGGCAAAACGACGACGATGGGCATATACAAACTACCTATCAGTTGCACAACAACGAGTGAAAAAGGGGAAATCCTCTAATCTCTGTTAATGGAAAGCACTTTCACTCAATCCCATACAGTCATAGACAAAGGCTGAAGCGTCAGTTGTCATGAATGAGAGAGATATAGAGTGGGACTAAATAGGTAGAGAGAGAAAGAGATAGTTGAGATGAGGAACAGCACACGTCGCGGTTCAATCGATTCCGTAGTGTCTCGTTTTGTGTATATTTAACGTAGGGATAAAAACGTTCACTTTGAATGTCGTAGCATGCAAGTAAACATTTAATAAAACGGCGCACGGATGTTTGCCCTTAGTATGTATACATTTGCCAAAAGCATTTACTGACCTCTTGCATACATAATATGACTCATCTTTGCGCTGGGGTGGTCCGCCCCTGTGATTAATATCCCATAATAAACTCACGAGTTATTACCCGTCTTTAACGCACGAAATTGGCTCGCTACCGTCTGCATCTTGTTCCGTTTCAAAGGGAGAATTTCGTTTAATATTTAAAGAACTCCTGCGACAGTTGTTGCTCTTTTACTTGCTGACAACTTTTAAACAGTTTCACATTCGAACCAAAGCCGAGACGGAAATGGCAGAGGGTCACTGAATGACTGAATATTGCTTCACGCCAAAAACTAATAAGAAATAAGCAGAGCAAAACGGACGAATATACAAATAGCGGATTGACGCTCGGGGTTGTTTTCTCGCGAGCTTTGTACCCCCAGAATATAATAGAACACAATACCGAACAAAAAAAAGGCGCCTACATAGGATTGAAAGACCTAGATTAATTTGATTAAAGACGGGATGGCTTTCGGGATACACGTGTATCTACAGGGATAAATTATTGGTATAATGCAGCAATGGAATAACTCAAGATGGAATGGCGATTGAGACAGTTAACAAAGAGTGGTGCAGGACCTAAGCACTTCTAACAAAAAGAAATCAGTTCTGTGATTGCGAATGGCTAATTTGGAAATTCCAAAAAAGAGTAGTAAAGTAAAGTAAAGGAAAAAGTTGGAAGCGTTTGAGATTAATATAATAAATGAGTAACATATTCCTTGTTTTAAATCTTTGTCCAAATTAAAAAAGAAAGGGATACATGATTCTTTTCATCAAAGATTAGGTTTAGGTTGGAAAGATCCAGGTTGACAATGGATGGCCCAGATTACCAGTCTTTAAAGACAGCAGTTTTACTTGCTTGACGGTTTCATTTGAATTTTGTGTCAAAACATCACTATCCCTTTTCTCGTCCTATGTACTGTATTTTGAAGATGGACGGTTTTTATTGTTACTAGCCTATGGACACCAAATGTCTTGGCAAGGCTCTGAGAAGACTATCCTGATTACATTTCAATTATGCAATAACCTAACCTTCAAGAGATGCACAACTCCAAAAAAACAGATATTAGTTCATTTATTAATTAAGAAAAGGATTTTATTATTTCTTTGCGAAAAGATTTCTTTCACAGCAGGCTGTAAACGATTTGAGTCTGAAAATATAAATTTGAATCCCAATGCTTTTTCACGAATGCACCCCCTATTTGAGTGCTGTTTAATTCTTTAGTGTCAGGCACTTTTTAATATTTTGTTTGTGCGGGTCTGGCTTGCGCTTTTATTTTCTATATCTTCTGAATGTAGTTTCATTTATGGTTTTCAACTAAGTCGCCGAGTTGGACACTTCAGAGAATAAAATGCATTGGTTACAAACATTCCAACAAAAGCGGTTAAAACTATGAGCATTTAATTACGTATTATTAAATGGCGAAAATCGTGAGTATTTAATTTAAATTACTTAATTCTACGTTTTCGAGTTTTTTTTGTTTCATTCTCACCAGCTACTCGTGCTGGTGGGCGGGCAGTCCGTCCGACCTACACTGTAGTGAAAAGCCGGAGGGTAAGGCGTGAGGCGTAAGGCCCTCTTCAGCCTCCTTCGTGGGAATGTGTGGGTGGTATCGTTAGGGAGAGAAAGATGAGACGGACGAAATGAAGACAGACGAGAAGTGAAAGATTATCTGTGGAATATTCTTGCTCCAGCATTTGCCTACATGATCCAAGGAAACCACAGAAAACTTGTACCAGAGGAGCCGGACCCGGGTTCGAACCGGTGACCTCCCGAATGATTAGCAATGATCTAGAGCACTAGACCACGGCGCTCGGTAATTTTCGAGTGTAATTCTTTGATTTAAGAATACAAACCAACAAAACGATTTAGTTATCTACTAATTATCGCAAATTAGTTCATTTGTATTACTTAATACACTCTATTAAATTACCTTGTAAACTATTTTAGCACGTGCCAGACTTCTAGAGGATGTTAATCCTTCAAAGTGAGTGTGTGTGTCATGAAGAGGTGTACATGTGGACCAAGTTGGTAAACTATTGCATATACGTCCATGTAATTTTAACGACGGGATTTAATAAGAGTGCACCTGCTTCCTCTGTAGTTATTTATTTCTCTATTGCAACAACGCCAGAAGCCTCCAGCTTATGGCGGAAGCTTTGCAATGTTCAAAAGCTTTGTTCGGGCAGTAATTAGAAATTCAGTAAGTGTAGATACATAGTAATAATCAGCGAACGTGGACGACACCATAATTAGGTTATGGTTATTATGGGTGTGTACCGTAAGTAATGACATCCATAAAATTTCAATGAGAAATAAAGCCTGCGGAAGAGCCGCAATTTCGTGCAGTTTGGAGACAAGTTTGAGTCAGTAAATTTGGAGAGTTAATAGAAAAAAACATGATTGTGCATAGGTGAAGTGTACTACAAAAATCGATCCAAAAATTCATCCATGTATTATTATAAATTACCGCCAAATTCAATATATGAAATGCATAATTACTATAGGAAAATATGGCTCCCCCCCATTAAAAGTACGATCATAACACCCTATCAACCCTAAAGTGTCAAGTGTATTATACAGGGTCATTCAAACTGAGTGGTACATTAGATATTTTAGGGACACTAAGCATGTTACAAATTTGAAAATTTTGGAGTTTCAAGGATGATCTATTTAACTAAAATTATTTGAACTGTCGGGCACTTCCGGTTAAATGGAATGGTATATTTTTTATGATGAATTTGTATGAAACATAAAATTTTAAGGTGACTTTGATAATCAACCAACTTAGATGTCTACGATGAATAGTTTCTGAGATAATTTAATTTATTGGAAAAAAGATTGCACCGCAACCCAAACTATAAAAAATCATAACTTCCATAAAAAATGAAATTATCAAGGTTTCAGTGGAAGGGTCAAAATAAGGCACTTAGAGATTTCAGCAAAAGCAGATTTATTTAATGATGAAGAAAAACGTATTGAACACACGGGATTTACCAACAGACTGTTATAGACTGCTTCTTAAAAAGCTTAACTTAGGAATACCCAAATAGTCCCAGCAGCGATCGTGAATTTAATCTTTTTATAAACAATAACAATAAGTTGGAGCTGCCGCCCGAGCACATTTATTATTATTATGTTTTCCTCGAAAGCTAATAATTCAACAGAAAGGACTTAGAATATTGAAATTTTTACTAGCTATAGCCAAGTCGTAAGGCTAACGTTAACGTCATGTCAAAACTAAGCTTTATCATCTGTACAGGGCGTTCAGAAAAAAATACAAAGTTTAAAAACATCAAACACGAATAAATTCATTTTTTCAAATGGCACCTAGCATATTTTATTTTGTCATTCGATTCCATTTTTTATCCTCTGTTTAGTATTTAAGGATTTTGTATTTAATTTTAAGTTATTATATTTCCACCTGAGGAAGCCACTGTGTGGTGAAATAAAAGTTTTGTAACTTGTGTTTTGGTTTTATTTTAAACGACAAGTCTTTTTTAATACGGCGAATAAGTAACGAACTTTTACAATTGGAAAAATAAACTTGGAGTTATAATAAATGTTTGCACTTTTAAAAGCCATTTTCAAATTTAAATTTTAAATTCTGAAAACCGCGGTAGATTTCGTAAGGGCATTATTGCAAGATATTAGAATTGTTGGTTACACTTATAAAAAGATAAAAATGCAGTTCCAAGTCTTTTTGAATTAATTCTGTCGCAGATGAGCCGGGATTATTTGCTCGAACGTTAAATCGCTTTCCGGCTATTGGTTTACCATTTTCCCTTTGGGTTGGGGTGGAAGAAAGTGGTGAAAATAAGCAATTTAAAAAGCACTTAAACACTTTTCTTTCGGGAAACAAATTACGTCGACCCTTCATCGGTCGAACGTTATGAAACTTCCAGTGAAACTTTATTACATTCCTGGTTAATTCATTATTTCTTGTAACGTAGGTAACTATGAGATATATAACGAATTTGTACGGCATTCGACAAGAAATTCCACATTAAAAACCAGTTACGGAACAATACGTTATCTATTTTTTGAAACAGGAATTTGGTAATTGGATTATTGAAAATGGGCACAAAATCGATGTCTAGAACCAAATTTACAAAGCTATAGAAATTTAATTACTTATACGAGGGTGGATCAAATATAAACAAGCCTTTTTAAATTTCACGCCGGATAGTTGTTCAAGGTGCATCGAGGCGTTAGGAACATGAAGTGAGGATATTAGGTACACGGAAACGATGCGTCGTATTGCTGCGTTCGCTTGGTTAATAGCTATCACAATGAGTGAGAAAGAGGTGCATAGCAGCGTTGCGCAACGAATTTTTATTAGACGTGAAAACGTGAAGCCAGCTGAAATTTTCCGCAGATTTCAAACACAATTCGGAAATGAAACGCTTTCGTGGCCACGGGGGATGTGTCGAAAAATAGAGAAATTTGTGTTTTTGTAAAACTTTTCAAAAAAAACGTTTTATGAACAAAGGCTCGTTTATATTTGATCCATCCTCGTATAATAATAATAGTACAAGGTACTGCCCTGAAAAATTTAGTATTTATAGTACAAGATCTCATTAGTGCTGGGCGCAAGACCTATAACTTTCTGTATAAAAGGACCTCACACAAAATACATGCTATAGGTTATACAGTCGTTTATCGTTTGAGCTAAAATGCATTCATTAATATAGACAGCCTAATGAACGCCATCTGTAGATATTTGCAACTAATTTGTGGTATTCACTCTTGCTAAACAAGGCCTTTTTCTAATAAGGATATCGACCTATTAAACTATTTATCTAATGTTTTGTGCTATTCAATGATTAATCATGTAAAATGCTAGTAAATATCACAACTGTGTTCAAAAGTTAATTCTATCTAATCTAGCATTATTTTTATAGCAACATAATTGTTTCTGATAGATATTGATGGCGTCAACATGCATTCTGGAGTGTGAAGATATTGGAAATTTCCCCGAAAACAGCAAATTCTTCCGGTAGTTTACATAGTATGATGCAAACAAGTCTAATGCGCAAACATGAGCGTGAAAACATGAAATGCATCAGTTTCATCGATTCCTCTTTCGATTTAATGCACGATGCGGAAAATTCTGTCAACTCCATTAAATCCAGCTTGTTTGACGAGAGGCATGTTATATCAGCTAACTTTCATCCATTACTATCGAGTGCCTCCAATGCAATGAAACTAAAGCCATCTCCGTATGAGACAGGGCATCCGATTCGTTTAGATAGATCGACGATTTCAAATACCAATACCAATACCACCACCACCACCATCACTACTACTACTACTACTTTTACTATTACTTTCTTATTGTTTGCGAACTTTTCTCCTTATGGAAATTTTAAGTTACCCATAAAAATACAAGACTCTTTTCAGAAAAGTAGATTTTCAAGTGGATATTGTTTCATGCCCGGAGAAAATGTTTTTGGAAAATAGTTTACTGGATTAAGAAACGGAATAACAATACGAACACTGACAAGATACTCAGAAATGCCATTCCGTGCAACAGGCAAATATTAAGAAGAGAAAAATCTAGACTTCAGATATCATAGTTCGGGAACCGGTGACACCAAAAGTAATACAAATATATAGGTGTATATACTGTTATTTGGTGTTAATAATAAATCATTTATTATTTAAGATTGTTTAAATAAATACAAACAACTAGAAAATTCGTTACAATATTAATATAAGTCGTCCAATTTGGATGAATGGATCAATTATATTATAACCAGCTACAGGCACAACCAAAAACTTTTTTATTTCAATCCCACCCAGCTACTCGTGCTGGTGGACGGGCAGTCCCTCCGGCCTACACTGTAGTGCAAAGCCGGATGGTAGGGTGTAAGACCCTCTTCAGCCTTCTTGCAGGAATCGTGGGAAGAAGACAGAAGACAGAAGAGAAGTGAAAGATTATCTGTGAAATATTACTGCTCCAGTATTTGCCTAAATGATCCAACAAAACCACAGAAAACTTGGAGCAGAGCAGCGGTACCCGAGTTCGAACCGGTGACCTCCAGAATTCTACATATCTATGACGCTAATTGTCATTTAATCCTTGATATCGAAAGTAGGAGATTTGATTAATTCCATCTTAGTAAACATATCCATGAGGCCTTTGTACCACAATTATATTTTACCCCAAACCTACTTTCACCGATATATCACCCCATGCAATTCTAATCAGTCAGATAACATAAAACTAAATAGTTTATACTCATTTATACACAGCTTATTATCTCTAGCTCTAAATGATGTTGAATACGAAAAAGAATTAAATATTATAAAAACATTAGCAATAAATAATGGCTACGAAATTTCACTGGTTAATAAAACAAACAACCTTTATTACAAAGAAAACTTTATACCCCATTACCTTAAAAAATAATGTAAAAAATTATTGTTTAATTAATTATGTACCTAAGTTAAGCTATAAAATTAATAATCGACTAATGAAAGATAATATCCAAACTATATGTGTTAACAAATTTAATTTAAAATCATTACTTGTTAATAATAAAGAGAAAACAGATTTACTTTAACAAAATTTAAGAAGTGCCATAATCATATATGGTTTATTATTATTGTTATTAATTATATTTTGACGTAAGAGCGTCTCGGAGTCTACAAACTAAACAAAGTGCTTGAAATTTTGACGTTATGAAAGTAGTGCTTGCTGTAAGTGTGACATACAGAAATTGGAGCAGTTATAATAGTCGATACTTTAACCGCAAATGTTTACGTAAATACGTCTACAATATGGAATTCTCAGAATTAGATAATCATAATGTTCTGTATTGTAACCAGTTGAACTTGTCGAAGTTTGAACGGATGGGTATACAACTTTTTTGTGTTGGGCGAGTAGTCCCTCCGGCTTTGCACTGTAGGTAAGGCGTAAGGCCACAGATAATCTTTCACTTCTTTTCTGTCTTCATTTCGTCCGTCTCATCTTTCTCTCCCTAACCACATCACCCACCCATTCCCACGATTCCTTAAAGGAGACTGAAGAAGGCCTTATGCCCTACCATCCGGCTTTGCACTATAGTGTAGGTCGGAGAGACTGCCCGCCCACCAACACGAGTGGCTGGTGGGAATGAAACACAAAAAAGTTTTTTTTTATAGCAAATCTACCAGATGAATAGATATATCTCATGTTCTCAAGAATGATAGTTCTTTTTCCAGGTTGAATTGTGGAAATAAAAATATTTTTCAGTAAGTATTAAGGTTGCATTTAGATTCCGGTATCAACTAACTATCGGATAACATTTCGTGCACCGTGATAAGGGAATACCCTAGAAACTTAACACTTTGGAGAGTTATTGTTTCGAAAGGAAATTGTATTCTGTTCGATTGGCGTAAGAGCAAGGAATAGAAAGAGAGCGATATAATATAGGTAGGTATATACCGTCGTGGAGAGGTAGGAGAAGCAAACAGCTCAAGGCTGTTTTCTTCTCTCGCTATCAAAGCCATGATAATACTCGAAGGTGCTTGAATTTAGCACCCGGCTCACACACAGTACCGAACGTAATGTTTAATACGATCTGGCTTTGTTCCGATCGCTTAAACGTGATAGTGTGCACGTTCTGTTCGACAAAGGACCCCCGGAATATATGCGAACAGGGGATGTAGTTTCCTTTGCAGGTGAGATTCCAGAAAAGCTGTGCATCTCAAAAACCGTTCTAATCGATATTAAGGAGCTAGGAGAAAAATTACGAGCCATATCGGGTCGTGTAGTTCACATAGTAATACGTAACTGAATACACCGCTAAATGAAATTACAATCCAGACCCTCCATATGCAATAAAGAATCAGTCAAATATGAATTTCACTGGCGCCGGAGATTCCGTACGTTGTCAAACACATCACGTATTATGATTAAAAGTATTGCGATGATTTTACTCGCTATAAAATTATGTTTTTGTAGTTTTGCATTAAAAACAATTTTCTTTACAATTAGTGGTTAATATCAGTGTAATTCCATGCCGGTAGGGGTATTAATTTATTAATTTCCATCGTTTGTAAAAAGGCTAATTTTCTAGTATTCGTTTCTGTATGAAATTTAGTATATTCCTTATTGAAATGGTGATTTTCTAAATTTAAGTGTTTTGAATGTGTTGTTATTCACCGTTGATATTCAATTTTTATCAAGTAAACCAAGATTCTATCAATTTTAAGAATTTAATAATTACAAAAATAGTGTATAATGTTAATTTTTATTATAAAGACTCACGCACTTTCCATTGTTTTCGAGTAAACTTCCTCAAGATCAGTCCACTCATTAAAAAGTTAAAAAACACGCTCATTAATTTTTCACGAATGTAAAGTCACAAAACTGGCATACTCATGAAACAGATCCCTTCAAAGATTTAAGGGAGGGGCGGGAGTTACTGCACATTTCACTTAATTGCACAAGCTGGGTTTGCGGGTGGCGACTTCTAATTTGAACTTCCCCTTCCATTCTGGAACGATGTTTAGCATTCCTAATCAGAGCAGCCAGCAGCACAAGGGGCAACAACGTCGCAATTAGAATTTGTATGTCTTGTCGCATACGTGAAACATATATGTATGTATGTACGAGAAGGTAAAAAGTTGCAAGCTGGCTCTGGTCTGGTCCAGGGACGATGGAGGTAGTGGTAGCGATGTTTGCAACCCTTCATTATCATTAGCGGACCATAGCGACGACGAACGGGGCCGTCTACATCAGGGCAATGAAAATTCAAAGTCAATGTAACCGTAAAGGACGGGGCTGCTCGTTACCGAGAATTTATTTGCAGGGTGCAAAAATGAAACCGCTACTCCGTGACTCTCGGATGGGTCAAATAGTCAGTAGAGGAGCGCGAATAAAAAAAAAACATTGCTTAAAATGCAAATTTCTATTCGGTTATATTTAAATACGTTACAGCAATTCAAAGTTCTTCTTCAATGAGTTTGATAGGTAAACCCATCGTGAAGAAATAAAACAATTACTACCTTTTTTAGTTGTCCTGGACTAGAATTTAATGTAGACCCTTGTAGATGGTAGATTTATGTTGTAATTAATATCGGTGGTTATTTTTATACATATATTTACAATATAAGTATACAGTTTATTGATGATAGTTAGAATGAACCTTCCCCGAGAGGGTATTCCGTTTTGTTGTTTGGTTGATTATAGTTTATAGATAGATATTTCGAACTTAACTTGAATATTAAATGCTTGATTTGAACTACTTGAATTGATTAATTGAACTCCCGGTTTGAACTCTTTGCCTGAACTTGTTGGTCTCTTGTAGTTGAACTGTCGTTTCCTTGATTAGAAGGATAATTTATGCACTAGTTGGTAAGATGGAAAGGGATGGAGGGTGTGGTTTAGACAAAAGAGAAGAGTGACGAATGGACAAAAGTGACGGAGATGGATATTTAGAAAATCTGTGGTGTGTCTGTACAGGATTGTAAAAGTAATCGGAATTGGGAATAAATTGACGGACGTTAGGACATACGGATAACAGTTATAGTAATAGTGTTTACTGCAAAATTTATGGAAGGTTTACAGGGGTGCAATTAGAAAGGAGCGGAAAATGATAATAAAATAATATTAATATAAATAAACAGACGCATCAGCTGACTAAATGTAAAGTTTTGACTATCACAAAAAAAAGTTATTTATCTTTTAATTTTATTATTATTATTTATAATGTATTGCCAAAAAAATACCTGAAGGTAAATACATTGTAAATAATAAGAATCAAATTAAAGACCCCATATTAAATAATGGTATATATCAGCTATTCTGCAATTCCTGTGACGCTTCATATATCGGAAAGAGTGGAAGAAGCATTAAAAAACGAATTACAGAACACATGTTATGTTAACAAGAAATATAAAAATACTGGATTTGCAGAACATTGTTCAATATTTAACCACTCAATTAATTTCAAAAGATCAAAAATTTTTCATCAACAGACATCACAAACAGTAAAAAACTTTCTTTATTTAAAAACTTAGAGATCAAAAAGCAATCAAAAAACAATATAAATTTAGTCAATAACCAATTAGAACCAGATGCAACCAATTCTCCCCTAATCTTGTACCGTCTTCAACCCTACTCTCCTTTCCTGTCGTAGATTATTATATAAAGGGTACGTGCAAATTTTGTTCTTTAGTAATCCAATTGTTACTCTTGATAATAGCCGTTTCGGCTAAAACAATATTCTCGAGGCAATAAATTATTTGGTGAAAATATTCTTGTGTTTCTTTTCTGATTCTAATTATTAAACGTATAATGTTTATACCCAGCCACTTACATGAGTATTATGTAGGGGTAAAAGTGACGGTAATAGACGAAACGCATTTTATATCCTGGTTATGCACAGCAGTTAAAATTGAAAAATATTAAAATCCCTGCTCAGTATTAAATTTGGTACTTAGTAAAATCCTTCGGATAACAAGATTATTAGCTTGTCGTTGAACAAGAATTTAATAGAACTTGCTTCGTGCGCTTGCTTCTTGCGTAAATAAATGCTATTTACTTGCAGATCTCATAACTCTGGCAGGATTAAATTGCTTGATTTACGTCTCATTTAACGACCACTATAGTCGTAGAATAATTTAAGCGTAGACAAGTCGGCAAGGAAGCCAGTTCGGGTAATACGTCACTAACGTTTATTACTCCTAACAGATTAATAACTTCTCAAAACCACTCCAAAATATACATCCTTACTTATATTCTTATTATTAAGATATAGTAACTCTGTAACTTATCTATCATCATTCCTAAAATCACACATTATACTGTTTTTATTATTTTCAGTGAGTCTTTATATAATGAGGTGTCTACTCTGTTTATTAGTTGATGAAATAAGATTATTTCACCGGTGCACAGATGTGACACTTCTTTTGATTCCTATGGGGGAATCGATGCAATAAACGGACTTTGTGTTTTAAAAGTTTATTACACCCAAACTATTTACAACTATATACACACTAATTTTATTGTTCGCCGTGATTGCTACTTATTTTTACGAAAATACTAAATGACTATAGATTATGATTTATTATATGAAACTGTATGTTATTAAATACTATATGTTTAGAAAGATCTTGATGCGATTGGTGCTATACGTTAATGTACTAAAAATGATTTCTGCTAAAAATGTTTGATGTTTGAATGGTTTGAATCTAATATGATTTAATGATAAATTGATTCTGCAATTGAATGTAAAAATACTTATTTTAACATGAATTTAAGAACCGCCCCCCAGAGGGGGGGTGGTTCCGATGCACCGACACTTGAAACAACAAAAAAAAGACGGGAATCGTAAACATAAAAAAATTCAACATTGCAAGCTATGTGTCGGTGCATCATCTACGTCTTGGAAATGGACCGATGGGTCAAAAAATTACCCCCAATAAATCTATCGACTAACTTAACTCTAAAAAAAACATTTGGAAACAAAGAAAATATAATACAATAGGACTAAACGCTAATACCAAGAAGGGAAAAAATATGACACATGCAAAAGCCATAAATTGCAAAAGAAAGGAACAGACAGCAAATGCACATGACAATATAAAAATTATAAAAATCCGAGAAGTAAAAAATACATGACTAATAAGGCTAATATATTACAAAGACAAACAAAAATAACAAGATGAATATATGCGAACATAACCTATGTTAAACTTTCGAGCAGATTATTAAAATTGAAAGAAATACTTGGGCATTAATATGAATTATTATTGTTTTTATACAAACTACAGATTACCTCAAATTAATGAGAAAAATTTAATTTTATAGGCACTGATATGTTTAAACTCCATAATCAAAATTCGAAATAAAACACAAGTGTTTAAGAGTTTAACAAAAAACTTTTAATATATCACGACGAATCGCTTCACCTTACAAAGGCTTCATCAGGTGATGAAATGTACAAAAATAAGAAAATTAGAGTAATATATACAATTATACAATCAAAGAGTGGGGGGAAAAATATTTAATAGAGGAGAATTGTTGATGTCTAACTGGTCATTAAGAATAAGTTTAGAATGGTTATATTTATTAATTTCGAAAGATTCGAGAAGATTTTATTTATAACCTTTATTTTGTTTGTGTAAAATCTTGAATTCAAAATTGGGTTGATGTTTTTCTTCGAATAGGTGGTTGGCATAAGTAGAAGTATTTCTACTTTTAGTAAAGGCATCTTTACGTTCTCTTATCTTTTCGCAAAACTTCCTTCCTGAGAAAAAAATTGTTGCTGCTGCCACGTCCTAGACGGTAATCGAGGAATCGAATTAATAAAAACTAATCGCATTACTTACTGGATTTAATTTCAATGAAAGTTGTTGAAAGTGCAACTTAAATTCAATCGGAATTTTTTATTAAAGCCAAACAACTTTAACTGCAATTAAGAGTTGAAGAATTCAAAAGAAGTCAAGTTTCTTGTTGTTAAGAAAAGTTCTTTCTTTGATATACTTGTGTCTGTTCAATTAACGCGAAAATTATGACTGCATTTTAAACGGTCCTTGAAAAATAATCAAAAGCACCGAAGGAATTAGTTTATGCCTGGTTACTCGGTAAAATTCAAGTTTACTTTAAGGAACTGCGAAAATATTTCCTTGCTAATTTTCTTTCGAGCATTTTGATTTTTGCCCGAGCCATTTCAATCTATTGTTTAAGAATTTGTAACTTTGTTTCACTTCTTCTGTTTTATAAGCTCTTGATTGTTCGTGACTCAAAAAGGTTCATTTGGAATTTAATGATCTCTAAGGGGTTTAATGCGGTACTTAAAAAAGTAAGTTCACAGTGGAAAAGGTAAAGAAATACAAGTTTAATGTTCTTTTTATTACGTACTATTGCTTTGTTTCAAAGCGATCTTTTTGTGACAGATTATTGTTTATAGGTAACTTGGTACACGACCGTACCGCTTTTTCACTTTGCTAGATTTATAATTCTATTCGGGAAAACTATAAACCTAATTAGTAAAATATTTACCACTATCTTAATGGATTGCTGGTTTATTAAAAGAACAGCTCGTGCTCATTTCTATACAGGGTCATTCAAACTGAGTGGTACGGTACACTAAATGTTTTAGGGACACTAAGCATGTTACAGATTTGAAAATTTGAGAGTTGGGAGTATATGTATTGGATACATTGGATGTTTTACATTCTCTATTTAAGAAAAATCCAAAATTATTCAAGAAATTTCAAATAAAACAGTAGGAAATATGCAGATGGATCGAAAGAGAATAAAAAATGGAATCGAATGACAAAATAATATATGCTAGGTGCCATTTAAAAAAATGAAGTTATTTGTGTTTGAAGTTTTTTGAACGCCCGGTGCAAATTATAAAGCTTAGGTTTGGCATGACGTTAACGTTAACCTTGTGACTTGACTTGGCTATAACTAGCAAAAAATTCAACATTCTAAGTCATTTCAGTTTTAAATATACCATTCCATTTAAATAAGAAAGTTGACATCAACTTCCAGTATAACCAGAAGTGCCCGACAGTTGAAATTATTTTAGTTACTTAAATAGATCATCCTTGATAACCCCACCCCTACTCCCAAATTTTCAAATCTGTAACATGCTTAGTTTCCCTAAAGCGTCTAATGTACCACTCAGTTTGAATGACCCTGTATATTCAGTACAAGGAAAAGACATTTGCCCTAATAATCCTGTAAAATTTGTAAACAATTATCTTTTATATACACGTCTTTGGTACCAATATCAAAAAAAGAATCGCGGATAGGTGCGAGAATTAAAAAAAAATTAAATTAAAATTACTCATAGAACTTACTAGTTTTCCAAATTTGAGACAGTCTGAAAATGGCATGTGATGCAAATCAGTACTTATCTCTAATTTTTGGAAAAACATGGTATTTGTTTCTAAAAACTGTGATTCAACTCTGACAAATAAATACTTCATTTTTTTTTCGGTAAGAGATAAGTTCATACCAATTCTATAAGTTTTTAGTTTTCAATAATTCGATGGGTATTTTTTTTTATAGGCATCTAAATCTGATGCTTCTTATATACCGTATACTTTCGATAGAAATGAAAAAATTAAAAAATGACCCACCGCAAGTTTGGGAACATTCCTTTGTGTACCTTATTACAAAATTTCAAATATCCGTTCCAAATATTAAAATCATAATATCTAAAACCAATTAGCATTATTTATTCATTCATTATGCATTTTTTATCAGTTGTTTAGAATTCAGAGAGCTCTGTTGATAACAAATACCTCGTAATTTGAAGGTCTTCAAACATTTATGATTATATTTTAGAAGAACTAGTTAATGTCAGCCCAACCAATGGGGAAAATAAGAGAAAACATTTTTGAGTACACCTTTCACTCTAATATTGTTTTGTTGGAAATATTTCATAATCTGTGCTTTGTTTCGGGCCATCAATCTACGTTCGTGTGTCAAATTTAATTTTCATTGGTATTTAACTGAAAAGACTTACACATAGATATGTATAACGGACAGACAGATCGACAACAATAATGAGAGTTCCTAGTTGACAACAGAACCATGAATAACTGATTGCATATGGTGATATCTGGGGAGCTACCTGTTATTCAAATTTTTGTTTAATTATGTTTAGTCTTTTGGTCTACTTTTTGTATTTCAATTTGCGGAGGACTTAATAACGACGAAATAAAACTAGATAACAAAGAAATAACAACAACATATATTAAAAATAATAATAACAAAGACAGGCATAGATAGAATTAGACTCGACTGTAGAAAGATTCGAGAGGAACTGCAGAGTTTTAGAAAAAATTGAAGTATTTTGAAAACTGTTAAAGATAAGAAAGGGTAGCAGATAGAAGTGGGGTATTAATAGAGCGGAATTTGGATAATTGTAAAATACTAGATGTTGTAAAATATTGTATAATTTACTGCTGCATCTTTTCTTTGTCATTCTGTAATACTCTTTACCACAATTACCTGTCTTCGTACCTTGTATTCACCCCCTACAATTTATGACCTACAGCTGCCTACAACCCTATATCTTCATTATCGCCACAGCTATCTCTATCTCTTATTACTGCGTCTTTCCTTTTCTATTTCTTCCGCCTATTTTCTCCCTTAAGTTAAGTCAGTGTTAGGTAAATCGCCACCAAAGATACAACGTATACCCGCACCCTCACAATCATACATTGTAACACCGCACCGATGGTGAATCATCTCGCTATTCTTTCAACTTCTTCCCGCACCTGATTGATACCAAATGTACATTTTGTAAATAGTGTTAATAGACGTTACAACCAAATTATTTGTGTATTAATCAGAAATTTAATACCTACAACCCTTTAATTAGGTTTGTCAGGGCGTTTCATGTACTACCACCACACCCTTAAGTTCGCTTGAGATTTATGGAGTACATGATACACTAGAGATAAGAAATACTAAGTAAGAAGTAGATTACAGTACCAACCACCGAAGAAACCCGTCATAAAAGTGCAATTAAGAGTGAATAGGGAGTACAGGGGTCATGCGGTTAGTATATAATGAAATGTTAAATCTAACTCCAACTATGTAATAGTGTATTAGGCGAATACTTATTTGAAATTGATATATTTTTTAATCCTATTTGAACTATGTTACGGTATCCACCACATATGTTTATTTTGATCTGTCAATTATCTATAATAAATTGTATATCATCACAATTTCTATTACGTTTAAGAAAAGGGTTAGTAACTATGGTGGTGATAGATATTTTCCGATTAAACATTATGTCGAATGCTTTGTTCGGTAAATGCAACCGGCCATCTTCGATCGAGATAACCATTGCTTTCCAATTCAACGGCCAGGGACATGGCTTGCTTTGTGCTACCAACTTCACGGTAGACCAACCGATCGAAATGGCTTATTGTCAGTGTTTGCTGAAGTGCAATCACTTGATTTAAGATATTTCACGTACGTGCTTAGACGTTTATGTGTATCACACAGGATGTTCTATTGTGGCACAGCACCAACTTTAACTTAACGTTAGCTGTCGACTGAAAGGAGTTGGAAGGAATCTGGAAAGGAATTATAGATCAGTAGTTGGTTAAACTGATACCATCAAGATCTGATTATTTCTTTGTAAAGAAATTAGATAATGCAACTAAGTAATCAAATAATTCAAGAAAAATTAATTAAAATTAATAATAAATTGTTGAAACTTATCCAAATTATGGTGTTTTATTTCTTGATAAAAGATGCTCTTTTGGTTGTTTTGTCCTTTTATTTCAATCCTTTCCAAAAGGCCAATAACTGCATTTTTGGTGAATTGGGGCTATCCATAGTTAATATCGAAATAGGAAGTTTACCAGATTTAGTTACAAACTAGTTGGAGCCATCCAAATTTGAACGGACCATAACCGCTGTCGATGGTGGATGTCATTACATTGCACTCTAACAATAGCGTTTCTCCATACCCTAGGCTAACTTAATCCTTTAATGATTAGCGCTTAACTCTTTGAAAAAATGAAGTTATTCGTGTTTGAAGTTTGTAAACTTTGTTTTTTTTAACGACCTGTACAAATTATAAAGCTTAGTTTTGGCATGACGTTAGCCTTATGACTTGGCCATAACTAGTAAAAATTTCAATATTCTAAGTCATTTTTTATGGAAGTTATGATTTTTTATAGTTTTGATTGCGGTATAATCTTTTTTCCAATAAATTAAATTATCTTAGAAACTATTCATCGTAAAAAATATATCATTCCATTTAAAATAAGAAAGTTGACATCAACTTCCGGTATAACCGGAAGTGCCAGACAGTTGAAATTTTAGTTAAACAGATCATCCCTGATAACCCCTATTCCCAAATTTTCAAATCTGTAACATGCTTAGTTTCCCTAAAACGTCTAATATACCGTACCACTCAGTTTGAATGACCCTGTATGCCATTAAGAATAGCTATTCCCACCTTAACCTAAAACCAAGACACTTTTCATATGCCAATCAAAGAAACCTTTTCCAGTATCAACTACACTAAACCCTTGTCTAATGCAAACAGCATTTAATCTTTGCGGTATATCACATCAAATATCCCAATCAAAAAAGCATACATACAACAGTCAACATTTTATACCTAATATTATTATTAGGTCATGTAGGTTTGTAAGTTGAAGTATAATACTTCAATCATGTATACGTCAGGCAGCCACTTGTTGGGGCTGGATCCTTCCTGCACAGTCTGGCAACGCGGTGCGACAGGGTGAAAGGAAGGGGTGGTGTGCGTGGTTAACGCAGAATCGAACAGACGTTGAACAGAGGCTCGTGTGAGAACATGAGCGATCATGGTGATAATAGCTATTATACATTTTGAAAACCAAATTTAAGTTGTGTTATGTATATTTAATTTATATATTTTCTTTTAGTTTATTTTAATGCTAGTAGTTTAGTTATGATAGGGTGGTCCTTCGAAAGGAAAGTAAAAGCAAGCCAGGAAGAAAAGCACGTCGACACCAATTTACGATGTTCACAATCAAAGATAGTCCGTTGTATTGCATAAAAAACTTCAGGCTGTATAAAGGGTGAGATCGTTTTATTTTATGTTTGCCTTCTTTTTTTACCCTTTAACGTTAAATCGATGTAGTTACCTATCCTAATATCCAACATATGTAACAATGATTCAAATACGCTAAATTCCGAGTATGTTTTTCGCGTAAGGTTGCTCGTAATGGTTTGTTGCGTATGCAAGGGTAGTATTTGATTGATTTCACGTCACGTCTTATGTATTTTCGCGTTTTAAAAACAAAAAAAAACAGAAATATACATACAAATAAATTTTATCGTTAGTTTATTTAGTCATCATTTCTCGATAGAGGAAAAAAGGGTCTGAGGGAAAGAATGAAGAATTGTCAGAGTTAGTACACGCACGTAAAATAACCAGGTTTAAAGGGCTTTTAGACAATGAAATAGACGAGATATTTCAAGTTGAAATTAGATTGAAAAGCGTAGAGCATTTCTCGAAATTCGACAAAATACAAACAAGATTGGAATACTTTCAATCGAAAGAGAAGAAAACCGTTTAAACTAGGAATCGATGTTTTACCATGTAATTTCAGAAGCAAAACAAATAAATAAAATATTATTACGATTACAAAGTTTCTACGGACATAACATTCGAAACGTGGTATAGCTCCAAGAATACTTTTGAATCAGTTGTTCTCAGTAGATCAGATCTAAACAAAATCGATAAATGTTTATATCTAAAAATATGTTGTAAGGATGATGCGTTAACATTAATTGATGCCTTGACTACCACAGCAAGCAATTAGTCCAATGCACTAGATTTGTCGCAAAAAAGATACTAAAACAAAGAGCCATCAAAAATTGGCATGTTAAAAATATTTTATTCAATTTTCCGTAACAAAAGAATCGCCTGTTGAATTGCAAAAGCTATTGAATATTTCTGCGTTAGAAAAACATCAATTACCCGTAAAACAGTGGGATACTTCATTGATTCCAATAGTTTTGCAAAAAGTAGAGGATCGTACGAAAAGAGAATGATCTGTTTATTAGTTGATTAAATAAGATTATTTAACCGGTGCACAGATGTGCCACTTCTTTTGATTCCTATGGGGGAATCGATGCAATAAACGGACTTTGTGTTTTAAAAGTTTATTACACCCAAACTATACTATTTACAACTATATACACAATAATTTTTTTGTACGCCGTGATTGCTACTTATTTTTACGAAAATACCAAATGACTATAGTTTATGATTTATTATATGAAACTATATGTTATTAAATACTATATGTTTAGAGAGATCTTGATGTGATTGTTGCTATATGTTAATGTACTAAAAATGTTTGATGTTTGAATGGTTTTAATCTAATATGATTGAATGATGAATTGATTCTTCAATTGAATGTAAAAATACTTATTTTAACATGAATTTAAGAAACGCCCCCCAGAGGATGGGGTGGTTCCGATGCACCGACACTTGAAACAACAAAAAAAAAGGAAGGGAAACGTAAGCACACAAAAATGCAACATTGCAAGCTATGTGTCGGTGCATCATCTACGTCCTGGAAATGGACCGATGGGTCAAAAGAACATTTGGAAACAAAGAAAATATAATACAATAGGGCTAAACGGCAATATCAAGAAGGGAAAAAAATATGACACATACAAAAACCTTAAATTGCAAAAGAAAGGAGCAGACAGCAAATGCACATGACAATACAAAAATTATAAAAACCCAAGAAGTAAAAAATGCATTACCAATAAGGCTAATATATTACAAAGACAAAAAATAAAAAGATGAATGTATGCGAACATCATCAATCGCTGAAAAATATGACGAAGAAAAAATTGTGTAGTTATTGTTTGAGATCCGGCCATTTTAAACAAGACTGCAAGTCTGGGGGCTGTAAACAATGCAATGGTAGACACAACACGGCATTGCACAGTGAAAGGAATAATTTGGCACGTCGAACTAAAAGTAGCAAGTATGTTTCACAATATTTAGGGCCTACTGAACAGGTGGTAGTTAAGTCCGCACAGAATCATTCTTACGAAATTTCTAAACCGGTCCAACTACAATCAACACAAAATGTATAGTGAATATTCGTACAATAAACATGCGATATTGCATTCTAGTTCATATATACATTCGAACCAGGTATTGTTATAGATTTTTTTTGAGTATGTTTCCATATGATAGGGAGGGTGGTCCTTCGAAAGGAAAGACACGAATAAAGCACGTCGAAGATGTCATCCACAGCTGATGACGAAACGTCTTGTAGAATTAGCCAAACTAAACCGTGGTCATCAAACCCGGAAGCCTCAAACCTCCATAAACTATCGGAAGACATAAAGGCAGTCGCATTAATTCTTGGAATAAGTGATTCTATCAGCGAACGTTCAGTCGCAGTTTATTCTGAATCATGATAATATATTGACATTTAAACACGCCCAACACGTCAAAACTCGCGATATTTAATTAAAAATTCCAGTTAAACGAAAACATCCACATTTATGTGAAATTTTGGGTTTTAGAGCTTTATTTACTTCATTTCCACAGAACTCCATTTGATTTTCTTGTATTCTTTATCAAGATATATGTCCAGTAACTCAAACCCGCCATTTGTAAAAAAAAGAGTTCTGCTTCAAAAAATGCGTTATGAACAAGAAAAAATTGGCGCACTAATAAATTTATGTAGGATTTTTATTCGTTAAAATGTGTTGATGGAAAAGAATATATTGAGTGAAAACACTTAATGAATATATAATAGTCGGAATTCGTACAATCCCTGAACTGCTCTTGTGGTTTAACTTTTACAATAAATCAGTTGATTTATTAATGTCTTTTGGCAATGTGGAGACACTCCTAATCTCCCATGCACTTCTTCTTTATCTTCTTTGATTGCTATCACCCCACCCTTCACGCCTAGATATTAGCAATAGAATGCTCGATCATTCCGCGCTCTCCGGTATCCGACCTGCATCGACACGTTCCATGAGAACATCGGGAAATCACAGTGAGATCTTATTACCAGCATTATTGTCGTATCGCTAATAAAATAAACAAATGAAAAAGTAACCTAAGAAATGAATAAACATAATATGTACAGTTAAGAACAAAAAAAGCAAGCAGGAATAAATGAAATCCCACATGTATATGGTTTCTTCTATGACATAACCTGACATAACCTAACGTAACCTAACCTAACCTAACCTAACCTAACCTAACCTAACCCAAAAAATTCCATTGACCCTGAATTTTGGGAAACAGCACACTAGAATACATTTCAACAAAACTTAATTTTTTTCTTATCTTTTAGCTAAGTTACCAAACATTTAAAATATTCCAATACTTTCTTAATGTACTGATATTTAAAAACAGAAACAACGGACGACCCATTTCGTTTATCCCGTAAGGGTTCTTATCTTTGATCAAAAATAAAAATGAATCTTTTGCTGAGAAATATTAAAGTTTTTTTTGGTTGTTTCAGTTTTACGTTTATCTTTCGGCTTTATTTTTTAAACAGAAACTTTAAATGGGATTTTTGTAAAAATTGGCAAAACGTTGTAATGAGAGCGGAGGGAAACGAGTAAGCCGACGGTTAATTGTCTTTTAGATTTACTGGACTTTTAAACATCTAATTCAACACATTTTTCAACCGAAACTCGGAGAAATGGAGGACGGCGAGTTAACGAGTTCAGTTGCGATCTTTGCAGGTTGTAAAAGCGAGAAACGAAATTACATCCAAACCATTACAACTGGGCCCTGAATGGGGGGGAAAATCTTTACACCTTCTGCAACGATTAATAACTACAACGATACCCAAGTGTGTCGTTCAGTTTATAAAAAGGCCGAAAACATGCTACGCAATGCGATCTACAAGCGGGCCGTGCAACCCTCGCCAATCTTCTGTCAAAATACAAAAGCTTTACAACATCTGCCAGAGGAGAGATATATCGATTCCACATTGACAATAATTTGCATATTATACACCGCAGCCCAGGAAATTTTCAGGGACTTAATGGACTCATTTTTCAACATTTTAATAATGTGCTTGTCGGAGATTCAAAAATGCGCTCATACATACGTCCATACCTACATATAACGTACACAAATGTATTATTCATTTTGCTAAAGAGCAGTACGTAATATGTAAAAGAGTTTGAACAATGATAACAAGCGAATTATTTATTCAAATGGACGTGGGTACTTCTCTATTCAGCTTTATGTCGATTTATCAGTAGATAATATCGAATCAGTAAACTTTTGCGTTCGCGTTTTTTTCGGTTTGACCAATTAGGATAATAAAAACGCTGTCATTGATGGCGCAAATCAAACAAACTGACAACTAGCATAAGAAAACATGGTAATTTTATAAAGTGTTCTTTTTCTATCAACAATAAAAAGATATCTGACTGTTGCGCCGTCACATACATTTTAAAAAAAATCTTAGCTTCATAGTGAATTATCCATGTTCATGACGAATCAATTCAAATATTGCCTGCTATTGTAATGATAGGAAACACAAAAAACCCTAAACTATATTTAGTAGCATATTTTCAAAAGAAATCATCCCATAGCCCTTAAATGTATAAAATTAATCAAAGAAGTCTTTTGCAAATCAGAACTTGACGGCTCAAATTACTAATGATTATATAATCAATTCAGATTCTGGTTGGTAATTGTATTCGTAACTATTATAGTATTAACCTTTTTTCCTTCTATTTCAGTCTTCCTTCAAATGTTTCTTGATGCATACATTTGTTAAAGTCGCATTTTTAACCAATAATTTGGATTATTCTGATTTTTTATTAATATTATTAAACGTATTTAATTTTCCTCCCAACCCTTCTTCTTTTCCACTATATTTTCTCTCTCTTCATCCCCCATCCCCTCAACGTTCAGATTTGTTACTAATTATTATTAACAACACCCCCATCGAACATTCATGAAGTATCAATTGTTAAATGTAGCATATTTAGAACCAGTCTCAAGTTGATAATACCCTCATAAGAAAAACTCAGTTGTAATTGGGGTAAGTGTCTTTTTAATTAATTAGTTTATTTGTCCCAAATTTTGACTAACAGACTGCGTTTTAAACATACAAAACCCTACAAATCGTTATTAGGAGAAGTTATTGTTACAAAACATTTGCTAGTCTTTAATTTACTTATTTATAAATGATATTTGTCATATACGAGGGATGTTTTTTATGTAGTACCGTTTTGAAATTCTGCCGTCTCGGTGCTGCGGTCAGCGTTCCGCTTATGCGCACTGAGTACCTACATCTCTCACCTACGCACTGACGCCATTACAGTCTGATTCGCCCTTGTTTACATTGTGTTTAAGATGCCTGCGATAGTCGTGAGTCCCGCCGACTGTGAAGTCCGGAGTCTGGGCTGTTATACGATTCCTTAGTGTTAAAGAACTAAAACCGATTGATATTCATCGTGAGATCTGTGCAGTTTACGGACAAAGCATTATGCGTGATGGAATGGTAAGGAAGTGGGTGAGAGCATTTAAAGATGGCCGCAAAAGTGCATGACAATGCCCGTCCAAATGTGGCTAATTGGACCAAAGATCTCATAATATCTTTTCACGCGGAAACTGTAGATCATCCTCCATATAGCGCTGATCTGGCGCCCAGTGACTGCCATTTGTTCCTGCACTTGAAACATCTGGGCGGTCAGCGTCTTCAAGATGAATACGAAGTCAAAACAGTTGTGATGCAGTGGTTAACAGTCAACAAGTCAGACGGCAGTTCTATGATAAGGTATTCAAAAACTGGTCACTGGTCAAACGTTATGAAAAGTGCCTTAATATTGAAGCAAATTATGTATAAAAATAGATTAGGGTACCGGCTTTCATGTAAAAATAAAATTATTAAGATATCTTTGCACGTTTTTTTATTAATTTCAAAATGGTACTTATGTAAAAAAAAGGCCTCGTGTTACCAGCCGATTGTAAATTCTAATCGAATTTTTAATTTATACTGACACATTTCTATCAGTCCGTTGTACGTATATGTTTACCTAATGTATATGAATAATGGCACTCCCACAAAAAGCTTTTAAACAACGGGTGGGCAAAGAAACTCAGTTCAACAACGACTAAAGTTGCAAATCATTGCAATTTAATTTTGTTCACAACAAAAAGACCATCTACATACATACGCAACTGTTAATATTGATATAATAACTTTCCCGTGTGCCTATAATTAACAAACTTGAACGCTTTACAACTAGTTAGATTGAGTTCCACAATAACAATTAATTCACTAACTAAAAGTTTGTTTTATGCCTACCATGTTTACCAGCAAAAGATCCATTGTAGTATTAAATTATTTTCATTAAAAGTAGAAACGAGTTTTTACAGCACAATGTAATATGCGAAAAAATTATTTGTTGTAGCTGTTCAATTTTTCACCCTGTATATTGGGTGAATATTGACTTATACAAAAATGAATAAATATATCAACAGAATAATCTGAGTAATTGGCTTTTAGCTGTAGGTTCGTAATATATCAACGTGTGAGGTTCCAGAGGGGCTGTTTGTCAATCTTTGTCATGAGTGACTTATGGAAAGAAGTATGTTTGTTTGTATTACAAAAAGGAATCTAGTTGGTCTGGATTAGTGTAGCATTTGTCACTGAAAATTCTAGCAATATAGGATCGGTACAAGGGGTTGAAGGTTATGGTGCAGGGTTTGCTCTACTCCTTCAGTAAATCCGCGGATGGAACCGTTTATACAACGTTTCGGTAACTTTGGTGGATGACATCCTGAGAAAACGTAGCGAGGGTGTAAAATGCTTGGCTGCTGTTGTACTGAGACTCAGTCTTAGCAGACGAAACGTTGGATAAACGTCTTACTGAGGCAAGCGAACCAATCCAAAGCCGTAGCCTTTGTATTGTTCAAACGCGTAACGAAATTTATTATTCTATCAAGAATGACACTAAACTGTAACAGTTCTTTAATTAATGACTTTGCTGGCATGCAAATATTAAAAACCGTCTATTAATTTTGTATTTATTAAACGCAAAAAAAATGTTTTTTGTAATTGTTGACAATACGTTTCCTAAGCACCGCAAAATATTCTACCTCCTTTGAAAGAGCTATTAATACAGTACTGTGTGGGTTAATGATCTTTATAGAGAGTCTATACATTTTTAAGATCTATTGATTGTAAATTGAGTGAAGGAAAACCGTAACCAATTCGTGAAACACGTTACTAACACGAAATGACTAACAAAAAACATAAAACCTAACGTGTGTAATAGATAAAGAGATATTGGTAATTGGTTATATTTGAAGATTGATACGTTTGTTTAATCGTATAAATAAATAGCTTAAGAAGCGAAGCAAATGGAATCAAAACTGTTAGATGAAAGATTTTTTTTTGTGAATAATCATAGTTTTAGGGATGAAAATGTTCAAATGCTACATGTAGAATCGAAAGGTCAAACATTAAATCTACCTTAACACTTAAAAAGAAAAATATAAATAATAGTCGAATACACGTTTTCAATATCAAAATTATGTACGTGTACAGCTATTGACCTTTTTCGTTTCTACAATAATTTGCACCGCAACTCTCTCTCTACCTTTGTCCCTTGCATACACCTACCGCAATTTATGACCTGACCTACAATTCCTATATTTTCTTCAAACCCGGCTCCATTTCTAACTATCTTTGTTCTTGTCACCGCCTCTTTCTTTCGCTATTTTCTTCCGCCTCTTTGCACCCTTAGAAGTAAAGCAGTAAGTCAGTATTCAGTAGTCAGTAAAAGATTTCGTTTTTAACCGTACCACACCGTATATAATAATTCTGTACATATGTATAAATAGTTCAAATACACGTTTCAATATTTCTATAGATCCAACAACAAATACATGCAACACTTTAATCGGTATTATCAGGAAATTTCAAGTAACACAACGCCTTTTTAGTCCGGCTTTAATTCACCTAGTTGTTTGACACAATAGCTTTGTTCCTCAAATTCGCCATTCATATTTGTATATAACATTTATTGTTATTTCAACTATTTATTTGTTTTTAGGGGTTCTATATCCTTGGGGCTCATATATAAGGTGACCTTATTGATACAACTAATGTTTTTAATTTAAAAACTTATTAAGTAAGTATTATGTACTTAAAACTAACAATTAATAATAAAATTATTTGAGACAGTACTATTATTGTTGTATAGCAAAATAAAAAAGGTCTAGCGTAAGTAACTGTTTTAATAAATAATAGCTTACTTTATAGGAACTGAAGACAAGAAAACGATTTTTTTTATTATTAAACCATCTTCGGTAGAAAATAATCAGCCTTAAGGAAGTCCCCCCGCCCTGTAGGTACCTCATTTCACTTAAAGATACCACGGTACTACACTACTCTTGATAAAAAATTATGGAGGGAACTGTACCTTAGGCCTACATTAGATATCCAGGATGTTGTTTAAACAGAATTTTTAATTAAAAATCACCAATTATTTGACGTGTTGAAATGGCAATATTTGATCGTCGTAAGGTCATAGGTAGCATGTAGAAGTGGTTATGCCTAAATACTCTTCGACGGAATCATTAGGTTAAGGTTTGGAGAAATGCCGTGGTTAAAAATTTGGACGGGTTAGACTAGTTAGATATATAGGCTGCTTAATATAACTAACTAATATTTAGATAAACTATTAAAATATACATTTTCCTCGGGTTTTATATTAACATAGATTTATACCAAGAAACTATAAGGAATATGGGGTTCTTGATGACTGAGTATTACCCACATTCGTAGCAGTTTTAAAAATGTATAGGGTACAAGTAGGAGGTATATGGTAATGTTGCACACAAGAACGAGCGAGTTCCTAGTTTTTAATTTTCGGATCAAACCTGTACAATTTATGTACGCAACGTTTAAATGAGTTTCGCGTGAAATTAAGGGGTTGATGAAAACATCCTTGAACATCGTGGCCGTAAATTACGGAACGTGTTCCATTTTCTTCAATTTCTTTGCGAGAGACCGAAAGCGAGCTTTAGATAAATGATAATTATAAATACGAGTTTTATAATCGGACTTATTTTTCTTCGCATTCCGTTCGTCCGTCCAGACTCGTTGTTTGATTTTAATTACTACCTACGAATACTACTATTTCCATTTCCTCAGTTAATTGCTCTTCTAAATAATTTTTAGATGCTATGTGAACAACACTGATTAATTTCGGCTTTCAAGCGGATTAAGATTCGGATAATATAATTTCATTCTGCACCGACCGCTTCTTGTTACCTACGTGGTGACAATATGTAATGGGCATGTTCTATTAAAGTTAGGTATCACAGGATAAAGGATTAGTACATTAAACACAGTTTATTCACAAACAAGAACACGCGCATACAATGTTTTAATAGATTCTCATGTTATCGTCTAAAATTAGGCCTTCTTAATATAAAGGTAGTGCATAAAATGCAGATGACCACACATGTTACTGAGCACAATAGAGACGAGACGTTCGTAAAACTGAAAAAAAAAATACGAGGCAGAAAAACATAAATTGGGCAACTATAAAACAACAACAAATTCAATGGAATTTTGGGGTTACTTCAGCTAACAAATCTTTTAAATATTGTTATCTTATAGACATCAACGGAATTGTTATTTGTTAAAGTGTGATACAGGCAAAGCAGGTAGTTCTTAGACCCCTTCCGATAATTCAACGAATTTCTAGGAAATCCGTGGATGCTATTACCATTACCACTGATTAGACCCTTTGGAAGACTCGCGTCCATTTTTTACCTGTTCCGTTCGTGTAATAGTTATCAAGTCGAAATCAGTCGAAACGCTATCCGATATGGGTCTATTTTTTCTCTGTTAACTTTTCCTTCTATATTGTTTTTCTTCTCGTTCATAACCATTTAAGTAGTAAAAATAGAAAAGGAAAACAACATTTAGGTACTGTTCGTAAAAACAACGGAACGTAAGAAAACAACTGGAACACGTGTTTTACAAACTACGATATTTCGATTTTCTCAAACGAAAGAAAACGAAGGAAAATTCCTTGGTACTTTCTAAACGACAATTTTTCATCTTTTCAGACACGAAAGCCTTTCCGATTACGTGACACATTCTTAAGAATTAAAGAAGGATAAAGAAAACAGCTGATAAGACAGTATGGTAGGTATACAAGATACCTTAGTACGAACAATATTATTAACGTGTAATCGTAAATGGTTTCGTTTTAAATGTTCCGTTGAACTAGACTTCACGGAATTAAGAATGTGGTTACTTATAAAAATTTTAAATTCCAAATACATGTTCCTATGTATGTTATCGCCATTGTGAAGCAACAATTCACACTAATGATAAATAAATTATTTATCAGGTGGTAATCATTAAGCCAACATAAATGAGTCAGTGAACTATTGCTACAACATTGGTATTATGTATGAATTGTGAACGTAGGTTAAGAACTCGTCCATGGGTTGTGCACGTTAGCGTCCATGTTGGTACGAATAGATACATGGGTAGGTATACTACAATTGCCTGAAGGCAGTCCAACGATCACCTGGCCCTTGAGTGACACATACCTCTGTGATGTCGAAGGTGATGATTCCCTCCTGTATTGCAACAGGGCTGCTCTTTGTACATTATCCAGCTGTTTTCGAACTCCGCCAACACAAAACCAACCCCCAAATGGTACATGAACGCCAACAACAGAAACAGCTTCATTTTGTAAACTGTACACAAAATTGAAACAAGTAATAGGTAGGTACGTACACACGCGAAAACGAAAAAATAGTAAGAACAAGTTAATGTCGGTGATACAATAAAAATTTAATAGACAAGACCACCTATACAACTATAGTCTATTGTATTATTTGAAAAGAATGTTTTGAAGAACGGTATCACTTAATCGGATCCATTGTTTACGAATGAGCGCAGCGTGAAGTTGCAAAGCGGACCGAACCACACGGCGTGTTGGGTCCAACTGAGTTGCTTGAAAACGCTTGAAATGCCGGTTTGTTCAGATCGGGTATGTTTCGTTGTGGCCTCGCGTGGATTCGAGCGAGTCGTCGGGTGAATGTGCGCTTTGGCTTGCCGAAGACGGCAACTTCGTGCTCTTGCAACGTTGTTTTAGTCTCTCGGAAAAGGTATGCTGTGGGAGGAGTGTTCTTCGGCCTAACATGAATTTTATGCACACCAGCACATGCTAAGAAAATACGAGAGACCGGCGGCGCGATAGTCAAAAACCATCTGTGTTATCATATACTTTCTCAGGCACGTGTATACTTTACCGATTGTTTATTCATTACACATTACACACAAAATGTTATAAATACACTTAATGTAGTCATTAAAACCAAAAGTGCACGCACACCTACTCAATAAAATGAATGATGAAGTTTTTTTGGTGACATTCGAATTGAGCAAAGAGCGTAAGCAAGTAAACAAGTAATTATTTGTTTATCAAGAAAGGAATTGAGCACAGGGATCATACAGGTAGCAAATAAAAATACCGATGATAAGAACAACATTAACGTTGTAATGTTGCCAAATATAACTGGTTTGTAAGGTTTATAGGTGGAGAAAAATTCAACAACTTGGTTTATCAGTCGATTACAAAAAAAAGACAGCTGCAGATATATGGTTACGATATTTATTTGGACTGCCTTTTCTACCGCTAATCTAACTTAACCTAACCAAGTTGAAAAAAAAATAATTAAATTATTGATCAAAAAATAAAGCAACTAAATGATGGTGAAATATCAAGATACGACTATCTAAAATGTATTTCTTATAAAAATATCGTTAGTTAAGTTAATATTATGTATCTAATATAAAGTTGAAATATTAATCCTATAAGTAGTTGTAACAAATAAACAAAATAATTCAAAGTAAATTTTGTTTTTTGTTACAACATTCCATTATAAAATTTACTTGTTTACCTACCTACTGCTTCAAAAAGAACTCAAGGCCCTACAGATATTTTAAAAGAAAGCTGGCAACATGGCTTGTGCACTTTGAAATAGTAATTTATTAATATATTGTTCGGATTGTGGTTTTTGCTTTTATAGCACAAATAATAGAAGAAATAGTGGTGTATATTAAATAAGATTTTTAAGAACTTAAATTTAAATTTAGTACCTATATAAATCTACAAATAAGGTCAAACAAGTCCTAGGAAATCCGAAGGACAAAATCAAAAAACATCAGAAAAGTGGAATATACTAAATTAGTTGTCAGGATTGTAACAAAAGATATGTTGGGTAAACGAGAAGATCTCTAGACATACGATTTAAAGAACACATGGCTCATCTGAAGTATGGCAGAACCGAAAAGTCAAGTGTTGTCGAACATGCTTTAGAAAAAATCATATAGTAGCCAAAGATAATCTAAAATTAATTAAACAAGTAAATAATAGAAGATTGTTAGACGCATAGGAAAGTATGAATATAGTATTATGTAAAAATAGATTAAATAAGGATAGAGGTTCAATTCCATACAGTTCATTGTATGACCCGTTACACGGTTGACGGTTACGACTCAGTTCCGGTTAACTATACATGACTAGTATAAATTGGTCCGCTTAGGAATGATGATTTAGTTTAGTTCTAAATTATCTCCTGATGATGCTAACTTGGTTAGCGAAACGTACGTCGAGTTTAAGTGTTCTCAGTTCTGGTATGGTGGTAGGACTCCATTACTTTTTGTTCGCTTGGGGTTTAAAAAGATTAGGTTATGGGCTTATGGGAACATTTATGGCATTTAATGTTTTGGGTTATTGTTTTATTAGATGGTTTGATACCTTCCTTTTATCATCGCCCCTCCTAAAGAAGACAACTTTCTGGATCTAACAACTGCAAATTGGACATTCTAACCATAGGCATACAGCCTAGCTACACCTGCGAAAATTCCTCATCGAAGAAATATAATATTGGTCAGAGATGTCTGTCATCTTCCTTTGAACAAAGAAGAAGCGTATCGACGTCGGACAATTTAAGCAAATGTTAGAATAATATTTGAGAGCGACTTTAATAAATATTAATGTATTGTATTATGATTAGCGATTCTATGAAATTCTGGAAAATTCGAGAATTTTCTAAAATATTCCGTCATGTGCGTACATATTTCATGTGCCAGTACAATTTGCTGCTCAACTAATGAATATATTCTTAAACACCTTGAAACATTTGCGGACAACTCATGACAAACCAGTGTGAAAGAAGATATTATTGCCACCCACCCCAGCCCCCAGAATGAAATATTACGGAACATGTCAGCATGTTCTAGAAAGTTATGGAACTTTTTAGAACTTCTCAAATTTCCCAAAACATTCTAGGTGTTTCGTCGAAAATTTGGGAATGATCTCGAAAGTTCAATTATCCTCTATTGTTTCCAAAGTCCCGCAAAATTTCTTCAATGTGATACATTAATACCCAGGAAGCGCCGAGCATTATTATTACTTTTTAATATTCGAAGAACTTTGTGTATTATTTAGTGGTCATCCGTAAATATGTAACATAAATTCTTCTTCCCCCATAGTCAAGATGCAACCCATTTTTCCAACCTCCTACTTAATAATACGTCACAAACTCTGGACCTCCATATTGCGAACAAAAAATAAATAGTTGTATAAATATTGGAATATTTAAATAAATAAAATATAAATATTGTTATTTTAAACGACGAATCACGACACATTTGTTCTGACCTGTCTCTCTCTCTCATTATTATATCTCATCACCCTAGACAGTTGGCCCCCTCCATCGCCCCCTTTTGCCTGAGTGTTTTACGGACGAATCCATATTAGGATTTAATGTTGTTGGAAAGGAGCCATCTAACTTTGATGACCTCTTAAAAATTTTAAATTCGCTATAGCCAACCATAAGGTTCACTCACGAGACGAACAGTAGGATTTCTTTTCTACATATTTTATGTTTACGGAGATATAAAGAGAAAGAAATTGAAATTTAGACAAAATCTAAGGCTTCTGCTCGTTTTACAACTTTTGAAGCAAATCATTGTGTCCGACATAAATTAGCAAATTAAATTTTTCTTTCAACCGTCATAGGGTAGTACAAAGTATTGTGGAATTTTGGATGTTGTAGTTTGTTGGACAGAAATTTAAAAATTCAGAATAAATTAACAAATAAGATTAAATAATAATACCTTTATGACTCATTTGGGCTTTATCCATTTAAATTCTACATGACAGTTTGCGGGTTTAAGAAAGCAATCAGTCTGTAAATGCAAACAAATGATAACGGTTCAACAACGTAATTCCTTTACCGTTATTCGTTTCTTGCATGTTAATTTATGGTACTCAAAGCGATCAAAGTTCCATGTTGCAACAATAAGTATTTAAATATAAATATGGAATCAACAAAAACAATAATACCCCTACCGGCATTGAATTGCACTGTTGATTCCGATGGATTCTTAGAAGAAGATATAACATATTCAAAAAAAGAAGTCTTTAAAAACCTCTTTGATCTTAATTTTAAGGATCACAGACCCCACATTTCGAACGCAACGTACACAATAGGCACAGCGTACCAAAAGCCATATTCCACGACCGGTTTCGACCAATCGGGTCTCATCCGGTGGGCGCTGGTAAAAAGGCCTTTACAGGCTATATGAGAAATATAAATATGGAAGCAACAGCTAGTTGAGTTTTTTGCTTTTTGGTGCATAGTGTAATATTTGTAGTGTTTCTTCTATGGGTCCTGGGCTGTGTTGGTTATGGTGCAAATGTGTTGCGTAATTAGAGTCGTTTTTCCATTCTCTGTATGATTTTAAGTGTTCTTTGTATCTCTGGGTTATTTTTCTGTCAGTTTCTCCTATGTACTTTTTGTCACAGGTATTACACTTGAGTTTGTAGACTCCTGATTTGTTGTATATTACAGTATGCACCAAAAAGCAAAAAATTCAACATCCTAGAAAACATGGAAATATACAAACAACAACATAATCAACATACAAATAAACAATACTTCAGACACAATATTCACCTCAGTCAAACTCATCACACCAAACAGCATAAATACGCCACAACAAACAACCACAAATCACACAGCTTGATAATGCCGAGAGGCGAAACGATCGTCGCTGACAACGTTAACGTAATTCACAAAATGGAAAAACAAACTCATCACACGAAACAGTATAAATACGCCACAACAAACAACCACAAATCACACAGCTTGATAATGCCGAGAGGCGAAACGATCGTCGCTGACAACATTAACGTAATTCACAAAATGGAAAAACAAACTCATCACACGAAACAGTATAAATACGCCACAACAAACAACCACAAATCACACAGCTTGATAATGCCGAGAGGCGAAACGATCGTCGCTGACAACGTTAACGTAATTCACAAAATGGAAAAATAAACTCATCACACGAAACAGTATAAATACGCCACAACAAACAACCACAAATCACACAGCTTGATAATGCCGAGAGGCGAAACGATCGTCGCTGACAACGTTAACGTAATTCACAAAATGGAAAAACAAACTCATCACACGAAACAGTATAAATACGCCACAACAAACAACCACAAATCACACAGCTTGATAATGACAAGAGGCGAAACGATCGTCGCTGACATCGTTAACGTAATTCACAAAATGGAAAAATAAACTCATCACACGAAACAGTATAAGTACGCCACAACAAACAACCACAAATCACACAGCTTGATAATGCCGAGAGGCGAAACGATCGTCGCTGACAACGTTAACGTAATTCACAAAATGGAAAAACAAACTCATCACACGAAACAGTATAAATACGCCACAACAAACAACCACAAATCACACAGCTTGATAATGCCGAGAGGCGAAACGATCGTCGCTGACAACGTTAACGTAATTCACAAAATGGAAAAACAAACTCATCACACGAAACAGTATAAATACGCCACAACAAACAACCACAAATCACACAGCTTGATAATGACAAGAGGCGAAACGATCGTCGCTGACATCGTTAACGTAATTCACAAAATGGAAAAATAAACTCATCACACGAAACAGTATAAGTACGCCACAACAAACAACCACAAATCACACAGCTTGATAATGCCGAGAGGCGAAACGATCGTCGCTGACAACGTTAACGTAATTCACAAAATGGAAAAACAAACTCATCACACGAAACAGTATAAATACGCCACAACAAACAACCACAAATCACACAGCTTGATAATGCCGAGAGGCGAAACGATCGTCGCTGACAACGTTAACGTAATTCACAAAATGGAAAAATAAACTCATCACACGAAACAGTATAAATACGCCACAACAAACAACCACAAATCACACAGCTTGATAATGCCGAGAGGCGAAACGATCGTCGCTGACAACGTTAACGTAATTCACAAAATGGAAAAATAAACGAACAACGAAATTACCCAAGTGAATTTGGAAAAAAACAAACAAATATTTATAAAATTACAAACGGAATTAGGTTTTTGAGAAAACAATATGAAACATGTAGAAGTAGAAAATAAGCAAGGTCTAAACAGTATTTAAGAGCGCGTCAACGAGAGAATTCTCGTGAAGTAATCTTCAAGTTCGATTTCTTTAATGGTTTTCCGTTTCCTTTCAAACCCGAGTTTTCTATTCGTAGTAAATGTTCGTGAACGAACTGAATTAGACATAAAATTTTAAGTTGCAGTCGCGTGTTCAAAGTGGCTCTTGGAGAACCCTCAAAATTAACAGTACTTGCTTTGAAACGGTAGCGATATTTTTTTTCTAGTCGGACTAAAAGCAGGTGAGGTGAAACCTTTTAAAAATTGCAAACGCTCCACACCGGCAGCAAACGTTTTCACGTTTTTAGCGTCGGAAACAGAACGGCAAACTGCGCCTGCGATATCGCCTACCTTCAGAAAACCCAGACAAGTATTTAAGAGTAGGTTCTTTTCAATTTATTGCCTCAAAGAATTAAAGAGAAACAGTTGTTGTGCGAAAGTTGAACAGCTTCTTCTTAAATCATTCGCATGAACTGTATTTTATTACTTAAAGCAGCAAACATACCAAGAGGATTGCACGAGGGGTTTTAAAAGAAAAAACTTTTCTGGTTCTTTACAGCCTCCTTTTAGGTGGTAGCCGACGGCTTTTAGAAGAGACAGACGAGACGCACGGAATACCGAAAATACTGAGCGTCATTTTCTAGTGGTTTAGATCATAGCTTAGTATTCGCGAAGACATCGATCTGCATCTGTGGTTTTCTTAGACCGTTTAGGCAATCACTGGGCTAGTAATATTTCATAGATAGTATTTCACTTCTCTTTTGTCTTTATTACATACGTCTCATCTGTCTCTCCCTGATCACCACCAAACGCACTTCCACGATTCCTGTTGCGTCCCTTGGACCACTAAATTTCTAAATTCTAATGTTTATTTATTACCACTTCTTTTCCTTTGTCAATTTAGTCTCGACTCCTTTTCTAATTACACTACCATAAATTGCCCATAAATTCCAATAATTTTTCTATCTATAACTGTCAACCCCCTAATCCTAACCTCTATCAATTTGTATCAAATTTCCGTCACAATTATAACAATACACCAATACTCTACAACAACTTTCAAATCCCACCTTCCTCACTTTTAAGACACATTATCGTTGTTCTCATCGAATTTAACCACACCTCCATCCCTTTCCAACTTATTCATAAGTTTATAAAATAACCTTTTACCAAAAGGAAAATCATTAGATTATCACAAGTAATATCAATTCCTATTAAACTATTTATCAGCTATATTCAACTTATATCAATCAAATCAAGTCTAACTACCATAAATTGACCATAAATTCCAATAATTTTTCTATCTGTAACTGTCAACCCCCTAATCCCAACGTCCATCAATTTGTATCAAATTTCCGTCACAATTATAACCATACACCAATACTCTACAACAAGTTTCAAATCCCACCTTCCTCACTTTTAACACCCATCGTCATTGTTCTCATCACCGAATTTAACCACACCTCCATCCCTTTTCAAATTATCCACAAGTTTATAAAATAACCTTTTACCAAAAGGAAAATCATTATATCATCACATGTAGTATAAATTCCAATTAAACTATTTATCAGCTATATTCAATTTAGATCAATCAAATTAAGTCTAATCAATTAACAGTATTCAAACAGCAAGCCAATCGTGACGCAACTCTTCCCGGTAGTTGCTACCAGTGTTATCAAATGTAAAAAGTGTAAATATATGTATATAAAACCTGCATAAAGACTTTAATTCAAATCAACTTACAAACGCTACATTAATCAAGGTTAACAACATAAATACCTGGACTTCATCAAGTTGCAGCCCCGGACAATTCTTAGCGAATCATAACAATTCCTAAAAGGAGGCTGAAGAAGGCCTTCCACCCTACCCTCCGGCTTTGCACTACAGTGTAGCTAGGTCGGATTTCCCGCCAACCAGTATTTGTACTTACTTGGAATGAAATGAATTCCCGGCAGCGCAACACCATCTTAATGTGTTTTTTTTACTAATTTACTTTTTAGTATTATGCACCTCTTGAACGTTAAGTAATTGTTAGTTTTAGGTTGCCCTGATTTACTCTAACATATCATACTGATTTCGCCGGGGGGCGTTTAGCTGTTAGATACCTACTCATTCATTCATCGTATCATTTTATTATTTTCATTATTACATTATCTTGACATAAGTTGAGTTCATATGTTTGGTTACTTTTAGGAAAGAACTCTGTTTATTTCTCGATCCTCAAATGTACTTTAAATATACAGAACGCTTAACTACCATATTGTTGTAAAAACTTTCCTATAAACTGTTTTCTAAAATTCGTATTTCTTCTGTTCTAAAATCATAATCAATTCGAAAAGTCTTATTTGTTTATTAAAATCAACCCCGCGACAAAACTGTTGTAAACAGCTGTCGTTTACCCTCAGAAATTCTTCTCGAGATTTCCTAAAAAGGTAAAGATGCTAGTTTAGGGGCGTAACCGTGAATATTCGACTCTTTAAAAAATCCAGGAGTTAGATTGACAGTTAGTTAGTTAATTGCATCTGTCATTTTTATATTAATTGTTCTTTACGGAACATTTCGACTTGGTCAGTAATTTATCGAGACAGCCTATGGCATACTGATGAGCTTCTGATAAGAGCGAAATCGCGATCCGTGTCTGGTAGTTTCGATAAATTTCTGACCAAAAGCATAATAATGGTTAAAACAAGTGCATTCCAAATAACTCCAAAATTGCCACGTGCGGGAGTGTGAAAGGTGGCGGCTAATATGCTTATCCCTTTTGAACTTTCCCTTTCAAACGCCGTTCCTCTTCGTATACTAGTCGCTTTAAAGTGGACCTAAATCCTGTCGCTCGGAATTCTGGGATGCCACCTTGAAGACGCATTCACGCCATCAGAAAATTCCTCTTCGGAGGAGGGAGTTGAGCTTTTGATTACCCAGGCTTAAATCACTTTGATCAACCATGGTGAATAAACACTTCAATCGCATTAAACAGTTTAGTTTTTTTTTTGTTTGTTACTGACTAGATGAGTAAATATTAGTTAGATCTTCCATCATGTGAATCGCAAGGAGTTTGTAAGTAAATATTGGTAAGTTGACGTTAAAAATTTGCAATAAAGTAATTGTTGGTGATTGGCATGGGTACAACCACTCATCAATCGATGATAAATTATCATAAAACGTGTACAGTAGAAAGAACAAATTCAATTTGGTATTCCTCTAATCAAGACTTATACTGGAGGAGAATGCCTTCAAAAGAAGGTAATATGTTACAAAAAAACGATAAAACGAACTTACAGATTAAGTTACAGTATGCCCTTGGATACTCTTCAGAATATGTGTCAAAATAACTAACGTAAATGCACTACTGATAATGGTCGTGTCGGCCGAAACAATAGAAATCTTTATGACAAAATCCCACTGCTTCGTTTTCTATTTTAATGTATATGTTACGGGTAAAGTTAGATAAGCGAGTTAACCTAGGTTTACCCGGGTAAACTGTGTAATACCCAAGACTCTTGGGTAAAGTCCAAAATATATTTGGAATTGTACATGTTTCGAGCTTTATCCGGGTAAACAGCGTTTTATCCGCTTTCGCTTGGTTAAAGTTGGATGTATTATAAATGGCAAGGCCATTAATGTTTGAAAAACATATTTAATTCAAAAACACATTTTAGTGGATATAAACCTCTCACCACTATTAAATCTTTCCCCTCACTCTATTGAAAATGCACTACCCTATTTATAGACATCCACTCTTAGGTAGTTTTAAGTAGATTTTGTACTTCTGAAGAAAGCACAATGTTAGCGAAACACGTGTCAAGTTTATTTAATAAATTGTGGAAGTTATCAACTGTGTGTTTATTTCAACATGTTAGACTTCCATCAAGTATCCGCTAATTCAATACAATAGATATTAAAATACTTATTAGAAACACATTTTACAAAATCGAGCCTATTTATTTTATTTCCGAGTATTTTTTAATTTTCCCTGAAATAAATTTAAACGGCCTTTCAACTTCTTTCCTCGCACTTCATCTTCTTCTTTGTTCTTGAACAATGTTGATCTTCATGTTTGTGTCCATTTGCATACCTTTTAAAGCTTTCAGAAATGTAACAATATTTGGGTGAGGGGTTTCGACGTATGCGTTAAACTTCGCGTGAAAAGATTCCCATGTGTTTGTTGTGTGTGCTAAAGATGCTGTATTAAAGGTCCATATGGTAAGAGAAAAAGTAACGTTTTCGTCAAAAAATTGTATTACTCGTGGGTCGTTCGGTAGTTCTGCTGCAAATTATGTAGCGATTACATCCCCAACTTCTTCCGGCGATGAAAAGGTTAGGGAATGTTTTTAAGTCGTGCTGTATAAAATAAATGTATACTTTTAATTATAAAAACAAAATCAAACTTTTACAATTGCGAGTAGGAATTTGTTTTGATGATCACAGAGATAACTAAGAGCCCTGTCCCAGTAAAATTTGTCCAGCATCTTTTCTACATCCAGAATTTGTACCTATATTTATGTTAATTACAATAAAAATTTGATTTTGGGTCTCTTTATACGATAAGAAAAACTGTGATCAGTGAATAGCTCAAACTCCAACGTAAACTTCAGCCCCAAATTACAGTTTTGGAAATATTTTTTTATTTATGAGAAATTAAGAACAATCAAGAAGGTATCTAACATTTATAAATAACTTTAGTGATCAAGGTAAAGGTCACATTTGATATCAATTAATTGTCCCTTTCATAACAAATAACTGCAATAAATTTAAACGACCTTTCGACTTCTTTCCTCACAGTTCATATTTTTCTTTGTTCTTGAATACTGTTGATTTTCATATATGTGTCAATTTGCATATCTTTTAAAGTCTTCAGAAATGCAACGATATTTGGGTGAGGGGTTCCGCAGTATGCGTATGTTGTGCATCCTAAGATGCTGTATTAGAGACCCAAATGGTAGGAGGAAAAGTAACGTTTTCGTGAAAATACGTATCTGCGAGATAGTGAAAAAATTGTATTAGTCGTGGGTCGTTCGGTAGTTCTGCTGCAAATTCTGTAGCGATTACATCCCTAACTTCTTCCGGCAATAAAAAGGTTAGGGAACGTTTTTAAGTCGTTCTGTATATGTCCGTAAATGTACTTTTTCGGAGTAATAAACTAATTAAGCGAAGGTATTGCTACTATATTTTGATTGGACGGGAGTTAATGCAGGGGATTAAGTACCACATGTGGCGAAAAAGGTACATCAATTATTTGGACGGGAGTTGATGTGCGCCCAGATGAGTAGGTGCATCCTTGATGGTGTGACAGAAGCAAGGGCATTGGTAGTATCATAACTTGCGAGCAGATAACTCACACTGGAGAATTTCGCTTTAGCGACTATAAATCTATTTCATTTCGTTTTATTAAGCGACGCCGTAAAAGTAATGACTGCGTAAAAACTTTACTGTTGTACTTTTCGGATTTTTCATTGGTGCTCTTCCGTCCCGTTTAGACATCGAATTAGAATACGTTCGCTTTAACGATTTATTTTAGCTCCTTTTTTATACGACACTAAAGCGCCATCCCATCGCGAATCCCCGCCGTCCTTTCTTTTGTTAAATACCTAATTCTTTAAACAAACTGTAATTAAAAAAGGTTTTATGAGCGTTTGATCACCAAATCGACTAATAATGGGAACAACAGCAGGTACCTATATATATATATTAATGTACGAGGTATGTTTTTAAAAAAAAGTACCGTTTTGAAATTAATAAAAAACGTGCAAAGATATCTTAATAATTTTACTTTTACATGAATGCCTGTACCTTAATCTACTTTTCTACATAATTTCCTTTAATATTGAGGCAATTGTCATAACGTTTGACCAGTGACCAGTTTTTGAATAAAATTGTAAAATTAAACAAATGAACTTCAACAATTTATTGTAACGATACACTCGACAATTGTTTCAGCTAAGTAGCCATTAACTAGAGTACAACTATACTAAGTCAAACTATGCAACGTATCCTATATTATATATACTTAAATTATGTAGTTATCATAAATCTATGAGGAGTGGGGTATTTAACACATACAGTTCTTTTTAGTTATTAACGATATTATTCATTTTCGTTAATGCTCTTTTTATTCCCAGGAACTCTAGTAGAGTTAGTTTACTACTTTTAGGTTGGCAATAAAGTAATTTACAATTACTTATATCTATATTATGTTGATTTTTTGAACAATGGTCAGTGAGACCTGTAGTGGGTTTTTTATTCTTTATACTGGTTAAATGTTCTTTTAATCGTATTTCTATGGATCGGCCAGTTTGTCCTATGTATAAGGCATAGTTGATAAACCCCACTTTTTTGTTTGTAATCTACTTTTTTCTTGTTGTTAATTAACGCAGTGCCTAAGTTAAATTTATTTATTTCTGTAGTGGTTATATTGAATTTATTTAGAAAGTTTTTGATTTTGTGGCTTGTTTTTAATGTATTTTATTGAACAGAAAAGGTTATCAGAATTAGTGGAGCTTTCTTCTATTTTAAATAAGGTATTTTGGACTTTTTTTGCAGATTTTTTGGTTAGCATTTTTTCTATTGTTTTTATACTGTAGCCATTATTTTGAATACGTTTCTCATAGAACTCTGCCGCCTGACTTGTTAACTGTTAACCACTGCATCAAGTGCAGAAACAAATGGTAGTCACTGGGCGCCAGATCAGGGCTGTATGGAGGATGATCTAGAGTTTCCCAGTGAAAATATGTGACCAAAGAGATCTTTGGTCCGATTAGCCACATGCGGATGGGCATTGTCATGCAGCAAAACAATGCTCTTGCTCAACTTGCCACGTCTTTTGTTCTGGATTGCGCGACGCGGATTGTTCATTGCCTCACAATAAACTGCCGCATTGATTGTCTCATTACGAGGCAGAAAATTCATAAGCAATACCCCTTCTCCTCCTTTTCTGTCCCAAGAAACTGTCAACATGATTTTCTGGGCAGAGATTGTTCCACATAGCAAAACGGACACTTATGTTGGGCTTACGATGTCTATCTGTCCATCTGTTGTATAGCCCTTTCCCATTGTCAGTAACTGTAAGAAAAATCGTTGAAGATTTCATAGATTGTGTTGCTATTACGACACGCATCATACGTTCGAACATGTTTAACATTAAATTATACAAACTCCCTGTATTCATCTAGGATACTGAGGACAAAATTCTAGATATATCTAAGTACGTACAAGAAAACTACCCACCAAAAATGGCGTCGGAAATTTCGAAATTAGCTGAATAATTCATTATTTAGAATTGCGATGCAATTTTCAGAAAAACCTATTTATATTTGAAATAGAGTTGTATCATCAAAGTTAGTCTAAAAGGGTTCGCTGAATGTATGTGTCATAAAAACACAGTATTCTAATAAAAATTACAAAGTTAAAGACAACTTCTGGTATAACCGGAAGTGGCCGATGACTGCAAGTATTTTAATTAGAACCAGCATCAGCTATTACGTTATTTGCCATATTTTCAAAACCGTACCGGTGTTTTAAATTTAAAAACTTCTAACGAACGGGTTATGTAAACAACATTGTATATAATAATCTGAACTTCTAAACATACCGCCTTGCTCTTCATATATCTACATAAAATGCTATAATGATAGTTGAAGTATAAAATTTAAAAAATCGGCGGGCTTTAATAACCCCAAAAGTATTCTGCAAATTGTTCTTATGTAATAAATAAACCAATTGTGGAACTTTAGCTAAAGTCAAACCTCAGTTAATCAAAACAATTTTCGATTAGAACAAAAGTCATTCCAGGGTGTTATTATTCTTCAATTTCAATTTTATTAGCGTATTATTGTATAGAGATTGTTTGTAAGATGCTGTCAAAAATAATATTTGCTTAAAGAAATAGGTAAACATTAGCAAAAACTTTGGAATGAGCGACGGGGGGGCTATTAGACCTGCGAGGCAAATCATGACAAGTGGGGTGGGGGTTCAAAAAGTAGCAATACCAAGGTGATGTAATATATAAACGACCCTTAACCTTTGTTGATTATCTTTATTTGTGATTGTCATCTACCTAACACATATGTAACGATTAAAAAGCCTTCTTTTCTATCTATAAAACAAAAAATAAGTTAAAAATATTCACGCATTCTGTGAGAAGGGGTAGGTGTACTGTCGGGGAAATCCACGAAGATTATTTTCATTGGAATCGAACAAATTAGGATTTCAGCTGGCGCACAATAAATCGAAGAAACCAGAAAAATAAATTAACAACTCGGAAATGGAAAAGTGGGACCCCGACAGAAAGCAAAACAGTGAGAACCTAAAATCCCTGTCAGAACCAATAACAATTGGTTACGTGTAAGGAATCCGAAACACTAAATTTATTCGCGTCGAACTAACCTTCTCCGTGCAACGATAAATCATGCGGACAATTAGCGGAATTTAAGGGAAGAAGTAAATTAAAAAAGTTACGCGACCAATTTTCCCCGGTCAACGCAACCTAAAACTCCAAATCGAACTGCAACTTTTTAATGACGAAATAAGCCTGCCGATTCTCCATCAGATTTGCCACAATTGGAAACAATATTTCATAGAAAAATACGACTGTTTTGAGACTAAAAAGTTGTAACATTTATTAAAGGGATTGGTTTAACGATAAGCAATCTATTTTTAACAAACCTACATCGACCATGTTTAGATGTTAAAAGAATTGTTACTTTTAAATTTACTTTCAAAATTTAAGATTGTTGAGTTTCTGTCCCTAGTTATTCCCTGTTATTAATAAATATTAATTAGTTAGAAAGAGACTCATTCTAATTACCACAAAAAACTATTTTATGCGGACATGGGACATGGTAAAACATTGGTTGTTGCATTTTAATGGGCTTTATAAAACACCCCATTTAGTGAAATATTAGAAAAAATATTGGGGTACACTCTACACACTATGGGTGAGATGCCCAAAAAATATTTTTTTATAAAACTTATCGTTTTTGTTTTCGAATATACAAATACAATGGGATGGTTGTAACATGCATAGATATAGACAAAAAGACAGATGAATATTTTGCCGAACATATCGAAATTATAAGAGTTTCAAAAACCCTAAACATGACATTCTCAAGACAGTGGGCAGTGGTTCTACTTTTTAACATCTCAATCAAATATTCTTGAGGAAGTAGTGTATAACTTCGATTTTTTTTTTTAAAAATGGATAAAAAGTTGGAACTATTGTAGATATAACAATTTCGTTTAAGTATAAGTCCTGTGTTTGAAGGGTGGGGGGGGGGTGTTAAAATTCTAGTCGTAAGCCATTTTCCAAATTTCTCCGAGATCTCCGCTTCAAATTGATTGAAGAAGTTATTGTCGAAATGTTTCATCAATCAAGCTCTATGTGTAATTGATATTGATTCGTCATGTAGTACAGTTGAACGACAATTACCTAGAGTCAACAGTCCTTCAACGCAATTCCTCCACCTTAGAACATCCCTTGGAGCAGATGTCGGTATCCAACGGTCCAGGATCAAGCTCTATACCTAATAATCCCGGAATTAATAACATGTCGCCTCCGGCATCCCGATAAGATCCCGTCTTCGTGCGTTTGTGTGGTGGCCTCTCGTCGAATTAGCAGCAAATTTACATAAGGCCTGGAGGGTCGGACACATTATTGCTCCGACTGACCCATAGACAACGTTATAATTGAATTGTTCAGATTTGATTATCATTGTTTATCGGACGTAATTGAACGGACCGATCTGAATGACCTGCGCCTGATGTGAATGCGGATGAATGACAACACCAGTTGGATATTACGCACGCTAAACGTTCAATACCAAAACAGCATGATGAGACGACGTATTGCTATTATTGTTACTTTAACATGAGAAGAAATCATGGTTGACATCTATAATGAACATCTATGGTTCTCGTAATGACATATATTACTTAATCAGTACAACCATTAATAATTAGAAGTTTGAACAAACAATAGATACTAGTAAGCTGATATTATGTGACTTCTAAAGTCCCAACAACCATAGCTACAATTCCTACAATCTAAAATTTCGACGGTGTTAGATTAGATTATGTTACGTTAGGAATGGGTTAGGTTAGGTTGGATTCTTATTTAATAAAGAAATATTAAGAAATTCCATAAAACGTTTTATCTAATCCCCAGTTAGAGACTCAAGAAGAATGATACCCCGTTTTTGGACGTATTGTGGAATTTCAGGTTTTGTTATTTTTAGTTAAGTTTGAACACATATCAGTTGATTTTCTTTTATTCTTATTTAATATTCAATTATTCACCTACAGTCCTTGGCCTTCGTCCAAAAAAAGTTCGGAAAGAATGCAGTGATTATTTTAGGATTTTAGGTAGTCGGTATTTTGGGGTGGTTATTTTCATAGTGGATACCACAGTTAGAGGTAAATATCGGTAGATGGCGACCTACCGTCATTAATACGATATTAAATCAGTCTATAATAATATGCTACGTATAGTGCCCGGCACCTAAGGAGATTCAAAAGCTATAAATGATCAGATGCGCACTAGCAAAGCTTAGCCCTTTTAAGGGGGGGATAATCGACCGGTAGGCAGAATGATAACTGCTCAGCAAGGTTCAGTAGCGTAGTGACAAATAGTTGCTAATTAACAGAGTAGAGAAGGGATTGTTAGGGTAAGTAAATCAGTTGAATGAATTCACTTGTGTTCCGTGTTCAGTACTTTTTCTCTCAGTGATACACGCCGCTGAACTACAAGTTGACGATTCGGTCCAGCTCTTTCATTTATTGCTGTGCTAAAAGTTTCCCCCTACCAGTCAATCTGAACGTAGCTGAACCTCCTTAGGTGCGAGAAACTGTATTTGTGGTGCTTGTGTATAGGAGGGCTTATACGAAAGGTAATTTTACAGAGCTGAGATAGCTGATGACAGAAGATTTTGAAATAAGCTGACAACAAAAACGTCTAATAAAAGGAGGAAAATAACTAAGTGGATTACCCTTTACTTTTTTTTATCCAATATGTTGTTGTTTAATTGGGAGCAGCGTCAATCGAAAAACGTTGAATGTTGACTCGCGGCTTCATCAGTTTCCACGAGTGGTAGCCGCGGGGTACAACAAGTTCCGTCTGTCACAAGAGTATTGTCAGGAACTGTACTTCCGGTTTGTGTTGGTTCAATTCTAATTAACATCGCCTTCCTGGAATAGACAATGGATATTCTCGACTTTCGTAGATACGTCTGAAATATTCTAGCAACGATCAATAAAAAGACAATAGTAACACGAAAAGGTTGTAGAACGTTCTGGAAGAAATTCTGAAACCTATAAAAGCGAGTGCACTGGGCGGACCGAGTTCGTCTGTTTATATCGTGCGTTGACAAGTGACAGGAGCGATAGACAGGCGATCGATAGTCATAGAGTGGCGACAGTTGAATGCGAGTAAAAGTAGTGGCGAAGAATACGGCGACGGGAGAAATAGATTTACTAGTGTAAAAAAATGTGTCACTTGTGTTAATCAGAACTGTAGTTAATTTAATTTTAGTTGTTAATAAATGTCGTTGTTTTCGTTCGGATAATTGTGTTTTCGTGACTGAACACGTCACAGTATCCATTCCGTAACAACACACTTGCTGAAGTATGATCGTTTATGTTTAATAAGAAATTTACTTTGTAAGCGCAGTGTTTCAGTAATGTTAACATTTCTTGGATTTAACGAAAGTTTTTGGCGTACTTGGTTGTTAAAGTTTAGTTTAAGGTTTCACGCTACAGCTTATCAAAAATTCTTCATCAAAAACATACTTGGCTTTGAAGATTTTTAATACTAACGTTACTAAGATTAGTTAATATACATTATCCACTTCAGAAGCACAGTCTGCTTTATAAATATAGTTTAAACTCGACTAGTAGAACGTTATAAGCGGCATCCTAACATTAACCTACCTTCATTATATATTAACGACAAGTTAACGAGGTTTTCGTTATTGGTCTACTTTATATTTCCACTTCAAGAAATATTTCTGTTAAATTATCTTGTACACGCCTGCATGAATGAGTCTTTATTTCCAACAATTCTGACCTACAGCAGTAATATCCAATTTCTAACATGAGTAGTTCTCTTTGTACTCAAAATGTAATATTCTGTACGCTTTTGATACATTATACAACGAGAAAAAGATATTAAAAGCTTTTCAACAAAGGCGAGACAAGATCCTTGTCTCTAGTCTGACATCTTCGTTCAACAACCGCAACAGCAACAAAATACCAGGGCTTCTCTCCATGCAAATTCTTACCATCTTCACTTCCAATACCATCTCGTTACAAACTGGCCCAAAAAGAAACCTTTCAATTTCCTAATACACTCCAATAGACTCCAAACAGTTGACGTATAATCCAGAAATAAAATATAGGTTCTTGGCCAGCGATTTGTGGAAACACGACTTCGAACTAATTGATTGATTGACAGAACACCGAATTGCTACATTGAAACAGCGTTCAATGAATAATAAAAAATTTACCACTAATTGTTAGTTTATTAATAGAATTTAACGATTCGATGTGTGAAAGGTAATGTTATAAGAAAAAGAAAAGACTCACTTGGTAGACTTTCACAAAATATTAATTATCAATCTGACAATTGTTTCGACCGTTACTCGGCCATTTTCAAACAGTAGGTACAGGGCTCAGTAGAGCTAACATAGGATGAACGTATTTATAAATAGGACACACTAAATAACAGGCAAATAAAAATAATATTATGAGTAGACCCTACGACCTCAGAGGGTGGTTGTAATAGTGGGGTATTACCTGTTTGGTTATTGACCAGATTCTTATTTTGTTTAAGTACTTTTTTAATTTACCAATTTTCCAGTAAACTAAGTTATCTACTCTTATTCTGAATATGTAAAATTTTTAATATTATGTATTGATTTTGTTGTTGACACTGTATAAATGTTCTTTAACGCTTTTTTCCACCACTCTATCTGACTGTCCCAAATAGAAAGCGTCACAATCTTTACAGTTAATTCTATACACTTCGTTGATTTTTAGAGGGTTTCGATTCTTTGTTTTATTGTTACGGAGAAAATGTCGTCGCTGTAATGCCTAGTCTTTTTAGTCTATTTTTAATTTTTGAGGAGGTTTTATCAGCATAATTAAAAGGGTAAAATAAAGGATTGCCAAAGGATTGATTTTTAGAATTAAAGAATAAAGTAGAATGATAATTCGGGTTTGTAGGCCGATGTGAACGGTTTTGTCGGCAACTGCGGCTGACATCTTCAGTGGGTGCTGTGTTGACTACGTGTGCGAAAATTATACCTCGAAGTCTCGGCAGCGACTGACAGTCAGTCTTCACCCACGTAGTCAAAACAGCACCCACTGAAGATGTCAGCCGCAGTTGCCGACGAAACGTCTGGACGAAACCGTTCATTTCGAGCACGGTCTACAAGCCCGAATCATTATTCTACTATGAATTCCGACCGTGAAAGTTTATGTTTTTGTAGAGAGCAAATATTTCGTTTGTTTTTGTTTTAGAATGTTATCTACAATCTTCAAGCTTATTAAATGGTTTTTTGGCTTACCTTGATTATAGCTTGCACATTGCTTTAAACTAATCTATGAAAAATTTCAAGCAGCCTTGCGATGTATAAATGTAAAATTATATCTGTAACAATTATTATTATTATTACTGTCCATTTATAAAAAGAAAGAACAGATATTACAAAAAAGTCTTTTCATGGCGGCTGACGCCCCCTGGAAGCGTGCAACCCTACGCCCATGTGTATACGGCAGAGCGTACTTATTGATTGTGTGTTTTGGAAATTTCCAGAAAAGAATAACAACTTCAGAGTTGAACTGTCCCAATGTGCTTAACTGGTGAGTTAGCTCAATCGCAGTAATGTCTCTCAAGGTTTGGTTACTAAACATTTTTGGTAGAATTTTATGTTTTTAGTGTTTTACCAGATTTTATATTTTTAAAATTTGCGAATGAGATCTAACAAGATCTAAATTGCAATCCACAAATTATTAATTTGGTTTGCGTGTATTTAAATAAATGTTTTTGTGGATTAGTGGCTTAATTTAATTTAATTTAATTTTTCTATGTTGTAATAATATTTATTGTTACTCAATTTATGTAAGGATTATTTTACAACGAGTACCTAATGGAGAAATTAAATGATGAAAATGTATTTTTTTCTTGTAGTTTGGGTTATTTAAATAAGAACACAGAAGTGTGGATATTGTTAAAACGTTTACTGTATGACTTAGACGGATAACTTCATTACACGCTTTTCGCCTTTCTAAATTGCGAACAAAGGCTCGCGTTTCCTTGTCGGAAAGAGTTCACTAAGGTAAATCGCGATGATGTTTTTGATTAAGGCAGCGGTCCGTTTAATGGAAATCGCTACCTACCCTCTCTCCTTCGTCTTCCAACACTTCTGCTTCTTGTTCTTCTCCGTGTTGCTCGAGATTAATGTGGTAGGTGTCAAGATGTTGTGAATCAGTTGCCGCCACGTCACGATAACAAAAAACCCAGTCGCCCCGGACTGCCGCGCCAACTAGGATGTTGATGGCATGATTAAAATATACTTTGCCTTTCCGTGTGATAAAGAAACGATAATTCGATAGAAGGGCAGTCTGAAGGAATAGGAACGAGGTGAGAAAAGATACCATGACAGATTGCGTCATTATAATTTCGTAGGCCAGTATATAAAATTTAAACAGAATTAAAATAGTATTCTTCTTTTATACAAATACACGGAGCTTTATTTATACAAAAGTATTTGATAATAACTTCAGACATTTTATATTTAAATCCAAATGAACTTTTCTACAGTGAATATTAAGTATTACTTTGTGAACTTTTGTTAATCATTATTAGTATACAATAATTCTCTACGTATTTATAATTCTAGCGTATAAGAAGGTTTGTAAGGTAATCTTGTGGAGATATCTCCTCTCGTGATACAACGTTATGGAGTTACCCGACTATTAAAGAATCTAATCAATGGATACTTTCGATTTCCAAGTTGCTGTTGTTTAATCAACTTGTGATTGAAAATCACCAACGTGTTAATGTGTTGAGTGTGTTTAAATGTCAATATTTGATCACCAGATTGTAGGGTTAAGAACATAACGTGGCAGTGGCTGTGGCTAAATGCCCGCTGGTTGAATCTCACCTCTAATTTAAAGTTCTATACACTATGAATAACGCTACCTAACCGTCCAATTTTGGACGGATTCGATTAGTCTAATAATGATTTTTGTATCGTGTATTACAACTTCTGTTAGTTGGGCATTAATTTTTGAAAGTAATTCGTTGGATGGGTATTCAACTAATATTTTATTATTTGGCTGTCTGCTTTTCTAATTGTTATTATTATTGTGGTCTTATATATATATATATTGTTCTTATATATATATATATATATATATATATGTATATATACAACTAACATTAATACATTAATGTGAATTTACTTTTGCATTAATTTGTATCCACTACAGATTATCTCATATTAATGATGAAAATTTTGTTACTGCTGTAACGCCCTCGCTGGGAATCAAACCCGGGACCTTCAGCTTTATAAGCCAATAAGCTACAGAAGGTGACAGCAGAACTAACGACGAGCGCCCAAAGTCACAGAATCATCGAAATGAATGCATATTATTATTAATCATTGACAATGAAATATTTGGAGAATTTTTTAGTGGAGGTCAATTTGAATACATTGGTTTGTAAATAAAATCACAAAACGATACTTTCACAAAATTTATTTGACAACAATTGTTTCGCTAACACTGTAGTACTCAACCTGAAGAAGCTACTGTGTTAGCGAAACAATTGTTATTGTCAAATAAATTTTGTGAAAGTATCATTTAGTGATTTTATTTACAAATCAATGTATTCAAATTGACCTCCACTAAAAAATTCTCCAGATATTTCATTGTCAATGATTAATAATAATAAAATAATAAAACGATGTGATTTTATTTTCGATGATGAGTAACTTTGACCAAGTAAAAGCCGATTCAATTTCATCTTTAGATTGATTTGAATTAATTATAGTAAGACATTGCCAATTGAAGGTTCGAAAATAACAGTTATAAAGCATTTGATTGTGTACAGCAATCGTATTTTCTGGTTTAATTCATTATTTATTTATTTGATGAGACTAATCAACCTGAAAAGCGCATAGTATAGTAGTATAGTAGTATAGTAAGATAGTTTCAGGAATGCGCTGTTATAAACCCAGCGGTAGCGTCTAGTCCATCATTGTGATTGAGCAATTCCCGACAAAATAAGTTTTAAGACAAAGTAAAGTTCTGAGCCATTTTATGGTCAAGCCGTAAAACGCTTTACAGGAGCGTGGCCTGTACGCTTGTATGGTACGTAACCATTGTAGAAGTTGTTCATAAAGATTTCATATGCACGTCGCGGAAACCTTCACATTCGCAAAGTGGCCCCCGCACTCGGATGAACCTGCGCTTTAAATACGCTTCCTTCGGAAGATTTTCAATCAGACAAGTTTTATGACGGCCCCGTTATTTTATGAACCATTGGAAACTTTCCACTTGATCTTGTTCCGCAGATAAATTTGATTAAGGAAATCTGTCCAAAGGAAATGATCACAGGCGAGGGACTAAAACTGAAAACCGAGTTAATCCGTTGAAATCGAACAAAGAATGGAATATATTTTCGCAGTTATTTATTGCTGATAGGTACTGCAAAAACAACATCATATACGGGGCATGTTTTTTAAGTAAGTACCGTTTTGAAATTAATAAAAAACGTGCAAAGATATCTTAATAATTTTATTTTTATATGAAACCTTGAACCTTAATATACTTTTCTACATAATTTCTATCAATATTGAGGCATTTGTCATAACGTTTGACCAGTGACCAGTTTTTGAATACCCTTCTCATAGAACTCTGCCGCCTGACTTGTTAACTGTTAACCACTGCATCACAACTGTTTTGACTTCGAGATCGTCTTGAATACGTTGACCGCCCAGATGTTTCGTCAAGTACAGGAACAAATGGTAGTTACTGGGCGCCAGATCAGGACTGTACGGAGGATGATCTAGAGTTTCCCGATGAAAATGTGTGATGAGATTTTTGGTCCGATTAGCCACATCCGGACCAACATTGTCATGCACGTTTGTGCTCTCGCCCACTTCCTTACCATTCCATCACTCATAATGTTTTGTCCGTAAACTGTATAGATCTCACCATCAATATCAATCGGTCAATAAGGAATCGTATAACAGTGCGGACTTCGGACTTCATAGTCGGCGGGACTCACGATTATCGGAGGCTTCTTCAGCACTCAGTAAACAACGTAAACAAGGGCGAATCAGACTGTAATGGCGTCAGCGCATAGGTTAGGTTAGGTTAGATTAGGCAGAATATCAAAATGGTACTTACTTAAAAAACATGACTCATATTCGTGCGCGTGGAATTTAACAGAAAAGTTATTTTAAAAATTTTAGACGAAGTCGTTGAGACACAACCGTTAGCATTAGCCCGCTCGCACGTTCTGAGCCCGCGCGACAGGCAGCCTTTGATATATTAAGTGGCGGAAGGCGCTTTTACAATTTTTGTCTATATGTCTGTCTGTTTGTTCCGACTAATCTCTGTGACCGCTGGACCGATTTTGACGGGACTTTCACTGGTAGATAGCTAATGTAATAAGGAGTAACTTAGGCTACTTTTAGTTTAGAACTACAAACGCTGGTGGATACTTTTGGGATACAAACGTCGATTTAGTTGGACAAGTAGATACCTTCGTAAGGCCCTTGTCTAACATATGAAATACTTCAGTTAGCAGCAAATAGGCGGTGATATTTTTATATAAGCATTTTTAGTTTTTATTCTTTTTGACTTACTTTAGTAATTCGATCAGACGTCCTAAACTTTAAAAATTGTATCGTATGTTTGAAAAGTTTAGAATGCTATTTTAAATTAATTCATGGAATAATTGATTCTGTTCATGGCGCATGTATAATGTCTTCACTGAAACTGAGTGAAACATACGCTTGACTTTTCCATTGAACATGTCAATAGTGGGGGTAAAAGCTCGTTTATCCCTTGTGCTTTCTATCGCATATAAGACAATGGTTTGGGAAAAGAACTAGCAAACAATTATGCCTGCGACAAAAAAAATCCATTAATCACTTGGGCATTAGTTCCTTTCGATTGGATCGTCTGACCTGGACAAACCTGGACTGGCAAGCCCGGAAGCCGCCCCAACTCCTCGTTTTTCTTCCTGTCTGCCTTGTCAAACATTTCGTTACACTTTCGGAATTCGTAATCAAAAGGCAGCAAATATCCGAACGTGTTCAAGGAAAACTTGGGTCCCTCTTCACGTCCTCGATTCCCGCCCAACCCCATACATCCTTCCGACCACTCGGTACCTTTCAAATACACTACTCCTTCTCTCCTGTTTGCGTCGACCAGCTCGAGAAATCAATTTACGGCCATTTGATCCAGTGTCCGCGCAATCAGATCTGTCCCTGTTTGCGCTACGAAAGCAAAAGATTTTACAGATAAAAGACCTCCTTGAAGGAATCGGATCACGAGAAATTGATGCCTTTAACAACGACCAAAGTAGCTTTAAGCGAACAACTGAAAAACATGCCAATATCAAAGAATATTCATTGACATGGTGAAGTTTTTAACTAATGTAACTCCATATTTTAATATATGACACAATGTTAAAGTTACAGACAAACAATAATTATTTTGGAACACTGTACCTTCTTCAAGTTACGAAATAATTGTTGTAGTTAAAACATATTCTGTAAATTTAACGTTGTGTTTATATGTGTTTAGAGCAGAGACGTGACTGTAGTATGGACCGAGCGTAAGCAATATTCTCTGTACCAGAAAATGATGTACTTTGGGTATGCAACCAACAATGCATATTCGGGGACACATTTAAGTTTCCCATGCGCTAAACGGAAATTTACGGACTTTAAAGATTGAAAATCATTTAGAATACCATTTAGCATACAAACCAAATATATTGAAAACATAATTAACCTTATTTAAAAACAGAATAAAACTGTTGTTTACAATATTATATAAGTTGATAAAAAAGATGTAATGACTGTGATTAAAATAATGTATATTAACTGTACTACTACTACTATTTACATGTATTTTACAAAGTTTGATTTTATGGTTTAAATGATAGTTGGTAATATTGAATTTGACAAAGTATGTTTCGTAAGTTTTTGTTAGTAAAAAAATCTAAGGTATGTAAAGTCGTTCATTATGTGTACTCTGTTGGGAAAGTTAACAAAATAGTATGAAAATCATGAGAAGAAAAGAAGTATGAGAAGATGTAAGTTAGAGAAAGATATGCGACAGGTGTCAATTGACATGGGTAGGTATAATAATCAGGCAACAGTAGACATATGAATTTAAAACGTTTTAAGCGATAAGATTGAACAAAAATTAAGTATAGATATATGTTATATGTGAGAACCTAAACCATATGTTTATGAATTATGTATTTAAGTAAATCAGAACTATGACTAATAATACACAAAATATAATAAGCAACAAAAATAAACTTAAACCTTTAGTAGAAATTTTTAAATATATCTAACATACAAAAATATAAATATTAATTAATAAAAATATCTACATTCAACTTGCGTGCTGCCTAGAGTTAAATAAAAATTTCAAAATACATTAAAACCTAAGCGATAATAATAACGGTTAAAAACTAAATTAATAGGTAATTGAACGCATTAGTGATTTTTAACAAAATCAGAATTGTGTAGGAAAATAGAGAAATTTGTGTTTTTGTAAAACGTTTCAAAATAAATATTTTATGAAGAAAGGCTCCTTTATGTTTCATCCATCCTCGTAGGTACTATACAAAGAAAAACACTCTCTATAGAGTAACATCCAAAATTACTATTCTTATTAGTGTAAGACTGTATTTTTTAGAATCTTAAGGAGCGGTACTTCTTTCTCTTCTAAATTAACTTTCCATTTAAAATTAGCATAACTACTGCTTTATGGTTTGAAAACTGCCATAATTTTTACACCACTGTCCGCTTCTTTTTACTACAGTTCCCCAATTATAACATTCCTTATTTATTCATTGTGCTAAAAGCCCCCTGTATTCTTTCGGGTAATTTCTTTTTTATTCAAACAAAATAAACATCCCTTTCAACGTTGAATTTCTGCACGACGAGGTTTTCTTTAAAATCCTGTTTAATGAGAACAGCGTCGAGTTATTTTGTTTATTCATTTCTTAAAGTAGTAACAAAGGGTTCTTTTCCAATTTCGTTTTAAGAACCACTCCTTTTATTCGAGAGGGGGAGAAAACGTTAAACTTAAAAATGTATAGCAAATGCTTCAGCCGGAAACGATTTATTTCGTTATAAATTAGCTGGAAGTTCATAAAAAAGGGAAATAAAATGTATACCTTTAAATTATATACACAAGTTGCTCACTCATTTTATTTTATTGCTAAAACAAAATCAAACTTTTACAATTGCGAGTAGGAATTTGTTTTGATGATCACAGAGATAACTAAGAGCCCTGTCCCAGTAAAATTTGTCCAGCATCTTTTCTACATCCAGAATTTGTACCTATATTTATGTTAATTACAATAAAAAATTGATTTTGGGTCTCTTTATACGATAAGAAAAACTGTGATCAGTGAATAGCTCAAACTCCAACGTAAACTTCAGCCCCAAATTACAGTTTTGGAAATATTTTTTTATTTATGAGAAATTAAGAACAATCAAGAAGGTATCTAATATTTATAAATAACTTTAGTGGTCAAGGTAAAGGTTACATTTGATATCAATTAATTGTCCCTTTCATAACAAATAACTGCAATAAATTTAAACGACCTTTCGACTTCTTTCCTCACAGTTCATCTTTTTCTTTGTTCTTGAATACTGTTGATTTTCATATATGTGTCAATTTGCATATCTTTTAAAGTCTTCAGAAATGCAACGATATTTGGGTGAGGGGTTCCGCAGTATGCGTATGTTGTGCATCCTAAGATGCTGTATTAGAGACCCAAATGGTAGGAGGAAAAGTAACGTTTTCGTCAAAAAATTGTATTACTCGTGGGTCGTTCGGTAGTTCTTCCGGCGATAAAAAAGTTTAGGGAATGTTTTTAAGTCGTGCTCTATATGCCTGTAAATGTACTTTTTCGGAGTAATAAACTAATTAAGCGAAGGTATTGTTATTTTGCTTGGACGGGAGTTAATGCAGGGGATTAAGTACCATATGTTGCGAGAAAGGTACTTCAATTATTTGGACGGGAATTGATGTGCGCCCCTCATAAATACCCACTGAAAAATTAAGAGCAAATTATGTACAAGGGTGTTTCGGATTACAGAAGTTTCCACTATTTCCATTGTTGGGGCCAAAACTATGCATTGCAGTTTAAAAAGTGGACTTGACCTTCAAATTTTGAGGTGAACGTCACATTAAAGTTCACCAGCTGATTTTCCTTTCAAAGGTATACAACCTTCATCTAAAATTTTTTCCAATGTAATTAAATCCAATCAAGATATTCATTGCCTCAAGCTAAACGACTCATCCAATACATAAAAGGGTCTCCTACTTTGAACGATAGTAGATAAAAAACAATTTTAAGTAATTTTTGTCTGGAGCTCTACAGTTAGTCTAGTTACCCTCTTTTTTGTATTTAATTAACGAAACAAATTCATTAGTTTTCAATTTTTATAAATCATTGATTAACTTCAGTTGGAAATTTTGACTATTTTCGCGCGTTAATTTTTTCCCAATTAACGAGAAATTTTTTCTCGTTTATCCATTAGAAAGGAAGTGTAGATTTCGCAATTGCATTACCGTCCCGAGCGGCCATATTTCAGCCCTTATCTGAAACCCATTTGAATACCGACATCGGCGATGCGCAGTCAACGTCGGTCGTCGGGACGCGATGCGTCGGCCGCGTAGTCGGTTAAAAATAAATAACTAATGCGATTAGTAGTAGAATAATTGTAAAGTTCCAACGGATACGGTGTCGCGCTGCTACTAGCGCGAACAAGCCCAGTCTTGAGCGCCTCGAAATTTATCGTCGAACTTTTCAAATTACATGTTCCCGTGGAACGAATGTACAACTCCAGCTCTCGTACTAGCCGTTGCACTGGTCGTAGCACAAGTATATATTTTCGAGGATTTGAATAAATTAATTTTTAATTAAACTGCAAGGAAGTTAGATTGTGTGGAGACTGATGGTGACGCGACTCTATTCTCACTCTACAACAACCGCAATCATCTAAATGAAATAGTAAAGGCATAGGTATCAGAGTTGGCTACTTTGTACCTACCTGTATACGATACAGGGCCGTAGCCACGGGGGGCTCCGGGGGACTGGGCCCCCCTAGAAGGATCTCAGCCCCCCTCAGCCAACAGCCGTCATTTATGGGAAATTTGAGAAATTTCGAAATTTTCACATGGAATTTATATTAAAAAAAGCAGGTCGATCCGTCGCCGCATCCCCCCTCCCATTTGTCTATGCGAAGCGATTTGTTTACACCGGTTTTGTTGCATATTACGCGTTTTCGGAGGTCTCCAATTCACTGTAATAACACTAGCTACTTCGCCAATATCCCAATCTTCATTATCTTTCGGCTCGAACGGGACGGAATAGGAGCGATCGTCACTACGACGAGACCGATTATTAGCTGAGACAACAGACGTGATTATTACTTCGACAAGGAAGGAGTCATGCATTAATAAGACAATCACAAAAAGGTAGGATTATTAATATATTTACATTTATCTGTAGATACAACCAGTCATTTTTGAAAACTATTTCAGCATTTTACAAGCCTTGGAAGAGATTGCGGCGAATAAAAAGATAAATGGGGAATATGTGGCCGAAGGGACTGGTATTCTTATCACCATCCGAAAAATTGAATTTCAATTTTACCTATACCTCATGAAGTACGTTTTGGAAATAATTGAACCAGCAGACAAAATTTTGCAGTCCAGAGAGTTGAGTTTAATAGATTCCATCAGGGTCGTCAACGCAGTCATTCATTTTGGAAGGAATGAGGAATGATACATCTTTCGATGACATCTTTCATAAAGTCACAACACTTCTTAATATGGTCAAAGATCTGAAACTTTGACGATTCTTCGCAGATTTTGAAAGCTTTACACATGAAAACTTTGGAGTTGATGCTTGTAGAACTGCACTTGAGATTTTCTCATAACAAAGATCTTTGCACGGCCATTACAAATGTTGAGAAACTGAACATCGATGAAATAGGAATTCTGAAGAAACTAGAAATCCAGGTACCATCATCATGCGAAATAAATATTGTGAAGAATTATTACTCAAAGTACAATCCTGACGACATGTTCGCTGAAATTTATAACCAACGAACTGCATTTGAGGATACCTAAAAGTTTTTAGAGACTTGCCGTACCTTCAGATGTAGTACTGCTGTTTGCGAGTCAGCATTTTCGGTACTTACACAGATCAACCATCAACAGACCCCATAGAATGTCTCTGAAGCACCAAAGACAATCTAATTTAATTCATTTGGCGTTTGAAAAAGTTTATACGAAGAATTTTGATTTTCTTGAGTTAATGCGAAGATTTAGTAACTGTAAATTTAAAATTACAAATGTTTTGAGACTTTTCAATTATTTTAATTGCGCCCACCCAAAAAGTCCCTCAGCCCCCCCTGTTATCATGGGCTGACCACGGCCTGATAGAGTACTTACAAATACGGCGAATATTTCACAGAGCAATAAATATTCTGAGTGAGACAGACCAAAGACATCATTATCATCATAGTTTCATTGAGTTAGGTAACTGCTGGAGTAGTGGTATTGCACAAATAACCGTTCACTTTTCTTCTGTCTTCATTTCGCCCGTCTCATCTTTCTCTCCCCAACCACACCACCCACCCATTCCCACGTTTCTTGAAAGGAGGCTGAAGAAGGCCTTCCGTCCTGTCCTCCGGATTTGCACTAGAGTATGGATCGGAGAGACAGCATTACTACCTAGCCAGTGGGAATAAAACACCCAAAACTTTTTTTAGCTTGCGTATCTTGTATATTTTGTTTATTTGTTTTTCTTGTAATATATATATATATATATATAATGTTTTCGTAGTAGTAGAGAGTAATTTTAGAAAGTGTTCTAAAATTGTGGGTTGATATTCCATAGTGTATTAGGTAAGTCAGAGGGAATTCGAAATGAAACACACGTAATAAAGGTGAATTATTTATCATTAGATTACCTGTTCAAAACACTTTAATTTCTGTGACGCACGGGGTTATTTCGAATCGGGGGTATTATCGGCGTTTTGTGTCTCTTCTTCGAACTAATTTCGGTCTCAATTCCATAACTGGGTGGATGTTCGTCGGAAAGCGTGCCGCCCCATTCCGTCCTCATTTCAATCCCGTCCCCCTACCACCCCTTCCACACAAGCCCCTTTCGGTCGTTCCGTTTTGTCATCACCTGCTGACATCCTCTAATTACGTATTTTGTGTTGCATTACAGTTACTTTGTTCCCCCGTTTTACATTTTCTGCCTCCGGGACGTTATAAATATGTAGGCTCTCTCTCCAGCCCGTCGAATTAATATCTCCCCCAGGACCGGGACGTATAAAGGCCCATTTCGACCGAAACTAATTCAATTTCTCCAGGAAAAGTCTATGCAATTTATTGAAATCGGTCATTCATCGCGTAATGGACGATCAAGGCGCTTTATGACCTATAAAATGCAAAATAGGCTCGGTCGAGGGTATTATATTATCAAAAGAAACCCGACGACGACACTCTCGAAGAGGAAGCTATTCAAAATAAAAAGAATCTCAGAGACTCAGCAGTCAAACGATAAACGAAAAAAAAAGTTGAATAAGCATCTACGTCTACAGAATGCCATAAACTAGATGATCCGTCAACTTTAATATAATTGAGAACGCATACCACACATGTTTGTATAGCACGGTGGGGGTTAAACAAAAGGAGATATTATTATGTCATAAAGATGGCAGCGTTTAATATCTGCTAAAAATAGTAACTTACTGTTCTATACGTGATGCTCCTAAAATGAATATTTTAATCTCGTTTTATCACCAATACATTAAATCGGAGTAAATATTTTGTGTTAACGTTTACGGTTATCATTTTGTTGTCGCCGTAGTTTGACGAACTTATTGCAATGTTTTGCTCACGAAAATTGTTCTAATAAATGACTCCACTCGATCGTTTATATATGATATTTATTAAAAACTTAATTTACAAACAAACACTCTAACTAAAACTTAACAATGAAAAAGGGTGGACTGTATATATTGCGTGGACTGTATACGAAGAAAAAATCGACTGGTCCAACCAAGGATCAAATTGCAACTGCCTGTTTTTTACCTTAAATATTAGTACGAATTGTCGCATTTGTTACATTTGCTCGCAGGTGGCCCCATGGCCTTTTGATGTGTGCCGACCCTTTGTCAGCAAGTAATCACGGCGGCAACAATCACTGCGAGATGGTTGCCGTTTTCGGTAAATTACAAAGACTATTTCCAGCATCTCCCGGTTATCAGTCACCACTATAATATTAAATAAACAAATTTGAACAAAAGAGTATTAAGCTGCAATTATTAATTATAAGTAACCACGTCTGTGTGGAACAAACGCCAGCATCGAGTAGAAAACCAAAAAATTTTTTGGGTTTCATTCCCACCAGCTACTCGTCCAACCTACACTGTAGTGCAAAGCGGGAGAGTAGGGCGTAAAGCCCTCTTCAACCTCCTTTCAGTAATCATGAGAATGGGTGGGTGGTGTGGTTAGGGAGAGAAAGATGAGACGGACGATATGAAGGCAGATTATAGGTGATACATGGGACGGTCTTCGATGGTTTTAAGTTGAATGTATTGTTCAATAAAAGTTGTCGAAAAATATTAAATGTTTATTACTAATTAGTTGAATCCGTCCAAGTTTGGAGTATACTATTGATTCGCTACACATTCAATATGGATGATTTTTAGCGACGAACATGATTTGTCAAAGCTGGGCGTGAGCACCTTGTAAATGTAGTTACATCATCCATGAGGCATTATTATATAGTGCTTGTTTCGGGTCGACGTGCTTCTGTTCGTGTCTGCTTTTTACTTTTCTTTCGAAGGACCACCCTATCATAGAGAAACTCGTTTTTTTTATTAGCATTAGTATAAAATATAAAATAGAAGTAATTGTTCTTACATAATACAACGTAAATTTGTTACTCAAAATCGTTATGATGGTTTATGCTCTCACACGAGTCTCTGTTCAATGTGAGTTCGATTCTGGCGTTAACTACGCACACCACCCCTTCCTTTCATCCTGCCGCGCAGCGTTGTCAGACTTTGTAGGAATGATTTAGCCCCAACAGTGATGATGATTGTATTTAGTGGCGGGTTTCAGGTAATGGGTCTGCATAGGTGGTTAAATATAGTCGAATTGATAGCGCACAGGCGAGAATAAGACCTTAGAATATATGGGATAAATTCTAGGATTTGAAGCAATTCGTTTATATAAATAGCGGTGGTGCTAATGAATAGTACTGAGCGGCGTGGTCTAGTGCACCAGATCATTGCTTAGCATTCGGGAGGTCCCTCGTTCCAATTCGGGGCCGGCTGCTCTGGTCCAATTTTATGTGGTTTCCTTGGACCATTTAGGCAAATGCTGGGGTAATAATATTCCACAGATAATCTTTCACTTCTCTTCTGTCTTCATTTCGTCCGTCTCATCTTTCTCTCTCTAACCACACCACGCATCCATTCCCACGATTCCTGCAAGGAGTCTGAAGAGGACCTCACGCCCTACCAACTGGATTTGCACTACAGCGTAGATTGAAGGGACTGTCCGCCCACCAGCACGAGTAGCTGGTGGGAATAATACACAAACAAGTTTTTTTTAACGAAAGGTAGCGATAGTCCTGGCAGATAAGTACTTATAGAACTAAAATTTTACTCTAAGTCAAAAGAACTCTAAAAATATAGAAGTAGGTTTTAATGAGTATTTTTAATTAATAGCATTTTGGGTAGGTGTATTTTATTGATTTTTGAATCATTTATTTGGTCAAAATTCCAACCCTGATTTATTTTTATAGGAATCATCCAATTGAACTGTGTTAAATAATTTGCTCTGGTTCATAGATAGATACCTACTGAACTGGGAGGTTTGTCGTATATGTGTAGAGCAAATCACTTCGTAATTATCAGTTAATGATTAATTCATATCTATCGCGATTGGTGAGTGTTTATCAATAAACAGCTGCCTAGGTAGCGAAAATATTGCGGTGGAAATGGTTAGTGCGACATGAATTTATTGCATAAAATTAGGGCCGAACGTGAAATAATTAGTAATGTAATGCCTCAAATTAATAATATGCTGCACTGCCAATTAAGGTCTCTGATAATTTTGCTCAGTCACTTATGAAATAGTAATACTGCAATCAGTACATAATTTACATCAAAATATTAATAATTTACTTTTCTTTTGTCTTCATTGCGTCAACGACACTTAAAAGGAGGCTAAATGGCACCTTACGCCCTGTCCTCCGGCTTTATACTCGAGTGTAGGTTGGAGGAACTGCCAGCCTACCAGTCTGCATTAGTTTCTTTTCCTAATTTTAACATCAGTTATATAAAACGTTGATGTGGCAGTACGTCGCCATCTAGCTTCTTTTGCTACTATTACGGTAATATCAGCAAAAGAAGGTAGATGGCGACGTACTATCACATCAACATTTTATTTAAATCCGCTTTACAGCGAGCTCCAGCGATTTGGTCAGTAATTTGTCGAATGGCGTGCTGATGAGATCTAATAAGATCGAAATCGCGATACACGTCTGGTAGCTTCGATAAATTACTTGATCAACAACTTATTTTTGTTCTTATTAATTAGTTATATGTTAACATACTTGTTATACAGTTCTAATTGAACCCGTTCAATTTTGGACGGATGGATAGGTACCGCTGCCGATAATGCAGATCACTTACACACAGTCACAGCTATCAGCATATTCTAACTACCGAATCAGAATATTGACATTTCGAAACGCCAAAAGATTGGTGTTTTTAAATTAAAAATCATAATTAAACAACATCTTGGATATCGAAAGTAAGTCATTTAGTTAGTTTCTTTCTTTTATTAGACACTTTAGTTGTCAAATTATTCCAGAATGTTTTATCATCAGCTATCTCAGTTACTTTATAAATTACCTTACGCCAGCTCCGTAGATGCCTAGCATATTATTATAAAGTGACTTAATATCGTATTAATGCCGGTGTGTCGCCATCTACCGATATTTACTGCTAACTGTGGCATTTTATATATTTGACAAATTGATTAAGGCTTTCGCGGCCAGTTGATGAACTGATGTTGTCCTTCTTCGGGTGTACACCCGAAGAAGGACAACATCAGTTTCATATATTTGACAAGGCCTTACTGAGATATCTACTTGATATACTGAATTTAGGACGTAGTTTATACTATGTAAACCAAATTAATAAAGAACATTTAGTCTTTGGTTAAAAACCTATCGAAATCACTAGATGTGGATTGCGATTTCAATCTTATTAACACTCATCAGCATCATGCTAAACTAAACTAAGTGTTCCTTATAGAGTGATTAAACCCGTTAAAATGTCGACGGTAACGATATGGGTGGTGCACCGCATTTTACACAAGCTAAACATGAAAACTTCCTTCACCATAACGTAATCTAAGCTCATTGTACATAGAACTCCACACGTGGAATGTTATTATGGTATAGTGTTTGTGCTTAGGTTGTTAAAACACGAACAAGTTTTGTTTCATATCATAATTTTAATATTATTGATATATATATTGCTTTATTATCGTTAAGGATTTAATAACTATTAAAATTGATTAATATGTATTGAAAACAATTTGTGTAAATTAAATATTCCTGTAAGAGGTATGACGTGACGTTAAACATTTTCATCGGCGAAATCGGTAATATAATCTCGTGACTCAAATACGTACAACCTCGGAAACTTTTATAAACTTTCATTTGCATATCTGAAATGCAATCCAACTGTTTTCCACATTCGTATTCGGATTCAGAACCGGGAATATCTGATACACTACTTTTCGCCAATTTACATATTTATACAACTTTTCGCCCCCTTTGCGTTTGTAAACACTAATTCTATTCAGGTTATAACTACAGAGTACTCAATAAAAAATGCCATGTAATATAAATGTATAATCACGATGTTGCCTATAAGTTATTTTAGATTTTTCAACATTCAACTTATTTGTAAGTGCATTTCAAATATCACACCACAAAATGTAGTTTTATACCAAAAAGCAATTTTAGACAATAACTGCTAACTAGGGCGTGGTTACGGTTCTGAAAATGAGTAGAAAGTATTCAGGTAATGTATGTAATTAAGAAGAAATACGAAATAGTATTCATATTTAACCCTCACAATTTTGTGAAATTCGGAATGCGAAATTTTACGGTGGGTCAAATTTAGAAGGGTTTAAAACTGAGGGTTTCGAAGTTCTTAGGGAGGGTGTTGCATTTCAGGGGCAGGGACGAAAGCTTGACGTGACAGAGTTGTGAGCTGAACTGCTGGAAAATATCAGACGTTGCAATGTAACAAAGACTTCGGAGGAAGAAAATGAATCCTTGATGTTGACAATTTGTGTAATTCCCAATTCTAATCTTAAATAAACATATAATTAACCTACATATGTTTAATGTATCTAATTGTCCTTCGCCGTTTCTTTAAATATTATTTAATAGATATATAATAATTCTTTTGTAATACGTAAAAGCGACATGTTTAATTGTTTAGTTCTTTCCCCAGTGAAATAGATCCAACGGAAGTCAAACAAACTTATAATGGAAACTGCATTAGTACCCCATATCAATTCGAATGTCAATTCGATCGTAATGCATTCCCTTGTTGTTTTGTGTTCGAATAGCATGTGCATTATCGACTATATAAAAGATCTGCAGGCCTCAATCAAAATTGTCGAATAGGATTTGTGGTTTGAACGAAACAGTAACCTATTGTGTCGCTAACAGATGCCCAACAGCTACGATTGTGGCAAAATCTATCGTGCTTTGTATTGTGCTTGTAAACATTTCCTATTCACATAGCAAGCCGCATACAAATATTTTACAGATTAATCATACCAGCATTACAACATATTATGTTTATTCAAATCATAGATTTTAGACGGGGTTGATTACCGATGAGAAAATTTACCCCCCCCCCCCCGTACTAAAGTTTTTCATTTTGTTTACGAGAATTTTGTAATAACTACGAATCGCGAATCATTCTGCTAATTTGGATTTATAATTATACAATTTTGCATCAACAATAAAACAAAATCTCTTGATTACTGCTTCCCCTGAAATTTTAGTATGTTGTGTAGTTCATGATGTTGAACAAGCACATATAAATATTTTGGGTGTGAAAACCATCCCTTTATCTAGTTTTTGAGGTTAAAAAAACAAAAAAAGAAACGAAATCTAACCTAACCTAATCGACTAGACTAGGCTAAGTTGTTATTTTGTTCCACTTACCTCCAAAAATAGATGATGGAATGATTTCCGCGCTCAAAACTCTCATAGTTTACATGTGGTCATAAGAAACAAGCTTTATCATGACATATCCTAAGCTAACCTAACCTAACCTAACCTAACCTAACCTAACTTATCCTAAGCAAACATGACCTAAATTACCTATATTAAATCTTGAACTGGTGGTGGTTCAGTATTTAGGGAATGCTCACAAAGGGATGGGGTCCCATAATGGGAGATTTTACTATTAGGGGAACACAATTCAGGGAGATTCAATGTGCGAAAATGTGATAGCGGGAAATCTATAAAAACGATTTTTTTATTATATTTGTTATATATTTATATGCAGTAAGATTATAAGAACCTGTGGCTTTAATGCTACGATAACAGATTTGAAATTGTCTCCTTTTAGCATTGACATTGGTAACTTTGAAATGCAATTGTTGAATTTGAAAAACAAGGAAATATGGAGCTCCAAATTTGAACGTTTTTGCGGTGGTTTGGAAATATTAGAGAAGAATAAATCTAAACTAAGTTCTCAACACAAGTGCTCTGCTTTAGAAGATCTGGAGAAAGAAGGCACATGACATAGTATTCCGGACGCTTACAATCGCATTAAGCAGTGTTTTTATCGACATCGAATTATTTTTTATCAATAAATGAAGTCCTTATTAAATATGAAATCAACTTTTATTCAGTGTATCTATAACTTAATGAATGTCTAAAATTGTGATAAAGGTTTACTACATTTACAAACATATTTGGTTCTCAATTTTGTTTTAATCGTTTTAATTTGCATATTTGACTCTTTGGCTAATAAGTTTGCCGACCACTGACCTAACCTAACGTGGTCTAACCTAATGTATTCAAAAATATGATTAAAATTAAATAACAATTGTTTACTTCCAGGAGTTCGATTGGATATAAATACGTAAATTTGACTTGATAGAAAGAAATTTGTAAAAATAGGAAAAAAGAAATTGAATGTTTTACTCCCATTATTCAAACACATTTCAAATAATTCTGCCATTCATTAGGTATTCAAGAAAGCCAATTATATCGAAGTTGGCACTGACCTATAACCATAATTCGTCAATGTATATGCATAAAGAGTCAATTTTCCCGTTGACCCACATCCATAGTTCACATTTAAGTTGCGAAGGCAAATTGAATAGCTCGCTGAATTTACTAGAGAAGGCAGGTCCGGGGTAATTCTATTAGAGCCCATTCACGGATCCAATGGAGCCTGCAACGACGACGATGTTACATGTGCCGTTTTCGTTCGTTACCGTTAAAAAGAAACAGAAATACCGATCTCAAAGGCAAGCACAACGTTCATCCTTCGAAGCGTTAGTTTCAGAAAAGGACCTATAAAGAGCAAATACTCTACGTATATGTACAATAGAAAAGAAATGCAAACGACGAACGCGTTTTGAAATTTTAAGGATAATTTAGGGGATCATAGTAACTGAATTTAATTTTTAACAATGTTTGATGCACAAAGAATGCTTGTAGAATGAGAAAAGAAACTGTTGTTAAAAGTGAATAGTTCAATTTGATTTTATTGAATGAAAATTTACTTCTATTTCGATAATTTAATGTAAAAATTATTAAAAAGATAGTTTGCCGAAAACTCTTGGTGAAACATTTTTCAAAATAAAAGAAAGAAAAACACTTGGAGTGGCATCATCAGGAGTATGATTAATTACTCCTGATGATGCCCTAACAAGGCGAAATGTGCATAGAGTTTTTGAATAAATATATGTGAAACCTCTTCAAGTGTTTTTCTTTCTTTTATTTTTTTAAAATTATTATTGTAAACTTTTTTGTCGAGATTGTCGGCTTACATATATAGACCAGAATAGTAGAGCATTAAAATATAGATTAAACGAACATTCAAAAATCAATAGTACCTTGCAGAATATTGAGTTTTCAATAATCATTGTTTAGACCTAAATAAGGTAAATCTATTACATAATAACAATAAAGGTAGAAAAAAGAACCGGAAATATTATTAAATGAGAAAAGCTGTATACAGCAACACTCAGAAAACCGGATAGCTCAAACCCCAACGCCAAAACAAGGCACAAAATGTCCAAAGTACTACTCGGTAACAAAGTTACCTCCTTCAGGGACTGAAGAGAACTAAAAACTGAGGGCAATATAAATATTATGTATACTAACTAATCATTTGGTCTAGTGAACAAGATTCAGTCTAACTGCTGCAATATTCAATGGACCTTACAAAAACAATAACAAAAGAATTAAATTACCAAAACTAACTGAAAAGTCAGGAATAGGACCCTTGAGAGTGTCTAGTCTGACCAACATATTTTTTATTGCAATCTTTACAATCAATTTCATATATCCCAGACTTTTCTCGAAAAGAAATGTTGTCCTTAGGGTTACCAAGAAATGCTTGAAGAGTATTAGAATTAGAACTGTATGCTATTTGATAACCAAGTTTATGAGTCCTCGGTTAAATCTAGACTTGTATGGCATAGTAATAAACTTGTTTTTGCTAAGGTCTTTTCGAAAAGTTGAGGATATGGACATTAAGTTCCTAAATTTAATCTTATTAACTAAATTATCAATAATGTTACCATTATAGTCATTGTCTTTAGCAATATTTTTAATAGTACAGAGTTCTTTGTGATACCTATCTTTATTTAAAGGAAAACTAAGTAACCTACGTACAAGAAAACTAAAACTAGCCATTTTGTGTTGACTACAATGATTAGAGTCATTGGTTATGTATCTAGAGGTATTAGTGGGTTTTCTATAGATATCAAACTCTAAAGAAATCCCATTTAATACTTAACTATCGATCAAATACTATTTAGGGGAATTACATTACTAAGTATTATAATAATTTCAAATAACAAGTAACTAAAATAATTGTTAAAAGAGGATCTTGTTGAACATATTGCACCCTACGATAAGTATAAAATCTCTACAGGTGGATTATTCATTGTTTTAATAAAGGAAAAGCGTACTTTAAACGAATATGAAACCAATACCTGTTAGTAGATAAAACTTCATGAAAATTTACATTTTTAATGATGTGAAAGGGCCAAGGACTTTTATTTTATATCCCGATCTCTGAAATGTTACGCTAACTTTTTAGAGCCTAATTTACCTTTGCCTTCGTCAGAAAATATTTGGGAAATTTAAACGACCTTTCTCTCTAGCATTGGAAGCAATCAATGCAGATGGAAAATTCGCACCCTTATAATTTTGTTACTTCTATATATTAGTTTCGACAGTTCAGCTCACATATAGTAAGCTAATTAAACCCTTCCAAGTTTAGACGGATGGGCACTGGCATCGATGGTAATTAGTACTTACAATTTAACAATGGTGGTCCTTCATAGCGCAGCGTATTGATTACATCGACGGGCCTTTAGCCACAGCCAATACCATATCGTGTCTATGATATACAAAAGTATCATGTTTTCCAGTGAATCGATTCGCACGATTTAATTTCATAAAAGGAATCAATTCTCACGATTTGTTCATTTGAACGACGATAGCTCAAGGACATTCCATTTTAGGAATTGTAAGAATCTGCACTGCGGTATGCAAGGGTGGTGGTCTCGCATTCTGAAGAAGCCACGGTGTTGGCGAAACACGTGTCAAGTTTATTTAATAAATTATGGAATTTATCAACTGTGTGTTTATTTCAATCTAGTCTGTTAGTTAAAAAGGTATTAGCAAATTTACAAAGTTTGTATGCCGGAGCATTAATGTAAGAAACAACAGGTCTCATAGGATTATCCTTTCCATGGATTATTCTGAAGTCCATAAAGCACGGAGAAATAGGATTCATAATTTTATACAACCACATGGAATTTACTGTATTGTCTTATATTGTAGTAGTCTTATATAATTTCAATTGAATTGTCTGTTGGATAATTATGAAACATCGTTTAAATTAAATGAAAATATATATAAAATGCTTTTAGATGTTTCAAATATGTTTATTAACACACTCTACATATGTTTCGACTTCCGAAGTCTTTCTCAAGAGTAATAGATATTTACTAAATTTAAACTGTAACTTAATGTTATTTATACAAGAGTCAAAAAGTATTTATGGTTGGTATTGCAAATAATAAGATGTACAGGTACAAGTATATTAGAGGTAGTTATACAAAGGTATAGTTATTTAGGGAAAAACCCTTGGCAAATAAAACTTTCAACTTTTCACAGTTTGATTCACAGATTATTACATTTCCCATTAAGCCAACAGAATTATAAGAAAGAACTTGACATTATAAAAATTATTGCTAGGAATAACGGATATAAAACTAAATTAATTGATGAATTGATTAGAAACAAAAAGAAAAAACTAATTTTGAGCAAATTTTATAAGTGTAAACAAGAAGACAAACAATTCAAATTAATTAATTATACTAGTAATAATAACAACAAAATTTGTACTGAATTAAAAAAATCAGGAATAAAAACAATTTTGATCAATAAAACTAATTTAAAAAGCATTTTAACAAACAACAAACAAAAAACCGATAAATTACAAAAAAGTGGTATATATAAGCTGAACTGTAAGGATTGTAATTCTTTTTACATTGGTCAAACAGGTCGTAATTTCAACATACGTTTAAAAGAACACGAAAAATATATAAAAAACAAAAAGGTATCTACAGGCATAAGCCTACATTGCCTAGAAAATGGCCATAAAATCGACAGAGATAACTTCAACATATTACATATAGAAAATAAAGGTCAACGTCTAAATATTTTAGAGCAGTTCGAAATTAAAAAAGCCTTTAGAAATAATTGTAACATAACAAATGATAAATCCGAGTTCAAAGACACACCGGTGATTGACCAATTTCTGAAGAATTACAACCCGACAAGGGTTTTTTCCTAAATAACTATACCTTTCTATAACTACCTCTAATATACTTGTACCTGTACATCTTATTACTTGCAATACCAACCATAAATACTTTTTGACTTTTGTATAAATAACATTAAGTTACAGTTTAAATTTAGTAAATATCTATTACTCTTGAGAAAGACTTCGGAAGTCGAAACATATGTAGAGTGTGTTAATAAACATATTTGAAACATCTAAAAGCATTTTGTTTATATATATTTTCATTTAATTTAAGTAGTCTTATATTATAGTATTGCCTTAATGTACTCTTGATAATAACTTCTTAGTCGAAAAGATTGTTGAGTTTTGGTTAATAAAATTGGTTGAAACATCTACACTGTTTTTCTATATTTACTTTTAATTAGTTATTGATAAAAATAAGGAAAAATAGTGTTTTGTGACCTACGATATCTTGGAAAGACAACTTCGAGTCGTTCAAACGTACGATTCATTCAATCATTGCCTACCTTTAATATAGAGCAACAAATGCCCTTTAAAATGACGTATAATTTTATAGTGGTGTAAGTGTCAAAAACTCGATAATTGTCTGTACCACCTAATCCACTTTCAGTTCATTTTATTCCAAGAAAATGCGAGAAATACTAGTTTCTAAGTAAATACGTATAGAGCAGACTTTGAGCTAATGTTATTCGTGAAAGTTTCAAAACTGCTCTCAACACTGGAGTTGTTACCTGTTGGTTTTACCGTACGTTGTAATGTCTAACTAGCAAACAAAAAAAAGCACGCGTCGCGTTCTGTCTCCAATTACGGGGCTCGTGCAAACTTGGTTTACTATGATATCATCGATTCGTGTTCGTACTATGTATGCTAAAAAATGAAAAAAGCACAAAATTTCCGTATCGCTCTACAAACCATCATAACAAACAAGAGACCAGAAGCGCCAGTACAAAAATTGTTGTTTGCAAGAGTCATACCGTGATGCACGCAAGTTCTCGTGCCACTCTGGTGACCCTTTTTTCCAACGGGAACACAATACACCCCGACCGTCCAACAGGAGCATGCTTGCTGTTCAAAATAAAGCATAATACGCAGTTTAAATTAAAAAAAAGGAAAACAAAGGGAAAACCAAATAGGAGAAACAAGTTCGTTGAGTTCCTTCCTAATTTGCAGTCTGCCTTTACGTGCACATATGTAATGTACCCTCCATTGACACGCTACGCAATTTTATTCCGGAGGATAAAATAAAATTTCCAAATTTATAAAACATACCGGTCAATATTTGTATCAGAGTTCGTTATAACAACCGATACTTTTAGAATTCCATTACACACTGTAATTCAAGAATAGGCATGAAGGTATATATTAATTAAATTGCTACCGAATTCACATCAATGTTGGAAAAAAAACAAAATGTCTCTATTATTGGTCGAACATATCGAACGTTCATTATGGAAATTAAATCCTGCTGTTGGCGCAATTCCAAATTCCGTAATTGAAAGGCTTATTACATGACTATTGAAGAAGTTCTAACATAATACTCTTGGATTTTTGATTGGAAGTGAGCATATTCCTTAAATGTTTGCTAGGAAGCTGTAGTGTTGAAATTTGCTGTTGTAAGAATTATTTTAGGAATTAGCATAGACAATCTTTTAGAAAAATCCAACAAATACATTTTACATGCGTTCAATGTTATCTATAGCTGCTACATTTCTCATACTGCGACTGAGGTGGTTTTTTAATTATTTGAAACAATATTGGTGGATTTGTTCGATGTATACTAATAGTCTATTCGTTTTAATTAACAACGCTCAAACAATTAACTTAGGCAAATGCAGGGGCAGTAATATTCCACAGATAATCTTTTACTTCTCTTCTGTCTTCATTTCGTCTGTCTCATATTTCTCTCTCTAACCACACCCCACCCATTCCCACGGTTCCTGAAAGGAGGATGAAGAGGGCCTTACGCCCTACCCTCCGGCTTTGCACTACAGTGTAAGTTGGGGGGACTGCCCGCCCACCAGCACGAGTAGCTGGTAGGAACGAAACACAAAAAAGTTAACGATAACTCCTTTACGACTACGAAAAATATTGTGTATGATTAAGAACAAAACTAAGAAATTGATGGCCTTGATCTTAAATTGCCTTTGTTTATTTAAAAAAAGTTACGTTTCATAAAAGAAAAATAAAACAACAGGTAAACGATTTTATGATTGCTTCTTTTAGCCTTGAAAACATATTAAACTATAATGAGTTTTAATCATAAAGAAAATTCCAGCTTTTAATGGTGGTAACAGCGGGAAGTTAACGATTACACTGTTTTACGACGTTTTCTTCATGTCTGTCTCTTCTGTGTTGCTTTATAAATATTAGGGTGAATTCATGAAAATAAAAAGAACCTTGCCAGTTTCATTATAATTTTAATTAAGTTTTTTTTAATTTATTTTTTACGTTACTGTGCAGTACACAAATTTTTGGCAACTATTATCAGAAGTATAATATAATATATAAATTGTAGTTTCAAAATTCGAAAATATCAAAATCCATAGCAAGGAAGTTACTGCAAAAATGTATTTTCACTACAATTTCCATTTCAAATTACCTCCAAAGGCTGCATGCAGGACCTTTTTGAAATATTTTGCTTTGATGGTTTACAAAGTATACTTAATGAATAAAAAACACTTTTTCGAATTTCACAGTTTGTTTATCACTTGACAATATTGTTTCGCTACACTGTAGCTTCTTCGGAAGTTATATCTGAAGAAAGTAGAATACTAATACGCTTTATAAATAATTTAATGAAAATAACACATACCTGAAGGTATGCTAGAGCGATAGAAAGAATTATTTTTCCCAAAATCATTCATCATTTCTGTTTTTGGGTCATTAGTCTTGTTTGTTTACCAAAAATTTAATTCCAAAACATGTAAATGAGAGGGTGGGAGGGTTGTCGTGCCCTACCATACACATGCACATGCATTCGCAACCCTTTCCCTATGTTCTTCCCACTTTACCTCCGCTACTGCACTTGCTGTTTTCTTTCACACCTGTTCAAACAATCTTTTTTATCTGATAAACAAATGATTGCAAAAGTAATAAAAAGTCAATGAGCGCTGAGAAAGAAATAGAGTTCAGATTGAATTCAACTGATTCCCAGCAGCGTGCGGTTTTTAATAGACAGTGACTAGGAATTACTAACAATATCATCTTTTAAATGTTGTAATTATTTTCGATACCACAGAATCAATACCTTCATAGTTACTGTTCAACGTTCTTGGATGGGTGAGAAGCCCAAGAGTACCCACAAGCCGATAGCGTTAAAGAGATTCTCTACAGGGGTGTTTTTAGGATTATTTCGTTTGTGAAATATTAAAGCACCAGAATAATATGTTACATTAGGTCAAAATATAGAAACATTGTCATCGTTTTACATCAGAATAATAAAAACAGCCTACCAAACCAATAATGTCAATAGTGTTAAATTAACCAATCGGAACGTAAAATTCGATCAATCCAAATATATACTTTGTAGTGAAGCGGTAACGTTTTTGTCAGTTAATTGTTAATTTAAACAATGTCTGTATCTGTTAACGAAGTTTATGTTTCAACTTTTTTTTAATGAGCTCTGTTTTAGCGAAATTGTTATATTGTCGGAGAGTTTGAATTTTGCATTAGTTATTCCTAATTTTGTGGGCACATGTTCACAGAATTTCTTATGTAAACAGTTTTTTAAAAATACCTACGTTTAAAAATTGTCCGCTGTACGTTAAACTATAAACTATAATATAATCAGTTTAAACAAAGTTGATACTCGAAAAAAAAAATGACAACAGTTTTTCCTATAACTAAATAAAAGATATATAATGGAATCTACATTTACTTGATGGAAATTCATTATGAATATTAATAAACACCAATTTGGTTAATTTCCATACAATTGTATAATCACTTATCACGTGTTTCGCGCGCACTGCGACTTCTTCAAAAGTTTTACATGAAACTTAATCTATATTAGAAGGTTTGTTCTTAAATACTATTGGAGTGGGTGGGCATAGGGAAGAGGTTCAACAATTTTTAAATGACATCCACCCAAACATCGAATTCACAGTAGAATTATAAATCAATAATAAAATAAATTTCCTTGATCTTACAATAACAAAAATAAACAATAAACACAACTCCTCCATTTTTCATAAACCAACACACAGAATTACAGATATCAGCAATAACTCATGTCATCCAATATAACATAAATTATCTGCCTTTCATTGCATGCTCAACAGATTAGTAAACATCCCTTTGACCACTGAAGATTATAAAAAAGAACTTTCCATAATTAAACAAATCGCAGTTTACAATGATTATTGCACACAATTAATATACAATATGTTAAACAAAATACTAGACAAAAAAGCAATACAATTAATATACCCCCTTAAAATTGAGAAACCAAAATATAGAGTGTTAACATATTTAGGTAAACCAACCAAATGTATTTCATCTTTATTAAAAAGTCTTAACAATAAGGTAGCTTCTAAAACTAATAACACTTTAAGCAAATTACTCAAGAATAACAAAGAGAAAATTGATAATAGAAACAAATCCGGTGTTTATAAAATTTCATGCAGGTGATGTAACAATTGCTGTGTAGGAAAAACTAGAATAAATGAACATAAAAAATCCTACCTACACAAAAAAACAGATTCAAATTACGCAAAGTATTTAATAGACCATGACCATGTCTTTATTGATAATTTTGAAATTTTGCATACCATATACAATAATAGTTTTAAATTGTCATTTCTATAAATACTTGAAATAAATAAGCATAAAAATAGTGATAATATAATAAATGAACAAATAGAATTAAGTACCTCATTATTGCTGAACCTCAGCCCTATCCCCACCCACCCCAATAGTATTTAACAACAAACCTTGTAAGATAGATTAAATTTCATGTAAAACTTTTGAAGAAGCCGCAGTGCGCGCGAAATACGTGTGAAGTGATTATACAATTATATGGAAATTAACCAAATTGGTGTTTTATTAATATATAAACAAAAGATTTTTATTTCTATTAATTAATATGTTTCATAATTAAGATATTCGATTGTGCAACGTTTGTGAAACATGATTCATAAAACTAACTTAAACGTAAAAAACACGTAAGATGTTTTACATTAATTTATTGTCGATAACTCGACAATTGTTTCGATCGAACTGCGATCATTTTCAAGAGTAATTACGCTGAGTGTACACACTGATTGAAAATGATCGCAGTTTGATCCAAACAATTGTCGAGCTATCAAAAATAAATTAATGTGAAACATTTTACGTGTTTTTTACGTTTAAATTAGTTTGTTGTGAATATAGTTACACGTTTTATAAAGTATAGATTATTTATTAAACTACATACGTAGTAAATGTACTTAAATTTCCTTCGAACTTGGGAATTTGTGAAGTGAATGTGTGTGTTTGGGGTGGAAATTTTAAGCTCTTTACGTTGGTAGAAGGGCGATCTTATACCCTAAGGTTCGAAGTGGAGCACATTCTCCATTCACGTTCTCAAAGATGAGATTAAGCCAAACAGGTACCTATGCTATCTACTACGAATATTCTCTCTCTTACTGGAGAACGTTAATGTAGAAGTGATGTTCTTCAATTTCGTCGTATAACTTAATTCAGTGCAGAGGATAACATTTTCGAAAGGCGAGCATACACATATCGTCATCGGTATGGCATGACATGACATGCGAAAGATTGGGGAGCCACGGGGCGCGAGGGGATCAAATTCGCCCTCACAGTACCAAATTAACGAGTCGCGAGACTGAAGAGCTCTAAAATTTCACGTACCTACATCTTGCTGTTTATAGCTGTTCTTACATACATGTTGTATGCACTATATACGTAATGAGACTGCGACAACATAAAATGTTCTCTATGGAAAGTGATACACAGGAGACGACAGGGAGTGGTGCGTCAAAAGGAATCGATTTTGATGAAATTTTCTTTGTCTATTTATCTAAACAATCATCAATATCAAATAAGGAAAGAAGTAATAGACAAAAAGTAAAGAAGGAAGACCAAGGCACATGAACAGGGGAACGAAATGAAGAATAAGGAAAATAAGAACGAAAAGGTAGAGGAGAATTTGGAATGCAACATAAGGTAAAAGCAAGAAATATGAGGGGGAAATGAAAGGAAATTAAGGAAATGTAAAAGTCTTATTAAAATTAATACGAGGCATGCTTTTTAAGTAAGTGCCGTTTTGAAATTAATAAATAACGTGCAAAGATATCTTAATAATTTTATTTTTACATGAAAGCCTATACCTTAATCTACTTTTCTGCATAATTTCCTTTAATTTTAAGGCACTTGTCATAACGTTTGACCAGTGACCAGTTTTTGAATACCCTTCTCATGGAACTCTGCCGCCTGACTTGTTAACTGTTAACCACTGCATCACAACTGTTTTAACTTCGTCATCGTTTTGAAGACGCTGACCGGCCAGATGTTTCTTCAAGTGCAGCAACAAATTGTAGCCACTGGGCGCCAGATCAGAGCTGTACGGAGGATTATCTAGAGTTTCCCAGTGAAAAGAAGTGATGCGATCTCTGGTCCGATTAGCCACATGCGGACGAGCATTGTCATGCAGCAAAACGGTGCCCTTGCTCAACTTTCCACGTCTTTTGTTCTGGATTGCGCGGCGCAGATTCCTTGCTATTCCATCAGTCATAATGTTTTGTCCGTATACTGCACAGATCTCACGATCAATATCAATCGGTTTTAGACCTTTAGCACGAAGGAATCGTATAACAGCCCGGACTCCAGACTTCACACTCGGCGGGGCTTACGATTATCGTAGGCATCTTAAACACTCAGTAAACAACATAAACAAGGGCGAATCAGAATTTGGAATATCCTAACCTCAATTTACTAAAACCAACATTTGTGATCCTATTGTGATGTAGAAAAAAGAAGAGGAAGTAGTTGGAAAATTTTCTATTAATTTGTTTTTAAACCTGTTACTAATGTTGTTGATGTAGTTAATGATATAGTTAATTTTTATTTTATTTTAATTTAAACATGTTTCACAAACTAAAATAGTAAGGTAATGAAAAAACACTTGGTAGTCTCACAACATTTAATCGAATTAAATTATTGACGGCAGTCGTTTCGGTTGTTACACCATTGTCAAAAAAGTACCAATGTATACAGTACACACTATATTAATAGTATTACTACTTTATATTGAAAACAACCGCAGTATTTCGATTATGTTTCGCAAACGTTGCACTATTGAATTTCTTAGATTATAGTAAATGTGCTATCAATAGTCTGCAATAACCTCTAAGGAATCTGAAAGAGTACATTTGGCACGAGACGTAGATGGAAAACTGTTAATGTTTTGGGTTTTTTTCTTGTACACTTTTTTCTTGGGGAAGTATAAATAAAAAAATATGTTGAAAGAATATCTTGTAGTGCCAATTTCATTGGAGTAACGCTGCCTCTACGAAGAAGATAATAGGATAGAGTGTTTCCTTTATTACAGGTGAATAATGGATTGAAATTAAAGCCAATAGCTGTCATTGAATTTTTAAAATACGAGGGTTATGATCTCCTTAAACTTTTTCACCCTCTTGAGTAAAATGCATCTGTCCATTGTCCCGTCTCCATAAACATTCTTTAACCTTTCATGAATGTCAGCAGCATCACAATCTTGGGTTTTTTAAAATTTCTCTCTAAGACTCTCCACTTTAATTTCAAATACATTATTCACCTGCAATAAAGGAAAATTTTCTATTACCTTTTCCACAAGGAAACGTTTACACTAACAAAATGTTCAGTAAGGGATGTTTTACAGAGCTCACAAGGGAGTTCTTGCACATCACTGTTTTACTTTCAGTATAAACCGTTTCCATTACTGATTATCTATTTGAAACATAATTATTAATAATTAATAATGAAGTATTTGGAGAACTGTTGTAGTAGAGGTTAATTTCAATTCATTTGTGATATAAAAGCCAAAGATCCCGGGTTTTTGATTTTTTTTTTCATTAATTTGAGGTAATCTGTAGTGGGGACAAATTAATTCAAAAATTGATGTATTTACAATTTAACCCCACTAAAAACTCATGAAACATTTCATTATTAATGATATATTTAGTTAGATTACTTTTATCTGTAAGACTCCAAGCTAGCGCTGTTAGGTATGGGTAGCTTAGGTTAGGTAATGTTTTGAATAAAATTTAATAAACTTTTGTGTTTAATTCCTGCCAGTTAGTCGTGGTGGTAGGCGGGCAGTCTCTCCGACCTACACTGTAGTGCAAAGCCGGAGAGTAGGGCGTAAGGTCCTCTTCAGCATCCTTGCAGGAATTGTGGGAATGGGTGGGTGGTGTGGTCAGAGACAGAAAGATGAGACGGACGAAATGAAGACAAAAGAGAAGTGAAAGATTATCTGTGGAATATTACTGATCCAGCATTTGTCTAAATCATCCAAGAAAACCACAGAAAAGTTGGACAGAGCAGTCGAACCCGACTTCGAACCGGTGACCTCCCCAATGCTAAGCAATGGATTATTTTCAATAATTAACTTAAAGCGATAATTTTCTTTTGTTGATAATAAATTTTAGAAGTAGCTTATTGGAGCATAATTCAGGACAACGGGGTTGTCGCCAGAAATGTAAAAAGAATTGAATAGTAGATGCCAGTAGTTGTCAAAAAATTGTTACATTAATTAATCGATATTCTACTTTATTAAATTCTTAGACCAAGGAAATGTTTTATTCAATATCAGCGTTTATTTCACTACTAACAAGTTTTTGTTTCAAGAGATAATTTTAAAAGAACGAGCTCTAACACTTTCTAGTGCCCTTTTTATGCTTTCATTTGTGGAAAACGTAAGTACCCCACCTAAGTTCGAGTTAATATCCATAAATATGGACCCGATACGGTCGAACGATTGCTGCATTTTCGATAAGTGCTTTCATGAGAGTGAATATGTAATATGCGCCGAGAGGAATATTCGTTTGATGTTTTTAAGGTCAAAGGTGGACACGCAGGATAAGAAATAAAAGATTCTGTAAAAGCTCTTCAAACGTATTAACAACATCTCTGTCCAGAAAGGAGTTGATATGGCATTGCAGATTGCAGTAGGTAATCAATAACTTCCTAGACGCGTATCATAATATGGAAATATATAAAAGTAAAGACAATCTTATGGACTCAGATAGCGACCCTGTTATAAACTCGTATTTTTTTCAGGTTATTATCGAATTAAAATGAGATCTCACTTTCCACTCCCAAGAGTTCGTTTTGTTGTAACAGAGATTAACAAATCTTACAATTTTGTTTATATAAAGAACAGAGTAACAAAGTAATGATCTAGTAGAACTCATGTTGAACTTAAATTAAAAAACACAATGTTTCAAATAGTTTTATTTTGTAGACACTACAATATTGTTTCGCCAAACATTGGCTTCATCAGGTGATGAGACTAGGTATTAATTTACTCACAAAAGATACTTCGAGTTTTCTAGTTGTTTTGTCTTTATATTTCACGTTCTAATCCATTTAACAATGTTAACAAATAATAATAAATCTTGACACCCTGAGGGAATTTTGAGGCCATATCGTGTCCGAATGGCTACCCTTTATATTACAATATGTCTATACAATTGTTTAAGACATTGTTTAATTTAGAAAAAAGTAGACGTGTTTAAATTTAAATAAATAATTGAATCAATAATACGCTCGGTGTATTCCGCTTTGAGTTTATTTAATCGATAGACATTTTATGCTGTTATGCCGTTAACAGGACTTTTAAAGGTAAAGTATTGATGAAATAACGACATAAAGTTTAATATTTGAAATACACCGAGTGTTTTATTGGTTTAATTATTTATTTATTTAAAATTTTCCATTGTGAGCAAAGAGCTAAATCAATTTGGTTTATGTTCAAATTTATTAGATTTACGAAATATTCGTCTTTATCTTATTCCCTCTTGAGTATTATTTTTGTTGTTAGAATTGTAATAAATTACTAACAACAGAATGACTCTAGCTATACAATAAGTAATATTCTACATAATTTCAATGCGAGAATTTATTTATTATGACATTACGTGAATGGTATGAATTTTCTAGACAAACCAACCCACACGATACGATTCCATAGCATGAAGACACGTATTTTTATACGTTTAATCTACGAGCTGTTTATGTAAACGAAAACGTATAACTACACGCTACGAGAAGCCACTTTAACCGTTTTATTTGCGTAATCTTTTTGACCTACCACATTAATATAACCCTCATTATGTACATATGTGTACAACTAACCAGTTACACGGAAAATTTGTCCGGACCGATTGGTTTTCCGGTCAGTGCTCTACATGCAGGTATAACATACATACAATGAAATTTTAATAAACATTTTGCCTATGCAATAATAGCAGCAAATACGGTCCTGTCTCCACTATTTTCTTAGTCAAGAAAATAGTAGATTGGTACATAATTAACGACAATTTTTTTCAACAAATTTAATTCAACAAAAACAATAATAATATTTAAAAATAAACAAATTTTAATTTATATTCAAAACACAAACACACTTGTTCAAAGGTTTTACAAACTTTATTAAGAATACTCTTACAATTGTTTCGGCCTAATTAGGCCATTCTCAAAGAGTCAATTAGAAACTAACTAAAGATAAACAAACATAACTATTTATACCTCACATGTGGGTGGGGGAAGTGACCCCACTTACAGTTTTTGGAAACATGCACGAAATATAGGGCTATTGTGCCCTTCACACTGTGCATTTTTAATATTTTTATTTAGAAAAAAGGCTTTTTGGATTTCTAATTTTTCTAAAAAATTTAATCTTTTGCTTTTATTAAGGATATGTAAAATTCTGAAATTATTTTCTACGTTAAAATTATGACCATTTTCAAAACAATATTGGAAAAAACCAGTACTACATTTTTTATCTTCGATTGACTTTTTGTGTTCTTTAAACCTAATTCTAAACGATCTTCCTGTCTGACCTATATACATAGCATCACAGTCTGAAGAATGAATTTCATACACCCCAGATTTACATAGTTTGTCTGAATTTGTAATTTTATTGTTAACTAATAATTTGCCTAAATTAACTTTATTTGAACATATGGTATTAATTCCTATTTTAGCTAATCTTTTACATATACCTGCACTAATATTTTTGTAATGATTAATGAATTTTTAATAAATAATCTGGAGCATATTCATTTTTATTTAGAAAGTGGAAAAATAAAATAATAAAGAAAAAATTATCGACTTATATTAAATAAAACACATTCGTACTAATATTAAAATATTTTTCGTCGGGTAGGATTAAAATTTTAAATTTCAAGTTGTAGTCTGATCATTTCATAATAGTGGGTGGTCAGACAGGGGGATACAACCTTCTTGCGTCGCCATTTTGTTTCGTTGTGAAATCCGACAGTTTCTGCGTAACAATTAGTTAGTGAAGACACAGCAAACTCATTATGTAGCGCTGTTCGCTCCAACAACGTATTTTAATTATTAAAATGTTCTACTCAAATCAATCTTTCGTTGCGGAAATGCTGAGAAAATTGTGTCCCATTTTCGGTAGAAACAAGTTACCTTCTCGAAAAACAATAACTTATTTAGTGAATAAATTCGAGCAATATAGCATTGTAAGGAATTGTGCCAGGAGGGCTCGTTCGGAGAAGAATATTCAAAGATCCGACTTTCTCTATCAGGAGGCATTCTCAACAACTGGAAATTAAGAACAGCTTTCTACAGAGAATTTTAAAGTCTATTTATCTATAATATTTTGTTAATCCAAACCATTGAGTGTCGATATCATAAATTCTGTCGTAACTTAAACAAAATTGAATATGTGTAATTTGAGTAACAAACAAACACTAGGTTACGTTTCACGAAAAATTTATATATTTTTCTCTACAATATTGTTTCAACCCTTGCGGGTTATTATCGAGACATGTGGTGTTACTAAAGATGTAAATAATGTAACATACTTATATAAACGGATGACAATAAACAATGGGACAAATTAACTGCAGGTAGTGGTTATCTATTTGGAAGGTCAAATAACAGCGGAGAATCCAAAGTGAACATTTCAATTTGATTATATACAATATTTTGCTTATTATTAATGGCTTTCTTAATTTACAAACTCAATTTACGTCCTTTTTGTGCAGAATGTAAAATTTCAATCGAATGAGTGTCTAAATTATATTTGAAATATAAGCTATTCCTGTATTATTATTTTTATTCCGTATGGAAAGCACATGTTCTTTAAGCCGAGTTTTTATGGCTCTACCTGTCTGTCCTAAGTAAAAGGCTGTGCAATTTTTACAGTACAATTTATAAACGCCGCTTTTATCTATTGAATTTGTTTTATTTTTGTTGTTAATTAACAGACTTTTTAAATTAATTTTGTTGACTAAAATTGGTGCAATACGCAACTTGATTAGCAGGTGTTTAATTTTGTATCCAACTTCTTTTACATAGTTAATAAAGGCATATTTCTTATTTTCTTATACAACACAGCTCGATTACATACCTAGGAAATATATCCACAAAATAACCAAACAAATTTCGCATTAAAAACTAATAATTCTCTGGCTAAATTAATTAAAAACAATAAAGACAAAACTGACAGAGGGTCAAAATCAGGAGTATATTTGTTAAAATGCGGTGACTGCAACAAGGTATACGTTTGACAAACTGGCAGACCTTTCAACCAATGGATTCTAGAACACCAAAGGAGCTTCAGACAGTGAAAAACTGATTCCACATATGCCGATTTGCTTATATAAAAACATAATTTTAATAACAATTTAAACATTTTGAATATGTCAAATAAAGGATATGAATTAAATTTAACAGACAGTATGTTCATTAACAAATATAACAAATTGAATCTTCTTAATGACCAAATTGAAACTAATAATTCCCATTCTTAAACTTAAAATTTCGTACATATTAATTTACAGTAATCCCCACCAACATCTCAAAAATTGGTTCCACCCTCTGTAGTATTTAAGAAATAGTTAAATTGTAAGTTTAGATTTAGAATTCTTCCACCTGAAGAAGCATATGGTATTATGGCGTATGGTGAAACAATTGTAGTATTTACACTAAATTAATTCTTGAAATTTGTGTTGGTTTTTAGAACTATTATAAATGATTTATTAGGTCTCAGGTAGTATCATTCTTGTTTGGCTGGTGAAGCCAGTTTTTTAATTGAAAACCACAAACCAGTATGGAATATTACTCTGTTTTTTGTTTATCGGTGTTTACTGCAATTCGTAGGGTTTCATCCCACATAACACCGCTACAAACAGGACTGACTGCATGGGATATGTCTACATTATTCTACAATCTCTGCGACAATAACAAATCAATTTGAGTAAGGCACGTAATTATATTGTGAAAATCGGTGTATCGATATCCTCATATTGAATTGTGATAATGTAAGAGACAATTCAACATTTACTTATTATCGTACCATTAATTGAAACAAATAATCGTCTAAATTTTAAAAACATTACGAAAAATGTATTGCAACTTTAGACATCACCCCATTAAAAGTTTCAATCTTCCAGACTCAACAGTGGATTTATTTATCGTCATAATCTTTTGTGTCTTCGTCCCATTCGAAAGGGTTGTGTAAACTACCGAAGGAGATCCTTTTCCATCCCTTCTGTCCCTCCCCCCCGTCAGCGATCCCTCCTCTGCTTCCGGTCACGTCGTGCAGTGCATTTTTTTTTCACACCTTCTCTGCCGCAGTCACTTTCGAAATTCAAAAGGGCTATTCACACGTATTATTCGAGGCGTGAACCAAACTAAACCCTTGTATATTTTACATGAACGTATATGTACCTACAACATTGTACTGACGTACATTAACAGCAATGGTAGCGTCTCGACATGTGCATACAATTATACATATACACATATTGTCCTGGAGCACTCTTCAAAAGGCCGCTCATTGTGAGACCAAAAAACGAAGGGAGAAACTTAATGCTGCTGCTGTTGTTGCTGACGCTGCTGTTACAACGACTGTTGTCATTATACTGAATTGGACTGGATGATTTTTAAACAATACAAAATCGTACAAACAGGACCAATCGGATGATTTTAGTTAATTGACGAATCGACAAAGCTGTTGATTGTTGTAACTCCATAATAAAACACGTAAAAGTTACAAAAATACTTTAATACTAAACGGAAAAGAGAAAGACGAACCAAATAGAAGAAGCTAAATACTAAGTTAATAATGTGAAGTGTTCAGTCACGAAAACACAATTACACGAACGAGAACAACGAAATTTATTAACAACTAAAATTAAATTAACTAAAGTTCTTATTAACACAAGTCTATACAATTTTTCACACTAGTAAATCTATTTCTCCCGTCGCCGTATTCTTCGCCGCTACTTATACTCGCGTTCCAATTGCCGCCACTCTATGACTATCGCTTGTCTATCGCTCCTGTCACTTGTCAACGCACGATGTAAATAAACTGACATGGTCCGTCAAATGCACTGGCTTTTATAGTTTTCAGCATTCCTTTAAGAACGTTCAACAACCTTCTCGTGTTACTATTGTCTTCTTATTGATCGTTGCTAGAATATTCTAGACGTATCTAAGAAGGTCGAGAATATCAATAAAAAGACTGCCAATTCAGATATCTTTTGCTCTATAAATTATATCAAAAATTCCAGTTACAAAATCAAGAACCGTTTTAGCAAATTCAACATAACTGCAACAGAAATCGATAAATTCAATTTAGGCTCCTTCATAATCAACAACAAAATAAAATTAGATAACAAACAAAAAATCGGTGTTTACTAACTAAAACGCCAAGATTGTGATGCTTTATACATTGGACAAACTGGTCGGTCTTTAGAAGTTCGTTTTAAAGAACACCTAACGAGTATCAAGAATAAAAAAGTTGTAACAGGTCTGACAGAACACTGTCTACAAAATAACCATCAATTAAACATCGACAATTTGAAATTGCTCCATTGTAAATCTAAGAGTTGGAAATTAACCTTATTGGAGTTTTTAGAAATTAAAAAGGCTTTGACAAATAACAAGAATATTGTAAATAATCAAAAATAATTGTACATGCTAAACACCCCACTCCTTCTTAACCTATAATGTACCTATATAAGCTGTAATTTTCACATTTTAAAATTAGTATAGTTTATTACTCTAGATAATGGCTATTTAGCCGAAACAATTGTTGAGGATTATTGAAATATACCTGTTGAAGTTCGTTTGTGTTTTGATTTAATTTAATTGTACTACTCAAACGATAATTTGGATACTACACATATTGTACAGGCGTGTTTCCACGTAATCGTAATAGGTGCAAAGGATTTCCGGTTACATTAATCGTGATTCAATTCATACAAAGGAATCCTAGACAGTTCGTACCAATTTTAAATTGTGGACAATTATGACGATCCTCTGCCTTCCTTATGTACCATTGGGGGCTTGTTGTCTTCTCCTTGGGAATTCAAAGCGTTCCATAAACATACTTTACGACGATCGTATATTTCGCAAACTGGAGCAGAAGGGCGCCATAAATAAGCTTTGCATGCGCGAGATGGTCATAATTTAGTGGAATATGGGGAGAAAAGGCTGAGCCTCCATCGCGTTTCCCTTCTTTTGTCGCTATCTCTAAATTTACATACAGGCCACTGCTTCTACATCCGGCCTCCGGTAAGGTTCTACATACGTACGAAGGTAAGGGGATGCTTTGCAAAATTTAAAATGCTGATTCCTGAATAATAAATTTTTAACAATCCTCCGAATAACGAACAATAACTTCAAACTTGTTCCAGTTAACAAAATTCTAACACCGTCATTTAACTTGTAGGCTTGAAATATGACTCATTTAGTCCGTTTGTTGGAATTACTTTCAATAATAGATTAGGTGAGTAAGGGTTACAATTCAATTTATACAATAAGAAAATGTATTCAACAAGTATTCTATAAATTAAATAGATATACTGCAATGTAGTATCCATAAATCCTATAAATTTTTGTCCAGATCATTATTATTACAATGTAAACAAATCTAAATTAGTTATTTTCAAAATTTAAAGCTATAACAAGACTATATGGTTATGTTAGGATTGGGACGTTTATTAACACACTCGCCTCTTCAAGGGTTGTAAATTTAAGTTGTCAATTGTGTAAATGTGTCATTGTACATTCCTTGTCTAATTTTACGATTTCTTTTTCTTAACGCATCTTTATTTCGCATATCTATTCCTTCACATTCCTATCTCTTGAATTTATAACTTTTATTCTTTTTGTACTCTTCCTCATAATATAAATAATATTTATCTGTATATATTTCAAATTTCACTATTCCTTTGTATTTTTAACATAATAGTTTCTTCATTCTTTGTAAATACCTTTCGAACCTTTCTAATGTAATAAATATAATTTTGGAATCAACAGAAACAACTAGTCCGAAGGCTAATACCGCTACCGACATTGAATTACACATATTAAAATCGTTTTTCGTCTAATTACAAAGGATCACAGATCCCACATTTGGAACGCATCCTACACAGTAGGCACAGCGCATCAAAAGGCATATCCCAACACCGGTTTCGACCTAATGGGTCTCATCAGGTGGGAACTAGCAGAAAGGCTTTTACAAGGTATATAATAAATACAATTTTGGAATCAATAGAAACAGCTACTCCGAGGGCTAATACCCTTATGTACCCTTAGTTGGTGTTATTCGAATTGTCACGCTCTCACCCATTTACCTTCGACAGTAGAAAGTAACCCTTTTCTGCATTCGATTCAAATTTCACTGTTTTACGCCAATTACATACGTCACGGTCACTATCCTTAAATTCCTAGTACCTTTACTTCAAATAACGCCAAACTAAAAATCTTAGAAACGGATCCCCTACTTCTTTCGTTCTCTTAGCATAACATTTATAAAAACTCTTTAAACAGGTCAGTTGGTCAGTCACTCACAGTCACAGACAGTCACTCTAACTCAGTTTATCATCAAGTCCTTATTACTAAATCCTATTTTCTACTCGTTCTTCTTAATTATTTATCAGTGTATATAATTGCTCATAGTGTAAAAATTAATCTTTATTTGCATCGAATCGTATTCTTTCATTGTGTCGTTTTGAAACCCTCAAACGACCATCGGATATTTGGTGTTCGTTTAAATAGTGTCACGATTTGTACTTACGATTTCGGTAAACAACATCTTTTTGTACGGGAAAATAGATTTCTGGGCCCCTCTAGAAGAATCGAGAACATTCCAGAAGAATACATCAACACAAATACAGAAAATACACTGGGAAAAATCTCGAACCTTCGAGAAAAGAATGGAACATTCTGGAAAATTGGCCTGGAGGTATATAAGCGACGGCGACTGTCAAACTAGAGTCAGTTGATAGCGAGCGTTGACAGCGAAACAAGCGAGAAAGTTTGAAGAGCGATAAGTGACTTGATTTAGTGACAGTTTTGCGATACATTGTTTTTGTGCGAAGTTATTTGGGTTGTATAACTAGTTGGATTGTAATTAGTTTTGTTAAATTTGTTTATCAATAAACGTTGTTATTTGTTGGACATACTGTATATTCGAGTTTTACGTGACCGAACACGTCACAATAGTGAAATGTGAAAATCGAGATGTTAGAATTAGAATCATAAGTAGAATCAAATCGGGAAAGAAGGGATGTCAGCAGGGTAAAACAACGGTGTGTTATCGCCAGCCGTGCATGTTGTCATCTCCCACCCCACTGATCGTCAATTCTAAGGAACACAGATAAATGTAAAAGCTCGTTCCAGCTATTGCGGCGTGCCCCCACTGACATAGTTTGGACTCTGACTACAGATATCAACCAGCAGTGTTAAAATCTAAATATTTTCTATTATACCATGATCTGAGTAAATTGTTTTGGTGTAACTTGTTTACATGAGTAAATTATCTTTATAATTTCTGTTGAAATTATAGGATTCCCTAAAGCTATATCTATAACCCTTCTAAGTAAACTTTTTCTTACATACAATTATATTTGAATAACTAATTGGAAAAAATGTCACTAGTAATATTAAAAATTAACATTTAGTGTAGATTGTTTAATATAAAATTATATTTAAAGTATGGCACTGCTGATTGTTATTACATTGACAGCAGCGTCACATATACCACTGCGACAATTGCGGTTGAAGTTCTAACCAAGATGCTTACAGATGAGGATCGATCCTGAATAATCAAGAAATAATAAACTTTAATAGCGACTAAGTAGGGTTAAAGCTGACAGTAAAGGTCAAGGTCATTCATTTTATATGTTGGGTCGTTTTTTAAATATGTAAATAGGAACAAAGAATGACCTAGATTAGTTTAGAGTTCGCAAATGTTAAAGGAGGGTTATCGGTAGTTAAGTGTTATTACAAAATAGGAATAAAAATGTTTATTCATTAATTTCAAGGCACCTAACATGTTTATTATAAAGCAAAACAAATAAAACACCTTCAATTTGGAATTGCTTTCTAAATATTGCAGGTGTTTTCTCGTGAATAAAGTAATACATTTTCCTTAACGGAGTAGGCTACACTGAGCCTTTAAATCTTTTTGAATGGGATCCGTTAAGAAAGAAGCAGTATATTAATAAAACCCTCTAGTTTTATCGCGAGACTTGAATATATATATATATATATATATATATATATATATATATATATATATACATATATATTTCTTTTAAGAAGTAAATTCGAATTTATAACAACTTGTGATACTTGAATCAAGGATGAATTATGCCAGAAGAAACAATGGAAAAAGAAATTGCCCTGTTAGCGGTCATGATTTTAATGACATTAACTACATTAAATTCACTTAGTAAAGCATGGATGTCGATATTATACAGAGTGGACCATTTCAATCAATTAATGTGTGTATGTCTTCAAAAAGGATCATCAAATGAGTGACCCTGGATAATGGGCTTGGAACCAAGAATAAAGGTTATTTAATGATCATATTCAGTTTTTCTTATCCAAGCTATTATTTTTGACGGAAAGAGTGGGAAATTCTACCTTCGGTAATCCAATTAAGAGGGTCTAAACGTTTGGTGGTACAACAATTGTGAAACATGTTCTAATAAATTAGAAACAAAAATACACAGGAATGTTTACGCAAATTTTTTAAATAATAATACACATTCAAATAAACAAAATATTATAGATTATTATTTGAAAGGCCTAAATATGTGTCTAATATTAGATTTTTCTTAATGTCCTATTGTAAATAATGCAACCTATAAAACTGACTAATATACCGTCCACATATAGTATAAACAGTTGTTGAAATGTATTGAGTTTCTAATTTTGGATTCTAAACTTGACATAAACAACTCTGCTAATAAAGTGCTTAGGGGATTACCCATTATTAGACATTATTATACATGCAATGAAGGTCTTCCATCATCTTCCCTACCCCTATCCCCACCCCCTGAAATATTTGAGGGCAAAACATTGTTTAGTTTTTAATTTTAATGTATTACTTCCGAAGAAGTCACAGTGTGATGAAACAATTGTCAAGTACAATAAAAGTTATTGAAATTTACAATATTGTGTTTTTTTTTAATAATATCAATAGATTTTGCGGTTGGTTCCTTGTGAAACATTGTAATAACATATTAAAGAAAACACTTATTAAAATTCACACTTGCGTTTGGACCTTTCGGTCATTATCAAAGAGACAATCAGAGTGTACTAAAATTAAAGAAGGCTGCGAAGGTATTTCTTTGCAGGTATTAATGGCTGGAAATTTCGGTATTACCTGCAATCGCACGGAATATAGGGCTATTGTACCCTTCAATTTGGTCGTTTAACGTTGCTCGGAGTGGCGAAAGCAAAGACTTTTGAATTTCTAATTTTTCCAAGAAATTTAACTTTTGACTATTTTTTGAATATGAAGGATTGAAAAATTATTTTTGTTTGTTGTGTGATTATTTTCTATGCAATGTTGGGATAAATCAGTATATTTTTTGTTATGTAAAATCGATTTTTCGTGCTTTTGTCATCTAATATCAAAATTTCGGCCCGTTTTTCCAATGGAGACACCATTACAATCAATACATTTGATCCTATAAACACCAGATTTCTTAAATATATCAATATTATCTAATTTATTATTAACTAATATATTTTTCAAATTATTTTTGTTTGAACTAATAATATTTAGATCTAATTCTTTTTTTTAATACCTACAGATTTCTTTACTTAGATTATTAAGGTAATCTACAGAATGACATTTTTCTATTTCTTTGGTATTTGTACTATAAATTGAGTTTTTTATCTAGGTAAATATCTATCCAAGAACTGAATATTCTTCATTAAATATTACTGGAAATTTTTATCATTAAATACGACTTAGACTATAGACTATTCAGTAAACAACAAAAAACTACGTTAATTCTAACCTAACGATTCCAGTCACAATTTAGTTGAACTTCTTTAAGGGTGTGCTAAAAATTAAAAATATATAGCCTCAATCAATCGTGTCGGGTTTAAAAATATAAACGTCATTGCATAAAATAGATAGTAAGGTTGGTGCAATGCAACGTGTTTATTATCATCTATTTGATTTCTATCAGAGTTTTTGTCAAAAGATTTCACTTTTATATAGTGTACCGATATCGGAGTTTGCAAAACGGTCGACTGACAATTATTCGGATTCTGCTGTGCCTTGTGTGTATGTTACCTTTGTGTTATCCATGACAGTGACATGCGAAATGAAGAGGATATTTAGCTGTCAAAAACCATCCAACGCGAGACGAGGAGGAAGTTTAAAACACCTCGTCCCGCTCACACCGGAAATTGAGTTAGGCATTCATAGCTCCGAAATAATGGCAGACGGATCGAAAAACATACCGACAAAGTGGAATTACTCTTGCCCCTGTCTGTTAGTCGAAATTTCAATTTTCACATTGACAAGCACCGAATCGGTTACTACTCACCCACATCAGAAGCTCATCATACAATTGCTTTTCAAAGCACGATTCTCTCTCGTTTCTTTTACTGAAAATTATTTTATCCACAATCCTGCATTGAACGTTTCGGTAGAAATGCCTCCGGCTACATTAGGGTTAGTGTTTCATGAAAATAAACACACTAGCCGGAGAAAATGAGTAAGTACAACCTGGTTGGTAAAATGATGAGCTTTATAAATGAAACTGTCTGCCAAATAAAGGCTGCCTATACTGAATTACACTACGCGTTAAAATTGAAGTTACATAATACGAGGGTTGTGTTGACTCAAACAACTGTGTTAAAGTTGTTGAGCAAAGGGAGTGAGTTCGGAGTCAAAATAATACTCGGGGCTCGAAGAATAAAATTTAATGAACATGAAATCAAATTAAATTTAAAACAGAAAAACAACGTTACAAACAAGAAAAAGGAACAAAACAAAATAAAGTATTCTAACGTGCCCGCAAAGTCTGGTGTGAAGTAACTGACCTGACCAAAAAGTCCTTGATAGGATGGTATGATAACGATAACCCGTCTGGTTATCGGGTATAAAATGATCCTGAGTCATCCCAACAATGACCAGTGTATTCGTTCGGGCTGTTTTGCCGTGGTCCAACGATAGCCCAACACACCATTGATTTCAACAATACAACAACCCTTGTCAGAACGTCGGGATTCTACAATTTAGCTAGACGTGAAGCTCTGGAAAAGAACAACACCCTAACAACATCAACAGAGACGATGGGTTACACATAAGCAAAGCGTGGAGACCAGCACTAAAGAATAAACAATGTACCACAATCCGAAGACAAACCAATCATGACATGAATGCATCGAAGCGGAAAACTAACCACTGTGAGGACCTTGTAATAAAAAGGGTACCACTGAAGATACCGTCAGCAAAGTACGGCGAAACGTCTGGAAACAAAATTCCATGGACCACGGCAAAACAGCCCGGAAGAATACATTGCATCAACATACGCCAGCCGTGAAAGCCTGAGAACTACAATGACCAGTTAGCTCCTGAAAGAGTTGCTTATTTTCTTGATGACAACAGAAAACGTTTCCTTTTTCTGTTGCTTAATCGGAACAGCGCACAGGGATCAGCGGTCCGCTTCTGGTCCGACATACCTGTTATCTACCGTCTGTCTTACCATCATCTGATCGCCAGTACGCACGACTTACGCGCGATCACCCCATACGGCCACGATCAATCGTCTATCCCCGCACACACACCTAGACGCACGTCACTCACCCTTAAATACAAAAATACATAGGTATGCATACATATAAATGTATAAAAGACAAAAGGGGCCACTACAGGGTGGTTTAATAAGTCCGTGACTTCTAAAGGAAAACATCAGTTTTTCGTCAAAAATTATTTTATTTTTCTACATAATCTCCTTTTAGTTCGATACATTTAGTCTATCGTGTTTCTAATTTTTTATTCCTTCTAAATAATAATATTTCTAAAGGCCCTTAAAACAAGCGCTTGTCACAGCCATTTCTTCAGGCTTGGAAACAGAAAATAGTAGGAGGGGGCTAAATCCGGAGAATAAGGTGGATGGCATAGCAGTTCGTAGCCCAATTGATGCAATTTGATGCCATAGTGAGTAAACACGTACGAGTTTGCTTGCACCCGAGTATTGTCCTGGAACAACACTTTTTGCTTGGCTAAATATGGTCTGCTTCAAAACAGTGTCAAATCTGTCCAGCAGCTGCAGCTCTGAGTAATATTTGCCGTTGATCGTTTTACCTTTTTTAAGTAATCAATTTGAGTTACACCGCTTACCATATGAATCTCGGAAAACTGTGTCCATGACTGTGTTAGCCGATAGACCGATATACCCATCTTAACCTTCTTCGGTACACGAGAGACCCACTGTTTCGATTGTTGCTTGGTCTCTGGTCTCTGGTGTGACGTGATGGATCCATGTCTCATCTAAGGTAACGAAACGGCGGAAAAACTCGGCTATTACCACATCTGGTAATTTCCATAAATTTTTGACAAAGAACTAATATTTTCTTTGAATTGACATAAATTCAATGTTAATTTTCTCGTACGCCACTAAAACGATTATCACGATCTTTTTTTTAAATTTTAACCAACTTATTTCGCTAAGACAATTTGTTTGATACAAATATAAATATGGAATCAACAGAAACAACTACGCCGAGGGCTAATACCCCTACCGGCATTGAATTACACTGTTGATTCCGATGGATTGTTAGACGAAGATAAAACATATTCAAAAAAAGAAGGCATTAAAATCCACTTTTGTCTAAATTTTATGGACCACGGGTCCCACATTTCGAACGCGTCCTACACAGTAGGCACAACGAACCGAAAGCCATATCCCACGACCGGTTTCTATCTATCGGGTCTCTTGTTTGGTTTGCTTTGGTCATACACAGAGTGTACGAAGGGTGGTCGGTGTTTTACCTGATTTTTTCAGCACCCTATGAGACGCCATTGTTAAAACAATCGACATATATTGACATAATGCTGTAACCCATTTGTCCCGAACATTTCTCTTTTTGATTGAATCCAATATTAAACAACCAACTAATAGACTGTTGTGTTACAGATTCGTAGCAATTTGCAAAGGGTGGATTTTACTAAGACCATCACGTGTAATCTTTTTCCCACTCAAGCCTGTTTTCACCTGGCATGTTACAGTTTAAAACTGCACGTCCGAAATTAGATTATGCAGCGGCAAGATTTTTATTACTGCATTGCAGCTTCGCGTGTTAAGTCCTTCTTCGCCAACTAGATTAAGCTCGGTGTTATTATCGGGTTAAGTCCACTACCATTGGAATTATTCAACCGCAACTTGTATGCGTTACGGGAAGGCACTGCTGTTATTCGCGTTAGTAGTCGCGCAAACATTAAATTTTATTGTTTAATTTCTGTGCGACACCTCCGTTTACGAATGGCTTACAGCGTTTATGAGCCCTTTTAAGAGTCTCGGAAAGGGGCGGTTTCAAGTTTAATCGCCCCTTCGACGTCGCTTAGATGATTACCACAGCTGGTTAAACACCTTCAAGGTGCAGATATCACAAGATTTACAAACAACCGTTTATGCTGTTATTGTATTTGTTGACTATATGGTACCCTAAAGTGCCCACGTCTTAATAAAGTATGTAGTTTAAAGCCAAATTAAACTGAAGTTGGCATTAAAAATGTGCAAGTTTTGGTCTATTCGAAAGGCAAAAGCATTGTTGCACCTTTGTACATACACACAAATAAATAAATTCGAAGAAGATGTCTACTTTAAAATTTGTGCTTAGAAATGCGTCATGTCCAGCATAAAATAAAACCGTAATCAGAAGATCTAACAATCGTTTTGGCTTTTAGACCATCTTCAAAGATAAGAAAGTGAATATTAAACAGTTAAAATTATGTTTAAAGGTATTTCAAGTATGCATTTCAATATACCGACTTTATGTTAAAATAATTAGAAATAGAGTCTCCACTCACCCGAGAGTCTCGCATTGGCAATGCTCTCATTAGAAGTGGGCAAAACGCATGTCTACACGACATAGAACAGTTTTAATGGTAATTAGGATTGGTCTCTTATTAATTTATTTATTATTTTACCTTAGATGTTCTAAAGCAGCTCAGGCTAGATTGTAGTTCTCTTGATTATGTTCTTCTTTCATTTCAGGTGGTAATTTTGAGGTGCTTATTTTTCTGATCTTACTTTTCTGATCCACATTGGCCTGATCTCTAGATCATTGCTTAGCATTCTGGTCCAAGTTTCTTTGCTTCCTTGGATTATTTGGGCAAATGCTGGGGCAGTAATATTCCACATATAATCGTTCACTACTCTTCTGTCTTTATTTCTTGGATCAAAACTTGGACCAAAACAGATGGGCCCCGAATGGAACCGATGACCTTTCAAATGCTAGGCAAATAATCTAAATCACTAGACCAGGGATGGCGAACCTTTACGTACCAACGTGCCATTTTTCCAAAGAAATGTTTAATGAAGTCATGGATGTGTCATGAAATAATTTTGAGTTTGTGATTAATAGGAAAATAATAAAAATAAATACTATCAACTCAAAACTCTTTATTTATTACAAAATAATATAGGAATATTTTGCAATGTTTCAATTATATGCGTAATTTAAATGAAAGTAAAATTAGTGTGACTTCTGTTGTTGCAGATTAGATGACAAATAACATATGTTAGGGTTGTAAGATGTTACTTTTAGCAGAATGCATGCTGAACTGGGTTCATCTGTCGAATGGTTTCTAACCGAGTCTTTAATGTTATTCATCTCTGAAAATAATGACTCGCAGGCATAGGTTGCCGAAAATATTGTTAAAATAGCATGAGCTAGCTTTTTAAAATAATTAAATGTGTCTGGTAACGCATTCCATGTTACCAAAATTAATAAATTCTAAATCTTTCCTTGTTTCAATAAATTTTTGAATCCATATTGAACTAGACTGGAAATCAACTGGCTGCATTTCAAATTCTTCAATTTCAAAGGAATCAAATTGTGACAAATTCAGTTTATCAAATGACGTCACATGCGTATTTCTAATAATTCTTTGAACTGAGAAAATCTCGCTGAAAATTCCTTGATTGAAGAATCAATCACAAAAATAAATTCTTCAATAATTTGGACTTCTTCTGGTTTCTCATGTATTTCTAAATTGTTGATATATTTTTTCAAATTTATTATTATTATTCTTGTGAGAATATCATTCCTGAAAACTTGCAGTTTAGTCTCAAAAGCGCGAATGAGATCTATCATGACGATAATGGTTTTATTTATGCCTTCTTGTTCAACTTATTATATGTCTATAAAAACATAAATTTTAAAAGTCACATAACATCCAACAACTGTGGGTATTCTTCAACTTTGCCCTCATTTTGACATCCGAATATTCCGTACCGTAAGGATTACTTGCGTTCGCTCGTCTACATACTTCACAATTTTTTTCGTAGTGCATAATGAATATTGTGATCAGAGGCGTGCCCAAAATATTGTGTCGCGTGCCATTGGTTCGCCATCCCTGCACTAAACCAAGCCGCAAGATACAAAGTTTTTTTGTAGTCTCCAGTTTCCACTACTTTGTGTAATTCTGACATAACTCTAAGAACGAAAAAATCAAAAAATTTAATCCCATATAGATACGAGTACTCTAAAACGTTTAACGGTTATTGTTCCGGAGGTCTTGTAGAAACGACCATACTTGAAATTATCAAATTACGCTTGATGTGATTTATTAAAAATGCGATTGATAAATATTAATGTAAAATTATGAGTGATCCTGTTCGCTTTGACCTTATCTCCTGTTTACCCTCGGGAAGTGAACTTTTCCAAACCAGTATGTGCATAATCTTAACCTATAATAGGAGTATTGGCCTTTACGTCGACCTTTTCGCTTGAACAAACATATACTGACAACGGCTTATGAAGAAGCCCTATTCACTCAATATTTTAGATATTCGTGAGCCAGTAAAAGACAAGCTGTCTTTATATAATCAATAATTTTCATGTATACGTATATATGATTACATTGATATCTGTTATTTGACCATAATTACATGTATCGCAACGGAAGAATTTAGAAATTATTAATTAGTGAAGGTATAGCTTTTTGACAACATGATAAGACTTTAGAAGTTTGAAGTGTTATAAAAAAATCAGTTACAATTTACAGAGATATTTGTAAGTATTTACAACAACTGAGGATGACACATTAGGTATTGAAACACGTGTTATGCTTCTAAACGTCTCCACTAGATTTTTTTGCAGGATTACAATGAAAAAATATGAAATTGTATAATATCTTAATCATGGAGGTATTTTGTGTACTTCACACTTACTTCTGCCATGTTTAACGAGCGCTGGATCGGAATTAGTGGCTGTGGACTCGGCGATCGCCGTTGCCGCTGGTGAGACAATACTCACCAAGAACATATTCTTATTTTTATCCTATTCGATTAGTCTTATTTCCGACTTAACATACAAGCAAAAAAGCAAAATTTATAGTTAATTTTTGAAAATGCAGACTGAAATTCGCATTTCACTGTTTCTGGCATCCCTTGCGATGATACCATACAATACAGACCCCCTCGAATGAGAGTAACGCAAACAAATAAGAATAAATTCATTAGGTAAAGAAAAAAACTACAGCTGCTCGTGCTGGTGGGCGGGCAGTCCATCCGACCTAGACTGTAGTGCAAAGCCGGAGGGTAGGGCGGAATCGTGGGAATGGGTGGGTGGTGTGGTTAAGGAGAGAAAGATGGGACGGACAAAATGAAGACAGAAGAGAAGTAAAAGATTATCTGTAGAATATTACTACTACCCCAATATTTGCCTAAATGATCTAAGGAAACCACAGAAAACTTGGACTAGAGTAGCCGGAGCCGGGTTCGAACCGGTGACCTTCCGAAACGCGGCCTAAAAATAACTTGATTAACTACTGTCTGTAATGGAACATATACATACATAGGTAATTATGGCAACTAGTATCTAGGTGTAAGCTAGCTGTACGTACGGCATGGCTAGTTCTTTAATTTATTGTATCTAAAGTTTATCGATGGCCTCTGCAATGAAGTTGCTGGTGTTCGCTTCTTCATTTTGCCCCGTGCGAACTTGAATTTATGTTGAAAGTTTAGATGCACATGCAACACCATATATCTAGTGGCAAGACTCCGGAGGGCTGGATCTGCCTTTGTGGTTCGCCTATAAATAAAGCGCGAAACGGAGAGAGAGAAGACCGAACTACCTAGGGATCCAAGCCAGCCGGTAAAGTATTGATGGGCGAGGTTGTATACCTATATGCAAGCACGACATAAAAGAAAATTTAACTTCAGTAATACGGGATAAAAAAGCGGTCAAGTGCAGATCAAGCGTTACGCACTGAATATCTCACACAAAGCTTTCGTTTTGTGCTGACAATCGGTAATATGCAAACGATGGGTATCATGGACTCTCGTTCTTTCTAGTAGATTAATCCATATTTGCATGAAACCCAATTTCAACATTTTTAATATAAGATCGTGAGCTTTCACGGCCACAATCCGTGCAGGAATTACAATTAGGGTTGAAGAGTGTATTTATAACCCTCACGTTGACCCGAAAATATCAGTCGACAAAACGTGTTTCCGATCAATAGCTTCTACTCAACTTTTTCTCTTTTGATAAAGAATGTATTTGAAATTGTTATCTGAGAAAACATAAATATCTGAACTACGAGCTACCTATAATTAGAAGTTTCTTGATTTCTAATAGGTAAATTATTAATTTTTACGTCCACAAAAAAAGTCACGTAACATTATAATGCGTATTAAACAAGGATGTGATTGAACCGAATTAACACCAAAAGCACAAAGTTTCCAATCAATATGTTAGACTTCCATAAACGAAAACACAATTAAACGAACGAAAACAACGAAATTTATTAACAACTAAATTAAATTAACTACAGTTCTGATTAATACAAGTCTACACAATTCTTCACACTAGTAAATCTATTTCTCCCGTCGTCGTATTCTTTGCCACTACTTATATTCGCATTAAACTATCGCCACTCTATGACTTTCGCTTGTCTATCGCTCCACTTGTCAACGCACGATATAAATAAACTGACTGCCCAGTGTACTCGCTTTTATAGTTTTCTGCATTTCTTCCAGAACATTTTACAATCTTTCTGTGTTACTATTGTCTGATCGTTGCTAGAACATTGCAGACGCTTCCAGGAAGGTGTTTGGTAATTAGGGCTGAACCAACACAAAACAAAAGCAAATAACCCTAAAGATTACATTTACTTTCAATGTCATCTCTATTTTTTCAATGTACTAGTATTGTTACTGTTACTCATAATATAAAGTCAAGAACAATAAAAGATCTTATCAGTAATTTATCAAAACTACAAGATGTGAATAAGGATTTTGATTTTATTTGTTCTTATTAAGACGCCATAGTTGTTTGAAACACTTTGGTTAGCAGCAGACACCAGTAGATAGCGATGTACTCTCATAACTAGATATTATATAAAATTATTTACAATCCCTTGCCTGATTTTCAAACATAATTGTTTTCTAGATATAAATATAAATATAAATATAAATATGGAATCAACAGAAACAACTATTCCAAGGGCTAATACCTCTACCGGCATTGAATTACACTGTTGATTCCGATGGATTCTTAGACGAAGATATAACATAATAACATAACATTTTCCTTCTTTTTTGAATACAATTGTTTTCCTTTAAGGTATTTAACATTTAGGGATTTATTTATCAGCTACTTATTAGGAAATGCGAAATCTTTAGAAGATGTTCAATTCATTTAGTCGCAAACAAATTAGTTCAGTTAATTTTCGTTCAAATTCAAAATTAATTAATTGATGAATGATTTGATGTAACGGCATTGAGTGTAATTTTAGCAGGTGAACGATTGAAGTAATTAGTAGAAGATAAATTAAGGCTAGGGCTGATGCGTATATATATAGTATAAAGCGGATAATGTCGCGGTTGGAGTGTCAGGATTCAGTTGATCCTGTTACTAATTCGATGTTTGGAAATAAATTACTGACGATAATTTCCGGAAGACATTAGCGCGCGCGTGAAATTATTCTATAAATGATCGGAAACTAACACAGAGAGCTGTAATCGACCCTATGATAATGTCTTCTAGTTGTCAAATTACCATCATTCCCTTCTTCAGTCGCACATCTTGTTATTATAATGGTACAAATGTATCGGGACATCTATGATTTTTATAACATAGGGTTAAGTGATATAATAATGGTTACGTGTCTTCTTAGGTTTCTTGAAGGTATTGTGACGTGTTCAAACACGAAAACACAATTAGCCGAACGGAAACAACGAAATTTATTATCAACTAAAATTAAATTAACTAAAGTTCTGATTAACACAAGTCTACACAATTTTTCACACTAGTAAATCTATTTCACCCGTCGCCGTATTCTTCGCCACTACTTACGCTCGCGTTCAACTGTCGCCACTCTATGACTATCGTCTGTCTATCGCTCCTGTCAGTGTCAACGCAGTATACTCGCTTTCATAGTTTTCAGCATTTGTTCCAGAACGTTCTACAACCTTCCTGTGTTAAAAACAATTATTATGTATTCGGTCAGAAATTTATCGAGACCACCAGACACGGATCGCGATTTCGCTCTTATTAGGAGCTCATCAGCGTGCCATAGGCAGTCTCGATAAATTACTGACCAAGCTGTAATGTTCCGTAAAGAACAGTTAATATAATAATAACATAGAGGCAATTGTTGTCATCTAGTGGATTTAAGCTGCTACAGAAGATATTAAACTGGACAAGGCCTCACTGATGTATTTAAACTTGTCCAGTTGAATCAACAACGCAGCCTACATACGTGAATTCACGTAAAACTTATCAACTGGACAAGTTTAAATACCTCAGTAAGGCCTTGTCCAGTTTAATATCTTCTATAGCAGCTAAAATCCACTAGGTGGCAACAATTGCCTCTATGTTATTATTACTTCCTGTATTACTATTGTCTTTTTATTGATTCTTGCTAGAATACTCCAGACGTATCTAAGAAGGTCGAGAATATCCATTCTCTATTCTAGGGAGGTGATATTAATTAGGACTGAACCAATACAAACCGCAAGTACAGTTCGTAACAGTATATCATAATCTGTACTGGCTGCATTCACTCCCATTTGTCCCTTTGTTTTTTCCGTTGCACCTTCAACAGAAAGCTGTTTTTATCGTTTGTTTAATAAAGCCTTTATTCATATTCTAAATTTCAAAAAAATGGATGTTTTAAGTTAGCCTTTGGTCGTAGTGTATTTTAATCAAGCATGTGGGGCGTATTCAAATTACGTGGTGTAATACGCCCTTCCCCAATATTTGGCAATGTAAATTTAATTCTAGTCGCTATATACACTCTAAGAAGTATTTAGATTGCATAATGATATATCAAATAAACGACATTATATAAAATATATATCAAATTTTTGAATAAATTATTAATGTGAAAGAGCAAATGCCCATCTCAGTTTTTTCTCTTTAAATGCTTATTCTCCATTCGTCACTTCACCAACTATACTTTTCCGGGATTTCCCTGGACCCTACATTACATGATGGCATATTCGAATTGTTCTTAAAAAGCATTGACATCAAAAAAGTATTTTCAGACCAACCTGGTGTAAAGTGGTTACATACTAATTAAACCATATCATTTTGACGAATTTCCGATCATTGGTTCTGTTTATAACTGTAAATTATTTAGTTAAATACTATTGTGATCGGATTCACTTTTTTATGTGTAATTTTCCAATAATAATTCGATAAGTTTTGAAGATGAGATAAAAGTTGGGTAATTAGTTCTGAGAATTTAATAATCGACAAATCCGATAACGAGTGGATATAAACACATCAGTCACTAAGTCGAAATTATGACGCCCACATACGATAATAAATGGCCAGAAAAATAACTTCTTATAAGTCATTATCAGATAGAATACGACCTTGTAAATAAATCAATCTGGTGGAAATACGCGCGCGGGGTAAAAAAACCTGCCCCTAGTCAATATTACGTCGAATTAAACGTGTTTCATGCTTGCGTACATTTATTGAATTTGTCTCACCCGACGAGACGTCTCACAAAAAACGCCGCCAACAACATGGATTGCTACTTATGATAAATCTGATTAATAGCAAAAGTGAGTTGTGTTTGTATTTTGAGCTAAACAACTAAAACAAACTGCAAGCTATTGGACTGATACCTATCTCGCTACATATTTAATGTATAGTAATCATTTTAATGGATGTTTAATGCACGTTTTTGTTTTAATGACTCATGTAAAATAACTGTAGTGTAATATTTTTCATAATTACTACTTCGTTGGGCCGCAGTTCGAGAAATCGTATAATAAATTAACTGTATTGAAAAAAGATATAGGCAATTGAACAACGTCTTCAACATCTATATAGAAGAAAAACACTTTTTGTGTTTCATTCCACCAGCTACTCGTGCTGGTGGGCGGGCAGTCCCTCCGACCTACACTGTAGTGCAAAGCCGGAGGGTAGGGCATAAGGCCCTCTTCAGTCTCCTTGCAGGAATCGTGGGAATGGGTGGGTGGTGTGGTTAAGGAGAGAAAGATAAGATGGACGAAATGAAGAGAAGTGAAAAATTATCTGTGGAAAATTACTGCCCCAGCATTTGCCTAAGTGATCCAAGGAAACCACAGGAAATTTGGACCACAATTTATTAAATAAACCTGACACGTGTTTCGCCAACACTGTGGCTTCTTCAGAAGTACAAAATCTGCTTAAAACTACCTAAGAGTAGATGTCAATAAGTAGGGTGGTGCATCTTCATTAGAGTGAGGGAAAAGATTTAATAGTGTTGAGAGGTTTATATCTACTTGGTCATTAAGTAATATGTCTGTATTTTATATTTGTTAATTTCTTTAGATTCTAATAGTGTAAGTTTTATTTTCAATGTGTAAAAGTTTTAGATGTAAATTAAATATATGGTTATCTTCTAACACATGTTTGGTATAGTCAGAATCGTTTTTTTTTTGTTTCTATATGATATAAAATGTTCGTTCAAACGAATTCTAAAATTTCTTCCTGTCTGATCTATATAAATTTTTGAATAAAAATAGCAATTGAGTCGATATTTACCTGGTTTTGATAATTTCTGTACTTTGATTTTATCACTCTAATGAAGATGCACCACCCTATTTATTGACATCTACTCTTAGGTAGTTTTAAGTAGATTTTGTACTTCTGAAGAAGGGGCACAGTGTTGGCGAAACACGTATTAAGTTTATTTAATAAATTGTGGAAGTTATCAACTGTATATTTATTAATTCAATACAATTAATTAAACTTTTATTCCTGTGGCCCCCTGAATGCTGTAAACCCAGCTAAGTAGGAATTAAATAACAATTTTCACTACATTATGTTCTTAATTGGAAGTTTTATTTCAGTGGTGTGTTCGGCGACATATGGAGGTTTTTCTTTTTATGATTGACCTCTTTAAGTCTTTTAGGAGCAGTCAGACTGCTCATGATATTCAAAGTCAATTATACCGTCCGTTCATTAACGATAAGATAATTGCTGTTATCGTTGTTATCCGCCCACATTTTCCGAACTTACGGTTCACTTAACACTGATATCATGATGCGCTAATTTAGTTTTCAGTTGATGTCGACAAAGGCCGTAACATCAATAAACATGGTAGATTATTGGTATGCGGGTATCTAATTATTAGTGCCATTGGTTAAAGGATCATGATACAGAATCGTAATGTGCGTGCCGGTCGTGCTTTCGCTTAAGCAGGCAGACTTAGCTTAACGCCAAATATATACAACACATACAGTTATAATAGTTACCTGTGTGAATATGTGTGTGTGTGTATGTGTGGTTGTATATTTACACCAATGCGATCATGTGTATGGGACAGAGAGTATATGTGGGTTATATTATGCTCGGAATTTCGACGCTTCATAATAAGCTCCACGTTTGGTTATCGTTACAATAATGGATTACTGTGATAGTGTTTCATAAATGCCACGGTTACAGTAATTTATTGATCCTACGGGAATATTTTATCTGAACCTAATCTACTGATTATATCACTTTACAAATTTAGTTGTTTGGAAATTGTTGTACATTTCTTTCGTTTTCTAATTTCATTGCTGTATCTGTGAATGCTCGTGGTGTTTGTTTTGCTTTTCGTAGATGGTACTGTTAGTTATCTTTATGATATTAACTGTGCATATCAACAATAAGAAATACTTATATGGCTAAGATTTTAAGATCAATGAAATGTTTAATGTTTTTTTTCTAGTTGTTTATATCATTGTTTAGCATTAGGGAGGTCACCGGTTTAAAGGCGGGTCCGGCTGTTCTGGTCCAAGTTTTCTGTGGCTTCCTTGGATCGTTTAGGCAATTGCTGGGCAATAATATTCCACAGATAATCTTTCACTTCTCTTCTGTCTTCATTTCGTCCGTTTCATCTTTCTCTCCCCAACCACACCACCACGGTTCCCAGAGGGTCTTACGCTCTACCTTCCGGCTTTGCACTACTGTGTAGCTGCTGGGAATGAAACACACAAAAGTTTTTTTTAAGCTTTATTATTATTATTACTCTATATCCTTTGATAATGGTCACATGACCGAAACTTGTTAGGAGTTTTAATAAAAAATTTGGTGAAATTACCTTTACTTGTTTTTGGTTTTATATACTATAATGATTTATCTTTGTCAATAAAACATTATTTTCTATGTATTATTGTTGGGATTTTGATCCTGTGAGCAATGATTTGTTGGTTGTCATGTTTATGTTTCTAGAATCATACACAGAAGCTGTCAAATTTGTTAGAGTGTGAATGTAATGAAATGAAAAGTTTTTATGACGAATTTTACGAGAAATATTTTTAACAATTAAAGATTAATAACAACTGTTGTTCGGCATTTAGGAAGTTACCTGTTATTTGTTTAATGATTTATTTCCACCCTTATTTATTGTACAGTTCGTTTTACTTGCCATCATATAATTACAATAATTACAACATATTTTTACCATTCTTTCCCGCTGTAGGTTAAATTATTTTTGTGCATACAGATAGTTTTAAGTTTCATTGTCAATGGGTGTTGGTATATCTTTCAACAACACATCTTTTATTTAATAAATAAACACCATCAAAATCCGGTAGTGTCTTATTACTGGTCATCGTGATACATATATCACATCATTAAATTTAGTGTCTCATACTATCTTAACATGGTCAAACACGAATAAGAAAATAACGTGATTATTGTTATAACTATAAATAATCCAGTCAACAATAAAACATTTGGAAGTTTCACATGATTTTTTCTTTCTCTATACGTATTTCGCCTTTTTAGGGCTTCTTCAGGAGTTTACAGTGTTTGTGTGTCTTACTTATATCTTATAGAATTAAACTACGAGGCATGTTTTTTAAGTAAGTACCGTTTCGAAATTTATAATTATAATAAATAAATTAATAAAAACCGTGCAAAGATATCCTAATAATTTTATTTCTACATGAAAGCCTGTATCGGAATCTACTTTTCCACATATTTCCTTCAATATTGAGTAACTTGTCATAACGTTTGACCAGTGACCAATTTTTGAATACCCTTCTCATAGAACTCTGCCTCTGCCGCCTGACTTGTTAACTGTTAACCACTGCATGACAACTGTTTTGACTACGTGATGGTCTTGAAGACGCTGATCGCCCAGATGTTTCTTCAATTGCAGGAACAAATGGTAGGCACTGGGAGACAGATCGGGGCTGTACGGAGGATGATTTAGAGTTTTCCAGTGAAAATATGTGATGAGATCTTTAGTTCGATTAGCCACATGCGGGCGGGCATTGTCATACAGCAAAACGATGCCTTTGCTCAATTTGCCACGTCTTTTGTTCTGGATTGCATGGCGCAGATTGCATTTTTTCCGCAAACTGCACAGATCTCACGATGAATATAAATCGGTTTTAGTTATTTAGAACTAAAGAATCGTATTACAGCCCGGACTCCGGACTTCACAGTCGGCGGGACTCACGATTATCGGAGGCATCTTAGACACTCAGTAAACATCGTAAGAAAGAGCGAGTCAGACTGTAATGGCGTCAGTGCATAGGTGAGGGATGTAGGTACTCAGTTGGCACACGCAAAAACACTGACCACAGCGCTGCGGCGGCAGAATTGCAAAACAGTACTTACTTAAAAAACATGCCTCGTATGTTTGGATTAAGGAGGTTGTTGTTTTTGAAGCTAGTTTGGTCATTTACTAGATCTTTCTTCTGATTTAAGGCTTTTTTGATTTCTATTATTTCGTATTTTTCCAATATTAAACCTTTTTTTAGATTGTGTAATAATTTTACGTTCTCTTTTTCTATGTTGTGTTTATTTTCAATGAAGTGTGTGGCTAATCCCGAACTTCGTTTTTTTTTTGTATTTTGCATATTGTATATGCTCATTAAACCGGGTGATAATTTTTCTTTTTGATTAATTTTAATTGATTTTGAATTCATTAATTGATGAATTTTTCTTTTCTTTTTGTAAATAGTTCTCAGAATTGGTGTTAAACGATCCAGGCATATTAATATGTTTGTGTCTAGCACATTTACCATGTTATAAAATGAATTATTTCAAATGAAGAGAAAACTTATGTGTTTCAATTCAAACCAACCGTTTTTTTTTGCGACTTTTCTATGCAATTTAAATAACAATTATTTCATTGTTAAGAGCAGTATTCTTGTTTCGAAGTACTGTTTACCCCGCGACATTGATCGGCCACTTTAACTGAATTCAACATATTACAAATGTTTACTTAACATTTTATGTATGTACGCATGTATCATTATTATTTTGGTCTCATCATGCTATTAGAAAGTTGTTAAATTAATAATATTCTGTAACGAATTTAATGGTCCCACCTAATTAGCATAGTGTATGCGGCAGCATTTAGTTGCTATCTATTATTTGCGGTCGTTATTTTAATGACAAAAGAACTTAAAACTACAATTTGTATCTATAGAAATCTTAACACTTTCTTAAGGCGCGAAATTTGCATACCGGAAGAGGAAAACTATAAATTTCCTTGAAAGTTCTTTGTAAGAAAAGCCGGCCATTCTGTCTCGCCATAACAACTCATTATGCACTGTTCACTCTTACTTCGTTCGCGCCGAGACTCGCTTTTCAGCGTCGCTTTTTGAATATGAAAATGTATGGAAACGACGTCGACGACGACGCCGTGTGTCGTCGTCTCCTTCCTCTTAAATAAAGGAGCAGTTGGCTACCGTTTCGAAACGCGAAAAGCCGTCAAACTAATTTCGAAGAAAATTTTTACTTTATGGCATGAACACCAAATGTTGAATTTTTTAATTGTGAGTAACCTCAGTAGATAGAAGGCAAGTGTTAATTTTATGCGGTATACTTACATATGGTATTTTTTTAAGTAAGTACCGTTTTGAAATTAATAAAAAACGTGCAAAGATTTCTTAATAATTTAATTTTTACACTAAAGCCTGTACCTTAATCTTAATATTGAGGCACTTATCATAACGTTTGAGCAGTGACCAGTTTTTGAATACCCTTCTCACAGAACTCTGCCGCTTGAGTTGTTAACTGTTAACCACTGCATCACAACTGTTTTGACTTCGTCATTGTCTTGTAGACCGCCCAGATGTTTCTTCAAGTCCAGGAAGAAATGGTAGTCACCTGGCGCCAGATCAGGGCTGTACGGAGGATGACCTAGAATTTCCCAGAGAAAAGATGTGATGAGATCTTTGGTCCGATTAGCCACATGCAGATAGGCAATGTCATGCAGCAAAACAATGCCCTTGCTCAACTTGCCACGTCTTTTGTTCTGTCTCACAATAAGCTGCTTCATTGATTGTCTCTTTACGAGGTAGAAACTCCATGAGCAATACTCCTTTTCTTCCTTTTCTGTCCCGAAAAACTGTAAACATAATTTTCCGGGCAGAAATTGTTTGCCTAAAGTTCACTTGTCTGGATGAAACTGCCTATTATGTGGGAAAAGATTCATTAAAAACTAAACTTGTAAAGATGCCCTGATATTATTGAACCCGTTTAAGATTAGGAAGGTTGCTTTAAGAACAGTTTCCGGAAATAATTGGATTAGGTTGTGATAACAATGCTACATCTTGACGAACAAGAAGGGCGAATGAAGCCATTAAAGAAATCCCTTTTTTATTATTCAGCTCAAGATAATCTTTCATAGTCGCAGCTGTGATTAGCCGCCTTCGAAATTAAAAAGTTTCTAAGGGCCAACGGACGGCCGTCAGAGAAGGCGGCACGACATCAAACAGGATAAAAAGATTCCCAGCCAAGTGGAACTTGTAATCGGTATCATAGTTCAGCAGACTAATAAGTTCTCAACTGATGTTACCGTGGCAGTAACTCGGCTGTAAAATACGATTACATCTCCATCTTTAATGCAAATACAGGGTTTGCTAAATTTATTAAGATAAGTTCCCTAACAATCGTTTCGACAAAACTATCATTATCAAAGAGTAATAAAAAGTACTAACTAAATTAAAACATAAGATGCATGTGTTTAAATACAATTCTAGACATAAATAATAACAACAACAAATTATAGGACTTTCCGACTATTATAACCAAATTAACTTATTGAATGTAAAAGTAGTGGTGTATTATTAGTACGTAATTCTATCTGATTATTAACAACGTTTTCTCCCTCTATCAACGCTTTCTCGATTGATATTAATCGTGAGATCTGTGCAGCTTATGGATAAAACTTTATGAGTGGTGAAATGGTAAGGAAGTTGGTGAGAGCATTTAAAGATGGCTACACAAATGTGCATGACAATGCCCGTCCGGATGTGGATGATCGGACCGAAGATCTCATCACATATTTTCACTGGAAAACTCTAGATCATCCTCTGTACAGCTCTGATCTGGCGCCCAGTGACTACCATTTGTTCCTGCACTTGAAGAAACATCTGGGCGGTCAGCGTCTTGAAGACTATGACGAAGTCAAAACAGTTGTGATGCAGTGGCTAACAGTTAACAAGTCAGACGGTAGAGGCAGAGTTCTATGAGAAGGGTATTCAAAAACTAGTCACTGGTCAAACGTCATGACAAGTGCTTTAATATTGAAGGAAATTCTGTAGAGAAGTAGATTAATGTACAGGCTTTCATGTAAAAATATAATTAGTAAGATATCTTTGCACGTTTTTTATCAATTTCAAAACGGTACTTACTTAAAAAACATGCCTCGTATTGTTATATCTAAAATAGGTTTGGCTTAAACAAATATTTTTAAATTGTAAAGTTCAACTTTTTCTTCATTTGAAAGGAGGCTGTTATTTATTTTGATTTTAAGAACTGATTTTAGTTTATTGACTAGAATCGACAGTTTTTTCGAAACGATCCTTAGAGAACTTTTCTTAATAAATTTTGTTGAAATATTTCTATAGTTTTTATTCGATTTAAAATATGTTTCATCAACAATACACCACCAATAGCTTATTAATTATTTGCTAAATTATTTCAGTGGCCTTTTCGGTAAGTAATTAGAAGCTTATTAACTTTAATTTTAATTTTTCTTACTTGATTTTTGCGACGGTTTTCTTGTAAATACCTACTTTATCATTTTAAATTCCAAATTCGTAGAAATCATAGACAGAGTGGCATTGTAAAACGTAAGAAAATAGTGTTTTTCGTTTTCAAAAATTCTCTAAGAAATTAACTGCAAATGTATTTGAGTATTAGAATGGTTTTTTTAAACAGTAGGTTTTCTTTATGAAGGACTTTTGTAAAGTAAAAAAAGAGGAAGGCATCCAGTTGAAAAGAAGGAACACAATGCTATTAGCAGCTATTGTAGTTACTCTTTAGAATGACCTAGGCAGCCCGTCATTTACTAGATATTGAAGATACCGAATTTGATCAGTCTAGCGGAGCTCTAGTGTTGTGGCAACACTGTTTAACTGTGTGAAATTCTATTCCTTTTGGTGTAGATTTGAGCTTGAGATACAGATAAAAGCCACATGGTGTCAGGTCAGGCGAATAAGGCGGATGGTTTAACAGTACCATGTAATACTAGGCTACAAAGGTCTTGTCAGAGAATGCATTTTGGGCTAATATCTACCTTATCATGACGAAAAGCCCACGACTTCCTCTTCCATAGTTTGAGTAGTTTTTTCTTAATTTTGAGCAAGAATCTTAACGTAACAGTGTTAGATAATAGTTTGACCCTCAGGAACCTAGTAAAGGTACGTAATCCCATGCATATCGAATAAAAACAATCGGCGCTCGGCGAAGTTGGGGTTTCTCGATTCATGGGTTGATGCTTTTTAGGTCATATGTGAAATTCAGTTAGATCATGACCGTAACACTAGTATAGAATGGAATGTGGTCACTATGTATCTTTACTCTAAGATTAAAAGATATGTTTTCTTCTGTAGAAGCATTAATATCGTTGTTTTGTAGCCACACCTCGTATAACTTTGAATATTTTCCATAGTACAGACCCTTCGATTCGCTTTGACTAGCTGCTCTGTTTTTATAGATTATTTCTTACACCCCCACATAAAGAATCTGATTACGAAAACATAAATTCCAAATGTGTAATGATGAGTTTTGCATTGTGATATTGTTTTCAGTTGTTGTAGGGGAGGAAGTTGAGTTGCCTTTAACGCTTGGCGGAACTTGTATACTTAAATAAAAATAAATCGCGGATGAAGAGCTTAATATTCGCGAGAGCGAGCCTCTTCTTCGTCCTGTTTTCTAGAACGCTGCCTGCTGTGAAATTTCCCGAAAAACGAGATATCAGATAAAGAATTTCACGCCCGAAAGAACCCGTAATCCCTCCACTTAACAATTGAAACATCAACTTGAAGAACGCGTTCTCCTTGAAACCAACGTTTTGATTAAAACGTTCATTTCGAAGGAAACCGTTCCTTCTATCTGAATATTAGAAATATCTAAAAAAAGCTTCTAATAAAGCGCGTGCTTTCATATCGAAACGTAAAGCAATTTCCTAGAATAAAGACATAACTGTAAATAAAATAAATAGAACACTTAATGGGGGAATTTTGTAGGAAAAATATTTCATTCGATTTATAAAACATTTTCCTTTTAATTTTCATTTTGTTATTCGACGTAATACTATGGGGTAAAAGGAAAGACATTGATCCGTTAGGACGTTTACACATCACTGTTTTCAATGACAACTGTTTTACCCTACAAGGGCATCTTCAGAAGACAACTGGTTATGTTAGATAACTATTCTAAATTTATACTAATCTTAGGGTTAATTGGAGGTGGTACATTCTACTATTTTATTTAGTATTGTGGATTCATAAACGTTTTCTATTTCATTTAATGTTAATTCCCTATTTTGGTTTATCTGCCTTTTGATCTCAAATGATTCTAGAATGTCTAATTTTTTTCCTTTATTTGAGCAATGTAAAATTTTAAAATTATCGTTTGTATTGAATTCGTGTTTTTTATTATTTATATGGTTCATAAAACCCGATTTATCTGCATATTTTTTAATATGTTCATTCAATCTTTCTTTGAATGTCCTCTCTGTCTGTCCTATATATGTTGCGTGAAGATTGAACGAACATATGCAGATAAATCGGCTTTTATGAATCATATAAATAATAAAAAAACACGAATTCAATACAAACGATAATTTAAAAATTTTACATTTCTCAAATAAAGGCAAAAAATTAGACATACTAGAATCCTTTGGGATCATAAAGCAGATAAACCAAAATAGAGAATTAACTTTAAATGAAATAGAAAACGTTTATGAATCCACAATACTAAATAAATCAGTAGAAAGTAGCCCCTCCAATTAACCCTAAGACTAGTATAAATTTAGAATAGTTATCTAACGTAACTAGTTGTCTTCTGAAGATGCCCTTGTAGGGCGAAAGAATTGTCAAGATTGAAAATGAACAGTGGAAAAATCAAATTGAGTTTTATTTAGTGTTTCCTTTAACATGTTTTTCCATAAAGTAAAGATCGAAATAATAGATTATTAGGGGACTCGTTGGTTCTTTTGTTTAATATTTATTTTTATATTTGTTTATACTGACAGCAACAGTAGTTGCTACTTATGAAACATCAACTTATTTTTAAAGATAACTTGGCTTTTTGAAGTGTAAATAGCTGACATCTTCAATCGTGCACATATAAAGGTTTCCTTTAGATTTTCTACATGCTCTTGATTTTATTTGCCACAAAATAACATTTCGAATCGAAAGTCGGAAAGAAGTGCAATAACTATTCAACTGTATTCGAATAAAAGTACGTGGTAGTTTCGCCAAAGAAAACGCCGATTTCGCTCTTTTTACGGTTGAAGTTTTAAAAAAACAACTTTAAACCGAGTTTCGAAACTGTTTTCCAGCCAGGCCGTTGCCGCCATCGGTCTCTCGTCTTTCTTTTAGTGCAAGGATTCAAAGTTAGGCCAATTATCAGATTGCCCGAAGAAAACGACTGCTTTATCGGGAAAGTATGTGCGAGACAAGAGTTATAAAGCATCGGGTAAACTTCGTTTAAGCAGACATATATATGTATGTCTTATACGGATCGGCATCCAACCAGAATACAAAAATAAAAAATAAAAAATCCTATTCAAAAGAGAAGGAATTAAAATCCTTATTTGTCTATATTAAGATCTCAAATTTGGAACGCGTCCTACCAAGTAGCCCTCGGAGTAGTTGTTTCTGTTGATTCCATATTTGTATTTATATATATATTTATAATATAGCCTTTAAAGGCCTTTCTACCAGCGCCCATCTGATGAGTCCCGATAGGTCGAAACCGGTTGTGGGATATGGCTTTCGGTTCGTTGTGCCTACTTGTAAGGACGCGTTCCAAATGTGAGATCTTTGATCTTAATATTTAGGCGAATAAGGATTTTAATTCCTTCTTTTTGAATATGTTATATCTTCGTCTAAGAATCCATCGGAATCAATAGTGTAATTCAATGCCGGTAGGGGTATTAGCCCTCGGAGTAGTTGTTTCTGTTGATTCGATATTTATATTTATAAACACAATCCTTTTTAGTATTTAAATTTATCACTAATTACACTTTGTGTTACCCCTAATGTTGTTATTGAATACAAAATTCATAAAAGAATTTCGTTAGATGAAGATCGACCATTGAATTTAAATTTATATTCTTCAAGAGCTAACCGTACGTGTCACATAAACGTTAAAGAACCATAATATTTTAAAGCAAGTGTCATAAAAACCAAGTTATTATTACACGTTTGTGTTGAATGCTTTTATTTAATACAGATGGGAAGGAGTTCAATGGTGGCTCGTGCCTACAAAAGTAGGTAAAGAGTCGCAAAGAACAAGAGAAACTGAATTTGGAATTAGTATAATGAAAATAATCTTAATATATTCCAGCAAATGTGTTGAAAAATATGAACATTTCGTAAATACGAACAACTAACGTACAGGTACAAAGAGCATGCAGTCGACCCTCGGTAAACACTTTTCTATTCGGGAACCCACTCGCGGCAGCCACGCGCCTGGCTCTTCACTTAAGCATTTATTACATATATTAAGGTTATTAAAAAGCGTTGGTAAAATAATTTTATATACCTAGTTGTTACACGACCAAGAATAACTTTTTTCACACTAACTAAGGATTAAGCAAACGTAAGACAGGGCCACACTTCAGCAGTGTCTTGGTCTAAAGACCCCAAGAGTAAGTTTGCTTTCCATTATTCTAAATAGCAATGAGAAATTAACAAACACAAGGTTAAGGCCAAAACAGTACTAGTTTTGGTTATAACCTTTATCTCGTGGTCTTAATCTTAATCTTGGTCTTCTTGGTCTTGCTATCATGATAGTTTCTTGGTTTTGACCTTGCCCTTGTAACACATGGGCTGAAAAGTTCCAGACCTAATACATGGATGGCACTAGTTGTATTGCATTCACCTCTTTTTCAATTAGTACTAACCTTCTGAACATTATATAGCGTTATTGAAGCGTTTGAAGCCCGAAATTGCAAAAAACGACCGCATATGGCAACGAAAAGAAGTTTGTTTCATCAAGATAACGCACCGTGTCACAAGTCATTTGTCATCAAAACAATGGCAAACTACTTGAATTGAACTACGAATTTCTCCCACATCCACCGAATTCTCCAGATTGTTTTCTTTGTTATGCCCGGGACTTTTCAGCCTATGTGTTAAAATGTAAAGAATCAAGAACAAGACTCTAAGGTCAAGGTTGATTTTGTTCATCACCAGCTTTGGTATACTATCAACTGTTTTATTTACATTCTTTTGTTATTTTTTACATTCAGAACATTTAAAATGAAACCAATAACTACAAAAAATGAAGAATTCTGAAATGTTGGTGCCATATCTACACTCGAATATTATTAGAACAAAATGTACCTTAAAATTTCATGAATTAATTTGAATGAGTAAACATAGGAATTTGTTTAGTTTATCTAAATTTACGGTATCGACATTTACAGCTTATCTTGTTGTTGTGTACATTTTATTTTGTTGTCATTTATTTTGTACGATTGATACTAAATTTAATGATCAAAAACACGATCTGAAATTGTTGTACAACAATATTTGCTGCAATTATCTGCAGTGTCCATTTTGTGGCTTCACATTTACACTTTTGTTGTAAATTTATCCATGTAAAACAAGGATAGAATTTCATACTAATTGTTAGGGAAATTCCCCGCAATAGTTTTGTTCGTAAGGGGAATCGATGTACCTACCACGTAATAGAATACCTACAAACTTGTCTTAACACCTAAAATCCTATTGAGGGTAAAACACCACTTGACACCTCTTCAAGCGAAATATTAATTAAGACACTTAATCCTTTAACACTAAAGGATATACTTATACATACATGCATGCACGGTTTAATTAGCTTTCCATCCACCGACCGTAATGAAAGGAAGGGGATGAAAATAACTACGCGGGTTTAGCCTAGAACCTAGATCATAGAAGAACGTAATGGTTTCAAATTATCACTTACCAAAATGTCACTTTCATATTTAGCGTCTTACCTGAAACACAACATACTCAGAATTAATTATTATGATAACAGTATGAAGATCAATTTAATTTCATTATTAGACAGCAGACTATTTATTGTGTGTTTAAATTCTAAATTTGACATACGGTTTCAAATAAAAAAAATACAATATTTGAAGAGTTTTTAGTAGGAGTAAATTTTAAATAACATTAAAACTCACGTCTCAATGAGGGCGTGATAGCAGTAACAAATTTTTCTTCATTAATTTGAGGTAATCTGTAGTGGATACAAATTAATTCAATAATTAATATCGCATTAATGTAAAAAATATAAGATTTGATACTATTGCTAGCATGATGAAGAATTAGTAAAAATAAAACACACTAAACACTTTCACTTAATTTTTATTGTAATCTTTACAAATTTGTTTTAACCCACAGGGTCATCTTTAGAACTGTAGTATTATCTAAGTACTCTTGATAAAAGCATAATATGCCGAAACAATTGCAGAGTCAATAAAACTCTTTTGAAACATTACAAAGCAAAATTTTTATTTCCTTTATATTATTAAAAATGTTTCATGGTCACCCTACCGCACAATCTTTACAAGTTATTGAAAAACCTTTTTCCTGATTAACAGCGAAACTACCAGGTTTATCATAAAATAATGTGATTTTCTTGTAAACCATTTTAATCATTAAAAAGTAATGTTGTTTTAGTTAAGTTTTGCGGATAAACAAAGTAACTTTCTGCATTATTTCAACTTTAGCCTCGAATAACTTTTGAAATAGTTAGTTATCAGAAAAGTAGGAAAAACATACAATAATCTACCAACACAATTATGTATAACAGGCGGGATGGAAAGTTCGTAGGCTAACATGTAGAAAAAAATTTTTTTTTGATAGAATTTGATTTTATTAATCAAAATAGTTCCCTTCGAGGGCGATACAACGATTAACGATTATAGCGGTGGTACTATTTTTCGATACCATTTTTATAACACGATTTGTCTTTAGTCTCAAAGTAGATTTCAGTTTCGGCGATTACCTCTTCATCGGCGCGAAATTTCTGTCCAGCGAGCATCTTCTTGAGGTCTGAGAACAGAAAAAAGTTGCTGGGGGCCAGATCTGGAGAGTACGGTGGATGCGGAAGCAATTCGAAGCCCTATTCATGGAATTTTGCCATCGATTTCATTGATTTGTGACACGGTGTATTGTCTTGATGAAACAGTACTTTCTTTTTCTTCAAATGAGGCCGCTTTTCCGCCATTTAGTTTTTTAAACGGTCCAATAATGCTACGTAATAGTCGCTATTTATGGTTTTCCCCTTTTTAAAATAGTCAATGAATATTATACCATGAGCATCCCAGAATACTGATGCCCTAACCTTGTCAGCTTGCCAGCCGTCTTTCCACGCTTTGGAGTTGGTTCATCACGTGCAGTCCACTCGACTCGACTGACTGTCGATTGGTCTTTGGTGTGAAATGATGGAACCATGTTTCATAAATCATCAGATATCGACGCAAAAATTCGGATTTATTACGATTGAATAGCTCCAAACACTGTTTAGAATCATTCCGTTGCTGTTTTTGCCCGCGCGGCACCCTCTTTGTACAGAGCTTTCGCATATCCAAATATTCATTCACGATATGACTATGACCAACACGTTCCTTTGATGTCTTTAGGGTCAGGTCTCAGCTATCTCAATCAACTTCACTTTACAGTTATCAAAAATTATTTTGTGGACTTTTTTTGATGTTTTCGTCGGTAACAGCCTCTTTGGGGTATCCACTGCGTGCATCATCCTCGGTGCTCATTTCGCCTCTTTTAAATTTAGCAAACCACTTTTCTACGGTTGATTTTCCTGGCGCAATGTCCGAATAATGTTCATCAAGCCAAGCCTTGGTTTCAACAGTATTTTTTTTTCTCCAAAAGGCAATGCTTTATTAACATACAAAATTCCCCTTTATCCATTTTTTCAAAGTAACAAAAGTTCTTTCACTAAAAATGCTATAACTCAGTTAAGTATATCAATAAAGCAATTAAAAAAAAAATTATCCCAAATGTAATAACTAATGTTTTTTGATCCCATTTTGGCTAATAATATTAATAATGTTAATCAAAATCTACATTCAGATAAAAGACGAATAGAAAGCATAATCGGTAAAGTAAACCGTAATTTCCAGGAAAAAGTTAGAATAAGTCTACATATTCAATTTCAATTATTCAGTGGTTCTCGAATCACAGTTTTATAAAAGCGCAGCTGGTGCTGACCGGGCTGAAGGAAGGTGCACGACGACTTCATTTGATAGGCGGTAATCTGCCTGTTAAAATCCACTTTGGAACTTGGTGACAGACGCTGGACTAGCTGCTCGCTACTTTTTATCCGCTTTAAACAACTGACTGTCATCAGTTTGAATATATACATTCCGTTTCATTTTAAATGACTTTCAGATAACAATAATAATCTCGAAAAATGAACAAAAAACACTGCTTTTAAAAAGGAATATTGCCAAATGCTCTTGCGGGTAAACTGCATTTAAATCGTTTAATGCCCCTTTTGACAGGAATGAATTTACCTGGATGATAATAAATCCGGTAGTTTTACTATGCCAGACAGAAGGTAACAAATATTCAATATCTACAATACTGGTGGTAAAAAGGGCTTTAAATGTTAAAAATAATATAGATTAGGCTTTCACTTTTTGTAACTTTATATTAAATAAAGAAAAATACATTGGACAGACAGGTAGATTTTAAAATCCTACACTTTGCAAATAAAAGTAAAAACTAAACTTATTAGAGAGCCTCGAGATAAATAAACTCAATAAAAAAGGTTTGATATTAAATGATCAATTAGAATTAAACAATTCACCTCTATTAAATATTTTTTTAACATTTGTTTAAACAGAATTTCTTCTTTAATATTGTAAATCTAATTTTATTTTAATGCATCACTCTGTAACTTTAAAACTAAAAAATAATAAAAAATATTTTTCATTTTTTCATTCTTTTCGCATTTGTTAAAATAAACTTAATTAATATATTATTAGTTGTATATTAGTATTGTACATTGATAGGTAAATACCCTACACCTTCTTCTTTTTCCACGATATAGTATATAAGAAAATTGCTGTTAAATTTAAGTTTATATTTCTTCCACATGAAGAAGCCACAGTGTGGCGAAATAATTATTGTGGATTTACAATAAAAAAGTTTTGTAACCGTTTTTCTCTTGTTTTACTTTATTTAAATGTTAAACTGCTATTGAAAATATAAAAAATAGATTCAAACGCCTTATAACACTACAATGTTTATTGGTACAACCAAATGCATACATTTCGACTACGAAGTAGTCATTTTCAATGATAATAGTAAACTAAGATTAAGGAAAGATTATACCTAAATATATTCTAAAAAACTACCTGTAACTTATTGAAGACTATTGAACAGGGGGTTGTTCAAAATTCATCAAAGAATCCCTGAATTTATGAATGTCAATATACATGTAAACTTTTAGGTAGATGTAATTGTGACAAGATTTTAATAGTTCAATATTGTGGTCTATACTATGTCCTCTGTTGCATACCATGCCTTAAACGTCGACAATGGAAAATGCTCTCGAGTTTACATGTTAACCTGTGGGTCTTGCCCCAAAGTATATATTGGACAGACGGGAAGGAATTTTCAAAAATGAGCACTAGAACTGTTCGCATTTATCTTTTTATTTTTTGTTATTGTAATTTATTGGGCTTGTTAGTCACACATTTTTTAACGTCTCCGATTTTTTGTATTGTCATGTGCATTTGCTGTCCGTTTCTTTCTTTTGCGATTTATGGTTTTATAATAGTATGTATCATATTTTTTCCCTTCTTAGTATTGCCGTTTCCTATTGTACTATTTTTTTTCTTTGTCTTCAAATGTGCTTCTAGAGTTTAAGTTTAAGTTTATAGATTTATTGGGGGTAATTTGTTGACCCATTGGTCCATTTCGAGGACGTAGATGATGCACCGACACATAGATTGCAATGTTGCATTTTTTGTGTTTACGTTTTCCCTCCTTTTTGTTTGTTTTGTTGTTTCAAGTGTCGGTGCATCGGAACCACCCCTTCTCTAGGGGCATTTCTTAAATTCATGGTAATATAAATATTTCAACATAGTTAATACAACACAGATAACATAGTATAGATAACACAGTTGTTACAGTTAGTACAGTTCAATCAATTCATTCAATTCAACATATTAGATAAAACCATCAAACGTTTAGGAGAGATCATTTTTAGTACATTTTAACATATAGCACAAATCAAATCAAGATCTCTATAAACGTATAGTATAAATAACATATAGTTTCAATCAATCCATCATAATCATTTAATCTTCGTAAATAAGTAACAGCCACGACGATCCATAAAATTAGTGTATATAGTTGTAAATAGTTGGGTGTAATAAACAATTAAAACACGAAGTCCGTTTATTGCACCGATTCCCCCATAGGAATCAAAAGAAGTGGCACATCTGTGCACCGGTGAAATAATTCATTTCATCAACCTAATAAATACATGATCCGGTTCGAAGGACCATGTATAATTAGCTGATGAAATAAATTATTTCACCGGTGCACAGATGTGCCGCTTCTTTTGATTCCTATGAGGGAATCGGTGCAATAAACGGACTTCGTGTTTTAATTGTTTATTACACCCAACTATTTACAACTATATACACTAATTTTATGGAACGTCGTGAATGCTACTAATTTACGAAAGATTAAATGACTGTATATAGTTGTAAATAGTTGGGTGTAATAAACAATTAAAACACGAAGTCCGTTTATTGCATCGATTCCCCCATAGGAATCAAAAGAAGTGGCACATCTGTGCACCGGTGAAATAATTCATTTCATCAACTAATTAAACAAGAACGTAAAGACAGTTTCCTTAAAAATTAACAAAATTCAAGTTTTGCTAATCATATAATAGAAGAAAATCATATAATTAATGATAAATTAGAAATTTTACACAAATGTAATAAAAGTTAAAAATTAAATTTACTGGAAATAGTAAATACTCGCATGTCTGACGAAGCCACTGTTTGGCGAAACATGTTAAGTACATGATTTAATAAAATTTGTGAAAATCTACTTGTTTGGTGTTTTTATTCCTTGGATTATGGATTTTCATCAAGTAAAGGTCGAAACTGTTAGCAATTAAAATTCATTTGTCTTACAGTTTGTACATTAAATAAAATACCTACATCAATAGAGCTAACAAAATTTAGTACTAAAGTGTTTTGAATGTTGATTTGTCACGGAATGTCTTTCTAAAATTGAAGATTAGATTTGGTACCTTTCTATTTCCGAATGTAATTGTGCATTTGCATGTTTTTGTATGTCAATTAAAAGACATTCTTCTGAAATTAAGGAAAGATGACATTGACGTTACGATGATGGCACGACGGCACAATTAAGAAAACAAGCAAGTAATGAAAAGGGCGATAGAATGGCATAAGGGGTCGCATGCCAGTTGAGAAGATTATTAATTAAAGGCATTTTCACAAAACGCGCAGTCCCGCGAAATTTAATTACACGAAAATTGTCCTCTATCGCATAATAAATTGTGTTTATCAATTAGTTAAGGTCGGAAAGTTTGTCTGCCTGTCCTGTATCCCTTGTGTCTCCTTCCACTTCGCTATCGCCTAATTATCGAATTATCTATGACGGCACCGGTATCAGCTGCGATAGAAGGATGAAGGAAGCCGTCGACAGCCGTGCGCGACGCGAAGCGACGCGACCGTCGTCAGACGTTACTTTCATGAAATCAAGGCGTGATATTGCCAACATCCCACTGCTTTCGTAATTACTTTTGTACTTGCAGCTTCTTCGTTTAAGCGACTAATTTCTGTCGAAACTATTACATTATAATAAAATTAAAAGCAATGAATATTTTCACAAATAAAACGACACGAATTCCAATTTTTACTATTTATTTAATAGTTCTTAACAGTTGTTTCTTTAACTTAAGAATCTTCAGAACAAATGCTAAATTGTGACTAAGTATAAAAAAAACTTTTAGGTGTTTCATTCCCACCAGCTACTCGTGCTGGTTGGCGGGCAATCCTTCCAACCTACATTGTAGTGCAAAGCCGGAGGGTAGGGCGTAAGACTCTCTTCAGCCTCTTTAAGGAATCGTGGGAATGCGTGAAATGAAGACGAACGAGAAGTGAAAGATTGTCTGTGGAATATTACGGCGAATAAAATCTGTGAAACTTTTTTTATTGTTTTATTATGTTGATAATGAAAACGATATATATTAAAAACACCGTGTGTGTGATCAATTGAGTGAGGACATAACACTAGTTAATAATTTATGTTATAGTTGTGAGTAAATTTTGTTACATTTCAATTATTTTATTTTGTTGTCTCACTGACAGCTTTAGCATTTCATACGATGTTTTACCTCTAACGCTATTATTTTTTGATTGACGTACTCTTTTCGGCCATGTGTCTCTTTATACGTAATAACAAGCAAAAATAGAGACATATATCTTTACGTTTTCAGATGTAACCGCTGCATTACACGGCCAATTTTATTTCTCTTTTCTAAAGGTCATGTATAAAACATTATTCATTCCAACATCTCCAAAAAGATAGACAAAATACTTAGAAAATAAATATTCGGTTTACGCTTTCTAAAAATTTGATGGATTGCCGGGAATATTTTACGGGAACTGCGTTATGAAAGTTTCACTCACATTTCTACCATTGCCCTGATGCTGTCGGAAAACGTACATAACTTACTGGATACGCCCCATTTATTTATTTTGCGTACACGTGTACTTAGCGGTCCAAATATACACGCAAGGTAAATTTTTAACCGACCGTAGGAATTTCTATCAAATGCACGGAGTATTGATAGAATTTATGACGATTATTACGTAGGACAGGTGGAGCTTGTAGTTCTCCATACCTACCAACACGATACGATCTTAGAAGCAGCATCATTTAATATGTTAAAACAGCGCAGTTGAACACAGAGAGACAAAGTCATTGTGGCTCTACAACCTTACACTCTCTAACGAGGGCTGACTTTAGTTGTTTCTTCTTTGTGGGGGAATGAACATGTGTAAGTACGTCGATTTGAATAGGTAGAGAGAGGTCCGGCTTGGGAAGGGCCAATCAAATTGTTTTAAGCAAAGAAAGGGTGTAGACTTGCTATATCTATTTTCGTTAGATACTGCGTTATATTTTGCTGCCTACGCTATATTGTTGGAGACGATACCAATCATATCGAGAATGAGAACAGGGGTGAATTTTTTTTATACATGGCTTGAACTTAAATAAGAAATAAATATCGCACGCCACTGACCTGCTCCGACAAAGTAGCGGAGTATGCAAGTTCTAGCGTAACTGCTAACTGTACACGTAATACTTTGGTACTGCCTTGTGCAGGGGCTTCATCATTATATTTTACATGGTCGGTTAAATATTTTCTATACGGGTATATGCGTACGATATACAGGGTCATTCAAACTGAGTGGTAGATTAGACGTTTTAGGGAAACTAAGCATATTACAGATTTAATACTTTAGGAGTAGGGGTTATCAAAGATGGGCTATTTAACTATAATAAATTTAACTGTCGGGCACTTCCGGTTATACCGGAAGTTGTTGTTAACTTTCTTATATTAAATGGAATGGTATAGTTTTGCGATAAGTTCGTATGAATTTTTAGGTGACCTTGATAACCAATTATGCGGTGATGAATAGTTTCTGAGATAATTAATTTAGTGGAAAAAAGATTGCATCACAACCAAAACTATAAAAAATCATAACTTCCATTAAAAATGAAATAACTAAGAATGTTGAAATTTTTACTAGTTATATTATAGTTATTATCTCAGAAACTATTCATCGTCGGCATACAAGTTACAAGTTGGTTATCAAAGTCACCTTAAAATTTTATGTTTTATACGAATTTATCGTAAAAAATATACCATTAAAATAAGAAAGTTGACATCAACTTTCGGTATAACCAGAAGTGCCGGACAGTTGGAATTATTATAGATATAAATATCAGCCTTGGTAACCCCTACTTAAAATTTTTTAAATCGCTAATACGCTTAATTTCCTTTAAACGTGTAATGTACTACTCAGTTTGAACGACCCTGTATATAATACATATATTATGTAGGTACATTATACAAAGTTATATGAAAAGTTTAATTTTCTATCAAATTTTTGCCCTATGTCCTTAAAATATACAAAAGAAAACTGTTTGTAGAGACCTTCCTATGAATTTTACAAGAAATCATCCCTCGACATCCAAGACTACGCCTCGCAAATTCTTGTGAAGTTTAGGAGCTTTTTTGAGAAAAAGTTTGAGTGTGTTTGGGAGAAAATGCATACATTTTTTATGATTAGGCTGTTGTTTATCACTTTCCTCTTACAAGCCCCTAAGAAATTTATATTTATATAATACGATCTTGTGTTGTATAAGGTTTACCAGTTCCATTAAATATGAACTTATTTTCATGCTTATATTTATTTTCAAATATAAGTTTTGTTCCCGATTTATAAAACCGAGTTTTTAAAACTAATTTATTTAATAACCACAAACGAATCTTACAATATAACGTACGATGGAATTAGCGATTAATTCTTAGTACAATAGTCGTACAACACTAGTGAGAGGTTGTCTTCCCGGCCTATTTATATGGTTCGTGACGTCAGTCGATCACAGTGATAAGGGTCCATCTGATGGTACCATAACTTATATGTACTATTGAAACTGAAAACTATCATACTAATACACTTATTAAGTTATGCCTACATAGGCGTGGATACAGGGGTTGGGCAAATCGTCATAAGAACTTCACTGGTTTAATGTTTAAGAAGCATGTTATATACATACGAACTTAAATATTCACAACTAAATTGTTTATCTACCACCTCTGTGATCTTATTTCTCATTTTTCTAAGGCAGACAAACAGAGTATTATTCGGATTCAAGTGTTTCATGGATAAAATCAAAATTTTATCAAAATTTTTGTTTAGAAAAAAACTCTTTTGTGTTTCATTCCTACCAGCTACTCGTGCTGGTGGGCGGTCAGTCCCTCCGACCTACACTGAAGGGCGTAAGGCCCTCTTCAGCCTCATTGCAGGAATCGGAGTAATGGGTGGGTGGTGTAGTTAGGGAGAGAAAGATGAGACGGGCGAAATGAATAGAGAAGAGAAGTGAAATATTATCTATGGAATATTACTGCCCCAGCATTTACCTAAATGATCCAAGGAAACCACAGAAAACTTGCACCAGAGCAGCCGGACGCAGGTTCGAACCGGTGACCTCCCGAATGCTAAGCAATGATCTAGAGCACTAGACCACGTCGCTCGGTTTTGTTTAGAACGAACATACTGGACAATAGGCAAAATCAACTCCCTCAAAACAAATTCCTATATTTGCGCCTATTTCTACAACATTAAAATGATAATAATAGAAATAGAATCACTGGCCACATTGTTATGAAATATTATTACCAACAAATAAACGGAAGAAACGAATTTGCCTTAAATGCTTCGAAACTTTATTTAAAAAAAAGCACAATCATTAGTCTTGATAAAGACTTAAGTAAACTAGAACAATTGTGGAGTTTTTTAAACAAACTTTTAAAGCACTTAAAAGCAAATTATTTTTCTTTGTTTATTTATTAAAATGATACATTATTAGGCTAACATTTACAGGAATAAAATATGAGCAAAAAAGCAGAAGAAGTAAATAAGAAATTACAAAGAGAACAAGATCCCATTAAATATCGACGAAGCATAAGCTGCTGGTTGTCAAGGAAGCTAATAAATAATCAAATGATTTTCATAGAAAACGGGACCAATAAACGAACAAATTGTAGAAATAGGATTAGGTTCAAGGTATAACCGCCCGAATCTTAATTCTACTATAGATTCAAGTAAATGTTTACTCACTTATCTACTGTATATAGCAGTATATCCCAGAAATTAGATAGTTAATGTTGGTTAAAAGTTTAAAGAATTCACCAAGCGACTTCGTACTTATTGATTTTCATCAATAAACCCTAAGTAGTGTAAACAAACAACTAACGAGTTTTGAATAAGCTAGAACAAGAAATAAAATAAGGGATGTCAGACCCCATCTATTTCTCTAAAGGCGTCCAAATGTTACTAAAAGATAGTTGTCAGCATCGCGACTAGAATTTATAGGTTGGTACTGAAGAGGTTGGTATTAGGCATGCAGAATTTCCCTATAGAGCCTGATGAGGAAATAACTGACTTCGATAAATAACTACTAATAATTAACAGAAATAGTAGGGGAGATGGCAGGTTTTGAAAAACTGTCGATTAATTGGTGAAGTGAGTACAAAAACACCTTTTGGGATATTTCACAAAACTGTATTGAGAGATATCAGAATAAGAGTGAAAGAACACATTTATACTATAGAGAAAAATAAAAAATCTACAAGTATATCCGAACATTGTTTAAAGTGTAAATACAACACCTCATATAATTCGGTCAAACTAATACACCATATTCCAAAAAGTAAATGTAAAACCTTTTCGAAACAGTAGAAATTAAAAAATGTCAAAAGAACAAACTTAATCTAGTAAATAACCAAATAGAATTAAACACCAACAATTCACCCCTACTACTGTTCGAATTCCCTCACATACAAACCTAGTATAAATAGTTAAGCGAGAAATGTAAAAATCAATACAAACATCTGTATCCTTCGATAATGGCCTAATAGCCGAAACGTACATCAGGAAAGTTCAATAAAGTTTTGTGAAATATCCTAAAAGGTGTTTTTGTACTCACTTCACCAATTAATTGTAAAAATGTTTCACAGTGAATTCACCACAAACAACATTAATTACATTATTAAACTGTCGATTATGAATTAAATATTATTAATTCTTTTGTCAAACTTTGTAGTTTATAGAATGAATTTCGACGAAATACGGTGGCATTTTCTGCATGTGCACTATATTTTCTACCAGAAGGGGGCTTGTAACATATACGGATGCGAAAAAAAAAATTTCGTGTAATATTTCAAAGTTCAAGTCGTAAATCGTGTACAGTATTGAAAGCGAAAGTGTGAACCTGCTCGGCCGTATTTTTTTTCTAATAACCCGCTGAAATCTTTGCTTGTGCGTTCATAAAACGAGCCAAAATTACGACCTACTCTGTGACATTTTTAATATAACATAAAATACTGTCAGGATGTAATGAATTTTCTCGTGATGTTTTTTTTTTAAGGGGAAACAGGTTTCGTATAATCTTGCATCGTCTTCGTACTGTGCCGCGCTTAAGTCCTTGAGTTGACGGGAAAACGAGAAAGCATATAAAATGGCAATAAGTTCTTCCGAAAGCTTTGCCAAAGTATATGGTTCGGGTGGAATTGAAATGGTCCTGCCTTATTTATGGAGTACCATTCCCATAACTTTTTATTTACGATGCAAATGCTGTATAAATAGAAGATACGTTAGAATAAACGATAAAAAAGCGTGAATCGGTACTTACATCTTGAATATACATGAATCATATATGGGGCAAAGTGGAAGAAGAAAAAGTAATACCCATATCAATTTTAAATGGGAAGCCTCCAGATAAGCAACGGGAGTTTTATAAGATTGCTTACATAAGTAGTCGTACGATTCCTTAGTGCTAAAGGACTAAAACCGATTGATATTCATCGTGAGATCTGTGCAGTTTACGGACAAAACATTATGAGTAATGAAATAGTAAAAAAGTGGGTGAGAGCATTTAAAGATGTATGACAATGCCCGTCTGCATGTGGCTAATCGGACCAAAGATCTCCTTGATCACATCTTTTCACTGGGAAACTCTAGATCATCCTCCATACAGCCCTGATCTGGCGCCCAGTGACTATCATTTGTTCCTGCACTTGAAAAAACGTCTGGGCGGTCAGCGTCTTCAAGACGATGACGAAGTCAAAACAGTTGTGATGCAGTGGTTAACAGTTAACAAGTCAGGCGGCAGAGGCAGAGTTATATGAGAAGGGTATTCAAAAACTGGTCACTGGTCAAACGTTATGACAAGTTCCTGAATATTGAACATGCCTAGTGGATACATGAAGTATATTAATAAAACAATAGTTTGCTTTTTAATGTTCTCTATAATAATGTAGTTTTCTCTATAATTGTGTCGGCCTACTGTCACATAGAGCTTATAATTTAGAAAACTATATTTTTTTTGTTGATAAATTTACAGATGTTTGCGCTGCACGGAACAACAACGAAGACGGGTCGTTACCAAGTTCTAGTTGTTAAAAATACAAATAAACAATATGTGAGGTCTTATAAAGATCCAAGGTAAATAATAAACTAGGACAGTGGTTCTCAAACTTATTTAGTCTACCGTTCACTTTGAGAATCAATTATTGTCTAGCCCCCCCCAAAATTTTTTAACTTTACCGCATCTTAAAAATCACAATCGCAACCATTGATTTAATTATAGCGTGCCGTATGAATCTTATCCTGTTTACTGAGTTCAAACTTACATTTTAACAAAATACTGTTCTTAATTTTTATTCAGGTTCGAATTTATTCAAAAATAGCCGTAAGTCACCGTGTTCGATAACATGCAAACGATTTCTCTTTTTAGTTAGCAGCGTTATCACAGCACTAAATCTACGTTCACACAAATACGATGATGGAAATGCTATTAAAAATCGTTGAATAATCGACCATGGAACAATTGCGGTATTTGTTGCGGCTTTTATAGCCAAAATTCTTGGTAGCCATTTTTAAATTTCATTTTAATTTCCTCGTTCGTTGTCAGTTCTATAAGTTCTTCTTCCTGATGATACTGCTGTGTTGACATTTTAAAAAGGGATCCAACACCCAGTCCTGTATTCCAACTTTAAAATGTCCTGGAATTCTTCTTTGAAATAACTGTGAAACTGTGGAGGTTCTTTAAATGTTGATAGTAATCCAGCTAGTCGTCGTTGTTGAATTTTATTGAATCTCTTAAAGAAAGGACTATTGTTTGTTAAACTTTTACTAGTAGTGTATATTGCTTACTGGCAAACCTCAGCTTTTCGTATTACATGAGTTCAAAATTCTAAAAACGGAGAATGTGACACAAGCAGGTTATTTTTTTAATTAAGTAGGGTACGATAAAAGGTATCCCATTTCGTTGTTATCTGCTCGAATATATATACCTTAGTTGTATCGTTTATTCTTCCATCGTTTCAACTTTGCAAAATTTAATTTTGGAGAAATGGAAAAGTAAATAAGGCGATGAGTTTGATTTCGGAGCGTCTCCGCAGTCTACGTCTTCCTCGACGTGTTATCTGCGAAGTAGAAGCAGTAGATATCAAGCAGATGCTTTATATCACACCTTCGCGCTTCGTGAATATGTGAGATGCACTATCCGTAAACACTGGCAATATCAAGGCTAAAGGCCACCCCTAAATAAACCCTCAATATTCCATAAAGCATCAGACACCATCAAGGACTGGTGTATATGAATATTTGAAAAGATGCCTAATGTTCTGAACCGTGTAATGGTTTCGAGAATATCCAAGAAGGCGTTAAGTTAAGTGCCCTTCTTCTCTATCAAAATCGTGACTCTATATCGTAGAGAAGTTGCGAGGCGGATGAATTAAATACATCATCCAAAAGTTACTTTCTCACATTCTCTTCAAAAATCTCTTACATTAATTAGAAAATGAGATCTGGAGCAGGTTTACAACTTCAAAACATAACTTCTTCAATGGGAGCATTAATTAATGTATATATGATATCTATTTTACTATTACCACTCATAAACATCTTCCAGAATTTGAGAGGCCCAAGCGTCCTTCTAAAAGTTGTTGAATAAAGATATATAGTGGTGATATCGTTTGCTTGCTGACTTCATATAAACCAACGTTCCTCTGTTTAACACCCCATTATCTTCACTTTACACTTTGGTCATAAAGTTCACCTTGAACGATAATACTCACTATAAGTTCGAGTTTAACGACTAGAGGAAATCAATTTTACCATTACTATTGACAAATATTCTCTAGAAGTATTTAAGAAGTGCAGACGTCTTTTGAAAAGTTGTTGAATACAGGTAACAGGCGGGCTGAAAAGTTCGTAGGCTGACCCATAGATGGCGCTACTAGTACCAAAGCCATATGATTTTTAGTGGAATTTTCAGAAAGTGCTGTTTCATCAAGACAATGCACCGTGTCACAAATAAATGAAATCGACGGCAAAATTTCATGAATTGGGCTTCCAATTACTTCCACATCCACGGTACTCTCCAGATCTGCCCCCCAGCGACTCTTCTGTGTTATCAGGCCTTAAGAGGATGCTCGCTGGACAGAAATTTCGCGCCGATGAAGAGGTAATCGTAATCGCCGAAACTGAAGCCTATTTTGAGGTTAAACACAAATCGTGTTATAAAAATGGTATCGAAAAATTGTATGACCGCTATAATCATTAAACGTTGTATCGCCCTCGAAGGGAACTATTTTGAATAATAAAATTAAATTTTATAAAAGAAAAATATTTTTTTAAACTTTTCAGCCGGCATGTTATACACGGTGTTGTATATCATGCCTTAAACACGGGACATAGTATAGACCGCAATATTGAACTATTAAAATCTTGTAACAATTACATCGACCTAAAAGTTTACGAATATGAATTTTGACCTGCCGTTCACAAACAACCCCCTGTTCAATAGTCTTCAATAAGTTACAGTTAGTTTTCTAGAATATTTTTAGGTATAAACTTTTCTTAATCTTAGTTTACTATTACCACTGAAAATTACTACTTCGTAGTCGAAATGTATACATTTGATTTTACCAATATAAACATTGTTTGTAGTGTTATAAGGCGTTTGAATCTATTTTTTTATTTTCAATAGCAGTTTAACATTATAGCCCTTTGGTGGTAAGGCAGTGTAAAAAAGAAAATACAATCGGTATAATAATGAGACATGTAAAAGAATATTTGTAAATTATGCCGTGGTGCTGTGTGATTTTATATTTCATCGCTAGTACGCAATGTAATTGAATAGCTCAAAAAACCATTCAGAAAATGGGATAAATAAACAGAAAGAGTGGTGACGGGAAAGAGAGATGGAAAAAGCTTCACCCTCAAGACACCCCGTCGGTAAATAGCACAAGATTGTAGACATTTAGGGCCTATAAACATGATGGAAGATGTTTGTCTAAAGGATAATAAGCTGGTGGATCGTAGACAGCAGTACTTCAGGAAGCATTTTAGGCTCCTGATGGTCAAGACATAATAGCACTAGACCATTTTTTATCCAGTTTATATCTTTTAGTTACCGAATACATATTGAAAGTGATGAATCAGCAACATAAGGTTTTTGGTATGGCAAATACATATATTATTGAATCAATAAATATTTGCGGGTACTGGAATAGTAGCAGCAATTTCATATTTGTTGATTGAAGTTTATTTAATAAAAATATTATTAATGAATTGGCAAAATATCAGTATTTAAACAACCAGTTCAGACGTATCATTGTTTTAAAATGTTATTAATTGTTTGTGGCGAATTTCTGTTTGATTACTATTCCTATTTACATAACAATTTTTACATATAAAAATATAATGATGGTCTTCATAGATTTGTTTTCACATTTCCAAATTTATTCATAATCGAGCATTCAGAAATTCTACGATTAAAACATGTATTTCTTCATATATATTATGGTTACAGATCTTCGTAGGCTTTAGCTGATGTAAAACCAATTATTTTAGAAAATGATGTTACATCTTAACTTCTCTATTGGCGCTGATTGTTCTCTATCACATCAGTCATCACAAGAATTTATTTTTTAATTTCGTATTTTCTAGGAAAATTCGTCTCGTTACGACTAGACCTAGAAGTGTACCTTTTGAAAGTGTTGTTTTTGATCTTTGGGTGGAGGCGTCGGGACTGAAGATGAAAATCGAATATTATAAAATAAACTAGTCCAGAACCCTAATTTCATATCCATTGATGTACATCGTCAGATCTGTGCAGTTTACGGCCAAAACATTATGAGTGATGGAGTGAGGAATCCAGAACAAAACGTGGCAGATTAAGCAAGAGCATCGCATGTGGCTAATCGGACCAAAGATCTCATTGTATCTTTTCAATAGGAAACTTAGATCATCCTCCGTACAGCCCTGATTTGGCGACCAGTGACTACCATTTGTTCCTGCACTTGAAGAAACATCTGCGCGGTCAGCGTTTTCAAGACGATGAGGAGTCAAAACAGTTGTGATGCAGTGGTTAATGGTTAACAAGACAGGCGGCAGAGTTCTATGAGAAGGGTATTCAAAAACTGGTCACTGGTCAAACGTTATGGCAAGTGCCTCAATATTGAAGGAAATTATGTAGAAAAGTAAATCAAGGTATAGGGTTTCATGTAAAAATAAAATTATTAAGATGACTTTGCACGTTTTTTATTAATTTCAAAACGATACTTACTTAAAAACATACCTCGTATAAAAGTAGAACAGAAATGAGCAGAATTGAAATTCTACCAACTTGTATCTCATCCTCATCAAAAATGATGGGAGTGTCCTTCTCTTTCTTACGGTAGGTATAGGGGATATTTAATTTATTGTATTGTTCCAGTAATAAATAATAAAGTAAAAGATTTACAATTTTGACTTTATAATTCAAAACCGGAAAAATTAAATTGAACGGGCTCTATCAAACGCAACAAATTGAATTTTCTCATTTGAACTCTCTAATAATTTATAATTAAATTCCATTTTAAAATCGGGGATTCTTAATGTTTTACAACGCTCTCATGTGGTGCCAGTATTATATTTAAATCCATTTAACGGGGTATTCCCATCACGCAGTTCTGCTCATATGGATTTCGGCGAATTTGAAAAAGACATCTCATCTTTTCAATACACGACTTTCCACTTAGGCACCTGTTCGCAAAGCCGATTTCGATGTTGCGGCTACTGACCAAAGAAGAAAACATAGTTTCAGTGACGTAACCGGGCTAGTTAGATGGACGAGGACGACATGAATTATTTAATACCATCGGAACGATAAATGTCCATTTCAGTCGAATTTCAACTACATTTTTTTTTTACTAATTGACATATCGGAAACCGATTGTTAATTTTTAAATTGTTTTAGTATCACATTAAGTAATTACGGACCAAACAATCCAAAACAATGGCATAATTTTAATTCAATTGTGGATAAGGGATAAGGGTAGATGTACCTAGCGGCGTGGTCTAGTGCTCTAGATCATTGCTTAGCATTCGGGAAGTCACCGGTTTGAACCCGGGTCCGGCTGCTTAGGTCCAAGTTTTCTGTGGTTTCCTTGGATCATTTAGGCAAACGCTGGGGCAGTAATATTCCACAGATAACCTTTCACTTCTCTTCTGTCTTCATTTCGTCTATCTCATCGTTCTCTCCTTAACCACACCACCCACCCATTCACACGATTCCTGCAAGGAGGCTGAAAAAGGCCTTAAGCCTTATGCCCTACCCTCCGGCTTAAACAATATTGTCCAGTGTATCAATAAATTTGTTGAAGCAGCTTTTTGAATGTTATTAGATACTTAACTACATTTTTATTACGAATTTGTTTACTCAAAAACAATATAAAAGCGTTTAGCAGACTTTTACGATAAACTTGATTCCCTAAACAGTAAATGGCTGAATGAGACAGCGGACGAAGAGGCTTACCGACAGTTTAACGGAAAAATACTCTGGAATACTCTAGTTCCACGATGAGTTTAAATGATTGATGAACGAGCTTTTAAGAAGTGGCAAATTCACGGACGAAGCTCGTACAGCAACGCAGTCGCTCGAGGGATGCTAATTATTGGGAATTTATGAACAGCGAGGGGCTCTTCTGAAGCTTTTAGTGGTGGTGTTGCCAGACCCTCTTGTTTCTCCGTCTCTCTCACTACCTTCTTACCAGATGCTGTTTTCACTCTACCATATCCTCTTTGTTATAATCAAAACTGAAATGTAGGTTAAGCACTTTCATTTTTATTTTATTTATTAGAGCTTTCAAACAGCAACAACCGGAAAAACAAATTTGTTTCAAAGCAAGCGTTTGAAGCAGATGATGACGACAATACACTTTTTAACGCAAATCATCTATTAAAAAGCTTATTTTGTCAACACAAATTCCTATTACGTAATGGATTCGGCGTTTATTTGGTAAAAAATCATTATCACTTTAGATTTAAATGTGGTGAAGAATTGAGTTCTAACTGGACTGGGGCAGTAATATTCCACAGATAATTTTTCACATTCTGTATTCATTTCGTCCGTCTCATCTTCCTCTCCCTAATCACACCACCCACCCATTCCCCCGATTCCTGCAAGGAGGCTGAAGAGGACCTTACGCCCTACCCTCCGGATTTGCACCACAGTGTAGGTCGGAGGGACTGCCCGCCCACCAGCACGAGTAACTGGTGGAAATGAAACACAAAAAAGTTTTTTTTTATATCTGTTAGTGTAACACTCCACTTGAAAATGGTACTGTGTAGCGAAACAATTGTAGAAATAATATATAATAATTTGTGAATATCCTGAACATTCTATGTTTTATTTATACAAAGTGACACACAAATTGATAATGATTTCCCTGGTCGAAACAATTGTGGAGTGATTTATTTTATAAAGATCTTTAAAATAAATTTCTGTTTTGTATTCAATATTTATTGAAGAATAACTTCTGATAGACTAATGACCTAGTCGGTACTTACAGTGTTACAAATATTAATTCCAGAAATACTAAAATCTGAATGCCTTTTGTCTCTCAATTTATGATTAACATAAAATACAGATTGTAACTTTAAGCAGTAACTTCAATCTCTTATAAAATGTGTATATATTAAAGATTTTTCGGGCGTCTGAAGCTGTTAAATTGTTTGCTGTCAATCGCATACAGCAGCCGAAAAGTTAATATATAATCCGCATTCCCTTGACAGGGGATAATAGTCCCTTACCGAACATACCTATTATAAGTACTTAGCAAAAGTTAACCAAACGTAAAGTTCACGCATTAGATATTAGAAATTTAATTCAATTCTCTATTACTACATTATAAAATATAATGGATCGAATACATACACTTCAAGATGACTCTCAATTTCTCTATATAGTATCGATTTTAATTATTAAATTGGTACATCTCTTTCATTCAAATTATAAACCATTACGATTATCCATTTTAATATTTCTTAAACCCATTTAAAAATCATACATTCAGAAAATAGTTGTTGTGAAGCAATTACCATTTTTTTCAAGATACCTATTCAATTCAGTAAGGAACGTTGAGAAGCTATGAAGAATTGCTTGAAAATATAAAAAGGATTAATTAATAAAATAAAAAACAGGGTATATTTCACAAATGTATTAGACTATCTCTGACATATGTTTCGGTTTTTACACCATTTTTAAAGAACTATAGATAACTGAGGAACATTATTTCCTTATAAACTACTTATACCTAGAATACAATGGATTTTAATAACGGGGAAACCCCAAAATCGGTCTGGTCATTGGTAATAGGTACACCGTTTGCGATGGCCTGGTTTATTTCGACTATTTCTAAGAAATTCAGTCTTCTCCCTTTACTTTCTGTATGTATTATTTTTATATTCTAATGATCTATTTCATGATTTTGGGAAATACAATGGTCCGTTATGCCTGTACATTTGTTGCCATTTTTTATGGATTTTACGTGTTCGTCTAAACGTTTTTTAAGGGTTTATTATTTACTAAAAACCAAAAATTAATAAATTTAATAAAAGCAGTGTTTATCAGATAAATTTCAAGAATTGTGAAGCGTTTTACACTGGACAGACGGGGCGGCCCCTTAAAAAACGTTTAGATGAACACGTAAAATCCATAAAAAATGGCAATTGCAACATGTAAAATTGATAGATTGTCATTACAATGTTGTGACAATCCTGTGGAATTATTGTTTTCTTTAATTGATTTGACATGTTCTTTCCACAGGATTGTCACAACATTGTAACAAGAATGGACATTTGATAAGTAAAGACAATCTATCAATTTTACATATGGTAGATAATAGTAAAAAATTAGACCTTTTAGAAAGACTTGAAATTCAAAAAGCTTTGCATTATGACAAATATATTATCAATGACCAAATTGAGGGTTTTTCCAGCCCAATATTTAGAGCATAGTTTCCACTTACTAGATAATAAAGAATTTAATGTATTTATGTATGTACTAATATTTATATATATGTATACTGTATAGTTAGTTAACTTAGGGTATAAATATTGGATTGATTCAGCCGTTACTTTGTGATAATTCATCTTAACGATAAATGAATAAATACTGCCTTGTTTATTATCACTTTTTATTTACAAATCCTTAATTTGAATCATTTGTTTGACAATGACAAGCTATTTGTCGAAACTATAGTCAAAAGGATTTGTAAATAAAAAGTGATTTTCATTATTTTGTATAGCTATCTCTCTCTATCTGTTCTAAATACAAAAATTGGAAATAAAATTCATGTTCTTGTAAATATTCCTATATACCAAGAAAAGTAGATATCGTATGTTAAATATTGAACTTGATGGCATTAGTTATTTGGCAAGCGATTTACCGCTTTTCCATTTTCTATTATGGAGTACAACATTACGTTTAACGACTCAATCAGACTAACTTATATGTATAAGAACTTGTAAGAGCAATAGGATTTTACATGTATTACGTTGAATCCGTGACTAGCAATATTACGTTCCTTTCTCGAAGGAGACGGTCTATCTCTCACGCATCACCGAGTGAATTCAGTTGATTCCACATTTTAGCACCGAATTCAGGACAAGTTCCAACATGTCAGATGCACTGACTGTATGCATCACTAGTTTGAAGCATGTACTAATCTTTCCGGATTCTGACATGTTCGCTCGGCTGCTTCGTGCATTCAAAACATACGCTGTTCAAACCATATTATGTAGAAAAAATGAACTATCTAGGAATAGGAAATGAAAACGCAACCGTTTAGTCATGTATTTTGATTTAGTTAATAAATGTATCGTAAGTGATTATAAAGAATGTATTTTAAAAGTAATAGGAACCGTGAAGAAGATTTCGACAAACCGTTAGCTATCAGGCAAGTTTTTGCTATGAAGTCTATTGTTGTATTGCATTGGCGCGTAAAGCCGAAGATCCTGGGTTCGATTCCTGGCAAGGGGGTGACAGCAGCAACAAGTTTTTCCTTATTAATTTGATGTAATCTGTAGTGGGTACAGATTAATTCAATAATTAAAATGTATTTAAAATTTACCCCTATTAAAAATTATTCAAATATTTCATTATCAATTCTATTGTTTATCAAAAGAGTCAACAAAAGAATGCATGTATACAAAATTTTATAACAAAAAATGAAAGAAAAAATCAGAAATATAGACGGAATATAAATGACAAATGTTTTATTTGTTGCCATGTCACTTGAAATATAATTTTAGCGTTTTAGTTATAATATTTTAATAAAATAAATAACAAAAATACCAGTAATATAAGTGATACAAAAGAACTTAACACGAACCACAACAAGAAAAGAAATGTATGTATATTATATATATACAAAAGATGAATAAATCTATTTCAAATTATAAATATAAGTATGAAATTAGACGAAAATATAACATATTCAAAAAAGAAGAAATTAAAATGCCTATTCGTCTAAATATTAAGATTAAAGATCTCACACTCGGAATGCGTCCTACCAAGTAGGCATAACGAACCGAAAGCCATATCCCACGACCGGTTTTGACCTATCGGGTCTCATCAGGTGGGCGCTGGCAGAAAGGCCTGTAAAGGACGCGTTCCAAATGTGAGACCTTTGATCTTAATATTTAGACGAATAAGGATTTTTATTACTAATATTTGAATATATTTCAAGTTAATTGAAAATGTCAGCTTTTCAGAGAAATTTCAACTAAACAAAACAGTATTGCGTTGAAAATGCTCACGATTAGTAAGTGATCGAAACACGTGTATGCATTTGCAAAAAGTGCTCTGGTTGGTTTGGGGTAAGACCATGTCTTTTTTTTTGTTTATTAAAAATTATTTGGATGCAGCTGCAGCTTATCAATAAGAACAAATAAAATTTCTCGGAATAGAACGTTACTAAAAAACATTACAGTATATTTTTTTGTGGATTGAATTGTTTCCGATGTAACAAGTTTTCGAATGTTTTATTAAAGAATTTAATTTGGTGGTCCAGACAGTACTTTATAGTTAAATATGTATCTTCAAGAAGTTAATCATCAGTAAAAGACAAATAGTAATTTAAATATGCAGACAAACTGAATTAAATTGCGATTTAATTGACAATTTTATTACTACATTTGGTAAAGTTGTTGAAAATATTTATACCATTTCAAGTGTACCTGAAACTAATTTAAATATATTCGGGTGAATTTAGTAATTATAGATGGTAAGAGGACGTCTCCAGGGCACTATAAGGTGATGTTTATTAAGTTTCGGGAAGTCCCGTGTAGGATGCTTAGGTCCACACGAAAAGGCCGCTCGGGGTCATATTGTATAATCTGTAATGGAATGGAAGCTCATAACCTGCTGCCGAAGGAATCACATTACGACCATCCAGGTGTTGCTTCGCCTGGAAAATCGATGAACCTGGACATCATTATCACCATATTTGCAATCAAGAGATCATTATACATGTTTGAGCAGTCGACCCCGTTTAAAATTTAATAGTTTCAAGTTATTTAGAGATACCCTAACCGTCTTATGTTTATAATAATAATGTTTTGATGTGAGGCAACATCCTTCATCTTCTGTGATAAACAGAACTTTAATTACTAATGGAGGACCAGCAAAGCTAACATAAACATTATGATAGCCATTTCGGCCTTACCGGTCATTCTCAAGAGTATCTAAGTACTAAAATTAAAAATAATATATTTTAAATAAACTAGAAAATAATATTTTTGACGACAATAATTTAAAAACCTACACAAATTTGATTCATAAATATTTGCATGATTCAATAATCATAGATAAAATGTTAAATAAAAAATAAAAACTATTTAGTAATAATATAATTTTTCCATTACAAAGGTCAGATAAAGAGGATAATACTTGAGAAAAAAATCCATTTTATGGTATCATTAGCAAAAAGGTAGGTAAGACACTTAGGCAGTTTAATATTAATGCGGCTTATTTTAATAACTTCACTGTAGGCAAGTTTCTGGTTAACAATAAGATGACTAGAAAACTCGACACCCTTCATAAAAGCGGTGTATATGAAATCAATTGTTCAGACTGCCCGGCTATTTACATTGGCCAAACAAAAAGAGATATTCTAACCAGATACAACGAACACGTAAATCATGTAAATTTCAATAAACATGCCTCAGGTTTAGCCACTCATCTAATTGAAAATAACCATAGCATAAATAAAAGCAATATAAAATTATTACATTATTTAAAAGGAGGTCCAATACCTAGATAGGTATGAAATATTAGAAACAGAAAAAGCTAAAAAACAATCCCCTATTAGACCCAAACATTGTTCAACCCCCACTCTCTTAGGATGTACTATAAATTTGTTTATTTGCTGTTTATTACTTAGTATATTTTTGTTAGTCCTTAAGATACCCTTATAAGGCGAAATAAGTATCGAGTTTTTTTAATAAAGCTTTAAGTGAAATTCCCAACTTTGTTTGATTTAAATTTTAATTTTTAATTTTGAATTATGTTTCATCAAGTGATAACATTAGATACCCTTAAGTTATAAAAATAATATATTTAAACAGTGGTAACTAACTTTACGGAGAGAACAAGATATGTGATGTACTTATCTATTGTAGTGGATTCTTTTATTTAATCGTTTTGTAGCGGTTAGTTAAATTTAATATTTTATACTTATAAATATTATCAAAATATTTGGAAAATTTAAAATATAACTACTAATTGTTTTACGAGAATATCATTAGCAGTAAATACCTAACAGTACCACCTGCATTCAAATTTGAAGAACCTTATTAGTGTGGTTCCCAAACGAAATTAGGTACTGCTAATTTCACGATAAAGGCAATTGGGGTAACGATGTCTTTAAGGGTTAAAATGGCTTAACAGTAGAGGGAAAAGAACTATATAAAGTCAGAATTTCGAACCCGGGTACGGCTGCTCTGTTCCAAATTTTCTGTGGTTTCCTTGGATTATTTATGCAAATGCTGGGGCAGTAATATTCCACAGATAATCTTTCACTTCTCGTCTGTCTTCATTTCGTCCGTCTCTTCCTTCTCTCCCTAACCACACCACCCACCCGCTCCCACGATTCCTGAAAGGAGGCTGAAGAGAGCCTTACGCCCTACCCTCCGGCTTTGCACTACAGTGTATGTCGGAGGGACTGTCCGCCCACCAGCACGAGTAGCTGGTGGGAATGAAACACAAAAAAGTTGTTTTTCTTAATGGGTTAGTCAGTAAGTCTTTACCTTTCTTCTGTTACATTTACGCTATTGAATTAGGTTTATTTTTACTGGTCGATTATTGTTTACTGTGTGTTTTGTTTGTGTGATCTTATTGTTCTTTGCTTTTATTTTGTGTGTGTTGTTTTGTTTGATTCAAATTACCTTTTTTAAAGTTTATCGGACTATTCTTTTTGTGTTATTTTGTTCACCGAACAAAGACCGATAGTTTACAGTATGTTTATCATTGACAAAGATGTTTTACATATAGGTATAGGAATATAAAAATATCGAAGGAACTACTTTTATGATTTTTTTGTAGGTATAAGTAATATCCACTAAGAAGAAAAACATGGTTGTATTTTCGTGGAAAATTTATGATGTATATTATATGAAATCCGAAGGTAGATGTATGAAAGCGTAGATCCTTCTTAACGAGTCGAATTTTGGAAAATTTACCGTCGCCCTTCACGTCAAAGATGTTGTCCAGAAAGGTCTAGTGTTTATCAAGGTTCGACAGATTTATCGAGAATCCGTTCCACTTGTTAAACAGTGCAGATGGGTGCTTCCTTGTTCTTAAGAGTAGCATAACAAATTTCCTTTCTCCCCGACTTTTTACTCTTCCCTCATCTTTTTCCCCACCACTTTTCACGTTAAACGTTTGGTAACCCGGCATAGCGACGGGCGCAATCACCCGGCGCCCTGCAGAGCCACGATGATATAGGGTCTCTCGAGGGAGTTTAGAAAAGCAGATCCTTGATAATGGCTTGTCCTTCCCTTGACTAAACACTTTCAAGTTTAGCTTAAACGAACCGCTAGGGTAGTTAAATTGCGTAAAAAAGCGTAACATCGCCCGAAATAAAAATGAATCACACTTTGAAACTACTAACTAGTTTAATATTTTTATTATGGAGGAAACTTTCAAAATAAAATATATAATACTTGAAGAATCTTTTGTTGGTTCCTTGTGAATTTTTTTTTAAAAATATATAAATAATAAATAAAATTTAAAAAAAATTGTAAATACACCCTGTACAGACAAATTGTTAAAATGCTATGGTAATTGTAAATAGTCCGTAACTACAAATACACGCACACAAAATCATGCACACCGATACAATATTTTGAAATACATAAATAGACAAACGTTTAGAAAATAATTTAGGACCTGATACTTTTGACAAAGTTTATACAAATAAAGTGAGCATTTAAAAGCAACAGGTCTTTTATTTATATAAATAAAATTTAATTTAGCTAACGTATCAAGTATGATCAATGTTGTTCTTAATTTTTCCGATCTTTTTCTGAAACCTATACCAATATACGAGGGTGGATCAAATATAAATGAGCCGGGCGTTAGGAACTTGATGTGAGGATATTAGGCGGCACGGAAACGACTCGTCGTATTACTGAGTTCACTTAGTTAATAGCTATCACAATGAGTGAGAAAGTGGTGCATAGCAGCGAATTATTATTCGTATTAAGTTTCTTATACGTGAAAACGTGAAACCAGATGAAATTTTGCGCACCAGCATCTCGACGGTTAACATTGCACGCGTTAGAAATCTCAATGAAGGGGACCACCACGCCACGCTACGCCACTGTGCTTCAGATATCTGGTGAACTCAGCATCAGCTATGGAAGTTTCCAAACAATCATAACGAATAACTAGGGATTCCAAAAAATTTCAGCTCGTTGGGTTTCAAAGTTGCTGAATGAAGATCAAAAAGCTGCTTGGGTTTGCATCTCTCAGGCGGTTCTCACTCGATTTATAGAGGAAGGTGATTTTTTTTGCACAAAATTGTAACCTGCGACGAGACGTGGGTACAGCATTACACTCTAACATCAGAACGAGCAAGCACGGAGTGGCGGCGCAAGGATAAATCAAACCCAGTGAAAAAAAACGTCTGTCTACAAGCAAAGTTTTAGCGACGGTTTTTTGGGACTGGAGGGGGGTGCTGTTGGTCGATTTTTTGCACGAGCGAACAACCATTAGTGCCTGTACTACTGACTTCTCAGTCAGGTAAAACATGCTTATCGCCGAAATAGGAGGACGCACCCCATTCGTGACGTGTTACTCTAGGCGGATAACGCTAGGCGGAATGAGTATCGTAGCTTTAACGCAGGCCCAAATCGGTGAAGTGCACCCTCCATATAGCTCAGACCTACCTCCATGTGATTTTCACATGTTTGGGCCCCTCAAATAATCACTAGGGGGCGAGCGATTACTGATTTCAGACCGATGAAAGGGTGGAGGCGTTTGTGCGCAACTGGATAGACATCCGCCCTGCTTCTTTTTATGAAAACGGAATGAAAAAGCTACCATTGCATTGGGGAAAATGCATAAACAAACAAGGGAGATATGTCGAAGAATTGAGAAATTTGTGTTTTTGTGAGACTTTTCAAAATAAGTGTTTTATGAACAAAGGCTCGTTTATATTTGATCCATCCTCGTAAATAAAATTGAATCGTCTGTCTGTAATATCCAAATAAATGACTTATATTATTTGTATGCTACTAGGGCACAAATTATCCTTAATTTATTTTATCTGTCTGTCTGTTTGTCTGGGCTAATAGTCGAATAGTTAAACCGATTTTAATAAAGGCCACATGATTTCAATTGTTTGTTGATTGTTTTTCAAGTGTTTGTTGTTTATTTCTTAATTGTCCATTTGTTATAATAATCAGCGTTTCTACATTCTTTCTTTTAATTTCTAAATACAGATGAAACTTACTGTAGTTCTCGTATAAATTAAATATAATGATTCGGTTTACTATAACATATTAGAGAGATTGAAGATGTAACGTAGGTTTCAGTGTTCTAATAAAATTTGAAAATGTAATTTGTAAATTACGTTCAAAATTACTTTAAAAAGAAGTTTTCGAAGTGCCTGAGTTTCTTAATTCTAATCCTTACAGTACAGTTGGTCGAAACGATTGTTGAGGTTTTGTTAATAAAATTTGGTTTAAACATTTATACTGTTTTATATATTCATATTTAAATACGTCCCATCAGAATACATCAATAGTCAGTTTTAATATTATTAGTAGTGTCAAAAGTCGAAATAAAGAAAAACGAATTCAATCTTCTTTTGGCAAACTCATGTTGTAATACGAAAGGCGCATTTGTTATTTTTACACGTAATTTCCGTTGAAACAGTTTTTTGGCATCTCTACACATACGGAAGTAGTGCAAAGCAAAGAAGAAACCAAAAAGTTAAAATCGAAGAAGTTATGAGATTAAAAGTTAAACTTTGGCACCTTTTTAACCAGTTTTCGTCCCTTTTCAGTAATCGGTATTCCCGACCTACTAAAATGAAAATTTCGGTAGTTTTTCACTGGTAAACTTTTCACGACAACAATCATGGACCGTGTCGATCGTAAATCTGCTTTACATTAACGTTGTTACCCCTACGGCAACACTTTACACAGCCCATTCCTCAACGTATAAAAAGGGAAGCAATCTCTAATTTGAATTTCAATCCAGTAAATCTCCCGAATCTCGCGAATTTTCTCGGGCATCGGCATTTTCTTTTAATATTAATTCAGACCGGGAATGTTCTGGTGAATATCTGCCGACACTTCCTGGAAAAGAAAAAAGAGAGTGACCCTCGCCGTGGACTTGTCGACAGGAAGAAAAAACGAGAGAACGTGACGAAAACTTTCAATTCGACACAGGAATATAATCGGGAACGAGATATCCGGGAGAAATTCCTCAGGGCAATTCGAACAATGATAAATTCTTCTTTATTTTTCTATCAACGCCCATCTAGAATCCCTATTTAATGTAATGAATAGAAAGAAAGGAAATTAACCAGTTTTAAAATAAGATTACAATCAAAAGGCAACTCGGCGTCTCCCCTGTCTGTCTGTCTGTCTGTCTGTCTGATGCCCGACAGGCGTTTTATATAGACTGCCGTTTGGCGTAGATATACAGCTGTAATAAGAAGTTTTTAACGATCCTCTTTAAGGAAGGGTAAGTTTTAATATTTTGAGAATTTTTTAGAGTATAAGTTTCTAGTCGTTGAAGCATATCCATAATTTTCAACTTCATTGAACGTTTACGGGGTTGATTTAACAAATTTTCTAAATAGATATCGAGACATTGTCTCTTTCTTTACATAATACAAACTATGTCAGCATCTATATATATATTTCGTGTTCTTTTCAGGTAGATCAGTGATAATTAGATTCATTTTTTTTTTATAAATTAACCCTTAAGTTTTTTTTCTCATTTTGTGAAGCAAATTTTCCAGCCTAGAAAAGATCCAAATTTTAAAATATTATCAAATAGGCTATTCCTTAATATGACATTAATCCACAAATTATGTATTTTGAACAGCTTGATGAACTTCAATGAGACAAGTCAAGTCAGTCGCTGCTGAGACTTCGAGGTATAATCTTCGCCCACGTAGTCAACACAGCACCCACTGAAGATGTCAGCCGCAGTTGCCGACGAAACGTCTGGACGAAACCGTTCACTTCGACCACGGTCTACAAGCCCGAATCATCATTCCACTATGAATTCCGGCCGTGAAAGCTTATGTTCTTATAAGGCTTCTATTAGTCAAAAATGAATAATAAATACAAACAGTATAGTGAACGTCATCTGGAGAAATTAGTTACTTATTGTAAGGATTCAGTAATGTTCAGCAAGGTCCTATTCAGATAGGTTCATTTAAAGGCAAATTTCGATGAAAAGTAGAAAATAGAAGACTGGGGGGGGGGGGTAAAATAATAATTAAATAATGAAAGACTCACCCTAATCACCACTAACTAAATTTAATATTAGCGGACACGTGTTTCGCCCACTTCACACGTGTACATTATCAACGCGAGACTGGTTCTAAAATTTGAATTTATGTCTATTTATAGGGGCGGTGGTTGAGGACTGGAAAGATAGTGGGAAGTAGAAGAAGAGTTTGGGAGGAAAACTTGAATACGTTCAATGCCATTTGTAAAGTGTTTAAAAAACCAATGTTGTAGGCCTATGGAAAAGACAACTTTACAAATGTATGCTTCGATAAACAAGTAGGGAAATAGATTAAAGGAATGTGTGTGTTCAATAATTGTTAATGTATCCAGATAGTCTTTATGAGACCATATTATGTAAATAACTCATGCTTCACTAAATCATGCCTAATCAGGGAAAAAGGAAGAAGAATTAACGAGCGTGTTCAATAACTGTAGTTAGGAAGGCCTAATGGGCCAATATTAAATGCGCATGCTTCATGAATCGAAAAATGTGGAGAAAAGGAGGTAAAACACCTTAATATTAATAAGTTAAAGAGTACTTAATCGATTAAACCTATTGCAATAGCTGAAACAAGACGGAATTGGGGATTGGGCCAAGATCTTAATTCATAAGATTATTTTAATTCTTTTGAATAAATAAACTTTCCCGAGCATCAAGTTCCGATTTGCAAGAGACTTCTTTGATTAGTTTTAAACATTTAGTGCCTATAGGATAGTTTGTTTTAAAAATATGCTGGGCAACACTTATCAATCCGATTTAGTCTATTTTCATAGGCCTACAGCATTAGTTTTTTAAACACTTTACAAATGGTATTGAACGTATTCAAGTTTTCCGCCCAACCCTTCCTCTACTTTCCGCTATCTTTCTGGTCTTCAACCAAAATAGACATAATTTTAAATTTTAGAACTAGTCTCGCGTTGATAATGCCCACGTGTGAAGTGAGCGAAACACGTGTTCGCTCATATAAAATTTAGTTAGTGGTAATTAGGGTGAGTTTTTCTTTATTTAAGTTTCAATGAGTTCAGAATTACGATACATGTCGGATAATTTAGACCAAATACTGACAAAGAACATATTTTTTAAAAATGAAGATTTTTGAGTTAGCGTTTAGAAATTCTCTAAGTTACGAAGAACCATTTCAACCTGCTTCAGTATTCGGTTTATCGTAATAGTCCTTGCTTTTTTAAAATTCTATTAGTACGAATTAAGTTTCGCGTTTGATGTGGAAAAGTCAAGTTGGACCGCAGTTATTATGTTTCGTTAAGAAGATATGGAAGACGTGAAGTGGCGCAGATATGAAAAACGAGCAGGAATGTTCGTTGGGCCATAAAAGTGAATTTTGTATACGTGAATGCGATGATGAAGTTCGAGGACTGGAAAGTTCGACGTTAATATTAATTGCGAGCGAGGAATGAGAAGATGCTTGCGAGTGAGTGAACCAGGAAAATTTTAAAGTTCTGCGGGCACGAACTCATTTATTCATTGACCGGCTGCTCTAGGTAAATACAACTTACCTCCAGGCACTTTGTACATACTTGAGAACAAATATCACTGCTGTGTGAAGAAGAAAGGGAGAGAGGCAGAGAGAGAAAGAATAAGATACAATAAGAAATAAATAAAATGAAGCTGAAACTAACTGGTGCGAATGATGATTACATGACTGTGAAGCAGTTGATTACTGCAAACAGTCGAGTGGAAAACTTGGCAAACAAATACAAAAATTAACCTTACAATTTAGGAAATACGCAGTATTTTGGTATTGAATATAAAAGCTATATACGAGTCATGGTTTTTAAGTAAGTACCGTTTTGAAATTAATAAGAAACGTGGAAAGATTTCTTGATAATTTTATTTTTACATGAAAGCCTGTACTGTAACTTAATCTACATTTCTACATAATTTCCTTCAGTATTGAGACACTTGTGATAACGTTTGACCAGTGACCAGTTTTTGAATACCCTTTTCATAGAAATCTGCCGCCTGACTTGTTAACTGTTAACCACTGCATCACAACTGTTTTGACTTCGTCATCGTCTTGAAGACGCTGACCGCCAAGATGTTTCTTCAAGTACAGGAACAAATGGTAGTCACTGGGCGCCAGATCAGCGCAGTATGAAGGATGATCTAGAGTCACATGCGGACGGGTATTGTCATGCACATTTGTGCGGCTATCTTTAAATGCTCTCACCTACTTTAGCAATAAGGAATCGTATAACAGCCCGGACTTCGGACTTCACAGTCGGCGGGATTCACAATTATCGAAGGCATCTTAGACACTCAGTAAACAAATTAAAGAAGGGCGAATCAGACTGTAATGGCGTCAGTGCGTAGGTGAGAAATGTATGTACTCAATGCGCATGAGCGGAACGTTAACACAGCGCTACGGCGGCAGAATTTCAAAATGGTGCTTACTTAAAAAACATGCCACGTATATAAATTTTGTTTATAAATATATACATAATCAGTTTAATTTTAATTTAACATTATGATTTTTGTGTCAAAGAACATACCTTTTGTCTTGTGTTGCGAGCAAAAATCTTCGAAAAGATATTTTCTTTGAGACAAATATCATGATGTTAAAATAAAATTAAACTGATTAAGTAAGATTTATAAACAAAATTTATATAATTTTCAAAATAAAAACTTTATAAACCAAAAAAATTAGTAGAACTACATTTTTTGTATTTAGTTTTAGTCTGATGATGATTGAATAAAATATCGTGACAATATGATCCCCGTAGTTACGCTATTTTCAAAAAAACGAGTCCAGTGAAAACACAAAAATTATAGTTCGTGTTGGGTGCTAAAATGATTAATTTTAACAGTAGAAAAATGTTAAATTGAATCTTATCGTGAGTTACAATGTTGTTATGGTTAATAATTTGAAACAGATTTGCCTGATTGAAATTAATTTCCAAGTAATGAATAAATTTTAAATCTCCACAAAAAATTGTATTTTTAATAATTAACAAGTGATTCGCCTTCTTAAGGCTTCTTCATGAATTTAAATTTTCTTCTAGTAAAAAAATCTCGAAAAATACTATTAATAATTAAAAATACATTTTTTTGTGGAAATGAATTAGTTTGGCAGTGACATTTGTTTGATTACGCGACAATATTATATGAATAGCTTTATGACTGATTACTGCAAAAGGTAAAAAAGTATTCTTAGAGAAATGTAATTTAATACGGCAAGCACTCCTTTTAGCGGTGGGTTTTCATCTTGTTGGAAAACATCTTTGCAATTGTAATTTCCGTATGGAGATTTATGTAATAGAGGACCATTTAGTGCCAGAACCTTGCTGACAAGGCCATGGTCACTTCATTCTGTATATTTTGGCATAACTACATGGAATTTGCACTTTTAATAGCGGCCATAAACTGACTCAAACCTTTCTATGTATGTTATAGGTACATTTGTAAACAAGGGACCGTTTGTGTTAGTTAGATTTAAAATTAAGCATCAATGAAAACACTTTTGAGAGTTTCAAAAATCATTTTTATTGACCACGACGATCGTTTCATCACACCGTGGCTTCATCAAGTTGATGAATTATAATTATAATATTATAATTTCAAACCTTATATATATATTTCTAAATCTACTTAACCTAAATTTTAAAAGATTTAACTTTTGACCTTTATTTGCAAAATGTAAAATTATATAATTTTCATTAAATGTGTGATCTAAGTTTATTAAACGTTCTGCATATGCAGATGTACATTTCTGATTTTCAAATCATTTTTTATGTTCTTTGATACGTTCTTGAAATGAACGACCAGTTTGTCTTATATACACATGGTTTCATTCACTACATTTTAATTTATATACACCAGATTTCAGTTTATTATCTGTTTTATCTTTATCATTTCTAATAAGACAACCTAAAGAGCAATTTGTTTTAAATGGTACATAATTATTAGGGATGTGTTTACTGATTTTTGTGGTAATGTTTCCTAAAAATTAAAACGTACTAAATGTGTTTGATTTTGATTTTACTATAGGGTATATTGAAGTTACGGTTTTTTCATAAAGCTTTTTATTAAGAAGTTGTAATACCATTGTTTTATTATAACCATTATTTACTGCTATATGAATAATCCTATTTAATTCTAGATCGAAATTAACTTTAGAAGAGCCTATGTAGCATGGAATAAAAAAATGATAATTTTTGTGAAAATAGGTGAAAAGAACCATTATGTATTATTATGTTATTAATTAGTTTTATTTATTCATTTTTTCGTATGTTAACATAAAAAAGTTCCCAACTCGGGCGTCATTTTCATTAGCCTTGTTAATTAAGTAATATAACAATTTAACCACCACGATCTGTTACGTCACGTCTTATAGTTTCGCTAAATTACTGACCAGTTTTTACTTACGTACTGAAATTTTCATTGAAATTCTTACGTTTATAGTGGATTTTGGATTAACAGACTAAATAGGTAATATGTTTGAAAAGAACGCTGTTAAGTTGGAAACTACGTTTGAAAAAGTTTCTGAACAATTTTCGGATCTTCAACGTCAAAAGATATTAAAAGCGAGACGGTTACCGGGAATAGCTACAAGTAATCAAAGAGAAACTGGAAGCCGGTCGTGAACCCATTTCACGGTCATAAAACTAAAAGGACCAACTTAAGCTCCATGTGGCTGTGAGTGCGCATAAAATATAATTAAGAACAATAAAACTTTGACGCGGAAAAAAGGGCTTGCAACAAATCTTTTGTATTACAGGATATCCTGTTGGAACCATAAACAATTTTTAATCAATACATGCGCATTTTATTTCCTCCCCGTCTAAACGTTTCACATTTATAACCGACATTTAGCAATTACATACTATTGAATTCGGCTCGAAGGACCATGTTCTTCTTCACAATTATTTAGGATTTATGTGATTCTTTAATAAATAATTTGTAAGGACTACGCAGTAGGACATTTATAAAACATACACAGCCTGTTACAAACAAAGGCAGGGTATATAAATTATTTTGTTTAAATGTAATGTAATGCTTATTGCTTAGGTCAGACGGTTAAACGAGCACAGAAAGTAAAAACTCTATAGAACTCAGTACCAATTGTACAGTAAACAATCATAAAGTAAATATAGATAACATTAAATTATTAATAAGTTCTTAGTCAACTAATTTATCGAAGCTACCAGACTTGGGTCGAGAACTCATCGGGATGCCATAGGCAGACTCGATAAATTAATGACCAAATCGCTGGAGCTCGATGTAAAGCGAATTTAAATACAACGTTGATATGGCAGTACGTCGCCATCTACCTGCTTTTACTGCTATTACAGTATTTCATAACATCACAAGCAGGTAGATGGCGACGTACTGCCATATGAACGTTTTATTATTTTTTTTTAAATAAATTATTACATACTGAATAGGAAGGCAAACACCTCAATTTATTAAAAGAACTAGAAATTGAAGGAACCAGCCTCCAGTCGGAATTTGTTGAATTTAGGTCTTCTCAATAATTATCTCCAACAGTATTTTAGCTTATGTATTGTATTTAGGTAATATTGCAGTAATTATAGGTATTTAAGACTAGTGTATACTATTGAACGTTAGTATAATATAGACAGTCTTTATAAAGGCATCGTATTTGATTTATTTATTATCTTTGATAAATAATTAATTAATTTTGATTACCAAATATTCACAGTTATTTATTAAAGAACTAGGATGTAAATCCTAGATAATTGTTAAAAAAGTAAGTATTAAATAATAGTCCGCATAATTTTCAACCAATTTATGAATTAATTAGAGTTTTTTAATTCAATTCTACTCAAAGAAACCCTTTTGCAGAAACTCATTTTTACCGATATCCTCATGAATTTATCTGCAATTTTCAATTAAAGTAGAAAGTATTCAATTCAATGAATGTCCACTGTAAAACTTCCCTTAAATGATACTGAATTACGTAGTGTTTGAAAACAGGATTACAAATATAAAAAGAAGAACACGAACGTGGTATCTCCCCATTCGTGCAGACCTAGTTAATCTGCTTGCGGCAAGTTGTTGGAAGAGAAAAATTCGAGGTTGCCAGGAATGGAGGGGTGGAATGGAAAGGGTTCTTCCGGCGCTAATCCACATTCGCTTTCATTAATCGCATCACAATCAACACGGTGTATTCTTAATCACATCCTATTCATTTTTGTGATGGGATTAAGCCACGTGGTCTCGTCCGGTCGCGCTTGAACAATTCACGCTACTGTTACCATCCGTCGTCTATACACAACGATAAAAAAACTTTTGAAAATACTATAATAAAACCAACAATTGGAAATTTCACTAATTTTATTTTCTTTGATGATGCCCTAAGAAGGCGAAATACATATTGAGTGAAGAATAAATATAATTATTAAGAACAAAAATAAGTTCTTGGTCAAGTAATTTATCGATTCTACCAGAAGTGGATCACGATTTCGATCTTATTTGATCTCATCAGCCGCCATAGGCAGATTCGATAAATTACTAAAAACAAAAAAAACTTTTGAGTGTTTCATTCCCACCAACTACTCGTGCTGGTGGGCGAGCAGTCCCTACACTGTAGTTCAAAGCCGAAGGGTAGGGCGTAAGGCCCTCTTCAGCCTCTATTCAAGAATCGTGGAAATGGAGTGGTGTGATTAGGGAGGGAAGATGAGACGGACGAAATGAAGACAGAAGAGACGTGGAAGATTACCTGTGGAATGAAGAATTACTGAGTGATCCAAAGAAACCACAGAAAATTTGGACCAAAGCAGCCGGACTCGGGTTCGAACTGGTGACCTCCCGAATACTAAGCAATGATCTAGAGCACTGGACCAAGCCGCTCGGTAAATTACTGACCAAATTGCTGGAGCTCGGTGTAAAAATTTAAATAAAACGTTGATATGGCAGTACGTCATCATCTATCTGCTTCTGCTGCTATTCATTCTGCCTAATAAGACCTTGTCTAACGTTATGAAATACGGCAATAGCAGCAGAAGCAGGTAAATATAATTGTGTTTCACCAAGTGACAATGGCAAATATCTTCAATTTATTGATAAAAAAATGTTTATTTGAATGACTGTTTTGGGTCCGTACTTCAAAACGAAAAAAGTCTGAAAATATTTGATCCACTAAAACATACCAAAATGTCGTCAACATACAATTTCTAGACAAAGGAGGGGTTTTAATTTTATTTTCAAGGCTGCTCATGACAATCTCTGCTAAAAGATTACCTACGGCTAAACCATCTTCTGAATTAAAATATATTTAATAATGAAATATTTGGAGATGTGTTTTGTAGAGGTTAATTTCAACACATTAATGTGAATTAATCTTTAACTATACTTTCTCAAATTTGAGGTAATCTGTAGATGGTAAAAATTAGTTCAAAAATGAATTCACATTAATGTATTACGTATAAAAATCTTTCACATCTAATGTAACCTGTATGTTTAAATTTATAATTTCAAATGTATAATTCGTTATGCAATAGAACATTTAAAATGAATTCATTGAAATAAAAGAAAAATACGGAAATGTTGTGCTTATGATTAGAGACGGTTCATTATTTCAATATGCGTAGGCGTCACCGGTCGGTTACAAATCCAGATAAAGGATAATTACGTCAGGAATAACTCGTAGCTCGCAATATTCCTTTAGATTTGAATATTGGTGCGTGTCAGGCGTCAATTTTCTCGAGATATTGTGCATTGCTAATTCGGCTCTTTCGAACACGAGAAATAAATTAAAAGCACCATAAAGAACGATTGTTACTGTTTGGGGACTAATAATGCATAATTTACCGTTGAAACATACCCCTTCCGAGACGAATGGTTTGTAAATTAAGGATGGATTTTTCCGATTAGATCCAGAAACTTCCCGGTCGTTACGATTACGTGGCAAAAATAGAAGGGGAATAGGGAAAACCGAACTTCTGTCTGGTAGCTTTTTAGTCATTTATTTAAAATAAAGCTCTTGCTGGGTGGTTCACTTGAATATCGTGGAAATAAGTCTTTTAAGTAGGAAGAAAACTACTCCAATGAGTTAAATATCCTATTGGTGAATTACGTCTTGCTATGGTTTTCAAGGTTTCTTGCCTTATTAGGCCTAATTAACTGTTGTTAAAGGTTAAGAGTAAGAAATGCACGTTCATATTCAAAAAAGAAAGGCATTAAAATCCTTTTTCGTCTAAATTATAGGTCTTCGGAGTAGTTGTTTCGGTCGTGTGATATGGCTTTCCGTACGCTGTGCCTGCTGTGTAGGACGCGTTCTAAATGTGGAATCTGTGATCCTTATAATTTAGACGAAAAAGGATCTTAATGCCTTCTTCTGTTGAATATGTTATATCTTCGTCTATTAACCCTCGGAGTAGTTGTTTCTGTTGATTTCATATTTATATTTATATTTATCATATAGCCGTAAAGGCCTTTCTGCCAGCGCCCATCTGATGAGACCCGATAGATCGAAATCGGCCGTGGGATATGGCTTTCGGTACGCTGTGCCTACTGTGTAGGACGCGTTCGAAATGTGGGATCTGTGATCCTTGAAATTTAGACTAAAAAGGTTTTTAATTCCTTCTTTTTTGAATATGTTATATCTTGGTCTAAGAATCCATTGGAATCAACAGTGTAATTCAATGCCGGTAGGGGTATTAGCCCTTGGAGCAGCTATTTCTGTTGATTACATATTTATATTTAAATGTACGTTCCTCAAATGAAAGTTTATCCTTTTCTTAAAGCAACTTTGATGCCCACAATTAAAAATAAGGCCTGCTGAGCTTCAAGTAGATAGATACCCTCTTAGGGCCCTTCAAACATATGAAATACCACAGTTAGCAGTAAATATCGACAGATGGCGACAACTGTTTGTAATACGGTATTATATCAGCTTCGTTTTACTGTTCAATTTCGGTTTCATCAGTAATTTATCGAGTCTACCTACGGTATACTGATGAAGATTAATAATATCGAATTCGTGGTCTACATTTGGTAATTTCGGTAATGTTTGAACAAGAACGAAATGTTTTTTAGAAATATATTCGTCTCGAAGGTACTCTACTTTTGATTCAGTTATCCACATAATGTTATGAAATGCAATCGTTGAAAATTCCTGACAAACGAATCGATAAATCGCAGAAATTCTTCGTCAGATAGCATTAAGCGGACACAAAGACTCCATTCCGAGTAATGTAATTCATAAAATTGCTCCTTTTACGACGGTTGCACCGCGATTTTTCACAGTTGTCTTCCGCAGTCACGGATAAATTCAATTAAATGGCAGATTACAGGCTTCGCAACGGATGCACAAAGTAAACAAACGGGCTAGGAAGTTAACCCGAAATCTCGCTTGTGCTGCAGCAGTCGTAAAAAACCGCCAGCTAATTAAAAGAGCTGTGTATAACGGACGGAAGGATTCCGTTGTTGTAATACAAAGCGGCACAGTGCGATTCGGTGATTTTGAATTCCTCTAACACTAATTTGCCTAATGCAGAAATATGAGACGGGTGAACTAGTGTAATATACCTACACATACGTCACTTACCTACTTCATTGCATAATTAGCAAAATTAACAAATTGAAATGTAGCTTCATGTGGGACCGTATCTCCTTTTCACTGTCAAAGTTCGTGGTTGGGAGAAATATTATTATTAAGATATATTTTAAAATCTGCTGGTGTTTCTCGAATCGTATCTCTGGAATGCGTAATGTACTTGTTCGACTAGACCAATCTCTGTCTTCTGTCAAATAAAAGGTATACGTACATACTGACGTCACCGATACAAATTTAAACTCTATGGTAGATATATTTAAATAAATAAACTAACTAAAAATATAGAACATGTAAGAACGCAAATCAAATTAATTGTGAATAATAAAATAAACACAATGATGAAGTTTTACACTTTATTTAGAAATCTCTAACAATATTGTTTCAACCTTTCGGTTATTTTCAGAGAGAAACTATATAGAAACTAGTTTAAAGATAAACTTAAAAACTTTTTTGCGGACAGTCCCTCCGACTAACATTGTAGTGCAAAGCCGGAGGGTAGGGCGTAAGGGGCCCTCTTCAGCCTCCCTTCAGGAATCGTGGGAATGGGTCGGTGGTGTGGTTAAGGAGAGAAAGATGAGACGGACGAAATGAAGACAGAAGAGAAGTGAAAGATTATCTGTGGAATATTACTGCTCCAGCATTTGCCTAAATGATCCAAGGAAATCACAGAAAACATGGACCAGAGCAGTCGGACCCGGGTTCGAACCGGTGACCTCCCGAATGCTAAGCAATGATCTAGAGCACTAGACCACGCCGCTCGGTGCTTAAAGATAAAGTCGTACATCCATTTATATCTAAGTGCTAATGTTGAGCACACCCCCTCCGTTATATACATCACTAATGGCTTTAAATATGGGGCTATTGAGACCTTCCGTGTATTCATTAGTCAAATTGCTTTTTCGATTTTAAGTTTTTCTATAAAGCTGAGTTTGAATCCTTTATTTCCAAGATGAATAATTGAAAGACTGTCATTGTTAATTGAGTGATTCATCGTAACACAGTGGTGTGATAATCCAGTCGAATGTTTTTTGTCGTTTGCTTATTTTATGTGTTCTTTGAGCCTGACTTCAAAATTTCGTCCTGTTTGCCCTTACAGGCTATATGATAATTATAATTCAATGCCGGTAGGGGTAATAGCCCTCGGAGTAATTGTTTCTGTTGATTCCATATTTATATTTATAATTATCATATAGCCTGTAAAGGCCTTTCTGCCAGCGCCCGTTCGTGGGATATGGCTTTCCGTACGCTGTGCCTACTGTGTATGACGCGTTCGAAATGTGGGATCTGTGATCCTTGAAATTTAGACGAAAAAGGATTTTAATTCCTTCTATTTTGAATATGTTATATCTTCGTCTAAGAATCCATCGGAATCAACAGTGTAATTCAATGCCGGTAGGGGTAATAACCCTCGGAGTAGTTGTTTCTGTTGATTCCATATTTATGTTTATAAAAGTTCATTCAAAAATAGCATGTAATTGCAGTAAACAGTAAAATAAAGTTTCTTCAATCCATCTCTTCTAACAAACTAATTAATCTTTCTATTAGACTCATGCAATCAAAAATGGATGTTTGAGATTGGGCAATATATATTCGAACCCCTACAAACGTAGGCGCCATTCCTTCGTGATGTAACGAGTACTGTCGTTAAAAGTGCACACACATTCAAATACACACACACACACACACATATATATATATATATATATATATACAAGCACACTAACATATATCCTCAGTCAGTAGCTGCGGTAGTGTTACACAGGGGGAATTGTATTGCCTGCCAAACAACCAATTCTGACCCCTTCGAGTGTTCGTCTTGAGAGGCGAACATAAATCGTCCTCTTTGGCGACGACCTCGGTACCTGGGTCCGGCATCCAAACAATATTGCATCCCGACGGCGCATCTATAATTCAGCGCCGGTGGCAGTTATCCGAGGGCGTCGGCTGAAAGCCGAGGGGCTGGCAATCGCACTATGGAAATTAGATGTGCTACACCACGTTTGTTTTATGGCATTGTGACCCCTCGTCGGGTCGGTTTGTGCATTGCCATTAATGCCGTGCAACTTTGGCATCTGCAGAATCCTTCACAGGAGCGCGATGGAATTCCGAACAGAATTCACGTCGGACCACCGGCGGACAATCCGTGGTGGAAGTTTGCCTACGTTTCGCAGTCGAAACTAGAAGATAGAAATTCCGGGACCGCTACCATCGATCTTGCCCTCCGAAAATTGCAAACACATTCGGTAAATTATTGTGGAAGTACTGGAATAATAATATTCTATAACCCATCCTTTACGAAGTTATGTACAACTTTGATACAACGAAACGTCTGTGAAACTATTCATGAAGGTCATGAGTACAAAATCGGGATTCAATTTATTGTAAAGGTAGGATCCTAAGCCTGAGCTAAGACATTCAAACAAAGTAAAATATGACCTAAATGACTTACGAAGTATCAAGTATTAAATATATTGCTTTTGCCAATGGTTATTCTCCCCTATCTATTGATACATTACTTAACAGAAAGTTGAAAAAACAAGTTTCTATCATATTGTACAACAGTTCTTCCCTTTGTAAACAAAAAACTATGTTTTGTCCTATCAAATATGTTAATAATTTTAGCTATGAGTACAAATTTCTTTTACAAAATAAGTTCAACTGTAATATAATCGAAACTAACTCCATTAATTTTAGTTTAATGATATGTAATCTTGAAGTTAGTGTTCCCTAGTCTAAAAAATCGGGAACCTAATAAGTTTTTTGTAACAGTTGTGACGCTACATACATCGGACAATCAGGCAGGGCTATCAGCAAACGCATTTTAGAACATGATGCGGCTATAAATAACAAGAAATGTAATTTCACTGGCATAGCTGTACATTGTATTGAGTTAGGTCATCCTCTAGATGTAAATAATTTCAAACTTCTACTTTCAAACATTCCCAAATCAAGAAAATTGTCTCTTTTAGAAAATTATGAAATTAAGAAAGCTATATTAAATAACTTTGTTAACAATCAATTGGAACTAACCACCTATAACTGCCCCCTTCTAGTTCTTAATTTTAGTAATCATCAGTATTTCTCTTTGAGATGGCTGTATTAAGCCGAAACAAATTTGTCGAGTTGATAAATAAACTATTGAAACTTATCTTTTATTTTCTTTTTTGGGCTTCGTAAAAATGCAGTTTCACAAAATATGCACCGTTTCTACCTTAAATATCATTATATTCATTGAACAAAATATGAGTAAATTAAACACTTGGAGGAGTTTCACTTTATTTTATTGATTACTCTATGTACATTTCGCCTTACTAGGGCATCATCAGGAGTATCTACAGTACTGAAGAGATTTACAATAATTTTGGTTTAAATATACCTAAACATTATAATCTATTAACTTAGGGTCTGAGAGAGGGTTAATACCGAATTGTACTTGGTCGTTGGATAATATTTTGTTAGACAAAACAGCTTTATTAATTTCTAAAATTTCAAATTGATCTAAAATTTTTCCGCCCTGTAAATGATGTAATAATTTAATGTTGTTTTTATTGCAAGTATGTTTATTGTTTACTAAATGAGAGGAAAGTCCAGAGGCATGTTTATTGTATTTAGCGTTTCTAATGTGTTCGTCAAAACAAATTGATATAGCTCTTTTGTACTTTCCTATGTAAGGCGAAATGTACATAGAGTAATCAATAAAATAAAGTGAAACTCCTCCAAGTGTTTAATTTACTCATATTTTGTTTAAATAATGTTTCACCAAGAGTCCATGGCGAATTACTTCTGTAATTATTAATTGACTTAATGTGGTGGATTGCACTTCTTTTTATTTCATATTCAGAAGATGAATCTAATCAGAAAATGATCTACAGGTTTTATGTAATCTTTGTCACAATCCCAATAAGTCGAAACCGGTTGTGGGATTTGGCTTTCGGTTCGTAGTGCCTGCTTGGTGGGACGCATTCCAAATATCGGATTTTTGATCCTTAATATTTAGACGAAGAAGGATTTTAATTCCTCCATTTTTAGTTATGTTATCTTCGTCTAAGAATGTTTTGTAGTCAACAGTGTAATTCAATGCCTATGGGTAGGGGTAGTAGCCCTCATATTTATATTTAAGTATTATCAAATTTATTTTTAATATAATTTAACGTAATCTAAAACTTCGAGCAAGTGTGCCTTAAAGCTTCTTTAAAGATGAATCTCATACATGCCAATTAATATTTATTTCTTAAGCAATATTTTCAGCACTTGATGTGTGCCATATTTAACCGTCTACGTTATGTACGTATCTGCATATTATATAATATTAAAAAGTACATGCATAGTAAAGTGAGTACTTTATGTTGACTAACTCCTACAGTAGAGGTGTAGAGCGCACAACGCAAACAGAATTAACAAACTACTTAGGAAGAGCGCTATGAACTATGTACAATCCTTAAGAACCTTGTAAACTACGGGGCATGTGTGGGGAGAGAGAAGAGCTGATCCAACGCATTCCCGCTTATTAACATACTGAGTCACGCGAGAATTGTAAAAAGTATGTTTTAATTAGTTTAGAATATGAAACAAGTGTTCACGAGATGTAGGTAATCATGAAATTTATAGAACACAGCCATATCAAGAAGGAATATTCAAACTATAATAGTTTCCCAGCATCATTACAGAATAACATTTTTTTGTTATTAATATATGGGCTTAAAAGTCCCGAGCCTAACAAAGAAAACACGGCTTTTTTGTCCAAAATTGGCTTTATTCCATTCCAGCGGCGCTCTAACATTTCAATATCACTTTTGTAGAACAATTTATCTTTTACCTCAAAATTGGCCTCAGCTTCAGCTTCAGCGATAATCTTTTGATTCGAGCAAAATTTCTTGCTGCCGAGCATTTTATGGTCTGGGTCTGCGAACGGCCAGTAGTCGCTGGGAACCAAATCTGGAGAATACGGCGGATGTGGGAGCAATTCGAAGTTCAATTCATGTTTTGCCATTGTCTGATTGGTTGGAGCGTTTAACGGTATATAATATTGATGGTATTTCCCTTTCCAAGTTAGTCGATGAATATTACACATCCCAAAATACCGAGATTCCAGCCGATAGTTGTACTTTCGGGCGCTTTGGATGAGGTTCCAAATTTGGACCAGTTGCTGTCCACTCAGATAACGATTGTTTTGAATACGAAATGAAGCGATGACGAAGTGATCGATGTTTTATCCATTATCACTTATCGACGCAAAATTTCCAGTTTGTTACGTTTAAACTTGGCCAAACAACGGTCAACAGTGACCAAACGGGTGCCGACTTTGAAAAGAGCTTTTTTTTTTCATTGTCAAATGCTCATATAAAATAAAGCCACACGTTACTATCTTTTGATATCTTTACGATGTCAGCTACCTCACGCAATTGTACTTTTCGATCATTCAAAACGATTTTGTGGATTTTTTTGATGTTTTCTGTTGTTCCTGGCTCCGTTTAATTTGGACGTCCACTGCGTTCTGCATCATCAGTGTCTCTGTCTCTACGACCACGTTTGAAGTCAGCAAAACAACGTTTTATTTTGTTTCGGTTATTTCCGATGGAGCGGAGTCTCTATAACACTTTTCAAGCATTGCTTCGCTTCGCATGAACGGTATTTTTTTCGCATCAAGAAGCAGTGTAAAATTAAAACGAACGAACTAAATTATTTTTGATCCATTGTTTTGAACATAATTAAAGTAGCTAGATGAAGTCACTCTTAGCACAATAGCTAATTCACAAACTAATAAGTAGAATATCATGAAATTTTAACAGATGTCTTGAAGGTTAGTACTAACTGAAAAAGAGGTGAATGCAATAAAACTAGTGCCATCTATGTATTAGGCCCGGCACTTTTCAGCCCATGTACTAATTTTAAGAGATCTTGTTTGTATTATTAGTAATCAGGAATGCGAAAAAAATATTGAATTATTTTCAAATAAACACATGCTTCAATTTAAGTAATGCGAATTTTTGTCATAGTTCTGGCTAATTAATCACTATGTTGCAATTGTTAAAGATTTGTTGGTAATGCAATTCCAATTGGATCAATATTGGCTTTTCGAAAATTTATTTGATTAATTAATTAAATTATTTATTATTAATAATAATTAATTTCTAAAATAAAAGTATCTTAAGTTACCCCTTATTACAATTAGCTATCTGTTAGTGAAAGTCCCGTCAAAATCGGTGCAGCTGTTTCAGAGATTAGCCGAAACAGACAGACAGACAGACAGACAAAAATTGTAAAAGCGCCTCTCGCCACTTAATATCACAAAGGCTGCCTGTCGCACGGGCTGAGAACGCGCGAGCGGGCTATTGCTCACGGTTGTGTCTCAACGACTTCGTTTAAGATTTTAAAAATGACTTTTTAGTTAAATTCCACGCGGACGAAGTCGCGGGCGCAGCTAATTATTCGAAAACTGTACTGTATCTTGCGTTGAAAATGCCTGTCTTCTAAGATCCAATTAATCCCAAACCCTTCCAATAACAATATACAGTCACTGTAGATGGTAATTTTGAACTCATCTTTTCAGTTTAGAGTTCTTCTCTATTGTGCAACAGTATTGCTGTTCGAGGATATCGCAGCGAATGCATAACTTCAAAGAGAACAATAGCGGAAAGCTTATTATGACAACCCTGCACAAAGATTTGTTCATCGAAAGCGTTTACAATTGGGAAAATCGATCGGCAATGCTTTTCCTTTTGTGTTCCGAAATTGGAGCATATTATATGCAGTTGGTATTCAAAACTGGTGCCGCGAACTTTACGACTGAAAACTACTGTTCTCTATTCAGTCTGGATTCTCAGTTTCCACCCGAGTTGCGGAAGGGTGAGCGAGCGAGAGGGTGAGAATAAGGAAAAGAAATGGGATAGATGTTACTTTTCATATCGGCCGAATTTATTGACTAACAAATTTTCAAGGCGGTTACGCCTTACGAGCTCCAAGCGTCGCAAGAGCAACGCTGAATACATAAAACCGTAAGGTCAGGTCAATCCAGAGGGATCTTCAACATATTTTGTCGGTAAAACGTTTCCTCCGAGGTGCTGTACGTCAGAAAGCGGACTTCGTTATTATTTCTTCTCGAATTGGAGAAAATAACGACTTATTTCCAGGATAGGTAAGATACCTTCTTCAGCTGATCATCTTCCAAACGTTACAACTGGGAAAACTAAATGACAAAAAACAATTATGATACAGGCACTCTAAAAATCCTTTCTAGTAATTGGAAATAAAATATTTTCAGTATCCTATGCAGACAAATAATCTATTGTGTCGGCCTTTACTTTATGGAAAAATATGTTAAAGGAAACACTAAATAAAACTCAACTTGATTTTTCCACTGTTTATTATTCAATCTTGACAATTGTTTCACCCTACAAGGGCATCTTTAGAAGACAACTGGTTACGTTAGATAACTATTCTAAATTTATACTAGTGTTAGGGTTAATTGGAGGGGGTACATTCTACTATTTTATTTAGTATTGTAGAATCATAAACGTTTTCTTTTTCATTTAAAGTTAATTCTCTATTTAGGTTTATCTCCTTTTTGATCACAAAGGGTTTTAGTATGTCTAATTTTTTTCTCAAAAAAATGCCTGGTTTAGTGGATAACATTTTAAATACAAAAATTAACAAACAAACTGTACAAAATTTATCCATATGTCATAATTAAATCCGAAAAATACGACAGTTTCACATACTTAGGTAAAATTTCAACAAAAATTGGTAAATGTATTAGACAAATAACTAATAGTACTATTGCTTTTAAAACCAACAATTCGTTAGGTAAACCAATATTAAATAATAAATGTAAAACTGAATTGAAGTCAGACAGGTAGGTCCTTCAAAACACGCATTAAAGAACATCTGTATAGTTTACTAATAAAAAAGTAGATTCTATATACCCAGAACACTTAATTAATCAAAATCATAATTTCAATTTAAAATAAAAAATTTTACATATACAAAACAAAAGTTCAAAATTAAATTATTTGGAGAGCCTAGAAATTAACAGATATAATAAAAAAACTAGCATTAAACGATCAAATTGAGTTTATGAATTCGCCTTTGCTAAATATTTTTCTATTCTATTGTACGAATCGAAGTTTGTCAAATCATCACCTGATGAAGCCAATGTTTGGCGAAACAATATTGTAACTACTGTCTACAAAATAAAATATTTTTCAAACTTTGTGATTTTTAATTCAATTCAACATGATTTAAAAGAATTATGAAATACTACAGTTAAAGTAAATATCTGCTTAGTTGGATTAAGTTTCTAGAAAAATCACGTTTGAAGAAAATCATTAATGTCGAAGTTTAATTAAAACCACGTATTATTATTCCAGATAACCAACTATTTAGGTAATATACGGGGCATGTTTTTTAAGTAAGTACCGTTTCGAAATTAATAAAAAATGTGCAAATATATCTTAATAATTTTATTTTTACATGAAACCCTGTACCTTAATCTACTTTTCTACATAATTTCCCTTAATATTGAGCCACTTGTCAACGTTTGACGAGTTTTTGAATACCCTTCTCACTAAACTCTGACTTGTTAACTGTTAACCACTGCATCACAACTGTTTTGACTTCGTCATCGTCTTGAAGACGCTGACCGCCCAGATGTTTCTTGAAGTGCAGGAACAAATGGTAATCACTGGGCGCCAGATCAGTGATGTAGAGCTGCGGAGGATGAGCTAGACTTTTCCAGTGAAAACATGTAATGAGATCTTTTTCCCGATTAGCCATGCACATTTGTGCGGCCATCTTTAAATGCTCTCACCTACTTCCTTACCATTACATCACTCATAATTTTTTGTCAATAAACTGCACAGATCTCATGCTGAATCAACCGGTTTTAGTCCTTTAGCACTAAGGAATCGTATAACAGCCCGGACGGGACTCACGATTATCGGAGGCATCTTAAACACTCAGTAAACAACGTAAACAAGCGCGAATCAGACTGTAATGGCGTCAGTGCGTAGGTGAGAGATGTAGGTACCCAGTGCACATGCGTGGAACTCTGACCGCAGCGCTGCGGCGACAGAATTTCAAAATGGTACTTACTTAAAAAACATGCCTCGTATTTTGTCATCGTTTCTTCGCATACGCTGCGTTGTGTCGGTCGTGCCGTATGACTAACAAGCATCTCATTTGCACCACATTGTTTGGAAAGTACACGCAAAATATGGCCATGAGAAGTATCAAGGATAAAGTGACGGATTTTATTAGATTTTTAGATAGTGCAGTATGACTTCTCATTTTCCGAATGTAAAGGACTAATTTTAGCCTGGACAAAAATGGAAATTTGCTTAATGAAAGTGCATTCTGTTCTTGTTGCGAAGGGATATGTCTATTCCATCTTCATAAACTCGTTTATTAAATTTGTCGGAGTGAAACGCTGTTTCGCGTCAGTTTCTCTACTATATAATTCGTGTACTGTACGCGAGTGAGAGGTTGGGGAGAGGGAACAGTAGTGGCAGCGGCGACGAATGAACCTTCCCCTGCCCCTTTCATTCTCCCACTTAGATCTGATATGAAAGAACCAGAGGAGCGACGAGATTAAACTCTCTCCGAGAGTTCGTTTTGCGTTCCGAAAAAAGGAACAGACACCATGGATGGCGCACAAGACTTTTCTAATTAAATGTTGCCAGTTTCGACTTAAATCGTATATATGTATGTACTGACGACTCTCAAATATATGCCAACTGAGGCAATTCTTCGTTCGCATCAACGCCACACTACTGGAAGATGCAAAATTCTACACCAAAATACTTTGAACTCAACGTGCATTGTCCACTGCATTATTTAAACTGAATTAACCTGATTGTGGAATCATTGTTAGAGAAAGCATTTTCAGGACGAAATTATAACACATGGGCTGAAAAGTCCCGGGCCTAACGCATATATGGCGCTAGTACTAACCTTCAGAAGACAGCTGTTAAAATTTCATGATATTCTATTCATTAGTTTGTGAGTTATTGTGCTAAGAGTGACAGTATCTAGCTACTTTTGTTATTTTCAAACCAATGGATCAAAAACAATTTCATGTTTTAATTTTACACTGCCTTTTACGGGGAAAATACTATTGAAATGGTTTGAAAAGTGGAAAAGTGACTCCGCTCCATCGGAAACAACAATAAAACGTTGGTTTGTTGGTTTGCTGACTTCAAACGTGGTCATAGAGACAGAGACACTGATGATGCAGAACGCAGTGGACGTCCAAATAAGTCGGTTACACCAGAAAACAAAATTGTTTTGAATGAAATAATGCAAAGTGAAATTGCGTGAGTTAGCTGATATTGTAAAGATATCATAACAAATGAGCATTTGTCTATGAGAGCTCTGTTCAAAGTGGATGCCGCGTTTGCTCACTGCTCACTGTTGACCAAAAACAAGAACGTGTTGATGATTCTGAGCAGTGTTTGGTGTTTGGCCATGTGTAAACTAAGTGGACAAGTGGACAGCAACTGGTGAACCTCGTTCAAAGCGCCCGAAAGCACAACAATCCGTTGGAAAGGTTATGGTTATAGCCTCGGTATTTTGGGATGTGCGTGATGTAATATTCATCGACTATCTTGAGAAAGGAAATACGATCAACAGTGAAAATTATATAACGGCAAACGATCCAAGCGTTTAAAGGCCGATATTGCAAATAAACGACCACATATGGCAAAGACAAGAAAATTGTTTCATCAAGACAACGCACCATGCATGTCACAAGTTAATCAAAACAATGGCAAAACTGGCAAACTTCGAATTGCTTTCACATCTACCGTATTCTCCAGATTTGGCTACCAGCAACTACTGGCTGTTTGCAGACAAAAAAATGCTCGCCGGCAAGAAATTTCGTTCGAATGAAGAGATTATCGTTAAAGGCTGAAAATAGGCCTCAGTAGACAAAAGATAAATTGTTCTTTAATTGAAATGTTAGAGCGACGCTGGAATGATTGTGCTGCTCTTGATGGAGATTAAGTTGATGAATAAAGCCAATTTTGAACAAAAAAAACGTGTTTTTTCTTTGTTAGGCCCGGGACTTTTCATTCCATATGTTATAACTAAAAGAAAATAAGGGATTAAAAATGAGCCTAAGTATGTTTCACAATAGTTTCACCCCCCCCCCCCCAAGTATTTTTAGGAGATGAGTGCTATTATTAATTAAAATGGAGTTGCAATAGTAGATACTGTTTTTATTCAACTTATAAAAGGCATCATCTATTATTATTACCTATTATTGATTTATGAAATAAATTCACCTAAAAATAATTGGAATTAACACTGCGACTGGAAATAACCTACCGGCTGTTTCAGTTTGTAAGTGTTATAAGTTTAAATTCCCAGCTTCGTTTTAATCCGAAAGCAAAAGCGTAAAATATTTCGCCCACAAAGGCACTAAATAAGGTTTAAAGGGTCAGATTTGCAGCGGTGTATGGGGTTGCTTTTGCATATTGCATGGACTTAAGCCAGTCTAGGTTGTTGCGGGAAATATTCTCACGCTCTCCTAAATTATATTAGGGCAAAAACAAAATCTAACAATAATCATTTTTATTACATTTAATTGCAAGCAACGAAATTAATTTTCAGGTTTGCTACTTTCTTCAAAAGAAAAATGACGACGAAGTTCATTTTCACTATCACATGTAATAAATAAATAATGAATAGACTGTCGAAGTGATTGTCAATTTCAAAATCTCTTATTAACAACATTAGAAAAGGTTACTAACTTCTAACTAACTGATGCAACCTATCTAAACCAATTCTCGTTTTATTAACATAAAAATAATTGATAAATTAATATAAGTAATAGATAAGGATTAGGTATCCGATTAGAACTATATTTCTAGACTAATTTGGACTCGTAGAGTCCACAAATGACAAAGCAAACTTACCTTGACATTGTACAAATCGAATTACGCGATTTTTAATTCTGCCAGCTTTGGAGGGCTATACCTCGGTAGGAGCGATAGGTAGCTTATTCCCAATTTTTTTTCAGGTACCCATATCTGTTGTTAACGTTGCGCTCAAACGGTGGTATACTAGAGCAGTTTGGTTTTTAGTTATGATTTTTTAATCGAACCTCTGCAAAGTCGCGTTTCCATCGAAGAAATCAAAGTCCCGTAACTCGTTTGGAACAAAACCATGGCAAGGATTTTTTGTCATTTTTTGACTCTACAGGTCCAAACTAGTCCAGAGAAAATGATTTAGCCAAACCCATGACCCAAAGCAATTCTCGCCTAGATAAGTAATCTAGGGGAGCCATTAATGCGTTGGCGTTATCAACAATACGTTGTACAACATGTTGAAAATGATTTTGTTTCACGTTTTTTACTAAGAGTTCGTTTGAACTGAAGGAGTTTGCAAGAATCACGCGAACAAGCGAGTGTAAGTGAAAAAGAGATATGCGACGTTGTTTACATGCATATCCAAATCGAATAATATCGTTACGAAGTATTTTTAATTATACAATGTTAATCTAAACATGTTTAGACATAACAAATGACTCCTACATTTGGAACTACTGCCTGTAATGACATGATAAATAATGTGCATCGATTTTTGTTTTGTATCAGCTTTAAGTCATTTTACAAGAACACAACTAAATCTATAGAATAATTCCGAGTTTGGTAAAGAGTTGTGGTCTAAATAAACCGTTAGATTGCTGACATTGCCACCTCAATATCACCACAAAACGTCTGCTCCTAACTGGTTATTTAGACCACCGCTCTTTAGTCCAAATCTAAATTCTATCAGGGATTCCGGCAGTAAAAGCCTACGTTCTTACAACTAAATTTAAATATAAGTAAATGTTTGAGTACATTAAAAAGTGTCAAGAAACGTTTCATTTGGACTACATACTCTTCTAATTACTCATAATCTGTAAGGAATTCGGTAAGATTAATATGACGGTGAAGAATTAGGATTCTGATTCTAAGAAACGGACGACACAATTTACCTGGTGTTTTAGGTAGTTAGTCTTTCTTTTCGTTTCCCTAAATACCTAGAAAATTATCAAACAGCATATTGTAAATACTTGACGGGGGTTCAGATATAGCTCGCTTTAAACGTCTTTTCAGTTTAATCACTTGTTTCATTATGCAACAATATATATGATGCTATAATCCAGTCCATTTTAATTAAAAATTAATTGAGATTTTTTTGAAACTCGTTGGCATAATAAATGGAAAACAAACTCGGTGGATAATCTTAGGTAATTGGACAATAAATAAAAGTTTACTGACGAAATGGCAATCTTATTGGCCAACTAGCAACAACCACCCTACTTATTAATTTACACAAATATCGTGTGTGGTCGACATTCGACCAATTTATAATAAATAATGAAAAAACGGACCAGAAGTTTCGATGTTTCCGTACTAATGAATTGATATTGTTACAAAGTCATCGAAAACAATTATTATGTTTTTGGTCAGAAATCTATCGAAGCGACCAGACACGGATGGCGATTTCGCTCTTGTGCCAAAGGTAGTCTCCATAAATTACTGACCAAGCCGTAATGTTCCTTAAGGGACAGTTAATATAATAACAACATAGAGGCAATTGCTGCCATCTAGTGGATTTTAGCTGCTACAGAAGATATTAAACTGGACAAGGCCTCACTGAGGTATTTAAACTTACGTAGGAAATAAAAACACAATTGGTTTTATAGATTTCTACTTATATTGTTTAATAAAACATAACAAAATAATAAAATAATAATTGAAAAACAAGAAGTTACAAGAAAATTAGACAATACAATAAAAGACTAAATAATAACAAAATAACTGCAAAATAAAGTTTCAAATTCGACAATACAAATAAAAGACTAAATAATTACAAAATACTTGTATAATAAAGTAAAATAAAACAAGGTTTGATTGAAAATTACCAGACCGAATGGCAACAAATAAGAACAAAACAATATTAAAGACAAAAATGATTAAAATACTGAAAACATACAAACAATTGAAAAAGAATTAGAAACTAGAATAAATTTAATAACGGAGAATTATTTAAATCAAGTTGGTTGATGGATTTCTATCAAGTAAAGACCCAAACAATCTTGTATTTAAACTTGTCCAGTTGAATCAATAACGCAGCCTACATACGTGAATTCACGTAAAGCTTAACAAAAACAATTATTATGTTTTTGGTCAGAAATTTATCGAAACCACCAGACATGGATCGCGATTTTGCTCTTGTTAGAAGCTCATCAGCGTGCCATAGGCAGTCTCGATAAATTACTGACCAAGCCGTAATGTTCCGTAAAGGACAGTTAATATGATGGACAAATTTAAATACCTCAGTGAGGCCTTGTCCAGTTTAATATCTTCTGTAGCAGCTAAAATCCACTAGATGGCAAAGTTATCGAAATGTAATTATTATTGATGCTTCTAAAATAACATTTTACCGTTTCACATACTTGAAGCGATTCCTTTTCGTAGAAGAGGCATGTTCTAAGGTACAGTTACTTTTTTATAGTAGATTTTCTGAGACAGTAATACATAAGCTAGTTAAAAATAATCAGAAATTTTTCTTCCTGTACAACATACGCCCCACTCAATCTAGCTGAAGTAAAGTAATAAAATCGCAAAATGAAATGTCAAGTCTTTAATAGAGTACTTCGTAACTCATTGTGACAACGTGATGCTCTCAATGGATACAGGCCGTGTCGGAGAACAATTACTCTTTTTAACGCAACGTTTTCTTCTCTTAGAAATTTCCTCTTTATTATCGTCTAACACTGTCTAATCCTGTTATCCATGGAGTGCCCATACTCCACCATCAGAGCACAATATACCGGTAATCATTCTTTTCCACTGTCTCCTTGATTACTCTCTTACTTCGAAGGACGAATTTCATTCGACTTAATAAACCAAATAATAGTCTCTCATTGAAACCGGAATTTTTAAAAATGTCCTTTTTTACAGCTAAATGAGTAAAAACGACAAGGTAGAAAAATAGAAATTCAAAGGATGAAATTAGAAAGGTTACCATTATTTTGCTGAAATAAACAGAAGAAGTGCTTCAACAATAAATATTTAAAATATCACTCTTACGCGTTATGTTATGAAGGAGGGTTAGCATAAGTATAGTAGCTTTCAAGGTTATAACTCGACTGTTTAACTTTAACTTTAACAAAAGAAAGGAAAATACTTGGAAAAGTCACTTTATTAATTAGATAGCTCTATGTACATTTCGCCTTATTAGGGCATCTTCAGGAGTACATTCAATACTAAAGTTACATCAGTTATTACAGTACTTATAACTAAAATAATATGGAGGGGGTGGAATCTTTAATTTAATCTTAAGTTTAGTAAGGGGTTTATACCAAAGTCTATTTGTTCGTTAACAGGAAATTTATTATTAGATATTGCTTTATTAATTTCAACTATTTCATATCTGTCTAGTATTGTATAGTAAATAATAAAGCGACTTCTCCAAGTATTTTTCTTTCTTTTGATTTACAATATGGGTCACCAAGCGCTCTCGGCTACTTATCTAAATTATTTAACTTTAACAGGTAGCCAATTTTTAAGGAGCATCTTTTTTGCTTCGGTTTAAATGTTACTAATTCTTTACAAGTCTCAGATGATGACCTAATCAGTCGAAACAATTGTTAGAGTACTTCTAATAAAATAGTGTAAAACAATATCTTGTGTGTGCTTTTACTTTACTGCAGATGTTTTATAATTAATATTATTACTAATTATTTTACAGATCTTCCATAAGTTTTTTACATAAGTCTTCTATAAGTTGTTTCATTAGTCTATCATAAGTAGTTTAAGATAGGGATAATTGTACTTATTAATAAACTTTTGTTTTTAAAACTTGGGATACAACACTGAAATTTCAAGAAAATGGGAGGTGTCGGTACTAATGGAGACCCTTTGAAACATAAAATATATATATATACTATACTATACTATACTATACTATTAAATAAATAAATAAATGAATAAATAAATAGTTTTCAATAAATACAATTAAAACTAAATGTAATTTCAAGCTTAAATTTAATATAAAAAGCTCTTTAGAACTAATTTAAAAAATAAAAAAACATTAAGTTACCCAATAATACAAATTAATTTCGTTTGATATACAAAACTTATTCCCTTGCATTCCACCGGTAGATGTTATTAACATAGTGAAAAAATTACTTAATAAAAATAATAACTGCTTAGAAGAAAACATAATTATCAGTTTGTTTATCTCAAAATTATTTTCAATTCAATGAACAAATATTCACTTGCACAGATGGCTTAATTATGGGTAATCCCTTCAGTCCTTTGCTAGTGGAAATCTTCCTAAACGATTTAGAAGAATCTACAATAAATTTAGGTAACAAAAATTTCTTATTTTTGTATTGGTACGTGGGCGAGATTATTACCTGTTTCACAGGCACAAACAGACAGTTGGATGTATTTTTAAATTATATCAATGGTCTACATCCTACTATTAAGTTTACAATAGAAGAAGAACCAAATAATAAGATCAATTTTTTAGACTTAACTCTAACCAAAACATATAACAAAATTAACTTTTCTATTTTCCACAAGTCTTCACATTCAGATACAACAATACATAACAGTTCCTTTCACCCAATTCAATATAAAATAGCAGCATACAATAGAATATTAGAATATTAAAGAACTAAACATAATTAAACAAACGGCAGAAAATAATGGATATAACCCTTCTTTAATAGATAATATAGTTTCTAAAAAACAACATAAATTAAATACCGTTTACTTTTCCTCTAATAATAAAGATAGTAAATATAGAAGCATAACATACTTGGGTCCTATTAGTAATAAAATATTCTCTAATTTACAACAGTGTGGAATTAATATGGCCTACAAAACTAACTTCTCAATAGGAAGATTAATAAAAAAAAATAACAGACAAAACTGATAAATTTAAGTGTTCTGAAGTTTATAAGTTAACCTGTGGGGGTCATGCCTTAAAGTGTATATCGGACAGACTGGTAGGAATTTCAATAAACGTCTAACCGAACACAACAACAGGTATACAAAGAACACAAAAGACAGACTCAACCTATGCAAACCATGTCGTAGAAGAATGTTATATGTTCAACAACTGTATTGAAATTATTAATTTAAAAAATAAGAGCAATTAATAAATATAAAAAATTAGGAACCCTGCTGAACGACCAGACCGAAGGCAACAACTCCCCACTTCTGAATTTATTGTAAGTATTACCACCATCCTTATTGTGTACATATTTAATCACCCAGGTTGCAATGCTTATTTAGTAGTAAGTACTCACGTCTGAGGAAGCCAACGTTTGGTAAAACATATATTACGAATAGTAAATAAAGTGTGTGAAAATCTGGAGTTTTGATTTTTCTAATTAAGATGGATTTTCTTCAAGTAAACGTCTAAACTATCAAATCTATAGCAAATACTGCTATAACACCATCAGACGGATAGAAATTTATTATCTTTTAAAATACAACGCTAACTTTATTTAAAGTACAAATGAAGTGCCTCTTTCAGTTTTGGGTACCTTCATAATGCGGAAAAACTGAGACGTATGAGTAGAAATGATAAATTGTGTGCTAGGCCTATTTATTTGTCTTTCTAAATTAAAAGCAGAAGGCGCTTTGGTAATTTATTAGTTTACCATACTAAACCGTTTCGACGTAACGTTACTCCATATCGAGCTAAAATCCTGGTAGAAATTGTTCTCAGCAACCCTGCCGACAACGCAACAAGACTTGGCAGCGGCAGATGATGCGTTCCACCAACAAATCTTGCAGACAGAGTAAACATAACTCATGCTAACACGTTACGTCAGCACTAACCGAATCCAGTTGCTCCGACGTTTAATTTTGTGTACCTAATTGAATCCCGTCTCCATTTAAACTGGAGCGCACCCCCTGACACGAGCATTACTACTTTTTACGTTATTCATTAGAGAGTATTAGCTAAGGGTTGAAGGAACAACATGCGCCCTCAGCCACTCGATTGCATCTTCTTCTTCTTTTTCACTGCCGGCACAGCAGGCAAAACATCTCTCAATTCGCATCGTTCCTTTTTTTGCCGATTTCATTATCGGCCACCCTTAACGAACTAGAACGAAAGGGTTGTTTGTCGGTGGTGGTTGGTGCTGACGAAACAATTGAATCCTTTTAATGATAACAAATTTTTACGAGGAAATTTAGACAGAAAATCCCTGATAATTACGGTGGCTGATTCTTTTGAAATATCGCAACACGGGCCTTGGAAGCATTCAAAACGTTTGGTACCGATAATGAGGGTGTATTTTTTGTTAATCCTTTAAGCTGCTCATTTAAACTAATAGTCTTCTAATTGGTGAACATTTTCTTTTATACAGACACTGATTACGAAACTTTATTAATTTATTTGAGCACAATTTACATAATTGAAATTTTATTTTTAGTTCGCAAAGAAATTACCGGAAGTCTAAATTGCGTAGGTATTTTCCATTATTTATTCTGTAAAACGATATTGTGGTCGAATTCCTATTAACAGTTAAAATAATTAAACTATGGATTCTTTGAACGTCGGTTTAAAGTTCAATTTAAACTTGAAGCAAAAACTAATTTCATTTTGATGAAACCATGTATTGAACATCGAAAACTCAGGGATTAGTTATCAACAAAAAAGGCCAATTTGTATGCAATAAGAGAAAATCCTTTCAGTAATAAAATTAATAACGAAACAAAGGATAGTTACGAATTAATCATCTCGGTAAGTCAGTAGAAAAAAAAATCATCTTCAATCAATCGCATTTTCGATATTTTTACTTGGTAAAAATTAATTGTAAATTATGAATTAAAATATACAATTAAACGGACAAGTAGAATTGAACTATACCCTCTTACTGAATCTATGATCAAACAAGAATCTATAGCCCCTAAAAAACTGATGTAAACTTATAAATAATAGAAAATGTACTTACGTTTATGTATATACATGTTGTACGAGGCATGTACCGTTTTGAAATTAATAAAAAACGTGCAAGGATATCTTAATAATTTTATTTTTACATGAAAGCCTGTACCTTAATCTATTTCTCCACATAATTTCTTTCAATATTGAGACATTTGTCATAACGTTTAACCAATTTCTGAATACCCTTCTCATAGGACTCTACCGCCTGACTCGTTAACTGTTAACCACTGCATTACAACTGTTTTGACTTCGTCATAGTCTTGAATACGCTGACCGCCCAGATAGTGCAGAAATAAATGGTAGTCACTGGGCGCCAGATCGGGGATATACGGAGGATGATCTAGAGTTTCCCAGTGAACAGTGAAAAGATGTAATGAGATCTTTGGTCCGATTAGCCACATCTTTAAATGCTCTCACCCACTTCTTTTTACCATTCCATCACTCATAATGTTTTGTCCGTAAACTGCACAGAACTCAGATCTCACGATAAATATCAATCGGTTTTAGTCCTTTAGCATTAAGGAATCGTATAACAGCCCGGACTTCACAGTCGACGGGGGCATCTTTAACACTCAGTAAACAATGTAAATAAGGGCCAATCAGACTGTAACGGCGTCAGGGTGTAGGTAAGAGATGGAAGTGTTCAGTGCGCATGAGCGAAACCCTGACCGCAGTCCTACAACGGCAGAATTTCAAAACGGTACTTCTTAAAAATCATGTCTCGTAACTTCAGAAGAAGTCACAAAGTGGTGTAGCACATGTAATGTAAACAATTATAAAGATAATTGTGGAAATTGCAAGTGTTCTCAATTTCCAACGAACGTAAGATCCAGGATCATATTCCTTTATAGACAGGCACATACTTCAAAAAGATTTATACCAGCAGATGTTGTTCTAGGAAAAATTTGACTGTCGTCGAAAGCAAGGATTGTTGACAAGGAAAATTATAACAGTGAAAGTGTAATTCCAGGGCAATGAAAGAATGGATTCTTTTTTTTTCTGTCTCTTTAGTGAACTGTAACGATAGTGAATTATTAGCCGTAAACAAATAAAAGAGTTTTTTTAAGAGACCCAGCAATCTAATTCGATATTTTAAAAATAAGAAGAGTTATGAAAATAAAAATAAAAACACAGTTTCAACTTACACTGAGCATCTAATAAACCACAATCATAACTTCTATGATCATTTTCAAATTTTACATTTCGAAAACAAAGGCAAATTGCAAAGTTAGGAAATGAATAAACTCAATAAAAAGGCAACATTCTCAATGTACAAATTGAAATAAGTGAATCACCATTATTGAACATTTTTTTGATATTTACCTCCACTTCTTACTTAAGCTTAGTTAGTATGTAAGACTTATTGTAATTAGTTTTATAGTACCATTCTTTCACCTGAAGAAGATTCAGTGTTTTTAGTAAAAGTTTTGTAACCAACATTTCTGAGTAATAAAATAAAACACACGGTATATATCTCACAAATGTGTTATGTATGTTATCCATAGCTCTTTGAAAATGGTGTAAAAACCGAAACATATGTCAGAGATAGTCTAATACATTTGTGAAATATACCGTGTGTTTTATTTTATTAATTATTCATTATGTGTCACCAAGTGATCAGCGAAACCTCAATTTCAACTACCAACATTTGTGTTTATTTGCGTGTACAAAATATTTATAGATGGCGTGCAGTACGCTGTCTGTATTTATTTATGTATTATACTGTGAATAGATAATACACGAATTCTGGAGAAATGTGCAGCTTAGAAATTATGTAAATGTAAAATATTAATAAAGGAGAGTTACAAAGTTGAATAAGTTTCTTCAGATGATTGACATTGTCTGATAAAGTACAGCAAAATTTATCCTTGGGCAAATGCGGTAAAAAGTTCTGGTACATTGCAAGTCGAAAACTGACTTTCTCAGAGTCGCAGAAGTTTGTTCCTAGCAGTAACGGTAGCGGTAAATGAAATAAATGATGATTGATAAGACGGGAAGACTCTCCAGAGCAGTATTTATAAAGCAGTCTAGGTATCTCTCTTTGTCTCTCTATCTTTATTTTAGATTATATATATAAACGGAATAAGTTATCCTGGAGCAGGCTTTCTTTTTGCCACTGTCACTGCGAACGTCAAATTAATTTCACGAAAGGACTCTCAGCTAAAGTTATCTGTCTTTGTTTGTTCAGCAAAGACCTTGATCTATTTCCTGTTACCAAACAAGGAAGAAAAAGCCATAGAACCAGACTTACCGAATTACCCCTTTAGGAGACTTTATGGATTTAGTTATTTTATTAATAAACTTTGATTAACTTGTCAATAATTTTATTTTTCACTTAGAAAAACGGAATTTGGATAGTTTCACCAATTTATTCAGACTCGACAATGTTGGTCGGTCTCAACGACTATTATCTTGATTGATATAGTAGATGTGTTCGTTAATTCTTGTTCTTAGAGCTCTTGCACTTTTTTCTACATAGATTACAATAGAGGTGATAAACCCCACTTTTTGAAAAGGAATCGGCTCAACCCGACTTCCAAGTTAAGTATAAGTAGCCGTTTCCATAGGTTTTTAATTTAGTGACACAAATACTCTTGATTATGATCTTTGGGACCGAAACAATATTATAGAATCTGAATTAATTAGTGTAACTATTCAAATTGCGTTTTTCCTAGTGAATTTATATCATATTTCACAATCCTTGCACCAAATAAGGTCCCAATAGTATTTTACTTTTGTTTAAACGAAATATTTATGTCATCTATTCTTCGGGATTGTTATTGTTTACTTTTTCTACTAGACACGATTTATTTATATATATACACTATTCTTTAAACAAAAATGATATTAATACAATTAATCAAGAATGCTGTAATTTGTGGAACGTCGTTATAAGCAATTTTCTGACAATCCAAACAAACAAACAAATTACTGTGTAATGCAAATTAAAAAACGAACGTAATGATAAAATTCGTGTATTAATTAAAGTGCAGCCAGTGTTGGACATTAGATAAGCCAAACAGGACGTAACGTTAAAGTAAGAAACTATGAACACATTAAAAATAGAAACACATTGAACTTTGAAAAACATCTACTAGAAACAGGCCATAGATTGAATCTAGCCATGCACCAAAAACCGTACAATTTTTGTATGAAGGTGGAAAGGATCGTTCAGTGACTGTGAATAAAAAGCAATGTTCCAGAGATGGTTTGCTATAACATTATAAGACTTCTCAAGTTTCAACTAGAGGTCATGGTGACTTGAGATACATTGAAAATGCAGTGATCAAAACTACAAGTTTTTATTAGTACCTTTGTTAGTAATTGATTATTGTAAATTGGTATTTGGTAGTTTATTGAAATTATTGGTATTTTTTAAGCCACCGTAACTGAAATTTTCTGGAAGTGTCAAATAAATCTAACATCACGAATGAAGAACTCGCAGGCATTGCAGAAGAATTGTCCCTAATGGATAAGTCGAAAAATTAAATGCATCAAGTTTAAATGAAGTCAACTATCTATTTCTCTTAATAACTTAAAATAAACAATTTTGGAAAGCATTTAATCAAACCACCTTATTTTGGATTATAAATCCCCAAAAGTGAATTTGACAAACTTTTTATCTACTTGGTTTCGTCTTCATTTAAATTTAAAAAGAAACAACATTGTTGTAAAACTTATTTTACTTTTGTTATGATTGTTGTTTTAGGAATCGAATTCGCGCTTTTATTTTAGACATTGTAACTTACTTGAAAGGACATCGATTCCTCTACTTAGTGTATAAAAAATATCACGGATCCAAATACTCATCAAATGAAACAACCTTATCTACGGAAAGCTGACGTAAGCTTTTTTATTATTCTCATCATGCTATAGACAGTGAAGTTTACTGCATGGAAAAGCATACTGGTACTTCGGTTAAAGTTGTAAGTTGAAAATAACACCATTTCGAGCTTGAAAATGTTGATCGTCCTCCCTTTAAAAACACCACCCACTGGGCGAGATATGAGCGCGGATAAGTATTATAGGGTGGATCCTGCGCACAAGGTATTTTACAGCCGGAATTCAAACACTTTAGTAGCTCTTAGGCAACTTCCGAGTGTATATAGTCCACATTTTACCGCACATTTTTACTGGAACATATCACAAGTTAAGGATTTCATTTTATGATACCAATTTATCGATTCGTTTTTATTTTAGAATTTTATTTGCTAAGAATAAGCGACTTCTAAATATCTAAGAAGACATTGTTGTTACTTATACTAACATTATTGAGATACTGTGTTTCGACCAATTATCCAACGACATTCGTTGAAGGCAATACATCAATATGTAATGTTTCTTCATATAACTATTGCCTGCATGTTTTGTCATATTTACGCATGGTACAACAAGAACTGCTTCTGGTTTGATAAAACAGTTTATGTACTTAATGGTCGAAATGAACGAATAACTCAAATCACATGTTTGCTGTTGTTGGCAACGTAGTTCCCACTGTAGATGTCAGCCACAATTGTCGACGAAACGTCCCAACGAAATCACCCATTTTGACCATGGCCCATCAGATCGAATCTAACTCTACTAAAGTCATTTTCATTCGTTTAAGAATTCCAATATTTTTTAAACATCTCTTTCTCGAAACCATAAACAATACACAAGAAAAAACTTTTTGTGTTTCATTGCCACCAGCTATTAGTGCTAGTGGGTGGGCAGTCCCTCTGACCTACACTGTAGTGCAAAGCCGGAGGGTAGGGCGTAAGGCCCTCCTCAGCCTCCTTACAGGAATCGTGGGAATGGGTGGATGGTGTGGTTAGGGAGAGAAAGATAAGACGGACGAAATGAAGACAGAAGAGAAGTCAAAGGCCACCTTACAATAACATCTCATGGGTTCTACTTGAAGATCGTCATTCTCGCTATTTATAGTCACCATCATTATCATTGTTATGAGAGTTGCCTAGCGGCAGATCAATTGTCTAATAAATAATGGATAAAGAACTCAGATGGCTATGAAATGTGATCCATAGTTCGGGCATATCAAGGGCATCATATCACTGAACATGGACTAACTGTCCGAGCACCATTAATACACTCACAGTAGCATCCTTTCATGCTTTGGATACTTTCGCTTTTTTTGTCCTTACAGGCGAGTCTGGGTAGTACCATTTCTTGAACATTTCCTTTATAGATGCCTATTCAAAATAAAATTATCAATACTCAACCACTTACATATTTACATTTAAAATTTACAACGTCTCGACCATTATGTACAAATAAACGTATTTAACTTTGCCTCTACTAAAAATTTTCTCTGAAATACTTCATTATTAAATAAAAATTGAAAAAAATTGTAAAGCATTTTAAAGTGTTTTTTTCGTTGACAGATTTATTTTTAGACCATGCAGATGGTCAATACACAATCGGAGATAATTTAAAATTCAATTCCATTTAATACCAGTGAAAACATCTGGAAGAACCGTAAAAACCTCCATCTTTAAATTTTTCGGTCACAACCGGTTACGAAGTAAATACAGTCTGAACGATCTTAAATATTTAACAGTTACTTCTTATAGCCAATGCTCGTAAAACTCGCAAGTCCGTGGAAGCTTTCACATCTAAAAGTTTTCGCTATGAAAATCGTGCATCAAGAGTGCTATGCGGAAGTAGAGGTAAGAGCTTTCCGTTAAACTGGTAATTTTCTCATAATAACTGCCACCATATGTACGATGCATCGTGCCGAGAACATCACTACATATATGTGAACGTATGTATCGTATATATACATATATTCGAATAAAAAGAACATAATCCACCATGGCTGAATGGCACTTCGAAGACCAAGACAAGAAATAAAATAGAAAGCAATAAAATGATTTAGTAACTTCCTACGTCAAATGCGCAATCTTTAAAATTGCCGTACTAAAGGATGCTATAGTACACTATGTTACTTCCTTAGCAATTTACAATTGTTCCTTTTGTTAATTGTGTCAACTATTCCATATTTATTAATAGCAATTTTAAGATCAAAAACGGTAATTGTTAACAGTTCTTTCTGTCAGTAGTTTTAATTGGTTAAGTTCTCAAACAGTTACTTAATGTGCGTCAAAACTTTTAACAAGGATCGTACAGGAAACGTTGAGAAGAAAGGCGGAAGAAATACTAGGAGAAGACCAAGAAGAAGGATAAGAAATAGGGGAAATAAATTAGAAAATTCGGAATTTACCCTTCAGGATATAGTTTTGAAGTTGACGGGATTGACGGCAATTCCGTATTTATGAACAAAATTAAATTAACTCTTTATCTTAATATTACTCATTCAATTACTTGCTTACTTTTGCTCCTGTGACAAAATACTTCGTTTGTTAGTCGAGGTACTATTTTTTTAATTAAATACTGAGGAAAATCAAAAACGCTAAGTACAGCGTTTTGCTTTAATTTTCTTTTTCCCACGGATATTGATGTTAAAAAGTCATTTTCTTCGAAATGTTTGCCGCAAACAACACACAACTGAATATTTTGACGGTGTACAACTTTCACGCCTTATTGCGTTCAACCATTTTTTCTTTAATTCAGGATCCTTAGTAAACCTTCGTAGAAATTACTAATGTATCAGTGTGTTTCATGTTTAAATTGTACTTACACATGAAATTAAATAGAAGAACCTTTAGGGCAACCGTACGCACAACAATATGTAACCATATTGTTCTATATTAAACTAGTTTTATATTACTTTAACAAAAGATAGTTCATAAAAGTGTTCACAAAATCCTATGTGCAAGAAAAATAGTGTCGCAGAACATTTATTTGAAATAACTACACTCAATACTTCAACTGCCTCAAACTTTCCGAGTGATGTTACGAGCGTTCTTAATAATTCTCGTGTTTCTGTCCCTTAATTCGCAAAATGTGTTGCCTACCCAAATGGTATCACTTTATAAACCCCAGGCGTAGTCTAGTTATAATCACGTCTCTGGTACGTGCCTATTAGGCATATAGGCTGCTTCGTTGATTCAGTGGGGCAAGTAGATATTTTAAGATTAAAGCCTTTGTCTAACAGTAGGCATCAGTAGATGGCAATACGGTAGTTTCGATTGGATAATAACCTAATAGTTACACTCTCCTAATAAATATGTACTATTGTAAAATATATCTGTAAAAATCGATTTTTGCTTAGTAGGAATGGGACCTCCCACCGTTCGCTTCTGTTTCCAGCTGGTAATGAAATAAGCAGGTCGAAACCCAATTTTGGTCAGGTTGGAAAGAATAAGCAGCAGTCGAAACAGATTATTTATGTCTCATTAGTTTTTCGGGGTTAATTAATCCCATTCAGCGATGTTGGCGATGGCAAGATGCCTGGCTGCGTATAGATGATATAATTCCTAACGGGCAATTTTCAAGGCATACAAGAGATATAAATCACATCCGGAATCCGACTGCGGATGACATCCAACTTGTGAATTAGCTTATAAGGTTTAACTTCCATTGTTTAACAACCCTTTATGAACGGGTTTCCTTGACAGCCGACTCTCGCCCAAGTGTTAGAACGAAATTTATTTCTAATTAAGACTTGAACAAAAACCAAACACGAAATGGAACTTCATTAATTCCTCGAACGTTTTCAAAACACACATCATCTTATTCGAGCACTCTCCCGGGACACGTTCCAAACTGTTAGCTTCTGATATTACACCTACAGTGGCACGTTTAATCAAATATAAAGTTCTCACGACAAATATATCTACCTCTACTACGCTTCACTTGTTCTCATGTACGAATCGACTTTAGGTAAACCTTAATTTTCTTCGTAACATTCAAGGTTTAATTACACACTGCTCCAATAAACTGCACAATTGTATTTACATAGACCTCTATTATGAAAGTGAGAAATTCGAATTTTTAAACGTATTGCATGTACTATAGTGCACCTGTCTTGCAAAAATAATTTGAATGACAAGTAACAAACTTTATTAAATTATTCTTAGCGAATTAGTATCCTCTATAAGACCATAACCCTAAGAAATACCGAGTGGCGTGGTCTAGTGCTCTAGATCATTGCTTAGCATTCGGGAGGTCATCGGTTCGAATCCGGGTCCAACTGTTCTGGTCCAAGTTTTCTGTGGTTTCCTTGGATCATTTAGTCAAATGCTGGGACAGTAATATTCCACAATCTTTCACTTCTCTTCTGTCTTCATTTCGTCCATCTCATCTTTGTCTCCATAACCACACCACCCACTCATTCTCATGATTCCTGCAAGGAGGCTGAAGAGAGCCTTACGCTCTACACTCCGAATTGCACTACAGTGTACGTTGGAGGGACTGCCCGCCCACCAACACGAGTAGCTGGTGGGACTGAAACACCCAAAAGTTCAGCTCTCTATACCCAGCGGTGTGGTCTAGTGCTCTACATCTTAGCTCAGCCTCAGTTTTCTGTGGTTTCCTTGGATCATTTAGATAAATGCTGGGGCAGTAATATTCCACAGATAATCTTTCATTTCTCTTCTGTCTTCATTTCGTCCGTCTCAGTTTTCTCCCCCTAACCACACCACCCACCCATTCCCACGATTCCTGAAAGGAGGCTGAAGAGGGCCTTACAGCCTATCCTCCAGCTTTGCACTACAGTGTAGGTCGGTTGGACTGCCCGTCCACCAACACGAGTAGCTGGTGGGAATGAAACACAAAGAAGTTTTTTTTTCAGTACTAAATGTTACAATGTTACCTACAGCTATTAATCCCTTACAAATTAGGAAATTCTACAATAAGTAGGGGTGAGTTGAGTATTCATTTATGTTTTTTTATATACATATTTTGATTTCCAAAGTATCATACATAAATTTAATAAAGTATTGTGTTATTTTATGTGTTCTAGTGGAACCATGCTCAGAAATGCTAGTACAACAATGGATTCTTTCTATTGCATACATGTGTTCTCTTAGTCTAATAATGATGGATCTACCTGTCTGTCTGTGCTATATAGATTGCATCACAGTTATTACAATTTATTATGTAAACTCCGCTTTTTTCAATTTTGGTTTTGTTATAAAGCCCTGCACTAAAAATGTCGTTAATAGTTTAGTAAATAAATTATCTTCTCCATTTTTGTGGCTTTAATTTTGATACTATATATACACCCATTATTAAGTGATACTTTCATTTTAAAGTGTTAATTGTTAATAAAAGGCTCTTTTATTTTAACTTTAAAATTTAATACAGGTTTTGACCAGAAGACAAAATATAAATTAATTCACCTTGTATGTAAATGTGTGGAGAGTATAAATTGAATACTAAGATTTTTCACTAATTGTAATTCGTTTATTTTGAGCATTATCTTGTCTAAAAATAATTTTACGAACCAATATTCCAATGTCAAAGAATTTTCAATAAAGGTATTTGATGTGCTTTATTAATTTAAGGTCATAAATCAATTTCACAAAAAATCTTTGTAGCGGCTTCGAAGAACATTGTATTGTAAATAGTCATACATTACACCAAGATAATATCAAATTAATTCACAACACACATAAGGGCAGATTTAAATTTACTAGAAATGGTCGAAATTAATAAAGCACTGTTTAATAACAAATTAGTAACAAATGACCAATCAGAATTCCAGCTAGCAGAAACCCTAGTATTTAAAACCTAGATGTAGTAATTAATAGTTAGTACAACTGATGTTGTCCTTCTTCGGGTGTACAGGCCGTCGTCGATTGGAATTGCTACCTAACGTTTCGCTAGCACGAGTGGCGAGCATCTTCAGAGGTCTATCCATTTTCGCTGTTGGTTGTAGACTACCAACCGACGACGGCCTGTACACCCGAAGAAGGACAACATCAGTTCATCAACTGGCCGCGAAAGCCTTAATCAATAGTTAGTATACATTGGTACTCTTTTGAGAATGATGTAACAACCGAAACGGCTGTCGTCAAGGACTCAATTTGAATAAATATTGTGAAACTACCGAGTGGTTTCTTTACCTTACTATTTTATTTTGATGTTTGTTGTTGGTTATTCCATTTTTTAGATTTTCATTGTTCATTTTTGTATTCATAATTAAAAATGTTCCATTTGTTTTAAACCAAAGTTTTTCCTGTTTCACACTTCATTAATAAAAACGTAATAACAAAGTTGATAAGAGGGTTGGCTTTTTGGTCCCTGGAGTTATATATGTTATAACCTCGCTGTTTTCAGTTTATACACAAAAAACCGTGCGACAAAAAGTGAATAATAATAAAGAGCTGCAACTTGGCCGTATTCATATGCGACACGCCGTTGAGATATTACTCTATATTATTTCCTGCCTACCATACCACCGTCTCCCATCAGGTATTTAATTAGACAGGGTACGGCAATCATTGCTACCCTGGGGCACAATTTTTACTCGTTTTAGTGGTCTCGCTGTGAGACAGTTGGTTATTTATAGCCTGCAAACAGTTTCCGTTGTTTTGCTTTTTGGCCAACACTGCAGCTGCTAAAGATAACCGAAACCGAGTAATTTGTGGATATGGGAACTATAAATAGTAGAAAAGAAGTATTGTTTATCGGTTGAGGTAAGTTTTTTTACGTTTAAAAACAAGAAACAATATTGGAGTGATCCAGCCGTTACTCTGTGATAATTCATCTTAACAATAAATGAATAAACACTACTTTGTTTATTATCAAACATTTAGCTTGTCGAAACTATAGTCAAAAGGATTTGTAAATAAAAAAGTGATAATAAACAAAGTAGTGTTTATTCATTACGAAACAATATTTCTTCTGGTAATCTCTAACTTGTAAACATACCAACTTACAGTTAATGAAAAATTAAATAAAAGGGTGCATTAGATTTCTTGATTATGATTGAACACGTGGCTTTTTGTGACCACAACAGACTCATCCCTAACCACCATAAATACTTTTTGTAAAAATTGTTACGTGGTTTGTCAATTTTTATTGTAGTGGCCATAATGAAAGTGGGCAAAACACGTATTCCCTCATCAAAAAAAAAAATGTTTTTGGTAGTTTTTTTTTGATACAGTACTTTTTCTGTCTGAGAAATTCAATTTTGATAAATAATCTTTTAATAGTAATAACATTTTTTTTTAAAAATTGGATTGATTCAGCCGATACTCTGTGATAATTCATCTTAACGATAAATGAATAAACACTACTTTATTTGTTATCACTTTTTTATTTACAAATCCTTTTGATTATAGTTTCGACAAAAAAGCTTGTCATTGTCAAACGAATAATTCAAATTGAATGAATATAAACAGATTTGTCAAAACAAATGATTACAAATTGAATGAATATAAACAGATGTACAGTAGTGTTTACATATATTTTTTGGAAATACCATTAATTATTAAACTGAATTGAATAGTACTGAGTGGTACAAATCTACCTGGTCGTTTAACAGGTTATTTTCCGAAATTTATAAAGAAGTATATAAAGCATCAAAAATTTCGGAAAATAACTTTTTAAACGACCAGGTAGATTTCTACCACTCAGTACTATTCAATACATTTTAATAATTAATGGTATTTCAAAAAAATATATATAAACACTACTGTACATCTGTTTATATTCATTCAATTTGTAATCATTTGTTTTGACAAATCTGTTTATATTCATTCAATTTGAATTATTCGTTTGACAATGACAAGCTTTTTTGTCGAAACTATAGTCAAAAGGATTTGTAAATAAAAAAGTGATAATAAACAAAGTAATTTTTTTAGTCTAACTTCAACTATCAAAGATTCCAAAGTGGCCATCCGATGTTTATCTGAGAAAGGGCCATCAATAACTTTTTATTCAACTCTTACTGTAAGTATATTTCAAGAATATTTTGAACATCTAGTTCATCTGTTCCCGATTTTCTTTTATCACTGCAAATTATTATTCTAGTTACCCGAACTTGTTTTCGATCTATTATTATGATTAAACAGAAAATATACGTTAAATTGGTGTTTCTTTATGGCACAAAAGTTTTCATGCATATTATTGTCTAAGCTGAAAAAGTATAAAAACACGTTGAGTAAAGTTTCAAACAGTTTATTAAAATATTCTTAACAAATCTGTTTCAGCTTTCGTAGCTAAAGGATGAAGCCGAAACGAAGGATATTTTATAAACTCTGTGAAATTTTACCCAACGTGTACCACTTGACCTTTTCAACCTGGTAAGGATCACATTTAATTTTGAAGAAATAATGAAGGGAAGAAGTCATAAATGCCTAATAAAATTTTCAGTTATAAAGAACTTCCGATCTGTCCAGGCAGTTTATGTTCCGGAGAAATTTAAATTCCCGAGAACTGTACAATCAGCAATGAATTCTTGATGAGTGCCAAGGAAGCTGGAGCAGCATTTCGGCTATAAACAAAGAAAGGTGCTTTTAAAATATTCAACGGTCTCCCCCTCGTCAGCAGACACCTCGTAAATTGGCACGTAAACATCCTAACTGACAGTACTTTCAGGTATTCTCGTTAAAACTACTATACACATCAAAGCCAGCCGGGCGAGCGCGAAAGTTTGATGCTAAAATGGCAATCTCCTGAAGATTACAGGCGACGTATTTCGCTGTTAAAACGGCTAATGAAGTACAAAGATCTCATTTAAATGCAAAAGGTTTTTTTATATTTCACTCACAAAATTGGTACGATAACTATAATTATCTCTTCTATCGGTTCTACGATTAACGATGAACGTTAATTACGATTTACAAAAGCAATCGGTCGATCAGAAGGATAATAAATACGAGGCATGTTTTTTAAGTAAGTACCGTTTTGAAATTAATAAAAAACGTGCAAAGATTTTTTAATAATTTTATTTATTTATTTACATGTAAGCCTGTACCTTAATCTACTTTTCTACATAATTTCCTTCAATATTGAGGCACTTTTCATAACGTTTGACCAGTGACCAGTGTTTGAATACCCTTCACATAGAACTCTGTCGCCTGACTTGTTAACTGTTAACCACTGCATCACAACTGTTTTGACTTCGTCATCGTCTTGAAGACGTTGACCACCCAGATGTTTCTTCAAGTGCAGGAACAAATGGTAGTCACCGGGCGCCAGATCAGGACTGTACGGAGGATGATCTAGAGTTTCCCAGTCAACAGTGAAAAGATGTGATGAGATCTTTGGTCCGATTAGCCACATGTGAACATTTTAAACACTCAGTAAACAACGTAAACAAGGGCGAATCAGACTGTAATGGCGTGAGTGAGTAGGTGAAAGATGTAGGTATTCAGAGCACTGCGGCGGTAGAGTTTCAAAACGGTACTTACTTAAAAAACATACCTCGTAATTACTCACAAAAATTGTTAACGTTATTTGGCTGGCGACAGGAAATAGTCAGTAAAAATGACAGAGTTGGAACAGTAGCAAGGAAAAAAAAATGTTGAACCTCTTGAGTCAATAATGGTAACAAATTCTATCAGGAAAGAACATGTATATTAGCGATTTTTAGTATTCAGAAGACGATACGAGTGTGAAAAGAATGCGTCTATTGGGACGCCGAAAAGGCTGGAGTGTAGCTGTTCGTTTCTCTTAATGCACATACATTTGCGAAGGTGTGCTATACATAAAGAGATGTTACCTATTCTAATCCTACCTACCTTTATCAACGGGTTCGTTTTCGAATTCAGCTGAGAATGCTATGGCGACAAAAGCCATATAAATGGAAACTTTCATACGATAATCCATTACAAACGGGGCATGTGAGCTTCTTGATTATATCCTCTACAACCTGAAAAAAGAAGAAATAAATAGTTAATAAACATAATTTGCTCATATCATCAAATATTCTGATGTATGAAAAATTATAATTAGAAGAAATTTGAAGATAATGATTTTTGAATTTCTAAGTATTCTTGTCATTATTTTGGACATGTGGTTTAGAAAAGTTCATTTCATTTTACGGTGGGACCGAAGTTGCCACTAAAAATATACATTTACCTGCTACAAAATTGGGGTTTTAAAAGTAAACAACCAATCTTGCCACCAGACAAAAGGGTGCTCACCTACCTGATAAAGTAGAGGTAAGGAGTGTGGTCCTTGTGTTATGAAAACGACAAACGGATGTGAATCATTTCACTCAAAATTTAACGAATCGTTTTACACAGCCCATCCATCAATATATATATTTGTCGAGAAGTTAAAAGAATTTTAAATTGACACTTATGTCAAGATTCAAAGTTTAAAAACACCTTTCTTAATTAAGGATGCCTCCGTAAGAAGTAAAGTGAAAACTATTATGGAATTGTCTGAAAAATATAAAACCAAAACAATATCGAACATCGACTATATAAAATGTGTATCATATTTACGTTAAAAAATTGTTAACTGATATATGTTATGTATAAGTATGTATTTATAATGCCTTATTAATTACTGTTAAATAAATGCCATAAAATATCAATAAAGTATTTTGCTTTCTCATTAGAATAATTTCTACCTATTAGGTGTTAGTGGCACAATCGGTTGTACCTTTTCAAAGGCCCTTTTTGGTCAGAGGCAAGATCGGTTGTACCTGTTTTGGTCAGGGATAATTTGGTGGTACCTTCGGATACGCCCTCATTTCAAACAATTTTGGGATAAACCCGTACAGTTTTTTCTATTTATTACTGATGACATGAATGCTCATGAAATCTAATGTCGAAACTTCGTCCTGTTTACTAAAGTGTTTTTATTTGAACTAATAATATTTAATATTAATAATTAAAATTATTTAGATAATAACTTGGATGCCATTTTTCTTTTTGTTTTAACTTATTATTATAAATAATATGTTTATTTATTAACAAAATTACTTTAAATTTCTCAGGTAAAACTGTTATTAGAAATGATAGTTTTTCTTTTGTTCAATATTTAATAATTTATACATTTAGTTAGTTTATTCAGAGTGCTCTTATAAGAAAAAGGTTCCGAAGATTACGTAAAACAGAAAACACGTGGGAGCTGTAAAGTGCTTTTCTAGGGAACAGATTAAAGGAACGTAATCCTGAAAACGTCACTAGAACATCGACTTTTTTGCTGTTCAAAAGTAAAATGAAAGTCCCTTTTTCGTTGTTCATCCAAATAAATTCCAATATTTGTTTCTTAATGGATGTAACGGACTACCTACTGTTCCCAATCAAATATTTATAGGGTGTGTTTAAAATACATACGTGTGCAGGTAAAACTCGTAGGACATTTGGGTAACCTTTTTAATATTTAACCAATCAACCCCTGAAATCCGATTTGTCTCTTCTTGGTATATGGGCGAGTCAGAAATTTTAAAAAACAAATTGTCATGAGACACGACTACTTTTTGTTTGACCTTCCTGCGACCTCCCGAATGCTCTAAATTATTGCATAGCATTCGGAAGGTCACCGGTCACCAAGTTTTCTGTGGTTTCCTCGGATCACTTAAGCAAATGCTGGAGAAGTAATATTCCACAGATAATCTTTAACGGACCCAACGTCCACAACTATGAGTGTTCTTTTGCCACTGAAAAGAGGGGCAAGCGGCGCAATGCGCATGCGTCAGGGAGGATAGAAATTTCATCGTAAAGTAAGCGACAGTAACCTCTATAAATCAATTTGTTTAAGTTCCCTTTTAAATGTTACCAAACCTAAATCTAGAATTAAATTTTCAATTCGTCACTTGTCGTATACAAATGTTAATTATATACCCATGCATGATGAGGTATAAATTGTATTTAAACTTTAGTAATGCGTTATGCTTAAGAAAACACGTAAACAATATTGTCGAGACAATGAGAAACTTTGTGAGGCGGTTACAGTGTTTCTTGTTTAGTGCATGGTTCTATGCGAGTAAAACAAGTGGACAGTGTATGAGATGTGGTGTTATAGGCAGATGCTAGAAAATCAGCATATAGGGAAGGTTACTAAAAGGGCGCTGTAGATGTCAATACAAAAATTGAGAAGTAGGATTGTAGACTTGTTAGGGTCATATCAAAAGCAGCAACAGGACTATAGTGCTCGTAAATAGTTAAAGATGTGGCTTATAGTAAAAACTAAGGATACTATGATGATGCAAAATACATGTTCTATACACTTCACAAACATATAAACAGTTGTTCTATTCATAAACATTTTATTTATTATTGGATTTATTGAATGAATATCATCAAGTTTACAACATACTCTATGAAAACGAAGTCTATTGCTAGAACATGTTCCGGGTATTTTTGAAAGTCCGTTTATTATAAAATTAAATAGCACCAGATATAACTTTACCCTCTAGGTCAATAACATTACCTAGACAAGGCATCAACATTCTTAGAAGCAAGGGGGCGTTTCATCCTTGTATATTTTAAACATCATCCAGTGATGTTGTTTCACAATCTTTAGCGTTATCAGTATTTATACCTTGGAAAGACGGCAAAACTCATAATTCAAACATTCATAATCATAACCAATATAATTTAATTATTGATCATTAAACATTCAATCATTTAATAATGGTAATTTATTCTGCGGTGGGATAATTTAAGCAACTCTCTGATTGTTAGTCTTCCAATAATAAAGTGTAAAACAACAGTTTGTGTTTTGTTATTTATTAGATTCAATGATTTCATCATTCATACATCATTTTAAACATTTTAAACATTGCAGCATCGCATTTATTGTAAACACCAGTGTAGTTTTAGTAATTTAATAATTAAAATTTGAAAGGTAGTTTAACTCGCAACAATTTGAATTTTTATTAAGTGTAAACAATTAAGTTTGCACATTTTACAATACAGTTTATTTTTTAGATTGGCTCACTATGCCAGGCATTCTATATTCTAAGAAAACAGGTTATACAGATTTCCGATAACATGTTGATTTCCAAAGAAATATCCATATTTCAGTAAATAAATGTAGTCTAGAGACATATACAAAAAGAAAGATCGACCTTCTTGTCTCAATTTTATTGTTTGGTTAAAAAACAGGTTTTTATTATAAAAGAAAAAGAAAACGTCCAACAAAAAGCCAATACAGAGCAACAGCAGCGAAACAAGAAAAATGGTTTTAAGTCACGGCCACAATATAATCCCCTTTGACACTAGACCATTAGAGAACGCGGTTTACTTCATGAGAAACAGATATTACGTAGATTTGTCTTTCGCTGGGGGTTCGTCGGGAAACTGGGGCGAATAAGGGAAAGGGAGGGCAAAGCCTGCTCGATTCCGGACCGCCGATCAAGGGAGACTAACACGATGTGATTGATAAAGCTTTCATATTTGGAAAAGACCTACGATTCTGCAGATGGTGTACAAACGACATCGAAAGTAATGCGCACGGAGGAATCGACAAAGATTTACCGGTTAACTGGCAACCTGTAGGTGTTACTTTATTATTCTGAGATAATTGTTTCATTAAATATATTATTTCAATAACGTATATTCACTGTTGATTGTTGAATTCGTCACTTGTTGAAACATATTCATAATGAAAAAATAACAGAAAAATGTTTCAGGAACTTTTATTAAACACTTTGCTACATATGTTTCGCTATACAATAGCTTCTTCAGGCGAAGAATATACTAACTAGGTCTAACATATAAGTATTTATACTAAAATTATCGAAAACAATTAGGTGGTAGTAGGATTACACGTTTAAATTTAACAATGGAGAATTTGAGACTTCTGTTTGATGATTTAAAATAATATTGCGTTTATTATACCTATTTATTTCCAGTTGCTCTAAAAGATTTAATTTAGTCCCTGTATTTTGAATATGTAATATTTTAAATTCTTTATTAAAGTTATGTCCACTATTTATGAGATGTTCTGCGTATGTTGAATCTGTTTTTTTGTTTAAAAAACTTTTGTAGTGTTCAGAAATGCGTTTATCAAATGTTCTACCTGTCTGTCCTACATACACCTTTTCACAATCATTACAATTTAGCAAGCAAACAGCTGAATTAACTTTGAGATGTTTTATAAATACTGGTAATTGTATTTTGATTACTTCTTGATAAGGACCTTTTTATTTAATTAAGTCTAGCTTCTACTTATCTCTCAATCAAGGTAGATTTTTAGGCCAATTTGTAATATTGCTACGATGTAATCGTCTAGGACTAAATGTCGCTGTTGCTATTAGTACAATACTCTTTTCCATTTCTTCTGGTACGTCGCCATCTTTTATGATATTTAATCCATTCTTCTGGGGTTACAATATACACTTTCAAGAATGTATAATAGTTTATTTATACCCATGTAAAGATGTATAATCTGCTGTCCAATTTCACACAAAAATAGTTACGTATCATCTTACCCGTGGTTAACGTAACGGTCACTTCCAGACGATTCGACAACATGTTATACCTTGAACTTATAGCAGCAGCTGAGTAGACAGGTTTTTTATTCCCACTAGCTACTAATGCTGATGAGCGGGAAATTTCTCCGACCAACATTGTAATGTAGGAGGGTAGGATTATCCGTAAAATATTACTGCTCCAGCATTTGCCTAAATGATCCAAGGAAAGCATAGGAAGGTGGACCAGGAATTCGACCGGATTCGAACCGATGACCTCCCGAATGCTAAGCAATGATCTAGAGCACTAGACCACGCTGCTCGGTTGATGAACTTAAGATCTAGTTGGTTGAACACTGATATTTATACTGCGGAGTGATGGAGGTGATATGGCGGCATCGAAATCTGATTGGCTCGTCGGTGCATTAGATGCTTTCTGCATCGTTTTTGAGTATTGATAACTTAACAGTTCATTTAGATCACAACCCTTTATCCCGAATATGAATTCAGCTATGCTAATTATGTTTAATAAAAAAGAAGGAAAAACAAGTACTTTCTAAATAGTTTTGCTAGCGTTCCAAAATACGTTTTCTTTTCGTTTGAGTTTTCGTCACTTTTTGTTATATATTTTTGTCACAGCTTGGCCGTTGTTGGTCAATCCATAAAAATATATGTATTATACATTTACTTTATATATAATTTAATAGTTCTTTTGGGTTGTTCAATGAGGAACGAACTTTTAATGTTCGTCTCGCTGTTTTATTGTTTCAGACAAACAAACAAACTTAAGAAACTTAAGATATTTAGTAACAATATAGAGGCAATTGTGGCCATCTAATGGATTTTAGCCGCTACAGAAGATATAAAACTAGACAAGGCCTCACAGAGGTATTTAAACTTGTCCAGCTAAATCAACAACGCAGCCTATACGTTAATTCACGTAAAGCTTAATAATAACAATTATTATACTTTTGGTCAGAAATTTATCGAGACTGACTATAGCACGCTGATGAGCTTCTAACAATAGCGAAATCACGATCCGTGTCTGGCAGTTTCGATAAATTTCTGACCAAAAGCATAATAATTGTTATTCTTAAGATATTTGTGATAGGTATTATGTAGATTAATTTAATTAAATTTCCATTGCGTGAGTTGTCTAGTTTCACTGTAACATTATCCAAGTGGATCATTATATTCAAAATCGAGTGTAGATAAGCCTCTTCCTTTCTGATGTAATTGAATACACTTATCATTCGCAGTTTTACGATTTTTGTCTACTTCTTTTACACCGAATTCATTGACGATCATTGACTATAGATCACCGCGGTTCCGTTACCGTAAATGAAAAAATGGCACTGGCGATAATAAAATGTGCCGATCTGCTTCGGTTAAGCTATCAGATTGGATATCGTGTAATCCGTAGCTGGTTCTGTTGGAAAAATTGCAGGATTTCAGGAACCGATGGGATCTTACGATACAAATTTAAAAAAGCGCACCTTTAAATATCGTAGAATCCTTACGAAGGGAAATAAATTAACAGATTACACAATATATATATATATCTATCTGCTTACATCTTCCCTATAAATCGAATTGACTGTTTCGTTCTATAAAGAACAGAACCGGCTTACGATGAATTACTTATTTCCACGAACATCTAGCAGATAGCATTATTACGATATCTAGATTACGTGAAGCAAAATGCAATATTTCTCTTTTGTAAACCTTTTTCGTTAGTTTCTAAAAATACCATTATAAATATAATACATACTTCTTTCTATCGCTTAACTGTCAATAATAGTTTATTTGAATATGTTTTTTTTTATGTATTTACATGAAAAGAACTCTTTATTTGAACAATTTTCACCAACTTGCCTAATGGACTTATAAAATATTCAACGAGCAATGATTTATAATTAGATATTATTATTTAAACAGTAGATGTACATGTAAAAGAAGCAGTCTAAGTACTTACGTACACGGGGTAGAATTTATGTCAATTTATTTCTATTTACATATTTAACACTAACCTCAAATATTTGTATTTTCAAATACATCTACTTAATTCTTGCTCTAAATAGTCGCCGAAAATCGAACCCGACAGCAACAATTTTCTCCTTCATTAATTAAAAAAATAATTCACCTCCATTTTTTGAAATTAACCTCTACAAGTGAAATCTCAAAGTATTTCGTAAACGAAACCGCCAAATATTTTATTATTAATGTTTAGTAATAATATACATTAGTTTCGACGATGTTTCAATTTTTTAAGTACATTGGTAGTTGTTGCTGCTGTCACTCCCGTAGCTTAGTGGTCGGAGCATTGGCTCGTGAAGCTAAGGGTCTCGGGTTCGATTCCCTGCGAGGGCATGACAACAGCAAGGATTTTCCCCCTCATTAATTTGAGGTAATCTGTAGTTGGTAAAAAACAATTCACTTTAATAAATTATAATTCTTACAGTTGAGACAAAATCAACGTTCCGAAAGTCTCACCTAATTGTCTTAAGAATTGAATAAAGAATCGTAGTGTTTTAAGTTTTGTCCTTATTCTAAATTGTACGTTCCATTAAAGAAAAGAAAGAAAAAGTTAAAAAAAAATCTTGAAAGTGGAACAACAATAAACAAAAATCGTGTTTCACGCAACCGTCCTAAAGCTGAAACCTTTACGACAACTTTATATTGTCGTTTTTTAGTAGACAATAAAAATCGTAAATACACGTATTAAAGGTGGGTTCGTCACAGCCAGCTACCCGTTTTTATTTTCATCACGATATTTAATTTATAGATGGGGTTTTTACAGCCGCAATAACTTTTATTCGTCCGAAATATAGGGTCGTCCTAAAAGGGCAATAGCGGCTCGGACCATTGGATCAATCGTCATTAAATTCGAACAGGCTACTACATGTTAAATGAGATCTGCTTTTCGAATATTACCTTTCCTTCCATGCCGAAACCCATCAAACATGAAATGGTTACAGTAAACCAAAACATTCTTTCAGTCTATATAGATTTTAGAATTTCATTATGTTGAGAAAATTAAAAAACTTAATACTTAATTAACAGTTTATCATCAAGGATGAATGTTTATTTTAAATTTGTTTATTCTCAGTATGACATGCCCAGTGGTGGTACACCAGTGCGCCCCAGAAGAGAGTTAAGATAGTTAAAACGTAACGGGAGACACCTGTGAAGGGGTAGAATGGTTGTAGTGAAAGGGAAGGGGTTGTTAGGTATCGATGGAGGATGATCGATCAGCAAATATCAGAAAATGGGAGTTACAGGAGACAGGTGGTGAAGAACGGAGGTTTCCAACTGCAGGCTTTTGTGAAACATTGTGAAAAAATAAATAGTTATATTATAAAACTAATTTAAACGTAAAATGTTTTACATTAATTTATTTTCGATAACTCGAAAATTCTTTCGATCGAACTGCGATCATTTTCAAATTATATATTATATTATAGAAATATTAAACAGTATGTGAATGTGGTTCATTTTTTATTTTTATTTGTTTGTTCTTTTTTCAAAAAATGGACCACATTCTTATATTTTGGTCCTCACACCTACCGCATAACGAAATATTTAAAGAAACACATCTAAATAGCATACAAAACGGATAACAATAAAAAGAAAAATCAAGAATAAGACAGAAGATTACGACAAATACAACAGATCAGGGGTGTACAATCTTAAATGTAACACATGCGAAAAGAACTATATAGGACAAACAGGCAGGAAAATAGTTCAAAAATACAAAGAGCATATAAAAACTTACAGAGAAGGGAGAACCGCCACTCACCTACACCAAAACCTACATAGCCCAGGTACTATGGAAAAACCCTCACAACATTACATCACGCTCCAAAAAGCAGAAAACTAAACATCTTGGAAAATATGGAGATATACAGAAGTAAAATAAAAAACACCATCATCAACGTACAAACAAATAACACCTCAGATGCCATATTCACCCCCCTTAAACTCATCGCTCAGAACAGTATAAATTCACACCACCAAACAACATCAGATCAATCAGCTTGATAAAACGATCGTCGCTGCAAGAGAAATAAACAAAATTCGCCAAATGAACAACCCCACAAACCACGTAATAGACCAAGCGAATTTGGTATGAAGAAACCATCAAATAGCAAATATTTCTAAAACTAACTGTTATTCAACAGGGCGGAATTCATTTGCTCCCTGGTTTGTTTATTGCACCATTTGCGGCCATTTGCAATTAACGATTGATGAGACACTGACAGGACCATCGTTTAGTAGACTAGACTAATATTTCACGGTCATAACAATGAGAACGATGAAACGAGAGCGAAACAGAGAGAGAGAAGGATGATGCATGGACTCCCTTGCATCTCTAAACGAATATAAACGACCATATCGAATGGAAAATCTCGCTAATCCAGACCCTTCAATACGATTATCTTGCCATTAAGGGCCTTACGAAGGTTCTAGCATGAGAAAGAGGGAAACACGTGGCGACCTTTGCTCTTCAGCCTCCTTAAATCTCAATTTAATATCGAGCCCTTGCCCTTCGGACACTTTTAAAAGGGACACTTTAGTTGACATCGCCCTTTCCATTGCTTTTTATGAGTAAGTATATTACCTTTATGTTTATAGGGTAATATATTGGTCGATTAAATATGAAACATAAGTAATGGTCTCATTCGCTTATAGCCACCTATTCATAATAATTATATAAGACCGAGCATCGTTTAATTAATCTATCCAATTAAAAGATGAGGGAATCTACATAACATTAATCAAAGATGCTTACCAAAACATACTGTGGCGGCTTTTTCTTACTCGCAAGACTGTTTTGTAAACATGTATTTGCTTATTATGTTGTATTATAATATTGTTTGGTTTTTTTATATGTAAATATAATTCTAAATATTTCTATTCTGAATATTATTTTATTGCTGCTATGCAAACATCTATTCAAATACTTCTGTTCGAATTCTTTTGTGTCTATTCCTTTCTATCATACTCTGTTTAAATTACTTTATTACTTGTACTTTCCTATAATCCTTTAACATTCAGATTTCGCTTGCTAACAGCATAACGTCTATGATCCCTGTCATCTAGAGGTCTTTAAACTTTAATACAATTTCATGTAAATACTCTATTCAAAACTCATCACTTTCTACTCTTATACTTTATATCTTTATACTCTTGATAATGGGCAAACATTTTACTAGTGTTTTATTTTATCATCACTTTCTGATTGGCTCCCTTCTATAATCAAAATTAATCTAGCTCCTTCCTAATAGGAAAAACACCACTTCCTATCTGCTCTCTCTACGTTAAACATTCCGTTTTATTAAAGTTGTGCATAATCAGATGACGAATCTACATACTAGTTTTGTATTTATTAAATGTATGGGGGTAGTTTCTATATGCACTAAAACTAACGTTGAGCAGCGATGAATTATTGCCTTTATACTGATCGTTAAAGATCTCCTTTAAATCAGGTAGTAATTCATCGCTGCTCAACACTCCACCCGTCTAGTTAATAAAAATTACTGTAGATCAAACTGGTGGTCTAGTGATCCATGGATCATTTAGGTAATCAGTTTTAGGAACACATTCTGAGCCTGAGCAATCTTCACAATCATCACGATGAGACAACGTAGTATGTCTGTTATTTAAGACGACATAGGGATCCAGGTGACTTTAAATTTCGTCTTGAATTAGATAAAACTTCACGAAAATGGATCCTGTGGCGCCATCCTTGAATCAAATGAGACATTTTTTAGTCTCATCGATTCAAAACAATTTACACTTTTCTCACATGGAAAATCAAAGTTTCGTTCGTTCAAAAGTGTACTCAGGAACTTGAGGAAATCATGCGACCTAATCCTAATTCTGTTTTTTTCGTAAATAATGATAATGACTTCTGACCGGATGTGAACGCAACAACAAACTCAACTTTAATCCAATTATAACTAAACAATGACACTTACACTTATAATATGATATGGAAGTATACTTGCTGCCAACTGTAGTATTTAAATTAATTAATAAGGGCCTTTCGTATAAGTATTAGCTAGACGACAGAAGCGGATTTGCAACAAATGATCAATTTGTTATCGTATCTCAATAATTATTGTACTTGCCACAATTGAATATATACGTACAAGAGTTCTATGTACATGTTTGGTTTACACTTATTAGAGCAAACGTAGATACTGATAAGGACGTCGAGAAGGTTCATTAAAAGCTGCATCCTGAATACAAGTCAGTATCCGGTTGAGAAACACCACTTGAATTCAGATATGTAAACGCTGTCAAAGGAATACCGAAACTCAGTTTCTATAAAGAGAGAGACGGTGCTCATTTCAAAAGGCTATACATACATTAGACGATCGAACTTCAGCAGAAAATTATTGTACCAAAATTATATCTGCTCAAAACATATGTAATAGATTTCTGTTCATAAGCTTTCTGCAATTCAAAAGATTATAAAGAAATGAATATTGAAACTAATTTATTAGTATATCCAAAGGCTATATGAATCTCTAGTCTAGTCTCTAGTCTCTAGTCCCTCCGATCTACACTGTAGTGCAAATCCGGAGGGTAGGGCGTAAGGCCCTCTTCAGCCTCCTTCCTAGAATTGGGGGAATGGGTGGGTGGTGTGGTTAGGGAGAGACAGACGAGATGGACGAAATGAAGGCAGAAGAGAAGTGAAAGATTACCTGTGGAATGAAGAATTTCTGCCCCAGCATTTTTCTAAGTAATCCATGGAAACCACATTTAATAAATAATCAACCAGAGTGAAATATGTAAGATTCAATACCACTACTGTACAATCTTCAACATCGTTACCCCAATCCTCTATATTGAAGATACGATTAATATTATTAAAGGTATGCCAACTTCAAGGATAGATCCCCAGGGGCATGCTCAGATTTACGGACGATATAACAGTTTTACATTAATAGAATATATAACAAAAAGTGAAAAACTCGGAAGTTCACATCACAGCGCAGTTAGTATTATGTGAAAGGTTTCGTTCGGTAAAAAAGATGCAAAATAAAATTTTAAATTTAACTTTTCCAATATCCCACCACAAGATAATTTAGAAAGTTGCAAGGTCTTTTCAGGGTCTCATTTTCAATTCTAACTGTGTAGCAGATTTCGCTGTAGCCATCTCACACAAAAAAAAGTTGTCAGAAGCAGCATAACAGCTAGCGATAGAATCGTGGAAGTGGTTCGAGGCCATGGCGATGCGATGGGTAGTTTGGCGGGAGCAAAACATTAACAGCTAATTGAAAGTCGTCCCGGCGAAAACTGATTCCGACCGTAGTTGGTTATGCGAGAGGGTGAATAAAAACAAGGGGCCAACTTTTCAACATTTACGTCACGTAGGAATTCGAGTAGGCTGCATCTAAGCAAATAGAATTCTGTTGGAAATTCGTTGTCGGGATACTGGTAAATTTTCAATTTCTAGAGTAACCAACAACCGCGAATCGATTCCACAACGGAATCATTCCATTCACACGAAACGAACAAGCTGCCAAATTTGACTACCCTACGCAAAAAATGCAGAAGAGAGCTGTATAATAAAATAAAATGTTTCGTAATAATAAAACAAAATTTTTGTTAAAACTACATCTAGGTACAGTGGCCGGCACGTAAGGAGATTCAAAAGCCATAAATCATCGGATGCGCAGTGGCAAAGTCTAGCCCCTTTAGGGCGGGGTTAATCGACCGGTCGGCAGAATGATAACTGCTCAGCAAAGTTCAGTAGCGTAGTGGCAAACAGTTGCAAATTAACAGAGTAGAGAAGTGGTTTGTTTAAAATTTAATATTACTAGGATTTCCCTGGTATTTTATCATTTCAGTCATAATAAAGTTAGCATGTCACATATTTGTTGTATTTCATTTAACAACTATAAACAACCCTTCCAAATTACGTTAATAGCCAGTGCATCGAACCGACAACAGCTGATTCCCATAAACAACGTAGGTGAGTTATATGACGATCGAATAGTTTTGAGTATTATGAACCAATCAACTAACCCTATAACCCCATACGGCTGAAGAGGAACGTAAGTTCCTATAACGGCCTGAGGTAGAGGGGTTTTAGTCGGTAGGGCTGAGGACACCTTCCTCGGGAATCCGACACTACCCAGTCGTACGGACGGCTGAGTGTCTTTCGAAGATTTCCCCTCTTATAAACATTAAAAAAAAGAGTATTATGAACTGAACAGTAAAATGAATTAGCCATGAAAATAATACTTATTGAAATTAAAATGTATTTTCATAATGAATGCCGATACATAACTGAACTTAAAATAAAGAAATAATATACTTACAACTACTAACCACAAAATTCTTCTATCTCCGCCAGCGAACCTGATACCCAAACTAAACAACATTATTTATGATATTTGGTACATGCACAAATCGTACAACTATAAACGACACTTCGAAATATAAAAATAACAACTATAAAGATCGATTGTACAAACCAAGTTTTCTAACAAATACCTTAACAAATAGACCTGAGTAAGATACACTATATAATTCATATTATCAAGTTTTGTTCATTCGACTTTATTTTGTTTGTCAACAACTTATTTCTATGAATACCTAATAATCTTCAAATTAGCTATTATTGCTAGATTTATATAATTAGGTACTTATAACCGTGATTTTCTCCTTATGTTCATGATGATAGTGACAGTTTAATTGTTCACTTCGCATACATCATTAAAACTCCATCAGGGTAAGTAAATCAGTTGAATGAATTCACTTGTGTTCCTTGTTCAGTACTTTTTCTCTCAGTGATACGAGCCACTGAACTACAAGTTGACATTTCGGTCCAGCTATATTCTTATTGGCTCTTTCATTTATTTCTATGCTAAAAGTTTCCGCCTACCTATCTAGCAATATGACAGTCGCTGAATCTCTTTACGTGCCGGCCACTATAGATCTGCATTCTGTTCATGCCACAATATGTTAACGTCAATACGCTGCAACACCTTGTTGACACAATTGATGTGAACAAAACACCCGTATGCTGGGAATGATTATTACGGTAATTGGGGTGAGCCCGCCCCTATTTTATTAATTTCTGTACCACCGTCTCCATTTTCACTTGAATTTATACATATGTTATATTGGTTTTTCTTTTGGGCTTGCTTCTCTGTGATCAAAAGGTTGTCTACCCCAATGGTAGACAAAATGACGTTTCTACGAATTTGTAAACGGAGTTAATGTTGAAAGTAAAACGGAATATCCGCGTTTTCTCTGGAATCTTCTCTCTCAGAATGCTGTTCAAACTGCAAGCTCTGCACTTTTGCAACTTTCACGTATTAGCATAGAAGAACAATAAATAAGAACGATTTTCCATTCGGTTTCGAATCGACTGGGTGAACGTCAAATGTGAAAGGGGCGGAGACCATCGCGTCATCACATCCCTTAACTCGTTAATGCGCACATGGTCCTGAAGGCATTGGGACCCTTTTAAATTTAATCACTGTTCTTGACAAGCTATTTTATCTTTCATCTGGATTGGTTTAATAAAAATTCGTGGTAAATGGTCTAACCCAGAAGAATCCTAAATTATATTCGCAGCTACTATATATGCTGGAGAATGATAACATGAAATATTTCGAAGGCATTGGAAATGTTTGAAGGATACTTTATAATAACTAAAGCGAAACGTTGTAATTAAAGGTTAATTAAAATCCTGTAAATGAAAATCCTGAAAATGTAGTAAATTATTGCCTTCATCATCGTGTTCATGTGCAAAAGTAATTAATAATTTTGATGATAATAAACGGTTTAACTGTAATTATAGGTACTATAAAAGCACTCTAATCATTGCCCGTTACAAGTAAATTAGTTTTACTAATACAGGAAGCTACATGGGATTTCATATAAAATTCTATAAAGAATTTTTTTATTTAAAAAAGAAGGAATTAAAATCCTTATTTGTCTAAATTTTAAGATCAAAGATCTCACATTTTGAACGCGTCCTACCAAGTAGGCACAACGAACCGAAAGCCACATCCCACGACCGGTTTCGACCTATCGGGTCTCATCAGGTGGGCGCTGGCAGAAAGGCCTTTACAGGCTATATTATAAAGAATTTTTCTTTTTATCTGAATTTAAATTTTCACTCAGGCTTCTCAGGCATATGGGTCCTTAAGAGTTAATAAGGCACTTGTTTAACATATGAAATAATTCAGTTAACAGCAGATAACAGTAGATGATAATATATTGCAATAATTATATACAGTATCTCATGTCGTAATGTTAGGATATCAATTGCCCTTATATTTTGAGCGCTATTATTTTCAGTAATCCGAATTACAAACCCACTTTGGTTCTCTTCGGTGTTAAATATTCTTATTTCAATTTTTCAAAGTGTTGACATAAAAAATTCCAACATTCTAGGGAGCAACTTTCAATAATTCATATTTCGAGGTAAAAAATGCTGGAAACTTTGGTGGAGTTGTAGAACAAACTGGATAGTTCAAATTCCAACGCCAAAACACGACACAAAATGTCTGAAGCACTTTTCGGTAACAATGTTAGCTTCTTCAGGGACTGAAGAGAACTAAAAACTAAAGGCAATATATATATATATCATATACATTAACTAATTATATGGTCCAGTTAACAAGATTCGGTCTAACTGCCGTAATATTCAGTGGACTATACAAAATAATATCAAAAGAATTAGATTAAACTAAAAAGCGGAGAGCCCAGAATAGGACCCTTGTCACTATTAAGAGAACTTAATCTATTTTTATAAATAAACTTGCTTTCAAAACTATTTAGTAAGTAATTATGTTTAATTTCCTTAACTAATTTAACGTTGTCAATGCTGTTCCTATGATTTTCAGTAAGAATATGTTGAGCAACACTAGATTTTTCAGTTCTACCAAATTTAGCGTGAGCTAATTACTCTTTAAACATGACCAGAAAGGAGCGTCTAGTCTGACCAACATATTTTTTATTGCAATCTTTACAACCAATTTCATATATCCCAGACATTTCTAGAAAAGGAATTTTGTCCCTAGGGTTACCAAGAAGACCTTGAAGAGTATTAGAATTATAACTGTATGCTATTTGATATCAAGTTTATGATAAATACTTCCGAGTCCTCTAGTAAATATAGACTCGTATTGAATACTAATAACCATGGTTTTGCTAAGGTCTTTCTGAAAAGTTGACGATCTAGACATTATTATTATTTAAATTATTATTATTGTTAAATTATCTAAATTATTTGTATCGTGTTTTGGGAGTTTGGGTTTGAGCTACCCAGTTTGTTCATATTTCGAGCTAAAATTTTCAGAGATTGATTATTTTTTTATATACCTATATATCTACCTAATGTAACATTATAAAACATAAATAAATAGATTGTTTTATATTTTTATAATTTTTGAAAATTATAAGCGATCTCTAAAAAGAGTCTAATCGCCCTAATATTAGCATTAAACTCCATGAACATTATTATAATTCTGTATTTTTGAACTCTACAAAACTAATTTACAAACTTGCAAGATTAGTCTCATTTTACATAAAATAATAGTGTCAGAAATTATCATTCTTCTTTAAAGATTAAAATGATCTTTGTAACTTCAACATTTAAACCCATAATGACCCCATTTATCTTATCCTTAAACCTAAAACATAATAGCAATTCTCTAACTATGCGGTTCGTGGGTAATAATTGTTATCTGATCTCGTCTGAGGTCCTACGCACGATATCATAACTCATTTGAGGCTGTTAATGGGCAAAGGTAAATAATCTGATAAATTGCCCTGATAAAGGGCGCGTATATATGTGTCGCAGACTTTAATTTCAGCAAATAGGATAGTTGATGCAATCAAGAATGCAAAAACAAACAGGCACGGGTAGTGTCGACGCGATCGTCCATTCGACGTCGGGACGCCTCGTCTGTCGGATGAATGGGGACCCCCAAAATGCGTGTATCGTTAAGCTACAAAACGACGCCATCTAATTCACGAGAGAACAATGGACCGCCGCTACGGAACAGATTGAACAAAGGCTTCTGGTTTTAATAACTACATTACTTAGGTTAAGTATGCATTCTATCGTACAAATGACAACCATTCACACGGAATTTTATGAGTTTCGTGAAATCGTTTAACCTGCTGATTTTGTATCTTTTAGTAGTTCTATTGGGATAAACTGGGTGCAACGAACTTTTCCCTAAACCCTGCATGAAGTAGAATAATGCATGTTAAACTAATTGAGGAGGTTTGGGAATAACGCTGTTAAAAAAGTAGTTGTTTTGTATACAATTTATTTAGGGTAGTTCTATTCTGTCATTTTTAATGCTGTTGTTAGCAGATGTCAATAGTTGTACTTTTCAAATTTACTTCTTGAAATGTTACTGTAACATAAATATTATGGTTTTTCGTGCCGACTAGAGCAGGTAATACAGCACATGACTGCTTGTTCGCACCAGGATGATGAGTTTCCCTTGTACCCTCGTCTCACCAGCCCCAAAGTTGTAAATAGTATAAATACCAAATGTGTCAAAAAACAAGTCACCGAGCGGCATCGTCTAGTGCTCTAGATCGTTGCTTAGCATTCGGGAGGTCACCGCTTCGAACTCGGGTCCGGCTAGTCTGGTTCAAGTTTTCTGTGGTTTCCTTGTATCACTTAGGCAAATGCTGGAACAGTAATATTCCACAGATAACCTTTCACTTCTCTTCTGTCTTCATTTCGTCCGTCTCATCTTTCTCTCCATAACCACACTACCCACCAATTCCCACTATTCCTGAAAGGAGGCTGAAGAGGGCCTTACGCCTTACCTTTCGGCTTTGCACTACAGTCTATGTCGGAGGGACTGTCCATCCACCAGCACGAGTAGCTGGTGGGAATGAAACACAAAAAAGTTTTACGTGTTTTAAAAGTAAGTCAAGTTACTTTGAGATTCTGTACAACAACAGCTTGGTTTGTTCTCATTATTTATTAAGTATTTTTGTACATAAATTCGTTTTATAGTTACTGCAGCATTTTATTTCAACAATTCATTTTCAACTAGTCACACAAAATTAATTTGGCGTGTGACGGCGTGTTCTACAAAACAGTGCAGCTTTAAGGTGAATTTTGCCACTGTTTTATGTTTTTTACAAAAATTAGTTCGCGCCTAAATAGTAGTTTTGATCAAAAGAAGTCAATAACTAATTGTAAGAGACACCTCTATAATATTTGTTTTGGTAAAACTGTTAAAAATTAGGAATTAAATAAAATAGATAATAGAAAAATTGTAAAATTATCACTATTTATTAAAACCATCAAAAATCACGCACTTAATAGTACACTTGCATGTCTGATGAATCCACTGTTTGGCGAAACATGTTACATGTTTTAATAATATTTGTAAAAATCTATTTGTTTGGTGTTTTTTTATTTTTGTACCAAACTAAGTTGTTTTGATAGTATAACTTCTGAACTACCCTAAGAAACTATATGTTGTCGTTAATTTAAGGTTTTTCACATAAATATTCATGAAATGTCTCTTTAATATTGACTCAAACAATTGTAAGGGTTTGTAATAAACAGTTAGGATACAAACGTGTCATCATTGTTCACTTATGTATCAAAAAGTTTCATTATGTTCATTATACTAAAGTAAATACAAATTTGGGGACGATAAACTACAAGAGGTCATCAATTTTCGATAGCTAGGAATTCAGATAGCATACGATAGAATAGGTGATATGGATATAATGAAGAGAATAGCGCAGTATCTAAAATAAAACACTTTGAGAGTACAATGCATAGAAAAGAGGGTATAGCGCTATGAAATGCAGTAGGAAAAATGTAGGATACCTTCTGAGACACAAAGAGATAGTTAGAGACAAATTAGAGACAGAACCAGGATTAATGAGGGGCAAAGGATCTTTAGGCTCACGAATTTATGATAAGGCTGCTATAGCATTCTTAATGTATTTAAACATTTTCTTCGACAAAGAGAATAAGTGCTTCATTTAGTTATTCAACACAGCAATAAACGAATAATCACCAAATATTTGTAAAATAGACTAAATAAATTCCTTAAAGTGAGCAACAGGATAGCAATTGAATCGAGTGTCATTTTATAAACCACGAAATTATGTTATCCTTCCAGTAATTGTACAACCTATATGGTTATAATTTCGCTACATTACGCTATCAAAATGCGAAACTTTTCGGACACAATGTAAATGTATTTACATATAACCTAGAACATTTTGTTTGAGTTTGGTACAATTGAGGTGTAGAAGTAAATAATTCGAATTTATTCGGGTAATAGAGCACGGTGTTTGCAAAACTCAACGGTTTGATTAAAATTAGCCAGGTCGAGTATGTACATGCACGGTGGGGTGGATATTGGATAGCGTCGAATCATGGTGACTTGCACAATTTACCCTGAATATTATCGCGCCATGAAAGGGTTACAAGTTGTTAGGTTGATGTTGTGTGGGTGGGGTGGCTTTTTGTTTGCGACCGTCGTCGAGGGTTTTCCGCACACGATTTTGCCACCTGCCGTCGTAGCGTCGCGACGCCTCTTGTGCCCTTCAACGATGACGCGGACGAAAATTTAGATTAACGACGCGGTTTTATTAATAGAGACGCGATCGGCTGGTACGTCGACGACGCTTGCAAAGACATCGATGACATGCTGTCCTAGCGTCATCTGACGTGGGCTTTTAATGGACATTTCCGTCATTTTAAACGATGCGACGCGACGCAACGCGACGTTAGAATTCGATATTTTCAAGTAGTTTTACTGCAAAAATCTTAAAGCGAAGCACACAAGACTACAGTGAGTTTTTCGAATAGAAAACTATAATCAAAGAGAAAAGAAGAAAAACAAATAAGTTTCACGAAATTTTTATTGTCTCCACAATATTGTTTCGGTCTATTCGATCATTAACTAGAGAATACAAAAGATTACTAAATATGTAAAATGTGTTCAAACAGTTTATCTATTAAATTACAAGAAACGTGGTGAGGAGGATAAGTTATAATTTATACAAAATCAAAGGGAAATTATGGGATACTAATTCTAGTTGGTTATTTCCAAGATTACATTTATTATGAACAGCTTTTCTGATTTCTAAATTTTCAAGGAGAGACAGTTTCCTGCTTTTTGGGATGTTACAATGTAATTTTTTTATCTTATCCAAGTCTAGATGATGATTATTAGTAATGCAATGTTCAGCAAAACCACATTTGCTATACTTTTTGTTAATGGCGTTATTATGTTCGGAAACGTGTGTTTTAATAAACCTGCCACTCTGTCCAATATAAATGGCATTGCATGAATTACAACCTAAACGATAAACACCACTTTTTTTAAGCTAATAAATTATTATATAACAACGTCGTAATTGATAAAACTATCCCTAAGTTTGGTAGTGTAAAATTTGTTCAAAATATTAGTCATGTGTCCAAAATTGCCTCACCTAAGACCAGATTCGAACTCATTGTAGTGTTTGGAATTTAAAATTAGCATATCTCAAAATACGAACGTTCTGTGGAAATTCTGAGACTATATCCTGATACATGTTTACCTGTGTAATTAGTGATTTTGGTTACCATGGATTGGTTAGACAAATTCTGGAGAAGTACTGAACGGCATGGTCTAGATGTCTAGATCATAGTTTTACATTCGGTGGGACATCAGTTAGATTTCGGGAACATCGGCAATTCTCCACGTCAGTTTGTGGATTTCTTGAAGCATTTAGGCAAATGCTGAGAGAGATGAACTTTCACTTCTTTTCTATTTTCATCTTGTCCATCTCATACGTCTCTCGCTAACCACTCTAACCACCACATACGCAGTCCCCTCTGAAGGTAACATTTCACCCTACGTCTGGTACCACAGTCAGGTGCAGGTGGGAGGGACTACCCATCCAGCAGTATCAGTAACTGGTGTTAAATGAAACACCAAAAATTTTTTTTTATCCCAATTAACCACGTCATTTAAGTTCTCGTTAATAGATTTATATTTAGGTTAGGTCTTAAATTTTAATTAATTCACACAAAGTTAATGGCGTGTGAACTGTATATGACAAAAAATTACTTTACGCATAAATTGTAATGGGAAATTTAGCTTTTATTGGTTTGCTTTTCTGGTTCTCTGTTCTTGTTTTCTAGGCAATTTCAAATACCTTCTAATTTGAAGTTAAAGATTTAATTAACAAACGAAATTGTAGAAATATTATGTTAGGTACCTACTGGGCATTCCCTACTATGTAAAGGCATGTTGTACATTTAAAGGAATTTAATTTTATTAAGTAATTAAGGGTCTTAAATTCCTTTTACCAACTTTGATTTTACATAATTTAATTACAGAAGAAGAATAACAATGTTTGAATTTCGAAAATTTCTAAAATATTTCGGTAATAATCTTGTCAAACGCATTCTTAAGACGGTTAAACGAATTATTGGCAATCAAATATGCAAATAACGTTAAACTTTGAATATGTCTTCTTAACTTAACGTTGAATTTCGCATTAATTAAAACTGAATAACAATGTGTTATTCAAAACGTATTCATATAATTTTACTTTATTTTTCGAGATACAACTTACAGTACGAACCTTTAAATGAAAAGAAATAAGATAGAAGTACCCATGATAACAACAGATTGGTATACAAAACAACTGCAATGTAAAAATTCTTATTATTAATGAATAATATATTTTTGATCAGGTATTTATCGAAACAAGCAGATGTTGATCTCTGCAACTATACTTGGTGTCTCAAAGGTTTCACAGATGACTTTTATTTAATACCTTCGTAGCTTAAGTTGAACGATATTCTATCAAAACTGTCTATGGTATAGTGATGAGAATCATCAAGTTCAAAATGCCGATCAATGCTGATCAAGAAGTTATTTGTTCTAATAGAACAAGTTGTGTGGATTATATTTAACATACAAGAAGCAGTAGAAGAGACTTGAACAAATAAAGCAAATGTTATTTTTACTTTATTTGCGATATTTCGACATTGTTTCTGGATCCTAGGTATTTAACATTTAACAAATGGAGAAATCGTAACACTAAAAGCTGACATACATATATAATCACGTAGAACAGAAGTAGCAGTAAAAAATATTATATTGTACAGACTTTTATTTTTAAAATATTTATTATGTTCTTGTATTCTATATTTGAAGGATCTTCCAGTCTGTCCTTTAAACGATTTGTTACATTACCACTGTTAGTCATACTTGAACAATAAAGAAGCTGTAATGATTTGCTATGAATCGTTCTGGACTGCAACTTGATGAGGTCCAGGTATTTGTATTGATTCAAGTAGGGTTTGTAAGTTGATTTGAATTAAAGTCTTTGAGTAGGTTTTATATACATATATTTACACTTTTTATAATTGATAACATTGGTAGCAACTACCCGGAAGCGTTGCGTCACGATTTACTTGTTGCTTGAATATTATTAATTGATTATACTTGATTTGATTGATATAAGTTGAATATAGCTGATATATAGTTTAATAGGAATTGATGTTACTTGTGATGATCTAATGTGATTTTCTCTTTTTAGTAAAAGGTTATTTATAAACTTGTGAATAAATTGGAAAGGGATGGAGGCGTGGTTAAATTTGATGAGAACAATGATGAAGGGTGTTAAACTTGTTGTAGAGTATTGGTGTATGTTTATAATTGTGACGTAAATTCGATACAAATTGACGAGAAAACGGTACGAATCTTGCAATAATAATAAAGCAGTTGGTGGTCCATAGGACGCAACAGAAGTACTACTTAAGAAGTAGGTAATCGTCGTCTGTGACAGAAAGCTAACTTGGCGACAACAAATACAAAACAACCGTGCCAAGGCCCTGGACGCCTTTATTTTTCTCAAGCCCTTCTTCCATAACGGTCAAATCTCCCACCAAACCAAAATCCGTACGTTCAACGCAATTATCAGGAGCATCTGCTCCTACGCCATTCCCATATGGGGCTGCCATCCTCACTGTCTTAAAATCCTCCAAGGCACCTACATGCGGATCCTTCGCTCCGCACTCGACGACCCCTGGTTCATCAGAAACTCCCAAATCCTGAAGGAAACTAGCCTACATTCGCTCCCCGAAGTTGCAACCAATTCGCGACAAATCTCCGGGACTAAGTGTCAGGTCACTCAAATCTGTCTATCTTGGCACTCTCCGACTTCGTCCCTAAAAGAAGGACCGTTTTAGAAGACCTTGTCACCTTTTACTCTAAGCTGCCACACTTCTCTTAATCCTAGTTTCGCTTTTTTAGCGCGAGTGTCCATCCAACCTATCTGAGGTAGACCATCGTCACCCTTCTCCCCAAAATCCTCATCCCCCCACCATAACAAATCCATTTCCCGTTCGCAACTATTCCAGGGAAGCATAACCTTCGAGTTGATCTCTCTTCTCGAGGAGGGGTTTTAGTCGGAAGGCGCTTCGGCGAAATCGACACTACCCTCCTCTTCGGGGGGTGTCTTTTGATTCGAGGATAAATTAAAAATAAAAAAAAAGTGTACGGTGCAAACGAATTGGAAATTAAGTGAGGCTTTTGTTTAAGCATTTTGAATTGTTTACCAAAACAGAGATGCGTCTCAATAAAAATAAAAGCGAGTAAAACTGGTCATGATTCGTTATTTAGTGGTGTTATAACAACGTCAAAAGCAAACTTGATACATTCCTTTTTCTTTTTTGATTTTGTCATCGTACATAGGCTAATGGATTTTTAACGAGGGTTGAATAAGGACTGCTGTCGTCATGATCGTTGGGGTCGAAGTAGGTTGTGAGATGGCACGGTATGGCACATTAACTAAACGCGACGAGAGAAGATGAGGGTACCTTCAGTATGTGTCATTCCCGACAGCAAACGCAACAGAATACGTACACACATACATACGTAGAATGATTTTCACATAAATAATTTCGTAGTTTGATATCAAAATTGGATTACTCCAAAATACGCAACGCAGACAAGTCTTTTGATATGTTCTGTAAATTCTGTTAAGGTACTGTGATACGTTAAAATTTTGAGATATTCTGACCACAAAGTGTAAAATGGTCACTTTGATATTTGAAAAATCAGTGGAATCCAAACTTTTTTGTCTTGTCGACCACGTGGCAATTTGTTTTCTATTGGGTAGACTCCCGCCTATCGAATATTAAATTGTTACAAATTCATCAACTTCGAATATTGTTGTAGATCAATAATTAATAATTATAAATCTTTTTATATCATTTAAATATAACATTATTTCGATATACTTATTCAAAACTTGCCTTTAATATTTTATTTGTTCGGGTGTCATTTATTGTTATCGTTATCAACATTATACTTCAGCTAAGTCAATTGAAACCGGAAACTGTTGCATTATTAGGATTGGACAACAAATATTAGGATTTGTTGTCCAGTTTTCATGTGAAAGGTAAAGAAAGTGTGGGATGAGCAACAGGACGGATCACGCGTCCATTGCCTTAGCTTTGGTCCCTTATTGCATAATAAAAGAAATTTTATATAAAATTGTCAATTAGTTAATAATTAAGCAAGTTTTATACACTTTTTAATTAAAACGACACAAAACCAGTATCAAAATAGTATGAAATAACTAGTACTTAGTAAGAAATAAAACGCTAGAAATTTCCACAAAATTTGTTTAATGAACTTAACAATTGCTTCGCCTAACTTAGGCTTCTTCAGAAGTAGTACATTTCAAGTAAAGTAAGCTAAGCTACTTATATATAGTTTAAGAATTAAGGCGAGGGCTGAATAAAGATATTAAGTAGTGGTGCATTATTGAGATCAATTTGATCGTTCAGAAGAATATTGGTATTTTTAAGCTTATTAATTTCTAGAGATTCTAATAGGTATAGTCTAAGATTTTTATTTTCCACATGTAAGATTTAAAAATTATCATTAAAAATATGTTCTTCTTCATTAAGGTGTTTGGCGTAGTTTGAGTTTAATTTATGTCTGATTAGCCTTTGTTTACTGAGTGTTTAAGATACCTCCGATAATCGTGAATCCCGCCGACTGTGAAGTCCCGAGTCCGGGCTGTTATACGATTCCTTAGTGCTAAAGGACCAAAGACCTGTGCAGTTTACGAACAAAACATTGAGTGATGGAATGGTAAGGAAGTGGGTGATAGCATTTAAAGATGGCCGCAAAAATGTGCATGACAATGCCCGTCCGCATGTGGCTAATCGGACCAAAGACCTCTTTGGTCACAGCTTTTCAATGGGAAACTCTAGATCATCCACCGTACAACTCTGATCTGGCGCCCAGTGACCAACATTTGTTCTGCACGGTCAGCGTCTTCAAGACGATGACGAAGTCAAAACAGTTGTGATGCAGTGGTGAAGTGATCAAGTCAGGCGGCAGAGTTATATGAGAAGGGTATTCAAAGACTGGTATGAAACAATCCGGACAGTACTGGCTGAAGTTAGCAAGTGTACATATTGAACTCATTTGAAATATAGAAAAGTGGTGGTACTTCCAGTGGTATCCACTGGTCAGTCCATAAAGTCGTCTGAGCAATCTCATTTACATATATAAAACTGTCCACTTCTTTCATAATAGTGTATAATAATAGTCTAAAAATTCAGTTCATAAACTAAAGAATTAGGAACTGTGTACAATAAAAGCGAATTAAAGGAATAAATGGAGTGAAATAGAATATCTTCTCCAAACCCGAGAAATTCACAGCTGGATGAGTTGTTGTGAGAAGGGTTTATTTTTAGAATCACAACATAAGGGAGACAGACAAGTTGGAATAAGTTCAAAAGCAGCTTAATCTCGCAATTGAATTTTGGAGCACAGTCTTACAAACCGATTAGGAAGTAAATGCCGAAAGAATATTTCGAAAGCAGTATTTACGAAAAATATAAGCAGTTAGAAATATTTTAGTCTCTGGTTTTATAACAACTTTGTCTTTCCAAGCGAAAAAAAATGAATATGTTCCGTCTCAGTTACGAGAATAGAAATGTTTCAATTTTGTTACAAATTTTTACAGAAAAGAAATAGCAGGAACAAAACTAATAATAAACTTCTTTTAATTAAACAATCATCTTAAAGGGTAAGGTTTTCAATAATTTTAAAAAGTTACATCGAAAGTTTCATATCTTAAAGTGAGTTGAGTTTACGATGCAAAATATGAATTTTATTAAAAAAAGGAAAACAATAAATTTGCGATCAGAAGATTTAGATTTTGCTAGAGGTCAAAGTTCCTCTGAAATTTCAACACCGTTACCATAACACTGAGAAACCTAAAAGTCTTCAATTATAGAAAGGAGTAGTTATTCATTATTTGGTCTATTAGTGTCCCTAATTTGAGGCCTAAATTTTATTTGGATTGATCCAGGTAACACATTTCAGCTGGTTTTACCTCAAGAACTATATAACTAATGCTGCAGGTTTTGTGTGAGGTCCTTCTTGACATTGCTAACGCGATACTCTACATTAAATGTAAGGCAACAATAAATGAATCTTCCCAATCATCAGAAATATCAATGCACGTTCTAGATTCTGGATTAGTAATGTTGGCCATAAAAGCCGTTGCTATTTGTACGTTATAAAGGTTCAGTATTCCTTCTTTCCACACAACATAATTACAACCATGCGTACATCGGTTAGTATAGATATAGATAAAGGGGGTGCAGTTCACAAAGGTAGTTATAATAAGCTAAATTTCGCTTTGTAACCGAACACTCGATGGGTTTACTCGAAGCGTCACGATGCGACGCGAAGCGTCGGTCTGTGGTTTCGCTTCTTAGACATCAAAGGCGGCCGGGATCGTATTTCAGTTAGGTAATGCAACTTGCAATTACTTACGCGAACAATACAGTCCATTGGGGAATTACCAGATGGGAATAATTTCGAACCGGATTACTTGGGTGTAATAATTTGAAAATTAGTCAGGAGCAAAACGACCTTAGATCCTTGTTAGATACACTAAGTAACCATTGATTAGGTATCCTTGTGCTTAAATCGATTAAGGTATTATTGCTATTACGTAATGTGAAGTCACAGGTATGTGGAACACGTCATATTAATTAAGTACCTATTGCGATGGCACTGTTGTAAACAAAATAATTAAATTAAACTATTCAAATACATTAAAGGCAAAACTCTTGGAAAATTTCATAATAATTGATTTGCATTTAGACTGATTAAGGCGACGGACGTCAGAAGTATAACATGTGCTAACGTTTTAGCTATTATTTGTTTATTTATTTATTTGCCTCCTCATATTACAAAAACTAGAACAACCAACACCTTGTACAATGTATTTCCAAATAGTAAACTGACCTAGGTCTTCGTTTGTCCCCTCTTACTCCTGATTCTGCTTCTAATTACTTTAGAAGTAGTCTTTCATGTCTCAGAATCTCCTACCTTTCCATTTCTCCTATTTCTTATTGAGTTTTATTGCGCCCTTTGTTCTGTTATTCTTTCTAATTCCTTTTCATTTCTAACTTTCTATCCGGTACTTACTCTCATTTTTTTTCGACCCATACGGGTAGACCCTGTAGCCCAAACATACACCTTTATATAATAACGTTTTCAAAATGATTTCTATTTGTTAAAAGCAACTTAATTCTGAACTATTGTTTGTTTTATGTCTCTGTCGCTTTTTCTATCCTAACTTCCTAGGTATACAGGATGTCCATTTCAAGTGTTCTCACCATTGCTACCTCGGAACCGGACAGTTTTTAAGGACCATTACTAATTTGTTTACAGTGTTGCCAAATTTTATTTAGTTTCTGATTTACAGGATTTTTTCTAAAAATTGCCTAAAATTTCAAATTAAAATAACTTAGAATAATAACAAGATCCAAGGAAACTTTTTTAACAAAAAGTGGTTCATATGCAGTCGCCTATAAGATATATTTATTTGTTTTTTTGTATCGTTTGCGGTTTTCGAGGTACAACTAGTAAGTTTATTTTTTAAATACGGATCTGGATTTTTTTTTCAAAAATTCGAAAGCGTATTTTATTACCCTTACAACGGTATCCCATATGATCATATTTTTTGAGGTTTCGATGTACAAAATCCATCTTCAGGATTTTTTATTTTACTTCTGTTTATTATTTAAGCAAAGCAAGTTATTTTTGTAACGCAATTACAAGAAGACTTGAAATGGACATACTGTATAAATAGTAGTATTTACTAGTATTTATTTACGTAGGGTCTAAGAGGGGGTTAACCAAATGTGGTTGATTGGTTGGCCATTGGTTATACTTTATTAGATACTAATACTTTTTGTTTTTAGTACTTCATATCAGTCTAATAACAATTTATCCTACTTGTTGTTTTTATTGTTATCGATTAAGGGAGAAAAAGAAGAGTCCGGAAGAATATTTACTGGATTTAGTACTGTGAATATGTTCGTTGCAGTGTGTAATAATGGTTCTTGTTGACTTTCCGATGTAAGTCGTAGAGCAGTTTATAATTATGAGTGATATGCTTTCTTAAATAAAAATTATTAAAATCTGGTACCTTTACGTTAATTCTTCCAACTTGTTGCCCCTAGTAAAATGTAAAGAGGAACTTTCCTCCAAGTCTTATCGTTATTATTTACTAAAATTTTATTAGGGTAAATTACATTAGTAAAATTAATTAATTAATTTTCGATTAAATTTGGGTTGTAAAACTTTTTTTCTGTTCATGTCAAAGATAACTTTATTTTTCCGATGGGGTTGAATCAGCTTGTACATAATGAAAGTTATTCATAATTGAAAATAAAATCAGGAAACCATACTTTCACAAAATATATTTAATTAACAACAAATTAGACTATTATATTTGAAACTTTAGTCGTTCTATTAGAAATCACCAAAATTATCCTGTTTAGAATTCAAGGGAGGCATCTGTGGGAAGTATATGACACTAGTATCAACGATCAATACATGGTAGTGGAAATCTACACCGGAGTTGCGTCGGAAAATTGTGACCGTTTTCCTGCATTTTCTGACCCTTAGATGGCGCTACATTAGAACTAAGAAAATATTGTTTCCATCCTTGGGGGAAATTGTCTTCGCAGAATAAAATTATTTTGAAAGTTATTCCTAAACGTATTATGTATTAATTTTTAAAAAGCTTCGTAAATTTTGTAAATGTTATTACTCTTTAGAAAATTGTATGAAGAAACTAAATTCATATAAAGGGTTGCATGAAATTAATTAGCCTTCTGTAAAATTTAATTGCTAAGTACAATATTTGAAGAATTTTTAGTACGGGTAAATTTTAAATACATTAATGCGATATTAATTATTGAATTAATTATTACCCACTACAGAATACATCAAATCAATGAGGAAAATTTTGTTACTGCTATATTACTTTTGATAATGGTCTATACCCGAAACATACGAAACATTTGTAATTGTTTTATTTTTAACGTAATGATGTAGGCTTTCACGGCCGGTGTTTAATTGTAGAAAGATTTCCGGGCTGGATTGCCGTGGTCTTAAAGGGTGAATTCCCGACGTTTAGTCGACGCCCTCGAGAATGTCCAGCGCAGATTTGGACGAAACGTCGGGAATTCACCCTTCAAGACCATGGCAACCCAGCCCGGAAATCTTTCTACAATTGTTTTATTTTTATTGATATTAATAACCATGTTTCACAAAAAATACACCCATGACAGTTTAAATTTTATGCAAAGTTTCCGTGATGGGATGTTCACATAATCCCGATTTTAAGGTAAGGTTTATGATTTTTCAAGAAAACCATCAACAACTGATGTCGTCATTACTGCCTCTTCCAATCAATCTTTTACTATAAAATTGTCAGTCTTTCATAGTCTTATACATAGGTTGGTTAATATTCTATTATCAAATCAAAATTTCTAAGGGGAACTGAACATTATTAAACACATTGCCGTAAACAACGGTTACAAAGTGGACATTGTAGATAATATTTTCAAGAAAAAACTTAGAACCCTAGCTCAAAGAATGTTAGGAAATGGTTTAGTAACTAATAATATTAACCGTTCTTTTGCCTTAAATTATATTAGAAATACCAGTCATAAAATTTCAAATAGATTAAAGAATTTAGATTTTAATGTTATAGAAGTAAATAAACTAAAATTAAGTAATCTTATAGTCAATAACAAACAAAAATTAAGTAAACTTAAAAAAATGACATTTATGAATTAAATTGCAAAAAATGTGATGCTGTTTATATTGGCCAATGTGGTCGGGCCTTAAAAAACATAATTTATGAGCAAGAATTAGCCATAAAAAATAAAAATTCTATTACAGGTTTTACAGAACACTGTATAGAAAACAACCATATTTTAGATATCAACAATATTCATGATAAATGAATAAACACTACTTTGTTTATTATCACTTTTTTATTTACAAATCCTTTTGACTATAGTTTCGACAAAAAAGCTTGTTTGACGATTTTATCATTAAGATGAATTATCACAGAGTAACGGCTGAATCAATCCAATTTTCAACAATATTCAATTAATTCACAACATTGAAAAAAGTAAAAAACTTAACCTTCTAGAAATTGTAGAAATAAAATTAGCAATTGTAAAGAATGACAAGATAGTCAATAACCAAACTGAAATATTATCGAACAATAGTCCACTTCTGTTAACCAATTAATGATGGTTTTCCCCCTTTATTTAGGCTTATATCCATCTGTAATTTTGTACTTATTTGTTATTTATTTAAGGTTTGAATTACTGTTCCTCAGATAGTAACTACAATACTCTTGATAAAGACCAACTGGCCGAAACAATTGTCGAGCTTTTGACTAATAAAATCATTAAAACATTTTGTGTATTTTCCTGTTTTTACATAGCTATTTTCAAGAATCGTTTAATTGCAAGCCATTTGAATGAGTATGAATGAGTTGCAAAATGGTATTCTTAATCAGTAGTATATTAAATTTTCAATGAGTTAAAAAAAATCAAACAAATTGTTCCATACATGTTATTTGATCCGCTTCTCAAATGATCGAACAACTAAAAACAGTTCATAAAATTGGTTTGTTCCACACGTGAAAATATATCTCTTACATAGCAGACCCTCTTTTAAAATATTCGCGACAACAGCCGGTGGTTCTTGACAAGTAGCAGTCTCCACCCAGTTCATTAGAGGTGGCTCGTCGCGTTTAAGTGGCATTATCGGAGGGGTTGAAGAAACGTGTCTGTCAGAACCCCAGGACCGAGTTGCGAGACAACAACGATGAGACGTTACGCGCGAGGCGACATCAGCTCGTTTGTTCACTCCGTGTGAGTGCCAAGCATCATCTCTTGTGCTTGAGGCTCGCGGCAACGAGAGATAACATTCCGGCAATGCCTGTCTTGTGTGTGAACTTCTTCTCCTTGAACAGGAATTTATAGTTCCAAGTTTCGCTCATATCACCCGTCGATCGAAAGGCTGAGACGAATTCCGATACAAATTCCACGACACTCGCTCCTAGCAGCCTTAAATATTATTACCATTTTTCTTAATAACTCTGATGACACCGCTCAACTTCTGTCTCAGTCATTACATCACGAACGTATTTAACTTTGTAATACGTATGAAGTTTAAATATAAATACAGAATCAACAGAAACAACTACTCCGAGGGCTAATAGCCCTACCGGCATTAAATTACACTGTCGATTTCGATGGATTCTTAGACGAAGATATAACATCTTTAAAAAAAAGAAGGCATTAAAATCCTTTTTCGTCTAAATTTCAAGGATCACAGGTCCCACATTTCGAACGCGTCCTACACAGTAGGCACAGCGTACAGAAAGTCACCGGAATCAACAGTGTAATTCAATGCCGGTTGGGGTATTAGCCCACCTAGCAGTTGTTTCTGTTGATTCTATGTTTATATTTATATTTATCATATAGCCTGTAAAGGCCTTTCTGCCAGCGGTCACCTGATGAGACCCGATAGGTCGAAAGCGATCGTGGGATATGGTTTTCAGTGCGCTGTGCCTACTGTGTAGGACGCGTTCTAAATATGGGATTTGTGTTCCTTGAAATTTAGACGAAAAGAATTTTAATGCCTTCTTTATTTTGGACAATATGTACGTTTACAACTTTAAATTGGCGATTCTCTGATATTAAAAGATCTGCATATGTGGCATTAGCAAAGTTATCCATTTTTGAAGTAATAACTTTTCATAGAGGGGATTTCCTTTTGATAAAATCGATTTGATCCTGCGCTATTATTTATTATTTTTATCACTTTTTTATCCTGGCCTATTTCATTTTCTAGATATAGAAAATTGGCGACTTCTAGGTTTTCATCTTCAATTGCTATATTAGCTCAAATGTTACCATTAATCTATTTTTGAATTTATTCTCGCATAGATATTAAAAATTAGAATTCTTTCTGGTGTTAGCGTATGACATTTGTCTTGATAAAGAACTGTTTGTGCCCTCAAAACAGTACACTTTTCAAAAGAACTCCAATTTCTTTAACAGGCAAACTGCGAAATGCCTCAAGCGTGAACAAATATGTCTTGCGATCCGTTCGACCTACTTTCAAAAGGGAAAGAACGAATTTTGTTCGACTTCCTTTGCCCCTTTGGATCGCCAGTTGCACGTATGTATATTACCCTGTCAGGAACACCCGGTAAACTATCCCAAACTATAATAGAAATTTCAGTGGAAAGGCCACAGGGGATTGCCGAACAAGTTCAATTTCGATGTAAAAAGAAAACGGCCAAGGGAGACTTCAACTTCGTCATTTTATTCTCGCTTTTAGGGTTCCATTGGTACTTCAGATTGTAAAACGGTACCATTGTACCATTCAGGTCACTTTGATCGTTTGAGGTATCAAGTCAAGAAATCACAGCCAACGATCGACCCGGTGTGCTTTTCTCGAATGAAAATATCTAGAACATCTTTGCAATGATATTAATTCTAATACTATAATTAACATCAGGAATTAACTAAAAGAAACACTAACTTTGTTTTTCTATCACTTTATTTTGCATGGATTGCTAGCTCCTACAGTTTCAGCAACACAGTTGCCATTATCAAGCTATTTGTTTAAAATAAACGTGCGTGAATAGTGTGAAGTCTGAATTTATACCTACTTTGGGAATATCTATTATAAATACCTAAAAGTCTTAAACAGTATAGAATGATCCAAATCTAGTTGCTCATTATTCACGTTTATTCTAATCGAATCGAATATTTAAAATGCCGTTTAAAATACTAGAAGTAATAAATAAGTATATATAAATTATTAATTACAATTATTCCACGGTTAGCAGGTGAATTAATAATCGTTGAAAAGAAATGTGTAGAATCGCAATCAGAAGCGAGTTAGAATTTCAAGGAAAGTAGTATAACTCGTTGAAATTTAGACGAATAGGTACCATTGTCGGTGGTGCTTAACACTTATATATTGGTTATGGCATTCCTCCATACCATAACCTAATAATTCAGTCAGTGGGCATTAAGCCAAAGCCACTGCCCTATCTATGACCCTACAACAAACAAATATTGACATTTTAACCCGCTAAATACGTCAAAAGATTTGTGATGCCTAATCATAAATTTTCATTGAGGATATTAAAATTAGTTAGTATTAGTATCGAAAATAAAATCACAAAACGATACATGCACAAAATTTATTTGACAACAACAATTGTTTCGCTAACACAGTTCAACTTCAGGTTGAGTGTGGTACAAACTATAAATATTGATTATTTATAGACAGATAGAAACAGTGGGGTGAAAGAATTAAACATATAACAAGGGACAATATACAATAAGATAAAAATATACAAATACTAAAAATATTACAATTAAATTTTTTTTATAACAGATTAAAAAAGATTAAAATAACATAATATTGGGTAAATACCTAAAATGGGAGATGGAATAAACAAACATATAACAATAGAAAAAAATCAATGAAATAAGTATGCAATAACTAAAATAATTAAAATTAGAAGTTTAAATTAATTAACGGAGAAAAGTTAACATCTAATTGTTCATTTAATAATAATAAAGAAGACTTATGTTTATTAATTTCTAATGACTCCAATAAATTTAATTTTGGGCCTTTTTCCGAAATGTGTAAAATTTCATAATTAAAATTGGGAATATGGTTAGTTTCAATTAAATGATTGGCATAATTAGAATTTAGTTTTTTATCAATGAACGACTTATTATGTTCCGACATTCTGGTCTTAAAATTTCTACCTTAAGGCCAATATATTGGCCAATATTGTATTTTTTTCCCCTGTTATATGTTTAATTCTTTCCCCCCACTGTTTCTATATGTCTATAAATACCCAATATTTATTGTTTGTTTAATCTGAAATCAACCTGAAGAAGCTACTGTGTTAGCGAAACAATTGTTGTTGTCAAATAAATTTTGTGAAAGGATCGTTTTGTGATTTTATTTTCGATGATGAGTAACTTTCACTAAGAAAAGTCGATTCAATTTCATCATTAGTATTAGACCTAGTTAGGCAATTCCATCTTTTAGTTAGACATATTAATAGCCAGGGAGATCCATAATTTTGTACCATGGGAGGAGATGGTTCCACAGATCCATTAAATACATTAGTAATTGCTAAAGTTTCCTGCCATTTTCCTAATCAAATGATATTGTTCATTATTTTTAATTGTTATTCAAGCATTTTGTCGTACTAATCTTTACATGACCTCTTTTTCAAAGGACTGTTAGAGCACATCTTCATTTGAAATTCAACAATAGGAACAAAAACTTGTATCACAAGCACAAGAAGGATGTATATGCACACTTTTAGCGGAAAGTAGGACTTCAGGTCCCAGGCGACCCAGGCATCCTCCCGTTTTCTTCTTTTTATGATGTGACAATTCGGAAAAAAGCTACTTTAAAAGCGAATGAAAGTCCATGACAATAATATGTTTTTGTTAAAGCTACTTCAAGGTCCATAAAACACCCGAAAGACCGCAAAGGGCAAAATTAAACATCAACTATGTTACAATTCTCGAGAGTTAAATTAAATCTCTACAAAGATATTCTAATCAACCGGAAATAAAATGAAACTATCCAAGTGTTACTTGTAAATGCATAATAACAATCTTTTAACGCTGCTACGCTTCCATTTCAAAGAGTAATTCAAACCGCCCACGGGTGCAAGCGAGATATTAATTAGTCTGCAACATACAACAACGATGCTTTGTTCTCTCAGTGCAAGAGTATTTATGTATTTGTTGTTTGTCTTCCAATAGGATGCTGAAATCTTTATCATAGCGTAACTAGTTAAATACATTTGCATCTAGCACATAAATTCATGTTTTGACGTATAATAGGTTGAGTAAATACAGGGAACAAGCACGAGATGGTGGATGAGACCTAATGAACTGCTCCAAATATAACGTCATTAACAGAGAGGTTTAATACAGCCAAAAACACCCGGCAGGGATATTTGTTAATTGAAATGTAGATGTAAAAGCCAATTTGTAAAATCAAATACTCTAGAGAGTAATTCGTACGTGCAGCTCTTAAGACTTTCCATATAAGCAGAGGCAACACTGCAAATAACCCATTAAAACGTGGGGCCCATACGCTCGACGTAGCTACGTCAGACTTACTGGCCAAACGCCTGCCCGCGCCTAAGATTTTACGATCCTGTTTGAAACATAACGTTTACTTCAATGCCAATCGAGTTTCTGGCATGGGGTGTAGGACACACCCTACGTCTCATGTGAAATTGCCCTTTTAGTTTGAGGGTTTTTCAGTATAACTCAATTAAACACTAAATAACAATAACACAACAATCAACATATATTTACACAATTAACAACAATGAAAATAGAAATGAACTTCAAGACAACGAAGTAGGATAAGAACTGATTACTCTCAGAGGGAAAAAAAGAATGAAGTCGAAACTGTGAGGTAAGAGAAAGGGTAGTAGATAAGAGTAGAGTGCCGAAAGCGTGGAAAATTTTTAGACCAGAAATATGACGAAATAGAGCAACGACCCAAACCACCGAAGAAACCTATTGTAAAATTGTAATTATGGAGTACAGCGAAGAACAAGAAGTTAAAATGTAATAAAAGTTATTGCCACAGATGGACAGAACACAAAAGCTTCAGAAGATAATGTTAAAAAATATTTACATAGATACACAAAAGAAATATAATACAACAGAATATTTATACAAAATAGTTTGAACATAGAATGTTATATACAGGGTGTATCGACCGCCACACATATTAAGAACAATTTAGTTTTAATATAGTTTGTTCTCTTTGATAATAACCTGACTGTAGGTCGAATCATATATATCAGAAGTGATAATAAATGTGTAAAATCTACACCAAGTGTTTTTTATTTATTTATTTAATTATTTATTTATTAATAATCTTTCACAACCATTGCACAAAATACTATTGAATTCATTACTTTGTATCTGGTATCTCACAACATAGAGTACCTACAGAAGAAGTACCCTGATTTTCAAAGCATTTCAAGTTATACAGCTAGCAGCAAAGATCAATAAAGAGTGATAAACTGTCCCTAATAAGATATTTTACGGAACAACTTCAGATTAATCAGTATTTTTTCGATGCTACTTACGGTGTGCTGATGAGATCTAAAAAGATCTAAATCGCAGTCCACATCTAGTTCTTTATTAATCTAGATAACTGTAAAAATGTAGACTTTATATTAAAAGAATATACCTTAATCACAATAATTTTAATTATCAATTCCATTTCTTGGCAAATACATTGTAAAAAGTATGGAATTATGTAAAGTACACATACATTTGTAAAAAATTATTAAAAATCCAACAAATTGTATGATTCCTAGTAAGTACAGCTCTCAAATGAAACGATACCTTTGGATTGGATTTGATACATCTACATTCCAAAACGTATCTTTTTATCTAAATTGTTTTAAATATAAATATAAATAACAGAAACAACTACTCCGAGGGCTAATACCCCTACCGGCATTGAATTACACTGTTGATACCGATGAATTCTTAGACGAAAAAGGATTTTAATGCCTTTCGTTTTTTTTAAATAAATTGATTTGTTGTAAAATATCTCCATATAAATAATTGTTCAAGGAAACGCAATACGTTTATTTTGCACTTTATTAGAAATCCTCTAACAATTGTTTCGACCTATTCGGTCATATCCTACAGTTAATACTATATTAACTCTTTAATACTGCATTAACTCTATGAATACGACCGAATAGGTCGAAACAATTGTTAGAGTATTTCTAATAAAGTGTAAAACAAACGTATTGTGTTTCCTTCAAATATTATTCAATATGTTTTACAATTACCCTACCGCTAGCTAATACCATTACAGTTGTCTCCATATTACTCTATAATGATATATTTTTGAAATTTCCAAATACAGACCATTGTTAATACAAAGTTAAAATGAACGTGATTAGAAACTACTAAAATGTTTGTTTTCGCTGATATTCTGTGTAGTAAATATATCCAAACTTGCTAAAATTTGTACCGTATGTACAGTCGTAGCAAAGCAGCTGGTAATAAATTCTGATATAATTAACGATAGCTTGTGAATTATTCACATCCCTCAAGTCAAGATTACGCGATTCAGTCAGTCAATTACTATTCCCCCGACGAGATGTCTGTCCAAATGATAACTTTAACGTGGCATCCAAACGATGGCGCCGGGTGAAAACCTGGAGATTTTACCTAGAACCACAGTAATTCCTATACGAGCATGTTCAGCCATCTGACACCGTATTATTACTTGATAGATTGTTTCCTCCTTGGAAACACGGTAAGAATGGTAAGCGCCATGCCACATAGCATTCTTGCATTTTGCATCCATTCCCTGGAGGTAGAGTTATGATCCGATCTCCCCTAATCTGACGGACCCCTTTTATCTTTTCTTTAATTCCGTTCCGTCTTGCGGTAAGCGTAACGGAGCAACGAGCGCACGGTCGTTTTGCCGTCGACATTGATCGACTCTTCTACGGCTTTCACTTCTGCTTCTTGGCGTGAAAATCGACTTTAAAGCTTATTTCATACTGTGTTTAGTTCAAATTGTACGGCGGACGCTTCTTTTCGTGATTAATGTTCGAAAGAGGACGTATGCCCGGTTATTTTGATGTTGTTTATTGGCGACGAAGGAGACGACAGCTTTCCCAAGTCATTTGTCTCTTTTAGGTGCTGTGATAATGTGCGATCGATTTAGGAATGGCTGTTTGCTGTTACTGCTGCTGCTGCTGTTGATGATGCTGGCCCGGTGGTGGAGGGTGGTTCGTTTACCTCGTGGTCTAATTTCAACAGCGCGCGGGAAAAACCGATTTGCTAATGGACTAAGCGCACTTGATTCTCTTTAAAAACCTCGCGTTCAATATGAGCGGTTTAACTATAATTGACTATTAGGAAATTGAACGCGAAATATCGCTCTTACTGTTTATTATTGCCGATAAACGAATTGTTTTTGTCAGAAAGAAAAAATACACCAACATGTTTTTGGTTAATAGAAAAAGCTGTGGATGACATTTTTTTGTTAATTGCCTTCTCTTTCGTGACAAATCGGATCGATCAATCATCATTTGTCAACCGCTTTATCGTTAATATTGTCGGCAGAATTTGAAACCGAAAAAGGGTAGCTCACCACAGTTTATATGACTTAAAGGTTATTTCTATATTTCAAAGTATACACTTATTTTTGAAAAATGTACAATTCGAAACCAGTTGATAAGATTGAAAGTTTAAAAAATTATGTTCTCAGTAGTGGTTGAAAATCGTATATATATATATAACAGTTGAAACAATTGCTTCAGATTAAATTAAAATTTTAGAAACCTTATTAATTGAAAACAAATATAAATATAAATATGGAATCAACAGAAACAACTACTCCGAGGGCTAATACCCCTACCGGCATTGAATTACACTGTTGATTTCGATGGATTCTTAGACGAAGATGTAACATTAAAAAAAGAAGGAATTAAAATCCTTATTCGTTTAAATATTAAGATCATAGATCTCACATCTGTAAAGATCTTTATGCCAGCGCCCACCTGATGAGACCCGATAGGTCGAAACCGGTCGTTGAATCTGGCTTTCGGTTCGTTGTTAGGAATTACGGAATCTTGATATTTCAATATTTTACAGTAACTCTACGCTACCATGGAGTGTTTAAAAAAGAATTAGAGAAGATAGTAATTATTTTCGAAGCAATCAAATGTAGCCCCCAATGGTAGAGCTAGTGCAGTTTCGTATCATCCTTATCTCATAACTAATCAAACTAAATTCACATTAGAATCTTTAAATTGAGATAAATCAAAATTTCAGTATGCTGAAGCAATTCCGAAGTAAGATTCTAATTTATCGATAGAAGATACCTGGGAAATAGCTACTCTCTTAGCTATTTTGTCCTTTCAAAGTTCATTTAGTTCTTGGTCAAAAATTTATCGAAATTACCAGATATGGGTAACTATTTCGATGTTATCAGTACGCATAGGCAGCATCAGCACCGAAGCTGTTCCACAAAAGGAAGTTCATCTAATATCCTGTTGTAGGCAGTATGTCACTATCTACTGAAATCACAATTAGCAGCAAATGTCAGTAGATGGCGCCTTATTGCCTGCAATACGATATTTATTTATCAGCTAATTAGTAACATAAGTTTTGGAGTTTTGGACTCCGTTACAAGCATTCATCTACGATGGGTGAAATAAAAAAGAACAATAGTTTTTGCTGAAGATTTTCATGCTCTGATTTATATAGCTAACTTAGTGTTTAATTGTTAAAAGCTTGTTGAATTGATATAACAGGCGAGTCTGAAAAGTTCGTAGTCTAGCATAGCAAAAATATTTTTTTTTATGCAATTTGATTTTATTATTCAATACAGTTCCCTTCGAGGGTGATACAACGATTATAGTGGTCATACAATTTTTCGATACCATTTTTATAATACGATTTGTGTTTAACCTCATAATAGGCTTCAGTTTCGGCAATTACCTCTTCATCGGCACGAAATTTTTGTCCAGCGAGCAGCGAGCTCCTCTTGAGGTCTGAGAACAGAAAAAAGTCGCTGGGGGCCAGATCTGGAGACTGCGGTGGATGCGGAAGCAATTTGAAGCCCAATTCATGGAATTTTGCCATCGATTTCATTGATTTTTGACACGGTGCATTGTCTTGATGAAACAGTACTGCACTTTATTTTTCTTCAAATGAGGCCGCTTTTCCGCGATTTCGTCTTTTAAACGCTCCAATAGCGCTACATAATACTCGCTGTTTATGGTTTTCCCATTTTTAAGATAGTCAATGAATATTATACCGTGAGCATCCCAGAATATTGATGCCATAACCTTGCCAGCCGACTTTTGCGTCTTTCCATGCATTGGAGTCATTTCATCGCGTGCAGTCCACTCGACTCGACTGACAGTCGATTGGAGTCCGGTGTGAAATGATGAAGCCATGTTTCATCCAGCTCCAAACACTGCTTAGAATTATCGATCTGTTGTTGTTTTTGGTCGATTGTGAGCTCGCGCGGCACCCACTTTGTACAGAGTTTTCGCATATCCAAATATTCATTCAGGATGTGACGAACACGTTCCTTTGATATCCTTAGGGTCTGGTCTCAGCTGTCTCAATCAACTTCACTTTACGATTATCAATAAATTATTTTGTCGACTTTTCTGTTGTTTTCGTCGGTAACAGCCTCTTTGTGACGTCCACTGCGTGCATCGTCCTCGGTGCTCATTTCGCCTCGTTTAAATTTAGTAAACCACTTTTCTACGGTTGATTTTCCTGGTGCAAAGTCCGAATAATATTTATCAACAGTATTTTTTTTTCGCCAAAAGCAATGCTTTATTAACACACAAAATTTCTTTTTATCCATTTTTTCAAAGAAACAAAAGTTCTTTCACTAAAAATGCTATAACTCAGATACTAATAGTGCAAAAGCTGTCAAATTTATACACGCGTCTTTTGAAGGTTAGGGCTAACTAAAAATCATATGGATTTGATACTAGTAGCGTCGTTTACTTTTCAGTCCGCCTGTTATGTACTAAGTGTAATATAATGTTTAAGTTTGAATTTAATCAATGATAGTATTGGAATAAAAGAATAAAATGAGGAGACATTGTTCTCCCGGTATTTATGCCTTTTTCAGGGTTTCCGATTTCTTTTGTGTTTTACTCACCAATGAGCTATTCTGTAGAGAAATGAATAGGTTCAATTATTTTCTTGGCTGCATTATTCTTCAATGGAGTAGAAGCAATACATTGACCTACTTCAGTTCATTGGTATTTTAATAAAACTCGTACTTTTGAATGAAAAAAAGTCGTGTTCCTTTTAATTCCTATCATAAAAGATCAACTTGTCGGGTACGAATTGCGGAAAGCATTCAACCGTTGCACTGTGTATAAACACAAGTGGCTGCGAGACAAAGGTGAATTCGTCGCTGAGAACGCCATTCATTGGGGAAATCCAGCACCTGTCCTTAACTTACACACTTCACTTTCACGAGTGTACCAATTAAACGCAATAGCTTATTATTAGCAACGGGAAAACGAAATTATGTATTTGAGAAACCAACTACGCCACCATTAAACGTTTCCTTAAGGGAATTTTAAACCTATACAAGGTTTACTTCAGCAGACGTCTGAAAATGCATTACGAACAGTTTAATTTAAATGCAACAACGATTATTAATAAACTTGGTAAAATATAATAAGATCACAAGATACTAATCCGTATTCACCACACAAAAAGTTTAATGAGTATAAACGTGTTTTCCCCACTTTTTAAGTAGGTATTACTGACTGTTTTTTCTACTTTGGAGTAACAGGCTGACAACGTAAGTCATTGTCTCAGTCTACAAATCTCTATCATTATTGATAAGTAACTTTTACCATTTAAACAAGGTTTAAGTAAAAGTTGTTTAGTGTTTTGTACTGATTCCTATACGTTAATGTTATCCTATTAATGCAAAAAGTGTGTCATATTGTTAACGGCTACATGAAGTTTTACTTATTCTTTTTAATTATCAATTCCGCTTATGTCTGGAAGAGACGCTTTCCAAATGGAATGTCTTCTTTGGACACCCGGCACCAAGACATGGATCGAGATTTCGATATTATTAGATCTCATCAGCACTCCATAGGCGGATTCGATAAATTACTGATTTCTTTTGGTGTTTCATTCCCACCATCTACTCGTTCTGGTGGGCGGGCAGTCCCTCCGACTATACTGTAGTGCAAAGCCGGAGGGTAGGGCGTAAGGCCCTCTTCAGCCTTCTTGCAGGAATCGATGGAATGGATGGATGGTGTGGTTAGCGACAGAAAGATTAAACGGACGAAATGAAGACAGAAGAGAAGTGAATGATTACCTGTGGAATGAATAATTACCGCCCCAGCATTCGCCTAAGTGATCCTAGGAAACCATAGAAAACTTGGACCAGAACAGCCAGACCCAGGTTAGAAGCGGTGACCTTCTAGAGCACTAGACCACGGCGCTCGGTTAAATTACTGACCAAATCGCTGGAGCTCGATATGGCAATGGCAGCAAAAGCAGGTAGATGGCGACGTACTACCATATCATCGTTTTTCTTTTGTTTTTGATTATAGTTTTTAGATCAGATGGACAAAAAGCTATAATACGTTTTATAGCAAACTGTACAATGTGTAGAGTAGTGTGTCGTTGAAACATATGAGGATTACTTAAATCATTGTTTATTATACCTACTATTTTTGAAATTGTGCAGCCCCCTGTGTGAACCTGCCACTACCTCTACTAATTTGGTTATATTTTTACGTCAGTAAGTGGGACCAAACATAATATGAAGGTTTTCACGTTAAAATCTCATGTATCCTTCATACCTACATATATTTCTGAAGGACGTTATAATATTTTAAGCCTTTTACAGTTTCAAATTTAACTAAATTCGTTCAGAAGGTTTATTTTTATGCAGAATATATGACGCGACAGGAAACAAACGGGGTAGAAAATGAGTTTACAGTTGAGTGTAACAATACATCTTGACTCGTCAGTGCTGACGAAGCAACTTTTCTTTTCTGCCTTGTTATAGGGAAAAGCATTGTTCGCATTTGTAAAGTATCTACACTGTAATATTTTTGCTTAAAGTTGGAAAGACATGATTATGATGGAGCTAAAACTAACAAGGTCCAAATGTATTATTTGTTTTGTGTGAAATGTGTAGTAAATCTTTTTCGAAGAATTTTTACTACTTAGAACATCTTCAGATACAATCAACTTGAGTAAAAACAGAAATAACGTTGCTGCTTATTTTCATGGGATAGATAAAGTACAATTGAGAATCATATTTTATATTTCTCAATGGTTTTCATTGAATTTAATTTATAATAGAAATCGTTCAGGAAATGGCGTTGTTTAAGGAAGCGACAGCATTTGTCAAAACTCACCGTATATGTCAAAATCATCAAATGGTCGTATTTCAAAATTTCAGTAGAATGCATGAAGGCAATAAGAATGTCTAAATTTAAAGAAAACAATTTCAGTTCGAACACATCACAGTTACAGAATAATGAACGTAAATCGAAGATGTAAGTCAGAAGGATCATTGTTAGAAATTGAATCAGATGAAGAATTAACAGATGCCCAAACTGTCAAACAAAGAATATTCGACGAACTGAAAAGAATTATAGCACCTCAGTTTAATTTAATTCAAAATAACAGCCCTAGGTGTCCTTTTTGTTGTCCTCAACCCCACAAAAATGATAGTAATTCATACAGATGTCCCATTTGTTTCCAAAAGACTAGCAAGGTCACAAAACAAAGCGATATAGTACCATATGTTGCTAAAAGTCAACCATCTTTCAGTCTCAGAGACTTTAAATCTGAAGAACTCGTAAATCAAGCTCTGGCTATAGAAGACGTTAAAAAGTCTACACATAACTTACAAGAAATCTCAAATACATTAAACCAACTTTATAAGGCACGTGACCTACTAGATCCAGTAATAAACGAAATAATTCTGAGCGCTTCGCAATTAACAGTGAGAGAAATTCACGAATTTCGTAAGGATAACCACCCTATTTGCTATATTACCGCCAAACAATTCAAAGACACATCTGATGTCATCAACATGTTTTTAAAGGTACCTATAATAATAAACCCAATTGTAGGGTTAATGTTACTTCATATAATCGAATTTTTAGGTCGTTGAAAGGCTTTCTGACAAACGATCTCCTTTGCCAACAAACACAACCTCAAATTCACTTTCGTACTTTAATGAAGTTATAGTAAATACACTGTATCTAGTAAATAAAGATGATCCTTATGGAAGTCCTGACGAACAAAAGGTCTATGTGGACAAGTTCGTACTAAAGGAGTTGATTCAACTCCACGAGGTATTAGGGTGTACGATTGCAGTGATTAAGGATGCGGAGAAGAAGGAGAGACATAAATCAAAAGGTCCATGTCCATCACCCATAGAATCAGATTCAATAGAACTTACAAGAAAACTATCTGCTGCATCGAAAGCTTCGCTATCGCACAAACAAAGAGTGCACAAAGAAAGCAAGTCGAAAAAGCACAGATCACCCAAATCCTGCACTGCCTACGGAAAAGACCGAGAATGTAGAGGAATCAAACCTGCTAAAAAGCCCTCACGTATAACGCCTGAGGTGACAAAATATAAGGAATGTTCACGAGGCGACAGGAAGTGTAAGCCCCCTGAACCAGATAAAGAATGTCAAAAGAAAGGGGGACTTTTTGCATGTTGTAACAGAAAGGTAAAATAGTTATCTTTACTTGTTTTTCGTAACTAAAATTGTTTTTTAAGAAATGCAAGAAAAAACAAGATAAAGGTACTCAGGAAGACAATAAGAAAAAAAGCATTAGTTTCGCCGAATCAAAGAATAACGTACTCCTGGACTTTAAAGTTGACGGCAGGCCAATACAAATTAAAATGGACAAGGTTGGTAATAACTAATAGAAATCTAAGAAAGGCTGTTCATGGTGCAGTCTTGATGAAACATTTTAAATAAATAAAATAACGACGAAAAATTCGTTTTGTTTCAACTGCAAGAAACTCTTACAATAACAATTTTCACATACAAAAAGAAGATGTTCCTATGGGGTCCCCGTTATCGCCCATTTATTCGAAATTTTTATGTCACACTTTGAGGTGATTCTTTTTAACAGCAACAACAAGCTAACAAAATTTGTCAAAATATGGTGTCGTTATGTCGACGACGTATTCTGCGCCTGGACAGGAACAAAACGCCAACTTGATTTATTTCTTAATTACATTAATTCTTTAAATCCGAAGATTAAATTTACAACGGAAATTGAGCAAAATGGTGTTTTAAACTTCTTGGATATATCAGTTTAAAAACTAAATAATAAATTTAACTTTAAAACTTTTAGAAAAGATACAACAGATACTGTCATTCATGTAAAGTCAAATCAATATCTTAAAATCAAATTCTTCGTTTCATGGTTTTATCCACAGACTGCTTAGTATTCCTTTAACTGAAGATTATTTTAATCTAATCACTAAATTATTAAATGAAAAAATCTAAATTAAAACCCGAAATTTTCTTTTCAAAAATGTCCCAACAAAACAGGAAGAATCTTCTTTTTGTATCTTAAATTACATCCAAGGCTGTAGCTGCAGAATTAAAAACCAATTGAAACATTTAAACCCTGATTGTAACATTATTGAGGTCAACAAATTCAATTTAGGGAATCTGTTAATCAATAATAAAGAAAGAGTAAAAATTGTAATGTCACATATATTGGTCAGTCCGGGAGAGCCATAAAAAGCCGCGTTCGGGAGCATGAACATTCCATAAAAAAGAAAATTAGCAGTACGGGTTTCTCAGAACATTGCATTTCTCATAGTCATGTACTAGATGAAGACAACACCAAGGTACTACATTTTCAAAACAAAGGCATATTGCCTAACCTTTTAGAAAATTTAGAAATACTAAAGGCCTTGAAGAATAAGAATGATAACTTAGTAAATAATCAAACCGAAATATATTCGCACAATACCCCTTGTTGTTGTCGTCATTATAGTTAAGTAAAGGTTTTTCCATATCAGGTAATCACAAAGTAGATTAGGTATATATACTCGTGTAATAACTTCTAATCTTAGCTTTTCTACTTAAAACTGTCTCTTTGATAATGATCTGTTGATCGAAACAATTGTTTCTTATAATAAACAGTTGAAACAAAACGAATTTTTCGTCGTTATTTTATTTATTTAATAGAAATATTTATGAGATGCTTCGAAAACAATAATAATATGCTCGCACCTTAAAGTGGTACAAAAGCAATAATCCTACCGTCAACCCTATTGACTTTTGACTGCCCCTAAACTCCATCGAACCGAGCAGGTTACAGAATAGTCACAAAATGTTGCCACATAGTCTCACTCCCAACCACTTATGCTTTTCCAGCCTCTCGGACGAAGCAGAAAATTTTGCATACGGGTTTTGATTACTTAATGTATTTAAAGGGAAAAGTGATATATACATTTTGGTCTTTTAATTTGAAAAGAAAAATTATAAGTTTGAAAGAATCTTTCTTTAGCACACTTATTATGCACAATAATCATTATTTCTCTCGGATGGTCGACAGTAGTAACGTAAAATTAGGACTTTATCTAAGAAGTTTTACACATTTTTCTCAGTTAAAATAGTTCTGATCGCGACGTTTCAAATTTTAATTTAATTTTTGTTTGAACCATTTGTGCTATTTAACTCACCTGCTTTACGAAGTTTATTGCTTTGAAACAACATAATATAAGGGAAATTATACCAAAATTGATGTTAAAATAATAATTATCTAAAGTCGATCTTAGTTTGTATGTTTACTAATCGTTAGTATTTCTCTAGTAAATTTCAACACGTGCCAAACCAATATTGTCGAGAATATGGAATAGATTGTAGCAAAACTTCCTGTTGTTTTCCTTCTCTGATTTCTACGATGTTTCACAAAAGTTCAACCGTGAACAGTTTACATTTAATTTTCTGAAGAACACATTAAGTATATTTTCGACTATTTCTTTTTTCCAGAATACCAAAGATTATTTAGTCAAATCACTTCAGAAAAGCAAAGCCCTAAATATAACAGCAAGCGATGAAATATCTGCAAATGCACAAGAGAGTTCAAATTTTATTAACAGCGTCATGCTCGATCGTCAAAAATATTGCAAGACGGGATCATCATACACCGTGGAATGTAGCTGCGACTCTGATGATTCCAATCGGCTTTCTTCTGTCGGAAAATCACAAACCATAAAGAACGATTCTTGCAAAAACTTCGATACAGGTTCATCGAGAAAACCTGAAAACTCGTGTACACAAACGAAGAATTCAAAAACTTCATCGTGTCTGCCAAGGTCAAGAAACGCATTTTGTAACCAATGTGAAACTAGCCCATTTGTTTGTTTAAACTTTGCTAGAGATACCCAAAAATTAAATTTTATTAAGGAGAATGGGTCTCAAAGTTTTGATTCTGACTCCGATTCACTAAGTTCTAAGTGCACCAGCGCAGTTACAAAATTGTACCCTAAAAGTGATGAAGAATCCACTGGAATTCAAACGTTTCTACCCAATGGTACAAATAATTATTTCTGGGATCCCCACCCTGATACTAATCTTTTCGATCAAACTGTTAGCCTTTTTCCTTTGCCAAAATACAATTATCAACCGAGAAACCCACCAGATATCACAAATATCAAAGACGAATGTCGTCAAAAAAAAGAAACACAATTAAAATACAACTTTGACAATGATGGTTACCGTAAATCCCACAAAACTTCTCAAAGCACCGAAACTCATCGTGTTGAATATACAGCTCTTAGGTGTATTGCCGAAAAAGACATCGAACTAAATACATCTGTGGAATCATGTAATTATACTCCATCAAAAGATTGTTCGAATGGTTCGTTTACGAAAAAATCCACTGCCATCCAGAATCAAAGTAATCTACGTAACAGGCCAAGTAAAAGAACATCGGAAACGAGTTTTAAAATTTACACAGCTTTTAATACACAACAAGCACCAATTAATCAATGCGATCTATTCACCGTTTGCTATAAATGTAAAAGAACGCTTCAAAATGAAGAAGCAAAAGGTCAAAGTACAAAAAATTGTGAAGAAGGGAACGATTCCGTCGCCATTCAAACTTCATGTCATTCACTAAAAAATTCGGCAATGCGTTCTTCACAAACTGAAGATATGGAAAATCTTCGGACCATACAGAAAGATGTTTCGTTACAACGATTGTCTGAAAGGTCTCTCAGCTTTCAGAAATCTAATTCAGCTCAAACCAGTTCTGACTTGAATAAAACAAGCTACAGATTCCCTAGGATGTGTAAGGAAGCAACTCAGGAAACATCCAATGGCAGTTGTCGTGGTTGTTTAAAAAGACAATCTAGGAGTCTGGCATCCTCTAACACACCTCCAAAAGATTACAGAACCGATAGATGTTCTATTTCGACACAGGAACCAACGTTAAAAGAATCAGGTACAGATTTTGAAAACCTTCAAAGTGGTTTGCAAACAGGAAGAAGACGCATCGTATGTAAGGGAAATAAACGATGTGGTTGTAGTGCAGCGCAGGGTTCTTACATAAACACATCTTCATTTCCTGGATCAAGTGAAGATTTTAGGAACTCACAAAATAATTTACAGGACGGGAGGATAATCATTAAATGTACGGAAACTAATCACTGCAGTGATCGTCCAGCAAAAAAATCCTACTTGAGCACATCTTCATTGCCCGAACAATCAAGTGAAGATGTTAAAAACTTACAAAATGATTTAGAAGGGAAGAAGAAATACATCACATGTGCAGAAAACGAAGCACAAACTGATTGTAGAGTACGTTGTCAAGAAGAAGCTAAAGAAACTCAAACTTTGACAGATCAATGCAATTGCGAAATAGAGAAGAAATCCTCTGTTACTTGTTCGGCCGTTCAAACCAATGGTAAGTTATTACCTAACTCTTTAACACAACGATCAAAGCGTTAAAAATAAAATTAAACACACAAAACGCTTTTAAATGTTTCAATTTTGTTTATTTAAACACTCTACATATGTTTCGACCGATCTGGTCTTTGTTAAGAGTAACAACTGTTAGAGTACAGATTGCGTTATATGGGTAGACCTTTAGATTGTAATTGTTAGAAATTCATCAACAATTGGAGTGTCCTTAAATTCCGATCTATCGTTGGTGATATCAAGATTGTTTTTGAAATCCTTTTCGATTTCAAACTGCTCTAAACTATTTAAACGTTGACCTTTATTTTCTATATGTAGTATTTCTAAATTATCATTGTCAATGTGCTAGTTATTTTCTAAACAATGCAAATTGATTCCCGTTGATGTGTTTTTGTTTTTTATGTCTGTATTATGTTCGTTTAACCGAATACCGAAATTTCTACCCGTTTGACCAATGTAAAAAGAGTCACAATCCTTACAATTTAATTTATAAATGCCACTTTTATGTAGTCTGTTAGTATTTTGTTTATTATTAACTAACATCCTTTTTAAATTACATTTGTTTACAGATATTGGAATTAAACCTAACTTATATGTATTTCTTTACATATTTTATTGTTATTGTTAATGAGATTATAATTATTTTCTTTTGGTTTCGGCGTATAAAAATTGTTCAGAATTAGCTTTTTTGTTTATTTTTAATCAGATCGTCAATTAATTTAGAGTTTGTAACCATTACTATTAGCTATTGTTTTTATTATGTTCAGTTATTTTTGAAAATTTTGTTTATTTAAAGGAAAAATTAACAGCCTATGGATTGGGCTATGAAATGTTAAAAGTTTTATTTGTCATGATTGTTTAGATTGTTTTATATATAATTACATCAGTACTCGTGGGTTTCTTATAGATATCGTATTCCAGTTTATTAAAGTTTAAACTTTCGACGGTGCATGGTTGATGAAGCATGATTTATACCAGAGAGGGTAGTAAAGAACACACAAAAAACTTTACTACCCTTTCCAGTTTATTATTTATAATTGTAACACTTACATTTAAAAAATTAATCCATATTCCACATCCTGAATTTCTATTGTAAATTTGATCCTACTGTTTATGCTGTTAATATATGTTAGAAAATTAATGAGTTGCCTATCTGTACCAGTCCATTTGAAACATTTAAAAGCGATTTGTGTGTTTATTTTCTTTTTTAAACGAAAATTCAATGGAAATGATCAAAGCTATAGTTTACCACATGTATACATTTCAGATGTAGAGGAATCCTCACTTTCTCGAAAAAGAACTGGATCATATCAGGGATCAGACAATAGAAGCAAAAATACCGTTGCAAATGAAGACGGCCTTTGTTGTAAAGTTTTGAATTTATGTCGTTCAACATCGACGGAAAGCAAATGTAAGTCCGATAATGCTGGAATACAAACTGATCAATGCATTAATCAGAATTCTGACAACGAACAATCAGAAACACAAAAGGACTCTCAGTCTAATAGATGTGCAAATGTCTCCTCGCTGCAAACACAAACAGGTTCTTGCACAGGAAAAAAAGACCTGATGGTCATTAAAATAGTGGTAGGTGTCCTCATTATTTCCATTTACTTTAATTACTTGTGCAAACAATTTCAGGTTCCCGAAGCCGCGGCTGCAGCGATAGAACAAAGTTTGAGGGATGAAGCGACAGCAACTTCGGAATCGAACAACAATTTACCAGTGGCAGTTGAAATCGTCTCATCTTTCTCCACAAATGTGAAAGTCCTCAAATCTGATGCAGACATACGCTCCGATTCAAAACAACTTATTAAGAAATGCGACCGCCGTGTAGATAAAGCCTCATTTAGCCGTCATATTGAACCAGTAAAGAATTTCATACCACCACGTCATATGTCTGCCAATCGTATAAAAGTTTCAAAAGCCACAGTTTCACGCCGTGGCGTACGGGTAAATTCCGATTCGATCTGTCGATGTAATCAGTTACCTCAAAATCGAAGATATGATCGACTTTCAGACTCGAATAAGAACAAAAGTAACAACCAAGGAGATTTAAACGTTTGCGAGTGTAAATCTTGTTCATGTCCATCTCTGATGAAATTCGACGACGAAAATGAAAATTCTCTTCCTCCCTCCTCAGATATCACCAATGATCAAAGGGGATCATCCTCTAAAAACGTTGGAACTTGGAGACAAACTGTTCTAGAAGCGATCTACAGACTATTGTTCGGTGAAAACTGTGAGAATTTTAAGAAAGGCCAGGAATGTGAAATTGATGTACAAGATACAGCTACGACCGTTAAATATTCACAAGAATGTCAATACCCTTCCACTCACACTTTCAAAAATCATAATAAAAATGAATCGGTAACGTATAGGTGCAATCTTGTAAGTCCGAATTTCGGGGATTTATCTGTGATGAGAAAAGCGATCGACAGAGATCTTATAAATCAATTAGGCGACATATTGAAAGTAAAGTCGTCTAAGCTCAGCAGGAAGGGCAACAAACTCGACTTGTCACTAGTATTGTCTTTTCAAACGCAGAAAACAAACAGATTTAAAACCAAAGAAAACATTTCCTGTATTACTGAATCCGAAAATGGGTTAAAGGGAATGAATTCTACTTGGGGATTTATGGCCAATTTTAAATCAGGGAATAGTTCGTTTAGAAATGATAAATATTCCAGACAAATTACCTCAAGTTCGTTTCTCAAAAACATTTTGAGGAAACATTCTTGTCATTCGATACTCATAAATCCGCTGGTGGAGAATTCATTACAAAATGGACAGAATGTGGTCAATTTCCACAAGAGAATTGAACCTGGAGACATTTTCTGAAAAACCTAAAGGTTATACTTTAAATTAACTAATTAATGACGTTTATGAAACTGCTGATGGTCGTTTATTATAAGATAAAAAATTATTGGAAAATCGGAGTTAATAAATTACGTTCTTCATTTCAGAATGTGCAAATTGTACATGTAATATTGTCTGAATGAAATACATAATACTACAATAGCATACCTTTAATTTGAAATTGTTAGTTAAATAAGTAAATAATTCGACTATAAAGTAGTTATACTTATTTATCATCTTTCGGATAAATAATAAGTGGAATCAAAAAATTAAAAAAATATTACTAGAAATTGCATTTTAGAAGCACATCGTAGGTAGCTTCGATTAATACAATCGAAAGTTATGTTAAATTTGATGTAGGGATTTTCCAAATTCGTTGATGATAATGTTGTGTTGTTTCTTTGTTTTTCCATATTATGAATTTTTGTTAAAATTTTTGGTTTGCGACAGCTGTTTCGCCTATCGGCATCATTGGACTACTTCCATGAATTGGGCTTCGAATTGCTTCCGCATCCATCGTACTATCCAGATCTGGCCTCCAGCGATTTTTTTCTGTTCTCAGACCTCAAGAGGTTGCTCGCTGGACAGAAATTTCGCGTCGATGAAAAGGTAATTGCCGAAACTGAAGCCTATTTTGAGGCTTGAGACAAATCGTATTATAAAAATGGTATCGAAAAATTTTATGATCATTATAATCGTTGATCGTCCTCGAAGGGAACTATATTGAATAATAAAATTAAATTCTATCAAAAAAAAAAAATTATTTTGTATGCTAGCCTACGAACTTATCAGTCCGGCTGTTACGCCGTAACGTGACCCACCAGTACAGTAGCCCGATAATGCCGAAAGGCGAAACAGCTGTCGCAAACCAAAAATTTTAACAAAAATTCGTAATATGGAAAAACAAAGAAACAAAACAACGAAAGTTATATTGTTTGTTATATAAAAATTTTGAATTGAGAGGAGGGATAAGTGATTAGCAATTCTAGCAATTCTCATCGAATATTGACCCGGTAATTTCACTCATCATTTACTCAAAAATCCTTTATGAAGTTACTAAATATATGAGGAGGGTACGTTCCTCGGCAAAAGGAAAGCTCACCAGGAACGTGGGTACTAAACACGGGGTTGCAGTGCTCAACAGTTTTTTCTTATTAAATTACGTCATCAAGATGAAGAAACTTTAGAAAATTTAGACCTCGGCATACTTAATTGATAAAATAGTAAGCTAAAGGAAACACTCGGTAGTTTCACAATATTTATTCATCTTCTGTGCTTGGCATGGTACAAAAAACGTTATCATGACATTAATTACATTCCAAATTTAACCAATAGTATAAGTAATAAATTAACAAAATTAAACATAAAAAATAAATTTATATACGTTATTAGCGAATAACATAGAAAAAGCTGAACTGTTAAAAAAGAATGGGGTTTACCAAATATCTTGTAAAAATTGCCCAGCTATTTATATAGGACAGACTGGCAGAGCTCTAGGAGTTAGGATGAAAGAACATCTTAAATCAATTTCACAAAAAAAATCTTTGTAGCGGGTTCGCAGAACATTGTATTGTAAATAATCATACGTACACCAAGATAATATCAAAATAATTCACAACACATATAAGGGCAGAGTGTTAAATTTACTAGAAATGGTCGAAATTAATAAAGCACTGTTTAATAACAAATTAGTAACAAATGACCAATCAGAATTCCAGCTAGCATAAACCCTAGTATTTAAAACCTAGATGTAGTAATTAATAGTTAGATTACATTGGTACTCTTTTGAGAATGGTGTAACAACCGAAACGACTGTCGTCGAGGACTCACTTTGGATAAATATTGTGAAACTACCAAGTGTTTTCTTTACCTAAATTCTAAAACAGTTAAGTCTTCCCAATAGCAAAATAAAAGCCAAACGGTTCCCAATTACGTTTTACAAAAATATTAGCTCACATATTTGCAACAAATTAAAATAATAAGTAGTAATAGAAATATCTTAAAAAATCCTCATAAACAATTGATAAGATACATAAACTCAAAAAATCTGGAGTAAATAAGATATCCTGTAATAACTGTGATGCTATTTATGTAGGACAGACTGGGAGGAATTTTGAAATTAGATTAAAAGAACATAAGAAATTCATTACAGATAAAAAAAACCACTACAAGTATGGCACAACACTGCATTTCAGTAAATTACACTATCAATGATGAAAGTCTTTCAATTATCCACATAGAAAATAAAGGTTACAAACTTATTTATTTAGAAAAATTAGAAATACAAAAAGCCATCAATTCAAAATTAAATGTAATGAATGATGTAACAAAAGGACTAAATAGTCCGATATTTCGACCAATCACAAACAAGACAAAATTGTAACAATTCTAAGAAACTGATGTTGTCCTTCTTCGGGTGTAAAAAAAAAGCCTTAATCAATTTGTCAATTCTAAGAAATATATATATATATATTATAAATATAAATTTAAATATAAATATGGAGTCAACAGAAACAACTACTCCGAGGGCTAATATCCCTACCGGCATTGAATTACACTGTTGATTCCGATGGACTCCTAGACGAAAATATAACATATTTTAATTCCTTCTTTTTTGAATATGATATATATATATATATGTATATGTGTCGGTAGACTATATAAATTAGCTTGTACTTCATAATTTTAAGTTAGTTGTAATAATACTCTCTGAAGATGACTGCATAAGTCGAAACAATTGTTAGAGTTTCTAATAAAAAGTGTATAACATTAACTTTGTGTTTCTATAGTTTTGATAATATTAAAAAATCTTTTACAATCATCCCACCGCTGAATCGATCAACATCACCAGTTTACTATCATTTATACTGCTTTAATATTCACAATTGTCTTCATTGGAAGTTTTATATTAAGCTTAAATCGCAATAAAAAATTTCTATATGCTTAAAAGCTACACATTATTTAAATCTTACTCCATAAGAGTGACAGATTAACCACGTTAATGTAGGACCGACCACGTGTAAGAATAAATTGCTTAAATACCTTTTCTAAATTTTTTTCCTGCTGAACTTCTTCTTGCATCAAGATAAATTCTTTAATAAAACAATAACTCCACACTCACACACTCATTAGCAGCAGCACTGCACTCAATAAAACAAAAATGTTTTGATTCAATTACTTATTACAAAACTCCCGAACCAAAACCACACGTAAACCGGCCGAATGTTACCAATAAACTGTTCTTCTTTATCTGCAATAAACGTCCAAAAAATGATCGTTATTGACCTTGCCATAATGATATATATATATATATGTCTAAATTTTGTTATCGTTACATTCTTAGGAATATACAGTTCATATTACATTATAAAGTCAATTCAAAGACACCTAACCTTCTAATGGGCATTTTTTGTGTAAAGTCTTATCTGTTCAGTACAGAACAACTTGTTTTTATACTAGAGAATGGATTTCTTCATGGGCACATTGGAATGTGAAGATAAAATTTTAGACCAGCCCGATCGAAATAAAAATAGAACAGCTGAACACAGAAAAAAGTTTAAAATTGATTGAATGTATATCGCATTCAATGTGCAATGTTTTATAAATTAAAAAATAAGATTGTATTGTAATATTTAAAAATATAAAATAAAACATTTTTAATTTCCACTTTATACCTTTAATGCGTCTTAACGATCGTTTCACCCTACCAGGGCATCTTCAGAAGAAGTATTTGTACAAACTATTATTACAACATCTCTTATATACCTACTCTTACTATTGTGGTGGGGTTATATCTACTAATTTATTTATTATTACAGAACTATACACAATTTCTATGTCATTTAATAAATTTATGCTATTATTTTTCATATGTTTTTTTTTATTTCCAAAGTTTCCAACATGTCTAATTTTTTTCCTTTTTTCTCTTTATGTAAAATTTTGATGTTTTCTTCTAAAATGAAATTATGTTTATTCTCTTTTATATGATTCATAAATGATGAATTTTCATTATAACTTTTCAAAAGTTCCTTAATTCTTTCTTTGAACGCTCTTTCAGTTTGTCCTATATATATTGCACTGCAATTATTGCAATTTAATTTGTATACACCATTTGAATCTAATTTTTCACTTTTATCTTTACTGTTAATTAAATATCTAATTATTTATATTATCGTTAAAGCATTAAAGGTATAAAGTGGAAATTAAAAGTGTTTTATTTTATCTTTTTAAATATTGCAATATGATTCCCAATTTCCATAATGTTGAGGCTGAAACTATTAGTTATTTATAAAATAAGATGAGTAGAATAATAACACTGAGTTTCGTTGTACTAAATATTTATTAAAAATCTCGACAAATTTGTTTCCACCTTTTCAGGTCATTCTCAAGAAAGAAATTCTACTACTAGTAGTAAAGTTTTTTAATAAATATTTAGTGCAATTTTAAACTTTTTTCTGTGTTCAGCTGTTCTATTTTTATTTCGATTGGGCTGGTCTGTAATTTTATCTTCACATTTCAATGTGCCCATGATGAAATCCATTGTCTGGTATAGAAAGTTGTTATTCTGCTCGGAACAGATAAGACTTTACACAAAAAATGCCCAATAGATAGGCCGAAGGTCAATTCTCCTTGAATTGACTTTATAATGTAACATGAACTGTATATTCTAAAGAATGTAACGATAACAAAATTTACACACAGATATACATATATATGTACATCATTATGGCAAGCTCAATAACGATCATTTTTAGGACGTTTATTGCAGATGAAGAAGAACAGTTTATTGGTAACATTCCGCCGGTTTACGTGTGGTTTTGGTTCGGGAGTGTTGTAATAATTAACTGAATCAAAACATTTTTGTTTTATTGAGTGCAGTGGTGCTGCTAATGAGTGTTTTTTGTGGAGTGATTGTTCTACTTTAAGAATTTATCTTGATGAAAGAAGAAGTTGAGCAGGAAAAAAATTTAGAAAAGGTATTTAAGCAATTTATTTTTATACGTGGTCGGTCCTATATTAACGTGGTTAATCTGTTACTCTTATGCAATAACATTTAAATTGTATAGTTTTTAAATGTGTAGCTTTTAAGCATATAGAAATTTTTTATTGCGATTTAAGCTTTATATAAAACAACTAATGAAGACAATTGTGAATATTAAAGCAGTATAAATGATATTAAATTGGTGTTCTATTAAGTACTAAAGAATAGATGAGGAAATTTGAACAAGTATCATTAAATTTAATTACCCTGATTAATGTTATTAAAGGAACTGTAACCTTCATTTGGAAGCAAAGTAATAATTATAATATACGCTTTTTCTTTAAGGTATTTATATTACTACTTATTGTTTTGATGTGGAGTTGTTTTAATTTGTTGCAAATATGCTAGCTAATATTTTTGTAAAACGTAATTGGGACCCATTTACCTTTTATGTTGCTATTGGGAGGATAGAACTGTTTTAAAATTTGTTTCTTCTGTTTTTTATTTATTAATCTGTCCATTAATCCATCATTGAAACAGTTATTTTTGGCTATTGTTTTAATGAAATTACATTCTTTTGCAAAATTCTGTTGATTTAGAGGAAAAATCATTAACTTATGGATTAGGTTATGAAATGTAGACAATTTGATATTAATAACCTGATTTGATTCAAATGGAATAATTGCATCTGAAGATGACTGCATAAGTCAAAACAATTGTTAGAATTTCTAATAAAAAGTATATAACATTAACTTTGAGTTTCTATAGTTTTGATAATAATACATTGGTGTTCTATCAAGTACTAAATAATAGATGATGAAATTTGAATAAGTATCATTAAATTTAATTACCCTGATTAATGTTATTAAAGGAACTGTAACCTTCATTTGGAAGCAAAGTAATAATTATAATATACGCTTTTTCTTTAAGGTATTTATATTACTACTTATTGTTTTGATGTGGAGTTGTTTTAATTTGTTGCAAATATGCTAGCTAATATTTTTGTAAAACGTAATTGGGACCCATTTACCTTTTATGTTGCTATTGGGAGGATAGAACTGTTTTAAAATTTGTTTCTTCTGTTTTTTATTTATTAATCTGTCCAATATTCCAGCATTGAAACTGTTATTTTTGGCTATTGTTTTAATGAAATTACATTCTTTTGCAAAATTCTGTTGATTTAGAGGAAAAATCATTAACTTATGGATTAGGTTATGAAATGTAGACAATTTGATATTAATAACCTGATTTGATTCAAATGGAATAATTGCATCTGAAGATGACTGCATAAGTCGAAACAATTGTTAGAATTTCTAATAAAAAGTATATAACATTAACTTTGAGTTTCTATAGTTTTGATAATAATACATTGGTGTTCTATCAAGTACTAAATAATAGATGATGAAATTTGAATAAGTATCATTAAATTTAATTACCCTGATTAATGTTATTAAAGGAACTGTAACCTTCATTTGGAAGCAAAGTAATAATTATAATATACGCTTTTTCTTTAAGGTATTTATATTACTACTTATTGTTTTGATGTGGAGTTGTTTTAATTTGTTGCAAATATGCTAGCTAATATTTTTGTAAAACGTAATTGGGACCCATTTACCTTTTATGTTGCTATTGGGAGGATAGAACTGTTTTAAAATTTGTTTCTTCTGTTTTTTATTTATTAATCTGTCCATTAATCCATCATTGAAACAGTTATTTTTGGCTATTGTTTTAATGAAATTACATTCTTTTGCAAAATTCTGTTGATTTAGAGGAAAAATCATTAACTTATGGATTAGGTTATGAAATGTAGACAATTTGATATTAATAACCTGATTTGATTCAAATGGAATAATTGCATCTGAAGATGACTGCATAAGTCGAAACAATTGTTAGAATTTCTAATAAAAAGTATATAACATTAACTTTGAGTTTCTATAGTTTTGATAATAATACATTGGTGTTCTATCAAGTACTAAATAATAGATGATGAAATTTGAATAAGTATCATTAAATTTAATTACCCTGATTAATGTTATTAAAGGAACTGTAACCTTCATTTGGAAGCAAAGTAATAATTATAATATACGCTTTTTCTTTAAGGTATTTATATTACTACTTATTGTTTTGATGTGGAGTTGTTTTAATTTGTTGCAAATATGCTAGCTAATATTTTTGTAAAACGTAATTGGGACCCATTTACCTTTTATGTTGCTATTGGGAGGATAGAACTGTTTTAAAATTTGTTTCTTCTGTTTTTTATTTATTAATCTGTCCATTAATCCATCATTGAAACAGTTATTTTTGGCTATTGTTTTAATGAAATTACATTCTTTTGCAAAATTCTGTTGATTTAGAGGAAAAATCATTAACTTATGGATTAGGTTATGAAATGTAGACAATTTGATATTAATAACCTGATTTGATTCAAATGGAATAATTGCATCTGAAGATGACTGCATAAGTCAAAACAATTGTTAGAATTTCTAATAAAAAGTATATAACATTAACTTTGAGTTTCTATAGTTTTGATAATAATACATTGGTGTTCTATCAAGTACTAAATAATAGATGATGAAATTCGAACGAGTATCATTAAATTTAATTACCCTGATTAATGTTATTAAAGGAACTGTAACCTTCATTTGGAAGCAAAGTAATAATTATAATATACGATGTCATATATAGGTACGTAGTATAATTGGATCAATCTTTTATACATAATTCAATTTAACAGTGTCTATGTTTCTGAAGGCTTCCTCGAGCAAAGGAATATAACTAAATAGTCTTTTACGATGTAGAAAGGCAGATAAATGGTTTACGATAAACATTGAACAGCTCAAGATGAGGTATTTAGAAAAGCACAATTCTTTATAAACTTTTTGTAGTAGCAATGTGGAGGGCTTATTTCAGAAAGTAAATAGGTATAAGTTGAACTTATTACGGTGTCTAGCGTAGGCAGAGCTGGGAAAATCGTTTTCTTTTTTCTTACGGAGGCGTTTGGACTTGTCTAAATTTTCCATTTAGACGAAAACCTCAACTTGACAGACGAAACGTGGAAAGACGACCCGTACCCAAGAACGAAAACCTATTACGTTGGATAGCCTTTGAAATAAGTAAAACGGCGAACTTAATTAGTTTCAGACTTACATAAATGACAAATGTTTTTCTTTCCGTTGCTGTTTTTGTTTCTTTACATACGGTTTCTATAACTATCCTGCTTAACCCACAAGAGGCACAAGCAACTGACAAAAAAGAGGTATCGTTTTTCTGCTAGACATTTTGTGTTTCAATATACGTAGAAGTAGTAGTCTTCAAAGTATTCATTTCTTGTGTACCAGTGGCTGGTAGACGAGGAGTGCAGGAAGTTCTGTCTGCTATAGCAACATCGAGATGAATGCCATTGATCGAATCAGTTTCAGTTTTATAAAGGATCCTTTTACACTGATATGGAATCTTTAATACGTGAAACTTGCTCCAGCAGTATATATCTTAATATTTAAACAAAATTATCTGGTTAACGATTATCTTCGAAACTAAAGATAGATACATAAATAGTACAATTGATGGACATATTTTTACAGTAACTTTTGTCAACTTAACCCCTGTCGGCCACATCTTATTTTATAATTTACAGAAAAAGGTTAGCAATGTGGTACAATGCAAACCATTTCTATACTTTCTATTTATTACTGAATTGGCAAACATACAAACGTCGTAACTATAGACCTGTATGTCTATGTTGAATAATACAGCCTAACCTGACCAACACAGAATTAATGACTTATTTGTAACCATAATGTTTCTCCTATATTATGAAAACTGTACTCAACATTTTTATCACTTACCCCATAACAATAAATGTCTTGAGAACTTTCGATATTGACACTTTTCAGTCGTGAGGTATTGCTTTCAAAGTCCTTATTCTAATTTGAGAAGTTTATTTATACTGTTCTAAAAGCTATCATGAACTATAAACAATTTATTTGAATTTATTAACAATAGAAAAGACAAAATAGAATTATTTCTAAAATGTGGGGTATATAAAGTATCTTGCAATACATGTAATTCTATCTACATAGGCCAAACTGGGAGAAAGTTTAAGGATCGAATCAAAGAACGTTGTAAAAATTATGATCATAAATCTAGTTTTATGGATCATATAGGACAACTGGACACACGTTTGACAATAGATAAAATGTAAAAATATTACATATAAAGGACAAAATACAAGCCTAACAATTTTAGAGTCAATTGAGATAAGATCGCATTTAAATTCAAACAGTGAAATTGTAACAAACGAAATAGAGAATATTTATGATTTCCCTATTGTTAGAACGTCTGTAAAGTATCTACACCCCCACCCTAAAAATATTTTTAATATTTAAGACCAAATGGTTGTTACTTAGTTATTAATCCTTCTTCTGAAGATGGCCTTGTAGATCGAGACTTAAGAATTTTAATAAAAATTAAGTGAAGGTTTTCAGAAAGTGTTTTTTTACCTAATATCATTATGATTAACTTTTATATAGAAGAGGCCAACTCTATCAATTTTTTCAAGAATGGTTTTTTGTTGCCAAAACAATAAGTTGATGTAATATTACCAATCTCCTTTTGTTTTGTCAAGGGGGTGGGGGGAATCTTAAAATTACCTCAAGTCAATAATTTTGTTGTTGTATGCCCTAAATCTCCAAGTAATCTAAAACGTCTATTTATTTCATTTTTGTGATGGAGTCACAGGAACTAACAGACTTATGTATTAATTTGCTATTATATAAAGGTTTCTGTTTCAAAAATAATGAAACTATTGAAAAGTGGGAATTACCTGCCTGTATGTAAATATGTGAATGAAAATAATGGGGAAATGGGTAATAAAAACCAGAAATCTGAAACGACCGACGACAGTTGATCCATCTATTAAAGTTTTTATTCTTTTCTTTTCTGTCATTCTCAGAACCTATAAAAATGGCTGGAGTTATGAAAACTAAAAGTTTAGGTGCGAGTGATCGAGAAAACTCTTAAAGGCAACCAAAGTTTGTCGCGAGAGGAACCTCCATTTCCATATAAATCCACTCCCCAGGCCTTCTTTCTGCAAGTCCTTAGTAATACCACAGCTTTCCGAAGTTTTAAGTTACTTTACAGCCTGTCGACATCACTAGCTGTGCCAGAGGCGAGTGACGCGTTCGTCACTCGAATGATTTTCTAAAATTCAATTTTCCAACGGTTGACTTTTGTCAACAATCTGACATGGTCAAATCTTTCAAACGACAAAAAATCCTTTAATAAACTTCTCAACAAGAATATCCAAGCGGAAACTTGTTACAAATACTTAAAAGCGAATAAGTACCATAAATATCATAAAGAACAAAGGGATTTAAGGACATCTTAGTTAGATTGGCAGACAATTAAGAGCAGGGTAATCGTAAATACATTCTTAGTGTTCGTTATTCCTTTATATAGCTTTGGATGATAAAAACAAAATTCTCATGATTCCTGCGACTTAATGGCAGGTACAGAACAGAAATGGCAAACCTCGGATATTCGTTACATAAAAATTTGTCGACTCCAGTGGTGGCTAAACAGATGAAGAGCCTCTTCTCTTATTTTCTGGATAGTATCGAAATCTATTTCTCTCCCAAAATAAATACAATTTCTCTTATAATTTCCTTGGATTTACAATAAATGAATATTTTTCACGTAGGAAGTACACAAAGTTGTTGTATTTGCTTAGAGTGCGACTTAATGCTTACGTAATAAATAGCGAAGGGAAGAGCTAGGTGCCTGGCGGCTGTACCTCTGCCAGTGCGAACAGGTTGCCATAACAATGGTAACGTTAGAGCGTTGATGGTTTACATAATTATCATTAATTAGAACAATTCGCTTTTGGAGGAACTCTAAACCATTAAGCGAATCATTGGGATTGGTTTATTAATAATAAATTAAAAATTAAAAATAATACTGGCCTTATCAACTTGTATAAAACAAAGTTATTTTAAATTCAATGAAAGAATATACCTACAATCTGACGAATTACCAATGGGGTCCCCCCTGTCACCACTACAATATTTTTATCACACTTAGGAAATAAATTTTTTATATCAAAAAATCAATTAATCAAGAATATTTTACATTGGGCGAGATATGTTGATGATATCTTTTGCATCTGGATTGGAACAGAAAACGATATACTTTCATTTCATTTTTTCATCAACTCATTCTATCCTAGTATCAAATTCACTCTAGAAGTAGAAAAATCAAACTCCTTGAAATTTTTAGACATAACCATTGCTAAAGTACAAAATTCATTAGATTTTAATATTTTTATGAAACTTACATTTACCGACACCCTAATACATGCCGAATCGAACCAGTCATATAATATTAAACTAAGCTCATTTAACTGTTTTTTTCAGCGCTTGCTAACCTTACCTTTGAATAAATCTAATTATCAAAAGGAATTTTCTATCCTAAAGAGCCTTGCCAAAAATAACGGTCATGAAGAAAATGTAACAGACAAACTTATCACTAAAAAACAAAAAAAGTTAAATCTCCAACAGCTATATTAACTTCCAAATACAAAAGATATCAAACACAATAAAACATATTTTGCTATATCAATTATGTACCTAATATCTCCAATAAAATTTTCAACAATTTAAAAAAGCTTGATTTATCAGTCATTTCGGTCAATAAAAACAATTGAGGAAAATTTTTAGTAAATAATAAACCAAAAATTAATGAATTAAATAAAAGCGGCGTTTAACAAATAAATTTCAAGAACTGTAAAGCGTTTTACATTGGACAGACGAGACGGGCTCTTAAAAAACGTTTAGACGAACACGTAAAATCCATAAAAACCGGCAACAAATGTACAGGTATAGAAGACCATTGTATTTCCTAAAATCATGAAATAGATAATAAGAATATACAAATAATACATACAGAAAGTAAAGGAAGAAGACTGAATTTCGTAGAAATAGTCAAACCTTTGTATTCTAGGTATAAGTAGTTTGTAAGGAAATAATGTACCTCAGTTATCTATAGCTCTTTGAAAATGGTGTAAAAACCGAAAAGCCTAAAAATAGTTCAGAAATCTTTTCTTTAGGAGAAAAAACATGAATATCATTAATACGTAATGTCTTCCTATTTCTTAATTTATTGTAATCTATTAGCTTAAACCAGTGCTTATTTTTCAAATAATCTCCACAAAGTCCTCAGTTAGAAGACTGCTTAATATCCTGAGCCTATCTTTCTTTCTTCAATCTCAATTTCTTTCAAACTTTAACATCCTACATCCCTAACTATTTGTGAACAGTAATCTAATGTACGTCTTCCTCTGCCTATTGTTACTCCTAGTTAAAGTTTTCGTTACCATCTATCTGTACTTCCTTTAGTTTTATTATGTGTTCACAGTTGAATACGTAACGGTCTGCATTTGCTTGTCACTCGTTAATGTGACTTTCTGATTTTTGTTTGTCCGTCGTCCAGTCAACCTTGTTTTTGGACAAACAAATAGCAAAGAACAAAGACGAAATTGTGCCACGTTTCTAACAGCTTTCATTTACGATTCGTATTTGTTTTCCGGAACGAATCTGAAACTTAGTTACAGTTCAGTTGACGCGATTGCAATTTTTCAAAGTTACCGCCCAGTAGAAGTGCCAGTGTTCAGTAATAAGTCACGTTTGTCTTTGCCAATACGTGATTCCAGTGCTTCGCTAGCTTCAATTAAGTCGAAAGAGCGCGTGGTTATTACGTCCCGTCATCCATTGTTTCACCATCCCCCATACCACTATCGTTTTCTCTCTCTCAGTCTTTCACATCTTTCTTACTCCTTTGTGTTTTTTTTGTTGATTTTTGTGCTAACGACCGCCGCTTATTGCGAGTGAAAATTCAATTTCCTTCTTCCTTGCAATGCAGCTGACAATTTTCCAATTCGAGAACAGAAGGATGATTCCAACAGAAAGGCGCGGAATAGTTTGTAGGTTAAACTACGTGACTCTGCACTTAGAGAAATGACGCTGTAAGACGCAGCAGCTTTTTATCTACTGTTGTCGGATAAGAATTACATCGAATGCGTTTCTGAAAAGCTATTAGTTCAGAGATTCCACATGTGTCACCACTGTTATTAGGATCAACTGATGTTGATGATAAAAATATAAGATGTCACACATGCATAGGTGTAGCCTTGTTCTTGTTTCATGGGAAGCAATCTGTAAACACAATTAATTTCCATGTTGCAGAAGAAGGGATTCAGTAGCGAGGATGTAGATAAGATAAATTCTATACAGAAAAAATAATAATAATTTCATTACAGAAATGAACAATACGTTTAAGCGAAACTTATATTAATAAGGACAAAATCAGTCTAAAACTTGGAGCTAGTCCAAAACTGGATTTCGCAAACCAGTTTTGACACTGGTTTTCTATCAAAACTTAACTTTTGTGTTTCATTCCCACCAGCTACTCTTGCTGGTTGGCGGGCAGTCCCTCCGACCTACAGTGCAAAGGCGGACGGTAGGACGTAAGGCCCTCTTCAACCTCCTTTCAGGAATCATGGAAATGGGTGGCTGGTGTGGTTATGGAAAGAAAGATGAGACGGACGAAATAAAGACGGAAGAGATGTGGACTATTACTGCCCTAGCATATGCCTAAGTGATCCAAGGAAACCACAGAAAATTTGGACCAGAGCAGCCGGACCCGAATTCGAACCGGTGACCTCCCAAATGCTAAGCAATGATCTAAAGCACTAGACCACGCTGTTGTTGTGGGATTCAGTAATGTTACAGAAATTCCTTTTCTAATAAGGATATCGACTTGTAAACTGAACCCATGATGTAGCTAACTACGTGGTTAACATTACTGAAACCCACAATAAATAGCAATTACTCACAGGTGACGTTCACGACGCTGTCTTTAATTGTTCTTCTTCATACAAATTGCTTGAACAGAAGCTTTACCTTTTCGGTAGTAAAGTAGTAGATTTCCAAAATGCTACTCTCGACTTTCCATATCTGATCACGATAACGAACAATTGTTATTGCGAAAAATCAAGCACACTTTTACAAAAACAACCCTTACTTAATAAAAATGCGGTTCAAGTGTAAAGTTGGATTTAAATGTATATAATTACGTCCTTGGGAAAAAACGAAAGTATTTTAAACAACCATAATTTACTAAACCAAAATGGGTAAGTATTACTGCCTAAACCTGAAATTTACCAAACTTTCGAATAATAACATAACCGTCTACAGCAAGCACGAAACCAGGAAATCTATAAAATTCTGCTTTATTTTTATGAGTGGTATTGAAAGAAAATAAATGTCACAACCACTAGCAAAAGTCGTTACCAATTATGAAGGCCATTATACATTATACACATATATTCGTATGGTACTTACATGTCGTTGCATAACTAGGCGACGAAACATATTGCGTTACAGACCGTGTTTCACAGGAAACACTTCCCATCAGAAAGTTACATTTCGAGAACCCATTTCATAACTACCATCTCGCAGCGAGTATCCAAACTAGTTCACCCTAACGAGTTGTTGGCTAGTTACATTTACAGTTACATCGCCATTACGGAAAGTTAAACCCTTAACAAATTTTCTCGTTTTAATACATACACAGTACACCTCTCTCTATGTCAGCAATTTTAAAACCATACCGTATACACAAGATGTAGTTTTCATGACACATTAAAATCAAAACAGTTAACAAAGCGGTAAAGTAATATTACAACTTAAGGGTTTAGGAAGAAGTTATACGGGGCTCGTTCTTAAATAACAGAACGAAATTCTAAGTAGCAAACTAAAGATGAAATCGAATCAGCTTTTACTTGGTGAAAGTTACTCATCATCGAAAATAAAATCAAAGTATCGTTTTGTGATTTTATTTTTTATATAGCAAACTAAGGTTATTTAACCAAACCTTCCTTAGTAAAATACACGTTATTAAAACAATATAAAATGAGTGACATTAAACCTTTTGTCTGGTTCTACAATAAATAAATAAATGAAGATTATATTTTTCAATATTTCAAAATATATTCAGATTAGCTTACGAAACTCGGAATTGTTATCCAAAATTTACAATTACACAGAACCACGCCGAATAGAGGCTGTCACTTAGTTCTAATTGTTGTTAAAAACGCAAATAAGCACTATAAAAAGTCAGGGTAAATTACTTCTGGGGAGGTTAAGTAAATCCGTGAAGCTTTTTCAAAGTCTGCATGAGAAAGAGGTTCAAGGGTCCGTCATGTTTAGGAATCATAAAGTACAAGAAGAACTGTGGTTGGGTACAACCCTATTCTAAATTCTCCCCCACAGGGGGATATATTTCCTATTGTCTCAGGCGATACAAGATTTATTTATCTTAACGATAAATGAATAAACACTACTTTGTTTATTATTACTTTTTTATTTTCAAATCCTTTGACTATAGTTTCAATTTTCTACCCTACAATATTCAGATAATAAAATAAATTTTGATATTTACTGAAAACCAACACAGAGCTTTTTTAGTCCCCCTTTCAAATGAAAAATTACAACATGAGCTAAACATCAATCTAAAAATTGCAAAAAATAATGGTTTTGATCCAAGAACAATTCAAAATTTAATACGTAAAAAAAAACAATGTAAAATAGCATGCAAGTCTATATACCCATACATAAAAAACAAAGAATGCAAATACACATCATTGACATCCATTGGTAATATTTCAGTAAAAATCGCTAATGTTCTATCTGCAAACAACCTAACAGTTAATTTTAAGACAAACACATTTTTAAAACACATACTTTTTAATTCAAAAGATAAAACTGACAAATTTGAAAAAACTGGAGTCTATAAGCTAGAATGTACAGAATAGTGATTCCTTTAACTTAGGCCAAACTGGAAGGTCATTTAGAACTCGTTATAACGAACACATTCGATTATTTATATTAAGAAGAGATAATTCCAATTTTGAAAACCATTTTTTAGAAACAGGACATCAGCTTCCTACTATAGAAAATCTTAAAATTATTCATAATGTAAATAATGGCTTTAAACTTAATATTTTAGAATCCTGTCAAACAACCAGGTAGATTTGTACCACTCAGTATTATTCAGTACATTTAATAATTAATGGAATATATATAAACACTACTGTACATCTGTTTATATTCATTCAATTTGAATCATTTGTTTGACAATGACAAGCTATTTGTCGAAACTATAGTCAAAAGGATTTGTAAATAAAAAAGTGATAATAAACAAAGTAGTGTTTATTCATTTATCGTTAAGATGAATTATCAATCCAATTTTTATTTATCTTGTTTGTTGTCTTAATTTAGTTGATTCAGTTTACTGGATAATTTATCAATTGTTGCTTTATAAAAAGGGAAAGCAGTTGTCTTGATGGTCAACCCTTCCTACACCAAGCGAACCATCCGTTACCGTTCTACAATATAACACAGATTAAAGATTATGTAGATTTCTGTGAGAAACAAAATTTAACAGCTCTTTATCGGATCTACTTGACTCGAATACTTTTTGTACATTCCTATAAATCATTGCCTATTATGTCGACTTTAGAATGCATTATTCGACTTTTTAGACAAGCAGCAACGACTGATACCATAGTTCATCAAAAATCTTATCAACTTATGCAACAACAATTAGCTGCATTCCATAGTATAATTAAAAAATTACTAAAATAATAGCACAAAGCAAATAGCCATAATTAATGTGACAAATGTTGGACTGACTGGGAGATCTTTTAAGGAAACAATTAATGAGAATATTAGCAAATCCACTAAGATTGAATAGGAAATCGGTTTTAGTGAAATACAATTTGAACTAATCTTACTTCCCATTTCAACGTTTCAATACAAGGTTTCCCTTCCATTTTGTGAGCAAATATATTTATCTTCCATGTTCGATATCATTTCTTAGATAAACACAGTAAATGTGATAGCTAGAACGCACCCTCTTTTCATTTAGTAAAGAAGTAAAGTAAATTGGGTTAATTGCCAAATAAGGCCGAAAAATTTCCTCATCCCCTAAATGGGGACTAACTTTTTTCCGATTTTATCGCAACTAGGATCGCGTGTTAAATTAAATTTGACCAATATACTTTACCCAACATAAGACAAAAAAAGTATAGCATAGGCCGCGAAAATAACCTGGTGCGTCCGTGTGGCAAGTTTGTATTTAACAACCGAACAGCCCATAGAGTAACTATATAAGGGGTGTTCTGTGGCTGAATTTCGTTTGGTTTGCACATGTCACCGAAGTTCCGCCATATTGATGTCGAGCCTGTTGAAATTTAAATTTTCAAGTAGACGCATTAACCATATATTTGCTACACATTTAAGATGGACGATATTCGGGGATGAACATGATTGGTTGATTTCTCAATGATACACGTACATCAAGGGATAGCCGATGCCTCGTGTGAAGTTTATCTAACTTGGGGTAGTCCGGCCCAGATTTTAATAGCAAATTATTTAAATAAACCGTTTGGTTGGAATATTACTAGTGGGTGCGCTGCTGGTTTTAACTTTAACTATTGTGTGTTTCATTCCCACCAGCTATTCGTACTGGTGGGCGGGCAGTTCCTCCGAACTACAGTGTAGTGCAAAGCCGAATGGTAAGGCGTAAGGCCCTATTTAACCTCCTTTCAGGAATCGTGGGAATGGGTTGGTGATGTGGTTAGGGAGAGAAATATGAGACGAACGAAATGAAGACAGAAGAGAAGTGAAAGATTATCTGTGGAATATTACTGTCCCAGCATTTGCTTACGTTGATCCAAGGCAACCACAGAAAACTTGGACCAGAGCAGCCGTAGTACTTGGATTCGAACTGGTGACCTTCCAAATGCTAGGCAATGATCTAAAGCATTAGACCACGCTGCTGGTTTTACCTGCCTTACAATTAAACATGAATAACTTAAGGATATCTGCCGTTATCACTTGGTGAAACATTTTTCAAAATTGAGAAAAAATTAAAACACTGAGGGTTTCACTAAAACTTTATTGAATACTCGATACGTATTTCGCCTTATAAGGGCATCTTCAGGAGTAACGAAATTATACTAAGTACCAAACAGAAATACATTAATTTATACTACATACTAAGAGGGTGGGGGATGAACAATGTTTGGATCCAATAAGGGATTGTTACAAAATCCTATTTGGTCGTTAGTAATATTTTTATTTTCTATTTTTGCTTTTTTATTTCGATGATTTCGTATCTATCTAGTATTGGACCTCCTTTTAAATGGTGTAATAATTCTAAATTATTTATATTTATGCTGTGGTTATTTTCAATAAGATGAGTGGCTAAACCTGAAGCATCATTATTGAATTTTACGTAATTTACGTGTTCATTGTATCTTGTTATAATATCTCTTTTGGTCTTTCCTATGTAAATAGCTGAGCAATCTGAACAATTGATTTTGTATATACCGCTTTTATGGAGGGTGTCGGTTTTTCCAGTCATCTTATTGTTAACCAGAAATTTACCTACAGTAAAGTTATTAAAATAAGTTGCATTAATATTGAACTGCTTTTATTGTCAGACTTTTGCATCGGGAAAATAATATTATTACTAGATCTTTTTAATTTTTTATTTAACATTTTATCTATAAATATTGAATTATAACCATTATTTTTTGTGGTAGTTTTAATAGTTTGAAGTTCTTGAATCAATGCTTCGTGTTTTAAGGGAATATTCACTAATCTATTTAACATTGAGTGGAAGGCAGCAAACTTTATATTGTTAGGGTGATTAGATTCTTTTGGTATGATGCAGTCTGTATATGTATTTTTCCTGAATATACTGAAATCTAATTTATTGTCCTTATTTATACAAATTTTAAGATCGAGAAAATTTATACTTTTTCCACCTAATTCTACTGTAAATTTTATTTTTTGATTTATTTTATTAAGAATGTCTAAAAATTGCCATATTTGCCTTTCAGTGCCAGTCCAAATAACTAAAATGTCGTCTACGTATCTAATATATATATATATATTTTATGAATTACCTTTTGAATTTGTTTCAAAATTAAGTTCTTGGTCAAATAATTTATCGAGGCTACCAGACGTGTATTGCGATTTCGATCTCATTAAATCAGCACGCCATAGGTAGATTCGATAGATTACTGACCAAATCGCTGGAGCTCGGTGTAAAGTGAATTTAAATAAGACGTTGATATGGCAGTACGTCGCCATCTACCTTCTTTTGCTGCTAATTAGTTTCATTCCCTTAGTTTTATAATAAATACTCTAAAAGGTACCAAAAGTATCGATGTTCATTTATTGATAGCATGCATAAGGTTATTCACAAATCTTAATTAACACAATAGATCTTTCTATATTTATATATAACACGTATTGTTTCAGTGTGTCCAATCTTTCGTCATGTGAAACTTTAGTTGCTCATTAAACATTTATTCGATTCGAACTGTTTTAGTAGCAAGTCGATTAATTTTTGTTTACTTTATGAGGTCAAATGTGGTATTTGGCAAACAGTTGTGTCGTTTGTTAAACATTCAGGGCAAATATTTGTGTACTACAACCGGTTCTGATGTGGGTATTGCTGTGCATAATTTCTGTGTATACACAAGACTTAACAGAAAGGTACGCATTCGAAACCAAGAATGAGACACCAAACATTTCATTGAAATACGAAATTAATTTCCCAAATGAAGGGAATATAATTGGCATTACGAATGAAGGTTCCGTACCGTGGAAAATAATAAAAGTATACAGCATTAGGAATTACTGTTATCAATCTAATGATATGTAAATTACAATTAAATATCTTCATAATTACTTATTACTTTTTTTTAAATCTTTTATAAATAATTTTTAGTATTTTTGGTTTTATTTATATTAGCTCCTCTGCGAAATAACTTATCTATCCTAGGTTTAACCAAAGCCTTTCGGCAAACCCCGAAATAAATTCCAGTTTCAGCTTGTGATTAGTGTGGTTTTAGTCAATCTTGGGAATATACTTAAACTTGGTAGTCAAACATCATAACTAACATAACTTGTTTTGGTTTTCGCATAATCTATCCTAGAAGCAACTGTCCCAGGAGCGACAGAAATGAGGCAGTCGAACCTAACCTAACCTAACTTAATCAAATCTAACCTAATTTTTATTGGTCTTTACCTAATCTATCTTAGAAGTGACTAAAATGTGGTAGTTAAATTTAACCTGACCTAACTTAATCTATCCTAACAACGTAACGTAACATAACCTAACCTGATCTAACTTAATCTGTCCTAACAAGGTAAACTAACCTAACCTAACCTGACCTGTTTACTCTATCATTATGAAATGAGGCAATCAAACCTAACCCAACCCAAATTGTTTTATTTTTGTCTAGTTTATCCTAAAAGCGATTGAAATGAGACGGTCAAAGGTCGATTTGTTCTGTACTTGGCCTACTTGACGTTTCCCATCTTATCTTCAAAATCGAAGAAAATTAAAAAGCCAGCAGGACCGTATTGTGTTGAATAAAGTTTTTTGAAGTTATAATCCTTTTGGGAAGTTCAAACTAAATTACATTAATTGACACAAAAATTAATTAGTCAGTATATTAACTAATTATCGGTTACGCTAATTAGTTATACAACTTAGGTTAATTAGTTAGATCATTTAGATTTGAATACTGAGCTTCATATATAAACATTGTCAATTAATATTATACTTAAATACTAACAGAAAAGGTTCAAAATACTGCCCAGTAAAATACAAGCTCTACTGTGTTTAATCGAATGAATGGATTCAACAAATTTCATTTAATTTTATTACACAACTTTCCAACGTCGCTGTCTTAACGAAAAGTATAATTTATAATTACAGTCTCTGAGAACAGCACAGTGTCGATGTTTATTGGCTTAATTTCATTTGATGACTATTTCATTTTATTATACATTCATTTAGTCAATGTAAAATGTTCATTACTGATGTTATCCGATGAATGAATACAAACTAAACATCATAATTAAACATGTTTTTGTTACAAATGAATACACGAAATATGACAGAAAATCAGTAGTGAAACAAAACAGCCAAACAATGCCAATTAGAAACAATGAAGAGAGAGATTTGCATTTATTTTATGGTACAATAAGGTCATTTTCATTTTTTTTTCACGCCTGACACTTTTAGTTATACCGAAAAATAAGTTTGGCTATGAAAAATTAAAAATTATATAATATTACACGAAATACATTCAGTAAAATCAAGTCAGAAATGAAATATTTTATTGGAAATTTATTTCGATATTCCTGACGTTTCCCTAATGCGCATTGTTAGCATCTTCAAAAATTCAGTGAATTTGTCCAAAATTATTAAGTAGCAATTTTTGTTTTGTTGTATGTATCTATGGTGTTAGCGTAAGGGTAAGTTCGTAAAGCAATTAGGTGGAGCTTCTCCCATGATACAAAATCATGAAATTACCTAATTATTAAAATATCTTATTACATAATGGGATTAATAGAATATAGTCTATTCTAGGATATTCTTATTTAAATTTTTCCATCTTCCTCGAGTTTTGGATTAGACGTAGTAGCGGTTGTTTCTAAACGCTTGCCAACGGAGTCATTAGGGTAGGGTAGGAATTATTTATCCACAGATATACTGTAGCAAGTGATGTGGCTAAACGCACGCCAGCGGAATCTCGCCACGATTAATTTATAATATAATTATATAGATGATATGTACTACGTTAACGGTAGCTACCCATGCTAATTTGAGCGGGACAACTTGGTAATAAATATATTTAACTAATGCAGTAATTCAAATTAGAGTGGTACATGAGGAAAACGTGTGAGAGATTTGACAATTTGGGAATAGGGGTTATCAAGGATTATTATATATAAAACAAAGGTATCGATTTTCACAATTTTATTCAGACACGTGACGGTCGTTTCGCTAATAATATTAGCTTCTTCAGACAGGGAGTATTAACTACTAAAGATATTCAACAATAAAGGTACTTATATACTAAGATGGTCTTTATAATAAATTTAAGAAGGGGTAATTATTGCATTGTGTTTGGTCGTTCATTAAAATCTCTACTTTTATGTAATTATTAATTTCCAAAGCTTCTAATAGTGTTAACTTAATTCCCTTACTTTCTATATTTAAATGTCCAATTTATCATTAAATTGATGCCCCTCTATAGTGACATGGTTGGCATAAGTAGAATCTGTGTTATTTTTTATATAACTATTTTTATGTTCAGAAACGCATTTTTTGAAGCTTCTCCCTGTTTGTCGTATGTAAAAATTTTGGCAAGACTCACATGTTAACTCATGAACTCCTGATTGCTTTTCTTTTATAACATTATCGTTATTATTTTTTATTATATCGCCTAATAAGGAAATTCGTTTTAAATGTAATATTCAGACAGCATTTCTGTAAATAATTGACTATTTTATTCATAAATGTTCCAAGATATGTAATACAGTTGTATTTAGTTTCTTTGTATATTGGATACGGATAGATTAATTGTAATGTTTTTTTTGTTGTTTTTTGTTTATTATATTTTCAATTAATTTTGGATTGTATCTATTATTGTACGCTATTTGTTTAATTAGAGAAAGTAAGGCAATTAAATTAACACTATTAGAAGCTTTGAAAATTAATAATTACAAAAAAATGGATATTTTAATGAACGACCAAACAGAATATTATAATTCCCCCCTCTTAAATTGATTATAAAGACCATCTTAGTATATAAGTACTTTCATCGTTAAATATCTTTAGTAGTAAATACTCCCTGTCTGAAGAAGATATATTATTAGCGAAACGATCATCATGTGTGTGAATAAAATTGTGAAAATCAATACCTCTGTTTGATTTAACGTTGGGTTTTCATCATGTAAAGGTCGAATATCTTCAATGATCTTATTACCTAAAATAATTACAATTGTCTACCACTTCCGGATATATCGGAAGTTGATTTCAACTTTGTTATTTTAAATGGAATGGTATATATATGACATACAAGTTGGTTATCAATGTCACCTTAAAATTTTATACTTCATAACTACTACTACGTCGTAAAAATTTGTTGTACCTGATCGGAATTAACATAAAAAATTTATTCCCTGAAGTAAACATAAAATAATCAAGTCACTCAAAAAATATCATTTTTTTATTATTAATTAATAAAGCTATCAATTTGCCTGGTTTATTGTTTTCACACTTTTCTTGAAGTTTATAAGGAAATCTTCTGGTAATCCTCTTTGTAAGGAAGAGGAAACTCTAGCCAAGTAGTCTAGTTATATCAAAGTATACCATTCCAATTAAAATAACCAAATTGAAATCAACATCCGGTATAATCGGGAGCGGCAGACACTTATTTTATAGGTTATTTTAGATAGAAAGATAATCCTTAGTAACCGCTAAACCCAATTTTTTAAATCTCTAATACGCTCAGTTTTCCCATAACGTCTAATATACCACTCAGTTTGAATAACCCTGATATTGAATGAGTTGTACATTAATATCTGATGATGTATAGTGCACGTATAGCATATAACGTTCCATACTTAGCAAAGCAAATATAAGTTAAGTTGTATTGTCAAAGTATCGATTGACAGACCATTAGATATCTGCTTCCGATTCCTATGTGTTTGAACTTCAATTAATAAAAAATCGAAGTGCCACATGTCACGTCAACGATAAGTAACAAAAACTGATACCTATGAATAGATGAAAAGCCCAAAGGACTCGGGGATTTTGATAAATTGCTGCCTGTGTGAATAAATCTTTTTTTATCGAATTAGTGAATAAAACAACCCTTGACGTTCTTCTGATACTACAAAAAGTCAATCAAAAAATATTTGTATTTTCCATTATTTTTACCGTCCGCAACCCGGTCAAGATTTTTCTAAACTACGTAACAAATTTTAAAGATATATATATTTATTCATTATTTGAAACTCGAAAATAGTTTCGGGCTTTGCCCATTATAAAGAGTAATACTATTGTATTACAATATTACTATTTACTATTTCTGTGCCATAAAATCGTTGAAATTCGCTGTATAAGCTGAACAAGAAGCTGAAGTACGTATTTCTGTGTAGTACGAAGGGAACAAATGTTTCGTAATGGGAAATTCACTTTTCAGTACAAAAAAGTTCTCTTAATTCCTCGCTTAATTATTAACGGTTCTTGAACGTCAAGGTGCGCCGTGATTATTCCCGGGTGAAATTCTAATCTTGGACTTGCCTCCCACTGTTCAGAAAAAATGTATTCCGAAAATAACACGACAAATACGAATTTTCCAGCGGCGGTTCTTTCTTTATACTTACACCCTCAAAAAACACTGTATGTTTTAATTTAATTAATATTAAATATAACACTGTGGAGCTGTAAAAAAAAGAACATTTAAAAGTAAAAATAATAAAACAAAGTAAGTAGAAAGTCTCACCCACTTAACTAGACGAGTGAAGTGTTGGTTGCATGACAGAATTCTCTTGCGTTTGGGGTATGTCGAATTATTACAAGTGGCAAGTTTTTCACATATGTAGCTAAATTATTAGAAAGTACAAAGTTCTGAAATCATTATTATTATTGTAACTCTTGTAACTCCATTTTAAATAGTAAATAAAACAAACACTGTTTAATGGTTACAAATAATTTTTATTATCACGATAATTAAAAATAGACTGTAATTTAGTATATAAGAAAAATGTAATTTACTTAATGTATTAGCCTTCCCCTGAAGAAGACACTGTGATGTCGAAATAATTATCGTGATAATAAAAATTATTTGTAACCATTAAACAGTGTTTTATTTACTATTACTAGCATAGTTTTTAAAGTTAAAATGGTTTTAATAAACTTCACACTTTGTGGGATGCAACTGTTGTGAAACATACTTAATGAAGTAAAAAACAAACAAAAGGAAAGTTTCACCAAATCCTAACAAGTGGAATTTATAGAATTAAGTGTAATAATTGTGATGCCCTTTACATTGGACAGAGTAGGAGAGCTATAAACATAAGAATAAAAGAACATATTTATAGTATTACTAAAAAAGACAATAAAATCGGCTTCTCAAAGCATTGCACCTCTAAACACACTTTAGACGAGGAAAATGTAGTAGTTTTACATAGTAATTTTAACAAAAGTAGAAAGCTATCTCTTATAGATAGCTTGGAAATCAAAAAAGCTCTCTCGCACAACCAAAATATTGTAAATAACCAATTAGAGTTAAGTTACATTGACTCCCCACTTATTTTGGCTAATCTCTAGTTATATATAGAGCTGTTTTAGTATTAAGACTTTAGTATTTGTTGTACTCTACTCCTTTGAAAATGGTCGCATTGACCGAAACTTGTTAGGATTTTTCTAATAAAATTTGGTGAAATTTTCCTTTTGTTTGTTTTTTACTTCGTTAAAATGGTAGTTGGGATTTTGCAAAAACCAGATGAGATGGATGAAATGACGACAGGAGATAAATGAGCATTTGTCTACATGATCTAAAGTAGCCCCAGAAAAGGGGCAGGTGGACCCGGAATCAAACTAGTGCCCAATGATTAGCTGCGACATAGAAATATAATACAATTAACCATTTATAAATTTCCTTGATAGAAACTCATCTTATATAATAAAACTAAATGTAATATGTGGAATAAATGCGTAGTTTTATTTTTCAAAATATAGTAAAATTAATGCACATGCAAATTGTTACATTATAAACTGAGTTAAGATAAGAAGCAAAGACATCATAATACATAATGTCACGATATGAGTGCCTCAATCTAACACCTTCTGTAGCCGTAAGCAGCTTTCAGTCAGCTGGGGTTCTATATTTTTCTTTAAATTAACTAAAATAACGAACACAGTTGAAGTAATATATGAGTAAATGTCTAGAAACGTTGAAAAGCAATTTAATTTTATTCTCTGTTTGTATTTACTACCACCTAGAAAGTTTGAAGTTTTGAAACCCTACGTAGATTGAACTTCAGTTAAAGGCTTAAAGTATCAAAAACAAATTAAGGGAAATAGGGATTTCTTAGGAATTCTTAAAATTTATCAAGTCTGTCTCAATAAAATATGAAAATATGAAAATGAGAAAACACTTGATTTCGATAAAAGTAGTAGATACTGTTGTTTTATGTCAAGGTATAGAAACATTACTTCAGGTTAGAACAGAAAAAAAATTATTAATAAAAGTCGAATTTATGCTTTCCACATTTATAGCGTCGACAAATCGATTTTTTCTATGATTTTTTATGGTGTTTCACTTTTTATTTTTAATATCTAAATATTAAAAATATAGAATCAAAATTGATTTTTTGTGTTTATATTGGACCTAATATTCAAATTTTAAAGAAGATAGATGTATATTTTATTCAGGCAAATAACTTATTACCTATTATTAAACCAAACCCGACATTTTTCTCAAAGGTAAAGCTTCTTCAAAAGGTAATTGTTGTAGTCAAAGTTGATAATGTGAAGAATCAACGTACTTCTTTAAAGAATTGTATTTTAGTAACCACAATTTTAAAGTGTTTGTCTTTGTTGATTTACTTTTAAGTTTTTTATCTGTTACAACAACCATCTAAAGTTTGTATTAGTTAGTTAAAAATAGTTTTTTAAAATTATATAATTATTTAAAGAAGGGCGTAGATGATTCACAAAATCATTTGAAGAATAAATATTAATATGGAATCAACAGAAACAACTACTCCGAGGGCTAATACCCCTACCGACATTGATTCTGAACGATTATTAGATTGGCAAGCAAGGTTGGATTGTTATCTTCGTCTAATAATCGTTCGGAATTAACAGTGTAATTCAATGCCGGTAGGGGTATTAGCCCTCGGAGTAGTTGTTTCTGTTGATTCCATATTTATATTTATTATATAGCATGTAAAAGCCTTTCTGTCAGCGCCCATCTGATAAGACCCGATAGGTCGAAACCGGTCGTGGGATATGGCTTTCGGTGCGCTGTGCCTACTATGTAGGACGCATTCCAAATGTGGGATCTATGATCCTCTGTAATTAGACGAAAAAGGATTTTAATAGCTTCTTTTTTTGGGTCATTTGAAGAAGCTGTAAACCTGTGAGCGAAACTTTGGGTTTGGTGCAATAATAATAAAGTATTTGTAGAAATAATTTCTTCATAATATGAAAATCAGGAAAAAAATATAGATATTGAGAAAAAATTAAAACACTGAGGGTTTCACTAAAACTTTATTGAATACTCGATACGTATTTCGCCTTATAAGGGCATCTTCAGGAGTCAGATATTACTCAGTTTTTGAGTTAGTCTCAGGTTTTTGTTAAGAATGTAAAATGTGCATTAAATAAAAGCTAAAAATTATTGGAAAATATTGTTTTAGAAGTGATAAACCTCTAATCTATTATTCTCAACATCAAAAAAAAAATACCCTGTACTGTTATAAACTAAGGTTTTAATTTTAATTTTCTTATATTGGATTATTTCATATTTTACGAAAAAATTAGCTCTTAAATTTTATTTTTCTCATGTCCTTACTACAGCCAAGAAATTACATCGTCTTTATGGTTTCTAATTTAATCAGGTCTAATTTATATAACTTATAGACAGTTCTAGTAAATGTTCAAATGTTAGGTTATCGGAGTAAAATCTTTTGCCAAACTAGTATTTGAACCGTAAACGATTTTGTCCTTAACCCTTGGTTGCACAGCTGGGACGTCGCAAGCCCAGAACAAATTTACTTCCGGAAATAAATCGATAGCAACTGTAGAAGCAACCACTGACTTGTTCACTGTCGTCCCTATGTAAATAACACGTCTACATGTTGTCCCCAATGTCTAAATTTACAGTCTTAATATAAATCTATTTTAATGTAACAATATGTATAATAAATAATTAAATATCATTAAATTAATAGCAAAAAATAACGGTAACAAAATCTCCTTACTAGATACATTAATTAATAACAAAGGTTAGGAAACTTTTACACAATCATAGCCTCAGTTTTGAATCTAAAAATGAATTTGTATCTTTACATTTTATTAAACATGTAAGTCATAAACATAAAGTTCATTTACTAAAACTAGGCCTTATAGCCATCGAAAATAATCCTGTCGCATTAAAGAACCTAGTAGTAAATAACAAAAGGAAGGATAAGACATTTGAAGTGCGGTATTTACCAAATCTCATGTGATTCATGTGATGTCATTTACATAGGGAAATCTGGTCGAGCGATTTCCACTAGAATAAAAGAACATTTGTACGATGTCAATAAAAATCTTTAAAAACAGGCATCTCAGAACATTGTACCCTTTATAAACATAAGATCAGCCTAGATAATGTTAAATTGTTACATACTAATGTTAATAAGAGCAAGAAGTTGTCAATGATAGAAAATCTCGAAATAAAAAGGGTCTTACGTAACCAGAAAAACATTGTAAATAATCAACTAGAATTAGGGAACTTTTCTTCCCCACTTTTACTTAGCGGTTATAGCACACATATATATAACACCCGAAACAATTGTCGAGTTCTTAAGTAAATAAATGGTGAATATTACGTTGTCTTTTTCTTTTATGTGAATAAAACACTTCTTTATTTGCATTGTCAATTATAAGGTTCACAACTTACCAAGATAAATTGACCTCCGACTTATTGTGATACCATCTAACTAAGTCATGATTACAGTTTAACCAACCATACGGAGATTCAACTAGATGTATTTTTATTGTGTTTGTCTTTTCAAATATTATTCTTTTATTATTTTGTAAATATTTCAATAGTTCGCTTCAATTTCGGTTTTCATTGTGTCTCTTCAAATATTTCTATTCTTGATACTGTTCTATTATTCTCACTATCTAAAAGTCTTTTCAAACATTTCTACTAAACTCCTTACACCTATAAAATTCTATTGTCTTCTATTAAAATAACTTTATTGCTGTACTTTCATATAATCTCTTTAAAAATTCAATTTCGCATACTATCAGCTTCACGACTATATTCCTTGAACCTTCCTAATTGCTATTTAGTTTTTCTTATCTTGAGTCATTTACAACTGTACTATCTTCCAACTGGTTCCCTACCTTAATCTGAATAATTTTCTCCCCTCTAAACTGTCTTCCTAACTATTTAATTTTCTAAAACATCTTCACTTATGATTTCGACCTCGGTTAATTGTTAAGTTTGTTGTTAATTATTTAGTGCAATTCTTTATTCATCTTCATTTGACACAAAGTCGCTTTTATTTCAAAGACTATAATAAAATCCAAAAAATCTACATTACTATTATTATTATAATGTTGGTACTTAAATGTCTTTTTTTTTCTGTAGTCAAAAATATTTTTATAGTCAGATTAGCACGCCCAAAAACACAGAGAATTGACTAAGCAATAGCTTCACAATATTTTCCAATTTTTAAAATGAGACAAAGCCAAAGTGCGGCATATACATGTCTTTTCTGTAGCTCTGTAATGACAAGGGTAAATATTATTACATTAGGTTAGAATTCTAAGAAGAGACAACTCCGGGTCACACGTTCGCTTTATTTCTCTCACACTTTGCCGCCAATATTTAACATAGATACTGTACAGCTTGATAGGAAAGACTCAGTTCGTTTTATATGTCTATGAGTGCTTAATGTAATTTGATGTGTAAGTTAAATAAACAACTCGACAATATTGTTTCAATAGGACTGCGATCATTATCAAGAAGTCTTAAAAAAACTTAAAAGACTTATTTGTGTTTCATTCCCACCAGCTACTCATGCTCGTGGGCGAGCAGCCCCTCTGACCTACACTGTAGTGTAAAGCCGGAGGATAGGGCGTAACGGCCTTTTCAGCCTCCTTGCAGAGAAAGATTAGATGGACGAAATGAAGAGGGAAGAGAAGTGAAAGGTTATGTGTCAAACATTATTGCCCAAGCATTTGCTTAAATGATCCAAGAAAACCACAGAAAACTTGGACCAGAGCAGCCAGACTCGGGTTTGAACCGGTGACCTCCCGAATGCTAAGCAATGATCTAGAGCACTAGACCACGCAGCTCAGTTAAATCTTAAAACTAATGTCAACATATTTATACCTACTACATATTACAAAGGAGAAGTGGGGAGTTGGTGAAGCCTAATTCTGTCTGATTATTGACTAAGTTTAAACTTTTGTACAAAGCTCTTTTAATTTCCAGATTTTCAAGCAAAGATAGTTTCTATTATCATCTATGTTGGAATGTAATATTTTTGAATTTGTTCAAATGAAAAGATGGCTGAAACAGATATAATGTTCGGCGAATCCTATTTTTTATTAATACTGTATTGATGTTCCTTTAATCAAGTGTCAATAGCTCTTCCACTTTTTCCAATGTAAATTGCATTATAATTATTGCAACAAGTTTTATAGACTCCGCTTTTTAATTCTGGTGGTTGTGTTGGTTTATTTTTAATTAGTAATGTTTTTAGAGTTTTATTGTTGGTTTCTATGGCTGTAAGGTTGAATTTTTTTTAATTTGTTGTTAAACTTGTAACTGATGTTATTGATATAGTTAATGGAGCAAAATTGATGACCAAAGCTTGTACGTTCCGTTCTGATTAATTTAGACACCATCGTGTTAAGTTTTTTCTGTATTTTTTGAACTGTAAGTGATTAATTTCCTTTGGCGTGACGTATTCATCAAAACAAATTACAATTATTCCCTTCTACGCCATTGTTCACTTGTCAATCCAACGTAAGAGTGACAGAAGTTGAAAGTTTACAAATAATACATGTTTTATAAAGTAAAGAATTGCTTTCAATTGAATAAACTGTATATATTGAACCCCTCATATTTTGCAATAGCACCCCTGCAGTTTTCATATTTAATGTCACGATAATATCCTTCCGCCCCATTTTTCCACATTATTTACCTTTAAAAACGCAAACATTTCCTCCTGGTTTATAACGAACGTGATCTTTCGTCAAACGATTTGATTATGGGATTTTGTTCGGTGTTTTTGTTTCTATCGTATAAAGCGTTTCGGAACCCACTGTTGTATTTAGACGGATGCGTGTGTGCGTGTGCCTGTTAAATACGTGCGAGTATACCGTAAAAGGCGGGTCTTCCGTTTCCGCTTATTTTCGGGACTCACACGTTCCTCCCAACAAATAAAAATTGTCCTTGTTATCCAGAAAGAAAATAAAAAAACGCCTCTTCGTCGTCCTGGAAATCGCTACAAGTAGCCCGTTAACTTTATCTAAAGATTCGGCACACAATAAAATGTTGATTTAGGCGAAGGGAGAAAAAAGGGAATTGCCGCCTTTCACGAATTGGAAGATTTCAACGTTTCTTCTCGATCGACTGAGCAGAAATCAAAAGAAGGGACTCGACAACATTTTCTCAAAACCTTCACTACATTCCAAAAGTTTCTTCTGGGATGATATTATACTTCCAATATTTATTGACTAAAGAATTAAAAACTACTTTCCACTTGGTAAATCTAAAAAGAAATGTGTTTGTGTATTATATAGGTACCCAGGTTTATTTTATGGAATTTTAGGAATTTATTTATTATTAGATGAAACAAACCCAGTGAAGCCGAAACCACGCCTGTCTGCAGGAAAAGTTTTTGCTACGGTTTTTTTGGGACTGGAGAGGGGTACTGTTGGTCGATTTTTTACACGAGCGAAGAACCATTAATTCAGCTTACTTCTGTAACCTTCTCAGTCAGGTAAAACTTGCTTATCGCTTAATTGCACATCATTCGTGACGTGTTACTCTTGCACGATCACGCTATAGGCGGTATGAGTATCGCATCTTTAACGCAGGCCCAAATCGGTGAAATGAACTGGACTCAGTTGGAACACCCTCCTTATAGCCCAGACCTATCCCCTTGTGATTTCCACATGTTTGGGTCCCTCAAACAATTACTAGGAGATGAGCGATTTCAGATCTATGAACAGGTGGAGGCGTTCATGCGCAAATGGATGGAACAGCCGCCCTGCTTCTTTTTATGAAAACGGGATGAAAAAACTACCAATGCGTTGGGAAAATTGTTAAGGCAAACAAGGGGGCATGGATATGTCGAAAAATAGAAAAAATTTTGTTTTTTGAAACTTTTCAGAACAAATATTTTATGAACAAAGCTCGTTTATATTTGATCCATCCTCGTACATTAGAAATACAAGCAACACAATTAAAAATAAATTAAAAACTTTTAATTTCCAAATGATTGAGGTAAATAATATTAATCTGAGAAAACTACTAGTCAACAATAAATTAAAATTTGATAAACAGAAAAGATGTGGTGTCTATCAATTAAATTTCCTACAATGCGACCCTATATATATCGGTGAAAGTGGACGTTCATTAAATGTACGTGTAAAAGAACACGTAGATAACATTAAAAAGCGCAAAGTTTCGACAGGCCTAGCCGATCATTGTGTTACCAATAATCATATTGTGTAAAATCTTTAGCCAAGGTTTTTTGGGACTGGAGAACCATTAATGCAGCCTACTACTGTAACCTTCTTCAGTCAGGTAAAACTTCATTAGACAGCTCTGAATTTTAAGTGTCCACTATTTGTAATCCCCACCCCTATTTTTACGTATAAAAACCATTGTAATTCCAATTTTAATCTTAGTAACATGTTGTACCCTTGAAAATGACAGTTTAGGTTAGAAACAATTGTCGTGTAATAAATTATCTGCAGAAACGTTTTGTGTATTTTCTTATTAAAGTATATTAAAATGTTTTTCCAATAAGACACCTATGATTTAATTTATTAGAGAATTACAACGGGAACATAATATGTTTCACATCACAGGGGCATTTTGAAATCGCAGTGTTGAGTAAAGGCCAGTTGAGATTTCAACCACCGTGGTAGGCACCGGATGAAAAACAGACTTTTGAAACAAGAATGACGGGAAGATTTTCTAAATATGTCAAGTCGATGTTTATTATTTTTTCCTGTGTTGGTTTATGAAAATTTCTCTGTTGTTACCAATTCAGTATAACTTTGACATGATTGTAATATACAGTCTAAATTTACCAAGCGATTTTTACTTTTTATAAGATGTTCGGCAACTGTTGATTTCTCTGGTTTATCAATTTTGTTATCTTTGCCTTTGGCATTACCTAGTAAACTACACAATTCATATTTATCCTTGGAATAAACTAGTTGGAAGATTAAGAGATTAAGTAAGTCTGCGAAGCCGTCAAGGAGTCTGGCCTTGGATGCGACCCTATCCCTAATTCCCAGAGACGGATGTATTATTTGATTTATTTATTTAGTTATTGTTCAGTTCATTTATTAAAATCTGTCGGTGTCGTACGATTTTTCAACACAGCCCCTAGACCGAGAGAGAAAAGATGCGAATAGCGGAGTGAGAAAGGATCGAGGGGGGCATAAGAATTAATCGGTGAATTAAAAAAAATTAACTTTAATCAGCGCCCTTGAAAAATTTTAGATTGAAATTTCACATTTCCACCTTTATTGAATATCTAATATTAATGGCAAAACGTCATCTGCATTGGCCTTTTTTTACATTTCAAGTTCGCATCTTAGGAGGTAAGGAAAGCTCGGGTTGTCGTATGCTATGATAAGTTCGATGATAGAAGCGAATTCAAGACAGAATTACGTTATCTTGGTGCTCCGCTTTATGTTATATACCTGCGGTTCCTCCACTTGCCTGCAGAGATTACCATGAGTTAGCAGCAATCTCTAATCCAATCTACACCTCTAGCAGCATCAACTTCATCTCTGCAGTCAGGACCGACAACTACAGCACCACTCGATATAATCCTCGCTAACTGTATGTGCTTGGCACACCAACCAAAGGATTACAGTTGACAAACTAAAGGGCAAGTATTAATACAAAGACCAATGCGCAAGTTCAGTTAATTCTTTTGAAAGAATTACCCTCTTAATGCTGACTTTCACTAAAATAAATCTAATCCAAATCACCGACTCATTCCTGTTCAAGTTGAATTTGAAAAAAAATGTCCAGACGCAATTTGGACGATGAGAAAATTTTCATGCAAATAGTAAAAAAACAATGTTGTCAATTTTCACCAATTGTTGGAGGATTGTCGAAGGTACATTCTACTTTTATATATGAAAGAGGAGTTTTTACTGATGCTAAATATACGAGGCATGTTTCTTATTAAGTACTGTTTTCAAATTTTGCCGCCGCAGCGCTGCGGTTAGCGTTCCGCACATACACACCGAGTACCTACTGAGTGTTCAAGATGCCTCCGATAATCATGAGACCCGCCGACTGTGAAGTCCGAACTGTTATATGATTCTTTAATGCCAAAGGACTAAAACCGATTGATATTCATCGTGAGATCTGCACAGTTTACGGACAAAAGACTATGAGTGATGGAATGGAAAGGAAGTGGGTGAAAGCATTTAAAGATGGCCGCACAAATGTGCATTATGAACAACGAAGTGGGCGTCTGCATGTGGCTAATCGGACCAAAGATCTCATCACACCTTTTCACAGCAAAATTCTAGATCATCCTCCGTACAGCCCTGATCTGGCGCCCAGTGACTACCATTTGTTCTTGCACATCTGGGCAACACGTCAGGCGGCAGAGTTCTATGAGAAGGGTATTCAAAAACTGGTCACTGGTCAAATGATATGACAAGTGTCTCAATATTGAAGGAAATTATGTAGAAAAGTAGATGAAAGTACAGGAATTCATGTAGAAGTAAAATTATTAAGATATGTTTGCACGTTTTTTATTAATTACTTAAAAAAGCATGCGTCATACGTCCGATATTTTTGAACTCTGTTAACTTGAAATAGCTGTTCATACAAGGATAAAGTCAATTACTAACTCAATTAGAATAAGAAAAAGTTTCTAAACATGTATCAAGATATCTATCAAGGAGAAGTTTTTTCAAATCAAGATTTCACGCTACACTAATATCAAAATAAGAAAGCCCCTTTAACCACATTATTCAGTTTCAGTGATGTTCAGATTCTTATGCAAATTTGTAGAAAATTAGATAATGTTCTATTAAAAAAATTATGTTATATACTTATAAAGTTAAACCCATAAGGCAATATTATAAACGACCATATATGTTACAAGTACAGGATTACTGAATGCTAATGGATTTATGATAGATGTTTTCGGAAAGGAAACTGGAAGCTGAACATCCGACTGTGAATTTTCGATAATATCTTATCGAATGAAGTTAATGTTAGTGTCGAATTTCATTAAACCAAGTTATCTATTCCTATGGACTTTATACGCAAAAAGCCAAATAAGGGCCATGAAGGACATCAATATAAATTATATGTATTTTACATTATTTGAAATAAGAATATTATTTGAAACTTATGATATTCACAAGTTTTGAACACTGTCATTCCCTTTTTGAAAAATACTTTGTCCGTTTTTGAATATCTACATGGACTTTTGATTCATTTTAGAGAAAAGGACAAAGAACTGAATATTCTGAAATCTATACAAAGTGAAAAGCGGCCTAATTCTTAATCAGCAAAGGGTTTCAAAAAGTTTACATAATTCACCAGTAATTAGTATGAAACAATTACAAACTTCCATGTTAATTAAATTTATAATTTAAATTTAAACAAACAATATTAATATCAATACTCCATGTCAAATAAAGAAAACGAGAAGAAGGTTTCAAAAATATTTTTAATTGTTTCACCAAAACATTGGCTTCTTCAGGTGAAGATGTTCTGAAAAAGTCTTTACAAAATAATAATAAGCTTAAATACTAGATGCTAAATTTAATGGGGTGGTAACATCGAAAAAAGGGGGTGGGTTAAACTTTAAGTTTTTGAAGAAAGACTTAAATTTAATAACGGAGAATTATTTACATCAGTTTGATCGTTAAGTCAAATTTTTAATTTATTGTATTTATTAATGTAGAAACTTTCAGTTAAATTCAGTTTATAACTTTTTGGCAATTCTTTTAAAATCTTAAAATTATCATTAAAAGTATGTTTTTCACTTATTAAATGTACTGCGTATGTAAAATAAACATTCCCATTGGTGTACCATTTCCTATGTTCACTAATCCTTTGCTTGAAGGATCTGCCAGTTTGTCCCACATAAACTTGATCACAGTCTCCGCATTCCAGTAAATAAACTCCAGATTTTGATTCTTTATTAGATTTATCTTTATTATATTTTATATATTTGGATAAGGTATCTATAAACCCTTTAAGTCCCCTACTTGCAGAATTTTTTATGGATGAATTAGAAAATAAAATTTCCAAAAATCAACTTTTTAAAAATTGTTTGTGTTGGTATAGCTATGTTGACGACATATTAAATTTAAACATGTGATTAATTCGTATATTTACTTATAGGTATAAGTAAAGAAAGCATAATTGATGTATGTGCAAAATTTAAATTGCAAATTAAATTAATGTGGAAGTTTGTAATTGCTACATTCTAAGTAAGCGAGGAAACTAAAGTTCACGGAGTAAAGTAAGTAATTTTCTTAGTATCTCGCACCAGCGGTTTGTAGATATGTAAGATATTGCGGAATTTTGTGTCATGGGCTACCCTAATTGTATACAACGTGTAGGAGTGGCTGATGTCTCAAACAAAGGGTGCCATTTTTATCTATGAAATCGTTTATATTTTCATTAAAAGACCTTAAAACTGCGCTCTAGCAAATGAGTTCTATAGAAACAGAGACATTTTAATTGTTTTGTTAAACTATATTATCCAAAAAAAAACTCAAATAGACAACAAACATTATGCGATTTCTGAGGAGTCCTTTACCAACTACTGTAAAAATCGAAAACAAAATCACAAAACGATACTTTCACAAAATTTATTTGACAACAACAATTGTTTCGCTAACACAGTAGCTTCTTCAGGTTGAGTGTGGTACAAACTATAAATATTGGGTATTTATAGACAGACAGAAACAGTGGGGGGAAAGAATTAAACATATAACAGGAGACAAAATACAATAAGATTAAGACATACAAAGACTAAAAGTATTACAATTAAAAATTTTTTTTAACAGATTAAAAAAGATTAAAATAACATAATATTGGGTAAATACCTAAAATGAGAGATGGAATAAACAAACATATAACAATAGAAAAAATTCAATGAAATAAGTATGCAATAACTAAAATAATTAAAATTATAAGTTTAAATTAATTAATGGAGAAAAGTTAACATCTAATTGTTCATTTAATAATAATAAAGAAGACTTATGTTTATTAAAATCTAATGACTCCAATAAATTTAATTTTGGGCCTTTTTCCGAAATGTGTAAAATTTCATAATTAAAATTGGGAATATGGTTAGTTTCAATTAAATGATTGGCATAATTAGAATTTAGTTTTTTATCAATAAACGACTTATTATGTTCTGTAAAAATACTTTTGGGTGTTACAATCTCACCAGCTATTAATGTTAGTAGGTAGGCAGTCTTTCCAACCTATACACTCACTAGTGGAAAGCTGGAAGGTAAGGCGGAAGGCCCTCTTCAGTCTCTTCATGTGAATCATACAAATGAGTGGGTGGTGGTTAGGGAGAGGAATGCTACTCAGGAGATAAATATTCCTTAATTTGTCTGAATGATCCATAGAAACCATAAAAGAAAGCACGCAATAGAGTCTTTAATCGTTGTGAATTAGATGATAAGATCCTAATAGCATCTTCTCAAGCAAAAACAAGCAAAAGATCGAAAAAGGAATCAACTAGAATTTATTTATGGCCTACTTTCTAGGATTTCGGGAACAACATTGTAATTTACATCAAATATCAGTTCAGTAAAAGTACAGATTGAAAATGAACGTCCACAAAATGACAAAATACTTCCGATGAAGATGGATATTAGGAGATTGTATCACTCGAAAAGAATACGTAATGTCAACCGTTTGCGTCTTATAAATATCTTTTGCGACCAAAGTCTTATTGTCGATGGCTAACAATAAAATAGAAATGTGTGTTCTATTCGTACGTCTTCGTGGACAAGATATCGACCGAAATAAATTAACTCTGCGGCTCCCTTATGCCAAGAACTAATTTAATGACATCCGACAATCTACACAGAGATCCATATAACGTCACTCAAGTGGATCCTTCAAGCACTTTCCGGCCAGAATTCAGATGCTATCCCGAAATAACGCGTTCGAATGGAAGCTGACCTCTTTAGGTTTGCCCTCCGTTTCCTCTTTTATGGCATCACAATAACTGCTCGGAACAGTTAGAGATTCCCTCCTCCCTAGGGCCTTTTCTCCACTGAAAAGTAATTTTATTTCTCTTCAGAAAGTAACTTATTACGACCTAATTAGTTTTATCTTCTAGTTTTATGCCGTATGTGTTTATATTTCTTTACAAAGATCGCTGTATTAGATATATTGAATTTCTAAAACTATCTGTAATTGCATTAGAGAATTATATGTCTTTAATTAGTCCTCTATGTATCAGAAACCTTGCTGCCTTCTTATCTCTCCTTGTTCTGATTGACTTCTATAGCACCGTCCGTTATTTCAATTTTTCCATCATCATCCGCTTATAACACCACAACCTAAAGGACACCACATCTTAAAGGCTTCTAAATTTTTCTTTAGTTACACATTTTATATATAAATAGAGGAAAGTCGCCTAATTAGGTGAGGTTTCCTAATTTGGGGAGGTCCGACATTTCTTATTAGGAGAGGATGAAACAGTCTCTGATGTCTGGCGTCTTAAATAGTATTGTTGGTAGCCTGTATTCCAGCCATGATCTTTTGTTTCAGTTGAGATATAGACAGTCTTTGTTTATGCGAAGTAAATGTGCGCATTTCTAAAGTTTATCAAAGCTACAGTTGATAATCAATTATTTTTTCAAGGTAAGCAGTTTCAAGAACTTTTTTATCCCAAAGCACTCTATGTGAGCTAGGCTGTGAAGCCTTATATTCATTCTTAAATTTAAATTGCATGTTATAAATTTATTAGGTTAGAAATCCAGAGATGTAAGGCTCCCAAGATGGGGAGATGCAAGACCCCTAATTTGGGGATCCCCGTTTTAGGGACCCGTGTACTTTAGGCATTAATTTAAAATAGGTTGCGAGATTATTAGGACGATCTGAATATACACATTTCTTAATTTATTTGTACATTCCAAAAAGAAAGGCATGGGACCCTATTCAAATGAAGGCGGCAGTACAAGCTATGCGGAATAAGGAGATGGGTAGCTTCAAGACTTCTCGAGTTTTTGGTGTCCTTCAAACGACTTTGGAACGTTATGCTAAAAAAGAAGATACCCCTGCTGACGAAATAGTTAAAACAAAAATTGGCCGGAGTCCGATTTTTGTTTTAATTAATATGTAAAAATATTTTAACTGTAAATAAACAACCATGGAACCCATGGGAACCTAATTTGGGGAGACGCATTTTTTTACAAATTGTCATATTTAGGTCATTTTGAAAAAAAAATTAACCTTTTGGAAAAAAAAATTAACCTTTTTGTTAAAATTACCTTTCCTCAGGTAAACAGCAATACTACTACGGGTCTTATCTATTTTCGAACTTATATTTCATTTTGTTTAATAGCGCCAAAAAAACCTCCCCATATTAGTCGACTTTCCTCTATACAAACTTTTAAATGCTAGTAGGCCTTGTGGTATCCTTTGTTTTATACCTCTACCACATTTTCCATCCTAACCTACCGAGATATCGAAAGTTGGCGACTTTCTCTAGTTTTTCGTCTTCAATTTTTGTATTAGTTCCAAACCCACATTCACTACCCTGAAATGTCAATATTTTTAGTTAATTTTTAATAATAAGCAAGCTTCAAACATTGTATTAGGTGCATTTGTTACAGAAATTTGAATTTCTGCGGAATTTCTGTTAAAATTGCTTGAGATTTGAGACTTAATGCGTAATGCATAACAGAGGGAGTGGGAGAATCGAAACCTTGAACATTTTCCTGAACATCTCGTTTCTATCGTACCGCGACGCGACGCGACGCGTCGATTCGTCTTGAATAAGACGAAAATTACTCGAAGAATAACTCTTGAAGTGTATTTGCAATGCAAATCGGACGACAGCACTCGCCTAATAAAATAATTCGGACGCGGCACGTTTACGAATTAGACTGAATAATGCAAAGTCGGCAAATTGTTGCCGTTGTCGCTCGCCGTATTTATTTTTAACGCAGCGATTCGCGGTTTGAGGAAATTGTTTGTAAAATTCGCTTCCGGAATTTGCCACTCATTTTGTTTGCAAATCTCTTGTTTTATGCTATTTCCACCAAGTAACGCAACGTTGCTTTTTTCCTTTTTAGGAAAATATCAATTATTCATTTATATATACACAGTGTCTCGCAAAATGACCCAGAAAAAGATTAGTATTCCATTAAACTCTAATCTTATAAATGATAACAGATGATGATAGCAGATTATAACGTTAATTGGCGTAAAATCCCATTTTATGGTAATATAAGCATTCACGTAGGTAAAATTTTAAGAAAGAATAATATTATCCCGGCGAACTTCAATAATAATACTTTAGAGTAAATTTCAATAACTTTTATTGTACTTGACAATTTTTTCGTCACACTGTGACTTCTTCGGAAGTAATACAATAATACTTAAAAACTAAACAACGTCTTGTCCTTAAATACTATTTCAGGGGTGGGGATAGGGGTGGGAAAGATGTTTAATAATGGGTGGTTTCCTACATTTAATTGTTTATTTATTAACAAATTGGTATTTTTACATTTATTTATTTCTATAGCTTCTAATAAGCATAATATATATTTATTGTTTTCGACATGTAAATCGTCATTAAATTCGGGGTTGTTATTAATTAGATGGTATGCATAATTGGAGTCCGTTTTTTATTGATGTACGATCTTTTATGTTCATTTAGTGTAGTTTTAAGGTTCCTACATGTCTTCCCTATATAGTACATATTACATGATTTACATTGTAAATAAAATAAAATAAAACACACGTTGTTAAATCTCAATATAATTTTAAAAATACTTTACAATTGTTTCGTCACTTTGTGACTTCTTCAGCAGTATACGAATTACTTAAGTGCTATTACAGATTTTGTCCTTAAATACTATTTGTAGAAACGGGGGTGGGGACATTAAAAATATTTAGTAAGGGCGAAATACTTACATCTACTTGTTCGTTAATCAACAAATTGCTATTTTTAAATTTGTTTATTGTTAAGTTTTCGAGAAGTGACAGTTTAAATGGTTTATTTTCTAAATGTACAACTTCAAATTCTTCATTAAATTCATGATTATTATAATGTAAATGATTTGCATAATTCGAGTCAGTCTTATTGTTAATATATGAATGTCTATGTTCATTTATTCTAATTTTAAAATTTCGAAAAGTTTTTCCAATGTAAAACATATCACAGGATTTACAATTAAGTTTATAAACACCTGATTTGTTGATTTTTTCAGTTACATCTTTGTTATTTTTAATATGCTTATTTAAACTATTGTTAGTCTTAAATGCTATTTTACAATCATGTTTGTTTAGTAAAGATGAAACCTGTTTAGTTGGATATCCTAAATATGTTAATGTTTTGTAAGTGTGATTTTCATTGATGTTAGGGTATATTAAATTAATCATTTTTTTGTGAAGCATCTTTTTTAATAACCTATCAATAATATGCATGTTATAATTATTGTTGATTGCTATTTGTTTAATTATAGAGAGTTCAGTTTCGTAATTTGATTTTGTCATAGGCGTGTTTATTAGTCTATACAGAGAACAATGGAAGAAGGCTAATTTATGATGGATTGGGTGGCAAGATCTATTATTTATTATGATGTCAGTATGAGTGGGTTTATGATAGATAGAAAGATGTAACTGAAAAAATCAACAAATCAGGTGTTTATAAACTTAATTGTAAATCCTGTGATATGTTTTACATTGGAAAAACTTTTCGAAATTTTAAAATTAGAATAAATGAACATAGACATTCATATATTAACAATAAGACTGACTCGAATTATGCAAATCATTTACATTATAATAATCATGAATTTAATGAAGAATTTGAAGTTGTACATTTAGAAAATAAACCATTTAAACTGTCACTTCTCGAAAACTTAACAATAAACAAATTTAAAAATAGCAATTTGTTAATTAACGAACAAGTAGATGTAAGTATTTCGCCCTTACTAAATATTTTTAATGTCCCCACCCCCGTTTCTACAAATAGTATTTAAGGACAAAATCTGTAATAGCACTTAAGTAATTCGTATACTTCTGAAGAAGTCACAAAGTGACGAAACAATTGTAAAGTATTTTTAAAATTATATTGAGATTTAACAACGTGTGTTTTATTTTATTTTATTTAAAATTAATCTCAATCAAGCAACAGTAGACTCCATCTTATTTATTTACATTGTATCTTATAAACACCTGATTTATTTGATGTATCGGTTTCGTCTTTATTGTTTTTTATAAATTTATATTTTAATAATTTATAAATATTATAAATCAAAAAAGCTTTAAATCAGAAAAAAGATCTAGCAAATGACCAAACGAATTTCGAAAACAACCCCCTCCTTAACCCAAACATATTTTAATTCTTCAAGGTATAAGTAAGAAACATTGTATTTTTAGATTTAGTTTATGTGTAAACTCTGTAAACTCCTGAAGATGTCCTAAAAAGGCGAAATACGTATAGAGAAAGTTAAAATTAGGTGAAACTTCCAAGTGTTTTATTCTTGACCTATTTATTTTATAATTAAACATGTTTCACCACGTGATGACGGTAAATACTTTCAACATAGTATTTAAATTTAGTCATTCTTACGTTTGGATAAAAGCCAATAGTAATATATAGATAAACGTTTATGTTTATTTCAATCTACCTATTAAGGTTGTAGATAAACGTCTTTCGTCCATGAATGTTAAGTTTCCATCCAAACACGCTTATAGTTCTTTATGGAGTAAGGAACCTCCCTGAATATCTAATGACAAGTCGAGAGGAAGAACTAAGAGGGGTGAAAATATCCACGGCTTAAGGAATTTAGCTCCAATGGGGAAGTAGATTAATGCATATTTACAACGCAAATAGGTTCTTTAAACGAGAATGTAGATCCACATGTTAGTCTTACCTATTTTCCAGTTAAGTCACAGTGACATAGGGTAGAAGGAAAAAGACAAACTGAAATAATGAATATCGTACAACGTGTATAAACTAAATCGTAGATTCAGTTTGACCAATAGGTACCTTCATAAGGACCTTGTCAAACACTATGAAATACTAACACATGGGTTGAAAAGTCCCGGATCTAACAAAGAAAACACGTTTTTTTTTTGTCAAAATAGGCTTCAGCTTCAGCGATAACATTCTAGCTCTTCATTCGAGCGAAATTTCTTGCCGGCGAGCATATTCTAAAGGTCTGCGATTTTGTGGAGTTTTTTGTTTTCTGGTGTTCCTGGAAGACAGTTTTGATTCGAATGAAAATTATTCCTGGAAAAGGGATCTAAAAATATTACGCTGCTTTTTTTCCATGTAATGTGTCAATAGGTCGCCGTTTAGTTAATTGTATTTTTTGATTGGTTTATAATAATAAATTCAATTCCTGCTACATATCTACAATTTACATATCTGTCCACTCCATGTGGCCAAGTTTCATGGAACATTTGTATATAAATGTAATCATGAGTGACCCACTGACCTCATCAATCTTTTCAGATGAACATAAACATGTTTCACCTTTGACCGACAGTTGTAGTAAAATAGACGTGTTTTTATAATTGAATTTCAAAGGAATGCCGACTCTGTTTGTGACGGTTAATTAATTGAGTCCTCCTGATATTTTCCATGTTCACACATAAATTTTCCAATGCATTAAATTGCAATCAATCACTTAACCTCTCAGATTAATTCATATTTTTAAACTGTTTAAATATGATACAACTTTTCAAAAAAAAAATGCTTATTTGTTTAGTTATACAGAAGTTTTTCAAGTTTATTTGAGTTATACAATAAAAGTTTCAATATATTTAATAATGGTGAACTATTGAAATCTATTTGATCATTTAATAATAAATCTACATTATAGTTATCTATTTTACTCATTTCCAAATATTTTAGATCTTTTAATATTTTACTTGTTAAATTTACTATTAAATGAGTCGTTTGTTTCTAACAAATGGTTACAATAATTACAATTATTCTGGTTCTAACAGCTCTACCTGTCTGCCTAATGTAACATTTATTACAGGAACTGCAATTTGGTTTATAGACGCCTGATTTATTATTTTTTATAATTTTACCTAATTATTATTGGGGGTACTCTAAAAGTAATATTAAGGGGGAGATACAATTATAGGGCTAAAAAAATCGATAATTTTTCCTTTGCTTAAAAAGTTAGTAAATTTCCCATAGAATACGCTAGTAAAAGATTTATTTAAAAATTCGAAATCCTTCTGTTGTTTTTCGAAGTCGTGTTTTAGAGGGCGTCAATGGTAAACGTATTGGAGTGGTCAACGCAATTCTACTATATCGAGACCCACTAAAACTGACTGTACTACGGTCAGCGTAACTCTAGTGCTCGAGGTAAACACGTGCGTGTTTTTCGAAGAGACTAAAAATCTTTTGTACGGTCCTGGGATCGCCGTTTAAGGCATAAGTATCATTTTCTTGGTAGTCAAAACTTTAAACGCGTTTTTCTCGAAACATGATTTTTGAAGTTTTCTGGAAAAATAACTTGAAACCTGATCGGCCGATAGCACTGAAACTTATAGGTTTTATTCATTATTAAATTAGCTTCTCGCTCGACCAAAAATTTTCAAAATCCACCTTTGCAGAATACAAAAATTATTCCAAAATTGTCGAAAATTTTCGGTAAATATTCAATTATTTTTTTTTTAAACTTGTGCCAATCATCGAATTTTTTTCCCTCACTTTTTTTGCTGTGTCAACATTTTATAATATTAATTAACATAAATTTTCTTACTGGACTATTTCAGATCAAATGTGCGGTCTCCAGAATTCCCGCAAATCAATGTCTCGACTTATAACGTGTTCTCGTTGAACCTCCATAAATCCGCCATTTTGTATTTAAAAAAAACTACAATATTCCTTTTTCTGCTTTATAATTGTACTAAATAGTCTGAAAAATTTCGTTTCGATTAAATAAATGCTTCCCAAAAAATATCTCTGTGAATAATGCTTGATTTTCGCCCGTCTAATTGTATCTCCCCCCTTAATATTACGATTTTTTAATTTATTTGATATGCTGATACAGTTGAAAGGGTTATATAAAGAATAATAACATTTCTTTATTTCGTTATATTTTGGATAAACTTTTAATATCGTTGAAATTCGTAAATTTAAAAAATTCCGTCTAATTTTCAACGTTTATGAAATCCAATCTTGTTCGTAACTTAGCTTTCACATTTTCATTTTCTTTGAGAGTTTATTTACTACATTTAGAGCAAAAATGAAAATAATGATCTGAGATCTTTTTCTCCTTGAGAAATGATTTGTCCAACGTTCTTCACCGGCAGCTCAACGTATACTGCTAAGTTGCAACATTTCCTGTGGCAAATAGCCTAAGACTTACAAAAGCTTTGAATCAGTAAGCACACGTACATGTGTTCTGCAAAATGCTGAAAGATAGATTTTTCGTTTACCTTTGGACGCTGTTTTAAAATTTATTATAAATGTACAGTACATACTACTCTAGTATTGTACTTATTATTAATTTTGAAGATCAGTATTCAACCCTCCAAAGCAATACGTACACATCCTCATAAAGAAGCGAATTTTCCCCCTATGAATAATTAGCAATAATTTTTTTCTCATTTTCACGAAAAAAGCTTCATTCTCTTCCGCCTTAGTGAGTAGTGACGCACCGTTAAAGAGTCAATTGTGCCGTCTGGTGGTGCGTGTCGATAGGATGCAGCGCTCAACGAGGAAGTGCTAGCGTGAGAAAGAGAAAGGAACAGAGGGATGAAGAATAAGAGGAAACAGCGCTGCAGTGTCGGTGCGCTATGCTCGTGGCTGAGTGTTGAATCAAGTGTAACCTAATCCGATATGCAGAATAGGGAAAGAGGGTTCGTTAGTAGTATATAAACGGTCCCGTTGTTAGGCACACATCAATGGTGACGTTGAAAGAGCTCGTCACGTGGTCTTTCACACCCGCAACACCCACTCTTTGACACCTCCACTCCACGGAAACCCCGGAGCACCAGACAACTTCCAAGAATGGGGGTACGTGCAAATGCAGACAATGAAAGAGCCGGCATGAATACTGCTTTTAATACGACACGACTCGATTCGATTGCATTGTGTGTGTCGTTGCTACGGACCAAGTAAATGAAAAGGCCCAAAAACAAAAATAAGCATTAAAGAAAATAGCAGGAAAATGAGATAGAAATCTCAATAAAAACTATTCAAAGAGCCAAACTTCAGCGATTACTACGGAAATGAAATGGGAATGTAACAATTCTAGCGCACAAAATAGCGAATTAAAGGAACGCTTTCCGTTAGCAGATACACTACATTTACTTTTAGTGACGAATAAATGACAATAAAGGAGGAAGTGTCGATAAATACATTTCTTAACGCATCAAATAAAGCTTTAAGGTAACGTATATATGAAAACGTCGAATTTGACTACATTATATTATTATTAGCCTATTTATGCATATATATATATATATATATACATAGTACTAACATATAATTGTCCTCTGACCAGGAATTATTTTTTTAAACTAACAGACTGTTCTACTAGATTTTCTTCAAAATATTGCTGCTGCATCATTCGACGACTATCTGGCTTTTCTGTTATATAAAATAATTATTTATCATGTTCCCACGCTTTTTCTTTGTGAAGGTCAATACTTTACTTTTGGTCAGCTGCTACGTTTGCTTATTTTATTAATATTATTTTATTATCATTTTCCGCTCCTTTTCAATTGCAGTCATCCCTCGAGTCCGTTTCTCATTGCACCCTGCAAACCTTTCATAAATTTTGCAGTAAACATTATTACTATAACTGTTATCCGTATGTCCTAGTGTCCGTCAATTTATTCCAAATTCCGATCACTTTTACAATCTTGTACAGAAACACCGACGATTCTTTAAATCTCCACCTCGCTCACTTTTGTCTGTTCATCACTCTTCCCTTTTATCTAAAAACACCCCCCCCCATCCCTATCCATCTTACCAACTAGTGCATAAATTATCCTTCTAATCAAAGAATCAAGTCCAGTTAAAGAGTTCAAATTGGGAGTTCAATTAATCAATTCAAGCTGTTCAAACCAAGAATTCAATGTTCAAGTTAAGTTCGAAATCTCTGTCTATAAACTATCATAAACTAAACAACAAATGCAATACTCTCTCCGGACCTCGGTCGTCAATGCGCCTTCTTTTTAGGAAAGTTAAATATACTGTAAAGAGTTTTATTGTCTTCTGAAGATGCCCTTGTATGGCATTCTGTGAGGATGGATTAAATATAAACTAGCCTTTGTTCATAAAACACTTATTTTGTAAAGTTTCACAAAAACACAAATTTCTCTATTTTCGACGTATCGCCCTTGTTTGTCTATGCATTTTCCCAACGCATTGGTAGTTTTTTCATCCCGTTTTCATAAAAGGAAGCAGAGCGGGTGGATAGACATCCAGTTGCGCACAAACACCTCCACCTGTTCATCGGTCTGAAATCGCTCGCCTCCTAGTGATTCATTGAGAGACCTAAACATGTGGAAATCCCAAGGGAATAGGTCTGGACTATATGGAGGGTGTTCCAGCGCATTTCACCGATTTGGGCCTACATTAAAGCTGCGGTATGAGAGCTAGCGTTATCGTGCAAGAGTAACACGTCACGAATGGGATGCATCCTCCTTTTTCAGCGATAAGCAAGTGTTGCCTGACTGAGAAGTCAGTAGTACAGACAGTAGTAGTCTGCATTAATGGTTCTTCGCGCGTGCTAAAACTCGACTAACAGCACCCCACTCCAGTCCCAAAAAAACCGTAGCTAAAACTTAGCCTGCAGACAGACGTGTTTTCGGTTTCACTGGGTTTGATTCATCTTTGCATCGCCACTCCATGCTTGCTCGTTTTGATATTGGAGTGTAATGGTGTACCCACGTCTCGAGAACAGGTTACAATTTTGTACAAAAAAAATCACTCTCTCTAGGTCGAGTGAGAAGAGCCTGAGAGATGCGAGCTCGAGCACCTTTTTGATCTTCATTCAGCAACTTTTGAATCCAACGAGCTGAAAGTTTTCGGAATCCCAAGTTTTTCGTTATGATTGTATGGACACTCCCATAGCTGATGCCGAGTTCACCAGATATCTGAAGCACAGTGGCGTGGCGTAGCGGTCCCCTTCAATAAGATTTCTAACGTGTGCAATGTTAACCGGCGAAATGCTGGTGCGCGAACGACGAGGATGCTTTTCGACACGATTACGCCCATCGTTAAATTCTTTACACCAAACATTCACATGTGGCCACGAAAGCGTTTCATTTCCGAATTGTGCTTGTAATCTGCGCAAAATTTCAGTTGGTTTCACGTTTTCACGTGTAAGAAACTTAATAATAATTCGTTTCTCAACACTGCTATGCACCTCTTTCTCACTCATTGTGATTAACCAAGGTATTAACCAAGCGTCTTTTCCGTGCCACCTAATATCCCCACTTCAAGTTCCTAACGCCTAGATGCGCCTTGAACAACTAACCGGCGCGAAATTTAAAAAGGCTCGTTTATATTTGATCCACCCTCGTATTGAAGAGAATCTTCGTTTCGATATATAAGAAAGCTTTCTAGAAAAGGAAGAAAATATTCAGAGAGTATACTTGGGTATAGAGAACGAGATCGAATAGAAGTCCGTTGAGAGTAATCTATTTGATATAGAAAACGAAAACTAGCTGATTTACCAACCTTTGCAAAATGACAAATGAAGGTACCAACCGCTGAAACGGAGTAAAGAAAATGCCTTTTTTGCGTACGTCAAACTGCGACCCCAGTTCGTAGTTTCAAACGTCCTTTCTCCTTCCGGCTCGGAGCAGGACGTTACCCTTTAGATTGCACGCGCCCTTTGGGTAAAAGGAAACGGATACCATCAGGAAATTGCAAGCAGACACTCGTACAAGATTTAAGATAAGCAGATACATAACCCGCGCCGTTTGCCGTCTTCTTTGATAAGTTCCTTCACGCCAAACGGAATATCCGACTAATTGCATAGTTGTAGACGACCGGCTAAGAAAGCCTAAGGACATGGACATTCGTTATCTCCTTCTTCTTTGGACCTCTCCCTCGATCATTTTCCTTCGCAGTTAGTACTATAATAACCTCAATCCATCTTAAGCGGCTATTTCTGTCGTAAACTTTGGTTACAATTAAAGTTCTCCAGGAAGAGACATATACCATACATATCGGTCGAACAAGCTGCTCGTAAAGTGTTATCACTGCATTAAATCTTAAGCCAATCGAATTACAACTGACAGTCCTCATTTTAGATTCGCCATTAGCTGCACATAATTTCAAATAAAGTTGGAAGTTGGTTTTCTTTATAATATTATTGGGAACAAACTGTAAGGATCAAATAAACGAAACGGACGACAAAAACAATCACAATAAAGTTGATAGATTGTGTATCGCATTCTTTCTGAAACATTTTAAATAAAATTGAATATGTGTATTTTGAGTAACAAATAATCACTGGGTTACGTTTCACGAGTAAATTATTTATTCTTCTCTACAATATTGTTTCAACCCTTGCGGGTCATTCTCAAGAGCTATGGTGTTACTAAAGATGTAAATAATGTAACAGATTTATATAAACGGATGACGATAAGCAATGAGACAAATTAACTGCAGGTAGTGGTTATCTACGATATTTGGAAGGTCCAACAACAGCGGAGAATCCAAAGTGAACACTTCAATTTGATTATTTACAATATTTTGCTTACTATTGATGGCTTTCTTAATTTCCAAGGATTCGAGCAAACTCAATTTACGACATTTTTGTGCAAAATGTAATAGTTCAATAGAATTAGTGTCTAAATTATGTTATGTTTGAAATCTAAGCAATATTGAGCTATTCCTGAATTATTCTTTTTATTCCGTATGGAAAGAACATGTTCTTTAAGCCGAGTTTTTATGGCTCTACCTTTCTGTCCTATCTAAAAGGCTGTGCAATCTTTACAGTACAATTTGTAAACGCTGCTCTTATCTATTGAATTTGTTTTATTTTTGTTGTTAACTAACAGATTTTTTAAATTAATTTTGTTGACTAAAATTGGTGTAATATGCAACTTGATCAAAAGGTATTTAATTTTGTATCCAACTTCTTTTACATAGTTAATAAAGGCATATTTCTTATTTTCAGGAATTAAATCAGGAAGGAGACCGTTGTATAGTTTAATTTTAATGAGTTTACCTTGTTTATTTTTTAACATTTTGTCAATTAGATTGGTATTATATCCGTCATTGATGGAAATCTGTTTTATAATTTTCAATTCTTTTTCAAAGTTGATTTTAGAAAGAAGTATTGCCATCCGTTTATATAAGTCTGTTACATTATTTACATCATTAGTGACACCATAGCTCTTTATAATAACCCGCAAAGGTTGAAACAATATTGTAGAGAAGAATAAATAAATTTTTCGTGAAACGTAACCCAGTGATTGTTTGTTACTCAAAATACACATATTCAATTTTAAAAACAATCACATCAAAAAATGAAAAAAGGGCCTTGTCAGCCGCAGCCACTGACAAAACGTCAGGAAACAATTCTGCCTTTAGACCACGGCGCTCAAGCCCGGAAAATCATCATAATTTACAGACGCCAGCCGTGAAAGCCTACATACTACAATTACATATTTCTCTTGTACATTGAATGAAAAGTAAATATTTTTAGTTTCTTAATATACGTTTTACTCTTTTGCAGAATTCAAAAGAAAATATATTTAACAGAACATTGATGTTTTAAATATAGATATAAATATAAATATGGAATCATCAGAAACAACTACTCTACCGGCATTGAATTACACTGTTGATTCCGATGAATGGATTCTTAGACGAAGATATAACATATTCAAAAAAGAAGGAATTAAAATCCTTATTCGTCTAAATATTAAGATCAAAGATCTCACTAACATTTGGAACGCGTCCTACCAAGTAGGCACAACGAACCGAAAGCCATACTCACGACCGGTTTCGACCTATCGGGTCTCATCAGATGTTCCAAATGTAAAATGTAAGGATTTTAATTCCTTCTTTTTTGAATATTGATATTTTTTTTTCTCCTACGTAAACATTATTTTATCGACCATTTGTAATTTTTAAGTAGACAGTGTTGTAGTGTACTGATAAGCAAAAACGAGGATAGACATGCGTTTCCATGGTTATTATCAAAGGCAATTTGTCTCTCGAAAAGATCATCGAAAAACGGAATTTCTCCTAGCTTTATTTTTCACCCAACGCGCCCGTCACTCAGAACAATATTTTTCGACTCCTCGAGAGGCTTTATCAGTCCAAAAATAACCGATGCTGCTCCACACGCCTCTATTACGTAGCAACGTGTGCCAGAAAATGCGATCCTTATAAATTATGAGTTATTTGCATGTATGTTGTCGCGTCGTGATCGATGGGGGTCGTCACCTGGAAGCGGAGTTTGAAAAACTACCCCGACATGAGATGCCAACTAATATTTTCCTTGAAGGAAAAGTCAATTCCCTGTTGTTATTTTTATTTATTTCCGGAACAAAAGGTCAATTCTAATATTTTAAATAGAATAATGAAACATGTAACACATATATAATAAATTAAAGGTATCTGCCGTTGGATAATAATTAGTAAAATAAAACGCTTGAAAATTGGTCACAATTTTTTTTTAGAACATTTTAATTATATTAAGTCAAATAAACCAAACTCAGGCCTAGCATGTTTTAGATAATAATCTTTCAATATGCAAACAAAAACAACAATTGTTAAAAAATATAAAAGGAGGTCCTATACTCCATAGATTTGAAATAGTGGAAACAAATAAAGCCATAAAACACAAAAAAAACACTAACCCACGATTAAATAGATTTCGGCAATAACCCATTACTTAGCCCATCTTTAATTTAGCCTCCCACTCTTATTGTAATTGCGACTTAGGTATATATTCTCCCAAATTCTGTATTAAACTTAGTACTTGTAATATTCCTGAAGATGCCTTAACAGGGCGAAATGCGCAGAGTTGTTTATTAAAAAACAATTGTGACCAATTTCCAAGCGTTACTAATTATTATACATATATAACGTACATGTAATATAAGAACAACGGTTTTCACGGCCAGAATCCATAGTAGAATAAGGATTTGGGCTGTAGGGTCGTGGTCTAAGTGTATCTAGAAGTCTCGGCAACGACTAAGACGAGACTTCGAGATACAACCTACGTTCAGGTTGTCAACGCAGCACTACCACTGAGGATATCACCCACAGTAGCCAACGAAACGTGAAAGTATATTATACCATTTTTAAAAGATTACGAGTGCGTAATCAACATGGTACGTACGAAGTAATACCGAGTGAAGTTGACAACAGTAGATATTGATATTTGATACGATGCGGTGGTTTGGTGAGTGAAACATTTTGAATATAAAGAATATAATACAGAAACACTTGGTAGTTTCACAGGTTTATTAAAAATCTTGACGACAATCGTTTCGGCTGTTATGCCATTATCAAAAGGTACAAAATAATACTAAATAATTACATGATAAGTTGAGCTTAAATACTTGATTTACATGATGGATTTTAAGAGTGGGGATACATTAAAATCGAGTTGGCATTGGTTAATAATTTCTTGTTTTTAAGGGCTTTTTTAATTTCAAATTTTTCTTTAAAATAATGGATTAATTTAATGTTAGCAATATCTAAATTGTGATTGTAATGCAATGTTCGGCGAAGCCAGTACAATTGTTTTTGGTTAAAATTGATTTTTGATGTTCAGATATTCTTAGTTGTAAGGTTTTACCAGTTTGTCCAATGTAAATTGCTTGGCAATTTCTACAATTAATTTGATAAACACCACTTTTCTTTAACATATCAGTTTTTTCTTTATTGTTGACTAAAACTGTACTTAGATTAAATTTATTTACAGAAATTGTTTTTATATTGTATTTATATAATTTATTACTGATTCTATAGGTTAAATACGGTATATAATTAATAATCTGATATTGATTTTCTTCTTTTGTATTTGGTAAGGTATAGAAATTTTTTAAAATAAGTTTCTTTTGTTTTTTCTTTATTAACGTATCAATAATATGTTCATCTTAGCCATTGTTTCTAGCTAGAGTTTTTAGAAAAAGGACTTCCGAATTGAAATTAATATTATTTATAGGTAAAGTTAATAACCTGTGTACGAAACAATGTAGGTTTACGGTAAATGTTTAATTCAATTTTATTATTGTTCTTAGTGAGGGTTAAATCTTATATTCATTAAACAAAGAAGGTTTCCCTATGAGACTCGTTGTTTTTTATATGGATTATAAAATTTAGTATTATTTTGTACTCTTTTGATAATGGCATAACAGCCGAAACAACTGTTTTAATAAACCTGTAAAATTACCAAGTGTTTTTGTATTATATTCTTTAGTAGGTATTGAACTCACTTGAGATATGGAAAAATGATTAGTTAACTATAGAACTTAAATGATTTGCATACAATATAAGCTATGCCCGAAAACAAAACGTCAATTTTGTTAACAAATAGCTCGTAGAACTAACAAACACTGGAAAGTCTTCTCGAAGATTAAGCCATATAAATAGATAGACAGAGTTTCAATAAGGTTCGTTTGTGCCTGTCAAAAAACATCGCAAAGAGTTCAAAAATATAAGAAAAATGTAGTCAAATCTATTTTACGGTTAAATGCATTTAAAGTTGTAGATATTTACTTTATATTAAATTTCCTGTCGTCAGTAAAAAATAGGTATGCAGTGGTTCCTTAGGGGAAATATTCGTAACATGCAGGATGCGGTTGAGCAGAATCCCATAGCGAAAGCTGTTTTTGTGCTTTTTATATTGAAACTACTAAAATGTCCGAAAGTTTCCCCAAAAAAACGTTTCCTTGTCCATCATGGTGACCGTAGTGCGTTGATGGGATGTCGTTGGTTCAGCTGTAGGGAGCTTTTTATTGCAAGTGTCGTTTCTGGAAAAACGGAATGGATATGTGTATAAATCGAAAAGCCGTAGGTGAAAATAATAAATAGAAAGGCTTTCAAGCGATGACACACCCTATTCGAGGATACAGAAACAGACATATTTCTTGAGAGGTGGACGACAGGCAGTTCGATAACGCGAGCAACCGCCAGCTCTAGTCGACATGAATGATAGCGAACGATACGTTTAGGAGCCATCTAAACGAATTAAACGGCCACAAAGACTAAGCCAAAGTAATAAAGAAATCGATGAAAATGAAAAGAAGATTGCAGGGATTTTCTAAAAAGGCCTTTATTTTAAATTAGTGACACCAAAACAAATATAATTGACATATAAAATACATTTTTTAAAGTAAATTTAGAAAATCTATCAATATCCTCGCTTTTATTTCAAATTGGATTTAAACCTACCATTGACCTATTTGATTATCAGACTAAATATTTTACCTAAATTAAAAAAATGATACGATTTCTTGCCTTTTTATGCCACAGCGATACAATGATGTATAAAGGTTTAAGAAACTTTCTCAATAAAGTAAAAGTATTTTCAGTTAACTCTTGGTGAAACATGATTATTAATATAATAAAATTAGTAGTAAAACACTTGAAGAGTTTCACATATTTATTTACTTTGCTCCATATGCTTTATATAATATAAATATAAACTTTTTAGATTTAAATATTGCAATAAATAATAACAGCGAATTAGAATTTAGAATATATAGAAAAGAAACATTTACAGATTTTATTATTCCAAATAATTCACATAAAATTAGCAGCATTTCATTCAATGATAAATAGGTAATTAGATGTACCATTAACTAAAAAGAATTTCGTAACAGAATTAAATATTATAAAAACTATTGCAATAAATAATGGATATCATCCTAGTATTATTAAAATGCTACTCCATAAGAAACAGAAAATGAATTTACATAAAGCAATATTTCCAGGTATACTAAGAAACGAATCAAATTCTTCAACAATAATACCGTAGGAAAAATATTAATTAAAAATAAAATAGCATAAGGTTTAAAGAACATAAAAACTATGGGAAATACAATAAACATTCGTCTGGTTTAGCAACACATCTAATTAATAACGACCACAACATAGAAATAGAGAATGTAAAACTACTTCGTAATTTAAAAGGCGGTTTAGTTCTAGATAAGTATGGAATTATGGAAATAAGAAAAGCTACAAAATGTAATAAAAAACTAACAAACGACCAAATATACTTTGGTAGTAACAACCCTCTGTTAAGTCCAGATTTAGTTTAAACAACCCCATCCCTAAAGTAAGTAAGTGGGTAATATAAATTGAATAGATACTAAGAAACACTGTAGTTTAATATAAGCTCCTGATGATGCCGTAACATGGCGAAATACGTATAGAGAAAAGTAAATAAATAAGTGAAATTCTCCAAGTGTTTTATTACTAAACTTTCTTAGTTTTTAATTTTTATTTCTACATCAATTTTTGTTATCATTAAGCATAAACATTACTAATTATTTATTCTACAGATTTCTATTCCTGGAATCTTCTGCATTTTCTAACTTTTACTTCTTTTGTACCCCTCTTTATACCTATTTTCAATTCTTACTCACCATTCTGTACATTTCAAATTTCACTTTTCCCTTGTTTACTTTTGATACGATATTTCTGCTCAATTTCATTCTATTATTCATAACTTATTTACAAATGTTTCCCAAAACTTTCCTATTGTACCCTTAGTTGGTATTATTCAAATCTTCACGCTCGCACCTATTTGTCCTCGCCAGTAAAAAAGGACCCTTTCTTGAATCCTGTCAATTTTCAAAATTTTCACGGTCATTTTACTTAAATTCCTGGCATACCTACTTTGAATAACGCCAAACTAAAATCCTGAGAAATGATATAAGAACATAAGCTTTCACGGCCGGAATTCATAGTAGAATGATGATCCGGGCTTGTAGGCCGTGGTCGATATGAACGGTTTCGTCGGCAACTACGGCTGACATCTTCAGTGGGTGCTGTGTTGACTACGTGTGCGAAAATTATACTTCGAAGTCTCTGCAACGACTGACTGTCACTATCGACGAAACGTCTGGACGAAACCGTTCACATCACCACGGCCTACAAGCCCGAATCATCATTCTCCTGAGAAATGGTTCCCCTACTTCTTGCATTCCAATACTTACAACCTCTTTTTTGTGGATTAGGTTTGACTTTCCACCAAGACGATTTTTTTAAACATATATATTTCAAAACTACTAACTTCCGCCTTTGGTAGGGTTTATCCTTAACATTGTATGATCGTATAATATTATACTGATTCTGTTTGACAAGTGGGCATCTTTCGTAAAAATCGTGTTAAACGTTATTAAATACGACAACAAATGTGGCGAAACACAGCCACATTATCAAGAGTATAAGAATTACTAAAACTAACATGCACATCCCTAATTTATACCTATCAGCTCACACAGTTTTTGCTAAATTTATCTTACTTTCTAATGCTCTTTTAATTTCGAGATTCTCGAGCATATTTAATTTTTTACCTTTATTTACATTGCTGTGTAATATTTTAACATTTGTAGATCAATGAAGTGGTGAAATTTTGCAGAAATTCAGAAATGCCGGTTTTTTGTTGATGTTTGTTTATGCTATACAAATGTTCCTTTAACCTGGTTTTTATTGATCTGCTACTCTGACCAATGTAGGAAGCATTACATTCATTACAAAAGACCTGCTAAATACCACTTTTTAAAAGTGGGTCTACATAGATTTTATTATTAATAACTAACATGCTTTTTAAGTTACGTTTATTATTTTCTATGGCCATGATGCCTGCGTTATTAAGCTGGTTTTTGAATCTTGGTATAACATAAAAATGTAATGAGGTGTATATTTTTTGTTGTGGATTATTTGTAACATTGTTATTGAATAGTATTTTTGTGACAAACTTTTTCTGTTTCTTAACAATAAGCTGATCAATTAAGGCGGGGTTGTAACCGTTATTATAAGCTATTGTTTTAACAATTTTTAATTCTGAATTGTAATTGTTCAGGGAAAGTGGTAGGTTTAAATTTTACTTAAATTATTGCTAACCTCTTGTTATTTATTGTTAGCTTTAAGTTAAAGTTAAACTTGCTTTTGTACTTTTGGAACATGCATCTAATTACTCCGGTTTTCTAATATCTGAATGAACAGTATTATATTTACTCTATAACAAATTACATTTATCACTTGATGTTTACAAAACATTTTTTGATTAAAAAAGTTCAAAAAAAGATTATTAAGGAACGTTTCAGAATTATTCCATTAAAAAACTACTCCTCAGGTCTTAATAAATGTTTACATATTAGACATTCCTTCCATTCATAAGAGAACAGAATTTCTCAAAGAAAGCAATCAATACTTATCCCCTCTCCAACGTAGGTGTCTAAGCTACATTTTCCCTGCAGTCTTTTGTCTTATACGAATAATTCGTTAATTATATGCGACCGTCGAGCGCTGTGCCAGCCGTCTAGGCACATTCCATAGGCCTCTTTAATTAATGCTTCTCATAGCCGCCATCACCATCCTCTTTTCCATTACAGTCATCCTTACACACTCGAAAAAGGAAGATACGAGTCATAGGACGCCACACCCGCCTGTTATTAAATTGTATATTACATACCCTTATTTGCGGTTAGATTGACATTTATTTTGAGATAAAAACAAATGAAAGGTGAAGTAATAGTAAGCAATGACATACAAAACAGAGTATAGTAAAATAAGTATCTTCTTTTATTAATTCGTATAAAATAATGAGCAAAAGGCGTATGAAGGAATACTAAATAATCAAAAGAAATAATTTAATTTATTCAATAAGACACAAGAAAATCAACTGGAGCAGTATTGGATTTAAAAATTGGATTGATTCAGCCGTTACTCTGTGATAATTCATATTAACGATAAATGAATAAACAGTACTTTGTTTATTATCACTTTTTTATTTACAAATCCTTTTGACTATAGTTTCGACAAAAAAGCTTGTCATTGTCAACCGAATAATTCAAATTGAATGAATATAAACAGATGTACAGTAGTGTTTATATATATTTTTTGGAAATATCATTAATTATTAAAATGTATTGAATAGTACTGAGTGGTACAAATCTACCTGGTCGTTTAAAAGGTTATTTTCCGAAATTTATGATGCTTTATGTACTTCTAAGGATTCTAAAATATTAAGTTTAAAGCCTTTATTTAGATTATGAATAATTTTAAGATTTTCTATAGTAGGAAACTGATGGCCTGTTTCTAAAATATGGTTTGCAAAATTTGAATTATCTTTTCCTGATCTAAATGATCTAAAGTGTTCATTATAACGTGTTCTAAATGACCTTCCAGTTTGGCCTAAGTAAAAGGAATTACATTCTGTACATTGTAGCTTATAGACTCCTGTTTTTTCAAATTTGTCAGTTTTATCTTTTGAATTAAAATGTATGTGTTTTAAATATGTGTTTGTCTTAAAACTAACAGTTAGGTTGTTTGCAGATAGAACATTAGCGATATTTATTGAAATATTACCAAAGTACGTCAAAGATATGTATTTGCATTCTTTGTTTTTTTGTGTATGGGTATATAGACTTGCATGCTATTTTAAATTGTTTTTTACGTATTAAATTTTGAATTGAGTCTGTAACGTTCCACCTTGGGTATAAGACTTTTCAAAGGCTTGTATATTGAAAAAAGTTCTTACGTTAATAAAATTGAATTATCAGAGGATGTAGATATTTTTCTTTATTTGTAGTTATGGCTAATTTGTAATAAAATAAATAGAAGCGATTTATCCCTGATTACCACAACTTATTATCTGATTTGTTAACACATGTTTTGCTTATTAGGAGTAACAATTTTTATTATTATTGGTTCAATAGTCTCTACTCATTATTATTTTAGATTCTTATTAAATTTATATTATATTAATTTAGTATGTTCATAAGATATTTGAGCTACATATAGATCTTATAACTTCTATTTTTCCGAGAGGCGTGGTCTAATATGATTAGTATTCGGGAGGTCACCGGATCGATTCCGGGTCCGGCTGCTCTGGTCCAAGTTTTCTACGATTTCCTTGGATCGTTTAGGCAAATGCTGGGGCAGTTATATTCCACAAATAATTTTTCATTCTCTCTAACCACACCACCCACCCATTCTCAAGGTTTTCTGAAAGGAGGCTGAACCCTAACCATCGGCTTTGCACTACAGTGTAGGTCGGGGGATCTGTCCGCACACCAAGTCCACCAAAACTTAGTATTTTACTATTTTTACTTAGAACTATTTAAACCTTTATTCTCGATAATGGTCTTCAGCCGAAACAATTGTCGAATTTTTCAAAAATTGTTAGTGAAAAATATGCAAGTGGTTTATTAAAAAGTATTAGATACTATTGGTTTTCCTTTTTGATCTATAGACAAATATATCCAGAAAAGTATGTTTATCTACAGATTTTTGTAAAATAAGCTGCATATATTTTGGTGAACAAAATTAAATTACAACAAAAGAAACTAATTGTTATTTCAAAAACAATTATTGTTCCGGATTGAACAGTTCCAGATGTGCACAAAATTCGGTTTCTTTAGCTAACCTTTCGAGAACCCTAGTATGTAAGCTTGCAATAACAGTCCTTTTCGAGTAACAAAAATTCCATCCACACACCCCTCATGCATTCAAACCCGTAGTTTATAAGTCTTTGTATATAATAGTTAAAAATAGTATAAGTCTGATTCCTGTAGCGAGAAGACGTTACAATCTGTAAATACGTATCCAATATACATTTAAAACCATCGTTTGCGTCTGTTAATTTAGGTGCAAAGCAATAATACAGAAGTAGTAATAACCATTTATTTGTATTTTGCCAAACTGCACACATCAACATATGATCCGGCTCGAAGGACCAATAATATATTGATGGATCTTGTCGATGTCGATAGGAAGTAATCTATATGTTGATGCATTAAATAGCAGAGGTGAATAAAATGCTGAAAAACTGACGCAGGTAGGTATCGATGAAAAATATTCGCTCCTGAATATATACGAACATGTAGGCATCAAATTGCAGTTTTATAAGCAAGAATAGATGATGAATAGCCGTGAGCGATACCCCTCGTTGCGCTACAAATGTGATATACCTACACTCGCTTATTTGAATCAAAGAGGCATGAATACATCATTTTACGGGTTCTACACAAATTCGCTTTCTATAGAGCTAAACAAAGTTAAACCGACGCTTTTCCTTTCCACTTATCTGGACATGCACTTATTTTAAATAAACATCAACAGTCTTTTTAGACTTCGTTGCAATTATTATTACAGAAACACAAAATTCTACATCTACTCATTCATCTGAGGATGCAAACCTGCAGAAAAATAAAAGTTTTATTTGCTTTACTACTCTTCTGGAGTTTAATAAACCACATCAAAAGGAATGCATGTACAGAGTTCTGCGATTGAATTTCTAAAAAAACAAAGAAAGAGAACTAATGAGGAACATAGGCGTAGTTAGAGGACACGGGTGGGCACTATCCTACAAAAGTCATTGCCAACCCTAGAAAAATCGTAAGGTTTAAAGAAATACGCTGTTTTCATTCTTTTTATAACACATGAGCTGAAAAGTCCCGGGCCTAACAAAGAAAACACATTTTGTTTTTGTTCAAAATTGGCTTTATTTATCAACATAATCTCTATCAAGAGCAACACAATCATTCCAGCGCCGTTCTAACATTTCAATAACACTTTTGTAGAACAATTTACCTTTTGCCTTAAAATAGGCCTCAGTTTCAGCGATAAAGCGATAACCTCTTCATTTGAGCGAAATTTCTTGCCGGCGAGCATTTTTTTGAGGTCTGCGAATAGTCACTAGTCGCTAGGAGCGAAATCTGGAGAATACGGTGGATGTTGGGGCAATTCGAAATTCAATTCACGTAGTCATGTAGTTTTGTCATAGTTTTGATTTGTGACACGGTGCGTTGTCTTGATGAAACAAAATTTTCTTTGCCATATGCGGTCGTTTCTTTGCCATTTCAATTTTGCGGCCTTCAAACGCTTCAATAGCGCTATATAATTACAACAATTCACTGTTGATGGTATTTCCCTTCTCAAGATGGTCTATGGATATTACACCACGCACATCCCAAAATACCGAGGCCATAACCTTTCCAATGACCACCACTCAGATTCATCAACACTTCTCATCAATTCGTTCAAAACGATTTTGAGGAATTTTTTGATGTTCTCTAGTATTTCTGGTTACGCTTCTTTGAACGTCCACTGCGTTCTGCATTATCAGTACCTCTACCACCACGTTTCACCACAAGTCAGCAAACCAACGTTTTATTTTGTTTCGGTTGTTTCCATAACACTTTTCCACTTTTCAAGCCATTGCTTCGCTTGAACTGTATTTTTTCCCATCAAGAAGCAGTTTAAAATTAAAACACGATTTTTTCTTTGATCCATTGTTTTGAAAATAACAAAAGTAGCTAGATAAAATCACCTTTAGCACAATAACTCAGAAACAAATGAATAGAATACCATGAAGTTTTAACAGCTGTCTTTTGAAGGTTGGGACTAACTAAAAAAGAGGTGAATGCAATACAGCTAGCGCATTCTATGTGTTAGGCCCGGGACTTTTCAGCCCATCTGTTACAATCCTTGCTATATGTTTATCTTCTTTCTTTTCTTATTTAATAATTTTCATAAATAAAACTTAAATTGTTCGTAATGACACTGGAGCAAATGCTCCAATAACAATTTAGCCTTCCGGAACAATAACAAATGCCAGGGTAAAGTTTGTTACCGACATGAAGTAGCTTCTTTAGCTGCACTCCAATCTCCGGTAGCTGATACAAATAAAGCAACTAGGATAGAAACTTTGTGAGAAACATTGTGGTATCGAACAGGCCCCGCATGGAGGAAACTCCGTTCGTTTGAACAAAGGCAACGTTGCCGAACAGTCAAAATAGTTAAAGGACCTGTACCAACCAGGATCCTATACTACAATGTGAATTAGTAATAGGTAAATTACATTAATAAATGGAGATGCTAAAGATGCAGCGATCACAAAACTCTGTGTTATAAATGATATACTTTTGTATAATTAATTGATCCTACTTTTACTTGATTAAACTACTGAAGAAGCTACAACATATAATTACATAATAACAACCCTCCACTTTCTTTCCATAAATTATATTATTATATTAATCTGTAATACATATCCTTTTTTAATGGTTCAAAGTGATAGAATTCAATACCACTAATGACGCTGCATAGGTAAAAAGCCTGCCGAGTTTTGAATATTGACTGACTTCAGTTCCACCCTCATTTATTCATTAATTTAATAATAACAGGAACATCCTGTTATCATTTATTATGATTTCACAATTAGTTGGTGTTTTTATATCATTAATGCTTTTTCCAACACTACATTAGCTCCCCATCCATTCATTTATGGTTCAAATGATAAACAAAGCAACATTTTTGGTTAGAAGCAGTGGAATAATAATTAAATGACAGTGGAAAACTTATAATGATATGAAAATGTACCCTAAATATTGATAAGTGACTATTTAATTGTTTTTCTAATTTTAGTGTTAAAAATTCTTTACAGTTAGTTGATTGTTTTAAGATTACTGCACTACCTGATAAATCTATATTTCTATATTTTGATGTCAAAAGGCTTTTTACTTCCATTCCAGTTAATAAACTAATCAAAATTTTAGAAAACAAAATAGAAGATAATCTAAAATTAAACCATATGGAGAAATTTGAACTACTAAATTTCTTAAAAACTTGCATAGACCAAAATTATTTCAAATTTGAGGACAATTATTTTAAACAAAATGATGGATTATCTATGGGTTCTCCTTTATCACCCCCTTGCAGATATTTTAATGGCCTCTTTCGAAAATTCACTTTTTAAGTCAGAACTTATCAAGTTGTTACCCTTTGGAAACGTTATGTTGAATACGTTTGTTTATTTGGAAGGGAAGTTTAAGACAATTCGACAACTTTCTCAAATTATTAAATTCCATAGATTGGAACATTCAATTTACGATGGAAAGTTAAACTTTTTGGATCTTACTTTAATAAAAAATAACAAAGAAATTATGTTTGAAATTTATGGGAAACCTACGACCACTGATACGGTAATTCCCTTTGACTCCAACCAAACTTTTAACATAAAAATGGCAGCTTTTAGTAGTTTTTTACACAGGTTCATAATGTTATCCCTTTCTAAATCCAACTTTGAAAAAGAATTGAAAATTATAAAACAGATTTCCGTCAATAGCGGATATAATCCCAACTTAATTGACAAAATTTTAAAAAATAAACAAGGTAAACTCATTGAAATTAAACTATACAACGGTCTCCTTCCTGATTTAATTCCTGAAAATGATAAATACGCCTTTATTAACTATGTAAAAGAAGTCGGATACAAAATTAAACACCTTTTAATCAAGTGGCATATTACACCAATTTTAGTCAACAAAATTAATCTAAAAAGTCTGTTAGTTAACAACAAAAATAAAATATATTCAATAGATAAAAGCGGCGTTTACAAATTGTACTGTAAAGATTGCACAGCTTTTTAGATAGGACAGAAAGGTAGAGCCATAAAAACTCGGCTTAAAGAACATGTTCTTTCCATACGGAATAAAAAGAATTATACAGGAATAGCTCAATATTGCTTAGATTTCAAACATAATTTAGACACTAATTCGATTGAACTTTTACATTCTGCACAAGAAGGTCGTAGATTGACTTTGCTCGAATCCTTGGAAATTAAGAAAGTTATCAATAATAAGCAAAATATTGTAAATAATCAAATTGAAATGTTCACTTTGGATTCTCCGCTGTTGTTGGACCTTCCAAATAGATAACCAGTATCTGGAGTTAATTTGTCTCATTGCTTGTTGTCATCCGTTACATTATTTACATCTTTAGTAATACCATAGCTCTTGAGAATGACCCGCAAGGATTGAAACAATATTGTAGAGAAGAATAATTTTTTTTTGTGAAACGTAACCCAGTGATTGTTTGTTACTCAAAATACCCATATTCAATTTTAGTAAATATCAACTAAATTCACTGTCCGATTGTCAGCATTGTATCGAACCGAACACCGAACACACTCACAACGTCAAAACAACGTTACAAGGATTTTTTGCATATTTTTATTGTATTCGATTACGTGCCTTTCAAGTGTACATCTATGTCGTGCATTTAGTTTGGCAAGTAGATATTTACCTTATTGAAGATTATTGAATTCCACAAATTTGTATATATGACAGTCAAACATTGTAAACAGAAGCGTACGTATGGTTCTTTTTCTACAATAAATATTGTTATAACAACAATAAAAAATAATGACTGCTTAAATTTTATGATTTTCGTAGATGATCGTATTAATTTGGCCCTCAAAAATAAAATTTTGAAATCTAGCAAAACTACGTGATTGTTGTCATTGTATTAAAGCCTTCATATGCCGAAAATCCGAAGTGGCAACGTTGTCGAATGAAGAAAACCAGTGCACGTACATGCATGTATGCATTCATGCATAAATGCATAGCACGTCCCGGTGTGATGAGCCCAAGTTACGGCATGTGAACTTTTTGGCGAATTCAAAATACTCTCGGTCAAAGTACCCTTTGTAGCACTATGTGAGACCGACGCCAACTTCGATTGCATTTAAATAGGAGAATCCGAAATACACTAACGCGACGTGAAATTCCCAAATGTTCAGGCTAAAAAGGATTTTAATAAAATATTGAAAATTTGCAAAGTTCATCACTTGTAAGATCTTATATAGAAAATAGGTATATCAGGTGGTTTGTTAATAGTGGCGGTAGAAAAAATTCGATTATATGTGGCCATGTATAAACGTAACAAACTAGAATTTTTGCGTCGATATGTGACAATGGATGAAACATGGATCCATCACTTCACTCCGGGATCAAAACGTTCGTCATCTGAGTGGATAAGTGGACAGCAACTGGTGAAAGCGCCCGAAAGCACAACAACCGACTGGAAAGGTTATGGCCTCGGTCGGTTACGACCTGGGATGTACATGGTGTAATATTCATCGACTGTTTTGCTGTCTTGAGAAGGAAAATACCATCAACAGTAATTGTAGTAATTATATAGCGTTATTGTAGCTTTTAAAGGCCGAAATTTCAAAGAAGCGACCGCATATGGAAAAGAAAAAAAAATTCCTTCATCAAGACAACACACCGGGTCACAAGTCAATCAAAACAATGGCAAAACTGCATGAATTGAACTTCGAATTGCTCCCACATCCACCGTATTCTCCAGATTTGTCTCCCAGCGACTACTGGCTGCTCGCAGATCTCAAAAAAGTTCTCACCCGTAAGAAATTTCGCTCGAATGAAGAGGTTATTGCTTTATCTCTGAAGATGAGGCAAATTTTGAGGCAAAAGATAAATTGTTACATTAAATTATGCAAAACTGGTGTTGAATTGTTAGAGCGACGCTGGAATGATTGTGTTGCCCTTAATGGAGATTACGTTGATGAATAAAGTCAATTTTGAACAAAACAAAACGTGTTTTCTTTGTTAGGTCCGCGACTTTTCAGTTCATGTGTTAGGATACCTTGTAAGAAACAGAAATAGAATTAGGATAACTTACCGGGCTTTTGGGTCGCGGTCTATAGGTGTTTTTGTTGCGATCGAAAGTCCGGTAAGTTATCTTAATTCGATTGACGCTGGTCGTTAAAGCCTACATACTACAAGAAATAATATTGACAGATTTCAACTAGTCTAGTCTCGTCAATGCTCACTAACAGCACGTATGTTATTACGCATTCTCGTCTAAAAAGTGTCACAAATCAATAAACAAATCAATCAGAACGTAGCTGCAAAATAATACCCACCTTCTGGATCCAGAGGCTATTTCGGACAGCGAAACACTCAAATAAACAACATTACCTCGTTATAATAGAAGTATCTATAGATTTTGATAGAAACATTTGCTGAGGGGCCCAATTGATTTTCTCTTCTGGAGCACTTCTTCATTTAGCTACGTCACTGAATAGAACATAAAACCGTAGATAGGAAATTACATAAATTTCGTGGTAACAAAATATTCTTCCGGTAAAAATTCTCTTTAGTCAAACTCTCCCCTCCTTTTTGCCCTTTACACTGTCCTGCGAGCATGCAAGGCATGTCGACCCATTTTCGTGTCGTAAATCCACCACATATTTCGGCTATTTGACGCAAAACCGCATCACATTTATGTACAGAGTGAACCCTCATTTTACGTAATCGGTCCAATTTAGTGTAGTAACCACTTCTAAGGGACGATTCGTTACTGCATACGCCAACCGTACACAAAATAGGGGCAAAAACCGTATTTGCCATGCCGTAAAAACAGCCATCTTGTTTACTGTGTTCTTAAGTAAACCTGCTTCGGATTATAGTAGAAATGGAGCAGTAATAATCCTGGTCTCTTCATCTTCAGCAAACAAAATGCGATGTGACAGAAGGGACGCACCAATAACAATGTATAAAATGATATGGTTCGGATTTAATTTAATTTTAAACAGAGGGAGCGTAATCTGTAACGTACTTTTTAATTATTCTGACATTTTATATCATTAACTAAAAGAAAAACACAACATAGATAGATAGTTTCAACTATTTATTTGCTAACTCGACAATATTGTTTCAGTCCAAAGGGACCACTATCAAGGGAATTGTGTAAAAAAAAAGAACAGGTAGTTATAAAGTTTACGCGAGCAGTCCAGGTTCAATTCCAGGGTAATACAATACTTTTTTCTTATGTTAAGTGAAATAAAGTGACGCAAGTGATATGATTTACTAATTCCTTGGATCGTGCAAACAAATGTTAGGCCAGTAATATCCTACAGTTAATTTTCTACTGTCTTCATCTCATACATCACATTTATCTCTTCTTAAGCATCGTCATTAATCCAATCGAGCGATTCCTAAGGAAGGTAGAAGTCCATCAGCTGGTGAGGATAAAGCACAATTATGTTTTCAAATTACCTTCTACGAGTTTGGGTTGATTACTCTCAACTGAGCGATTTTCGTTTGTTATTTTAATGTAGTTTGACGAATTCAACTAATACGCAGAGTATTTTTGAATTATGATGTCACAAAAAATTTAAGGTATGTCACTAATTTTTATATTCCATTCATTTCACTTTAGTCGTTTTTGATAATCCAATTTTCACCGTGATTTCTTTTTAATGGAAAGATTCTCTACTCGACTTTCACACTACGTAAACTATTCATTAACTTTACAATAGCAATTGTCCTAACTGAAATAGATGCCGAAAAAGATATTGATAGTACCAAGAACTTTCACTTTCATTAGCTCAACCCCATACAAACATATATACGGGGCATGTTTTTTAAGTAAGTACCATATTCAAATTAATAAAAAACGTGCAAAGATATCTTAATAATTTTATTTTTACATGAAAGCCTGTACCTTAATCTACTTCTCTACATAATTTCCTTCAATATTGAGGCACTTGTCGTAACGTTTGACCAGTGACCAGTTTTTGAATACCCTTCTCATAGAACTCTGCTCCTGACTTGTTAACTATTAACCACTGCATCACAACTGTTTTAACTTCCTCATCGTCTTGAAGACGCTGACCGCCCAGATGTTTCTTCAAGTGCAGGAACAAATGGTAGTCACTGGGCGCCAGATCGGTGCTGTACGGAGGATGATCTAGAGTTTCTCAGTGAAAAGATGTGACCAAAGAGATCTTTGTTCCGATTAGCCACATGCGGACGGGCATTGTCATGTACATTTGTGCGGCCATCTTTAAATGCTCTCACCCACTTCCTTACAATTCCATCACTCATAATATTTTGTCCGTAAACTGCTCAGATCTCACAATGGATATCAATCGGTTTTAGTCCTTTAGCACTAAGGAATCGTATAACAGCCCGGACTCCGAACTTCACAGTCGGCGAGACTCACGATAATGGGAGGCATCTTAAACACTCAGTAAACAATGTAAACAAAGGCGAATCAGACTGTAATGGCGTCAGTACGTAGGTATTCGGTGCGCATAAGCGGATCGCTGACCGCAATGCTGCGGCGGCAGAATTTCAAAACGGTACACTTACTTAAGAAACATGCCTCGTATATATATGATGCGTCGGTATCAAGCCATCTCAATAAACTTTGCATAAGGGAAACGTGATTTGCGTGTGCGTTGCCGGTGCCATTAAATTTTAAGCCCCTTGCATACTCTGGTTCAGAATTATGGCCCACAGTCCAGGCGTTGGGCCTTGTAGGTAACCTCCCCCTACATGCTCACGTGTCAACATAATATATAATGCACATATATGTTACGTAAAAAGATTGCGTGTATTCGCGTTAGGCATATTGTACTTAACATGTGTGCAAGAGAAATTACTTCTTGTGTTTAATGTAAAATCACGTACGCGATGGTGTTGTGTAAACGACACGTGAAATTTAAAGGGGTGATTTTCACTTTATTACGATACGAAGAAATCCACACCGGAAAACAAAATCTCGTACGATAGATCGAGTAACAACGTGCACCAATATATGTGTATTGCTATGTCCCAAATTGTTTATTATCTTCAAGAAAGTATAAATAACAAATAACACAATTTTATTTTTGATTCTTTAGAATTATTTCACCATACAAGGGCATCTTCAGAAGATGTATTAGTACCAGGGACGTGATTATAATATGGACCGAGCGTAAGCAATATTCTCTGTGCTTTGGGTATGCAACCAATAATGCACATTCGGGGACATATTTATGTTTTCCATGGGCTAAACGGAAATTTACGGACAGATTAAAAATCATTTACAATATCATTTAACATACAAACCAAATATATTGAAAACATAATGAAACTTATTTTAAAAATAATACTGTTGTTTCCAATAATATATGTGCTATAAGTGAAAATAAAGTTAATTAGTACCGCAAGTAGATTTCTCGTTGTGTGAATGATTGGTGTATGAAGTTGATAAGGAAGATGTGATGATTAAAATGATGTATATTAACGGTACTACTATTTAGATGTATTTTACAAAGTCTGATTTAATGGTTCAAATAATAGTTGGTAATATTGAATTTGATAAAATATGTTAGTAAAAAAATCTAAGGTGTGTGAAGTCGTTCATTATGTATACTCTGTTGGGAAAGTTAGAAAAATAGTATGTTAATCATGAGAAGATGTAAGTTAGAGAAAAATATGCGAGAGGTTTCAATTCAAATGGGTAGGTGGTGAGGTATAATAAGCAGGCGACAGTAGACATATGAATTTAGGAAGACGGATAGACAAGAAAAACGTTTTAAGCGATAATATTGAACAAAACTTAAGTCGAGATATATATGTGAGAACCTAAAACATATGTTTATAAATTATGTATCTATGTAAATCTGAACTATGACTAATAATACACAAAATATAATAAGCAACAAAAATAAACTTAAACTTTTACTAGAAATTTTTGAATATATCTAACATACAAAAGTATAAATCTTAATTAATAAAAATATCTACATTCAACTTGCGTGCTGCCTAGAGTTAAGTAAAATTTTCAAAATACATTAAAACCTAAGCGATAATAATAAAGGTTAAAAACTACATTAATTAAAGTAACCATTTTGTTCTAATATTAAACAAGTTTTATATTTCTTTAACAAAAAATAGTTCATAAAAGTTTTCACAAAACCCTATATACAAAAAAAATAGTGTCACACAACATTTATTTGAAATAACTACACTAAACACTTCAACTGCCTCAAACTTTCTGAGTGATGTTACGAGCGTTTTTAATAATACTCGCGTTTCTGTCCCATAATTCGTAAAATGTGTTGCCTACCCAAATGGTATCACTTTATAAACGCAAGGCGCAGTCTAGTCATAATCACGTCTCTGATTAATACAATAGTCTTACAACCACACTTATAAATTATGCTATGTTGCTATAGGAGTGGACATTTTCCAATTCATTTGTTGATTATTATGGACTCATACACGTTTTCTATTTTATTTTATTTTATTATAATTTTCTATTAAATTCCCATTAAACGACAACATCCTAAATCCATAATTAAATATTAAATTAAACACAAAGAACGCTCTTAAATGTTTAAATTTTTGTTTATTTAACACTCTACAAAAATCTTTGTCAAGAGTAAATTTTATTTACTAAGGGTAGGTGTTAGTGTTAGTGTTTATAAATAAGACGGTAACATTACAGAATAGGGGCAGGTACAAAACCAGGTATTTCAAAAAAAAAACAAATTAAATTGCGTCTCTCAAAAATTGGTCAATAACCAGGGCATCTTTAAATTCTGATTTATCGTTGGTAATTTTTTAATTTATTTTTAAAAGTTTCTTTTATGTCGTATTGTTCCATGAAGTTTAAATGTTGTCCTTTATTTTCTAAATGTAGAATTACAAACTTTTCACTATCTATTTTGTAATTGTGTTCTATACAGTGTGAACTTAATCCTGTGGATGTTTTTTCTATTTTTGATATCTTTGGTATGTTCATTTAATCGTGTGCCGAAGTTTCGGCCTGTTTGACCAATACAGAAAGTCACAATCTTTAGAATTAAGTCTATATATGCCATTTCTTTGGAGTTTCTTGGTTTTTTGCTTGTTGTTAACTAAAATTTTTTTTATATTACTTTTTTAGTTCTTTACATATTCTGTTATCGTTCTTGTTAGTATAATTAATAAAATTAAAATTATTTTCTTTTGGTGTGTGGGTATAAAAATTATTTAATATTAGACTTTTTGTCAATTAATTCGGGTTTATAACTATTATTCTTAGCTATTGTTTTTATTGTGTTACGTTCCTTCATGAAATTTTGTTTAGTTAGGGGAAAATTTAAGTCTGAATTAAGCTATGGAATGAGGAAAGTTTTATTTGCCAGGATTGTTTGGATTTTCTATGCATGATGATATCAGTACTTGTGTATTTCCTGTATATATTGTACTCTAATTTATTGTTTCTAATTTTTACGTTTACATCTAAGAAATTTAAACCTTGTTCTATATCCTGAATTTCTATTGTGAATTTGATCCTATTGTTGAAATTATTAAAATATTTTAAAAATTGGTTAAGTTGCCTATCTGTACCTGTCCAGATACAGAAAATATCATCCGCGTATCTGGTCCAATGAAGATTGTTGTTTGTTAATTTGTTATAATTATTATTGAATAAATTGTTTTCAAAATTTGACATAGAAGTATCTGAAAATAGTGGAGAAATAGGTAAACCCACCGGTAGTCCTTCAATTTGTTTATATTAATTGTTGTTATAACATATCATGAAAGGAGATGGTTTCACAAATTATCTAACAAAACTTCCTATACGCTAGCACCAGGGCTATGTAGAAGCGTATAATTCGTTAATATTTGCTATTATTACCGTGCTACTTGTTAATAATTTAAATCATTTACAAATAGTTTGTTAAAACTTCCAATGACTACCAAAATGTTTTCAATTAATACTAAATTAGTCTTCATTGCCCGACTGAAAATTAAGACCGACTTATCAAACATGTTAAAGGTAATACTTGATTCATTGTTTACTACTGTTTTGTATCTTTTCTTGTTACCTAATAGGTATTCCAATTTAGGGGCATATCTTGTCAAGTTATTTCCTGATAAAGGATTTCTTAAAAGCCTGTTTCATGTTAGTATAAAAATTGCTGATTAAACGACCCGCCCTTCTCAGGTTTCAAAGCGGGATTTTTTCTACAAAATCCCCACTTCCTGTCATGCAAGTTTCTGAGTGTATTACACAATTTACGAATACAAGACAAGGCTAGATAGACTACTACTAAACATGTTTTTGCGCGCGGTAATCCATCTTGTTGACAGACATCTAATTAGCACGAACTCAGTTCCTTCTACATTAAAACAGCACGAGAAAACGACTATACTATCGTACCTCTGTTTGACCTATAACTTTAACTCATCAATCCCATACGATAATTTTTACTAATATCAATCACCATTTCTTGTCTTAAAACTGTATAATGGTTTGTTTGCCACGTTAGCAATTTTTTGCGTTTTATCAGGTGATAAAAGTACCTAGCTGTCTCAGCCAAATTCGGAAAACACACCTTCCATACCTCTAATATTGTTTATTGATTTAACAATAGGTTTTGTATGTATATAGTTCTTTTTTCTGCAACCGGATCATGTTTGGTGTTCTTAGATTCTCTAATTAAATAATCTGCTCGTTTGTTCCATATACCTACGCCACGTCGCAGTCTCTACATACTCAGAATCTTATCAACGGTTATCTCTCATTTTTACTTACAGCGGAAAGCTCGATCAAGTAATGGTTTGATTATCTATTAAATACTCAAATTTTAAAGCTAAACCAAAATATAAAATGACAATAAAACGTACAATTTTACAAAGAATGAATCGTTTTACTTTGGGAACACATAACCTACATATTTTAGGAAGCAATACTAGGTAGATAGCATTACATACAATATATTATCCAATTATTTCTTTATTGATCTAATCTTCGTATTGAAGAAAATATATAAATATAATTTTTAATATTTTTGTCGCATTTTCCACCAATGTTCATATGCAACATTTCAACAGTAGGAAAAAATACGGATTGATGAATTTCCTCCAATTAACTTAATGAATGTATTTCTGCCTCCTTTCCAAGAAGTAATGAAAACAAAATTTCAAAATCATATAACCATAGTTTACTATAAGGATTGCAATACAGTGCCATATAACAATATCTTCAGTGAGGTCGGTTATTTGTATGAATTTTGGCGGTTGTCGATAAAAAAACACCGAATCAATCTTATTCAAACCTGAAGTCAGAAATTTTCCAAATCTCCATAGTATTAAAGACATTTTCAAAACCTGTATCTGATAGTAAACAAGCACTTCAGCTGTACATAGTGTATTATTATTATTAGAAATTTTGCAGACTCTAAAATTTCACATTATTTACATTCACAACTTTAACACATAACTCCCAATTTAGATGTACTTATAATTTCAAATTGACAAATAATGTGACATGCAATAGTTATTAAAAACATTGACACTAGATTAAATCAACTACAGAAATTAACTGGCTGTTTTGCAACTATTTTGCACTATTCTTATGTTCATTACAGTTTGGAAAATTTTACAAATGGAGTTCATCACGTCTAAAATTATTCGCTAATTGAGACTAATTAATTGGTGGAAACATTATTTTTATTTTAATTTCTATAATTCATAGTAGGCCTCAGAATTGTCACAGTACATCTACAATTTAAGATATCGCAACCTCAAATTCCAATTTTTCAAATAAAAGGATAATATGACCAAGAAAGTGACCGTTTCTGAAGCATTTCTGTGGCTGAATTGGAATCTGGTCTGATAATTACTCCAGTACTTCAATATTCTGATAAATTTTAATTAAGAAATTCTAATAATGCTAATTTGGCTTATTTGGTTTCAAGACGAGGATTTTTCGATACTGTTATCGATAAGTATATCGATAATGATTTTTTTTACCCTCCATGGTCGTGTCCGCAAAAATGGCGGGTTGAAAAAGAAAAGCACAACGAGGGTAATCGTATTTAATGTATTTTTCAAAGGCGAAATTGAATTTGCTTCAGAATTGTCATAAAGTATTGAATTTTCAAGATACCCAAATCCAAAAACTTTGGATTTAAAATATTTCAAAATCGGAGGTTATATTTTCATAAAGCAAGAAAATATACCTTGGGAATTACTACTGTGTTGGTAGTTTTGTCCTTTTGTTTCACGTAGTAAGACCAAAGGTGCATTTTCTGTGTTTCAACCCCAAAACACATGTCTTAAATATTATGAAGTTCCTGAGTGACATACTCGGGAGCATATAAAGGATCACTAGAGTTTATAACTATGACCGAACGCCGTGGTTTAGTGCTATAGATCATTGCTTAGCATTCGGGAGGTCACCGGTTCGAACCAGGTCCGGCTGCTCTGATCCAAGTTTTCTGTGGTTTCCTTGGATCATTTAGGCAAATGCTGGGGTAGTAATATTCCACAGATAATCATTAATTTCTCTTCTGTCTTCATTTCGTCCGTCTCATCTTTCTCTCCGTAACCACACTACCCACTCATTCCCACGATTCCTGCAAGGAGGCTGAAGAGGGCCTTACGCCCTACCCTCCGGCTTTGCACTACAGTGTAGGTCAGAAGGGTTGCCCGCCAACCAGCATGAGTAGCTGGTCGGAATGAAACACACAAAAGTTTTTTTTTCTGAGTGATGCTTGTGCGTCATCAACATCAGCAATCAGGACAGTACTGATTGAAATTAGCATAAGTAGATATTGAACTCTCTTGAAATATAGAAAAGTGGCTATTTAACTATGGAACTCGGAATGTAAATGATAATCAAGATTCTAGTATTTTAAAATAACGAAAGGAAAATATTCTAGGTGTAGTTAGAATGATTCAAAGAATTTTAAAACCTTCAATGCATAGGTGTATGTACAGATACCTAGCCGATAGTGATATTGAATAATTACTACCTAAAACAGTTTTAAAGTTCTAAATCGTATAACTGAGAAAAAAGAATGTTAATCAAAAGTTTCTTATTCATATTTCAACAAGATAATAAAAGCGTAATAAAATGTACATTCTTCTGGAAACAATGAAAATAAAATTGGGGCAATTCTGAGGCCATATTTGGACTGAGCGGCACAAATTACGTCGTAAATGACTTCTTTTTTGTTATTTTCAGTTTTGATCCTTGATTTTGCTGACCTGTGTTATTTAAAATACACATACAAAGACTTATTAACCAAATCCATAAAACCGTACAAAACATAAATTAAATTAAATTAAATAGCATATACATACTGTCACGAATTATACTTGCGGTTTGTGTTGGTTCAGTCCTAATTAACAACACATTCCTAGAAAAGATAATGGATATTCTCGGCCTTCCTAGATACGTCTGGAATATTCTAGCAACGATCAATAAAAAGACAACAGTAACACGAGAAGAATGTTCTAGAGGGAATGCTGAAAACTCTAAAAGCGAGTGCACTAGGCGGACCGAGTCCGTTTTTTTAAATCCTGCGTTGACAAGTGACAGGAGCGATAGACAGGCGATAATCATAGAGTGGCGGCAGTGGAACGAGAGTATAAGTAGTGGAGAAGAATACCGGCGACGGGAGAAATAGATTTACTAGTAATAATATTGGTAAATTTTATAGTGGGATATTTGTAAAACATTTCTAATAAATTAAGAAAAACACAAAATGGTTGTTTTAAACAAAATTTATTAGAAACCTCTAACAATTGTTTCGACATGTGATGTCATCATCTGAGAGTTAATACTAGAAACTAACTTAAAACTAAAATTACAGCGGTTTATATATGTTTCTAGGATCTATTTTGAAACAGCTATTTATGTGATGTCTGTAATGCATTTAAATAAGGGACTATTCAGATCATCAACATGATTATTTGTAATATTTACTTTTAGGTTAATGGCCCTTTGTATTTCAAGCTTTTCTAAGAAATTTAATTTATATGCTTTGTTTTCAAGATGTATGATAGAAAGTTTATCATCATTGATGGAATGATTTAGAGAAATGCAGTGTTGTGAAAGGCCAGTGGTTAGTTTGTTGCCAAGAATAGATTTTTTATGCTCTTTCAGTCTAGTTTGAAAGTTACGACCAGTTTGTCCAATATATTTGCATCACAGTCGTCACATGTAATTTTATATACACCTGATTTTTGCAAATTATCTATTTTATCAATTTTATTATTAAGTAACATTTTTCTCAAAGTATTTTCAAGTTTGAAATACAAAGACCATTAACCTAAACTAATCAAAACTGTAGTTAATTTAAATTTAGTTGTTAATAAATTTCGTTCTTCTCGTTCGTTTAATTGTGTTTTCGTGACTGAACACGTCACAATACTATATAATCTATTCGATGAGTCTTATTACATGAAGAAAATGCTGAATTCAGCTCATCAAAAGTTAGAAATAAGTGACCTGTGGCTAAAGTAAACCCTCAAAATTTATTCATGCCCTAACCCCGAACAATCCTAAATCCCGGAAGAACTTACTGCTTACAAATAATCAACATAAAGTTTGTTTAGCAATCAATACGTTCTGTCGAACTAATACGATTTCCTTAGTAATCCTCTACCAATGGAAAATCTCGAGAAACTGCCAATTCCGGATTTCCTACTGGTACGATCGGGATAATTACCTTAAAATTCTACTTGTAGATGCACGTTGAAGAGAATAAGAATAAGAAGTGAAACAGATAGAGCTCATTAAGGAATACGAGGAACAGCATTATGAAGAAACCAAGGTAAACATTTAGATCAATACTGTTCGGTGAAATTGTTTGATCTTGGCAACTACAAGCAGCAAGAACCCGTTTGGTGCCGAAAGGATTTACACAGCAAACGATACCTAACCATCGTTGTAGCTGAGGTAAACCACCACTTAGTGAAAACGGTAATTTCCTACGATCTCAAGAAATCAATTTATTGATCGGTAAAGATCTAATTAATCCTATTAAACCGTCAATTTTACTATTCCTATCCTATTTGCTGAAAAAAAGTATATTTCTGTGAAACATATATTATATATGTTACATTAACTTCATTATTATCCACTTACCTACCTAAATAATAAATAACCTATAAACTAAAACATGATAGGTACTGAAATGAAAATAAAATATTAAGAGAGTGGATTTATTTAAAAACAATAAAAATAAAAATTGCTCGTGCTAAACGTTACGTTGAAAATGAGTAACCTATTTTCTACTGAACTATTTATTAACTACTTAAAGTAACTATACAGTTTCATCGTAAGCTCAAATTCAATAAACCATTGAAGTATTATGGAAAATTGCACAATGAATTACTTTTTTGGAGAGAATTTTACATTCACCACCATCAAGAAGGTTAAAAAAGACTTATTTGTATTTCATTCCCACTATCTACTCGAGCAGTCCCTCGGACCTACACTGTAGCGCAAAGCCGGAGGGTAGGGCGTAAGGCCCTCTTCAGCGTTCTTGCAGTAATCTTGGGAACCCTACCGGCTTTGCAATACAGTGTATTTCGGAGGGACTGTCCGCCCATTAGCACGAGTAGCTGGTGGGAATGAAACACAAAAGGTTTTAGTTTTCAGAGTGAAGCTACATCTGTAAATTTCGTTCTCGTAAAAGATTTCTAAATCTCCTCTTTACAAGAAAATGTTCCCGATTGATTGAACGATATTAAGCATACGGTACATGTTCAGGTTTTTTTTGCAGGACAGGCAATATAACTAAGGAAAACATATAAAGGGGAACTTTTGCGAACATAAAATTCGAAATTTTATGTATTTGAGTCAGGACACAGTCTGTACCGTCGTCAGCACGAGCAGGAACGGCGAATGTTGTTGGATGAGAAAAAGCGGGATCGGCAATCCTTTACGGCCGTTTCCTCCCGCATTTAATTTATTTCCAGTTACAGGGCCAACCGAGCATTTCCCCCGGGAGAACAGTAAATCTTGTTTGTCGTTTTCACTTCAGACAGGTCAAATTATAGAGAAAAGAAAATCGACGCTCTTATAGGCTAAGAAACGGGCTAATTTTTTATACGCTACGTGCTCGAGATGGTAACCACTTCCCGAAAAAGGAAATGATAAAAAACACACCCTAAACAAAAATCTCACACTTCATTAAAATTTAAATTAAATGTAAGAAATAGATCCAGCGGTGGCTCGTGATAAAATGAAGTGAGTGTTTTGCAAATTTTTATTCACCCACATTGCGGTAGTTAATTCAATTCTACGATCGATAATTAAAAAGACTTGTTACTTAAGGGGTGTAGTAGAACATAAAATAGCTAAAATCGTCGATTTACTCAAATTGAATAAAGCAATTACAATTTGGGCTTAATTCCCTCTTAGGTCCTAGATTAATAGTGTAAAGTAGTATCTATTTAAACCAAAATTAATGTTGCACACCGAGCGACGTAGTCTAGTACTCTAGATCACTACTTAGCATTCGGGAGGTCACCGGTTCGAAACCGGGTGTTGCTACTCTGGTCCAAAATGCTGGGGCAGTAATATTCCACAGATAATCTTTCACTTCTTTTCTGTCTTAATTTCGTCCATCTCATCTTTCTCTATCTGACTACACCACCACCCATTCGCACGATTCCTGCAAGGAGGCTAAATAGGGCCTTACGCCCTACCCTCCGGCTTTGCACTACAGTGTAGGACGGAGGGACTGTTCGCCTACCAGCACGAGTAGCTGGTGGAACTAAACACAAAAAGTTTTGTTTTAAGTTTCTTGCACAATTTAGCACATTTCTACTCCTGACGGTTGCCCTAACAAGGGGAAACATACATCGAGTAAAAGTTCTTACAAAGTGTTTGCATACCACCAATTAATTCAATTTGTTTGACCATGGGGCACAGGCGAATTACAATTTTACTTCTTATAGTATTTACATAATTTTATATTATTAGAGAAGAGCTCCACACAATTGTCTGACAAACCTATCTATATACTAGCACTATAGACATTAGGACATTATTACATAGAGTGATGTTTTCAAACTTATTTTCTAAATAATTGAAGGAATTAAAATCACTTTTAAATGTTTCAAAATATTTTATTGTATACTCTACAATATTGTTTCGACATAACAGTGTATTTCTCAAGATTAACAGATTTACTAAATTTCAGATCACTCTTAACGTCTATATATATTTTTACAGTCAACAGTTCTGTGGGTATAACTTCAAAATTTCAGGTACATACTCATTGTTAAGAAATACCAGATGACCCTGCTTCTAATCTTGCATCTAATAAAGGCATATTGAAAAAAATATTGGTCTATTATTATATTCTCGTACATCTTTATTGCTTTTTTGATTTCAAAAAATTATAGAAAGTCCAATCTTTTCCCTTTCCTTTCATTACGTAAAATTTTGATGGTGTCCGAATTGATAAAATGGTTATTATTTATGCAATGTGTCGCTAATCCCGTGTTGTGTTTTTGATATGAAATGGATTTTTTATACTCATTTAGTCGAATTCCAAGATTCCTAGCAGTCTGACCAATATATGACGCATTGCAACTGTTACATGATAATTTGTAAATCCTGCTTTTTGTAACAGTTCTACCTTTTCTTTATTATTAACAAGCAAACTACCTAAATTACATTTATTCACTGCTATAGTGTTTATTCCTAATTTGTTTAAATTATTACAAATTTTATTAGTGGTGTTTCCACAATAATTTATTAGATTAAAATCCTTTTTTACATTTACAAGGATCCGACCAGTTCAACAATTGATTATTTTGTTGTTGATCTTAATACATACCTTTTATGACTACTTTACTCAAGTCTAATATCTATCGATACGGAATTCAATCTTTAGAACTATCTAAAACAACAACCTTCGACAATATCCTTAATAAAAAACTTAAGAATCAAGCTAGAACCTTGTTAACTTCTGGTTTCCAAAACACCATTGAAATATCCATCTTTTGTCCAATTAATTATGTAAATAATGTAAGTAATAAGATTAAGAATAAGCTACATAAACTAAAACTTAATACAATTGAAGCAAATAAAAACAACATAGGCTCGTTCTCAGTAAATAACAAACAAAAATCGGAAAAAATCGATAAAACTGACATATACTAACTAAAATATAGCAATTGTTATGCCATCTACAACTTGAATTCATGAACATGTTTATTGCATAAATAATGGAAAGGAATCGACAGGTTTCTCAGAACACTGTTTAAAAAACAACCATAACTGAGATAAAAACATTGTGAAAGTGTTGCATACAGAAATCAAAAACCGTGTATGAAAGTTACTAGAAAATTTGAAAATTAAAAAAGCATTACGCAACAATAAATTATGTATATTTAGGTTTTCCCATGACGTCACGGACTTTTGGTATTTAAAGGCTATAATTAGTTTTTTTAATTTCAGTATTTGTAAACTACTCTTCGTTAATAACCGCCAGGTAGAAACAGTTGTCAGAGTGATTAAATAAATAATTGAAACTTCCAAATACTCTTTTCGTCTTCATTAAAAATGTTTTATCAAGATTACACCGCTAACAGTGATTCTATTATTAAATACTATCTTCAATTTTACTTTGTTAAAAACCGAACCACCACCAAAAGATTAACATATCTTACTTTTCATTTGTAAGTAAGTGTATTTCCTAATTAAATTGTCGGTGCTGTTGGTATGTAGTGCAACCATTACCTTTCATTATGGTTTTGTTATTTGTATCTATTTTTTTCCGCTCGTCTCACTACATACTAAACAAAGATATTACGGTAAATAATGATAGCAGCCCCACTCCTAATTCAAGCCTATATAGTCTGTAAACATGTAATGATGCCCCCTGCAGCTAACAGGATTGGTTCCATTTACTAATAAGAAATAATATAAAATGAAACATAATAAACACTAACTTACATTCCACACAAACCATGATAATTACAGTTTATAATTTGTTTCATTAGGCGACAGTATGTTGACTTTTTCACGTGAAGCTATGGAATTATTGGCTTGACAAACTGACATATTCATTTTGACCATTATGAATCTGAGTTCAGGTGGAAATGTTATTTAATTGAAACTAATTAATTAACTGCAATTATTTATCTCCCAAGGCCAAAAAAAACAGAAATTTAAAAATAATATTATTTCTAATATGGTATCTGCCATTTTTATGGAACATAGTCACATCTTTTCACTAAGAAACTCTGGATCATCCTCCGTACAGTCCTGATCTGGCGCCTAGTGACTAACATTTGTTCCTACATTTGAAGCAACATCTGGGCGATCAGCTTCTTCAAGACGATGGCGAATTTAAAACAGTTGTGATGCAGTGGTTACCATTTAGCAAGACAGGCGGCAGAGTTCTATGAGAAGGATATTCAAAAACTGGTCACTGGTCAAACGTTATGACAAGTGCCTCAATATTGAAGGAAATTATCTAGAAAAGTAGACTAAGGTACAGACTTTCATATAAAAATAAAATTATTAAGATATCTTTGCACGTTTTTTATTAATTTCAAAACGGTACTTACTTAAAAAAAACATGCCTCGTATAACGTGGGTAACTGTGACACCCATTTCTCATTTAGCTTTAGATGTCTCCTCGATAATTTGGATCAGCTCGAATAGAAATGTTGGAAAACACTGGTCGAGAGTTACACAACAGACTGTGATATTTAAGCTTCTTGTAAAACAATATATATGGAATTTTTATTTTGTTTATCAGAATTTTGTGCCAGTCCGAGTAATAACACATCCAACAAGAGTAAAAGCCCCGCCTTTTTATCTGTTGTAATCATTATTAGCCCTACCAATATTTCATACATTTGAAATACATATAATAGAATTGCTCTATGGTCCGTTAAACTTTTACCCGTGGTATACATAGTTCCACATTATAACATTCTATACTCCTTGATGATGACCTTTTAATTAAAATAGATGCGTTAAACATTGATCTAGGGTAACTACAAAAATTGTATTAATTTGTTGTGCCAGTAAAAGTAGATTATATGCAATATTTTTTAATCCAAATTTATCCTTTCAAATAGGTAGCGCGGGCATCCGTGACCAGTAGATCAAAATAAGGGTAAACCCAGGTATAAGTAGTAAGTTTAAAGGATAGTCGAATAATGTGAACCCAGATCGAACTGATATGTTCTTTTTTTGTTTTAAAGGCAATCGTTATAATGGCGCTATAAATCAGTTAAATTTCCTGGTTTCAGAAAGGGAAATAAAATATAGGTTGCAGTTCGAGCTGAAGTCATAATTTTAACAAAAGTAGGAAGGCACCTAGCTCTTTGTGCAATCGGCCGGAAGAGAGACCGCGGCTGGTTTCCGGGCACTGCGACAAACACTAAATCTTGGTATTGGTTCAAACATAGAGCCAAAGCCCGCGGTTACCGGGACATCAGTAATTTCCCAGGAGAACCATAGGCAACTAAAAGATCTACAGCCCTCTCTTTAATACCGCCACTTGGTTCGGCATTAGGAGACGCGAAGGTTATTGCTGCAACTCTCCCAACGCTATGAATCAACCATGTCCCCCACTATACGAAAAATGAACATAACTTTCGCACATCTGTAAACCACCCTTTTTTATAAACAATAGCAACCTTTCTCAATACTCTAGATGTTCTATTATATTCTAGTCAAACGTTAAAAGGAATTCTGTTTACTCGACGAATATTCGTAGTGGACAATAGGAATAAATAAATGTTTAACAAAATGATTAAATTTGTTATTATACTCAACTGGAATAGCTACTGTGGAACGAAATAGCTTATTAAAACTTAACGAAACTTTACAATGCGTTCATAAGGTGTTTTCGTTTGAAATTAATTTTCTTATTACAATCAGCAGTCCAACTATATTGTAAATATAAAATAAACCATTGTACATTATTATAACTTTATAATAATCAATGCCATTGTCCTCCTTATTCTTATTTTTAACTGTGTAACTCCTAAACCTCCTTAAGAATGACTATAAGAATATAAGCCAAAAAGGGAAACAGCAAAAGCAATTAATTGATCAAAAACCAACACCGGCGTTTCGTCTATTAATGAAGGGTTTTGTCAAGGTAAGTTTTAAAAATATATGTATATATAATAATTCTGTGTATGCGAATGGTTTCGAATGAGATGACGGTACATGGTTTTATTATACTCATGGGAATGTGTGGAATAAACATTATCATTTCACAATATTAAAAAAAAATCCAAAGTTTAAAAACTTCAAACACGAATAACTTCATTCTTTGAAATGGCACCTAGCATATTTTATTTCGTCATTCGGTTCATCCTTGATAACCCCTACCCCCAAATTTTCGAATCTGTAACATGCTTAGTTTCCCTAAAACGTCTAATGTACCGTAACACTTAGTTTGAATGACCCTATATATAAACACATAAGAAGAAGCTTAATCTAAAAATCACTTAAATAAATAATCACTCAGGAGTACACAGAAAATAGAAAGCATACAGGAAAGTCTATCACTGAATGTTTTGAATTTCATTATTTTGCACTAGGTACTAATTTCGCACTTATCACCTCCTTTGTTTTTTCACTTAAACATTGGCAAAGTGTTCCGATCTCGGAAAGTTCTTGGAAGAAGAGTTCTTTCACTAGTTTGTCCTGCTCTAGAGTTCCATCGACTCGAATGCTGCTAGAGAGTCTGAGAGCGGGAAGCTGCTTCTATTCACCGACAAAAGGTAGCCTACCGTGGTGGGGTAGCGTTAATGAGTCGTACCATGGGTTCCGATGTGGCGCCTTCCTGGTCTGTACTAAATAAGTTACAAAACTAACCGGCGTTGCAATGCTAAATGTATTTGTCGAGGATACCAAAGGCTGTTACAGTCCTCATTTCAAATGTGTTTTCAATAGCAAATCCTTAAATATATTTAATTGACGAATAAAGAAAACTTGTGAAATTAAACTCGAAGTAGTTTCTTTATTCATCAACAAAATATTCACCAAGTTTCACAGCGAGTGCGACACGCAATTAATTAACTTTATATTAAACATATTTAAGATCAAAAAACACAACACAATTATGTTAGAAACTTTTTATTAATTAGTCGCAATACTATTGTATCTCTCTTTTTCCTAATAGACTTCTTTAGAGCCCTACCGAGCGACGTGGTCTAGTGCTCTAGATCATTGCTTACTATACGGGAGGTCACCGGTTCGAACTCGGGTCCAGCTGCTCTGGTCCAAGTTTTCTGTCTTTTTCTTGGATCATTTAGTCAAATGCCGGGGCAGTAATATTCTATTCCACAGATAATCTTTCACTTCTCTTCTGTCTTCATTTCGTCCGTCTCATCTTTCTCTCCCTAACCACACCACCCACTCATTTCCACTATTCCTGCAAGGAGGCTGAAGAGGGCCTTACGCCCTACCCACCAGCTTTGCAGTACAGTGTAGGTCGGAGGGACTGCCCGCCCACCAGCACGAGTAGCTGGTGGGAATGAAACACAAAAAAGTTTTTTGTTTTTTAGGGCCCTCTGTTCTCTTTGGTTTTCCAGTACCTTCATATTTGCAAACATTTCTATCCTCCTATTACACCACATCTCAATCGCTAACATTCTCTTTTCTTATGTTAATTTACGAACTACTGACGATAAGATAAGGTAAATCTGGAAATAATGGCTGACTGTAACGTATGAAGGAGATGTCAATGCGGTTCACGCATCTAATGGGCAGTAAGGGTTCTTGGCACGCACAGGAGCAGCGCGATATTTTCGCCATTAACCGACATTAATTGCATGCTGAGCTGCAGCCATAAACAATGAGAGATTTAATCTGGTTGCTGGGCAGACAGACAAACGGCTGCTGAGCTGTTGGTGGCTGGAGGTACGGCACACGGTGGCGTGTGCGCCTGTTGAATATAAACTACCGGACCACCATTTATATCTGGTCGTTTGTCCGTTAATAATTTTAATTAAAAAGCTCCGTTGCAATATGCATGAGGAGAGCTACTGCGTTACAATGCACACCGGATCAAATCCGAGGGATTGCCTGGACGCATAGGGAATCCGATTGTCGCTCTCCATTCTGGAATGCTGCCGGATTATCGTCATTCCAGACGAAGATTAGCACTTTAAAAATATTATTGCTTTTTTGTTTGCCCATATTAACGGCCAGAAATCTTCCAACGATACTAAACTATGACTCAAGAATCTAAATACTGTTCGTATTAAATGCAGATAGCAATAAACAATAAACAAACATTAATGGTAATCACGCAGTTTTTAAGTAATTTTGGTTTGCGTTTGCCCTACGGTTTCAAAAATGGTAAAACCTTTTAATTTTTCATCTGATAATCAGCTAATAAAACCCATTAGTGATTGACCTTAGGCTTGAGTAAGAAAAAAAGTAAAGGTTGTCTATTGTAAAACCATTAAAGTTACTTTAATTTTGTTCCGTCTAATTTATCTCAATGATATAATTTTCATTTACGTAATGTTAGCTCAAATTTAATAACAAAGCAAATACTGAACATTGTTCTGATCCATTTCGTTGAATAGGAAGTTATGATCAGCTAGCGTTTCTACGGATGTATTTCCTATTTGAGATGTGCATCTGCGAGCAAACTAAATCCGGTTGGGATTAATTAAACTACGGCGAACTGCATTTCCAAAAGACCTCAGGCAATATGTTTCTGTTTCCTTCTATCTTCGAGTCTCTCATTGAAATGAACCGTTTGTGAAGAAGAATTTCATTTTACTTACATAAAAATTCCTTTCTTAAAAACTGGAAGACATTCTCATAAATAATTACATGTTTGCAGTTTTTTAATACCGAATTCAAGATGGAGAGTTTATTTTTTGTCGTTTTTTTTTTGCATCCCATCATCTATTTTTGAACAGACGAGCCGTCACTACGTCTAGGCATTCTGTATAATTCTCTTCGGTCCGGTAGTACATTTAAGTTTTGAGTAATAAAGAAGTTATTGGAAGCCCCCAAAATAATATAAATGATCGGCGAACCACCTGAAATTTGGTCGCCAATACGTTATTTTGAATAAGATGAATTTTGACCTCAAATCATGTTTAGCTAATGCTTACATTAGTCGGTTTGTCTTTACTTACTCTGATTTGTTCTACGAGGGTGGATCAAATATAAACGAGCCTTTTTAAATTGCACTCCGGATAGTTGTTCGAGGCGCATCCGGGCGTTAGGAACTTGAAGTGGGGATATTAGGTGGCACGGAAACGACGCGTCGTATTGCTGCGTTCGCTTGGGTAATAGCTATCACAATGAGTGAGAAAAAGGTAAATTATTATTATGTTTCTTACACGTGAAAACGTGAAGCCAGCATCTCGACGGTTAACATTGCACGCGTTAGAAATCTTATTAAAAGAGACCGTCACGCCACAATCATAACGAAAAACTTGGGATTCCGAAAAATTTCAGCTCGTTGGTTTCCAAAGTTGCTGATTGAAAATTAAAAAGCTGCTCGAGTTCGCATATCTCAGGCGCTTCTCACTCGATTTAGAGAGCAAGGTGAAATTTTTTTGCACAAAATTATAACCTGCTATGAGACGTGGGTACAACATTACACTCCAACATCAAAACGGGCAAGCATGGAGTGGCGGCGCAAAGATGAATCAAACCCAGTGAAGCCGAAAACACGTCTGTCTTCAGGCAAAGTTTTAGCCACTGTTTTTTGGTACTGGAAAGGGGTGCTATTGGTCGATTTTTTCCACGAGCGAAGAACCATTAATGCAGACTACTACTGTCTGTACTACTGACTTCTCAGTCAGGTAAAACTTGCTTATCGCCGAAAAATGGGAACGTACCCCATTTGTGACGTGTTACTCCTGCACGATAACGCTGGGCCTCATACAGCACCTTCAACGCAGGCCCAAATCGATGAAATGCACTAGAATCAGCTGCAACACCCTCCATATAGCCCAGATCTATCCTCTTGTGATTTCCACATATTTGGGCTCCTCAAAGAATCAAGAATCACTAAGAGGTGAGCGATTTCAGACCGATGAACAGGTGGAGGCGTTTGTGCCCAACTGGATAGACACCCGCCCTGCTTCTTTATATGATAACGGGATGAAAAAAACTACTAATGCGTTGGGAAAAATGTATAAACAAACAAGGGGGTTATGTCGAAAAATAGAGAAATTTGTGATTATGTGAAACTATTCAAAATAAATGTTTTATGAACAAAAGCTCGTTTGAATTTGATCCATCCTCGTAGTTAGCTTTTAACACTACAGCAGTCAAAATTATGGACCCTTTGATATAAAAATTCAATTAAAACCTGATCAAATTGCCCAAATAATTAAGAGCTTTTGTTCTCTGTACCTTTTCTGACGAAAAACGGTACAAGGCCATTCTATTGTGAATTTTTATGTCTACATTTTTACACATTATACATATTTTAATTTGCTTGAATATCACATATATTCAAGTTGTAAAGTAATCTTATGAAATCGAAATTCAGTATGTACCACTTACAGTTTTTCATATGGAGTTTCAAAGTAAAACGTTGTACCACCAGGAAAGTTTCATAACGAATTATGTCTTAATATACTAACCATGGACATGTAAGAACAGAATATGATTACTCTTCAACTCTATCTTTCCATAGGGATTTACTGAATATGGATACAGAGGACCTTTTGGTCTTAAAATAGCCATAGATAGATTCTGAGTTTGCCTGTCTTGATCCTAGTTTTTCTCTGGTTTTCTTAGATCATGTAACCAATTGTTGAGATAGTAAAATATTTCTTAAAATAAAAAAATACTCTACTGCCTTTTTTTGTTTATTTCGTCTGTTTCTCCTTAACCACCTATTGCCACTATTTCTAAATAAAGCTGAAGAAGGCCTTCCGCCCTATCAACCACATCACACCACAATGTAGTTGGGTGAGACAAGCACACATATCAGGGATTCTAAAATCATAAAGTTGTTTTTTCCGATGTAAGGGCTTTACGGCTGACAGGTACTCTTAGGAGGGAATCAAACTCTTTTAAGCTAATTGGTTTTTTCCATCTTCCACGAAAAATAAATGAAGACCTTTGCTAAACCTTTTAAATCAACGTACGCTTTTGTAAATTAAATAACATTTATTAAAGACTCACTCTTTAACAGTGCAATAAAATACTAAAATCAGACTTGTGTTTATAATTAATATGCTATGGGCAACTCCGTATGTCTCATTCAACTTCTTTTATTCAGTTCAAAAGTATGAATAGACGTATGTGAAACTATTACAAACAAAATTCAAACAGACAGCTACCGTACAGTTTCCTTGTTTTGTTTCTGTTCCATTCTCCTCTGAAATGTTTGAAGATGAGTTATGTGAACGGAATATGCAACGTATTGATGTTAGAATTGTGCATACGCCAACTTTTGGATCAAATGCAAACGTACATAACACATTGAAGGGATTTCAAAAGATTTATATAAATAGAACGAAGCTTACGAATGAATGAAAGGTATATTTGATTTTCTACACATACATCGCACATGATAAATTCGAAGAGCCGAGCAAATTACATGTATGTACTCTCTATATTCAATTTTGAAAAGACTTATCTTTCTCGATTTAAGACATGAAGACAGCATTTGGAATTATACACGACCTTATTCTAGGATATTGGTTTTGCATCGGCAAAGTCATGGAAATTCTTATGCGTTGAATTGTCTGTCTAGGTTGTTATAATGGAGCTTCTCACAAACTATCTTATAAAACTAAAATTAACCCTTACTTGGGCACACCCAATTTGAATCACATAACAGGCGGGTTGAAAAGTTCGTAGACTAGCGTAGAATAAAAAAATTTTTTTTGATAGAATTTGATTTTATTATTCAATATAGTTCCCTTCGAGAGCGATACAACGATTATAGCGGTCATACAATTTTTTGATACCATTTTTATAATACGATTTGTCTTTAGCCTCAAAATGGGCTTCAGTTTCGGCGATTACGATTACCTCTTCATCGGCGCGAAATTTCGTCCAGCGAGCATCCTTTTGAGGTCTGAGATCAAAAAAAAGTCGCTGGGGGCCAGATCTGGAAAGTACGGTGGATGCCGAAGCAATTCGAAGCCCAATTCATGGAATTTTGCCATCGATTTCATGAATTTGTGACACGGTGCATTGTGTTGATGAAACAGCACTATCTTTTTCTTCAAATGCGGCCGCTTTTACGCGATTTCGAATTTTAAACGCTCCAATAACGCTACGTAATAGTCGCTGTTTATGGTTTTTCCCTTTTTAAAGTAGTCGATAGTCAATTAATATTATACCATGTGCATCCCAGAATACTGATGCCATAACCTTGCCAGCTCGCCAGCCGACTTTTGCGTCTTTCCACGCTTTGAAGTCGGTTCATCACGTGCAGTCCACTCGGCTGACGACTGACTGTCGATTGCACTACGGTGTGAAATGATGGAGCCATGTTTCATTAATCGTCACATATCGACGCAAAAATTCGGATTTATTACGATTGAACAGCTCTAAACACTGCTTAGAATCATCGATTCGATCCGTTGTTGTTTTTGGTAGATTGTGAGCTCGCGCGGCACCCACTGTGTACAGAGCTTTCGCATATCCAAATATTCATTCACGATATTACCATGACCAACACGTTCCTTTGATATCTTTAGGGTCTCAGCTATCTCAATCAACTTGACTTTACGGTTATCAATAATTATTTTGTGGACTTTTTTGATGTTATATCGTCCATGGTGCTCATTTTGCCTCGTTTAAATTTAGCAAACCACTTTTCTACGGTTGATTTTCCTGTTGAATAGTCCGAAAAACATTATTCAGACGCTCTCTTCTGGTCAGGTTTAAAGAACATGAAATTAAACTGAAAAGCGGAGAGCCAGGAATAGGACCCTTGTCACTATTAAGAGAACATAATCTATTTTTGTAAATAAACATGCTTTCAAAACTATTTAGTAAGTTATTCAAAAAAGAAGGAATTAAAATCCTTATATGTTATATTTTCGTCTAGAAGTCCATCGGAATCAACAGTGTAATTCAATGCCGGTAGGGGTATTAGCCCTCGGAGTAGTTGTTTCTGTTGATTCCATTTTTATATTTATATTTATAATACAGCCTGTAAAGGCCTTTCTACCAGCGCCCATCTGATAAGACCCAATAGGTGGAAACCAGTCGTGGGATGTGGCTTTCGGTTCGTTGTGCCTACTTGATAGGACGCGTTCAAAATGTGAGATCCTTGATCTTAAAATTTAGACGAATAAGGATTTTAATTCCTTCTTTTTTGAATACGTTAAATCTTCGTCTAAGAATCCGTCGGAATCAACAGTATAATTCAATGCCGGTAGGGGTATTAGCCCTCGGAGTAGTTGTTTCTGTTGATTCCATATTTATATTTATATTTATAATATAGCCTGTAAAGGCCTTTCTACCAGCGCCCATCTGATGAGACCCAATAGGTGGAAACCAGTCGTGGGATGTGGCTTTCGGTTCGTTGTGCCTACTTGATAGGACGCGTTCAAAATGTGAGATCCTTGATCTTAAAATTTAGACGAATAAGGATTTTAATTCCTTCTTTTTTGAATACGTTAAATCTTCGTCTAAGAATCCGTCGGAATCAACAGTATAATTCAATGCCGGTAGGGGTATTAGCCCTCGGAGTAGTTGTTTCTGTTGATTCCATATTTATATTTATATTTATAATATAGCCTGTAAAGGCCTTTCTACCAGCGCCCATCTGATGAGACCCAATAGGTGGAAACCAGTCGTGGGATGTGGCTTTCGGTTCGTTGTGCCTACTTGATAGGACGCGTTCAAAATGTGAGATCCTTGATCTTAAAATTTAGACGAATAAGGATTTTAATTCCTTCTTTTTTGAATACGTTAAATCTTCGTCTAAGAATCCGTCGGAATCAACAGTATAATTCAATGCCGGTAGGGGTATTAGCCCTCGGAGTAGTTGTTTCTGTTGATTCCATATTTATATTTATATTTATAATATAGCCTGTAAAGGCCTTTCTACCAGCGCCCATCTGATGAGACCCAATAGGTGGAAACCAGTCGTGGGATGTGGCTTTCGGTTCGTTGTGCCTACTTGATAGGACGCGTTCAAAATGTGAGATCCTTGATCTTAAAATTTAGACGAATAAGGATTTTAATTCCTTCTTTTTTGAATACGTTAAATCTTCGTCTAAGAATCCGTCGGAATCAACAGTATAATTCAATGCCGGTAGGGGTATTAGCCCTCGGAGTAGTTGTTTCTGTTGATTCCATATTTATATTTATATTTATAATATAGCCTGTAAAGGCCTTTCTACCAGCGCCCATCTGATGAGACCCAATAGGTGGAAACCAGTCGTGGGATGTGGCTTTCGGTTCGTTGTGCCTACTTGATAGGACGCGTTCAAAATGTGAGATCCTTGATCTTAAAATTTAGACGAATAAGGATTTTAATTCCTTCGTTTTTGAATACGTTAAATCTTTGTCTAAGAATCCGTCGGAATCAACAGTATAATTCAATGCCGGTAGGGGTATTAGCCCTCGGAGTAGTTGTTTCTGTTGATTCCATATTTATATTTATATTTATAATATAGCCTGTAAAGGCCTTTCTACCAGCGCCCATCTGATGAGACCCAATAGGTGGAAACCAGTCGTGGGATGTGGCTTTCGGTTCGTTGTGCCTACTTGATAGGACGCGTTCAAAATGTGAGATCCTTGATCTTAAAATTTAGACGAATAAGGATTTTAATTCCTTCTTTTTTGAATACGTTAAATCTTCGTCTAAGAATCCGTCGGAATCAACAGTATAATTCAATGCCGGTAGGGGTATTAGCCCTCGGAGTAGTTGTTTCTGTTGATTCCATATTTATATTTATATTTATAATATAGCCTGTAAAGGCCTTTCTACCAGCGCCCATCTGATGAGACCCAATAGGTGGAAACCAGTCGTGGGATGTGGCTTTCGGTTCGTTGTGCCTACTTGATAGGACGCGTTCAAAATGTGAGATCCTTGATCTTAAAATTTAGACGAATAAGGATTTTAATTCCTTCTTTTTTGAATACGTTAAATCTTCGTCTAAGAATCCGTCGGAATCAACAGTATAATTCAATGCCGGTAGGGGTATTAGCCCTCGGAGTAGTTGTTTCTGTTGATTCCATATTTATATTTATATTTATAATATAGCCTGTAAAGGCCTTTCTACCAGCGCCCATCTGATGAGACCCAATAGGTGGAAACCAGTCGTGGGATGTGGCTTTCGGTTCGTTGTGCCTACTTGATAGGACGCGTTCAAAATGTGAGATCCTTGATCTTAAAATTTAGACGAATAAGGATTTTAATTCCTTCTTTTTTGAATAACTTACTAAATAGTTTTGAAAGCATGTTTATTTACAAAAATAGATTATGTTCTCTTAATAGTGACAAGGGTCCTATTCCTGGCTCTCCGCTTTTCAGTTTAATTTCATTCTTTTGTTATTGTTTTTATAACGTCCACTGAATATTGCGACAGATTGACTGAATCTTGTTCACTAGACCATATAATTAGTTAGTATATATAATATTTATATTGCCCTTAGTTTTTAGTTCTCTTCAGTCCCTGAAGAAGATAACTTTGTTACCGAAAAGTTTGAGCTATCCAGTTTGTTTTTCATATATTTCGTATTTATCACGATACTTGAATTCATTAGCTAAACAAGGCAGGATAGCTATAGTCTCGGACTTCATAAACATGGAGACCGTTTTTATAAGACTACATTTCTTAATTTACAAAAACTTGTAAGTTTCTGTTCGTTGTATATACAATTGAAAGTCCAAACTAAACGTACTATCTATCAATAAAAGCAATAAATGCAACATATCTAAAGATGAAAACTGTAAACTGGCAGTGTTGTAAAACCTAGCGTGAGCTAAATGCTCTTTGAATCCACTTTGAATAGAGCGTCTAGTTTGTCTCGCATATTTATTGTTGTAGTCTTTACAACCAATTTCATATATCCAACCTTTTCTAGAAAAGAAATTTTTTACCATGTTTATGAGTCCTCCAATAAGTATGGCTTGAATGGCATAGTAACAAACTTGGTTTTACTGATACTTTTTTGAAAAGTTGAGAATTTTGAAATGAATCTGAACTTCTTTGAAGTCGCTTAAAAAAAACATTGTCCTTAGAATATAATAACGACGCCGTGTCGTATTAGGAGCCTGTAGAAAAACTACGCACTATAATGAAATAAGATAAATCTGGGTTAGTAATTACCCAAAATTTCACATGTACCACGATTCCTAAAAAAGAGACTTCCACCCAACTATTCGGCTTTGAACTACAGTAGGATCTTCCCTCCCACCTGTATTAGTTCCTGGTCGGAATGAAACACGCAATGGCTTCTATGTAAATAAGACCAGGCGCCTTGAACGAACGATCTAGATCATAGCTTAGTATGCGAAAGGACATCGGTTCGATTCCATGTCTGCCTGTCCTGTTCCATGTTTCTCAATAGTTTCCTTAAATCAATTGGGCAAATATTGATGTGGTAATTCCATAGATAACTTTTCACTTCTGAGCTCACTAAAGCAGTTAGTATTTCTAACGAGTTGCATATTGAATGGTTAATAACCAGCGGACGACTGCTGATTAAATATATAGGGGTAAGTTGAGTTATTTGAATTCATATGACTGATACTGCTGATTTTTTCAATGGTTCAACTGATTAATGTATGTGTACACTTTCGAGCTTCGAAAAGAAATATCCATTTTGTATGAAAGTGATTTTTGAATAATTAAAAAGGTACAAACTATAAGTCACGAAAAAAATGTCCATCTGCCGATTGAAGGATAAAGGTCATTTGTCAGCGAAACTAATTGAAAATACCACAAAAATAATTTCACCTGTAAAAGTGACAAGATACAGGAGTACATTTACATTCTTGTGTCATATTTCATTGCTAATCCAAAAACTTTATACTGACGTTGATGGATTACTGCGACTACGACAAGCTCTAATAATTTTCCCGTCCTAGCTGGTCACCTTGGGTATCGAAATACTGTGTTTAATACAAACTCGATCTTAATACGGAGACAACAGGAAAATGGCCCATTAAAATTTTAATAATTTATTTTCGGATGACTCCAGAGTCAATTTCTTTGATTAAATTTTAAATATTTATGGAACCATAAATAATTGAAGAAGATAGGTAACATATGTTTATGGACACACCACTTTTTTCAATTATGTATTTTCAATTTAGATAGTTCGGTTTTTTCATAAAACGTCTTTTGTATTATTTGAAATAATCTAACATTTTATAAAAAAAATTGAATCCATTAAAGAATATTGCTTCTTATTTATCAATAAGCCTTTTGCTTGACCAACATTACAAAAGTATGACCTTGTCTGAATTTTTGTAATTTATATTTGGATACAATATGGAATTTGTTTTATCATTTTTTAATTTCTTTTTAAAAGAAATGTCTACAATTTTCCGTTTTCTAATTTTTACTATGAAGAGATTTGTATAAATGCTTCGAGAATATCCATTAGTTTTATATTAACTCAATAACATAAAAACAAAAAACGATAATCAAAATATATAGACATCCCTTCCGATCCGGAAGTGCCAGACTAGGGTTGGCAAGATACAAAGGTGACAATACTATAGTCGAGTGGTTATGTTAAATATCAGAAATCTTACAGAATTTTAAATTATTTTGTAAATTATAATAACAATATTCTGGGTTTGTGGACCATGGTCCAAAGTCTTAATTACTGCCTGACGTGCTGATGACAAATAACAGCCGACAAGAAAACTGACCTCAGAAACTAGTTACATCTCTGATGATGTCAGCTGAAATCGCTAACGAAACGCCAGGCTCTAATTCAGCCTTTAGACCACAGCTCTCAATCCCGGAAGATTATTATATCAAACCCAAAATCGAAGCAGTTCCCTTCCCACCTTCTCAATGCTAAGCTATAGAGTAGACCGCCAGGTGACGCTGCGCTTCTTGGTTCCAACGAAAGAGAAATCTAAATCTCTAAATGTAAGAAACAATTAAATAAGAAAAACTTAACGCCCGCCCATCACCCTCCAAACCTTACCCAACACTATCTCTAGAGTGGGCATCTAATGCTACAAATCAACAAAAATTTTCATTTGAAACGTGTATTTCAGTTTTAAAGCTTCACATTCAACATACTGTTAATGTCTTCAATTATCAAACAATTACATTGAGAATGTCGATCGGATAAACCTTTTTTGAGTATTTAATTTTTGTTATAGAAAATCAAGCAAAAATGGTTTATATAAGAAATGAAAATTTTTCAATATGGACTCCTTTGTACCAGCTACGTAATTAAGTTATACTTTGAGACAGGTTTTAAGTCATTTTGTATCAAAATGGCATCCTGTAATGACCACAATCACAATTTCTTTTCAATAAAATAGTTCAAAAATTCTCTAGTTACCTTGAAACATAAAAAAGTATAGATACATAGAAAACTTTGATTTGACTTGATCTTTAGGAAATTGTCCTTAAACCGGCAGTGGCCATGATTAAAATGGACCACTGTTATACGGTATTCGTCCGTCCAATGAGGTAATATTTTATATTATTAAGTACATCCTATTGAAGTAAATCTGAAAGTATGAAAGCGGATCACGATGTCTTTATGAACGTTTCCTTTCCGAGAAATACTCGACCTTTTAAACAACATTGTATTACACCGGGTTGAAAATCTAATCCGATAGAATTGACTGAGCGTGGGTGCCTACAGGCACCGGTTAATGAACGTTTAAAAATTACTTTTAGCGTTGCCTTCAGTACCATTTATTCCACTTTACGATTCGCAAGACCAGTACGTTATCTAGCAACGAAAGCACTTCAGCGCTCTGCTACTCGACATTCGCTGAAATACAGATAATCGCTAGTCCTTAGTTCAACGATTCAAAAGAATGAAACTTTTGTTTGTTTCGATTTTCCACGAAGGGCTGTAGCGTGCACAACCTGGATACGGAAAGAAATAAGCAGTCAAATTGAAACGATATCGTTAAAGTACATCCTTAAAAAGAGGAATAAAACGACGTATAGTCTAGAAAGGTAAATGTCATTTTTCAAGATAAAATTCTTAATTCTACAAACTGATAAAAATAAAATGATTTTGTGAAAGAGTTTTCGTAACTCATAAAAATAATTAGAAAGCGTAAACAAGAAAAGTTGGAAATAATTTAATGAGAAACAAAATTAAGCAAATTAAAAAACTACTGTCAAAAAAACATATACTATCTTTATTAGTTTATAAAGTGACTTATTCGGAACTAAGAAGAAATAATTTATAATCGTATTGTAATTTCGAACATACTCATTTTCAAAAATATATCTTTTAGAATTCGCCAAATATATTATTTCTACAAATTATATTTAAATTGGAAAAGAAGACAAGTATTTGAATGTTATACTCTCCAATCGTTATCAAAGTCCAAAACAGCAGATCGATCTGTAGCGGAACAGTACATTATTCTCTTATAATTTTGTCAAATGTATAAATAGTATTTTTGTAAATTTTAAATATTCTAAATTTCATTTCTATTTCAATGTAAATACTTTCACTTCTTATCTTGTGCATGCCTTTGTTTCCTTTCAAACCAAATACTATTGTTCAGTCACGTAGCCTCTTCGTAGAAATCTATCTTCACCTTTACCTGCATGCACCCTGTACTAATAGCTGGTTTTACCTTCAATTACTTCAACCAAACTTTTCCATTGCTTATTTCCAGGTGTTTACCGTCTGTAGACTCGTACCACTCTTACTATCACTATTTATCCCTCTATAGAACAGCCTCTCTTTCTACTAACAACCCTGTGTATAAATCCTTAAAATTATTCTATAAAAGCTAGTCTACTACATTCTACAGCTCTCGACCATTCTGTGATAACGCTTCTGTAAGTTACTTTGTTATTTTGTGCTTTTGATTCAATTACGTGTTTTCAACTTTTGTGTATTCTTCTTCTTGTGTATATATATATATATATATTCTATTCGTGGTTTTCTTGTTACGTGTACATAAACTTTTGAGTTTCATTAGTGTTTTATTTCTCTTGATTATTTCATATAAACTTATCAAAACGCTAAAGATCACATCTGATAAACTGCTATTTACACATGGAGACACTGATGATGAAGAACGCAGTGGACGTCCAAATGAGGCGGTAACACCACAAAACTCAAAAAATCTACAAAATCGAATGATAAATAAATGACTGATCGAAAAGTGAAGTTGCGAGAGTTAGCTGACATCATAAATATATCAAAAGATGTTGGCTTTATATTCCATGAGCATTTGACTATAAGAAAACAAAAGCTCTGTTCAAGATGGGTGCTGCGTTTGCTCACTGTTGACCAAAAACAAGAACGTCTTGATGATTCTGAGCAGTGTTTGGCCAGTGTTTGGTTTAATCGTAATAAACCGGAATTATTGCGTCGATTTGTGACAATGGATGAAACATGGATCCATCACTTCACCCCAGAATTAAAACGATCGTCATTTGAGTCGACAGCAACTGGTGAACCTCGTCCAAAGCGCCCGAAAACGCAACAATGCAATCGGCTAAAAAGTTTACGGCCTCCCTCGGTATTTTGGAATGTGCGTGGTGTAATATTCATCGACTATCATTGGTATCTTTGAAGGCCGAAATTGCAAAGAAACGGCCGCATATGGCAACAAAAAAATGTTTAATCAAGACAAAGCACCGTGTCACAAGTCAATCAAAACAATGGCAAAACTGGCAAAACATGAATTGATCGTCGAATTACTCCCACATCCACCGTATTCTCCAGATTTGTCTCCCAGCGACTACTGGCTCTTCGCAGACCCGAACCAAAAAATGCTTGCCGGAAAGAAATTTCTCTCGAATGAAGAGGTGAAATGTAAAGGAAATTGTTCTACAAAAGTGGTATTGAAATGTTAGAGTGCTGGAATGAGTGTGTTGCTCTTACGTTGATGAATAAAGCCAATTTTGAACAAAAAAGCATGTTTTCTTTGTTAGGCCCATGTGTTATATGTACCAACCTTATTGAGGAAAACCAGTATAGGCACGCAAAAAAACATAATAAACTGTTTTAATTAAGCCATTTTGAAATAACTTCATATTAATTAGACCGTTCACACTTTAAAGCAAGTGGATAGCTGAAAGCCAATCTAACTATGTTGGCTTTAAATTGCCTGTAATAATTCTCGTGACCGCATGTAATTATTGAGAATCAATCTTTTAACATGAATACTTACTGCCTACCCTAATTAGGGGCAGTATTCCGCTAAAACTAAACTAAAACCAAGTCAGTGGTACATAAAGTTGAAGCCGTTGTTTCCCACTCTGTTCCAACCAACTTACGCAACATATCTACTCGTGTGTTTAACTTCTAACTCAAGGTGGGCCCTATAAGTTGAACTACAAACTATTTAGGACGAAAGTTGTTTCTAACATTCACGTCGTTAAATTTTACCGAATGATTTGTCAATTGAACAAATGAACATAACTACTTACCTACAATACATTTAAAATTTAGATGGATTTAGGCAAACCAAGCTTTCAATTAGAAGTAATAAAACCAATTAAGATACACGCAGAAGTTCATGGCAACTACAATGTAGTTTTTAATTTTAAAACTGGTATTTAGACTATAACTTATGGATAAATAAATTAATGAGACTCACCCTAAATACCACTAAAACCATAAATATTGAATCAACATAAACAACTACTCCGAGGTCCAATAGCCCTACCGGCATTGAATTACACTGTTAATTACGAACGATTCTTAGACGAAGATAACAATTCAAAAAAGAAGGTATTAAAATTCTTTTTCGTCTAATTATAAAGAATCACAGATCTCACATTTAGAACGCGTCCAACACAGTAGGCACAGCGTACGGAAGGCCATATCCCACGACCGGTTTCGACCCATCGGGTCTCATCAAGTGGGCGCTGGCAGAAAAGCTTTTACAAGCTATATAATAAATATAAACATGGAATCAACAGAAACAACTACTCCGAGGGCCAATAGCCCTACCAACATTGAATTACACTGTTGATTCCGAACGATTTTTAGACGAAGATAACAATTCAAAAAAGAAGGTATTAAAATCCTTTTTCATCAAATTATAAAGGATATTATATATATATATATATATATATAAAGGATATGGCCTACAGTGCGCTAGTTTTATTATATAGCTTATAAAGGCCTTTCTGCCAGCGCCCATCTGATGAGACCCGATAGGTCGAAACCGGTCGTGGGAAATGGCTTTCTGTGCGCTGTGTTTACTGTGTAGGACGCGTTCCAAATGTGGGATCTGTGATCCTTTATAATTAGACGAAAAGGGATTTTAATACCTTCTTTTTTGAACTACTAAAACTGTTTTATGCGGACAGGTGTTTCACCCACTTTTCTATCACAAGCTACTCATACTAGTGCAAATCCGGATGGTAGGGCACAAGGCTCTCTTCAATCTCTCCCTAACCACACCACCCACCCATTCTGATTACGATACTTGAAAGGAGGCTGAAGATAATTGAACTTGTCTATGGAGGACCCCGGGCTCGAACCCCACATTCCCCTTCCATTTCTGGTTCTCTTTCAAAAATCGAAACTATTCTACTGCTTTCTAAATCAATGTTCTTGTGTTTTCAATCAGTGTTTTTAAGAATCTTTATTTGCTCTTTTGTCAGCTTAGATAAGATATTATATTCAGTTAGAACAACAGAACAATAAACAAAATAAATATGGAATCAACAGAAACAACAATAAAAAATGCAGTGCAACAAGCAATTCACCTCAATACGGCAGGGTCGTTAACATTTTGCTTGTATCGATTATAAACATGCCTGCATAAAAGTTGCAGTAAATATCTGTTATCCAGTAGACTACTTCTTGATAAACTACGTTCACGTATTGGCTACAGACTGTTTTTCAGTTCACCCAATACAACATAAGTTAGAAGCATTCCATTCAATGATTCACAGATTAACCAAAATCCCTTTATCTAAAGATAATTATGACAAAGAAGTAAAAATCATCAAAGAAATAGCATTTAACAATGGTTACAAAGTAGATTTAATAGACAAGTTATTAAATAAAAAACTATATAAAAAAGCCAACAATTCAGTTTATCCTACGTTCAAAGAAAACCCCAAATCCTATCAAACATTACCGTTTATAGGTAATCTAACAACAAGAATAGCATCCAAATTAAACAAAGAACATATTGTTAATATAGCATTTAGAACAAACAACAAATTATGAAAAATTATTAAGAATAATAAAGATAAATGTGAAAAAACGAAACAGTCAAGTATTTACAAATTAACCTGTGGTTCGTGCGATACATGTTATATCGGATAAACAGGTAGAGCCTTTAACACGAGAATTTCGGAACATCTAAATAGTTTCAAAAATAAAAAACAAAACTCTAATTATGGAAACCATTTATTAATAGAAAATCAGTTATTTAATACAGAATTTAAAATTTTACATATCTTAGGAAAAAGTGGAAAACTAAATATATTAGACTCATTAGAAATCAAGAAAATAAAAAACTGTAATCCTAATTTGTTATTAAAAGATCAACTCTCTTTAATTTGTTCAAAAATCAACCCCCTCCCTTAACAATAGAAATAGATATAAGCAACAACTCTATCAACTAAGTTTGCACAATACCAACACTTAAAAAAGCTATATCATAGCGAAACTATAGTCATGTAGTTAGTAAATATATTTGTGAATTTTTTTTGTGCCTTTTATTACACCTTTCAGTGTGTTGCATAATTTGCACAAAGGTTATCAACTTTTAAGAAATTAATGTTGAAAGCTATAACACTACCTAATACACTACATTATACATTTGTTATCAACGTTTCGTCTGCAATCAAACGAACTATCTTCAATACTCTTTGATGTATCCTGGAGAATTGTCCACCTTCTGATAAACTTCCACGGAACCCATTTCAAATTATCACTACTAAAATGAGCATCGAGTTTAATTAATAAAATTGTGACCAAGACTTCCAAATGTGTTATTGATTTAGTTTAATTATTACTATTATGTTGTATAATAATCAAATAATGGAAAATTTACTTTAGGATGCAGCTTTTCGAAAATTGCAGATAGAGTCTCTAAAATATTTAAAGTGCCTACAAAAAAGCTCATGTAAAATTTAATAAAAGCATTCTGTGAGAGTTTCAATTGTTCTGTTTCCATAAACCCGAGTAGTTTTTTAGTAAATTATGCAGACTCCGACGGCATTACAAATAAAATAAAAAAATATGAACGTAACATACATTTACGGTTGTTTGTTCATGACGAACGTGCAGATATATGTACCGAAAAGAGTCCGTGTTCTCTTTTATTGCGGTTTTGAATTTCAATTTAATGGCGTGGGCGTAACTTAGGTTTCCGTACAGGATATTTGTATTCAGCTAAAGTGCATGAATCTCACCCTGTCATAAGTATTCGTACCGGGGATTGATTTATGACTCGCGATAACTCGGCTTCACTCTCTCTTCTTCTATCGCACTTGCCGTCGATTCGAAAATCGGCGATGACTTCGCTTAATAACTTGATTTATTGCCCGAGTAATTGTGCACCAGATGCGATCAAAAAAACAAATAGCATTTTTCTAACCCTACACTCAAATTATTCCACTATTTCGTTTCATGTTTTGGTCATTTCAAGAAAAATTGAAGTGAGGCTATCGTTCCAGAAGAACTAACACCTGGAATACACCACTAAATATTGTTGTTGTTGTTGTTGTTGTAGAAGACAGTAAATAGTTCAATCGCTAACGCCAAAACATGAAATTAAACGTCCGAAGTACTCGAATTAAGATGATTTTCCGGGATTGTGGGCCGTGGTCTATAGGCTTTTTGATTGCCTGACGTTTCGTCAGCGGCTGTGGCTGACTTCTTCAGAAGCGTTGGTGGTTTGTAGCAGCTTTCGATCTCGCAGTCGTCTGATGTCGTACATACGACATCCCTGAAGAAGGTAACTTTTTTACTTCTCTTCTGTCTTCATTTCGTCCGTTTCAACATTCCCTCCGTAACCACACCACCCATTCATTCCCACGATTCCTGCAAGGAGGCTGAAGGGGGCCTTACGCCCTACCCTCCAGCTTTGCACTACAGTGTAGGTTGGAGGGACTGCCCGCCCACCAGCACGAGTAGCTGGTGGGAATGAAACATTTAAGCATTTAGTAAAGAATTTAATTTAATTCGATAATGGTCGTGTGACCGAAACATGTCAGGTTTAAAATTTTAAGAGAGATATACGGACAGGGACGAATGATCCGTCCATTCGACGGGTACTACCTAAAAGATTGTTCAAATGTAAACATTAAAGTGTTGGGTTTGTTCCCTTAAGGAATTGGTTAACTGCCATGTAAAATGAAATACTGAACTAGTATAAATTGTTATTCTTCAGTTCAACAACTGATGAATATTATTGGAAGCATTCTGAACTTGTTGAGTAGAGAAATTTTTGAAAATCAAGAAATATAAAGCCAAGAAAGTTGGAGTGTCATTCTTCTATTTCAGAATTCCGTGTATCGTCGTTAGATGAATGTGTTAAGGAAGGAAACGATTGATGCAGCTCGAAATGACACTTTCACTCTATTAGAAAGCAATAATGTCTTTGCCGGCGTACTACGTCATTTCCGACAAAGATTTATGTCGAGCTTTTAGCAGAACAATGTGTAATATTTACACTTACAACGAATAGGCAATAGCAATACAGAAGCTATTTAAACGTGCATCAATCAAGATTTAAAGTTTACAAAACATCATTTGTCACATCTGAGAATGACGTATTCGATGATTTGTGCGTTTCTTCGAATTTCCCCAAAGTTCCGATTCGCAACCCTCCATTGCATAATGTTCCTACTGAGGCAACATAAAATTTAAAAATTCTTTGTTCATCCATAAGACTCTAATAGTAATTAAATAACTTTTAGATACATAATTTTAGGATGGATGTCCTTTATACTTTAACGGACACAAATAATCAAACAAACCTATAACTTTCTATGGTGCACTTACTGTGAAACACTTTGACTTCAAAAGAGAAAATAAATAAAATGATGGAAAAAGTTTCACCAATTGTTTATTTTACTTGACAATATCATTTCGATCTACGTGATCATTATCAAGAATATTACTAATTATTAATAATAAATTGAGTAATTAGTAATACTCTTGATAATGATCACGTAGATCGAAACGATATTGTCGAGTACAATAAACAATTGGTGAAACTTTTTCCATTCTTTTATTTGTTTTCTCTTTTGAACCTATAAAGTTTATACCTTCATCTTTATAGGTACTAGTTTTTGTTTAATAATAGTCATTAGTAGATATCCAAAAAAGGGAGGTAATAAAATTCTTTTTTGTCTAATTATAAAGGATCACAGATCTCACATTTGGAATCATTATCAAGAATATTACTAATTATTAATAATAAATTGAATAATTAGTAATACTCTTGATAATGATCACGTAGATCGAAACGATATTGTCGAGTACAATAAACAATTGGTGAAACTTTTTCCATTCTTTTATTTGTTTTCTCTTTTGAACCTATAAAGTTCATAGCTTCATCTTTATACTAGTTTTTGTTTAATAATAGTCATTGGTAGATATCCAAAAAAGGGAGGTAATAAAATTCTTTTTTGTGTAATTATAAAGTATCACAGATCTCACCGAAAGCCATTTCCCACGACCGGTTTCGACCTATCGGGTCGCATCAGATGGGCGCTGGCAGAAAGGCCTTTATAAGGTATATAATAAAAATAAATATGGAATCAACAGAAACAACTACTCCGGCCTACCGGCATTGAATTACACTGTTGATTCGGAAAGATTAATCTCTAATGTGCCACTCAGTTTGTATAACCTTGTAAAGCATGATTTGTTCTTAATCATAACATTATGTCTTCCACCTGAAGAAAAAGCTATTGTACGCGAAACAATTGTTGTGGACAGTTACACTAGTTCGTTTTTTCTTAAACATTCAATATTTTTATGGTACATTTGCAGATGAATTTTAACCAACACCGAGCATGCATGTATTAAATTCAATTTAGCATTCGTGGTTCTGAAATCATCTTTAAATCAGATCTCGTTTGGATAAAGTAACTGAGGGGAGCATTGACAAAGTTAGCTTTAGTAGCGGATTCCACAAAAACCAATAACAGGCTTTAAACAACCCACACATTTCGATAAAAATTCTTCACTCTTTCATGTAGGGAGAAGATTTATTAGAATACTCCATTAACTTTTATTAAAGGGCGATTAATTGGATGGACCGTAATGTTTTCTTTTCTTGAGACTTACATTTTTGCTTTTTCTGTTTATTATTTCAAGATAATACAAGTGCACAATAAAGAGATTCTGATATATTTAGTCAAATAGAACACACTATGGTAAGTTTCACCAACTTTATTATTGTTCTCGACAGTATTGTTTCAAGCTATGTGCTCATTATCAAGAGTAACGTTACACTGACAATACGAATCTTACATGCTCATTTATAGATAGCTTAAGATAAGGGGGGATGAAAAACTGCCTGGTTCTAACTGATTATTTACAACATTATCTGATTTTCTTAAGGTTTTATCTATTTCCAACTATTCATACAGAGATAATTTTCTACTTTTACATGTGTTTACATGGAGGTATTTGGTTTTTTCTAAATTTAAATGATGGTTTATGCTAATACAATGCTCACTGATTCCTGATTTAGCATCTTTTTTAGAAATCGATTTTACATGCTCATTTATCCTAGTTTCAAAGGCTCGACCTGTCTGTTCTATATAGACAGCGTTACATTCTTTACAAAATAATTTATATATGCCATTATTTCGGTTTATATTTACTTTTGCTTTGTTGTTAATTAGTAAACTCTTTAAATCCTTATTGTTACACTCGCCGGCTGAGATGTTTAGTTTTTTGAGAATTTTTTTGAATTTAAAATTAACATTTTTTATATAAGGTAGAGAACAAAAGGTGTTGTTTTGAGATGCCTAACCATTATTGTACAACATTCTTGTTACTTTTTTATCTAATTTATTTTTTAATAATTTATCAATCATATTACTCTTAAGACCATTATCAATAGCAATTTTTTTATGTTATTTAGCTCAATGTTAAAATGTTCAGTAGATAACGGTAAGGTTATTAATCTTTCTAAGAAAGAGTTGTAAGCAGCTAATTTTGTTCTTATGGGGTGATTTGAATCCACCGGGATGGTTATATCGGTGGTTGAGGAATTGCGATAAATATTGAAATTAAACTTGTGTTTGTTTTTTGTAATATTCAGATCCAAAAAATTTAAACTGTTATTGATTTCATTTTCTATAGTAAATTTGATGTTATTGTCTAAAGTATTAAGGTAATTTAGAAAAGTATCTATTTGTCTATTTGTGCCTGACCAAATACAGAACACATCATCTACATAACGATTCCACGAATGAATAAATTTAGTAAGTGGGTTTTTACTGTTAAATAAGTTATGTTCAAAAGCTGACATATATACTTCGGCTAATATGGGTGATAAAGAATAACCTATAGCAGTGGCGGATTTACAAATTTGCTGCTAGTATGGTATTCAATTTTTGCCGCCCCTACTGACCTTTGAAATTCAATACGCTAGTTTAGTTCACAATCATATTTATTCTGAAATTGCAACTTTATGATTTGTGTTCTATCGTCCTCATTACGTCGGCTTTTTCCCGTTATTAGTATGATTGTGAACTAGGGGATAGTTGTGTCAGTTTCTAAATTATTTTTGCAACCCACAATTTAGTGAAAATCATATTTATTCTGAAATTGCAACTTTATGATTTGTGTTCTATCGTCCTCATTACGTCGGCTTTTTCCCGTTATTAGTATGATTATGAACTAGGGGATAGTTGTGTCAGTTTCTAGATTATTTTTGCAACCCACGATTTAGTGCATAGTATACTGTTGACCTAAAAATAGCAGCATGTAGTAATTATAATGTGGGGAAAGATATTCCTTAAAAATACTTACACCATATGAAGACAGCTTATACAGAATAATGTGTAGTCGACAAATTGATTAAGGCTTTCGCGGCCAGTTGATGAACTGGTGTTGTCCTTCTTCGGGTGTACAGGCCGTCGTCGGTTGGAATTGCTACAACCAACAGCGAAAATGGATAGACCTCTGAAGAAGCTCGCCACTCGTGCTAGCGAAACGTTAGGAAGCAATTCCAACCGACGAAGGCCTGTACACCCGAAGAAGGACAACACCAATTCAATGTGTAGTCGGTAAACGTTGTTTTTGGTAAATATTTTTTATTGCACTTACAGTTTAAAAACAATACGAGCAATTTCTGTTAAATAATCTATTAACAATCCGGTTAATGGTGACAATGAAATCAATTAAGTTCTACATTATCTTTTTATGAGATTTTAAATTCGACAAATCATTAATTATATCGTCGTATGAAATTTTACTGTGCGTTTAGTAATCTTTTATATACGGATTACGGACGTAAGAGTGTTCAGTATACTGTGCATTACTAAAATATTAAAAATTTTGTCACTCGTTTCTTTGTGTATATAATAATCCCACACTTTTAATAAAATTTAAACTGTCAATGGTGCAACTTTTGTGAAACTGCATTTTAATATAAATAACAATAAAATAAACAAATAGATACGTTTCACAATTTATTCGAAAACTCGACATATGTTTCGGCCGATACGGCCATTTACAAGAGTACATACGAAAGATTACTAAAATATAAAACCTTAAGGATCCTATTTATAAAGACTAATTATATTTGAAAAGGAGGAGGGGGGAATTGTAAGTGGATAATTCTAATTGATTATTAACAAGATTTTTATTATTCTGCACTGCTTTTTTAATCTCTAATGATTCTAATAAAGAAAGTTTTAAACTTTTAGGTACATTTGAATGTAGAACTATAACGTTGTCCATATCTAGCGTGTGGTTGTGGTTTAAACAGTGTTCAACCATGCCACTCGAAGGAAGTTTTTTGTTCTTAATGGCTGCTAAATGCTCCGACACTCGTTTCTTAATAGCTCTACCGGACTGACCGATGTAAATTGCATCGCAGTTAACACATTGTATTTGGTAAATACCACTTTTTTCTACTAAAAATTTTTTTGAGATTTAAAAAACTATTTTCAATTATTTTAGAGTTATACCTATTCTGAAATAAATGTTTGAAATCTTTACTTAAGTTTTTAATATATTTAATTAAAGAAAATCCAATTTTTGGTAGTATTATCAATTGTACCTAAAAGTAGAAAACTTTCTTTATTATATATAATTTTCTTTATAAATTGTGAAACGTATCTATTTGTTTATTTTATTGTTATTTATATATAATAATGTTTTTTCTTCTGTAAGATAAAAAAAAAATTTGGGCCAAATTTACCGCCCCCTAAAATCTGCCGCCCTAGGCTCCAGCCTACTCAGCCTATTGGTAAATCCGCCACTGACCCATAGGGAGTCCATCTTTCTGTTTGAAGAACTTTTTTTTTTCAAATTGAAAGTAGTTTTGAATTTTATAAATTTGATAGTCTTCTGAATCAACCTAAAAGTCTTAAGGTAAAATCCAACTTTCTGCCGAAGTGAATTAAATTCTATTAATCGGCCTAATTCTCGAAGCATACACGACACGGGCATCTAGAGGCTTTTGGGGTTGTTAACCATTTTCTAAACAGCCCCAGTTCGTAATTGAAGCGTTTATATCCGAGATGCGGGCGTTACGAAATTGCAACTTTTATTAACAAACTGGGATTAGTCCTCTCCGCATTAATTAATGAAGACACATGCATACACTTACGTGCATGCAGCACACACGAGAGCTTGCGTTCGAACAAGCGCCTGGCTACTCCACCAGGTAGCTAATTCAATTAATTTATTAACTGAAATTTTATCCTTGCAAACGGCGCTGTATGCAAACGAACCAACAGCCACCAGTACGACTACGACTGCTTCAGTTTAATTAAAGTAGCTAGCAATTATGTTTATGGCGACAATAAATTACTAGATGCAACGGTTTCGAATACTGAGATCGAAGCTGGAATTCCTTTGTTCGAAACGCTAGACCTGCTCTGAAGCCGTGCCGAGGGACAACCGCTAGTTTGAATGTCGTAGTTGCTGATGCTGCTGCTGTTGTTGTTGTTGAAAATTTTCGAGGGGTAGGTGCAGTTTTGTTGTCCCATAATTGGATCTACTTGCTTTTGATGCTACCACGGAGGATTCAATACTGACGGAGTCCTGTTGTTTGGAATTTCAGGTTTGATGGTACAAAAAGCAAAGATCGTTCCTTAAGACAGAGCTGTTATGCTAATTTCGAACCCTCTCCCGGGTTAAGTGTATAATCGAGTTGTCGCTGACGTTAAACCGTCCTTCATCCTTAAACTCAAGAGGAAGCTTCTAATTAGGAAATTGAACAAACTTTTCAAATTTTTGGCATCATTTTATTAATTATTATATTCGGCTACTACCTATTTTATCCAATAATAAAACAAATATTTCATCCATCCAAAAATAAAACCTGAATCTTCACAAAAATACAAATATGACGGACTTTGTGTTTGAACTTCCATTTTGCAATGGTTAGTGCGGATATCTCAAATTTAAATTATCGAACTCGTGGTATAGTGATATCCTGATCGATGCTTAACAGTTGAAAGGTCACCTGTGGTTTCCTTGGATCATTTAGACAAATATTGCAGCACTAACATGTCACACATAATACTTCCCTTATCTTCTGCTTTATTTTGTCCGTCCCATCTGTGTCACCCCAACCAACATACATCAATTCCCATGATTCCTAAAAGAAGGTTGAGCAGGACCTTCCACCCTCATCAGTAGCTGATGGGAATGAAACATCCAAAAGTTTTTTTTGTATGAGAACAATAGGTACATGTCAGAATGCATTCGTTGCTTAAATGTAGAATTGATGAGAAATATTAATGAATGTTATTTTCTAGGGACATTTTTGAAGTGAAACCTTTTATGGGAGAAATAGGTACTAAGATAGATAGTGAACTCGTTAGAAGGAGTGCAGTTAATAATATTTGCCGGGTCGATTAAAAAATTTGATCAAACTTTCCAGTTGTTTTATTTTAAATATCTTGAGTTTCACAAAAGTTTTACCAGAAATAGGATCAACCTTAGTAGTCATTAAAAGTCTCTATAAAATAACATTTATTAATATTTCTCATCAATTCTACACAACACTTAGATTTAGACACAAACTGGAAGATAATTTTCCAATGGAGGGAGTGCCTGAACATTTCGATTGCCAACAGACTTCCACAGTGTTAATCTGGTACTATCTGCTATGGGTATAAACTGGTAATGAATGTCCTAACAGTAATTGTAAATGCTTATTCGACTTGTGTCTATGTACATACGTTGAATTCAATTTTGCACAACGATCCTGGTCCTTGTTTACTATCCAGTTTGAGGTTCCACTCTGTGACAGTAGATCTTTGTTTCGAAGCATTTGATTAGATTAATTAACAGGATAAGTAAGTTTGCAAAGCACTGCACGACATAGACGCTTGATCCAATTACGTCAAACATAAAATAGGTTCACGTTGTGGTTATCTTTCGTCGACTTCTATGAACTTCAAACGAATTAGCTCAACTAGAACCGTGTCGTTCTTGTCGTTTGCTATAACTCAGATGATGAGCGAAAAATAGATATTACATGCACGAATGTACAGGGCGAAAAATTTTAAATACTTTTCTATATTCAAAAAAGAAGGAATTAAAATCCTTATTCGTCTAAGTATTAAGATCAATATGTCCTGTAAAGGCTTTTCTGCCAACACCCACCTAATGAGACCCGATAGGTCGAAACCGGTTGTGGGATATGGCTTTTGGTTCGTTGTGCCTGCTTGGCAGGACGCGTTCCAAATGTGAAATCTTTGATCTTAATATTTAGACGAATAAGGGTTTTAATTCCTTCTTTTTTGAATACGTTAAATCTTCGTCTAAGAATCCATCGGAATCAACAGTATAATTCAATGCCGGTAGGGGTATTAGCCCTCGAAGTAGTTGTTTCTGTTGATTCCATATTTATATTCATATTTATATTTATTTTTGTTTAATTTAACCGACAATAATACCAAGAAGTTGGGTTTTCAAAATCTCTCACTTACATCGGGTTCAAACCGGTGATTTCCCGAATACCAAGCAATGATCTAGAGTACGATGCTGACATCCAGCGGCTGACAAGCCATTCGCTGCCGAGACTTCTAGACACAACCTACGTTCACGTTGTCAACGCAGCACTACCACTGAGGATGTCAGCCGCAGTAGCGGCTGAAACGTCTGGACTTAATAATTTACTTAGACTACGGCCCTACAGCCCGAATCTTTATTCTACCACTTGCATAGTGTTAAGCTACTGGGGCAATTCCGGATACTTATTTATCCTCTACGCAGATTTGAGAAGGGTTGAAGCTACATGACAGGGAGCTGTGTTGTCGTTTTGACGTAAACAATCTGTATAGTATACAATGTTATATAATGTCACCCTACATAGCCATATACAAACTAATTATATCCTTTATTGGCTTCAAAGCAGTTACTCCTACAACAATTGCTTTAATTAGAAAATTATCAAGCTCATGCTTTAAATAATCAAAATAAACTTTATAATTTAAAGCCAGCTTAGTAGTTAATTATTTTTGGATTAATGGATTGATATTCATCGTGAAATCTGTGCAGTTTACGGACAAAACTTATTTTTGACGTGTAAATGTTCCATCTGAAGTCGATTGGGTGATAAAATGAGGTTATAACACAATAAATGATGGTACGAGGCATGTTTTTTAAGTAAGTACCGTTTTGAAATTCTTCCGCCGCAGCGCTGCGGTCAGTATTCCGCACATACGCACTGAATACTTGCATATCTCACCTACGCACTGACGCCATTACAGTCTGATTCACCATGTTTACGTTGTTTATTGAGTATTAAGGATGCCTCCAATAATAGTGACTCCCTCCGACTAAAATGGATTGATATTCATCGTGAAATCTGTGCAGTTTACGGACAAAACTTTATGAGTGATGGAATGGTAAGGAAATGGATGAGAGCATTTAAAGATGTGGCTAATCGAACCAAAGATCTTTTTGGTCACATCTTTTCAATGGGAAATTCTAAATTATCCTTCGTATAGCCCTGATCTGACGCCCAGTGATCACCATTTCTTCCCACACTTGAAGAAACATCTGGGCGGTCAGCGTCTTCACGACGATGACGAAGTCAAAACAGTTGTAATGCAGTGGTTAACAAGTCAGGTGGCAGAGTTCTATGAGAAGGGTATTCAAAAACTGGTCAAACGTTATGACAAGTGCCTCAATATTGAAGGAAATTATGTAGAAAAGTAGATTAAGGTACACGCTTTCATGTAAAAATAAAGTTATTAAGATAACTTTGCACGTTTTTTATCAATTTCAAAACGGTAGTTACTTAAAAAACCTGCCTCGTATAATAAAGAAAGCAGCAGAGCAAGAATATAAAATATTAGTATGTTTTAATGAACAAAAGGTGATTTTTCCAAAACTGTCATTGTTTAGTCTCTTAGATCATCAATTGGGTCTCTACACTCAATTCCATTTTAGTTGGTATATAAATGACATAACCGTAGGTCTGTTGTAACAATACAATACAGACAGAAACCATAAAGGTTTCCAGTTGACTACGGAACCTTAAAAACGGTCAATTTGTTATAAGTGGTTATACATTTGATATTAAGGTTAAATGAACATGCTCCTTTCCCCTCCAGTACGATATCTGGGACCCAGTTGTTTGACGAAGGGTGAGAAAAAGAATCGTTGCGTTCAGGTATGGATCGATAAGGAAAGGGATTAAATTGGCCAAGGTTATTGCCCGTTTAGGGGTGCCAAATGTCTTGTAGCGTGTGTCAGGAAAATCAACGGTAACGCGTGTCTAAAACGTGGCCAGACCGGCAATGTAATTTCGTATAATCCGATAGAGAGTAAACTAAATTTTACGTAACACGATACATATGAACATGTAAGCAACGTCTAGTTGTGCATGTGTAACATAATCCAGTCTCGTAGGTGTTAAGCAAGCCATACAATAGCGAGTTTTTTAGTTTTTATTACTGTAGAAATATAAAACAACAGGTACACATCAAGAACCGTGTGTTATAAAGGGTTTTCCAATTAGAGCGTCAGAACTTTGATAGCAAAAACAAAATGTCTTTGGAACGCAAATGTCAAATTTTGCAAAGAAATGAATTCAGTAGATTGTGGCAAGTTAATATGGACAGATTAACGATTCAACAGCGCTTAGAAATAATTCGTATTTATCATCAAAATGAGTGTTCCGTTGGAATCTGCTTTATTCCAATTATGCAAAACACTTAAACGATAATAAACATACGTTTAATACAGATTTTAGAATAATACATGCAGAAAATAATTTATATAGACTAAAATTGTTAGAAGAATTAGAAATAAATAAAAACAAATACAGCCCTAATATTATTAATGAATAAACTGAAGTCAACAATTCTCCATTACTAAATTTATTTCATTTCCCACCCCCTTCTGGAACGATTAGAATATAAGCGAATAATATTTGTAATAGCATAACTTCCGAAGAAGCTACAGTGTAGCGAAACAATATTGTCAAGTGATTAACAATAAACTGTGAAATTCGAAAAAGTGCTTTTTATTCATTAAGTATTCTTTCGATAAATTAGAATTCATTTGATTAATGCGACTATAAAATAAACCATAAACAATTCCCAAAATGACCAGAAAGGCGGCATTTCCAAATTACATAAAAGACAAGACAACAAAAAAACATCAAGTGGTTGTAATATAAAAATGTCCCCAGAGAAAAATTCCCTTTCATTTCAACATATTTCACTGGAAAAGTCACTTTGCGAGTTGCTAAGAAGAAATGTGCCTTTCCTTAAATGGTACTTTCCAGTTGTGTGATGCTCTCCTCCTCCCACATCCTGTGGGATACCTTGCTCCAGTTAAGTTCTATTCAAGATCCACTGACATACATAAATTTCCCTCAGCGGTTCACAAGACCCTTCCGACAGTGGTAAACAGCTTCCAGGTGCGACTATTAATCAAAAGAGGGTGCTGCCTTTTTTATAGAAAATTTCCTTGGAGTAATAACAGATTCTAACGTAAGTATAACATACAGTGCATGTATGTATCCATATGGTTTTTGAATTAATCAATTAAGTCAAAAGAAAACAACGACTATTTATGATTACATTATGTCAATAATTCCAGTAGTTATTATTAATATTTGAACCATTAGGAAGATATTTGGTAATTAATTAATCAACCAATTTTACCAGAATTAATAGATAATTGCCTAAGATGAAGATCCATGGTACTAGAATAGATAGGCTTATAAAGTAAATAGTTGCAGCTGTAATAGTCGATGGTAAGACATTCTGAAATAAATAAAATAAGGAATGATAAATGCTTTTTTACGTTCCAAAAGAAGTTTATTCAAAACTCTACAATTGTTTCGGCATTTGATGCCTTTATCAGGAGTACTATATAAATACTAAAATTCATCAAAGAAAAAAAAAGTGTGTTTCATTCCCACCAGCTAATCGTGCTGGTGGGCGGGCAGTCCCTCCGACCTACACTGCAGTGAAAAGCTGGAGGGTAGGGCGTAAGGCCCTCTTCAGCTTCCTGTCAAGAATCGTGGGAATGAGTGGGTGGTGTGGTTAGGGAGAGGAAGATGAGACGGACGAAATGAAGACAGAAGATTATCTGTGGATTATTACTGCCCCAGCATTTGCCTAAATGATCCAAGGAAACCACAGAAAACTTGGAACAGAGCAGCAGGACCCGGGTTCGAACCGGTGACCTACCGAATGCAAAGCTATGATCTAGAGCACTAGACTACGCCACTCGCTGTACAGATGTCTTAAATACTAACTTTACTGACTCATACAGGGTTATAAACACATAAACATAAACGTAATAAGACCTAATGTATATCGTTACCTGAAAATCCTAAATAGGTATTTATTATTAGGTTGTTCTTAAAATCTGAATGTAAGTTTGTAATATTGTCTTTACTCCTGAATACTTTTTTCATTTCGAATTCTTCCAGTAAAACTAGTCGTTTGCATTTGTTTTCTAAATGTAATAATTTAATACTATCTAAATTTATGTTGTATTTATTATCTATGCATTGTGTGCTAAAGCCTGTAGCTTTTTTGCATTGACTGATATCTTTTTCATGCTCTTTAAGTCTGAGGTATAATTTCCTGCCTGTCTGTCCTACATAATAAACGTCGCAATTTAAACAATCGAATCCATTTCTATTAGTAACTGGTATTATTGGTTCATTATTTACAAGTAATTTAGCTAAGTTACATTTATTTATGAGATAATGTTTAGTCCTAATTGGCTGAGTTTTTTACAAATTTGTTGCTACAACTCGGAACATAGTTGATGAAATTGAAGTTAATTTTATTTTTAACAACGCCCGAATATAATTCTTTAGTTTTTGAAATAATCTTATCTGCTATCTTTGGGTTGTAGTTGTTGTTATGGGCTATGAGTTTTATGGTATCTAATTCTTTTTTCTAATTAACTTTGTTTAAAGGGTAATTTAACATCCTGTAAATGCAACTATTAAAAGTTGACATTTCAATAGACTGTGATTGGTTAGACTTGTTATTAATTATACAATCTGTACTTGTTGGTTTTCTGAATATATTATTCTGTAGTTTATTATTCACAATTTTAATATTTAAATCTAAATAATTTAATCCATTATCGTTGTTTAATTCGATGGTAAATTTTATTCTACTGTGAATTTTATTTAGGTGTGTTAAGAACTGATCGAGCTGACGTTTTGTCCCTAACCAAATGCAAAAAATGTTGTTAACATACCTAGTCCATAACAATTTTTTTTAAATATTTTTAAATTATTAAATAAATTGTTTTCAAACTCTGATATAAAGATGTTTGCCAAATGAACTTTAGTATTTACCTAGTACTCTTGATAAAGCCTTCATATGCCGAAACAATTGTAGAGTTTTGAATAAACTTGTTTTGAAACATAAAAAATCATTTATCATTCATCTTATTTTCTTAATCAATATGTTTCACAATTATCCAACCGCAAAATCTTTACGAATTATTCTGAAATCAGCTGACGATCGAAACCTCTACCAAAACATGGAATTAACTAAATAATAGCCTACATTTATTCGATATCATTAAATAGTGTGTGTCTAAACGTCAATCAGGTGTCATCCTTGCGGTCAGTCCATCGAGCGGTCAGTGGGTTTTTCGATCAAATCTTTCTTGAATGTAAAAATGGAGGAAGGGTAAAATTTACCTGTCGATTTTGCGGTAAAAAAGCGTTTCACGTGTATAATTTATACACCTTTATTTTTGAAAACAAATTGGTTAGGTTAGGTTAGGGTAAATCACGAAATAAACTCCAAAATCGGAAGAACAAATCCGAGATTTAAAACCGTTCTTCAAACACTTATGGAAGTAGCCGAAGGAGCTGATAAAAAAATAATAAGGTTGGAATTAAATTTAGACGGAAAAAAGCAAAAAGAAAATACATCCACCTGGATGAGATGGAAAAAGTGACCCCTCAATCTACAATTTTTACGTTTTACTGCAAATTACAGGACCGCTCGATCTATATAACCGTCAATCATGAGACGTCGTATGGTCAGGTCCCATTTTTCCATTGGTCACTTTGGGTGACGCAGGGCCACGCAGTCGATGGGACTGACTCCAAAGCATGGAAAGACGCAAAAGTCGGCTGGCAAGGTTATGGCATAAATATTCTGGGATGCTCATGGTATAATATTAATTGACTATCTTAGAAACGATGAAACCATAAACAGCGAATATCAAGTAGCGTTATTAGAGCATTTAAAAGACGAAATCGCGGAAAAGCGGCCTCATTTGAAGAAAAAGAAAGTGCTGTTTCATCAAGACAATGCACCGTGTCACAAATCAATTAAATCGATGGCAAAATTCCATGAATTGGGCTTCGAATTGCTTCCGCATCCACCGTACTCTCAAGATCTGGCCCGTAGCGACTTTTTTCTATTCTCAGACCTCAAGAGGATGCTCGCTGGACAGAAATTTCGCGTCGATGAAGAGGTAATCGTAATCGCCAAAACTGAAGCCTATTTTGACACTAAAAACAAATCGTATTATAAAAATGGTATCTAAAAATTGTATGACCGCTATAATCGTTGTATCGCCCTCGAAGGAAACTATATTGAATAATAAAATCAAATTCTATCAAAAAGAATCATTTTTTCTATGCTAGCCTACGAACTTTTCAGCCCGCCTTTTATGTGCTATGAGCCATCAACACTAATACCATTCATCCAAAGCTGAACGGGTTCCACTGGTATTAATAATGCATTAACAAAATTCCCTATTGACTGGACTACTATGCTGTTTAAAATATGGAATTGTACCATACAACGTATGGATATATTTTTTAATTACCACATAGTTGAACATTCAAATATAGTAATGATTAAGGTAGGAATAAGGAGAAGAATTCGTGGCGCTTGAAATCTCGTAGACAGAAATGTTTGCTTCGTATGTGTGCAGTAGAAAACAGCAAACATTCTACATAACTTCCCGTTGTTATCTAACCTACTTTTGGATGATATAAAGCTCTTTTTCAAATAACTGTTATACTCCAAGTCATGCAGACATCGTTTACAGTCGTAATAGGAATATATGGTATAACCAAGGATTGGAAAGTTAATCGAAAGAGTTGAAATTCAAAGTGGAGTAATTTTTCATACATTTCCAGACAAGTTACGATCCAGAAACCTTCAATGTGGAACCAACGATTTCCAAACATCACTATAAGTATCTTTTTCCTTTTCCTTCAGAATGCGTTTTTCCTTTATTTTACAATACGGTCAGAGCTTTCCTTAAACTTACCGACCTGTAACTACTTGTTATATTCACTTTACAGCGAGAAAAGTTACACTATAACCACTTAACCAAACAACGAAGTAAAGAATTTGATTTTAAAATTAGAATTTTTGGAATAGTTTATTATTCACAGAAGTTCTTAAGCTTCTTTAATACTTCTCCGTACTTTACTTGATTTTGCGTGTTTTAAACTTTTTATCTTAACGGAGTTAACAACAAACTATGCTAAAAATTTAAATCCGCAAAAATATTTTTTTTTACAAAGGTAAATAAAACAACGTAGAATATTTCACCGATTTAATAAAACACCTAACTAGTTTCGGGCATACGACCATTATCAAAGGATTAGAGTAAAATCTTATACTAAATTTTAAAAGCTAGTGCGACAATATATATACTTAATCTTAATTGCCTAAAAAGATTGAGGAGTTTACAAAATCTAACTCCGTATGGTTATTGACTAAATTAAGATTTTGGGATAGGGCTTTTTTAACCTCTAGCGCGTCTAAGAGTGACAATTTTTTGCTTTTTCTGATACCACTGTGGAATACAATAACATTTTTTATGTCGAAGTTGTGGTTAGATAAGACACAATGTTCTGAAAAGCCTGTTTTGGTGTCCTTTTTGTCTATACTTTTTACATGCTCAGATATTCTAACGTTGATTGCCCTACCACTTTGTCCAATATAGCAAGCACGCAACTGTTACAATGTATTTTATTAATGCCACTTTTATCCAATACATTTGGTTTTGGTGTGTTTCTTGAAAGTATTGACCTTAAGTTGCACTTGTTATTTTCGACAAGTGTTACATTCCATTTGTTAAATATATTTTTAAACTTAAAGTTAATGTTATTAATAAAATTGATAGACGCGTACATTTTGTTATTTACAATTAGAGACTACATACTGTTATAAAGAAGATAAACAAACTGATAACTGAAAAGTGTGGACGCCATGTTAAAGTTTTATTTACCACCGTTACTTGTTTATTTGTATAAATAAATATATACGAATGTATGTACTGTATTAGGTAATAGTATGTAGTAAATGAAAATAAACTTACATATACTTTGGTATATTATTTACTTAAACCAACATTTGTAGGTGTTTCTAAGGAAACTTATCAGGTTTCTCGTAATTTTCCACAAACTTTTCCTTAATTTTCGCCGAAGGTGCCAGGGACTAATAAACTTAAGCCTGGTTTCGTTACGATTCCCTCATTAGGGACTGAGACGTGTCCTTAATACCAACACATCCCTACGTCCTACCTCTTTGTAAAAGGAGAACTGCTAAAACTGCTTCGATGGCAAGATTTTCCGGAAAAATAATGAGTTAAATTTCGGACAAGCGACATTTTTATTAACTTACTAGAAGAAAATAATTTTCACGTCTTGTTGTTTAGTTTTGACGCAAAAGAACTACGTCTTTCCCGGCGGTTTATATGGTTAAATGATATGGCAAAATAACATATATTATATCACTAATGAATGCTTATATTTCCTGAAATAATAATCGAACAACAATTTATTAAAAAATCATTTTCAACATTTCTCTTATCAACTTTTAAATAAAATTAATACATTAATGTTATACTAATTATTGAATTAATTTATACCCACTACAGATTACCTCATACAATGAGGAAAAAATTTGTTACTGTTGTCACGCCCCCCTTGGGACTCGAACCCGGGATCTTTGGCTTTACGCGCCATTGCTTTTGGCACTAAGCATTGGTAATCTGTAATGGGTATAAATTAATTCAATAATTAATATCGCATTAATGTATTTAAAACTTACCCCTACTAAAAATTCTTCAAATATTTCATTATTGATGATTAAAATTAAAAATATAAATATAAATATGGAATAAAACAGAAACAACTACTCCGAGGGCTAATACCCCTACCGGCATTGAATTACACTGTTGATTCCGATGGATTCTTAGACGAAAATATAACATATTCAAAAAAGAAGAAATTTCAACCTTATTCGTTTAAATATTAAGATCAAAGATCTCACAATTTCAACGCGCCCTACCAAGTAGGCACAACGAACAGAAAGCCTTATCCCATAGCCCTCGGAGTAGTTGTGTCTGTTGATTCAATATTTATATTCATATTTATAATATAGCCTGTAAAGGTCTTTCTGCCAGCACCCACCTGATAAGAGCCGATAGGTCGAAACCGGTCGTAGGATATGGCTTTCGGTTCGTAGTGCCTACTTGGTAGGGCGCATTCCAATTGTGAGATCTTTGATCATAATATTTAGACGAATAAGGATTTTAATTCCTTCTTTTTTGGATAGATTAAAATTAATGTTTTTGGACGATATTCCGCAACATAATTCTGTCTGACCCTCGATTTCCCCGCGGAAACCACTACGTATGAGAAAAATAGACAGGAAGAGGGAAGATAGTCTAAATATGAATAATAAACATGCATCCATCGATAACGATACTGTTCCGTCCAAATTTGAACGGATTTCACTAGTAGGTTCAATAAAAGTATAGTCTATTCCGACATTTTAAGCTTCTTGTATTCTAATCGACTGCTAATATTTGATTAAGATGTTGTTTGAGCGGATAATTGAATAATCCTACACCGTTCGTTTAATGATATTTGACATTTTCCACTATTTTCGACACTATTACCTATTTAAGTGCACATTTTCTTTCTGATAGTAATTGGGCGGTACTGATGGAAGGTAAATGTGGAAAAGGATTTAGACCGGGGTCATAGTACTATGAAAATAGCCGGTAATATAATGGATATAGGGTTTTCAGAGCTCTTGAATACATGCCTACAAGTACATGTGTGTAAGTATACACGTCTCTCAGACTAATGGATAGCTTGAAGCGAGAGAGTTCATCTAATGAATTATTATCAAGACCCTGACTATCGTAGGTAATGTTGCCTGCATATTTCATGCAGATTCCATCATCCATTATTACACGTTAGATGTTTGATAAACGTTTGTTGTACTAGCACTAATATTTTCTTTGTGTCTATCAATAACGACTTGCCTCCATTACTTTTAGAATTAGTGACTTCATTGCTGACAGCGCTTTAGCAGTTAGTAAAAAGTAATAATCTATTTTTTCTGTCCGGAAAATGTTATTATACTAGGCATGTTTTTAAGTAAGTACCGTTTTGAAATTAATAAAAAACGTGCAAAATTATCTTAATAATTTTATTTTTACATGAAAGCCTGTACCATAATCTACCTTTCCACATAATTTCCTTCAATATTGAGGCACTTGTCATAACGTTTGACCAGTGACCAGTCTTTGAATATCCTTCTCATTGAACTCTGCCGCCTGACTTGTTAACTGTTAACTGACTTTGTCATCGTCTTGAAGACGCTGACCGCCCAGATGTTTCTTCAAGTGCAGGAACAAATGGTAGTCACTGGGCACCAGATCAGAGCTGTACGGAGGATGATCTAGAGTTTTCCACTGAAAAGATGTGATGAGATCTTTGGTCCGATTAGCCACATCTTCAAATGCTCTCACCCACTTCCTTCCCATTCCATCACCCATAATGTCTTGTCTATAAACTGCACAGATATCACGATGAATTTTAATCGGTTTTAGTCCTTTACCACTAAGGAATCGTATAACAGCCTGAACTCCGGAATACACAGTCTGCGGGACTCACTATTATCGGAGGCGTCTTAAACACTCAGTAAACAACGCAAACAAGGGCGAATCAGACTGTAATGGCATCAGTGCGTATGTGAGAGATGTAAGTACTAAGTGCGCATGCGCGGAACGCTGACCGCAGCGCTGCAGCGGCATAATTTCAAAACGGTACTTATTTACTGCTTGTTCTTACAGAGATTGTTTTTAGATGTTAAAGAAGTCGAACATTATTTTACTGATTGCGTGTTATGCATGTTATAGTATTCTTGTGTGGTTCGTTTATCCGATCCCATTCTGCCTTTTATTAATTCGCATAAACATGAAGTGAATTCGATATGTTCTTTTCATGGTGCTTATAAACAAACAATGATGTACTCCATAATAAAAAGCCTTTCGTTCGGTTGCTCCAACTCAACTGTTGAGGAACAATTTTAGCATACCCGAAACAATTGAATATCCCCATGTTCCGATTGGTGGTAAACAATAGACGGCTTTTGTATATTTCGACATCAGTTCTAGTTCGTATTATACCTAGAGGATATTAATGTAGTGCACCAGCAGGGTTGCAATGACGTTGTGGATGCCAGCGGCGGTGCTATGTAGTTATGTATATTAGAAAATTGCGGAAATGCGTGAGTGTATATGCCGTAAGGGTTTCCGAATGCACATGTGGACGTACGGACATAAATATATACATATATATGTATGTGATTAATTGCCCATTCAGGGGTAGTATGATTAGAGTTTATGTGCTGGACGTAATCATCGTTATTACTGATGAATATTTAGCATGCCGTTAGAAACATCGACAAAATTTAGAGGCATATCATACCCTTTTTTAAATAAAATATAAATATTAGATACTAAAACGTCTAAATAGAAAATAGGAGACTGTGATAAAATAATAATTAGATAAAGAAAGACTCGCCCTAATTACCACTAACTTAATTTAAAATGAGCGGACACGTGTTTCGCCCACTTCATACGTGGGCATCATCAACGCAAGACTGGTTTTAAAATTTTTAAATTACGTCTATTAATAGGGGCGATGGTTGAGGACCGGAAAGATAGTGAAAAGTAGAAGAAGGGTTGGGAGGAAAACTTGAATACGTTCAATGCCACTTGTAAAGTGTTTAAAGAACCAATGTTATAGGTTTATGGAAAAGACAACTTTACAAATGTATGCTTCGACAAACAAGTAGGGAAATAGATTGAAGGAATGTGTGTGTTCAATAACCGTTAATGCAGCCAGACACCCTTTATGAGACCTTATTAGGTAAATAACTCATGCTTCACTACATCATGCCTAATCAGGGAAAAAAGGGAAAAACAATTAACGAGCGTGTTCAGTAAGCGCAGTTAGCAATGCGCATTTAATATTGGCCCATTAGGCCTTGCTAACTGCGGTTCAGTCTATTTCCCTATTTGTTTGTCGAAGCATACATTTGTAAAGTTGTCTTTTCCATAAACCTATAACATTGGTTCTTTAAACACTTTACAAGTGGCATTGAACGTATTCAAGTTTTCCTCCCAACCTTTCTTCTACTTTCCACTATCTTTCCGGTCTTCAACCACCGCCCATATACATAGACGAAATTTTAAATTTTTTGATAATGCCCACGTGTGAAGTGGGCGAAACACGTGTTCGCTCATTTTAAATTTAGTTAGTGGTAATTAGGATGAGTCTTTCTTTATTTAATTACTAAAACTTCTAGTCTTGTTTGGAGACGGAGGGTGAAACCATATAAGACAGAATTGTTTCTAAATTTTTCATGAAGTATTTGTTCCACAGTGTTCATCACAATTTTCTTCTAAAGGCTAAATTTAAAAAGTTTCCAGATATTTTGTATCGAAATTAGATACTTTGATAAAGAAAAATATCTCATTACTGAAGGGTAGAGGGGTAAACTTTCGTTTAGCCGAAATGAGTTATAAACAAAAAAAAATGAAATTTTGCTCTCTAAGAGCCTTTGCTAACAGTGAATCACAAAAATTTTCATGCGGAAATTCGTCATTTTCATTTTCCGGACTTTAGAATAACCGAAATCAGTTAAATAATTTTTGTTTTTTAATTCGGTTTTTAAACGTTCATCTGAACAAAAAAAATATCAAAATTTCGCTGTAGAAATATACCGTTTTCGTTTTATGAGCAAATTTAGTCGACTTTAGAATAACCGAAGTCAGTTACATTAAAACTTTTTTCCTTTTGAATTTAAACGTTAAACACAAAAATACGAAAATTCAACTAACTTAACCTAACCTAACCCACTATTTCACTTATTGTCTCTAAAATCCCCATATTCTAATAGCTCGTAAAAGTTCCTGAAACGGATCTAAGTTTTTTTTTACAAAACCGTCTCCACAAATATTCGCACAGTTTGTCGGAAAATTCCTCTTCTGGAACATGCTGACCTCTTAATCAATTCTCTGCGTTTTATATTTCTGTATTTAGAGAAGTCCTTAAAAGCAAAAAAATACAATGTCTTTCATATAACTCATTTGGGCTAAACGAAAGTTGAGCAAGGTAGAGATCAGGAAGTCCTAAAAAAACATTTAATGGTGTAAGTGAAGAAAACGCTTTTGAGCATAACTTTCATTGTATGAGAGGGTAGTCCAAAAATGACATCATTTCATCTAAAGAGGGTACCTATCATATATGACAGGGTGGGAATGCTGCAAAATATAAAAAGACAGATAAACGTCAAAATTGCCATTTCTAAAATTTGCAATAACGTTTGCAATAATTTCTGAAAAGATTCTTATTACTGTGGTTAACAAATGTTGAGAGATAAATAGTTTAAGAGAAATTTAATTGTTTATTTAAATCTTAGATTCCTCGATTTATTTTTAAAAGCTTCTTCTCTTGAAGAGTTCAATTTTCACGTGAATGTTAGACTAAAATCCAATATTGTAACTGACTTTTTTAAAACTGGCGTTAAAAATTATTACATTAAAGCACGCATTAAGGTAGTCACTAAAAAAGGACTTATTTTACATTCCGTTGCAAAATAAATAACATATCTACTATTCGTGTTTCTGTCGTCGAGCTACCTCAGATCAAGTACAATTTTGAAGGCCAAAAATCAGCCTTGGCATCGAATCCGTTCTACATGCGTAGCTATTTGTATCTCGAAAGACAATAATAGCACCTAATTAATTAGGGTACTAATTTAATCGTCTTAATATGACTACGACACGAAGGAAATTTTATCGAATTTAGTCAAGCTGTTTTGCCGTTTAAAATCTAATCTAATTTGATCTGGTCGTAATATTTCTTTTTTTAATCACCACGCTGAGAAGTTTGACGTGTCACTTGTTTATAATTATGTTACGCTGAATGAAACTAATTAGTAATTATCAATAATTATCGGATAACAATAACGAAATGATCGGGTTAAAATTATCAATTTAGGAGAATTCATCAAACTAACAGGTTGTTATTAATAATTTGCTTTACTTGTTTGTAAATACAAGTCATTAATTAGTTTCAAATAAGTATGAAAAAAGAAATCAGAAATACAATAAAAAGAACATAAATTTAGTAAATGGCCAAGTACACTTCGAAAATAATCCTTTGTTAAGTCTAGATTTAAGGAAGTAGATAATATAGATATAAAAAAATCCAAATAAAACACAAGTGTTTAAGAGTTTAACAAAAAACTTTTAATATATCACGACGAATCGTTTCACCTTACAAAGGCTTCATCAGGTGATGAAATGTACAAAAATAAGGAAATTACTGTAATATATACAATTATACAATCAAAGAGTGGGGGGAGAAAATATTTAATAGGGAAGAATTGTTGATGTCTAACTGGTCATTAAGAATAAGTGTAGAATGGTTATATTTATTAATTTCGAATGATTCGAGAAGATTTAATTTATAACCTTTATTTTGTTTGTGTAAAATCTTGAATTCAAAATTGGGTTGATGTTTTTCTTCGAATAGGTGGTTGGCATAAGTGGAAGTATTTCTACTTTTAGTAAAGGCATCTTCATGTTCTTTTATCCTTTCGCAAAACTTCCTTCCTGTCTGACCAATATAGACTTTCTGGCAACTCCCACAGTTAAGCAAATAAACCCCCGAACCCGATATCTCATCACTAGTATCCTTGTTATTTTTAAGTAAGTTTTCCAAAGTATTATTAGATTTAAAGGCGGTTTGAATGTTAAGTTTCTTAAGTTTCTTTTTGAGTTTTTTTAATTTATATATGATCTTTTATGTTCATTTAGCCTAGTTTTAAAGTAAGTAGTCACAGTGTGACGAAACAATTGTCAGGTACAATAAAAGTTATTAAAATTTACAATATTGTGTTTTTTATTATTATGGATCCATCCTATATATTATAAAATAATTTTAGCTGTATCACAGTCCATACATTTCATCTGAAAAACACATAAACAACAGCAGAAAACTGACGATTAATTAATGTAACCTGATAAATCTAGATAACGATCCTTTCGGTATTATTCATGTCGCGAACTGTTAGTTTCGTCGCCTTCCACTCGGCGTAATTAAATTAATTGAAAATTCTTTCGGAAAAGATTGTCGTCGAGTATTTTTGGCATTTTGCTTGGATCAAGAAGATATCCGAGAGGGTTAGTGAAACGACGGGAGGAAAATACGATCCTCGACGCCTGCTCTTATCGGGGTCGGTTTAAAAAGACTTTCGTAATCATATTTTCCGGAAAAATACCCCACGATCTAAGATGATACCGGAGAGCAGCTCAGATGATGAGTCACTTAAGGAATTTCCTTCGTGAATAATTGCATGGAATTTTTCCTACTGCTATGAAGCAAAAGACGAACGAAATTGTTTTGTAAACGTTATTCGGAAAATAGCAACCTTCTATTTGGAGAAACATGCTTTTAAAATGTAAATTATTTTTAATTTTTGAGATTTTATTAAGGTGTTATATATAATTTACCCTACGTAAAAACAATTAGTAATATGAACAGCTCTACGTTTGTAATTGCACCCTCAGAGTGTTTTTATCTTTTATTCTGCATGCCTCATTTAAGGTAGCTGTAACTGAAATTGTACATTTTCCTGATGAAGTTTTTTTGACGCCACCCCTCTAAGAACAACTATCAGCAGGTCTATCCAAAAAATTCTATTGTATTCTGGGTGTTTATTTGAGTGTGATGTAAGTCTCACCTAAATTAACACCTTTGTATCAGGGGACAGGAGAGTAATTGGTGCAACGGTTATATGTAATAGGAATATGAAACTTTTTAGCTATGGAAATTATAACTATAATTACAAATTGTCAGTTTCTTAAGTAATAAAAAATAATAAATGCTTAGGGATGTCCACAGTCATAACTCTATTAATTGTTATTTTTCATGTGTTATTTTTGAAGTTTTTGAAAATTGAAAGTAATTTTGTCTGAATCTTCAAATATGGTGAAATCTAAAACTTACTGTACCAACTTGGAAATTGCTTCGAAGACGTATTAAACACAATAATTCTATTAAGGGAAACCTAGATTTAAATCCAACTATTGTTATAATATTAATTCTGCTTTTATTGTTTTATTTTACATATTTACCTTGTTACCAGAGTAATAGCAGTTTTTAATCATAAATACAAATAAAACACCAAGTTTTAAGTTACAAAATTATTTATTGACCACAATGATCATTTTGCCACACCGTAGCTTCTTCAGGTGGAAGAATGACTAAACTAAAATTAAATTGAAAAAAGGAGGGAGGGAGGGACAAAGAATATTACCTAGGATTAATAACATTTAGTAGTGGTGAAGATTATAGAAATAAATAAAAAATTAGGCCAAAAAACTCGCAATTTAATCTATCCCGTTGTTAGTTACAATAATATTATTAAAACTCGATACAATTCAATTACGTACATGTGAAATATATCTACCAACTTAGGAAAACATTTATCTGAATTTACAAATTCCACGATTTTGTTCAAAACTAATAATTCTATAGGCAAAATTCTGATAAACAACAAAGATCCTACCAATAAAAACATCAAATCAGGGGTTTATATACTACAATGTGGTACTTGCAACAAAGGTTACATTGGCCAGACTGGTAGAGCCTTTAAGGATAGGATCTCTGAACATAAGAATATTTTCATTAAAAGATCTTCCCATTCTACTTACGCAGAACATTTATTATCAGAAGTACATCAACTTAATGAAAATTTCGAGATTTTACATATTTAAAAGAAAGGCACAAAATTAAATCTATTAGAGTGTTTATAAATAAATAAATTAAATAAGGTAGGATTAATTATAAATGACCAAATTGACGTTAATAATTCACCTCTTCTAAATGTTATTAATCCTCGGTAATATTTTTTGTCCCTCCCCCCTCCATTTTTCGATTTAATTTTAGTTAGTAGGTACATATATAAGTGATTTTGTAAATAACTTTAATTTAGCCATTCTTCCACCTGAAGAAGCCACAGTGTGGCGAAATGATCATTGTGGTCAATAAATCATTTTTTAACTTAAAACTTGGTGTTTTATTTGTATTTGTGAATATGGAGTTACAACAATTAAAAGCTTCCTCGATGGAAGTTTTTAATCATGATATAAATTATTCCTGTTACCGAAAAGTGCTTCGAATGTTTAGTGTTGGGGTTTGAGCTACTTACTGTGTTCTACAACACTGCCAATGTATCTAGCATTTTCCAAAAAATACGTAATCAAAGCTATTCAAAAATATAATGAGTTGCGACAACCCTGGCGTAATAAGATCAACATTTAGCTATATTTGTTTACAAGGTGGTACAAGTTTTAGATTTCATTACATTTCATGATTTAAGCTTTAGTCTTCTGGTCTATTTTTTTGTCTGTGAATTTGCGGAGAACTTAATAAAGACGAAATAAAACTAGGTAACAATGAAATAACAACAACATATATTAACAAAAATAACAACAATTGAACTGTTTTGAAAACTACAAAAAAGAAGAAAGGATAGCTGATAGGAGTGGGGTATCAATAGAGCGGAATTTGAATAATTGGAAAATACTAGAGATAAGAAATAACCACCGAGAAAACCCACTATTAAAAAGCAATTAAACAGGTACAGAATCATATGCGTTATGCCGTTAGTAATAGAATACAAATATTGTAAGGGATTATAGCAAAGTACAAAGGTAATAAAGTTATTTGTAAAAGAGAGAATAGACAGAGAAATTTAAGTACAAATACAAAGACATAATTTGCATATTTACACAACAAGTATATGTACAGGGTGTTCTAGTGGATGTTGATCGCTACAAAGCAAAATTTCTTTAACTTCCAAAAATAATTTTTACATGATAAATCTAATAAATGACCAAATTTCGTTCAAACCGGAAAAAGATTTTTCATTTGAGGACAAATGGTTTGTGTGATCTAATTTATCCTTAGGTACATGGGGCCATACTTGTGATTTTTGGAATGACTTTTTCAGAATACAGTTATAGATTGTAAAGACCAAGTATTTAAAGAAGTCTAAAATTCAATAAAAGTAGAATTTTTTTCTATATAAGGCTATAAATTTTTTCTTAAATAGTTTGTAGTCAGTTTATTCAACATATTGGCCACTTTCATGACAAGAGTGGTTCTCCAATAGGAAAAACGGTTTCAGAATCCGACTAGTCCTAAAATACACCTTTTGATAATAAATCAACCGTGTTGTGTGCCCCCTATAAATAAATCAAGAATCGAGACTTGATTAGGGTATACTTGTGCCACTCCCAAACGATAACGTAACCGAAGAGAGATAGAAGGAGACCATGTCAGTGGTAAGAATCAGAATGCACGTGAGCGATATAAATCTGACAGTAACTGCGGACCGAGTGAGTTACTACATCGCTAACGTTTCCACAACCGTTCGTTCCTACCTACATTTTCACGAAAATTTAACCGACGATCGCGACTGCTGCATTATTTACCTGATACGTGCTAGTAACGGAAAATAGTACTTAAAAAACAAATTAAAATAAATTTATTAAGGGAGTCTTTATTAAAAAAAAAAACACAAAACTTCGGTCTGGTCGTTCAGCACGGTTCCTAATTTTTTATATTTATTATTTTCTATATTCTCCAATAATATTTGACATTGGTTGAATAAGACAGACTCCACCTATGCAAACCATGTCACAGAAGGATGGCATATGTTCAACAACTGTATTGAAATTATTCATTTAGAAAAGAAACTACAAGTTAATTAGAGAATCTAGAAATTAATAAATATAAAAAATTAGGAACCCTACACAACGACCAGACCGAAGGCAACAACTCCCCACTTTTGAATTTATTGCAAATATTACCACCACACTTATTGTGTACATATTTAATCACCCAGGTTGCAATGTTTATTTAGTAGTAAGTACTCACGTCCGAGGAAGCCAAAGTTTGGCGAAACATATGTTATGAATAGTAAATAAAGTGTGTGAAAATTTTTAGTTTTGTTTTTTCTAACTAAGATGGATAAAGGTCGAAACTATCAAATCTTTGAAAGAGTCTTTATATTGTGACGTTTATTGCCACACTCGCCTCTTCCAGGGTTGTAAATTTAAATTGTCAATTTTGTATATTGTGTATATATGTCATTGTACATTCCATATCTAATTTTATGTTTTCTGATTCTTAATTTCCTTCACATTTCTATTTCTTGAATTTATAACTTCTATTTCTTTTATACTCTTCTTCATAACCATAAATAATATTTATCTCTATACATTTCAAATTTCACTTTTCCTTTGTATTTTTAACATAATACTTTCTTGATTCAATTTCATTCTACTCTTTTTAACTTGTTTACAAATCCTTTTCGAACATTTCCTATTGTACCCTTAGTTGGTGTTATTCGCATCGTCACGCTCTCACCCATTTACCCTTGACAGTAGAAAGTAACCCTTTTCTGCATTCGATCCAAATTTGACTTTTTTACGCCAATTACCTTCGTTATGGTCGCTTTCCCTAAATTCCTGGTATACTTACTTTGAATAACACCAAACTAAAATAGTTAGAAACGGTTCCCCTACTTCTTTCATTATTTTGTAGCGGTTAGTTAAATTTAATATGTTAAATTTATAAGTATTATTAAAATCTTCGGAGAATTAAAATGTAACTATTACTTTATGCTAACAAACCGACGAACGTAAAAATGCCTGTCTGGATGAACTAGACTAAACAATAAATAAAGATTAGGAGTGCAACGGGATACAATATCGATGCGAGATCATTGCACTCTAATAAGGTCGTTAAGGGTTAGAATAGCTTGGCAGTACATAAAAAAAGGAACTATAAAAAGTCAGAGTTTGTAATATATTAGTTGTCCGAGGACACTTTCCTCGGGAATCCGACACTACCCAGTCGTACGGACGGCTGGGTGTCTTTCGAAGATTTCCCCTCTTCCACGAAAACATAAAAAAAAAAAAAAATATATTAGTTAGTAAGTCTTTACCTTTCGTTTATTTTACATTTATGCTGTTGATTACGTAATCTTATTGTTCTGTGTGCTTGTCTTTTTTGTGTGATCCAAATTAAACTTATTTTTAAATTTTATCGGACTATTCTTTTTGTTGTGTTATTTTTGTTCATTTGTACACCGTACAAACCCCGATAATTTTAACAGAGCATTATCTATTTCGTTTGACATATGTTTCACCACGACGTGGCTTCTTCAAAAGTTACAAATATACTTTAAGTGACGAAAACAATTTTCTGTATTTATATTTATACATAAGTAGTTAAGGGTGAGTTTTAAGTTGTTAAGGGTGGGTTCTTGTGTGGAAACAAATTCAATAGCGGAGAATTGCTTATGTCTAATTGGTCATTAAGTAATAGATTAGTATTTTTATATTTATTAATTTCCATGGTTTCTAATAAATTAAATTTATAATTTTTATTTTCAGTATGTAGAATTGTAAAATTTGAATTTAAACTATGTTTTTCTGTAATTGGGTGTGTAGCATAATTCGAATTAGTTTTTTGGCATTTGAATGAATTAACATGTTCCTTGATACGTTTAGTGAATGATCAACCCGTTTGTCCGATGTAAAGTTTATTGCAAGTCCCACAATTTAATTTATATACTCCTGATTTATTACTGTTAATTGTTTTCTCTTTATTATTTTTAGTGTGCATGCTCAATGTATTATTGGTTTTGAATGCTGTTTTTATATTTATTTTATTTAGAAACTTTTAATTTATATTATATATATTTAATATTATATATTATATATATTTAGTATAAAAATTCTAATCTATTACTTAGTGACAAATTAGACATAAGCAATGCTCCGCCATTGAATTGATATCCACACAAAAACCCACCCTTAACTACTTAATGTATGAGTATAAATACAGAAAATTGTCTTCGTCACTTTAAGTATATTTGTAACTTCTAAATAAGCCACATAGTGAAATAAATAATTTTATGGAAATTATAAGTGTTATATTATTTCCTAATTTTACAACGAATTTCCATCATGTAAATGTAGATTCAATTAATTATTTTAACAGACTATTCTTAAAAACAATAAATATTAGGTCAGTCCCTAAACGTCACTCAGAGTCACTCTAACTAAGTCAACACACCTAAACTTACTCAATCAGTCAATTCTTTATTACCACATCTTATTTTCTACTTGTTTTTTCTTTATTCTGCATCCGTGTATTTAACTGTTCATACTGTACATATTATTAAACTTTATTTACACAAGATCGCATTCTTTTATTGTGGCGTTTAAAACTTTCAAATGACCAAAATATGTGTTCCTGGTTCAAAAGTATACTAATGTTAAACGATATTCAAAATTATTATTGTTTATCATAAACAAAATATTATCTACTCTGTACACTGTTATTTTTCGCGATCGATCATTCCATTCTTTAAAATGACAACCGAAGGCGTTGCTGCTAACCTTCCGAACAAATGAATTTATGTCAAAACAACTTAGCTCCTCCCAATTAAATGTTAGCCTGGTATGTACTGCTTCTTACGACTGAATGCCTCACGATTGAACTGAAAATTAACGTACTGCGACTTATGATGATACTTATAAAGTAACTTATGATCTCCGGATACTAACATTAGTTTCAATGGTATTTAGAGGTCGTAGATTTTCAAGACAGAATTGGTAGTATTTATTATACATCAGGTAACTACAGATTAAATGAGTTAGAATACCTTAAATTTAATTTGTTCGTTTGTGACGTTTACTTTGACGACTTACTTATAGTAGTGGGTGTTTGTAAGAACCCCAGACGAAACCTATACTAAAAAAATATTTCTATCCGATTTATTGACTGGATAAGTTTATGTATTGAAAAACGATACTGACGTTGTTTTCATAAATTTCGCAACGTACCAAGTTGTATTTTCTTCTGCTTCATCATATAATAGCCGAAAAATTCCAAAAAATGTGGTGGTTAGAATACATTTATTTTATGTTATCAGGGGATAGACATATTGCCAAGGATAAGTTAAAATATCAGTACCAAAACAATAGCTTGTAAAATGTTTGGTGAAAAATTGCTACACATTCTACTGTGAGAATTAGAGGATATGCATTTTTTGCAATCTACTAAAATGATTGAAACAATTTGATTAAAGACGTTTGAAATAAATATTTCAAATGATTTTTTACAGTACGATAATTAATGTGATAATTATTATCCAAGCAATTTTTCAAGTTTCTTTTGGTTTCCAACCACTAAGTATTTAATATACGCAATAGATAAATTAAAAGGTGTAAAAAGTTTATCGGTGATTGATAATATAGAAACACAATGTGGTAAATAAAATAGAGTGTATTCTCATACAGGTATAATGTATAAACAGAATGTTAAGATTGCAATTTCGGGATTGTCGCAAAAACAGATCCCATAAAAATTTTTTTTTGTGAGAGCTAAGGGAAAATTAAGTCCTACTACATTAGAAACACTTCTGCTTTTAGCGGAGATTCAGAAAAAACTTTTTGTGATGAAAACATAGACATATAAAAAACAAATGAAGAATTGTTGTTTTCTGGTCAGGACTGTGGACACAAATTGCGTCAATTATTTCATAAAAATTAATTAAATTATATTATTATCCATTGAAATCGGTTATTTTACTCCGGAATACTCAACAATGTATGTAGGTGTTATACAGTAAAAATAAATTTCACAAAGAACCACATATCCAGTAAATTTTAAAAATCGATACTTAATACATCGAATAATGGAAAAGCATAAATATTTCTCTACGAAATATATAGTTGGCACTTATAATATAAAAATAATAGTAACAAATCAAATTTGTATTTGTTAGTACGAGTATGACACTTTCATACTTCCTTCACAAACTGAGTAATGTTTTCAACGTGGTCAAGTAGATATTTACGAGTATTAAATAATTAATGAAGTTCAGATTTTTCGTTCGAAAAATGTACCAAATGTTTGTCATTTAAAGTATTGTATATTCGGAAATTAACTATCAAAACGGTGGTTCTTAATTCCAATCGAAAATATTACATACTTTTTTTTACTAAATACACTAAGAGTTGTTCAAACTGAGTAGTACATTAGACGTTTTAGGAAAACTAAGCGTGTTAGAGATTTTAAAATTTTTTTAATAATTTTCGATTTTTTTCATCCGAATATACCGAAAGACAATTGAAATAGGAATCGAATGATAAAGTAAAACCATTTGAAAAAATGAAATTATTCGTGTTTGAAGTTTTTGAAATTTGTTTTCTTTTTTTGAACACCCTGTACGAATTATGAATATAGGTTGGGTTGCGGTAGCGACCTTTTCTCTATAAATTAAGTTATCTCAGAAACGATTCAACGTAGGCATACAAGTTGGTCATCAAGGTCACTCTAAAATTTTATACTTCGTACAAGTTAGTAGTAAAAAATATACCATTCCATTTAAATACAAAAAGTTGACATCAACTTCCGGTATAACCGGAAGTGGAAGACAGTTGAAATTATTTTAGATACAAAGATCACCCTTGAAAACCCGTATTGCCAAAGTTTTAAATCTCTAACACGTCTAGTTTTCTTAAAACATCATATGCACCACTAAGTTTGAATAACCTTGTATAATAATACAATAGTGTCAATAAGGCCCTAAAAATACGAAATATTCGAAATTTCGTTATAAACCTTTGTATGATTTATATTAATTTCTAATATCGAATAAAACGGACTTACAATTTACCACGATCAAAGACGCCAATACTCCAAAATAAACTTATACTACTATAAATAAGTCGTCAAAGTAAACGTCACAAAAGAAACAAATTCAATTTAAGGTATTCCTGCTCATTTATCTGTAGTTGTCTGATGTATAATAAATACGACTAAATACCTTAAGCATTCAGCCTTGAAAATTGAAACAGCTCCGGACGACTTTTAAATGGCATTCAAGTAAAGTAGTCAGTATCAGGAGACCATAAGTTACGTTATAAGTATCATCATAAGTCCACAGTACGTTAATTTTCAGTTCAACTATTAGCCGTAAAGAGCAGCACATACCGGGTTAACATTTAATTGGGAGGAGCTAATTTGTTCTGATATAAATTCATTTGTTTATTTGTTGGGAAAGTTAACAGTAACGCCTTTCGGTTGTCATTTTAAAAAATGGGCTGATCGATCGTGAAATTGAACAGTGTACAGCAGTCTTTCTCAATGTAGGCGATAACGCTAACGATAAAAAGAGAAATCGTTTGCATGTTATCGAACGCGGTAACTTACGGCTATTTTTGAGTAAATTCGAGCCTGAACAAAAATTAACAAACTGATTAAAGAACATTAGATTCATCCTTCGCATTAGATTAGTTTTAAAATTGAAATTGAAATTTTTAATTTTAATTTGAATAATAGTTTTTATAAATATTAACAAAGTTGCGTTATATTGCTCTCTTTAGAACAATATTTTGTTAAAATGTAAGTTTGAACTCAGTAAACAGGATGAGACTCATATGGCACGCTATAATTAAATCAATGATTGCGATTAGTGGTTTTTAAGATGGGTAATGTTAAAAAAAGATTGGGGGGCGCTAGAAAATAATTTATTCTGAAAGTGGACGGTAGACGAAATAAGTTTGAACCACTGCATTAGACTATCAATTAGACTTGAATAACATTAATTATAATATTAATTAACAGCGGTATTAGTAAAAGAAAGAAATTGATCCTATTGGAAACTGTAGAAATTATGAAATCTCTCGCCAAAACCCACAATGTAGTGACAAGAGTTTGGTTAAGTTCTATGGACTCCCCACTTATTTTATGTAATTAGGTTTAGGTTTAAATACTTTAGCACTAGTTGTAAACATTTGGTATAGATTTCACTATTTAGATTTTGATGATGGTCGTGTGGCCGAAACTTGTTAGGAAAATTATTAAATTAGTGAAACATTGTACGTTGTTCTATTTTTATATTTTCTTGCAGTATGTATCACAATAGGAGCACCCCCTCCCCAAGGTGTTAAGCTTATAAAAAAGTACACCATTCCAAAACACATACAAAATGAGAAAAGTGTTTAAACAGACTTTCGACAATTGTAAAAATATTTGAAGCAAAATTATAAATTGACATTTTTCGGTATATTATCCATCAATAGCTTCACAACTGGTAGGAATTCTTGCGTTTGTGACGCGGATAGGTAATGAGAAAAAAAATTGTTTCATTCCCACCAGCTAATCGTTCTGGTGGGAGGGCAGTTCCTCCGAACTACACTGTAGTGCAAAGTCGGAGGGTAGAGCGTAAGGCCCCCTTCAGTCTCCTTGCAGGAATCGTGGTAATAGATTGTTGGTGTGGTTAGGGAGAGAAAGATGAGACAGACGAAATGAAGACAGAAGAGAAATGAAAGATTATCTGTGGAATATTACTGCCCCAGCATTTGCCTAAATGAATCAAGGAAACCACAGAAAACTTAGACCAGAGCAGCCGGACTCAGGTTCGAACCGGTGACCTCCCGAATGCTAAGCAATAATTTAGAGCACTAGACCACGCCGCTCGGTGCTAATGAGAATAAAATTTTACACTATTGCCCCTATTCAACCGACTGGACTATTACTAAAGGTAGCCATAATAGACAATGCCCCAGTCGGTTTATTTTATACCTTGTATAAATTTAATCAGTGCTCATGGTTATTTCTTTAAAAGCATCTAATTTAGGTCGTTTCTTCTAGTTTATTATAAGATATCCGATATTCATACATAAGTATAATACAACCAATAAGGATATGCCGAGGTGGAGTGCCGTCGCGACGCTAGCGTTTTCGCCATGCAAACTATACAACGATAAAAGGAAGAACTTGATCCTATTCGAGCGGCTTAACAAGATATTCAAGCATTTCAGCTGGCATCTCGTGTGTACTGAGCGGATGCTGCTATAAATCTTAATGCTTCCTTCGGTACATGTCTCAAATATTGTAACGAGCAGAGAAGCTCAACACAGTTCTAAAGCTACCAACGTTGCGGTTGAGGCTGATGATAACATACAGTCAGTGCGCCCGTTCTAACTTTGCACACACAAACAAATCTATAGCACAACCGAGCTGTAATTTCAGATAATCTCGTTATGAAAGGCAATCCTTAATTGAGTATTCTATAAAGACATTTACCAAATGATTCTTTATGTTTCCAACTGTTGATACGAAATTTAATTTGTCTACTTTACTTTACTACTGACAATGAAATTATTTAAAAATGATACCAGATGTAGTACCTAATTGTAAAGATGCTAGTAGAATCAGAACTATCAAGTAATTCTTTTATTTGTTACTCAATTAATTGTAATCATTAGTAATTGATATAGAAGAACATGTGTTTTAAAATAATGTAGGAAACTATGAAATCCAATGAATTAATTAGTCAACGAAGCTGTTAATTCTTGTAACTCCATTTAAAATAATAACATAACACAAAAGTTACAAAACTTTTATGGTAGACCACTACAATGGTGTTGTGTTATTATCCAATGAATTATTTTAAATATAAATATAAATATGGAATCAACAGAAACAACTACTCAGAGGGCTAATACACCTTCAGGCATTTAATGGCTTCTTTTTTGACAACAGTGTAATTCAATGCCGGTAGAGGTATTAGCCCTCGGAGTAGTTGTTTCTGATGATTACATATTTATATTTATATTTATCACATAGCCTGTAATGGCCTTTCTGCCAGCGCCCATCTCATGGGACCCGATAGGTCGAAACCAGTCGTGAGATATTGCTTTCTGTACGCTGTGCCTACTGTGTAGGACAATCTCGACTAATGAATTGAGAAATGTTCTTAAGAATAATTTAAAAGATAACCCACTTTGGATTTCCTTAATAGATGTTTGCATAGAACAAAATTACTTTTCGTTTAACGATAAAATTTATGAACACGGAGATGGTCTCCTTATGGGGTCTCCATTGTCTCCATTATTTTCAGAAATTTATATATTTCATACCCAAATTTCCCTAATAAATAATGTCTTTAAGTAGATCAGATATGTTGACGACATATTCTCTTTGGATAGGTACCAGAACACAATTACAAAATTTCCTATTATATTTACATTCCATCAATAATTTACAGTTGAGATAGAATCAGATAATACTTTAAAATTTTTAGATTTGTCAATAACACGTAAAAATGGCATTTTATAATTCAACATTTACAGGAAAACACCTTCCCAGACGTAATTATCCCGGCCTCTTCAAAACAAAATTATAATATTAAAATGTCAACTTATAATAGCTTGATTCATATACTTATTTCTCTTCCACTAAGTGATGAAAACTATAAAAAAGAAATACAGTTACTAAAAGTCATCGCATCTAACAACGGCTACAACCCTAACATAGTATATAATAAAATTTTGGCTAAAAAACTCAAAAACTTAATCATATATATTATGGAAAAAGTTTCGATAAAGAACGCATAAACTGGACCCTTATAAAACATTATAAAAATAAAGTACAACAATTTGCAAAAGGTTAAATAAGTTAGGCATCAATAGTATATGTTCTAATAAAACAAATTTAGGCAAAATATTAATTAATAATAAAATCTCAACAACAGACAAATTTCAAAAATCAGGTGTCTATGAGATTCAATGTTCAGACTGCGATGCTGTCTATGTAGGACAGACAGGTAGATCCTTTAAAACTAGACATAAGGAGCATAAAAAGTCTATTATTGATAAAAAATGTAATACTGGTTTTGCCCAACATTGTTTTGTAAATAATCATAACTTTAGTGAAGATAGTTTTAAGATTTTGCATTGTATAGTATTTAGAAATTCAAAATGCCTTTTTTCATAATAATTTGATTTCTATCATTATTAACAATTTAATCGTGTTTTATTTATCTATTATTGATGTATATTTGTGTTTATGGTGTGTATGGTTTCGTAGATAATAGTGTAAAACAAAATGAAATTATAGGTATAATAAAATTATTTAGCGCCTGCGCAAATGCTACGGATTCAAATGATTTTTAGCGTCGCCTAATATTTTGAATTTCAATTTATCTAGGGTTATATGTTTACGTGATCTATAGTTGTGTGATTCTCCCTTAGCCAAATATTGATACAATTTTATGAGTTTGTATGAGCAACATCTGACCAGTAGAGTTTGTAGTTAATACAACAGAATAAACCGCATCGCGTCAGGTTTATGTGTTATTTATTGCTTGTTTTCATTAGTCGTAAACCGGACATGTGGTTCAAATAAGCCGTTGTAATAGAGCAATATCGAGACATGGGTATCACTTTTACAAGCACAAATCCGCTATTTGTCGATCTACAGATTCCCGCGCAAGTTTATTAAACTAAAACGGCCAATTAATTTTATGGTTCAACGTTATTCGGTTTAGCTTTAACAACGGTATTAAACTCTTCCAGGTCGGCTTTTAAAGTTGTAATTAGCCATTATTATTTGCTATTCAAAACGGAATCATCAACTTCACCCAAACTCTTCAAGCTTTAATATATTACAATATAAATAAGCATATCCATTTACTTAAAGTTCTATGTTTTTGATTTGATGTTTTTTAATCAATCACTAAAGATTTGAGGTAATCTGTAGTGGGTATCACATTGATAATAACGTTTTTGAATTCGCTTGTGAGCTACTAGCCTTTCCTCTCTCGGCCTGCGAGCTCTCTTGAAAAATCGTACGACACCGACAGATTCAGTATAGTGCGGGCGCAACAAATGCATCACACAACGACTGCGCGAATGCAGCTTCTTTTATAACATACATGCTTGAGACGCGTTCGATTTTTCTTATGTTTAAGAGATTCAATAGAGCAACGTTTGTGAAAAATGTTTAAATTAAATAAAAAATGTAGAAAAACGAGGAATAATGTTTCACCAACATTTATTCTCGACAACTCGACAATATTGTTTCGATCGGACTGCGATCATTATCAAGAGTAGTTATACTAAATCTTAAAACTAATGTCAACATATTTATACCTACAACAAATTACAAAGGAGAAGTGGGGAGTTGGTGAAGTCTAATTCTGTCTGATTACTGACTAAGTTTAAATTTTTATACAAATCTTTTTTTTCCAGATTTTCAAGCATAGATAGTCTTCTATTATCATTTATATTGGAATGTAATATTTTTGAATTTGTTCAAAAGAAGGAATGGCTGAAACTGATACAATGTTCCGATTATCCTGTTTTTTAAACTTTTTTATTGATACTGTATCGATGTTCCTTTAATCGAGTTTCAATAGCTCCACACTTTTTCCAATGTAAATTGCAATACAATCTTTACAACAAGCCAAAGAAACTTTGACATTTCATGAATATCTACATCCCCGCTTTCGATTGTTCAGATTGGGCACTAACAATAATTAACAACATCCACTTAAAACAATCAATTAGTATAAATTGTTAAGTTTACAATACTAGAACCAGTCTCGCGTTATTTATGCCCATAACTGAACTTGATATATCATGTACCCGCTTCGAACAGTGATGGTGGTAAATGGGATAAAACTTCTCTTAGTTTATTTATCTTTTTACAATAGTCTCCATTTTCTACTTTTCGTTATATTAATGTTACCCCATAATCTGTGTATTTCGAATGGACTTGCCAACGCCAATGGCGGTTATTGTTTCGTATCAGATATACCAATCTAATACTGATTATTTACTAAGGTTCATATGCTGCATTTTTTTAAAGCCGATTTACTGTTTTTTAATGCACGTTTCGTTGTGGCGTAATTGGTTATTGATTAATCCCATGTACGAAAAAACGGAAATACTCTATTGAAAAACTTCCTTTTTAATAGCATCGACTAATTGCGCCAACAAACAAATCACGGAAATTATTTGAAAAGCCATAAAAGCACTGCTGCAAATTAATTGTAAACTACAAATCAATCAAATGATATGATAAGGAGATCCTGAAGGCAAACAAAAAAAATACACTTTTACGCAGTGTATACAGTTTTTGAATAAAAAAAAGTTGCCAATTTTCATCAGAGTTTTTGTTTTCATAACGAACAGCCTTAAAATTGGGTTTCTAGTCCGGGAATTATCGATCTACATTTTCCAGTAAATTTATGAGATTATTTTCTAAAAAGATACTGTCCAAAAGCCAGCCACGGCTCCTCCATTAGGTCATTTGGTACAATGACCCCCCTCCAATATATTTCCAAACAAAAGTATAATAATGGTATAAATTAAATAATATATTTTTCATTATCTTTTAAATTTGTAAAATTCCTTTTTATTCTAACTATTCTAAGCGTATAAACTCGACCCATTTACTGATTTCGCAACATGGCTGTAGCGACGCACCACTTTACAACTCCTTGGTGGTACTGACTTGACAATTGAAACCGGACAATTGAAGCCAGCAATGACCGCATTGTTTTAAACGGAGGCGAGTTCCGGCCGAGTCTTCCCGATTTAGATTAGTTTGTATTATGTTATACGGCTCTCTGAAGCAGTGTAACGGCAAGGTTTGGGTCAACAGCCGCGACGAGGAAACTACAGTATTTTTCGAGGTGTTTTTGTTCGTTAGCAGTTTTTTACAGTTCGGGTTATATACTTATATATTTGTGGTGTAAATTAATATTTTTTGTCATATATTTAACCAATAGTTCCTGTCACACCTCTGACATCATGTTTTTCTTGTAATAAAAATCAGTTAAGACATTTTGAGAATTGACAATTTTAACCCTCCCGAAAAATTGACCACGAGCCGCCACTGCAAAAGCTGAACATGATTTTATCTTTGGATTGCAACTTATATTGGCAAACTGATGAATGTAATTCAGCTACAAGAACGAAACAGATGTACTGCTTTTATCAAAATTATTACCTGTTGGAAGTGTAATTATCATTATTGCTAGAAAAGTTCAAGTAAAGGACTGAATTTCTGTTATTCAGTTTTGTATAATTGGCAAGTTCTGAATATTAAATGAATTTGATTAATTTTAATTGCCTCCATTACTGCTTAATATATTGGACAGTTTTCCTGTATTTTTAATTTTTCCGGGAATTCCCGGTAAGAAAATTTACGAGAATTCTCGAGTCTTAGCAAATTCAAAAGGATGAGAAATCAGAAAAAAAATATTTACGTCTTAGTCCGTCGGTCTGTATGTACACGGGAAGAAGCTAAAGACACAATTCGGGATCGATTTTTATTATTCTTCTTTCTATCGATTTCTTGATTATAAGAATAGAATTGAATTTATTTCCATAGTGATTTACAAAATAGTTTAAACTGTTTGAACAATTTTCTAAAATTACTCCTTCTTTTCGAGCTGGAGAAGTATAACATAAGAGCCATCTCCGGACAGAAAGGAATCTCACAGCCATTCTCTCTACCAATGTTACATGGCGCCAAGTACTCCATTTTCTTTTCTTATTTTGTGTATAGAATATTATGACAATTTTTTGTTATACCTTAATCTACTTTTCTACATAATTTCCCTCAATATTGAGGCACTTGCCATAACGTTTGACTAGTGACCAGTTTTTGAATACCCTTCTTATAGAACTCTGCCGCCTGACTTGTTAACTGTTAACCACTGCATCACAACTGTTTTCACTTCGTCATCGTCTTGAAGACGCTGACCGCCCAGATGTTTCTTCAAGTGCAGGAACAAATGATAGTCACTGGGCGCCAGATCAGGGCTGTACGGAGGATGATCTAGAGTTTCCTAGTGAAAAGATGTGACCAAAGAGATATTTTGTCCGAATAGCCACATGCGGACGGGCAATGTCATGCACATTTGTGCTCTCACCCACTTCCTTACCATTCCATCACTCATAATGTTTTGTTCGTAAACTGGACAGATCTCACGATGAATAGCAAACGGTTTTTATTTTAACCAGAAATTTAATGAGTAAAAAATAATTGCATATTACGAACGTCTATTTAAATATTTGCTATTTCAATATCGGCAACGTATAAGATTATGAAAAGAAAAGTGGCGAAAGAAAATACTTTCAACATTACATTAAGTAGACTTGCTGCTGTTGCGAATTCCCAGGTGGTTCTCCAGCAAGAACATTTCCGCAATATCGGTTTATCTCTTTATTCAAATTCACCCTCTAAATTCAAACTTTGGTAAAAAGAGATTATAGAAAACACGGTAGATTTGTCTCCGCGAAATAAATGTAAAGGTAATAAAATATTTGGAGATTTTTTCAATACATTAATGTCAATTAATTTTTACCTACTACAGATTATCTCAATTATTTCCTCATTAATTTGAGATATCTTTTAGTTTGCAAAGTTTGTAAAGTAAGAATAGCATTTACCGAACAAAGTGTAGTAAATCTGAAGCAATGTACATAGGACAAAGGGACCGATCATCAGAAGCTTGATTTAAAGAACATACATATACTGTTAAAGGTAAAAAAATGTAATGTAGAGGTACAGCTGTGTACATAGCTCATTAAAAATCAATTACAGTAAAAAGTTAAATTCGTAGGGTGGTGCGTTAGAATTATTTTTAATAGTTACCACAATTTACTGCAGCAGTTACTAACTAGTCTAATAGCGCTTTCGCATGTTAAATTTTTACTTTATACGGTAAAAGCGTCAGATTCTTATCAAAATGGGAAATTTTCATCTGTACTTGTTTGTAAACTGCAAAACAGTAATTATAATGGGAAAAAATCTAAATCGAAGTATATGTACGTCTTGTTTTACAATAATTTTATCCATATGCTTGTTTGTCAAAATAAAATGAATGGACAGCAACTTTGTTACTATTTAATATCACGGACACAACCTTTGTCTATTACGTAAGGCGGCTTTCTTTTGTAGGTTCTGTCCTTCATTTCGATATTTTAAAACTAATCTGTTAATAATATCAATAGATTTTGCGGTTGGTTCCTTGTGAAACATTGTAATATTATATTCAAGAAAACACTGATTAAAATTCACAATTATTTATTAGATAACTCTAACACATGCGTTTCAACCTTTCGGTCATTATCAAAGAGACAATCAGAGTGTACTAAAATTAAAGAAGATTGCTAAAGTATTTATTTGCAGGTATTATTGGCTGGAAATTCCGATAGTACCTACAATAGCCCTATATTCCGCACGATTAAAGAGTAAAGAGATCGCAAAGGTACATAAATTTCTAATTTTACTGTCATTTCTATTTAACACGTATGAACAGCCTTTCTTATTACAAAATAAAAGTAGACTCCACTACCTTAATTTTATTGGTACGAAATGTTATTTTAGGAAGAGCATTCTTAGATGAAACTTATTTATTATTTTCACGCGTAAAGTCGTGCTGTAAATCGAAAACTTCAAAGGGAATGGGGTTAGTGGAGGGTTCTCGAGTAGTTATTTGCTTGAAAGAAATAATGGCGTTAGAGCGTCTTCGTTATAGCCGGGAGATTTTGTAATAAATATGCCCGAAACTGATAACATCGCCACTTGTACCGTCTTTCGGAACCGCCTGCACTAAAGGATTCGCTCTTTGTCGCTACCAAGGAAACGGGAAAAAGAATAAACGAAAACGAAGGAAAAAGAAAATTGAAAATCTCCCAAACTTTCAAACAAAGCCAAAATGTTTTCGTTGAAACGTGTTGACTTGTTAAGTTCAATACGTGTTCCTTCATTGTTAAAAACGTATATGTAACTTGTTCCCTGTTTAGCATATTGACATTCGAATGAAAAAAATAAACGGAAAACTTTAAACATATGAGTAACTTACTTGAACATGAAACACATAAACAGATGTACTTTTTAAAAGATGATAACTGACACTTATAAAACATTTAAACCACCACAATAATAGCAACACTCCATAAGTAAAAGTTTAACCGACCGTAGAGACTTTTTGTGTTTCATTCCCACCAGGTACTCGTTCTGGTAGGCGAGCAGTCCCTCCGACCTACACTGTAGTGCAAAGCCGGAGGGTATGGCGTAAGGCCCTCTTCAGCCTCCTTGCAGGAATCGTGGGAATGGGTGGGTGGTGTGGTTAAGGAGATAAAGATGAAACGGACGAAATGAAGACAGAAGAAAAGTGAAAGATTATCTGTGGGATAATTACTGCCTCAGGATTTACCTGAATGATCCAAGAAAACCACAAAATACTTGGACCAGAGCATATGGATCCGGGTTCGAACCGGTGACCTTCCGGCATGTATTTTAAGTAAGTACTGTTTTGAAATTCTACCTCTCACCTACGCACTGACGCCAATGCAGTTTGATTTGCCCTTGTTTACTGAGTGTTTAAGATTCCTCCAATAATCGTGAGTCCCGCCGACTGTGAAGTCCGGAGTCCGGGCTGTTATACGATTCCTTAGTGCTAAAGGACCAAAACCGATTGATATTCATCGTGAGATCTGTGCAGTTTACGGACAAAACATTATGAGTGATGGAATGGTAAGGAAGTGGGTGAGAGCATTTAAAGATGGCCGCACAAATGTGCATGATGATCAACTAAGTGGGCGTTTTTCGGTCATTAATGAAGATTTGGTGTAGAAAGTGGAACAAAAGGTTCGATAAAACAGACGTTTTACGATTTCCTCCTTTTCTCTAGTTTCTCGCAGTGTTTTGTATGGGATTGTGACCGAGCACTTGAATTACCGAAAATTGTGCGCACGTTGGGTACCGAAAATGTTGACGGATGTGCAAAAAATCAAACGATTAGGCAGTGTATTGACTTTCCTTGAGCGGTACCACAACGAAGGTGATGATTTCTCAAGCCAAATTGTTGCGGGCGATGAGACATGGGTGGCCTACATCACACCAGAATCAAAGCAACAGTCCATGGAATGGCAGCATTCAGATTCACCCAGACAAGTGAAGTTTAAGCAAACAATTTCTGCCCGGAAAATCATGTTCACAGTTTTTTGGGAATGAAAAGGAGGAACAGGAGTATTGCTAACGGAATTTCTGCTTCGTAATGAAATAATCAATGCGGCAACTTATTGTGAGACAATGAACAATCTGCGCCGTGCAATACAGAACAAAAGACGTGGCAAGTTGAGCATGTGTCTAATCGGACCAAAGACCTTATCACATCTTTTCACTGGGAAACTCTAGATCATCCTCCGTACAGCCCTGATGTGGCGCCCACTGACTACTATTTGTTCCTGCACTTGAAGAAACATCAGAGCGGTCAGCGTCTTCAAGAAGATGACGAAGTCAAAACAGTTCTGATGCAGTAGTTAACAGTTAACAAGTGAGGCGGAGTTCTATGAGAAGGGTATTCAAAAACTGGTCACTGGTCAAACGTAATGACAAGTGCCTCAAAATTTGTATATATGTAATATTATGTAGAAAAGTAGATTAAGGTACAGGCTTTCATGTAAAAATAAAATTATTAAGATATCTTTACACGTTTTTTATTAATTTCAAAACGGTACTTACTTAAAAAAACATGCCTCGTGTTTCAAGTGCATAGTGTATTGGTAAGACTGATGATGATTGTGAAGCGTACTATAGGCTGCCAAGAACAATATTTCAGTTCTACTTGTATCATCCTTTGTTGGATCTTCTGTTACTCGCACTGATACAAAATTACGAAGTGCATCCAACATGTTCTAGTATTTCTTCTAATCCGTTAATTTGGTTGCTGTCTTTTTTTTAAATAAAACTGCTAGTATCTACGTATAATAATGAAATATTTTGAAGAATGTTTAGTAGAGGTAAATTTTGAATACATCAGTATATCAATTCTTCAATTAATTTGTACTTTATTTATGAAAGTTTTTGTGTTTTGGCCATAGAACTCTAAAATGGGAACTTCACCTTCAATAAACTAAAATTCGTTGGTAAACCTGTTTTTACAAATTGTTCAATCAAATGATAAATAGAACGGCTTTTATCCTTATTGCATCGATTTAAAAAGCCTTAGTTTACACGACTTGAACGAATTGTACTCATTTCATATTTAAGCCTAATACAGACGAATCGATAACTACAACAGTCCGTATGAATATTCTTGAGTTACCTGTGCAGCTCACGCAATCCGTATACCAACGTACTTGGTTTAATGTGCCTTGATCATATATTTTATTTATGTGACTTTAAATAGTTAAAACTTTATTGCAAACGAGTCGTTTACAGTTGTTACGACAGCAAGAAACATTTCAACCAACTATTAAAATAAAATTAAAAACTGATTCTGAAACAGATTTCCATACTAATAAACCTAAAAGAATAAATTGAAGGTAAAAAGGATATATTTTGTGGTGTAATTTTGTTTTTTTTAAATAATGTATTCGGGGTTATTCAAACTGAGTCGTACATTAGAAGCTCTAGGAAAATTAAGCGTGTTAGAAATTTACAAATTTTGGAATAGGGGTTATCAAGGATAATTCCAACTGTCTGATACTTCCGGTTATACCGGATATTGATGTCAACTTTGTTATTTATCTTTTATTTACATTAATACAATCAGAATGGTTCTACCTAAAATATTTTGACCATTGAATCCATCTTCCACCTGAATTATCTTCAGAAAGAAGTTATAAACAGACCAAACTCCTTACTTTTCCTTCTTCTTCTCATTATTCAAATTACGTGTAGTTAAGTTTTTGTCGTTTACCTTTCTTCTTCTTAGGAATAACCTTTTCTCTTTTTTTGTTGCATGTAGAAAGATATTTATTGTGGATGCTTAGCATTGGTATTTTCTTTGATACTTCATTATTTCGTTTCTGTTTCTGAACCTTTTTGAGAAACCTCTGTACAAAGTGGGTGCCGCGCGAGCTCACATTCGACAATTGACCAAAAAGAACAACGGATCGATGATTTTAAGCAATTTTTGGAGCTGTTCAATCTTAATAAATCCGAATTTTTGCGTCGATATGTGACGATAGATGAAATATGGCTCCATCATTTCACACCGAAGTCCAATCGACAGTCAGTCGAGTCGAATGGACTGCACGTGATGAACCGACTCCAAAGCGTGGAAAGACGCAAAAGTCGGCTGGCAAGGTTATGGCATCAGTATTCTGGGGTGCTCATGGTATAATATGCATTGACTATCGACTATCTTAAAAAAAACATAAACAGCGACTATTACGTAGCGTTGTTGGAGCGTTTAAAAGACGAAATCGCGGAAAAGCGGCCTCATTTGAAGAAAAAGAAAGTGCTGTTTCATCAAGACAATGCACCGTGTCACAAATCAATGAAATCGATGGCAAAATTCCATGAATAGGGCTTCGAATTGCTTCCGCATCCACCGTACTCTCCAGATCTGGCCCCCAGCGACTTTTTTATGTTCTCAGACCTCAAGAGGATTCTCGCTGGACAGAAATTTCGCGCCTATGAAGAGGTAATCGTAATCGCCGAAACTGAAGCCTATTTTTTAGGCTAAAGACAAATCCTATTAGAAAATGGTATCGAAAAATTGTATGACCACCATAATCGTTGTATAGCCCTCGAAGGGAACTATATCGAATAATAAAATCAAATTCTATCAAAAAAAAATATTAATCCGGCAATGAACAAAATATACCGCCATCCGTTCAAATTTGGACTGGTTCAACTAGTATTTAATAATATGGTAGAGTAATTGTACTTTTCATTTATGTGTACTGATCTCAATATACAGAGGAAACCGAAAATTAATAAATAAGTGGTTCCTTCTTTGAATCAATGTTGATTTTCATGAACAAAAAGGAGCTGTTCCCAAATTTATTATCCATTCCTGATGTCTTTCATCCACTGACAATTTAAATGATTGCTTCATCCTTTTTCGTTTCCGATTCCGATTCGATCGTATTACAATAAGACTTGCGCTTAATGAGGACCATGGTAGAATTCCGTACACAAGGATAAGGCCGCCGCGAGCCTCTCCTTATATCCCGAATTTCCCTTTTGCCGATTTATTTCGTGACCCGAATTCGGAAGCAGATGTTCGCTTTGTCAATGAGTAGAAGAATTTTTCAAACCCAGCCACATTTTATATAATAATAGAAAAGATTCCTTCAGAAAATTTGCATTTAAAGAATTCCTTAAAAGATCTGGAAGGATTATTCCTGCAGTACTCGTTATAATGTAAAACAACCAAGACAGAGAATGTAGATAACGAGCTTTATAGAACTATTGTAAGGACAACTATACCTTAAACATTAACAGGTGTGATTTCCTTAACAAATTCTCAAAAGAACCACCCGTCTGAAATACTTTCCCCTTAAATAGCTGAATACCATTTAATTTAATAGTGTTTTAATGGATGTTACTATATGAAATGTAAGTTTGGGTTATTTATTCTTTTAGTTTTGTATTGTAACTGGAAATTATTTCCCCTTTCTTTTTAGTTGACCCTAAAACTTCATTTTTACTCAATTAAATGCTTTTATATAGAAATAGAAAGTTATAGTAGTATAATTATAGGATGTATCGTGTCATTTGATAATCGTTCTATTTATAGTAGAAAAATGATGATATTAATACACCTACAAATCAATAATTCAACAAGGACATTAAATTTTTATAAGTTCATTCAAAAAATATGGTATAAATCAACAAATATTACTCATCACAATAATTTACGCATCCAATATTCTCAAGCATATTTTCATCTGCTTACCAAGTAAAATCTTCTTCCAAAATAGTCAGTTTAAACAGAAACACTTCTAGCCATCCGAAAATATTGTGAAAACACACTTTATCCTTAACAAAACATTATAAGTACATACACTATATAAGCAACGACAATTCTAAACAAGCACCGTTGCCAGTCTCGTTAGAATAAGAACAACAACTGTTTATTCCTTTATTGTTTATACAATCACAACTAGACCGTCACGTTAACTGGCTTAGACCGTTCAGGGCACGTACGGGTCTTCCAGGTACGGGAACGAACTAAAACAGCAAAGCAGAGGACCGGCAGAATGTAAGCGATACCGTGCGCGCTGCCTCCAACCACCGACACTTTACCACGCTTTCCCGAAAACCGTGCTTGCGCGGCAGTAGTAGAACAGGGTGAACGAGCTTCATCAGCTTGCTTTCCGCCTACGTCAAAACCGTCAGTACGTTCGTCCGTCCGTAGAATTCGATCCGATCCGTAGCTATTGTTCCTGACGAAGATGCACTTCCAACAAAACTAAACCACTCCCTAGAAAACAGATAGGTACGTATACGATTGTTTGTCAAGATAAGAATCTACTAACGACCGAGTCAGAGACGATATTCAATTACCTTCCGGCTATAAAATATTAAAGCAGTTGTATGGCTCTGTCGAAAAATGAATCAAAAAGACTAATGTTGATATAGCGGCCCGACTTCAACATTTTAACAAATGAAGGAAACAAGTGTCCTGGATACTTTAAATAAAATGTTCAATATTTCACTTAACCAATAGTTTCGAAAACGAGTCGAGTCTCGAGTGAGACACTGGCACAAATTATATTTATGAACAAAAAAATGACAACACTCAGCAATTTGTAACGTAAGTTCCCTTAGCCTCTACCCCTCTGCCTCCACCTAAAGACGCATTTTAATGTTACTAGTTATGTATAATAATAAAACGCACTGTTTTTGAGTTTCAAAATTCATATTTATAGTTCCACCACACTGTGGCTTCATCAGATGGATGAATAAATGATACAATTAAATTACACTATCGTCTTAAATACTATGTGTTAGAAAGAGAAGTAGTAGGAAAATTTATTGAAGGGGACCGCCACGCCACTGTGCTTCAGATATCTTGTGAACTCGGCATCAGCTATGGGAGTGTCCACACAATCATAACAAAAACTTGAGATTCCGAAAAATTTCATCTCGTTGGGTTCCAAAGTTGCTGAGTAAAGATCAAAAAGCTACTCGAGTTCGCATCTGTCAAGCGCTTCTCACTCGATTTAGAGAAGAAGGTAAATTTTTTTTTGCACAAAATTGTAACCTGCTATGAGACGTGGGTACACCATTACACTCCAACATCAAAACAAACAAGCATAGAGTGGCGGCGCAAAGGTGAATTAAACCCAGCGAAGCCGAAAACACGTCTGTCTGTAGGCAACATTTTAGCCACGGTTTTTTGAGACTGGAGAGGGGTGCTGTTGGTCGATTTTTTGCATGAGCGAAGAACCATTAATGCAGCCTACTACTGTCTGTACTACTGACTTATCAATCAGCTAAAACTTGCTTATCGCCGAAAAAGGAGGACGCACCCCATTCGTGACGTGTTACCCTTGCACGATTACGCTAGGTCTCATACCACAGCTTTAACGCAGGCTCAAATCGGTGAAATGCACTGGACTCGGCTGGAACACCCTCCATATAGCCCAGACCTATCCCCTTGTGATTTCCACATGTTTGGGCCCCTCAAAGAATCACTAAGAGACGAGCGATTTCAGAGCGATGAACAGGTGGAGAAAGGCGTTTGTGCACAACTGGATAGACACCCGCCCTGCTTCTTTTTATGAAAACGGGATGAAGAAACTACCAATGCGTTGGGAAAATTGTAAAGACAAACAAGAGGAATGGTTCGAAAAACAGAGAAATTTGTGTTTTTGTGAAACTTTTCAAAATAAATGTTTTATGAAGAAAAGCTCATTTATATTTGATCCATCCTCATATAAAGCCACTTGGTATTTTGTTGTTCCGCTTTCTTGATTCGATGTGCTTGATTATTTATGATTAAAGACAACCGATAGTTACAGAATAACTAAACATATACAATTATTACAATTTAAATTTTGACCAATCATAATAGCCATAATAAACCTTTTTCTCTCCGTAAAGTTTTATTTAATTATTACTGTGTGATTGGTGTTTGAACTACCCCATACACGGGTGCTATTACAGCTATTCAGTTATGAAACTATTTTCTAAACCAAAACATTTGAAATTTACTGTATGAAATGTCATTTTAACATGTAATTAAGTTTATGATTTGTTTATAGGAGGGGGTGAAATACTTTTATGAGGAAACGGATGTCTATTTTAATTTTGTTCGGTAATTTTGCCAGGTGACTTATAATCAATAAATTTAAATGACACAGAACACGCAAAGTTCTTGAGTAGTCAAAGGCATTTTCTTTCGAAAAATTAAGGTGGATAATGACCCCTTCGAACTTTTCCAATTATACGAGACGCTTTCAACGTAGAGAAAAAGAAAATTAAATCGCTTTGTTTCGTTTCAATTGAAAACTTGATATTGTTTGTAATTAAACAAGAAATAATTATAACTTTTAATAGAATTTTGTATCCAGTTATTTTGGACGAAAAAAAAAGGTTAGGTAAATATAACGAATTGTTTTTTTAAGCTTGATTTATATTAAGGAAACGTTTGTTTTACAATAAGAAGGATTAGAAATTTGAAATACTAATAGATCAACAAAAAAAAGGGGAAATTTTTTCATAACTATAACAAAATTAAGATAAATAATAGTCCACTCAACTGATACTACAAGTTTCAGTTGTACGTTTACATATTGTAGGGGAGATTGTTTTCTTACTAATGGCCGAGTCAACTGTGGCCACAAGTAATGAGAATTTTTAGGTGGACAGTATAAATAAATGACTAAATGTAATTATGAAGATTGTTACACAGTCGTATTTATATTTTTTACCTACTTATTTTTATATTTTTACAATACAAGAAACCCTAGGAAACAAATACAAATCCTACACTTTGGGGAATCAATTACCGGGTTAGAAGAAGAAGATCAAAAGCAGAGATAGAAGGTCAAAGTAAAAACCTAGAATCAAACAAACAAAAATTGGACTAGGATTGTGGTAGAAGTTTGAGTTGAATTGCAATGATGTGTTATGGAAGGTAAAGAACGGAGATGATGACTTGAATGCTAGAAGATGGGCAAAAAGTAGAATTAACTTGAACGCTATTTAACGAGTTTTAAGAAACCATGAGAATCTTATTAATTATTGGAGATGTTGATGATAACAAATTCGAAGAATAGAATGTTGATGACGAGAAATTTGGAGAATAGAATGTAATGGTGAGGAACGAGAGGCATGGAGAATTTATGAAAGAAATAGATGTTGCGTCTTTCGACGACTACCTAGTTCATTTGTTATATCAAATAATTATTCATCTTGCTCCCACGCTTGTTTTTGTGAAAGTCAAAACTTTATTATTGGTCAGCTGGTACGTCTGCTTATTTTTATTAATATTATTTTATTATAATTTTTGGCTCCTTTTCAATTGCAGTCATCCCTCGAGTCCCTTTATAATTGCACCTCTGTGAACCTTCTATAAATTTTGCAGTAAACTTTATTACTATAACTGTTATCCGTATGTCCTAACGTCCGTCAATTTATTCCCAATTCCGATCACTTTTACAATCCTGTACAGACACACCACAGATTTTCTAAATATCCATCTCCGTCACTTTTGTCTATTCATCACTATTCTCTTTTATCTAAAACACACACCCCATCCCTTTCCATCTTACCAACTAGTGCATAAATTATCCTTCTAATCAAAGAAACGAGAGTTCAACTAAAAGAGTTCAACAAGTTCAGCAAAAAAGTTCAAATCGAGGGTTCAATTAATCAATTCAAGCAGTTCAAATCAAGCATTTAATTTTCAAGTTAAATTCGAAATATCTACATTTAATACTCTCTCGGGATCAACTGTATATATTGTAAATATATGTATAAAAAGAACCACCGAGATTAATTACAACATCAATCTACCATCTACATCTTAACAACTATAAAATAATCACCTGGCCTACATTAAGTTGTGGTCCAGGACAACTCAAAACAATAGTCATTCATGAAATTGGAATCTGAACTAATGTAGAACGTGAAGTAGAGTAATATAGTGTATAACTATTAATTTATATTATAATTATTTCTAATTTCTTTAACTAATTTAGAATTGTCAATATTGATCCAATGATTTTCAGTAAAAATGTGTCGGACAACACTTCATTTTTGTGTTCTACCAAACCTAGCGTGAACCAAACGCTCCTTGAATCTAACTTGAATAGAGCGTCTAGTTTGTCCAATATATTTCTTATTACACGCTTTACAACCAATTTCATATATCCTCAACTTCTTTAGAAAAGTAATTTTATCCTTAAAATTGTTATTTTTTAATCAGATTACTTACTTCCACTGGCAGTTTTTTTTTTTAAATTGGACAGTGATTTATAAACAAAAATCACATTAAATGAATAATTTTAACGGGATTCATTGATATTTATTTCCTAATAAGTACTAATATTGCAAATTAATTCTAAAACAATCAATAAATGTCGAGAAATATTTCATTCATTCACTCATTTAATTATTGTCTAGTTTTTGGATCGATTTGAACGGGTTTCGCTAGTTTTATAGAATGTGTTTATTAGTTGATGAAAATGGGGGAATCGATGCAATAAACGGACTTTGTGTTTTAATAGTTTATTACACCCAAACTATTTACAACTATATAGACACTAATTTTATTGTACGCCATGATTGCTACTTATTTTTACGAAATTACTAAATGACCATAGATTGTGATTTATTATATGAAACTATATGTTATTAGATGCTATATGTTTAGAGAGATCTTGATGTGATTGATGCTATATGTTAATGTACTAAAATGATCTCTGCTAAAAATGTTTGATGTTTGAATGGTTTTAATCTAATATGATTGAATGATGAATTGATTCTGCAATTGAATGTAAAAATACTTATTGTAACACGAATTTAAGAACCGCCCCCCAGAGGGGGTGGTTCCGATGCAGCGACACTTGAAACAACAAAAAAAGGAAGGGAAACGTAAACATACATACATAAATGCAAGATTTCAATCTATGTGTCGGTGCATCATCTACGTCCTGGAAATGGACCTATGGGTCAAAAAATTACCCCCAATAGATGTATCGACTAACTTAACTCTAAAGGAACATTTGTAAACAAAGAAAATATAATACAATAGGGCTAAACGGCAAAACCGAGAAGGGAAAAAATATGACACATGCAAGAACCATAAATTGCAAAAGAAAGGAACAGACAGCAAATGCACATAACAATACAAAAATTACAAAAATCTGAGAAGTAAAAAATGCATAACTAATAAGGCTAATATATTACAAAGATAAAAAACAAAAACATGAAGATATGCGAACAGAATATCTACATATTTTGTTGACTCCACTCGTTTTCAAGACTTTACTCTCAATCTTTTTACTCACTAACGCTTGATTGCGATCTCGCAAAAAAATATTTATTAATTTAATATAGTAAATTTATTTTCGAAAATTTTCAGCTTGTTATCTTCATGTCGTTGGTATTTACACTTAATGATTTAGTAAGATTAATTTAAAACGTAAACATCTTTTCTAACGCTTTGAATGTAACAGGTGAACGGTAGTATTAACCTGGTAAAGGGTTGAAAATTAATGTCTAACGAACTCTGTTAATTCTTTGTTGCGACCACTAAAACAAGCCGCAAACTGAACAATGTCCAAGTTCAACCAAACATCAGCGTCTTTCACAGCCTGGTGTTACTCGAACTCTGGTAATAAATTTACAACTTTAGTCGGCAACCAGCTTTGTGGGGTTATTTATGCATGGTCAGTTCGTTTGTTTTAGGCGGTAGACCGCTGCTGAGGACAAAAGACCAACACACCCTTGATAGAATGTCTCAAAGTCTACCACAATATACAAAATAGCGACAAAAGACTACTTCCTCTTTTCGAAACTGAAAGCAATTATTTAGATCCTTTCTTTTAAATTCTCCAAAAGCTCTATACAATGCCTCTAAACAGGAATATAAATAAATATATATTTATCTGGAATATATAAATGATTATATTATTAAATACCAACATATTAGATTAATATATAAAATATCAGTATGAGTAACAGGCTCGAGGGTTGCTGATGGCAGGAATGAAGCAATAAAGGAAAGGACAGAAAAAATGAATCAAAAAAATAAAATAGAAGAAAGGAAGATTAAATTGGAGATCCGAATTGGCGAAGTGAAATAAAAAATTGAAGAGCTAACGTTTCCAGTGCAAGGCCAGCAAAAATTACAGCTTCACCTTTTAATGGGAAGATTTCGTGGTCCGTTTACTTGAAGCAGTTTGGGGCAGAGGCATAAGCAAACAGATGAACCGACTCAGAAAAAGCAACAGCACTAATAATTACTTTACGAGAAGAGGCACTAGAAATACAATAAGGAATTCCCGAGTCTCTTCAGTATGACTCCAACACCTTATCAACCGAATCGAAATGAGGTACGCCGATAAACATCTACAACAAGTACATCGGAAACAATTAAAAGCTGTAACCAACGAACCAACGAAACTCTTCAATAATTTGAGTCTGCTCTGTGTCTGAATGCCTCGTAAGACTAGCTCCTCAAGAGTTTATTCACCAACTGGCAGTCCAAACGTTTATCAATACAGTCAGGGATGCCGAACAAGAACAAGTCCTTAGACTAGTGTGCCACAAGACTCCGAGTGAAGCATTGCATGCCTTCGAATTTAAAGCTGCATAACAATTTTCCAGTGATACAAGCAGAAATTGACAACGATACAATTACCAAGGAAGGTATCGTCTCCCTCATGAAGTTAAACGACAGTCGGTATGGTTGGTTTACCCTCACCAAGCCACCGTAGAGGTCATCATCTCAAGACTGACCGAAGATGCAGTTTCCTTTCAATTGACACCCTAATGCCAAAAAGTATTTGAAACCTTAAAGATTACACTCTCTGGGGCACCAATATTGATATACTTGCTGTTCAGCGAGCCCTTCATCGTTGATGCCGACACTAGTAATATGAGACTTGGTGGTGTGTTATCCCAAGTACAAAACGGAAAAGAAAATATCATCGGGTACTTTAGTAAAACACCCTAGAAACCGAAACAAAACTACTGCGTCACCCGTCAAGAACTGCTGGCATTTCCATAAACATCTGTATGGACGGAAGTTTCTCTTAAGAACGAATCACGCCTCGCTGAAGTAATTATTACAATTTAAGAATCAGGAAGGACAAATTATAAGCTGGTTACAAGGACTACAAGAATACGAGTTCGATATTCGGCATCGCCCAAGTAAAACAACACGGTAACGAAGATGCACTATCCCGGAGACCCTGCGAAGAAAACTGCAAACATTGCTCATCTGCGGAATGTAAAAGAAGATTTGTTGTAATCTTAGCACAGTTCAACCTGGGAAGACAATCAAGTAATCGAAGACCAGAAGAAAGACGAAGATATTGGCCCAATAATGAAATGTAAAGAATCTGGAATCACAAGACCACCATGGGCAGATATGAGCCACCTCAGCCAAACAACAAAGAGTTATTATTAAGCCCAATGGAATTCTCTTAGCTTAGACCACATTTTAAAGAAAAATTTGGGAGTGTCCTGTTAGCACCAGAAACAAACTTCAACTAGTACTTCCGATGAATAGGATTGATAGAAATTGTCAAATATTAAGTAACTTCCTCCGGTAAATTACCTACCTTATTCGTGTTTGATTAGAGTCCAAAGCTAGAAAGTGGAAAAAATACTGAGTAGAATTAGAATTGACGGGCGCGAGAAATCCCCTCACTACCCAGTGGAATACCAAATAGGTTACTTTTATTAAGAGAAAGCTCCTGCTATTCCTTTAATATCTCAAATATCAGGGCTGGGTAATAAAGTGGACCTAAACCACTACATTAATAAGGGATGGAAAACCAATATTTCATCCAGCAATCTCTATATTTTAGAGGAAGTTTGTGGGTAATTGTCACTTCCTATTAAGCATATTGGGGTTTCTGGTATGACCACAAATTTTATTGGAATTAGAAGTACGTAGTTTCCTAGAGGAAAGGAAATTAGCTCTAGTATATATTTAATTATCGAAAGAGAAATCTATAAATCATTAATTACATTTTTCACATTATCTATAGCCATGATAAGTATACAGAAACGTAAAAAAATCTTAAGTAGGTATTAATGACACTTAAAAACACTACTAACTTTTTCAATAACGATAGCAAAGAAATAAGTTCAGAAATTCACTCAACGTTAATGTAATAACATACGAGGGTTGCTATTTATATTTTTAGCCTTAGCAATACTAAGTGCTTACAGGCGCCATTTGACGTTTCTAATTAAATGTTTCACCTTTTTAACCATAACCTTCTTCAGAACGTTTTATCATTTGAGCACAACTTGTGTTGTTTACAGTGACTTGAAAATTTTGTCTCAACGAAAAAATGGAATAATATAAGTTAATTATAAAAAGACACTTGGTATTGTTTCACTCTTTTTATTTAAAAAAACTCTAACATGTTTTGGCTATGAAGCCATTATCAAAGAGTTAAATACAGATAATAACTAAATATAATAAAGATGAAATTCTTTTAAATACGTATACCGCTTACTAGATGGTAGGTAGGAGGTAATATTATTTATTTTGTGTTATACCTGTAAACCCCAAAATCTGTTTGGTCGTTCAATAACATTTTATTATTATTGTGTGCTCTGGTAATTTCTAATATTTCTAGCAGATCAAGTCTTTTACTTTTATTTTGAATGTGTAATAATTTAAAATTATCAGTATCCAATGTATGTTTATTTTTTACAAAATGGTGTACAAGGGTAATATCTTTTGAATAATAAATTATTGATTTTTGATGTTCGGTTAAACGTTTTTTAATTGAACGACCAGTTTGACCCAAATATATGGCTTTACAGTCATTGCACGTGATATCATATACCCCGCTTTTTTCTATGTTTTCTTGTCTTTCTTTGTTATTTACCAATAGAGAGCCCAAATTCTTTTTATTAACTACTATTGGAGTAATATTATATTTTTGTAATCTATTTGTAATTTTTGAACTTATTTGTGGTAAGTAATTAATAAAACAAAATTTCTTGTCATTTTTTATGGGTATATTGGGATAAAAGTTACTAATTAATAGTTTTTTTCGTTTTTTGTTTATCATTTGATCAATCAAAACGATGATCGTGTCAGTTGGTGCATAAAAAAGCTCAATCGTGGTGCATCAAAACCTTTGTATAACATCTACACAGGTGACGAATCTTGGATCTATGCATATGAGCCTGAAACAAAACAGCAATCTACCGTATTGGACTTGACTATTTGATTGGTCAAAACGTGGAATTGATGGGTGGTCATGCTCCGTACAGCCCTGATTTGTCACCCAATGACTTCTTTTTATTCCCGAATATCAAGAATAAATTGCATAGCAATGTTTTTCGACGCCTGAAGCAACCGTTGATACATTCAAAATGCAAAAGTGTATTCATCATCATGAACAATACATCGAATACTTCAGTAAAGTTCAAAATATAGATAACAGCCATCGTATACCCTTCCAAATACCTGAGAACCCCTAAACACAGATTCTCTTGGATGTTTAAAGGGCCATTTGGAACAATTAGAACCTATCGAAGATAGTAGTGTGTATTATGAAAACGTTAAGTCATCTCACAAAATCGAAGAATTTGCTGTATCAACATTCAATTAACGTTCCAAGTTAAGCGACGACTCTATTTGGTATTCACCCTCGCTATCCGGGGAAATAGTTTGTTCATGGACCGTTCCTGTTAACGTTTAATTTGCAGGATGGGTTACTGATTTCCCTGAATTAATTAAGCTTTCAACAAACCACGCTGGCAATGAACACAAAAACCGTACACTCATTAGCGAGCTATGTGCGAATAATAATTAATAGCTAAATAATTGGATGACTATAATCTATATGGAACGATAGAATGGGGTACTAGTAGTTCATTTATAATATAAATGCCATGCAGAGAGAATCACTTTACCGAAATAATTGGATTTTTTTAGTTCTTGCATCAATTATTAATTATTTCTGTAATTTGAAACTGTTTTTCAATAATAAATCTGTAATTGCATATGAAATTCGTTTAACAATTAAATATTTCAAAACATGTTTATTTAATAACAAAAACTGTCTATAAACCGATAAAATATTTAAACATTTAAGATCTGTAGCCATATGATAGATGCGTTAAAAAGTTAAAGTGTGTTCTTATCTCTTAATTTATTTATATAGAACTTCATTCGATTTCATTACATCATGTATAAGGTAATTTTAACACTATTACCTAACAGAGAGATAAAATTCACGGTTTGTAATTTAAACAATATCGTATTACTTTTAAATGACTGTATAGTTTAGAGCGATTATCCGGAAAGAATTGGCTCATGTGAAAAAATACTTACTAAACAATGAATACAGCACTACAGAGATCGAACGAACCCTAGGAAAGACATTCTTACTTTATATAAAAGGCACTACCGATAAAATTGCCAGAATCCTTGAAAAATGTTACATAAAAACTATAATTATACCTACAACGAAGTTAAAAGACTCCCTGAGATCCACTAAAGATAAAAGAAACCCATAATCGTACTCAGGAGTATACTGAATACCATATACATGTGGTAAGGTAACATGTATGTATTTAGATGTATAAAATTCTTTTCAAGGATTCCCAGTTAATTTCGAACATCTCAGCATACTACGCAAGATTACATAGGGAGGCAGTATATACTACATTCCAATCCTTAAAAATTAAACAAATATTAATGTCATGTAATTTATTTTCACGTACATCATTCTTAATTTCTAGGTTTTCTAATAATGTTAGTTAACTAGTTCTTATTTTTTACAATAATAATTATCTAAACAATGATCCGAAAAACCTGTTGAACATTTTTTGTTCTTTATACTATAAACTTATTCATAAATACGATTCCACGAAAAATAAATATATTATATTTAAATAAGATACGAATTATTCATGTAGAAAATGAGAACTATTTAGTAATTATTAGAAAAACTAGAAGTTAAGAAAGCTATAAATAAATACAGACAGCATATTGAAGTCCATCTGTAAAAATTTGCTACTTATTTCGGTATTCAGTAATGTTCAACAAGGTCGTTTTCTGATAAGAACATCGACTTATTAAAGAAAGCTGTGCATAATAATAGCTTGTTAGTCAATCCCTAAATAGAATTATATACAAATTCCACACCCCTATTATTATCAGATTAATAATTTGTATAACCATGTTTATATCCCTTTCATTACATGATGCCACTAATTATTTAATATATAAGGATTGCAATGTTATATTATATTAATGGTCCTAGAACGTCCTGAGGTGGAGGAGTTTTAATCGGCAAGCACTCATTCCGAGTGAATCCTACACTACTCAGTCGTACGGACGGCATGGTGCCTTTCAAAGATTTCCCCTCTTCCACGAAAACAAAAAACAATATTATCCTCAGTACTTGATAATTGCTCTTCGATAATGATCGGTTAGGTCGAAACAATTGTAAGAGGTTTGATAATATATTAGTTGAAACATATTAAGAGTTTTTCTTTTTTTTTGTTAAAATATGAAGTGTAATACAGAAAATTACTGTGAATTAGAAGTTTTCTTATTAATTAAAGTAAAAATATATTTTAATTATTTTTTAAGAGCTTTAATACGAAAATATTATCATTAAAAAGACAGCTTGGCACTTGCCATTAAGATAAAATTTCTCAAAATTTTTTAAAATAACATTGAGGTAGATGAAGATTATTTTGTCATTAGTAAGCAAACTAAATAAATACAATAATTAGTGTGTATTCAACCATGAAATTACTTAAATCAATTTGTATTTTAACATATTTTAAATAATATAATAAAAATGCGGCATCTGTAATATGTTTTAAACTTGAATTGGATTACTGGGTCCATACTGCTGGCAAATTCTTTCAAATTCACTTTCCTTTTGATTTAAGTCTCTTATGAATGGATGATCACTGTGTTTGTCTTTCAACTGTGCTAAGTAACGATTTGAGACCTATTAAAGAATTAATAAATACAATAGGCTACAGTCAATTAATATTATCAAATTTACCTCAAGAGATTTGCCTGTGTGTTGTGAGAGAGTTATTAAATTAATCAAAGTATCAGGATTATTAGAATCCTTATCCAAAGCTTCTTGTAAGGCTGATGCAGCTTCTTCATACTTTAGCTGTGCCATAAATGTTACTGCTTGACCATTTAAAAGTAAAGGAGTAGAACCATATTTGTCCACAAGTTCCTGATAAATATAGTAAGCTTCTTGTAACTTTTCACCTCCCTAAAAAGTGGTTTTAGCAATATTATTGCAAAAGAACATTACTAATGTTAAAAGTTTTTAAGTATATTTACCACTGCAATGTTTACCCAGGCTTGAGCTAACTGAGTCAGAGTGGCATCATCATCTTTATCTTGCATTTCTTTCAATTTCTTTTTTGCAATATCAACTCTATTTAGTTTCAATAGGATATCAATTATAAAAGCCAAAGCTTCAAGACTGTCAGAACTATGCAACACTCGATAAGCTAATTCTAAATTGTCTTCTTGTTCATATATTGTGGCAGCTACTAAGACAAATGTGTCATTACCAGCTACTAACCCTTCAGATAGTTTCTCTTCTAACTGCTTAAGAACAACCCCCCGTTTTGATTTATTTGAGAGATACTCTGCTAACAGTTTTAGGGATTGTATACTTGGTGGAGATGAACTACTTATTTCATCGAGTACCACCAAAAATTTACTCTGTGCCATATACGCCCTGTACATATAAATGTCTCTTTCAATAGCAATATTAGGGGAAGTCGGCTATAAAATACGAATAAGAATAAGGCAAGCTGCAAATTAGAAAATGGCAAGTCTGTAAATAAACACTTGCCTTTCTCAACTTCTGGGCCTCATTTATACATTGCTGATAGTTTCCAATATAAAAATAGTTTCTAATTTCGAAAAGCTCGTCTGTTTCTTGCTGTTGTCTCGACATACCGAAGTTTCTTAGAAAACAAACGTTAAATTGCAAATCGATTAGCTGACGTGTCAAACACTATCAAAGTTAGGTTAGAAATGTTTTAATAAGGTTATAATTACAACAGTTACATCTATAGATACGAAGATCTAAATAGTAAGTAATAATATAATAAATGAAAACTTATAACACAAGTAATAATTTAAATGAAAATATTTTCCTTATTCTCTGACGACGTTTCTAGCGGAACAGCTAATAATGAGTCACCAGAAACAGTTGAATCTTCCTGTTCTTCATTAACTTTTGAAAATTGCAATTGTCTGAAAGGTTCCCTGACTTCATCCAAAGGTAAAACATTATTTGCATGCTCAGATAGACAAATCAGTTTTGTATAAAGTTCTTCTAAATCACTACTGGTTGAAATAGTTTTCTCAAATAAATAACTGCAGTTGGAGAAGCTCTCTTTTATCTGGTGTTCATTGAGAGGTTTAAATTTCAACCTTAGCTGATTAATGTGGTCAGTAAAGGCATCAACTAGGTCCTTAAAAACCAAAATATCAGGTTTGTTCAGAAATTTGCATGTTTCTATAGGAACTATGAATTTCTCTTTATCATATTCTAATACATTGTCCTCATTATTTAAGTAAAATGCCAATTGAGTACAGTTCCTAAACTGGTTATGCACTTGCACTATTTTGTCCAATTTTTCTCTAATAATGTTTATTTCGTCATAAAAACCACTTTCAATATTAAAGGAAGGTAAATCTGTTTTAATTTCTTCTTTTATTATCTCATATTTCTGCTTCAGTTCATAAATAACTACTTCAACTTCTTTTACAGTGGTAATTACTTTACTAGCTTCTTCTTTAGCATCCTGCAAAATTTTTTCAAATACTTCCATTTTCTCTTGAGTACTTTGATTAATACTTTGTGTAAGGACATTCAAATTTTCTAGTCTCTCCTTTGTGACTGCAGCATTTTTGGATGGATTTATGGGAAAAAGAAGGCTTCCACTAATCGTAGGATCACGTTTTAAATGCTCTAGTAAAACAAATTGTGACACACTTAGCATAAATTTAACAAATTTAAATCCACCCGGCGAAATCAAATGAGAAGACATAATTTTAGGAATATTCGAGTCTTCATATGTAACACTTATTTCATTTAAATAGTTCATTACCTCATTTCTAAACTGCGATTCCATTTTCACTTCAAAAATTGGCCATGCAGAAACTTTTTCTTTTATTTTAATTGGATCTAGAATGGATAACAAATAGTGAATAACGTGATGAAAAGCGGTCTTGTTATTTTTCATGAACATTTCCTTTTTAAACACAGCTTTAAAAGCATCAGAAGGTGGATATGTTAATGTTAATAAGTATATATTATTATAAAGTTGTTGATGTAACTTCACTTCTAATTCCCTTTGAGCTTGTAAAGACATTTTCTCCCAAAAGATGATAATGGATAATGTAGTTAACGTTTTTCTATATTGGTGCTTTAATTTGAGGTTAACTATTTAAAACTATTCTTAACGTTTGGATATTGATTACTACTTGATTTTCATTGGTTACTAGCCATATGACTTAAAATTAATATTATTAATACTGTCGATGTTGCCATGTTGCATAAATTTCCGATATTAAAAAGCTAAGTTGTTAGGTTTGTGACAATAGCTATCATAACATATGGCAACGTTGGCATCGATTGTTTACTTTTTGTTTTTCGTTATATTATTTACTGAAACATGTATTCTTTGCTGTTCGTGGTATAAATTTAAAAAGTTAGAATTGTGTATCTTTTGAGTTTTTGAAAATTAATGTTATGCTTCTTTGTGTGCAAGATATTTATATAATTTTTATATTAATTTAATTTTTATGCGAAAGGTAATTTAATGAGAGCTTTTTAATTATATCCACTTATTCCTATTAGCTTATTCAATAACATGAGTAGGTAATATTTTTAATATAGAAATTAATTATTGACGCAATTTTAATTCGTAAAAAAATTGATTTAATAGGAAAATGAGTGATGATGAAAATTTTATTTGTAAGTGTACAGCAATGCCAAAACTGACAAATTTTATTATGAATAATAATGATAATTGGCTTATTGATGGGAATGAAAATGAAATTGGGAAAAGTAAGGCTATTACACATTTTTATTTATTATAGATTTTATTGTTGTTTTTATTTTAAGCCTGTAGAAGAAAATAAGTACAACAAACCACTGTACGTGGAAAGAATTACCAAGAACATTTCTAAGAATAATTCTAAGTTAACAAATTTCTTTTCTAATGAATCACAACAACAAATTTCTGATGGAAATATGTTAAAAAGGACCAAATTCAAGTGGCAGTGATAAAGACCTTTTTGAACAGTCTGAGAATGATTGTTTTACTGATATATGTAATTTTACAGAATTTCTAGAACAAATGGATAAACTTGTTACAAACAGTAGTTCAATGACTAAAAATATAATTTCGAAACCTACAGTTATTAATGAGTCAGATCAACTCTCCTGTAAAACAAGATAAAAATTAAAATAAAAGAAAGAGTTTTGAGAAGGTAGAGAATGTAAATAAAGTATTGGAGACAGATAATGAAACTATTGGAAGTGCAAACAAATCAAAAGGTGATATTTGGAATAAAATTTTTGATTTTTGCATTACACAGTTATTTAAAACTTCTCAATATCAAACTTAAGTAGCATCACTATTTGAAGAAGTAGAAACATCAATTTTTTAATTGGGCCCAAATCAAGACAAACTTTTGTTGCCTGAGCAAACAATTCGAAATGACAAGGAGATTCTTACTTTTTTTACAGATGCAAGTAATTCTGAAGTTGATTGGGGGAATGATTCACTGATGGTCAATGCAATTAATAAAATGGATGAAGACAATGGCAATTTCGATAGTTGTTTATGGAATGCTCTCCTAAAGAATATCAACAGATCTTTAATCTTACACCATTTAGTTAACAAGACCATGCTAACTGAAGTTGTGCACATATTTAAAGAGTACGGTCCTTTCTTTGGCTTGCCTGTGAAAGTTAATGAACTCATACAACATTTCAAGGGAATTGTAAAACTGTATGGTATGTTCTAATTATAATCTATGAATTGAAATATATAATTTGTATTTGATAATTACTTTCTAGATTGGCAACAGGAATGTTTGAATCTACCAGTTATAAAAATCACTAATTTAGTGTATGTCTTACCTACTAGTGGAGGGAAAACACTTGTTGCTGAAATTCTTATGTTGCGAGAAATAATATGTCGTAGAAAAAACGTTATATTTATTGTACCTTACGTCGCAATTGTACAAGAAAAAGTAAATTACCTTTTTCTAATATTCTTATTTTAATATTTTTATTAATTTATTTTAACTTTGTATATATACATGTAATTTTAAATAGGTGTGGGCGTTTCAAAAACGATTGATATATATTATTTAAAAAATCGATTGAACTGATTTCTACTTAAACTTGAAATGAAACATTTGCATGCTTTCATTTTTATTAAGGTACTGATTTTTATTCTTTATGAAACAACATTGTTAAGTAGTGTCTAGATAAAAATTATTACGAAAGTGTTTAAGCATTTCATTTGCAGTTAATATTGAAATTATTACTTAGCATTTCATTTTTTTATACTGTACCAGAGAATGTTTTAACTAGATTTTACGTTTCGCTAATGTTGTACGATTTATGGAACGGAATGCCAGTATTTGACGTATCTGAGAAATATCAGGTAAAAAATATTGCTTGTCTATCCTTTATTTTTGTTAAATACAATTTATATTATTTTTTCAGATTGAACGTGGACTAATTGAAAGTCTAATGATTTCACCTGCAACGTTTGCATGGAATGTCATCAGTTTTTGTGAGGAATTTGAAGAATTTTGGCCCTTTAGATATTTACTTAAAAGTTTAAGTGAAAGAATATCTCACTGTTCTGTGAGAGAGCTACTTCCCCTCATGGAATTACCCGCTGTTAAATAGGTAAAACTAATGTTAAATAATTTTCTTTGAATGCGTCACAATTTTTACAATCTATCTAATAAGCTCCGTTCTTTTTTGTTTTTGTTCTAGTTTATTATTTACAAATATACAATCTAAATAATTATTGTTTACCACCACAGTATGTAAATCTAATTTCTTACAGAATGTTACTATTTTATTTTTGGCTATACTAAATTCAGTGAATAATAATTTTATTTTCTATTACTATTGGGGTTGTCATATATTGAAGAGTACGTGATTGCCCTTTGTTTTTTATTAAGAATGTTAATTACTAGACGTCAATTGATACAAACTGTCTGATTGGTGTTATCTATTGTCTTCAAAATTGAGGTATACTAACGTAATTTTTTTCAATATCTACAGCTACGCCTTTGCTTTCATTTTGCAAATTACGATTTTCAAGAACAATCGAGTACTCTTTAAATATTCTATTTAGTTCCAATCTCAAAACAACAGTAAGGAAGAACTCCTTATCCTAGCTGTTGGTTATATACAGCATGTAATAGCCTGTACAATGGGTTGCATAATTCAATACAACTAAAATCAAAAATTCTGTGTATTTTGTTATTTTCGAGTCGATCGAGAATGAACGAAGTTTGACGAACTAAAAGTACCAAAAGCAAAACAAAATTGTCTAGATATTAATACGCAGTACTAATACGGAATGTGTAGGTTATCGTTATGATAAGCGCGTGTCGGACACTATGTCTGTGTTGCAGTAAATGTAAAATTTAATTGCTCCGCTGTTCAAACAAATGAAAAAGGTAAAATTTTTCAAAATTAATATAATAATTTACAGTAGTATATAAACAATTAGCACACACAATAAATCGCTTATATTTATGGTTAGCAATGTAAGAAAGTGATATGTGTTAAAAAATTATGGAACTGAAAAGAATTAATTTTTATCTCGAACATTAATACAGGCAGCGGCTTAAAAAATCAAAACGGTTAATATATCATACCGTTAGTTTCAAAGCAAAGGAAAAAAATGTTCATAAATTAATTTAAGAAAATATTTCGCAAATTTATTTTAAGTTTTATGTATTAAAGTTCGCTCGTAAATAAAGAGGAATAATTTTTAAGCAAAAATTATCAACAATCTAAAAATTACAATTTTATGGTCAACCTTTAATTCCGAAAATTATCTCAATAAATATTTCTAAATTTTTCAGAGGACGGTTAGTTAAATGAGTAAGATCTTTTAAGATAGAAAATGTGCAATTGAAAACAGGCAGTAGAAAAATATTTAAATATTTAATTTACATTCGGGTGTTTTTTCTTTTTTGGTTGTTAAAATGACAAAGAAGGAATATTCTTTAAAAGAGACTGAAAAAGTGAAATAGTATTGTTAACAGAAGAGAAAGATTGTCGCCATTTTTTAGAAGTATTAGAAGAATAAGGAAAAGATATACTTATATTATGAGGGTACATGACAAAATTTGGACATTTAATGTCCCTTTGTGTAATTTCATTACTATCGGTTGAAGTATGGAAAAAATTAAATTTAACATACAGTTGGTAATTTTAATAAAAATTAGAATAAACACTATAAAAAAATATATTTTTTAAATAAAATGCAATAAACTATATTTTACATCATCTAGTTTCGTTCGAAGAAGGAAACGCGAGCTGGGGAATGGCCGAGTATATCCAAGCATTAGAGGCAGTGTCACAGAGTGCCGGGCTTGGTCTTACACAACTGCAACTTAACAAAGATGAACCTGAAGTGGTAAGTCTTTAAAAAAATTATCGTAATTGTTGTTGTTGTTGTTGTTATTGCTATAAACATCGTAACAAATAAAATATAATCCTACTATTCGTGGTCAGTAAAATATTAAAAAGGTGCATGCATGTGTGCATAAATCACGCTGTAAAGCGTTGTTCGTTTTTTTAATTTTTTTTTAAATCTCCGGAACTGCAAGTCCTACAAAAAATCTATACAGCCCTTTTTTGTAGCCACATAAATAATCTATAACGTTCATTCTAATACGTAAGACTTTTATTGTTGATGCTACGTGAAAATGTATTAATGAAAGTCGAAGTTGTTTAATTAGCTGCAATTATTTTTTTTAGGGCTTAAAGTTAGGGCGATTTTTCTAAACACCCAATTAGATACACCCCCTTTTCAAAATGAATAAATGTGGTAGGGTGGGTTTGCGATTGTGGAAACCGAGTTTTATACTTACCACTACATCCTGTATAAATTTTTAAAAATAATAATAATTGCTGCCCACCCAAAATCTTTAATCCTCCAAGTCAAGTCTTTTAAATAGTTATTATTGTTTTTATAAACATCGTAATTGATAAAATAAAATCCTTGTATTTTTGGTCAGTAAAATAATACAAAAGTACACGCATGTGTGCATAAATCACGTTGTAAATCGTTGATTTGGTAATTTTGGATATTTAATTTAAAAAAACACGTGCAAGATAGCCTCTGAAAATTAAACGCTTGCATTTAAAATCTTTAATTACAAAACTATAATTTATTATTCAGTTTATTAAAATAATCCTTCAAAATCCTTTTTTAGTATGCCATTGCTACAAAAATTTAAGTAAAAATCTAAATTCAAAACGATTTTAACAATAATTTAATTTATACGTATTTCTTAAATTTATTTAAAGTAGAAATTGTTTCGTGTTGTATAACAGTAAATTCATATAGAGGAATCTCTTATCGTATCAGCTTTAACGGCCACAAAAAAAACTCGTTTATCCTTGTAACTGCCAACATTCCGGAGGTCAAATAAAAGTACAGCAGAGATACACGATAAACAATATACACTAACATTAGCAAATCGAGCGAGCGTCTTTATAAAAAATAAGTAAACCAATTTTTTTTCATAACTCCAAACTACATAAATACCTATCCTGATTATGGAATTATATTGATGCGTTTATGTGTCGTAAAAAATAATAATATACACTCCGATATTATCGAACATTTTAAATTATTTCTTGTTAAGCAGTTTTTTAGTGAAAACCTTATCTGTAAAATCAAACTATTCTCTATTTTGTATTACCTACATAAGAACACATTCATTCTTCTAAAACATCGACATGAATTTATCGTGCTCATGTCTGCGATAGTTTTAACACATATATCTTATTCGAACCTTTAAGTTACGAACTCCAGCTCGCGGAGTAATAAAAAGTATAGTAGTTTCCACAATTTTTGTTTGCTACTTTGTAGCAAAACGTACAACAAGTAACAATAAAAATTGTGGAAACTACTATAGTTTTTTATTTATATTTAATATGCAGTTCCACTAAGTAAATGTAAACTCAATCAGTCATTTGTTTATAAAATATCGAATGCAATTCAAATTTTCGCGGACGTTTTTGATCTAGTTAAATTTTGATTTTGAAAATTTGAAAAGGTCATTATATGAACCAATGTTGGCCCTTTGTTCTGGTTTATTCAGATTTTAATTCTGACTTTACTTTAAAGAGTTACGGTCCTGTAAATTGTCATTCGTTTTTCGAAAATTGAACAAAATTCACACTTTCGCACGGCATTTTGGTATTGTTAGCAACTTTATTCTGGAAATTCGAATTGCTGGTTAAATGTACGAAAGTCTGCTCTTTGAGCTAGTTTAATCAGATTTTAATTCCGATTTTAGATAAAGGAGTTACGGTCCTGTAAATTGTTGTTTGTTTTTCGAAAATTGAACAAAATTCACACTTTCGCACGGCATTTTGGCATTGTTAGCAACTTTATTCTGGAAATTCGAATTGCTGGTTAAATGTACGAAAGTCTGCTCTTTGAGCTAGTTTAATCAGATTTTAATTCCGATTTTAGATAAAGGAGTTACGGTCCTGTAAATTGTTGTTTGTTTTTCGAAAATCGCACAAAATTCACACGTTCGCGCGGCTTTTTGACATGGTTAGCAATTTTATCTTGGAAATTCGAATAGGTCGTTAAATGTACGAAAATCTGCTCTTTGCTATGGTTTAATCAGATTTTAGTTCTGACATTAAATTAAGGAGCTACGGTCCTGTAAATTGTCGTTTGATTTTCGAAAATCGAACAAAATTCACACTTTTGCGCGATATTTTGGCATGGTTAGCAACTTTATTCTGGAAATTCGAATAGGTCGTTAAATGTACGAAAGTCTATTCTTTGCTATGGTTCAATCAGATTTTACTTCTGACTCTAAATTAAGCAGCTACGGTTCTATATATTGTCATTCGATTTTCGAAAATCGAACAAAATTCACACCTTTGCGCGGCATTTTGGCATTGTTAGCAACTTAATTCTGGAAATTCGAATAGGTCGTTAAATGTACGAAAATCTGCTCTTTGCTATGGTTCAATCAGATTTTAGTTCTGACATTAAATTAAGGAGCTACGGTCCTGTAAATTGTCACTCGATTTTCGAAAATTTAACAAAATTCAAATGTTTGCGCGGCTTTTTGGCATTGTTAGCAATTTAATTCTGGAAATTCGAATAGGTCGTTAAATGTGCGAAAATCTGCTCTTAGCAATGGTTTAAACAAATTTTAGTTCTGACATTAAATTAAGGAGCTACGGTCCTGTAAATTGTCACTCGATTTTCGAAAATTGAACAAAATTCAAATGTTTGCACGGCATTTTGGCATTGTTAGCAATTTAATTCTGGAAATTCGGGTAGGTCGTTAAATGTACGAAAGTCTGTTCTTTGCTATGGTTCAATCAGATTTTAGTTCTGGCTCTAAATTAAGCAGCTTCGGTTCTATAAATTGTCATTCGATTTTTGAAAATCGAACAAAATTCACACCTTCGCGCGGCATTTTGGCATTGTTAGCAACTTAATTCTGGAAATTCGAATAGGTCGTTAAATGTACGAAAATCTGCTCTTTGCTATGGTTCAATCAGATTTTAGTTCTGGCTCTAAATTAAGCAGCTACGGTTCTATAAATTGTCATTCGATTTTCGAAAATCGAACAAAATTCACACCTTTGCCCGGCATTTTGGCATTGTTAGCAACTTAATTCTGGAAATTCGAATAGGTCGTTAAATGTGCCAAAATCTGCTCTTAGCAATGGTTTAAACAAATTTTAGTTCTGACATTAAATTAAGGAGCTACGGTCCTGTAAATTGTCACTCGATTTTCGAAAATTGAACAAAATTCAAATGTTTGCACGGCATTTTGGCATTGTTAGCAATTTAATTCTGGAAATTCGGGTAGGTCGTTAAATGTACGAAAGTCTGTTCTTTGCTATGGTTCAATCAGATTTTAGTTCTGGCTCTAAATTAAGCAGCTTCGGTTCTATAAATTGTTATTCGATTTTTGAAAATCGAACAAAATTCACACCTTTGCGCGGCATTTTGGCATTGTTAGCAACTTAATTCTGGAAATTCGAATAGGTCGTTAAATGTACGAAAATCTGCTCTTTGCTATGGTTCAATCAGATTTTAGTTCTGACATTAAATTAAGGAGCTACGGTCCTGTAAATTGTCACTCGATTTTCGAAAATTTAACAAAATTCAAATGTTTGCGCGGCTTTTTGGCATTGTTAGCAATTTAATTCTGGAAATTCGAATAGTTCGTTAAATGTACGAAAGTCTGCTCTTTGCTAGGGTTTAATCAGATTTTAGTTCTGACATTAAATTAAGGAGCTACGGTCCTGTAAATTGTCATTCGATTTTCGAAAATCGAACAAAATTCACACCTTTACGCGGCATTTTGGCATGGTTAGCAACTTAATTCTGGAAATTCGGATAGGTCGCTAAATGTACGAAAATCTGCTCTTAGCAATGGTTTAAACAAATTTTAGTTCTGACTTTAAATTAAGGAGCTACGGTCCTGTAAATTGTCACTCGATTTTCGAAAATTGAACAAAATTCAAATTTTTGCGCGGCTTTTTGGCATTGTTAGCAATTTAATTATGGAAATTCGATTAGGATTTAAATGTACGAAAGTCTGCTCTTTGCTATGGTTTAATCAGATTTTAGTTCTGACATTAAATTAAGGAGCTACGGTCCTCTAAATTGTCATTCGATTTTCGAAAATCGAACAAAATTCACACCTTTACGCGGCATTTTGGCATGGTTAGCAACTTAATTCTGGAAATTCGGATAGGTCGCTAAATGTACGAAAATCTGCTCTTAGCAATGGTTTAAACAAATTTTAGTTCTGACTTTAAATTAAGGAGCTACGGTCCTGTAAATTGTCACTCGATTTTCGAAAATTGAACAAAATTCAAATTTTTGCGCGGCTTTTTGGCATTGTTAGCAATTTAATTATGGAAATTCGATTAGGATTTAAATGTACGAAAGTCTGCTCTTTGCTATGGTTTAATCAGATTTTAGTTCTGACATTAAATTAAGGAGCTACGGTCCTCTAAATTGTCATTCGATTTTCGAAAATCGAACAAAATTCACACCTTTACACGGCATTTTGGCATGGTTAGCAACTTAATTCTGGAAATTCGGATAGGTCGCTAAATGTACGAAAATCTGCTCTTAGCAATGGTTTAAACAAATTTTAGTTCTGACATTAAATTAAGGAGCTACGGTCCTGTAAATTGTCACTAGATTTTCAAAAATTGAACAAAATTCACACTTTTGCGCGATATTTTGGCACGGTTAGCAACTTTATTCTGGAAATTCCAATAGGTCGTTAAATGTACGAAAGTCTATTCTTTGCTATGGTTCAATCAGATTTTAGTTCTGGCTCTAAATTAAGCAGCTTCGGTTCTATAAATTGTCATTCGATTTTTGAAAATCGAACAAAATTCACACCTTTGCGCGGCATTTTGGCATTGTTAGCAACTTAATTCTGGAAATTCGAATAGGTCGTTAAATGTACGAAAGTCTGTTCTTTGCTATGGTTCAACCAGATTTTAGTTCTGACATTAAATTAAGCAGCTTCGGTTCTATAAATTGTCATTCGATTTTTGAAAATCGAACAAAATTCACACCTTTGCGCGGCATTTTGGCATTGTTAGCAATTTAATTCTGGAAATTCAAATAGGTCGTTAAATGTACGAAAGTCTGCTCTTTGCTATGGTTTAATCAGATTTTTGTTCTGACATTAAATTAAGGAGCTACGGTCCTGTAAATTGTTACTCAATTTTCGAAAATTGAACAAAATTCAAATCTTTGCGCGGTTTTTTGGCATTGTTAGCAATTTAATTCTTGGAATTCGAATAGGTCGTTAAATGTACGAAAGTCTGCTCTTTGCTATGGTTTAATCAGATTTTAGTTCTGACTTTAAATTAAGGAGCTACGGTCCTGTAAATTGTCGTTTGATTTTCGAAAATCGAACAAAATTCACAATTTTGCGCGGCATTTTGGCATGGTTAGCAACATAATTCTGGAAATGCGAATAGGTCATTAAATGTACGAAAATCTGCTCTTTGCGCTCGTGTAATCAGATTTTAATTCTGACTTTAAATTAAGGAGCTACGGTCCTGTACATTGTCACTCGATTTTCGAAAATTGAACAAAATTCAAATGTTTGCGCGGCTTTTTGGTATTGTTCGCAATTTAATTCTGGAAACTCGAATAGGTCGTTAAATGTACGAAAGTCTGCTCTTTGCTATGGTTCAATCAGATTTTAGTTCTGGCTCTAAATTAAGCAGCTACGGTTCTATAAATTGTCATTCGATTTTCGAAAATCGAACAAAATTCACACCTTTGCCCGGCATTTTGGCATTGTTAGCAACTTAATTCTGGAAATTCGAATAGGTCGTTAAATGTACGAAAATCTGCTCTTTGCTATGGTTCAATCAAATTTTAGTTCTGACATTAAATTAAGGAGCTACGGTCCTGTAAATTGTCACTCGATTTTCGAAAATTGAACAAAATTCAAATGTTTGCGCGGCTTTTTGGCATTGTTAGCAATTTAATTCTTTAAATTCGAATAGGTCGTTAAATGTACGAAAATCTGCTCTTTGCTATGGTTCAATCAGATTTCAGTTCTGACATTACATTAAGGAGCTACGGTCCTGTAAATTGTCACTCGATTTTCGAAAATTGTACAAAATTCAAATGTTTGCGCGGCTTTTTGGCATTGTTAGCAATTTAATTCTGGAAATTCGAATAGGTCGTTAAATGTACGAAAGTCTGCTCTTTGCTATGGTTTAATCAGATTTTCGTTGTGACATTAAATTAAGGAGCTACGGTCCTGTAAATTGTCGTTTGATTTTCGAAAATCGAACAAAATTCACACTTTTGCGCGATATTTTGGCATGGTTAGCAACTTAATTCTGGAAATTCGAATAGGTCGTTAAATGTACGAAAATCTGCTCTTTGCTATGGTTCAATCAAATTTTAGTTCTGACATTAAATTAAGGAGCTACGGTCCTGTAAATTGTCACTCGATTTTCGAAAATTGAACAAAATTCAAATGTTTGCGCGGCTTTTTGGCATTGTTAGCAATTTAATTCTGGAAATTCGAATAGGTCGTTAAATGTACGAAAGTCTGCTCTTTGCTATGGTTTAATCAGATTTTCGTTGTGACATTAAATTAAGGAGCTACGATCCTGTAAATTGTCATTTGATTATCGATAATTGAACAAAATTCGAATTTTTGCGCGGCGTTTTGGCATTGTTAGCAATTTAATTCTGGAAATTCAAATAGGTCGTTAAATGTACGAAATTCTGCTCTTTGCTATGGTTTAATCAGATTTTAGTTCTGACTTTAAATTAAGGAGCTACGGTCCTGTAAATTGTCGCTCGATTTTCGAAAATTGAACAAAATACAAATTTTTGCGCGGCTTTTTGGCATTGTTAGCAATTTAATTCTGGAAATTCAAATAGGTCGTTAAATGTACGAAAGTCTGCTCTTTGCTATGGTTTAATCAGATTTTTGTTCTGACATTAAATTAAGGAGCTACGGTCCTGTAAATTGTTACTCAATTTTCGAAAATTGAACAAAATTCAAATGTTTGCGCGGCTTTTTGGCATTGTTAGCAATTTAATTCTGGGAATTCGAATAGGTCGTTAAATGTACGAAAGTCTGCTCTTTGCTATGGTTTAATCAGATTTTAGTTCTGACTTTAAATTAAGGAGCTACGGTCCTGTAAATTGTCGTTTGATTTTCGAAAATCGAACAAAATTCACAATTTTGCGCGGCATTTTGGCATGGTTAGCAACATAATTCTGGAAATGCGAATAGGTCATTAAATGTACGAAAATCTGCTCTTTGCTATGGTTTAATCAGATTTTAGTTCTGACTTTAAATTAAGGAGCTACGGTCCTGTAAATTGTCGCTCGATTTTCGAAAATTGAACAAAATACAAATTTTTGCGCGGCTTTTTGGCATTGTTAGCAATTTAATTCTGGAAATTCAAATAGGTCGCTAAATGTACGAAAGTCTGCTCTTTGCTATGGTTTAATCAGATTTTCGTTGTGACATTAAATTAAGGAGCTACGGTCCTGTAAATTGTCGCTCGATTTTCGAAAATTGAACAAAATACAAATTTTTGCGCGGCTTTTTGGCATTGTTAGCAATTTAATTCTGGAAATTCAAATAGGTCGTTAAATGTACGAAAGTCTGCTCTTTGCTATGGTTTAATCAGATTTTTGTTCTGACTTTAAATTAAGGAGCTACGGTCCTGTAAATTGTCGTTTGATTTTCGAAAATCGAACAAAATTCACAATTTTGCGCGGCATTTTGGCATGGTTAGCAACATAATTCTGGAAATGCGAATAGGTCATTAAATGTACGAAAATCTGCTCTTTGCGCTCGTGTAATCAGATTTTAATTCTGACTTTAAATTAAGGAGCTACGGTCCTGTACATTGTCACTCGATTTTCGAAAGTTGAACAAAATTCAAATGTTTGCGCGGCTTTTTGGCATTGTTAGCAATTTAATTCTGGAAATGCGAATAGGTCATTAAATGTACGAAAATCTGCTCTTTGCGCTCGTGTAATCAGATTTTAATTCTGACTTTAAATTAAGGAGCTACGGTCCTGTACATTGTCACTCGATTTTCGAAAATTGAACAAAATTCAAATGTTTGCGCGGCTTTTTGGCATTGTTCGCAATTTAATTCTGGAAACTCGAATAGGTCGTTAAATGTACGAAAGTCTGCTCTTTGCTATGGTTTAATCAGATTTTCGTTGTGACATTAAATTAAGGAGCTACGGTCCTGTAAATTGTCGCTCGATTTTCGAAAATTGAACAAAATACAAATTTTTGCGCGGCTTTTTGGCATTGTTAGCAATTTAATTCTGGAAATTCAAATAGGTCGTTAAATGTACGAAAGTCTGCTCTTTGCTATGGTTTAATCAGATTTTTGTTCTGACATTAAATTAAGGAGCTACGGTCCTGTAAATTGTTACTCAATTTTCGAAAATTGAACAAAATTCAAATCTTTGCGCGGTTTTTTGGCATTGTTAGCAATTTAATTCTTGGAATTCGAATAGGTCGTTAAATGTACGAAAGTCTGCTCTTTGCTATGGTTTAATCAGATTTTAGTTCTGACTTTAAATTAAGGAGCTACGGTCCTGTAAATTGTCGTTTGATTTTCGAAAATCGAACAAAATTCACAATTTTGCGCGGCATTTTGGCATGGTTAGCAACATAATTCTGGAAATGCGAATAGGTCATTAAATGTACGAAAATCTGCTCTTTGCGCTCGTGTAATCAGATATTAATTCTGACTTTAAATTAAGGAGCTACGGTCCTGTACATTGTCACTCGATTTTCGAAAATTGAACAAAATTCAAATGTTTGCGCGGCTTTTTGGCATTGTTCGCAATTTAATTCTGGAAACTCGAATAGGTCGTTAAATGTACGAAAGTCTGCTCTTTGCTATGGTTCAATCAGATTTTAGTTCTGGCTCTAAATTAAGCAGCTACGGTTTTATAAATTGTCATTCGATTTTCGAAAATCGAACAAAATTCACACCTTTGCCCGGCATTTTGGCATTGTTAGCAACTTAATTCTGGAAATTCGAATAGGTCGTTAAATGTACGAAAATCTGCTCTTTGCTATGGTTCAATCAAATTTTAGTTCTGACATTAAATTAAGGAGCTACGGTCCTGTAAATTGTCACTCGATTTTCGAAAATTGAACAAAATTCAAATGTTTGCGCGGCTTTTTGGCATTGTTAGCAATTTAATTCTTTAAATTCGAATAGGTCGTTAAATGTACGAAAATCTGCTCTTTGCCATGGTTCAATCAGATTTCAGTTCTGACATTACATTAAGGAGCTACGGTCCTGTAAATTGTCACTCGATTTTCGCAAATTGTACAAAATTCAAATATTTGCGCGGCTTTTTGGCATTGTTAGCAATTTAATTCTGGAAATTCGAATAGGTCGTTAAATGTACGAAAGTCTGCTCTTTGCTATGGTTTAATCAGATTTTCGTTGTGACATTAAATTAAGGAGCTACGGTCCTGTAAATTGTCATTTGATTATCGATAATTGAACAAAATTCAAATTTTTGCGCGGCTTTTTGGCATTGTTAGCAATTTAATTCTGGAAATTCAAATAGGTCGTTAAATGTACGAAAGTCTGCTCTTTGCTATGGTTTAATCAGATTTTAGTTCTGACATTAAATTAAGGAGCTACGGTCCTGTAAATTGTCGTTTGATTTTCGAAAATCGAACAAAATTCACAATTTTGCGCGGCATCTTGGCATGGTTAGCAACTTAATTCTGGAAATTCGGATAGGTCGCTCAATGTACGAAAATCTGCTCTTAGCAATGGTTTAAACAAATTTTAGTTCTGACTTTAAATTAAGGAGCTACGGTCCTGATTTTCGAAAATCGAACAAAATTCACACTCTTGCGCGATATTTTGGCATGGTTAGCAACTTTATTCTGGAAATTCGAATAGGTCGTTAAATGTACGAAAGTCTATTCATTGCTATGGTTCAATCAGATTTTAGTTCTGGCTCTAAATTAAGCAGCTACGGTTCTATAAATTGTCATTCGATTTTCGAAAATCGAACAAAATTCACACCTTTGCCCGGCATTGTTAGCAACTTAATTCTGGAAATTCGAATAGGTCGTTAAATGTACGAAAATCTGCTCTTTGCTATGGTTCAATCAGATTTCAGTTCTGACATTAAATTAAGGAGCTACGGTCCTGTAAATTGTCACTCGATTTTCGAAAATTGAACAAAATTCAAATGTTTGCGCGGCTTTTTGGCATTGTTAGCAATTTAATTCTGGAAATTCGAATAGGTCGTTAAATGTACGAAGGTCTGCTCTTTGCTATGGTTTAATCAGATTTTCGTTGTGACATTAAATTAAGGAGCTACGGTCCTGTAAATTGTCATTTGATTATCGATAATTGAACAAAATTCAAATTTTTGCGCGGCTTTTTGACATTGTTAGCAATTTAATTTTGGAAATTCAAATAGGTCGTTAAATGTACGAAATTCTGCTCTTTGCTATGGTTTAATCAGATTTTAGTTCTGACTTTAAATTAAGGAGCTACGGTCCTGTAAATTGTCGCTCGATTTTCGAAAATTGAACAAAATACAAATTTTTGCGCGGCTTTTTGGCATTGTTAGCAATTTAATTCTGGAAATTCAAATAGGTCGCTAAATGTACGAAAGTCTGCTCTTTGCTATGGTTTAATCAGATTTTCGTTGTGACATTAAATTAAGGAGCTACGGTCCTGTAAATTGTCGCTCGATTTTCGAAAATTGAACAAAATACAAATTTTTGCGCGGCTTTTTGGCATTGTTAGCAATTTAATTCTGGAAATTCAAATAGGTCGTTAAATGTACGAAAGTCTGCTCTTTGCTATGGTTTAATCAGATTTTTGTTCTGACTTTAAATTAAGGAGCTACGGTCCTGTAAATTGTCGTTTGATTTTCGAAAATCGAACAAAATTCACAATTTTGCGCGGCATTTTGGCATGGTTAGCAACATAATTCTGGAAATGCGAATAGGTCATTAAATGTACGAAAATCTGCTCTTTGCGCTCGTGTAATCAGATTTTAATTCTGACTTTAAATTAAGGAGCTACGGTCCTGTACATTGTCACTCGATTTTCGAAAGTTGAACAAAATTCAAATGTTTGCGCGGCTTTTTGGCATTGTTAGCAATTTAATTCTGGAAATGCGAATAGGTCATTAAATGTACGAAAATCTGCTCTTTGCGCTCGTGTAATCAGATTTTAATTCTGACTTTAAATTAAGGAGCTACGGTCCTGTACATTGTCACTCGATTTTCGAAAATTGAACAAAATTCAAATGTTTGCGCGGCTTTTTGGCATTGTTCGCAATTTAATTCTGGAAACTCGAATAGGTCGTTAAATGTACGAAAGTCTGCTCTTTGCTATGGTTTAATCAGATTTTCGTTGTGACATTAAATTAAGGAGCTACGGTCCTGTAAATTGTCGCTCGATTTTCGAAAATTGAACAAAATACAAATTTTTGCGCGGCTTTTTGGCATTGTTAGCAATTTAATTCTGGAAATTCAAATAGGTCGTTAAATGTACGAAAGTCTGCTCTTTGCTATGGTTTAATCAGATTTTTGTTCTGACATTAAATTAAGGAGCTACGGTCCTGTAAATTGTTACTCAATTTTCGAAAATTGAACAAAATTCAAATCTTTGCGCGGTTTTTTGGCATTGTTAGCAATTTAATTCTTGGAATTCGAATAGGTCGTTAAATGTACGAAAGTCTGCTCTTTGCTATGGTTTAATCAGATTTTAGTTCTGACTTTAAATTAAGGAGCTACGGTCCTGTAAATTGTCGTTTGATTTTCGAAAATCGAACAAAATTCACAATTTTGCGCGGCATTTTGGCATGGTTAGCAACATAATTCTGGAAATGCGAATAGGTCATTAAATGTACGAAAATCTGCTCTTTGCGCTCGTGTAATCAGATATTAATTCTGACTTTAAATTAAGGAGCTACGGTCCTGTACATTGTCACTCGATTTTCGAAAATTGAACAAAATTCAAATGTTTGCGCGGCTTTTTGGCATTGTTCGCAATTTAATTCTGGAAACTCGAATAGGTCGTTAAATGTACGAAAGTCTGCTCTTTGCTATGGTTCAATCAGATTTTAGTTCTGGCTCTAAATTAAGCAGCTACGGTTTTATAAATTGTCATTCGATTTTCGAAAATCGAACAAAATTCACACCTTTGCCCGGCATTTTGGCATTGTTAGCAACTTAATTCTGGAAATTCGAATAGGTCGTTAAATGTACGAAAATCTGCTCTTTGCTATGGTTCAATCAAATTTTAGTTCTGACATTAAATTAAGGAGCTACGGTCCTGTAAATTGTCACTCGATTTTCGAAAATTGAACAAAATTCAAATGTTTGCGCGGCTTTTTGGCATTGTTAGCAATTTAATTCTTTAAATTCGAATAGGTCGTTAAATGTACGAAAATCTGCTCTTTGCCATGGTTCAATCAGATTTCAGTTCTGACATTACATTAAGGAGCTACGGTCCTGTAAATTGTCACTCGATTTTCGCAAATTGTACAAAATTCAAATATTTGCGCGGCTTTTTGGCATTGTTAGCAATTTAATTCTGGAAATTCGAATAGGTCGTTAAATGTACGAAAGTCTGCTCTTTGCTATGGTTTAATCAGATTTTCGTTGTGACATTAAATTAAGGAGCTACGGTCCTGTAAATTGTCATTTGATTATCGATAATTGAACAAAATTCAAATTTTTGCGCGGCTTTTTGGCATTGTTAGCAATTTAATTCTGGAAATTCAAATAGGTCGTTAAATGTACGAAAGTCTGCTCTTTGCTATGGTTTAATCAGATTTTAGTTCTGACATTAAATTAAGGAGCTACGGTCCTGTAAATTGTCGTTTGATTTTCGAAAATCGAACAAAATTCACAATTTTGCGCGGCATCTTGGCATGGTTAGCAACTTAATTCTGGAAATTCGGATAGGTCGCTCAATGTACGAAAATCTGCTCTTAGCAATGGTTTAAACAAATTTTAGTTCTGACTTTAAATTAAGGAGCTACGGTCCTGATTTTCGAAAATCGAACAAAATTCACACTCTTGCGCGATATTTTGGCATGGTTAGCAACTTTATTCTGGAAATTCGAATAGGTCGTTAAATGTACGAAAGTCTATTCATTGCTATGGTTCAATCAGATTTTAGTTCTGGCTCTAAATTAAGCAGCTACGGTTCTATAAATTGTCATTCGATTTTCGAAAATCGAACAAAATTCACACCTTTGCCCGGCATTGTTAGCAACTTAATTCTGGAAATTCGAATAGGTCGTTAAATGTACGAAAATCTGCTCTTTGCTATGGTTCAATCAGATTTCAGTTCTGACATTAAATTAAGGAGCTACGGTCCTGTAAATTGTCACTCGATTTTCGAAAATTGAACAAAATTCAAATGTTTGCGCGGCTTTTTGGCATTGTTAGCAATTTAATTCTGGAAATTCGAATAGGTCGTTAAATGTACGAAGGTCTGCTCTTTGCTATGGTTTAATCAGATTTTCGTTGTGACATTAAATTAAGGAGCTACGGTCCTGTAAATTGTCATTTGATTATCGATAATTGAACAAAATTCAAATTTTTGCGCGGCTTTTTGACATTGTTAGCAATTTAATTTTGGAAATTCAAATAGGTCGTTAAATGTACGAAATTCTGCTCTTTGCTATGGTTTAATCAGATTTTAGTTCTGACTTTAAATTAAGGAGCTACGGTCCTGTAAATTGTCGCTCGATTTTCGAAAATTGAACAAAATACAAATTTTTGCGCGGCTTTTTGGCATTGTTAGCAATTTAATTCTGGAAATTCAAATAGGTCGTTAAATGTACGAAAATCTGCTCTTTGCTATGGTTTAATCAGATTTTTGTTCTGACATTAAATTAAGGAGCTAAGGTCCTGTAAATTGTTACTCAATTTTCGAAAATTGAACAAAATTCAAATGTTTGCGCGGCTTTTTGGCATTGTTAGCAATTTAATTCTGGGAATTCGAATAGGTCGTTAAATGTACGAAAGTCTGCTCTTTGCTATGGTTTAATCAGATTTTAGTTCTGACTTTAAATTAAGGAGCTACGGTCCTGTAAATTGTCGTTTGATTTTCGAAAATCGAACAAAATTCACAATTTTGCGCGGCATTTTGGCATGGTTAGCAACATAATTCTGGAAATGCGAATAGGTCATTAAATGTACGAAAATCTGCTCTTTGCGCTCGTGTAATCAGATTTTAATTCTGACTTTAAATTAAGGAGCTACGGTCCTGTACATTGTCACTCGATTTTCGAAAATTGAACAAAATTCAAATGTTTGCGCGGCTTTTTGGCATTGTTAGCAATTTAATTCTGGAAATTCAAATAGGTCGTTAAATGTACGAAATTCTGCTCTTTGCTATGGTTTAATCAGATTTTAGTTCTGACTTTAAATTAAGGAGCTACGGTCCTGTAAATTGTCGCTCGATTTTCGAAAATTGAACAAAATACAAATTTTTGCGCGGCTTTTTGGCATTGTTAGCAATTTAATTCTGGAAATTCAAATAGGTCGCTAAATGTACGAAAGTCTGCTCTTTGCTATGGTTTAATCAGATTTTAGTTCTGACTTTAAATTAAGGAGCTACGGTCCTGTAAATTGTCGTTTGATTTTCGAAAATCGAACAAAATTCACAATTTTGCGCGGCATTTTGGCATGGTTAGCAACATAATTCTGGAAATGCGAATAGGTCATTAAATGTACGAAAATCTGCTCTTTGCGCTCGTGTAATCAGATTTTAATTCTGACTTTAAATTAAGGAGCTACGGTCCTGTACATTGTCACTCGATTTTCGAAAATTGAACAAAATTCAAATGTTTGCGCGGCTTTTTGGCATTGTTCGCAATTTAATTCTGGAAACTCGAATAGGTCGTTAAATGTACGAAAGTCTGCTCTTTGCTATGGTTCAATCAGATTTTAGTTCTGGCTCTAAATTAAGCAGCTACGGTTCTATAAATTGTCATTCGATTTTCGAAAATCGAACAAAATTCACACCTTTGCCCGGCATTTTGGCATTGTTAGCAACTTAATTCTGGAAATTCGAATAGGTCGTTAAATGTACGAAAATCTGCTCTTTGCTATGGTTCAATCAAATTTTAGTTCTGACATTAAATTAAGGAGCTACGGTCCTGTAAATTGTCACTCGATTTTCGAAAATTGAACAAAATTCAAATGTTTGCGCGGCTTTTTGGCATTGTTAGCAATTTAATTCTGGGAATTCGAATAGGTCGTTAAATGTACGAAAGTCCGCTCTTTGCTATGGTTTAATCAGATTTTAGTTCTGACTTTAAATTAAGGAGCTACGGTCCTGTAAATTGTCGTTTGATTTTCGAAAATCGAACAAAATTCACAATTTTGCGCGGCATTTTGGCATGGTTAGCAACATAATTCTGGAAATGCGAATAGGTCATTAAATGTACGAAAATCTGCTCTTTGCGCTCGTGTAATCAGATTTTAATTCTGACTTTAAATTAAGGAGCTACGGTCCTGTACATTGTCACTCGATTTTCGAAAATTGAACAAAATTCAAATGTTTGCGCGGCTTTTTGGCATTGTTAGCAATTTAATTCTGGAAACTCGAATAGGTCGTTAAATGTACGAAAGTCTGCTCTTTGCTATGGTTTAATCAGATTTTAGTTCTGACTTTAAATTAAGGAGCTACGGTCCTGTACATTGTCACTCGATTTTCGAAAATTGAACAAAATTCAAATGTTTGCGCGGCTTTTTGGCATTGTTCGCAATTTAATTCTGGAAACTCGAATAGGTCGTTAAATGTACGAAAGTCTGCTCTTTGCTATGGTTCAATCAGATTTTAGTTCTGGCTCTAAATTAAGCAGCTGCGGTTCTATAAATTGTCATTCGATTTTCGAAAATCGAACAAAATTCACACCTTTGCCCGGCATTTTGGCATTGTTAGCAACTTAATTCTGGAAATTCGAATAGGTCGTTAAATGTACGAAAATCTGCTCTTTGCTATGGTTCAATCAAATTTTAGTTCTGACATTAAATTAAGGAGCTACGGTCCTGTAAATTGTCACTCGATTTTCGAAAATTGAACAAAATTCAAATGTTTGCGCGGCTTTTTGGCATTGTTAGCAATTTAATTCTGGAAATTCGAATAGGTCGTTAAATGTACGAAAGTCTGCTCTTTGCTATGGTTTAATCAGATTTTCGTTGTGGCATTAAATTAAGGAGCTACGGTCCTGTAAATTGTCATTTGATTATCGATAATTGAACAAAATTCAAATTTTTGCGCGGCTTTTTGGCATTGTTAGCAATTTAATTCTGGAAATTCAAATAGGTCGTTAAATGTACGAAAGTCTGCTCTTTGCTATGGTTTAATCAGATTTTAGTTCTGACACTAAATTAAGGAGCTACGGTCCTGTAAATTGTCGTTTGATTTTCGAAAATCGAACAAAATTCACAATTTTGCGCGGCATTTTGGCATGGTTAGCAACTTAATTCTGGAAATTCGGATAGGTCGCTCAATGTACGAAAATCTGCTCTTAGCAATGGTTTATACAAATTTTAGTTCTGACTTTAAATTAAGGAGCTACGGTCCTGATTTTCGAAAATCGAACAAAATTCACACCTTTGCGCGGCATTTTGGCATGGTTAGCATCTTTATTCTGGAAATTCGAATAGGTCGTTAAATGTACGAAAGTCTATTCATTGCTATGGTTCAATCAGATTTTAGTTCTGGCTCTAAATTAAGCAGCTACGGTTCTATAAATTGTCATCCGATTTTCGAAAATCGAACAAAATTCACACCTTTGCCCGGCATTTTGGCATTGTTAGCAACTTAATTCTGGAAATTCGAATAGGTCGTTAAATGTACGAAAATCTGCTTCTTGCTATGGTTCAATCAAATTTTAGTTCTGACATTAAATTAAGGAGCTACGGTCCTGTAAATTGTCACTCGATTTTCGAAAATTGAACAAAATTCAAATGTTTGCGCGGCTTTTTGGCATTGTTAGCAATTTAATTCTGGAAATTCAAATAGGTCGTTAAATGTACGAAAGTCTGCTCTTTGCTTTAGTTTAATCAGATTTTAGTTCTGACATTAAATTAAGGAGCTACGGTCCTGTAAATTGTCGTTTTATTTTCGAAAATCGAACAAAATTCACACTTTTACGCGGCATTTTGGCATGGCTAGCAACTTAATTCTGGAAATTCGGATAGGTCGCTAAATGTACGAAAATCTGCTCTTAGCAATGGTTTAAACAAATTTTAGTTCTGACTTTAAATTAAGGAGCTACGGTCCTGTAAATTGTCACTCGATTTTCGAAAATTGAACAAAATACAAATTTTTGCGCGGCTTTTTGGCATTGTTAGCAATTTAATTCTGGAAATTCAAATAGGTCGTTAAATGTACGAAAGTCTGCTCTTTGCTTTGGTTTAATCAGATTTTAGTTCTGACATTAAATTAAGGAGCTACGGTCCTGTAAATTGTCGTTTGATTTTCGAAAATCGAACAAAATTCACACCTTTACGCGGCATTTTGGCATGGCTAGCAACTTAATTCTGGAAATTCGGATAGGTCGCTAAATGTACGAAAATCTGCTCTTAGCAATGGTTTAAACAAATTTTAGTTCTGACTTTAAATTAAGGAGCTACGGTCCTGTAAATTGTCACTCGATTTTCGAAAATTGAACAAAATTCAAATCTTTGCGCGGCTTTTTGGAATTGTTAGCAATTTAATTCTGGAAATTCGGGTAGGTCGTTAAATGTACGAAAGTCTGCTCTTTGCTATGGTTCAATCAGATTTTAGTTCTGACATTAAATTAAGGAGCTACGGTCCTGTAAATTGTCGTTTGATTTTCGAAAATCGAACAAAATTCACAATTTTGCGCGGCATTTTCGCATAGTTAGCAACATAATTCTGGAAATGCGAATAAGTCGCTAAATGTACGAAGATCTGCTCTTTGCGCTGGTGTAATCAGATTTTAATTCTGACTTTAAATTAAGGAGCTACGGTCCTGTAAATTGTCAGTCGATTTTCGAAAATTGAACAAAATTCAAATGTTTGCGCGGCTTTTTGGCATTGTTAGCAATTTAATTCTGGGAATTCGAATAGGTCGTTAAATGTACGAAAGTCTGCTCTTTGCTATGGTTCAAACAAATTTTAGTTCTGACTTTAAACTAAGGAGCTGCGGTCCTGTAAATTGTCACTCGATTTTCGAAAATTAAATAAAATACAAATTTTTGCGCGGCTTTTTGGCATTGTTAGCAATTTATTTATGGAAATTCGAATAGGTCGTTAAATGTACGAAAGTCTGCTCTTTGCTATGGTTTAATCAGATTTTAGTTCTGACATTAAATTAAGGAGCTACGGTCCTGTAAATTGTCAGTCGATTTTCGAAAATTGAACAAAATTCAAATGTTTGCGCGGCTTTTTGGCATTGTTAGCAATTTAATTCTGGGAATTCGAATAGGTCGTTAAATGTACGAAAGTCTGCTCTTTGCTATGGTTTAAACAAATTTTAGTTCTGACTTTAAATTAAGGAGCTACGGTCCTGTAAATTGTCACTCGATTTTCGAAAATTGAACAAAATTCAAATTTTTGCGCGGCTTTTTGGCATTGTTAGCAATTTAATTCTGGAAATTCAAATAGGTCGTTAAATGTACGGAAGTCTGCTCTTTGCTATGGTTTAATCAGATTTTAGTTATGACATTAAATTAAGGAGCTACGGTCCTGTAAATTGTCGTTTGATTTTCGAAAATCGAACAAAATTCACTTCTTTACGCGGCATTTTGGCATGGTTAGCAACTTAATTCTGGAAATTCGAATAGGTCGTTAAATGTACGAAAGTCTGCTCTTTGCTATGGTTTAATCAGATTTTAGTTCTGACTTTAAATTAAGGAGCTACGGTCCTGTAAATTGTCGTTTGATTTTCGAAAATCGAACAAAATTCACAATTTTGCGCGGCATTTTGGCATGGTTAGCAACTTAATTCTGGAAATGCGAATAGGTCATTAAATGTACGAAAATCTGCTCTTTGCGCTCGTGGAATCAGATTTTAATGCTGACTTTAAATTAAGGAGCTACGTTCCTGTAAATTGTCACTCGATTTTCGAAAATTGAACAAAATTCAAATGTTTGCGCGGTTTTTGGCATTGTTCGCAATTTAATTCTGGAAATTCGAATAGGTCGTTAAATGTACGAAAGTCTGCTCTTTGCTATTGCTTAATCAGGTTTCAGTTCGCACTTTTAATTAAGGAGCTACGGTCCTGTAAATTGTCATTCGATTTTCGAAAATCGAACAAAATTCACACCTTTGCGCGGCATTTTGGCATGGTTAGCAACATAATTCTGGAAATTCGAATAGGTCGTTAAATGTACGAAAATCTGCAATTTGCTATGGTTCAATCAGATTTTAGTTCTGACATTAAATTAAGGAGCTACGGTCCTGTAAATTGTCACTCGATTTTCGATAATTGAACAAAATTCAAATGTTTGCGCGGCTTTTTGGCATTGTTAGCAATTTAATTATGGAAATTCGAATAGGTCGTTAAATGTACGAAAGTCTGCTCTTTGCTATTGCTTAATCAGGTTTCAGTTCTCACTTTTAATTAAGGAGCTACGGTCCTGTAAATTGTCATTCGATTTTCGAAAATCGAACAAAATTCACACCTTTGCGCGGCATTTTGGCATGGTTAGCAACATAATTCTGGAAATTCGAATAGGTCGTTAAATGTACGAAAATCTGCACTTTGCTATGGTTCAATCAGATTTTAGTTCTGACATTAAATTAAGGAGCTACGTTCCTGTAAATTGTCACTCGATTTTCGAAAATTGAACAAAATTCAAATGTTTGCGCGGTTTTTGGCATTGTTCGCAATTTAATTCTGGAAATTCGAATAGGTCGTTAAATGTACGAAAATCTGCACTTTGCTATGGTTCAATCAGATTTTAGTTCTGACATTAAATTAAGGAGCTACGGTCCTGTAAATTGTCACTCGATTTTCGATAATTGAACAAAATTCAAATGTTTGCGCGGCTTTTTGGCATTGTTAGCAATTTAATTATGGAAATTCGAATAGGTCGTTATATGTACGAAAGTCTGTTCTTTGCTATGGTTCAATCAGATTTTAGTTCTGGCTCTAAATTAAGCAGCTATGGTTCTATAAATTGTCATTCGATTTTCGAAAATCGAACAAAATTCACACATTTGCGCGGCATTTTGGCATGGTTAGCAACTTAATTCTGGAAATTCGGATAGGTCGCTCAATGTACGAAAATCTGCTCTTAGCAATGGTTTAAACAAATTTTAGTTCTGACTTTAAATTAAGGAGCTACGGTCCTGATTTTCGAAAATCGAACAAAATTCACACTTTTGCGCGATATTTTGGCATGGTTAGCATCTTTATTCTGGAAATTCGAATAGGTCGTTAAATGTACGAAAGTCTATTCATTGCTATGGTTCAATCAGATTTTAGTTCTGGCTCTAAATTAAGCAGCTACGGTTCTATAAATTGTCATTCGATTTTCGAAAATCGAACAAGATTCACACCTTTGCCCGGCATTTTGGCATTGTTAGCAACTTAATTCTGGAAATTCGAATAGGTCGTTAAATGTACGGAAATCTGCTCCTTGCTATGGTTCAATCAAATTTTAGTTCTGACATTAAATTAAGGAGCTACGGTCCTGTAAATTGTCACTCGATTTTCGAAAATTGAACAAAATTCAAATGTTTGCGCGGCTTTTTGGCATTGTTAGCAATTTAATTCTGGAAATTCAAATAGGTCGTTAAATGTACGAAAGTCTGCTCTTTGCTTTGGTTTAATCAGATTTTAGTTATGACATTAAATTAAGGAGCTACGGTCCTGTAAATTGTCGTTTTATTTTCGAAAATCGAACAAAATTCACACCTTTACGCGGCATTTTGGCATGGCTAGCAACTTAATTCTGGAAATTCGGATAGGTCGCTCAATGTACGAAAATCTGTTCTTTGCTATGGTTCAATCAGATTTTAGTTCTGGCTCTAAATTAAGCAGCTATGGTTCTATAAATTGTCATTCGATTTTCGAAAATCGAACAAAATTCACACCTTTGCGCGGCATTTTGGCATTGTTAGCAACTTAATTCTGGAAATTCGAATAGGTCGTTAAATGTACGAAAATCTGCTCTTTGCACTGGAGAAATCAGATTTTAGTTCTGACTTTAAATTAAGGAGCGACGGTCCTGTAAATTGTCATTCGATTTTCGAAAATCGAACAAAATTCACACATTTGCGCGGCATTTTGGCATGGTTAGCAACTTAATTCTGGAAATTCGGATAGGTCGCTCAATGTACGAAAATCTGCTCTTAGCAATGGTTTAAACAAATTTTAGTTCTGACTTTAAATTAAGGAGCTACGGTCCTGATTTTCGAAAATCGAACAAAATTCACACTTTTGCGCGATATTTTGGCATGGTTAGCATCTTTATTCTGGAAATTCGAATAGGTCGTTAAATGTACGAAAATCTGCTCCTTGCTATGGTTCAATCAAATTTTAGTTCTGACATTAAATTAAGGAGCTACGGTCCTGTAAATTGCCACTCGATTTTCGAAAATTGAACAAAATTCAAATGTTTGCGCGGCTTTTTGGCATTGTTAGCAATTTAATTCTGGAAATTCAAATAGGTCGTTAAATGTACGAAAGTCTGCTCTTTGCTTTGGTTTAATCAGATTTTAGTTCTGACATTAAATTAAGGAGCTACGGTCCTGTAAATTGTCACTCGATTTTCGATAATTGAACAAAATTCAAATGTTTGCGCGGCTTTTTGGCATTGTTAGCAATTTAATTATGGAAATTCGAATAGGTCGTTATATGTACGAAAGTCTGTTCTTTGCTATGGTTCAATCAGATTTTAGTTCTGGCTCTAAATTAAGCAGCTATGGTTCTATAAATTGTCATTCGATTTTCGAAAATCGAACAAAATTCACACCTTTGCGCGGCATTTTGGCATTGTTAGCAACTTAATTCTGGAAATTCGAATAGGTCGTTAAATGTACGAAAATCTGCTCTTTGCACTGGAGAAATCAGATTTTAGTTCTGACTTTAAATTAAGGAGCGACGGTCCTGTAAATTGTCATTCGATTTTCGAAAATCGAACAAAATTCACACATTTGCGCGGCATTTTGGCATGGTTAGCAACTTAATTCTGGAAATTGGAATAGTTCGTTAAATGTACGAAAATCTGCTCTTTGCGCTGGTGCAATCAGATGTTAATTCTGACTTTAAATTAATGAGCTACGGTCATGTAAATTGTCACTCGATTTTCGAAAATTGAACAAAATTCAAATCTTTGCGCGGCTTTTTGGCATTGTTAGCAATTTAATTCTGGGAATTCGAATAGGTCGTTAAATGTACGAAAATCTGCTCTTTGCACTGGAGAAATCAGATTTTAGTTCTGACATTAAATTAAGGAGCTACGGTCCTGTAAATTGTCACTCGATTTTCGATAATTGAACAAAATTCAAATGTTTGCGCGGCTTTTTGGCATTGTTAGCAATTTAATTATGGAAATTCGAATAGGTCGTTCAATGTACGAAAGTCTGCTCTTTGCTATTGCTTAATCAGATTTTAATTCTGACTTTAAATTAAGGAGCTACGGTCCTGTACATTGTCACTCGATTTTCGAAAATTGAACAAAATTCAAATGTTTGCGCGGCTTTTTGGCATTGTTAGCAATTTAATTCTGGAAACTCGAATAGGTCGTTAAATGTACGAAAGTCTGCTCTTTGCTATGGTTTCATCAGATTTTAGTTCTGACTTTAAATTAAGGAGCTACGGTCCTGTACATTGTCACTCGATTTTCGAAAATTGAACAAAATTCAAATGTTTGCGCGGCTTTTTGGCATTGTTCGCAATTTAATTCTGGAAACTCGAATAGGTCGTTAAATGTACGAAAGTCTGCTCTTTGCTATGGTTCAATCAGATTTTAGTTCTGGCTCTAAATTAAGCAGCTTCGGTTCTATAAATTGTCATTCGATTTTCGAAAATCGAACAAAATTCACACCTTTGCCCGGCATTTTGGCATTGTTAGCAACTTAATTCTGGAAATTCGAATAGGTCGTTAAATGTACGAAAATCTGCTCTTTGCTATGGTTCAATCAAATTTTAGTTCTGACATTAAATTAAGGAGCTACGGTCCTGTAAATTGTCACTCGATTTTCGAAAATTGAACAAAATTCAAATGTTTGCGCGGCTTTTTGGCATTGTTAGCAATTTAATTCTGGAAATTCGAATAGGTCGTTAAATGTACGAAAGTCTGCTCTTTGCTATGGTTTAATCAGATTTTCGTTGTGGCATTAAATTAAGGAGCTACGGTCCTGTAAATTGTCATTTGATTATCGATAATTGAACAAAATTCAAATTTTTGCGCGGCTTTTTGGCATTGTTAGCAATTTAATTCTGGAAATTCAAATAGGTCGTTAAATGTACGAAAGTCTGCTCTTTGCTATGGTTTAATCATATTTTAGTTCTGACATTTAATTAAGGAGCTACGGTCCTGTAAATTGTCGTTTGATTTTCGAAAATCGAATAAAATTCACAATTTTGCGCGGCATTTTGGCATGGTTAGCAACTTAATTCTGGAAATTCGGATAGGTCGCTCAATGTACGAAAATCTGCTCTTAGCAATGGTTTAAACAAATTTTAGTTCTGACATTAAATTAAGGAGCTACGGTCCTGTAAATTGTCACTCGATTTTCGAAAATTGAACAAAATTCAAATGTTTGCACGGCATTTTGGCATTGTTAGCAATTTAATTCTGGAAATTCGAATAGGTCGTTAAATGTACGAAAGTCTATTCATTGCTATGGTTCAATCAGATTTTAGTTCTGGCTCTAAATTAAGCAGCTACGGTTCTATAAATTGTCATTCGATTTTCGAAAATCGAACAAAATTCACACCTTTGCCCGGCATTTTGGCATTGTTAGCAACTTAATTCTGGAAATTCGAATAGGTCGTTAAATGTACGAAAATCTGCTCCTTGCTATGGTTCAATCAAATTTTAGTTCTGACATTAAATTAAGGAGCTACGGTCCTGTAAATTGTCACTCGATTTTCGAAAATTGAACAAAATTCAAATGTTTGCGCGGCTTTTTGGCATTGTTAGCAATTTAATTCTGGAAATTCAAATAGGTCGTTAAATGTACGAAAGTCTGCTCTTTGCTTTGGTTTAATCAGATTTTAGTTCTGACATTAAATTAAGGAGCTACGGTCCTGTAAATTGTCGTTTGATTTTCGAAAATCGAACAAAATTCACAATTTTGCGCGGCATTTTCGCATAGTTAGCAACATAATTCTGGAAATGCGAATAAGTCGCTAAATGTACGAAAATCTGCTCTTTGCGCTGGTGTAATCAGATTTTAATTCTGACTTTAAATTAAGGAGCTACGGTCCTGTAAATTGTCACTCGATTTCCGAAAATTGAACAAAATACAAATTTTTGCGCGGCTTTTTGGCATTGTTAGCAATTTAATTCTGGAAATTCAAATAGGTCGTTAAATGTACGAAAGTCTGCTCTTTGCTTTGGTTTAATCAGATTTTAGTTCTGACATTAAATTAAGGAGCTACGGTCCTGTAAATTGTCGTTTGATTTTCGAAAATCGAACAAAATTCACACCTTTACGCGGCATTTTGGCATGGCTAGCAACTTAATTCTGGAAATTCGGATAGGTCGCTAAATGTACGAAAATCTGCTCTTAGCAATGGTTTAAACAAATTTTAGTTCTGACTTTAAATTAAGGAGCTACGGTCCTGTAAATTGTCACTCGATTTTCGAAAATTGAACAAAATTCAAATCTTTGCGCGGCTTTTTGGAATTGTTAGCAATTTAATTCTGGAAATTCGGGTAGGTCGTTAAATGTACGAAAGTCTGCTCTTTGCTATGGTTTAATCAGATTTTAGTTCTGACATTAAATTAAGGAGCTACGGTCCTGTAAATTGTCGTTTGATTTTCGAAAATCGAACAAAATTCACAATTTTGCGCGGCATTTTCGCATAGTTAGCAACTTAATTCTGGAAATGCGAATAAGTCGCTAAATGTACGAAAATCTGCTCTTTGCGCTGGTGTAATCAGATTTTAATTCTGACTTTAAATTAAGGAGCTACGGTCCTCTAAATTGTCAGTCGATTTTCGAAAATTGAACAAAATTCAAATGTTTGCGCGGCTTTTTGGCATTGTTAGCAATTTAATTCTGGGAATTCGAATAGGTCGTTAAATGTACGAAAGTCTGCTCTTTGCTATGGTTTAAACAAATTTTAGTTCTGACTTTAAACTAAGGAGCTGCGGTCCTGTAAATTGTCACTCGATTTTCGAAAATTAAATAAAATACAAATTTTTGCGCGGCTTTTTGGCATTGTTAGCAATTTATTTATGGAAATTCGAATAGGTCGTTAAATGTACGAAAGTCTGCTCTTTGCTATGGTTTAATCAGATTTTAGTTCTGACATTAAATTAAGGAGCTACGGTCCTGTAAATTGTCGTTTGATTTTCGAAAATCGAACAAAATTCACACCTTTACGCGGCATTTTGGCATGGCTAGCAACTTAATTCTGGGAATTCGAATAGGTCGTTAAATGTACGAAAGTCTGCTCTTTGCTATGGTTTAAACAAATTTTAGTTCTGACTTTAAATTAAGGAGCTACGGTCCTGTAAATTGTCACTCGATTTTCGAAAATTGAACAAAATTCAAATTTTTGCGCGGCTTTTTGGCATTGTTAGCAATTTAATTCTGGAAATTCAAATAGGTCGTTAAATGTACGGAAGTCTGCTCTTTGCTATGGTTTAATCAGATTTTAGTTCTGACATTAAATTAAGGAGCTACGGTCCTGTAAATTGTCGTTTGATTTTCGAAAATCGAACAAAATTCACTTCTTTACGCGGCATTTTGGCATGGTTAGCAACTTAATTCTGGAAATTCGAATAGGTCGTTAAATGTACGAAAGTCTGCTCTTTGCTATGGTTTAATCAGATTTTAGTTCTGACTTTAAATTAAGGAGCTACGGTCCTGTAAATTGTCGTTTGATTTTCGAAAATCGAACAAAATTCACAATTTTGCGCGGCATTTTGGCATGGTTAGCAACATAATTCTGGAAATGCGAATAGGTCATTAAATGTACGAAAATCTGCTCTTTGCGCTCGTGGAATCAGATTTTAATGCTGACTTTAAATTAAGGAGCTACGTTCCTGTAAATTGTCACTCGATTTTCGAAAATTGAACAAAATTCAAATGTTTGCGCGGTTTTTGGCATTGTTCGCAATTTAATTCTGGAAATTCGAATAGGTCGTTAAATGTACGAAAGTCTGCTCTTTGCTATTGCTTAATCAGGTTTCAGTTCTCACTTTTAATTAAGGAGCTACGGTCCTGTAAATTGTCATTCGATTTTCGAAAATCGAATAAAATTCACACCTTTGCGCGGCATTTTGGCATGGTTAGCAACATAATTCTGGAAATTCGAATAGGTCGTTAAATGTACGAAAATCTGCAATTTGCTATGGTTCAATCAGATTTTAGTTCTGACATTAAATTAAGGAGCTACGGTCCTGTAAATTGTCACTCGATTTTCGATAATTGAACAAAATTCAAATGTTTGCGCGGCTTTTTGGCATTGTTAGCAATTTAATTATGGAAATTCGAATAGGTCGTTAAATGTACGAAAGTCTGCTCTTTGCTATTGCTTAATCAGGTTTCAGTTCTCACTTTTAATTAAGGAGCTACGGTCCTGTAAATTGTCATTCGATTTTCGAAAATCGAACAAAATTCACACCTTTGCGCGGCATTTTGGCATGGTTAGCAACATAATTCTGGAAATTCGAATAGGTCGTTAAATATACGAAAATCTGCACTTTGCTATGGTTCAATCAGATTTTAGTTCTGACATTAAATTAAGGAGCTACGTTCCTGTAAATTGTCACTCGATTTTCGAAAATTGAACAAAATTCAAATGTTTGCGCGGTTTTTGGCATTGTTCGCAATTTAATTCTGGAAATTCGAATAGGTCGTTAAATGTACGAAAATCTGCACTTTGCTATGGTTCAATCAGATTTTAGTTCTGACATTAAATTAAGGAGCTACGGTCCTGTAAATTGTCACTCGATTTTCGATAATTGAACAAAATTCAAATGTTTGCGCGGCTTTTTGGCATTGTTAGCAATTTAATTATGGAAATTCGAATAGGTCGTTATATGTACGAAAGTCTGTTCTTTGCTATGGTTCAATCAGATTTTAGTTCTGGCTCTAAATTAAGCAGCTATGGTTCTATAAATTGTCATTCGATTTTCGAAAATCGAACAAAATTCACACCTTTGCGCGGCATTTTGGCATTGTTAGCAACTTAATTCTGGAAATTCGAATAGGTCGTTAAATGTACGAAAATCTGCTCTTTGCACTGGAGAAATCAGATTTTAGTTCTGACTTTAAATTAAGGAGCGACGGTCCTGTAAATTGTCATTCGATTTTCGAAAATCGAACAAAATTCACACATTTGCGCGGCATTTTGGCATAGTTAGCAACTTAATTCTGGAAATTCGAATAGTTCGTTAAATGTACGAAAATCTGCAATTTGCTATGGTTCAATCAGATTTTAGTTCTGACATTAAATTAAGGAGCTACGGTCCTGTAAATTGTCACTCGATTTTCGATAATTGAACAAAATTCAAATGTTTGCGCGGCTTTTTGGCATTGTTAGCAATTTAATTATGGAAATTCGAATAGGTCGTTAAATGTACGAAAGTCTGCTCTTTGCTATTGCTTAATCAGGTTTCAGTTCTCACTTTTAATTAAGGAGCTACGGTCCTGTAAATTGTCATTCGATTTTCGAAAATCGAACAAAATTCACACCTTTGCGCGGCATTTTGGCATGGTTAGCAACATAATTCTGGAAATTCGAATAGGTCGTTAAATGTACGAAAATCTGCACTTTGCTATGGTTCAATCAGATTTTAGTTCTGACATTAAATTAAGGAGCTACGGTCCTGTAAATTGTCACTCGATTTTCGATAATTGAACAAAATTCAAATGTTTGCGCGGCTTTTTGGCATTGTTAGCAATTTAATTATGGAAATTCGAATAGGTCGTTAAATGTACGAAAATCTGCACTTTGCTATGGTTCAATCAGATTTTAGTTCTGACATTAAATTAAGGAGCTACGGTCCTGTAAATTGTCACTCGATTTTCGATAATTGAACAAAATTCAAATGTTTGCGCGGCTTTTTGGCATTGTTAGCAATTTAATTATGGAAATTCGAATAGGTCGTTATATGTACGAAAGTCTGTTCTTTGCTATGGTTCAATCAGATTTTAGTTCTGGCTCTAAATTAAGCAGCTATGGTTCTATAAATTGTCATTCGATTTTCGAAAATCGAACAAAATTCACACCTTTGCGCGGCATTTTGGCATTGTTAGCAACTTAATTCTGGAAATTCGAATAGGTCGTTAAATGTACGAAAATCTGCTCTTTGCACTGGAGAAATCAGATTTTAGTTCTGACTTTAAATTAAGGAGCGACGGTCCTGTAAATTGTCATCCGATTTTCGAAAATCGAACAAAATTCACACATTTGCGCGGCATTTTGGCATGGTTAGCAACTTAATTCTGGAAATTCGAATAGTTCGTTAAATGTACGAAAATCTGCAATTTGCTATGGTTCAATCAGATTTTAGTTCTGACATTAAATTAAGGAGCTACGGTCCTGTAAATTGTCACTCGATTTTCGATAATTGAACAAAATTCAAATGTTTGCGCGGCTTTTTGGCATTGTTAGCAATTTAATTATGGAAATTCGAATAGGTCGTTAAATGTACGAAAGTCTGCTCTTTGGTGTGGTTTAATCAGATTTTAGTTCTGACATTAAATTAAGGAGCAACGGTCCTGTAAATTGTCGTTTGATTTTCGAAGATCGAACAAAATTCTCACATTTACGCGGCATTTTGGCATGGTTAGGAACATAATTCTGGAAATTCGGGTAGGTCGTTAAATGTACGAAAGTCTGCTCTTTGCTATGGTTTAATCAGATTTTAGTTCTGACATTAAATTAAGGAGCTACGGTCCTGTAAATTGTCACTCGATTTTCGAAAATGGAACAAAGTTCAAATTTTTGCGCGGCTTTTTGGCATTGTTAGCAATATAATTCTGGAAATTCGAATAGGTCGTTAAATGTACGAAAGTCTGCTCTTTGCTATTATTTAATCAGATTTTAGTTCTGACATTAAATTAAGGAGCTACGGTCCTGTAAATTGTCACTCGATTTTCGAAAATTGAACAAAATTCAAATGTTTGCGCGGCTTTTTAGCATTGTTAGCAATTTAATTCTGGAAATTCGAATTGCTCGTTAAATGTACGAAAGTCTGCTCTTTGAGCTAGTTTAATCAGATTTTAATTCCGATTTTAGATAAAGGAGTTACGGTCCTGTAAATTGTTGTTTGTTTTTCGAAAATCGCACAAAATTTACACGTTCGCGCGGCTTTTTGACATGGTTAGCAATTTTATCTTGGAAATTCGAATAGGTCGTTAAATGTACGAAAATCTGCTCTTTGCTATGGTTTAATCAGATTTTAGTTCTGACTTTAAATTAAGGAGCTACGGTCCTGTAAATTGACATTCGATTTTAGTAAATCGAACAAAATTCACACTTTTGCGCAGCATTTTGGCATTGTTAGCAACTTAATTCTGGAAATTCGAATAGGTCGTTAAATGTACGAAAATCTGCTCTTTGCACTGGAGAAATCAGATTTTAGTTCTGACTTTAAATTAAGGAGCGACGGTCCTGTAAATTGTCATTCGATTTTCGAAAATCGAACAAAATTCACACATTTGCGCGGCATTTTGGCATGGTTAGCAACTTAATTCTGGAAATTCGAATAGTTCGTTAAATGTACGAAAATCTGCTCTTTGCGCTGGTGCAATCAGATTTTAATTCTGACTTTAAATTAATGAGCTACGGTCATGTAAATTGTCACTCGATTTTCGAAAATTGAACAAAATTCAAATCTTTGCGCGGCTTTTTGGCATTGTTAGCAATTTAATTCTGGAAATTCGGGTAGGTCGTTAAATGTACGAAAGTCTGCTCTTTGCTATGGTTTAATCAGATTTTAGTTCTGACATTAAATTAAGGAGCTACGGTCCTGTAAATTGTCGTTTGATTTTCGAAAATCGAACAAAATTCACAATTTTGCGCGGCATTTTCGCATAGTTAGCAACTTAATTCTGGAAATGCGAATAAGTCGCTAAATGTACGAAAATCTGCTCTTTGCGCTGGTGTAATCAGATTTTAATTCTGACTTTAAATTAAGGAGCTACGGTCCTCTAAATTGTCAGTCGATTTTCGAAAATTGAACAAAATTCAAATGTTTGCGCGGCTTTTTGGCATTGTTAGCAATTTAATTCTGGGAATTCGAATAGGTCGTTAAATGTACGAAAGTCTGCTCTTTGCTATGGTTTAAACAAATTTTAGTTCTGACTTTAAACTAAGGAGCTGCGGTCCTGTAAATTGTCACTCGATTTTCGAAAATTAAATAAAATACAAATTTTTGCGCGGCTTTTTGGCATTGTTAGCAATTTATTTATGGAAATTCGAATAGGTCGTTAAATGTACGAAAGTCTGCTCTTTGCTATGGTTTAATCAGATTTTAGTTCTGACATTAAATTAAGGAGCTACGGTCCTGTAAATTGTCGTTTGATTTTCGAAAATCGAACAAAATTCACACCTTTACGCGGCATTTTGGCATGGCTAGCAACTTAATTCTGGGAATTCGAATAGGTCGTTAAATGTACGAAAGTCTGCTCTTTGCTATGGTTTAAACAAATTTTAGTTCTGACTTTAAATTAAGGAGCTACGGTCCTGTAAATTGTCACTCGATTTTCGAAAATTGAACAAAATTCAAATTTTTGCGCGGCTTTTTGGCATTGTTAGCAATTTAATTCTGGAAATTCAAATAGGTCGTTAAATGTACGGAAGTCTGCTCTTTGCTATGGTTTAATCAGATTTTAGTTCTGACATTAAATTAAGGAGCTACGGTCCTGTAAATTGTCGTTTGATTTTCGAAAATCGAACAAAATTCACTTCTTTACGCGGCATTTTGGCATGGTTAGCAACTTAATTCTGGAAATTCGAATAGGTCGTTAAATGTACGAAAGTCTGCTCTTTGCTATGGTTTAATCAGATTTTAGTTCTGACTTTAAATTAAGGAGCTACGGTCCTGTAAATTGTCGTTTGATTTTCGAAAATCGAACAAAATTCACAATTTTGCGCGGCATTTTGGCATGGTTAGCAACATAATTCTGGAAATGCGAATAGGTCATTAAATGTACGAAAATCTGCTCTTTGCGCTCGTGGAATCAGATTTTAATGCTGACTTTAAATTAAGGAGCTACGTTCCTGTAAATTGTCACTCGATTTTCGAAAATTGAACAAAATTCAAATGTTTGCGCGGTTTTTGGCATTGTTCGCAATTTAATTCTGGAAATTCGAATAGGTCGTTAAATGTACGAAAGTCTGCTCTTTGCTATTGCTTAATCAGGTTTCAGTTCTCACTTTTAATTAAGGAGCTACGGTCCTGTAAATTGTCATTCGATTTTCGAAAATCGAATAAAATTCACACCTTTGCGCGGCATTTTGGCATGGTTAGCAACATAATTCTGGAAATTCGAATAGGTCGTTAAATGTACGAAAATCTGCAATTTGCTATGGTTCAATCAGATTTTAGTTCTGACATTAAATTAAGGAGCTACGGTCCTGTAAATTGTCACTCGATTTTCGATAATTGAACAAAATTCAAATGTTTGCGCGGCTTTTTGGCATTGTTAGCAATTTAATTATGGAAATTCGAATAGGTCGTTAAATGTACGAAAGTCTGCTCTTTGCTATTGCTTAATCAGGTTTCAGTTCTCACTTTTAATTAAGGAGCTACGGTCCTGTAAATTGTCATTCGATTTTCGAAAATCGAACAAAATTCACACCTTTGCGCGGCATTTTGGCATGGTTAGCAACATAATTCTGGAAATTCGAATAGGTCGTTAAATATACGAAAATCTGCACTTTGCTATGGTTCAATCAGATTTTAGTTCTGACATTAAATTAAGGAGCTACGTTCCTGTAAATTGTCACTCGATTTTCGAAAATTGAACAAAATTCAAATGTTTGCGCGGTTTTTGGCATTGTTCGCAATTTAATTCTGGAAATTCGAATAGGTCGTTAAATGTACGAAAATCTGCACTTTGCTATGGTTCAATCAGATTTTAGTTCTGACATTAAATTAAGGAGCTACGGTCCTGTAAATTGTCACTCGATTTTCGATAATTGAACAAAATTCAAATGTTTGCGCGGCTTTTTGGCATTGTTAGCAATTTAATTATGGAAATTCGAATAGGTCGTTATATGTACGAAAGTCTGTTCTTTGCTATGGTTCAATCAGATTTTAGTTCTGGCTCTAAATTAAGCAGCTATGGTTCTATAAATTGTCATTCGATTTTCGAAAATCGAACAAAATTCACACCTTTGCGCGGCATTTTGGCATTGTTAGCAACTTAATTCTGGAAATTCGAATAGGTCGTTAAATGTACGAAAATCTGCTCTTTGCACTGGAGAAATCAGATTTTAGTTCTGACTTTAAATTAAGGAGCGACGGTCCTGTAAATTGTCATTCGATTTTCGAAAATCGAACAAAATTCACACATTTGCGCGGCATTTTGGCATAGTTAGCAACTTAATTCTGGAAATTCGAATAGTTCGTTAAATGTACGAAAATCTGCAATTTGCTATGGTTCAATCAGATTTTAGTTCTGACATTAAATTAAGGAGCTACGGTCCTGTAAATTGTCACTCGATTTTCGATAATTGAACAAAATTCAAATGTTTGCGCGGCTTTTTGGCATTGTTAGCAATTTAATTATGGAAATTCGAATAGGTCGTTAAATGTACGAAAGTCTGCTCTTTGCTATTGCTTAATCAGGTTTCAGTTCTCACTTTTAATTAAGGAGCTACGGTCCTGTAAATTGTCATTCGATTTTCGAAAATCGAACAAAATTCACACCTTTGCGCGGCATTTTGGCATGGTTAGCAACATAATTCTGGAAATTCGAATAGGTCGTTAAATGTACGAAAATCTGCACTTTGCTATGGTTCAATCAGATTTTAGTTCTGACATTAAATTAAGGAGCTACGGTCCTGTAAATTGTCACTCGATTTTCGATAATTGAACAAAATTCAAATGTTTGCGCGGCTTTTTGGCATTGTTAGCAATTTAATTATGGAAATTCGAATAGGTCGTTAAATGTACGAAAATCTGCACTTTGCTATGGTTCAATCAGATTTTAGTTCTGACATTAAATTAAGGAGCTACGGTCCTGTAAATTGTCACTCGATTTTCGATAATTGAACAAAATTCAAATGTTTGCGCGGCTTTTTGGCATTGTTAGCAATTTAATTATGGAAATTCGAATAGGTCGTTATATGTACGAAAGTCTGTTCTTTGCTATGGTTCAATCAGATTTTAGTTCTGGCTCTAAATTAAGCAGCTATGGTTCTATAAATTGTCATTCGATTTTCGAAAATCGAACAAAATTCACACCTTTGCGCGGCATTTTGGCATTGTTAGCAACTTAATTCTGGAAATTCGAATAGGTCGTTAAATGTACGAAAATCTGCTCTTTGCACTGGAGAAATCAGATTTTAGTTCTGACTTTAAATTAAGGAGCGACGGTCCTGTAAATTGTCATCCGATTTTCGAAAATCGAACAAAATTCACACATTTGCGCGGCATTTTGGCATGGTTAGCAACTTAATTCTGGAAATTCGAATAGTTCGTTAAATGTACGAAAATCTGCAATTTGCTATGGTTCAATCAGATTTTAGTTCTGACATTAAATTAAGGAGCTACGGTCCTGTAAATTGTCACTCGATTTTCGATAATTGAACAAAATTCAAATGTTTGCGCGGCTTTTTGGCATTGTTAGCAATTTAATTATGGAAATTCGAATAGGTCGTTAAATGTACGAAAGTCTGCTCTTTGGTGTGGTTTAATCAGATTTTAGTTCTGACATTAAATTAAGGAGCAACGGTCCTGTAAATTGTCGTTTGATTTTCGAAGATCGAACAAAATTCTCACATTTACGCGGCATTTTGGCATGGTTAGGAACATAATTCTGGAAATTCGGGTAGGTCGTTAAATGTACGAAAGTCTGCTCTTTGCTATGGTTTAATCAGATTTTAGTTCTGACATTAAATTAAGGAGCTACGGTCCTGTAAATTGTCACTCGATTTTCGAAAATGGAACAAAGTTCAAATTTTTGCGCGGCTTTTTGGCATTGTTAGCAATATAATTCTGGAAATTCGAATAGGTCGTTAAATGTACGAAAGTCTGCTCTTTGCTATTATTTAATCAGATTTTAGTTCTGACATTAAATTAAGGAGCTACGGTCCTGTAAATTGTCACTCGATTTTCGAAAATTGAACAAAATTCAAATGTTTGCGCGGCTTTTTAGCATTGTTAGCAATTTAATTCTGGAAATTCGAATTGCTCGTTAAATGTACGAAAGTCTGCTCTTTGAGCTAGTTTAATCAGATTTTAATTCCGATTTTAGATAAAGGAGTTACGGTCCTGTAAATTGTTGTTTGTTTTTCGAAAATCGCACAAAATTTACACGTTCGCGCGGCTTTTTGACATGGTTAGCAATTTTATCTTGGAAATTCGAATAGGTCGTTAAATGTACGAAAATCTGCTCTTTGCTATGGTTTAATCAGATTTTAGTTCTGACTTTAAATTAAGGAGCTACGGTCCTGTAAATTGACATTCGATTTTAGTAAATCGAACAAAATTCACACTTTTGCGCAGCATTTTGGCATTGTTAGCAACTTAATTCTGGAAATTCGAATAGGTCGTTAAATGTACGAAAATCTGCTCTTTGCACTGGAGAAATCAGATTTTAGTTCTGACTTTAAATTAAGGAGCGACGGTCCTGTAAATTGTCATTCGATTTTCGAAAATCGAACAAAATTCACACATTTGCGCGGCATTTTGGCATGGTTAGCAACTTAATTCTGGAAATTCGAATAGTTCGTTAAATGTACGAAAATCTGCTCTTTGCGCTGGTGCAATCAGATTTTAATTCTGACTTTAAATTAATGAGCTACGGTCATGTAAATTGTCACTCGATTTTCGAAAATTGAACAAAATTCAAATCTTTGCGCGGCTTTTTGGCATTGTTAGCAATTTAATTCTGGGAATTCGAATAGGTCGTTAAATGTACGAAAGTCTGCTCTTTGGTGTGGTTTAATCAGATTTTAGTTCGGACATTAAATTAAGGAGCTACGGTCCTGTAAATTGTCATTCGTTTTTCGAAAATTGAACATTATTCAATTTTTTGCGCGGCTTTTTGGCATTGTTAGCAATTTATTTATGGAAATTCGAATAGGTCGTTAAATGTATGAAAGTCAGCCCTTTGCTATGGCTTAATCAGATTTTAGTTCTCACTTTAAATTGAGAAGCTACGGTCCTGTAAATTGTCATTAGATTTTCGAAAATCGAGCAAAATTCACACCTTTACGCGGCATTTTGGAATGGTTAGCAACTTAATTCTGGAAATTCGGATAGGTCGGTAAATGTACGAAAATCTGCTCTTAGCAATGGTTTAAACAAATTTTAGTTCTGACTTTAAATTATGGAGCTACGGTCCTGTAAATTGTCACTCGATTTTCGAAAATTGAACAAAATTCAAATGTTTGCGCGGCTTTTTAGCATTGTTAGCAATTTAATTCTGGAAATTCGAATAGGTCGTTAAATGTACGAAAGTCTGCTCTTTGCTATGGTTTAATCAGATTTTAGTTCTGAGATTAAATTAAGGAGCTACGGTCCTGTAAATTGTCGTTTGATTTTCGAAAATTGAACAAAATTCAAATGTTTGCGCGGCTTTTTAGCATTGTTAGCAATTTAATTCTGGAAATTCGAATAGGTCGTTAAATGTACGAAAGTCTGCTCTTTGCTATGGCTTAATCAGATTTTAGTTCTCACTTTAAATTGAGGAGCTACGGTCCTGTAAATTGTCATTCGTTTTTCGAAAATTGAACATTATTCAAATTTTTGCGCGGCTTTTTGGCATTGTTAGCAACTTTATTCTGGAAATTCGAATTGCTCGTTAAATGTACGAAAGTCTGCTCTTTGAGCTAGTTTAATCAGATTTTAATTCCGATTTTAGATAAAGGAGTTACGGTCCTGTAAATTGTTGTTTGTTTTTCGAAAATCGCACAAAATTTACACGTTCGCGCGGCTTTTTGACATGGTTAGCAATTTTATCTTGGAAATTCGAATAGGTCGTTAAATGTACGAAAATCTGCTCTTTGCTATGGTTTAATCAGATTTTAGTTCTGACTTTAAATTAAGGAGCTACGGTCCTGTAAATTGACATTCGATTTTAGTAAATCGAACAAAATTCACACTTTTGCGCAGCATTTTGGCATTGTTAGCAACTTAATTCTGGAAATTCGAATAGGTCGTTAAATGTACGAAAATCTGCTCTTTGCACTGGAGAAATCAGATTTTAGTTCTGACTTTAAATTAAGGAGCGACGGTCCTGTAAATTGTCATTCGATTTTCGAAAATCGAACAAAATTCACACATTTGCGCGGCATTTTGGCATGGTTAGCAACTTAATTCTGGAAATTCGAATAGTTCGTTAAATGTACGAAAATCTGCTCTTTGCGCTGGTGCAATCAGATTTTAATTCTGACTTTAAATTAATGAGCTACGGTCATGTAAATTGTCACTCGATTTTCGAAAATTGAACAAAATTCAAATCTTTGCGCGGCTTTTTGGCATTGTTAGCAATTTAATTCTGGGAATTCGAATAGGTCGTTAAATGTACGAAAGTCTGCTCTTTGGTGTGGTTTAATCAGATTTTAGTTCTGACATTGAATTAAGGAGCTACGGTCCTGTAAATTGTCATTCGTTTTTCGAAAATTGAACATTATTCAAATTTTTGCGCGGCTTTTTGGCATTGTTAGCAATTTATTTATGGAAATTCGAATAGGTCGTTAAATGTATGAAAGTCAGCCCTTTGCTATGGCTTAATCAGATTTTAGTTCTCACTTTAAATTGAGAAGCTACGGTCCTGTAAATTGTCATTAGATTTTCGAAAATCGAGCAAAATTCACACCTTTACGCGGCATTTTGGTATGGTTAGCAACTTAATTCTGGAAATTCGGATAGGTCGGTAAATGTACGAAAATCTGCTCTTAGCAATGGTTTAAACAAATTTTAGTTCTGACTTTAAATTATGGAGCTACGGTCCTGTAAATTGTCACTCGATTTTCGAAAATTGAACAAAATTCAAATGTTTGCGCGGCTTTTTAGCATTGTTAGCAATTTAATTCTGGAAATTCGAATAGGTCGTTAAATGTACGAAAGTCTGATCTTTGCTATGGTTTAATCAGATTTTAGTTCTGACATTAAATTAAGGAGCAACGGTCCTGTAAATTGTCGTTTGATTTTCGAAGATCGAACAAAATTCACACATTTACGCGGCATTTTGGCATGGTTAGGAACATAATTCTGGAAATTCGGGTAGGTCGTTAAATGTACGAAAGTCTGCTCTTTGAGCTAGTTTAATCAGATTTTAATTCCGATTTTAGATAAAGGAATTACGGTCCTGTAAATTGTTGTTTGTTTTTCGAAAATCGCACAAAATTTACACGTTCGCGCGGCTTTTTGGCATGGTTAGCAATTTTATCTTGGAAATTCGAATAGGTCGTTAAATGTACGAAAGTCTGCTCTTTGCTATGGTTTAATCAAATTTTAGTTCTGACTTTAAATTAAGGAGCTACGGTCCTGTAAATTGACATTCGATTTTAGTAAATCGAACAAAATTCACACTTTTGCGCAGCATTTTGGCATTGTTAGCAACTTAATTCTGGAAATTCGAATAGGTCGTTAAATGTACGAAAATCTGCTCTTTGCACTGGAGAAATCAGATTTTAGTTCTGACTTTAAATTAAGGAGCGACGGTCCTGTAAATTGTCATTCGATTTTCGAAAATCGAACAAAATTCACACATTTGCGCGGCATTTTGGCAGGTTAGCAACTTAATTCTGGAAATTCGAATAGTTCGTTAAATGTACGAAAATCTGCTCTTTGCGCTGGTGCAATCAGATTTTAATTCTGACTTTAAATTAATGAGCTACGGTCATGTAAATTGTCACTCGATTTTCGAAAATTGAACAAAATTCAAATCTTTGCGCGGCTTTTTGGCATTGTTAGCAATTTAATTCTGGGAATTCGAATAGGTCGTTAAATGTACGAAAGTCTGCTCTTTGGTGTGGTTTAATCAGATTTTAGTTCTGACATTGAATTAAGGAGCTACGGTCCTGTAAATTGTCATTCGTTTTTCGAAAATTGAACATTATTCAAATTTTTGCGCGGCTTTTTGGCATTGTTAGCAATTTATTTATGGAAATTCGAATAGGTCGTTAAATGTATGAAAGTCAGCCCTTTGCTATGGCTTAATCAGATTTTAGTTCTCACTTTAAATTGAGAAGCTACGGTCCTGTAAATTGTCATTCGATTTTCGAAAATCGAACAAAATTCACACCTTTACGCGGCATTTTGGAATGGTTAGCAACTTAATTCTGGAAATTCGGATAGGTCGCTAAATGTACGAAAATCGGCTCTTAGCAATGGTTTAAACAAATTTTAGTTCTGACTTTAAATTATGGAGCTACGGTCCTGTAAATTGTCACTCGATTTTCGAAAATTGAACAAAATTCAAATGTTTGCGCGGCTTTTTAGCATTGTTAGCAATTTAATTCTGGAAATTCGAATAGGTCGTTAAATGTACGAAAGTCTGCTCTTTGCTATGGTTTAATCAGATTTTAGTTCTGACATTAAATTAAGGAGCTACGGTCCTGTAAATTGTCGTTTGATTTTCGAAAATTGAACAAAATACAAAGCTTTGCGCGGCTTTTTGGCATTGTTAGCAATATAATTCTGGAAATTCGAATAGGTCGTTAAATGTACGAAAGTCTGATCTTTGCTATGGTTTGATCAGATTTTAGTTCTGACATTAAATTAAGGAGCAACGGTCCTGTAAATTGTCGTTTGATTTTCGAAGATCGAACAAAATTCACACATTCACGCGGCATTTTGGCATGGTTAGGAACATAATTCTGGAAATTCGGGTAGGTCGTTAAATGTACGAAAGTCTGCTCTTTGCTATGGTTTAATCAGATTTTAGTTCTGACTTTAAATTAAGGAGCTACGGTTCTGTAAGTTGTCTCTCGATTTTCGAAAATTGAACAAAATTCAAATTTTTGCGCGGCTTTTTGGCATTGTTAGCAACTTAATTCTGGAAATTCGGATAGGTCGTTAAATGTACGAACGTCTGCTCTTTGCTATGGTTTAATCAGATTTTAGTTCTGACATTAAATTAAGGAGCTACGGTCCTGTAAATTGTCTTTTCATTTTCGAAAATCGAACAAAATTCACACTTTTACGCGGCATTTTGGCATGGTTAGCAACTTAGTGCTGGAAATTCGGATAGGTCGTTAAATGTACGAATATCTGCTCTTAGCAATGGTTTAAACAAATTTTAGTTCTGACTTTAAATTAAAGAGCTACGGCCCTGTAAATTGTCACTCGATTTTCGAAAATTGAACAAAATCAAAATCTTTGCGCGCCATTTTGGCATTGTTAGCAATTTAATTCTGGAAATTCGAATAGGCCGTTAAATATACGAAAATCTGCTCTTAGCAATGGTTTAAACTAATTTTAGTTCTGACTTTAAATTAAGGAGCTACGGTCCTGTAAATTGTCACTCGATTTTCGAAAATTGAAAACAATTCAAAATTTCGCGCGGCTTTTTGGCATTGTTTGCAATTTTATTCTGGAAATTCGAAAAGCTCGCTATCTGCACTAATGTCTGCTCATTGCGCTGGTTTAATCAGATTTTAATTCTTACTTTAAATTAAGGAGTTGCGGTCCTGTAAATATGCATACGTTTTTCGAAGATCGAACAAAATTCAAATTTTTGCGCGGCTTTTTGGCATTGTTAGCAATTTAATTCTGGAAATTCGAATAGATCGTTAAATGTACGAAAGTCTGTTCTTTGCGCTGGTGTAATCAGATTTTAATTCTGACTTTAAATTAAGGAGCTTCCGTCCTGTAAATTGTCATTCGATTTTCGAAAATTGAACAAAATACAAATTGTTGCGCGGCTTTTTGGCATTGTTAGCAATTTAATTCTGGAAATTCGAATAGGTCGTTAAATGTACGAAAGTCTGCTGTTTGCGTTGGTGTGATCAGATATAAATTCTGACTTTGAATTAAGGAGCTACGGTCCTGTAACTCGATTTTCAAAAATTGAAAGAAATTCAAAATTTCGCGCGGCTTTTTGGCATTGTTTGCAATTTTATTCTGGAAATTCGAAAAGCTCGTTATATTTACCAAAGCCTGCTCTTTGCGGTTTTTTAACCATGTTTTATTTCTGACATTAAATTAGGGAGTTACGGTCCTGCAAATTGTCAAATTTTTTTACAAAATCGAACAAAATTCATATTTTCGGGTAGCTTTTTGATTTAGTTAGAAATTCTATTCTGGCTATTCGAACTGGTCGTTAAATGCACCAATGTCTGCTCTTTGCGCTGGTTTAATCCGATCTTAATTATCATTTTGAATTAGGGAGTTACGATTCTACAAATTGTTATCTGTCTTCAGAAATTCCAACAGTATCGTCAAAAGTTGATAATTTTAGTTGTAATGTACTTCTTTATAAAATTGTCGAAATTTTTTTTTGTTTGACGGTTTTGAAATTTTAGAAAATGCTAGCGCTAGTTTTGTGTGTTTATTAAATAATTTTGTGTTGTAATTTTGTATTATGTGGTGTGATGTTTTTTATACCGACCATTAATGATACATTATTATACATTGAGCATCTATGGTTTTTCTTCTCGCACGGTTGTCGAGTATCTGTGTGATAGGTTCTAGTAAACGTCATTTGTCTTGTGTGGCTTCTGTCATAGGAGGCACGCCTAGTCGCCATTTAATATTTCTCTGTTTTGCTCGCTTTTCGGTGCGTTGTTTAATTTTATTTCATATCGTATATTTAATAGTGTAGTTAATTCGCCTTTGTCCATTTTTACAGATTGGACAAAAAATGAAAGTGTATTGAAGTTAATATTGATCATTCCTGACTTGGGTTTTGCTGTTAACGACTTCACCTTGAAACATTATGCAGTTAATTGTCGAATGATGATTGAGGACAGTTGGATTCCACTGAGACAATGAATCGTCTAAGAGTGAATGTTCTTACTGGTCATCGTTTGGCTGTCGATTTCTTCACCTTGGACCATTGTGCAGTTAATTTTTGATTGGTGAGTAAGAGCACATTTAATTTTAATCCAACCTCACTGGAATCGTAAATGTATCCAACAAATGTACATTCCTCCTTATATTCTGCAGTTAATTAAAATTAGAGTACATTGATATAATCAATGCATATTTAATTTAAGCGAAAAGAAAGATTCGCCCTAATTACCAGTAATAAAGCCTTAATCAATTTGTCACCAGTAATACTGTTCACAGTAATTATTGCTTAGTATTTTTAGTTATGCTATGACTAATGATAAATTGTAACACCCTTCTTGTTACTCTTGCATTTTAATGTATTCCCGTTGAATTAAAGTGAGGGTTGAATTATATTCATTTCACAACTATCTGTTTACAGCATGTTTTGTCTATGTATAATGTACGAGTAACGCCCAATTCGCCATTATGATCTGTGTTTGCTTCTTACTTTTCGACGTTTTTTTTAATTCTGTGTCTTGTATTGTAGTTAATTTTTTCTTCTTGTCCATTTCTACAGGTGACTTATGAAAGGAAGGACATTGAAGTTTATTTCCATCTCACTGATGCAACAAAAAGTTGTCTACAATGAAGTCGTTCTTTCTGGAGTTAGTTTGTTGTTGAGAAGTTACGTATTTCATTTTCTGTCCCAGGAACGAGATCACGCTGAAGTTTATTGTTATCCCACTGTAACTGGTCATCTAATTGGATTGTTCTTGTTGGACCTATTTACTGTCAACTTTATCCTTTTAATTAAGGTAATAATATGTTTAAATTAATTACGAATTGCTTGTTACTAATTTGTTACTACCCTATCTGTTTCAGATCGACGGTGGAGAAGATAAAGAAGACCCCGTAGTTAGAATGCTTCTTTATTTTATTTAAAAGTTAATTTTGCATGCTTTTTTATTTGAATTAATTGTTTATTTTGCACGTTTTTTTTAATTTGATTTCGTTTGAATTAATATTTTATTTTGCATGTCTTTTTATTTGAATTAATTTTTTATTTTGCATTGAATTAATTTTTTATTTTGCATGTTTCTTGCTTACCTCTTCGCTTTGCTTACTGCACATTCTTACTATCTTGCTTCGCCTTTACACTACGACGTCCACATGATTCAACGTTTCGTTATCGTGTTCAATTCTCTTCTCAGCTTTGTGGGCCGAGGGAGGGCCTCCCCGAACGAATCCCCTTAGCCTTAGCTATTTAGTTGTTCTTTGAAAGTACCTTAGGTGCTTTCCCGTGAGTCTACTCTAGCGTCATTTCATTTCAGACAGGGTACAGCGGAGTTATCTGGAATAGAAGGAATAGCCGACTGCCTGGCTTGCCTTGACGAAATCTGTCCGATCTTTTCTACCAATCTATTAGTTTTTGTCGTTAGTCCTGCTTAATGCTCTATTCGCTTTCAGATAAAATGGTATTTCCTAAGAAGACTGAAGACATCGTATTTCTTTCTTTTTATTGTGCTTTATTTGAAATTTCCTTTGTTTCTTGTATTTCTCTTACAGGAATTTTTTTTTTTACTTGATAAACTGTTACATTAATATAATCGTAATTTAATCTGATAGTTAGCTTTTCCAAATTCAGTTTTTGCCATAATTGTTTAAACCAAATACAATTTTATTAGTAATTTTAATCATTAGAAGTAATTTGGGTGGATAGGGTGGCTATAAGGGGAGATGCGGAGGCCACAGAGTGTTAGGGATGCTTTTTTGTCCCAAATATAAACTTGGAATATTAATGTAACAGCTTATAAAGAATATATTGTACATAATTTTGTCTTTCTCTTACAGGTATTTTATTCTTTTTAGTTTATGAACTGTTATATTAATATTATCGTAATTTAATCTGATAATTAGCTTTTCCAAATTCAATTTTTGTCATTGTTCAAACCAAACACAATTTTATTAGTAATTTTAATCATTAGAAGTAATTTGGGTGGATAGGGTGGCTATAAGGGGTGATGCGGTGGCCACAAAGTATTAGGGGGCCTTTTTGTCCCAAAAATAGTATTCAATTATTAATATAACAGCTTATGAACAATATATTGTACATAATTTTGTCTTTCCCTTACAGGTATTTTATTCTTTTTAGTTTATAAACAATATATTGTTCATAATTTTGTTGTAATTATAATAAAATCTTGTTGAAATGTATTTATTCTTGATTGATAACACTATGGTAACATGTATATGATTAAATAGTGTAAATAAATGATTTGTTCTGAATAAATAGATGTATCAATAAATAAATGTATATTTTTGCATAGTAATTAGAATATGTATTGTAAAGTTATTTAAAATACATATATTTGTTCTACTTTATGTACATTACTGATCTAATTAATAAACAAATTAAAATTATGGCTTATATTTGTTCTACTTCATGTCTATCACTGATCTAGTTATTAAATAAATCAAAATTATGGCTTTTTTACTTGGTAAAAGTACAATAACCTAAAGTAAGTTACTTTTTGTTTTGAACACTATCGATCCGATTAATAAATTATTTTTCGAAATATAACTCCTTGGACTTATGCTCTCCTGATACAAATATTGAAAATTTTCCAAAAATTTCGGTTTATATTCACATACGAGGTCTACTCAACAAATAGTTTGACAAAAAAATCTGGGAAAACGAATTTTTGTTTGTCAAACTATTTGTTGACCAGACCTCGTATGTTAACACAATTTGGAAAATTTTCCACATTTGTATCAGGAGAGCATAAGTTGCTTAGGATTAATTTATCGAATTTAAATTGAACATCTTATATATAGTTATGTTCAAAAATTTCGAACTAGCATAAATAAGTCAGCAATTTTATCAATATACTTCACTTAATGCCTTCTTTTTTGAATACTTTATTGAATTTATAGTGTTGGTTAATGAGAAATTAAAACAATTTCGAATCCTTAACACATTTATTAAAAATCACTCTTAGAAAATACAAGACAATTATTTAATCATGTTTATATTTACATAAAACTATTAACAGATCAATTGATTTATTTAATACAAAATATACTGGATACAATACAGCTTGATTTACAAACAATACACAGGTGGTATAATTAACTTCAAATACATCTTTAATACAAATTGACAAGAGATTATAACAATTAAATGCGGTAACTACTTACATTTTATGCTTTATAAGCTGTTATACTAAAATTGAATGATTATGTTTGGGGCAAAAAGCAACCCTAACACTCTGTGGCCTCCGCATCACCCCTTATAGCCACCCTATCCACCCAAATTACTTCTAATGATTAATATTACTAATAAAATAGTACTTGGTTTGAACAATTATGGCAACAACTGAATTTGGAAAAGCAAATTATGAGTGTAAATTACGATCAATTAATATAACAGTTTATAAAGTAAAAAGAATAAAATACCTGTAAGAGAAAGACAAAATTATGTACAATATATTGTTCATAAGCTGTTATATTAATAATTGAATACTATTTTTGGGACAAAAAGGCCCCCTAACACTTTGTGGCCCCCGCATCACCCCTTATAGCCACCCTATCCACCCAAATTACTTCTAATGATTAAAATTACTAATAAAATTGTGTTTGGTTTGAACAATGACAAAAATTGAATTTGGAAAAGCTAATTATCAGATTAAATTACGATAATATTAATATAACAGTTCATAAACTAAAAAGAATAAAATACCTGTAAGAGAAAGACAAAATTATGTACAATATATTCTTTATAAGCTGTTACATTAATATTCCAAGTTTATATTTGGGACAAAAAAGCATCCCTAACACTCTGTGGCCTCCGCATCTCCCCTTATAGCCACCCTATCCACCCAAATTACTTCTAATGATTAAAATTACTAATAAAATTGTATTTGGTTTAAACAATTATGGCAAAAACTGAATTTGGAAAAGCTAACTATCAGATTAAATTACGATTATATTAATGTAACAGTTTATCAAGTAAAAAAAAAAATTCCTGTAAGAGAAATACAAGAAACAAAGGAAATTTCAAATAAAGCACAATAAAAAGAAAGAAATACGATGTCTTCAGTCTTCTTAGGAAATACCATTTTATCTGAAAGCGAATAGAGCATTAAGCAGGACTAACGACAAAAACTAATAGATTGGTAGAAAAGATCGGACAGATTTCGTCAAGGCAAGCCAGGCAGTCGGCTATTCCTTCTATTCCAGATAACTCCGCTGTACCCTGTCTGAAATGAAATGACGCTAGAGTAGACTCACGGGAAAGCACCTAAGGTACTTTCAAAGAACAACTAAATAGCTAAGGCTAAGGGGATTCGTTCGGGGAGGCCCTCCCTCGGCCCACAAAGCTGAGAAGAGAATTGAACACGATAACGAAACGTTGAATCATGTGGACGTCGTAGTGTAAAGGCGAAGCAAGATAGTAAGAATGTGCAGTAAGCAAAGCGAAGAGGTAAGCAAGAAACATGCAAAATAAAAAATTAATTCAATGCAAAATAAAAAATTAATTCAAATAAAAAGACATGCAAAATAAAATATTAATTCAAACGAAATCAAATTAAAAAAAACGTGCAAAATAAACAATTAATTCAAATAAAAAAGCATGCAAAATTAACTTTTAAATAAAATAAAGAAGCATTCTAACTACGGGGTCTTCTTTATCTTCTCCACCGTCGATCTGAAACAGATAGGGTAGTAACAAATTAGTAACAAGCAATTCGTAATTAATTTAAACATATTATTACCTTAATTAAAAGGATAAAGTTGACAGTAAATAGGTCCAACAAGAACAATCCAATTAGATGACCAGTTACAGTGGGATAACAATAAACTTCAGCGTGATCTCGTTCCTGGGACAGAAAATGAAATACGTAACTTCTCAACAACAAACTAACTCCAGAAAGAACGACTTCATTGTAGACAACTTTTTGTTGCATCAGTGAGATGGAAATAAACTTCAATGTCCTTCCTTTCATAAGTCACCTGTAGAAATGGACAAGAAGAAAAAATTAACTACAATACAAGACACAGAATTAAAAAAAACGTCGAAAAGTAAGAAGCAAACACAGATCATAATGGCGAATTGGGCGTTACTCGTACATTATACATAGACAAAACATGCTGTAAACAGATAGTTGTGAAATGAATATAATTCAACCCTCACTTTAATTCAACGGGAATACATTAAAATGCAAGAGTAACAAGAAGGGTGTTACAATTTATCATTAGTCATAGCATAACTAAAAATACTAAGCAATAATTACTGTGAACAGTATTACTGGTGACAAATTGATTAAGGCTTTATTACTGGTAATTAGGGCGAATCTTTCTTTTCGCTTAAATTAAATATGCATTGATTATATCAATGTACTCTAATTTTAATTAACTGCAGAATATAAGGAGGAATGTACATTTGTTGGATACATTTACGATTCCAGTGAGGTTGGATTAAAATTAAATGTGCTCTTACTCACCAATCAAAAATTAACTGCACAATGGTCCAAGGTGAAGAAATCGACAGCCAAACGATGACCAGTAAGAACATTCACTCTTAGACGATTCATTGTCTCAGTGGAATCCAACTGTCCTCAATCATCATTCGACAATTAACTGCATAATGTTTCAAGGTGAAGTCGTTAACAGCAAAACCCAAGTCAGGAATGATCAATATTAACTTCAATACACTTTCATTTTTTGTCCAATCTGTAAAAATGGACAAAGGCGAATTAACTACACTATTAAATATACGATATGAAATAAAATTAAACAACGCACCGAAAAGCGAGCAAAACAGAGAAATATTAAATGGCGACTAGGCGTGCCTCCTATGACAGAAGCCACACAAGACAAATGACGTTTACTAGAACCTATCACACAGATACTCGACAACCGTGCGAGAAGAAAAACCATAGATGCTCAATGTATAATAATGTATCATTAATGGTCGGTATAAAAAACATCACACCACATAATACAAAATTACAACACAAAATTATTTAATAAACACACAAAACTAGCGCTAGCATTTTCTAAAATTTCAAAACCGTCAAACAAAAAAAAATTTCGACAATTTTATAAAGAAGTACATTACAACTAAAATTATCAGCTTTTGACGATACTGTTGGAATTTCTGAAGACAGATAACAATTTGTAGAATCGTAACTCCCTAATTCAAAATGATAATTAAGATCGGATTAAACCAGCGCAAAGAGCAGACATTGGTGCATTTAACGACCAGTTCGAATAGCCAGAATAGAATTTCTAACTAAATCAAAAAGCTACCCGAAAATATGAATTTTGTTCGATTTTGTAAAAAAATATGACAATTTGCAGGACCGTAACTCCCTAATTTAATGTCAGAAATAAAACATGGTTAAAAAACCGCAAAGAGCAGGCTTTGGTAAATATAACGAGCTTTCGAATTTCCAGAATAAAATTGCAAACAATGCCAAAAAGCCGCGAGAAATTTTGAATTTTTTTCAATTTTCGAAAATCGAGTGACAATTTACAGGACCGTAGCTCCTTAATTCAAAGTCAGAATTTATATCTGATTACACCAGCGCAAACAGCAGACGTTCGTACATTTAACGACCTATTCGAATTTCCAGAATTAAATTGCTAACAATGCCAAAAAGCCGCGCAAAAATGTGAATTTTGTTCGATCTTCGAAAAACGTATGCATATTTACAGGACCGCAACTCCTTAATTTAATGACAGAATTTATATCTGATTACACCAGCGCAAACAGCAGACATTCGTACATTTAACGACCTATTCGAATTTCCAGAATTAAATTGCTAACTATGCCAAAAAGCCGCGCAACAATTTGCATTTTGTTCAATTTTCGAAATCGAGTGACAATTTACAGGACCGTAGCTCCTTAATTTAAAGTCAGAACTAAAATTTGTTTAAGCCATTGCTAAGAGCAGATTTTCGTATACTTAACGACCTATTCGAATTTCCAGAATTAAATTGCTAATAATGCCAAAATGGCGCGCAATGATTTTAATTTTGTTCAATTTTCGAAAATCGAGTGACAATTTACAGGGCCGTAGCTCCTTAATTTAAAGTCAGAACTAAAATCTGATTAAATAATAGCAAAGAGCAGACTTTCGTACATTTAACGACCTATTCGAATTTCCAGAATTAAATTGCTAACAATGCCAAAAAGCCGCGCAAAACTTTGTATTTTGTTCAATTTTCGAAAATCGAGTGACACATTACAGGACCGTAGCTCCTTAATTTAAAGTCAGAACTAAAATTTGTTTATACCATTGCCAAGAGCAGACTTTCATACATTTAACGACCTATTCCAATTTCCAGAATTAAGTTGCTAACCATGCCAAAATGCCGCGCAAAAGTGTGAATTTTGTTCGATTTTCGAAAATCGAGTGACAATTTACAGGACCGTAGCTCCTTAATTTAAAGTCACAACTAAAATTTGTTTAAACCATTGGTAAGAGCAGATTTTCGTACATTTAACGACCTATTCCAATTTCCAGAATTAAATTGCTAACAATGCCAAAAAGCCGCGCAAAAATTTGAATTTTGCTCAATTTTCGAAAATCGATTGACAATTTACATGACCGTAGCTCCTTAATTTAAAGTCAGAATTAAAATTTGTTTAAACCATTGCTAAGGGCAGATTTTCGTACATTTAACGACCTATTCGAATTTCCAGAATTAAATTGCTAACAATGCCAAAATGCCGCGCAAATGTGTGAATTTTGTTCGATTTTCGAAAATCGAATGACAATTTACAGGACCGTAGCTCCTTAATTTAAAGTCAGAATTAAAATCTAATTGCACCACCGCAAAGCGCTGATATTCGTACATTTAACGAACTATTCGAATTTCCAGAATTAAGTAGATAACCATGCCAAAATGCCGCGCAAATGTGTGAATTTTGTTCGATTTTCGAAAATCAAACGACAATTTACAGGTCCGTAGCTCCTTAATTTAATGTCAGAACTAAAATCTGATTAAACCATAGCAAAGAGCAGACTTTCGTACATTTAACGACCTATTCGAATTCCCAGAATTAAATTGCTAACAATGCCAAAAAGCCGCGCAAAGATTTGAATTTTGTTCAATTTTCGAAAATCGAGTGACAATTTACAGGACCGTAGCTCCTTAATTTAAAGTCAGAACTAAAATTTGTTCAAACCATTGCAAAGAGCAGATTTTCGTACATTTAGCGACCTATCCGAATTTCCAGAATTAAGTTGCTAACCATGCCAAAATGCCGCGTAAAGGTGTGAATTTTGTTCGATTTTCGAAAATCAAACGACAATTTACAGGACCGTAGCTCCTTAATTTAATGTCAGAACTAAAATCTGATTAAACCATAGCAAAGAGCAGACTTTCGTATATTTAACGACTTATTTGAATTTCCAGAATTAAATTGTTAACAATGCCAAAAAGCCGCGCAAAAATTTGTATTTTGTTCAATTTTCGAAAATCGAGTGACAATTTACAGGACCGTAGCTCCTTAATTTAAAGTCAGAACTAAAATTTGTTTAAACCATTGCTAAGGGCAGATTTTCGTACATTTAACGACCTATTCGAATTTTCAGAATTAAATTGCTAACAATGCCAAAAAGCCACGCAAAGGTGTGAATTTTGTTCGATTTTCGAAAATCGAATGACAATTTACAGGACCGTAGCTCCTTAATTTAAAGTCAGAACCAAAATCTGATTAAACCATAGCAAAGAGCAGACCTTTGTACATTATCAAAGTATTCGAATTTCCAGAATTAAATTGCTAATAATGCCAAAAAGCTGTGGGAATGTGTGAATTTTGTTCGATTTTCTAAAATCGAATGTTAATTTACAGGACCGTAGCTCCTTAATTTAAAGTCAGAACTAAAATTTGTTTAAACCATTGGTAAGAGCAGATTTTCGTACATTTAACGACCTATTCCAATTTCCAGAATTAAGTTGCTAACCATGCCAAAATGCCGCGTAAAGGTGTGAATTTTGTTCGATTTTCGAAAATCGAGTGACAATTTACAGGACCGTAGCTCCTTAATTTAAAGTCAGAACTAAAATTTGTTTAAACCATTGGTAAGAGCAGATTTTCGTACATTTAACGACCTATTCCAATTTCCAGAATTAAATTGCTAACAATGCCAAAAAGCCGCGCAAAAATTTGAATTTTGCTCAATTTTCGAAAATCGAGTGACACTTTACAGGACCGTAGCTCCTTAATTTAAAGTCAGAACTAAAATTTGTTTATACCATTGCTAATAGCAGACTTTCATACATTTAACGACCTATTCCAATTTCCAGAATTAAGTTGCTAACCATGCCAAAATGCCGCGCAAAGGTGTGAATTTTGTTCGATTTTCGAAAATCGAGTGACAATTTACAGGACCGTAGCTCCTTAATTTAAAGTCAGAACTAAAATTTGTTTATACCATTGCTAAGAGCAGACTTTCATACATTTAACGACCTATTCCAATTTCCAGAATTAAGTTGCTAACCATGCCAAAATGCCGCGCAAAAGTGTGAATTTTGTTCGATTTTCGAAAATCGAGTGACAATTTACAGGACCGTAGCTCCTTAATTTAAAGTCAGAACTAAAATTTGTTTAAACCGTTGGTAAGAGCAGATTTTCGTACACTTAATGACCTATTCGCATTTCCAGAATTATGTTGCTAACCATGCCAAAAAGCCGCGCAAAGATTTGAATTTTGTTCAATTTTCGAAAATCGAGTGACAATTTACAGGACCGTAGCTCCCTAATTTAAAGTCAGAACTAAAATTTGTTTAAACCATTGCTAAGAGCAGATTTTCGTACATTTAGCGACCTATCCGAATTTCCAGAATTAAGTTGCTAACCATGCCAAAATGCCGCGTAAAGGTGTGAATTTTGTTCGATTTTCGAAAATCAAACGACAATTTACAGGACCGTAGCTCCTTAATTTAATGTCAGAACTAAAATCTGATTAAACCATAGCAAATAGCAGACTTTCGTACATTTAACGACTTATTTGAATTTCCAGAATTAAATTGCTAACAATGCCAAAAAGCCGCGCAAAAATTTGTATTTTGTTCAATTTTCGAAGATCGAGTGACAATTTACAGGACCGTAGCTCCTTAATTTAAAGTCAGAACTAAAATTTGTTTAAACCATTGCTAAGGGCAGATTTTCGTACATTTAACGACCTATTCGAATTTCCAGAATTAAATTGCTAACAATGCCAAAAAGCCGCGCAAAGGTGTGAATTTTGTTCGATTTTCGAAAATCGAATGACAATTTACAGGACCGTAGCTCCTTAATTTAAAGTCAGAACTAAAATCTGATTAAACCACAGCAAAGAGCAGACCTTTGTACATTATCAAAGTATTCGAATTTCCAGAATTAAATTGCTAATAATGCCAAAATGCCGCGTAAAGGTGTGAATTTTGTTCGATTTTCGAAAATCGAGTGACAATTTACAGGACCGTAGCTCCTTAATTTAAAGTCAGAACTAAAATTTGTTTAAACCATTGGTAAGAGCAGATTTTCGTACATTTAACGACCTATTCCAATTTCCAGAATTAAATTGCTAACAATGCCAAAAAGCCGCGCAAAAATTTGAATTTTGCTCAATTTTCGAAAATCGAGTGACACTTTACAGGACCGTAGCTCCTTAATTTAAAGTCAGAACTAAAATTTGTTTAAACCATTGCTAAGGGCAGATTTTCGTACATTTAACGACCTATTCGAATTTCCAGAATTAAGTTGCTAACCATGCCAAAATGCCGCGTAAAGGTGTGAATTTTGTTCAATTTTCGAAAATCGAGTGACACTTTACAGGACCGCAGCTCCTTAATTTAAAGTCAGAACTAAAAGGTGATTAAACCATAGCAAAGAGCAGACTTTCGTACATTTAACAACCTATTCGAATTTCCAGAATTAAGTTGCTAACAATGCCAAAATGCCGCGCAAAAGTGTGAATTTTGTTCGATTGAATGACAATTTACAGGACCGTAGCTCCTTAATTTAATGTCAGAACTAAAATCTGATTAAACCATAGCAAAGAGCAGACTTTCGTACATTTAACGACTTATTTGAATTTCCAGAATTAAATTGCTAACAATGCCAAAAAGCCGCGCAAAAATTTGTATTTTGTTCAATTTTCGAAAATCGAGTGACAATTTACAGGACCGTAGCTCCTTAATTTAAAGTCAGAACTAAAATTTGTTTAAACCATTGGTAAGAGCAGATTTTCGTACATTTAACGACCTATTCCAATTTCCAGAATTAAATTGCTAACAATGCCAAAAAGCCGCGCAAAAATTTGAATTTTGCTCAATTTTCGAAAATCGAGTGACACTTTACAGGACCGTAGCTCCTTAATTTAAAGTCAGAACTAAAATTTGTTTATACCATTGCTAAGAGCAGACTTTCATACATTTAACGACCTATTCCAATTTCCAGAATTAAGTTGCTAACCATGCCAAAATGCCGCGCAAAAGTGTGAATTTTGTTCGATTTTCGAAAATCGAGTGACAATTTACAGGACCGTAGCTCCTTAATTTAAAGTCAGAACTAAAATTTGTTTAAACCATTGGTAAGAGCAGATTTTCGTACATTTAACGACCTATTCCAATTTCCAGAATTAAGTTGCTAACCATGCCAAAATGCCGCGTAAAGGTGTGAATTTTGTTCGATTTTCGAAAATCAAACGACAATTTACAGGACCGTAGCTCCTTAATTTAATGTCACAACTAAAATCTGATTAAATAATAGCAAAGAGCAGACTTTCGTACATTTAACGACCTATTCGAATTTCCAGAATTAAATTGCTAACAGTGCCAAAAAGCCGCGCAAAACTTTGTATTTTGTTCAATTTTCGAAAATCGAGTGACACTTTACAGGACCGCAGCTCCTTAATTTAAAGTCAGAACTAAAAGGTGATTAAACCATAGCAAAGAGCAGACTTTCGTACATTTAACAACCTATTCGAATTTCCAGAATTAAGTTGCTAACAATGCCAAAATGCCGCGCAAAAGTGTGAATTTTGTTCGATTGAATGACAATTTACAGGACCGTAGCTCCTTAATTTAATGTCAGAACTAAAATCTGATTAAACCATAGCAAAGAGCAGACTTTCGTACATTTAACGAACTATTCGAATTTCCAGAATTAAATTGCTAATAATACCAAAAAGCTGCGGGAATGTGTGAATTTTGTTCGATTTCCTAAAATCGAATGTCAATTTACAGGACCGTAGCTCCTTAATTTAAAGTCAAAACAAAAATCTGACTAAACCAGCTCAAAGACCAGACTTTCGTACATTTAACGACCTATTCGAATTCCCAGAGTAACATTGCTAACAATGCCAAAAAGCCACGGGAACGTGTGAATTTTGTTCGATTTTCAAAAACTAATGACAATTTACAGCATCGTAGCTCCTTAATTTAAAGTCAGTACTAAAATCTAATTATACTACTGCAATGATCAGATTTTCGTACATTTAACGACCTATTGGAATTTCCAGAGTAAAATTGCTAACAATACCAAAAAAACCGCGCGAACGTGTGAATTTTGTTCGATTTTCGAAAAACAAACGACAATTTACAGAAACGTAACTTATTTATCTAAAGTCGGAATTAAAATCTGATTATACCAGCGCAAGGAGCAGACATTAGTGCAGATAATGAGCTTTTAGAATTTCTAGAATTACATTGCTAACAATGCCAAAAAGCCGCGCAAAAATTTGAATTTTGTTCAATTATCGAAAATGGAGTGACAATTTACAGTACTGTAGCTCCTTAATTCAATGTCAGAACTAAAATCTGATTAAACCATAGCAAAGAGCAGACTTTCATACATTTAACGACCTATTCCAATTTCCAGAATTAAGTTGCTAACCATGCCAAAATGCCGCGCAAAAGTGTGAATTTTGTTCGATTTTCGAAAATCGAATGACAATTTACAGGACTGTAGCTCCTTAATTTAATGTCAGAACTAAAATCTGATTAAACCATAGCAAAGAGCAGACTTTCGTACATTTAACGAACTATTCGAATTTCCAGAATTAAATTGCTAATAATACCAAAAAGCTGCGGGAATGTGTGAATTTTGTTCGATTTCCTAAAATCGAATGTCAATTTACAGGACCGTAGCTCCTTAATTTAAAGTCAAAACGAAAATCTGACTAAACCAGCTCAAAGACCAGACTTTCGTACATTTAACGACCTATTCGAATTTCCAGAGTAACATTGCTAACAATGCCAAAAAGCCACGGGAACGTGTGAATTTTGTTCGATTTTCGAAAATCGAATGACAATTTACAGAACCGCAGCTCCTTAATTTAAAGTCAGAACTAAAAGGTGATTAAACCATAGTAAAGAGCAGACTTTCGTACATTTAACGACCTATTCGAATTTCCAGAATTAAGTTGCTAACAATGCCAAAATGCCGCGCAAAGGTGTGAATTTTGCTCGATTGAATGACAATTTACAGGACCGTAGCTCCTTAATTTAATGTCAGAACTAAAATCTGATTAAACCATAGCAAATAGCAGACTTTCGTACATTTAACGACCTATTCGAATTTCCAGAATTAAGTTGCTAACAATGCCAAAATGCCGCGCAAAAATTTGTATTTTGTTCAATTTTCGAAAATCGAGTGACAATTTACAGGACCGTAGCTCCTTAATTGAAAGTGAGAACTAAAATCTGATTAAACCATAGCAAAGAGCAGACTTTCGTACATTTAACGACCTATTCGAATTTCCAGAATTAAGTTGCTAATCATGCCAAAATGCCGCGCAAAAGTGTTAATTTTGGTCGATTGAATGACAATTTACAGGACCGTAGCTCCATAATTTAAAGTCAGAACTAAAAGGTGATTAAACCATAGCAAAGAGCAGATTTTCGTACATTTAACAACCTATTCGAATTTCCAGAATTAAGTTGCTAACAATGCCAAGATGCCGCGCAAAAGTGTGAATTTTGTTCGATTGAATGACAATTTACAGGACCGTAGCTCTTTAATTAAACGTCAGAACTAAAATCTGTTTAAACCATAGCAAAGAGCAGACTTTCGTACATTTAACGACCTATTCGAATTTCCAGAATTAAGTTGCTAACCATGCCAAAATGCCGCGCAAAAGTGTGAATTTTGTTCGATTGAATGACAATTTACAGGACCGTAGCTCCTTAATTTAAAGTGAGAACTAAAATCTGATTAAACCATAGCAAAGAGTAGACATTCGTATATTCAATAACCTAATCGAATTTCCAGAATTAAGTTGCTAACAATGCCAAAATGCCGCGCAAAGGTGTGAATTTTGCTCGATTGAATGACAATTTACAGGACCGTAGCTCCTTAATTTAATGTCAGAACTAAAATCTGATTAAACCATAGCAAATAGCAGACTTTCGTACATTTAACGACCTATTCGAATTTCCAGAATTAAGTTGCTAACAATGCCAAAATGCCGCGCAAAAGTGTGAACTTTGTTCGATTGAATGACAATTTACAGGATTGTAGGTCCTTAATTTAATGTCAGAACTACAACTTGATTAAATTAAATTAAACCATAGCAAAGAGCAGACTTTCCTACATTTAATGAACTATTCGAATTTCCAGAATTAAGTTGCTAACCATGCCAAAATGCCGCGCAAAAGTGTGAATTTTGTTCGATTGAATGACAATTTACAGGACCGTAGCTCCTTAATTTAAAGTGAGAACTAAAATCTGATTAAACCATAGCAAAGAGCAGACTTTCGTACATTTAACGACCTATTCGAATTTACAGAATTAAGTTGCTAACAATGCCAAAATGCCGCGCAAACGTGTGAATTTTGTTCGATTTTCGAAAATCGAATGACAATTTACAGGACCGTAGCTCCATAATTTAAAGTCAGAACTAAAAGGTGATTAAACCATAGCAAAGAGCAGATTTTCGTACATTTAACAACCTATTCGAATTTCCAGAATTAAGTTGCTAACAATGCCAAGATGCCGCGCAAAAGTGTGAATTTTGTTCGATTGAATGACAATTTACAGGACCGTAGCTCCTTAATCTAAAGTGAGAACTAAAATCTGATTAAGCCATAGCAAAGAGTAGACATTCGTACATTCAACGACCTAATCGAATTTCCAGAATTAAGTTGCTAACAATGCCAAAATGCCGCGCAAACGTGTGAATTTTGTTCGATTTTCGAAAATCGAATGACAATTTACAGGACCGTAGCTCCATAATTTAAAGTCAGAACTAAAAGGTGATTAAACCATAGCAAAGAGCAGATTTTCGTACATTTAACAACCTATTCGAATTTCCAGAATTAAGTTGCTAACAATGCCAAGATGCCGCGCAAAAGTGTGAATTTTGTTCGATTGAATGACAATTTACAGGACCGTAGCTCTTTAATTAAACGTCAGAACTAAAATCTGTTTAAAACATAGCAAAGAGCAGACTTTCGTACATTTAACGACCTATTCGAATTTCCAGAATTAAGTTGCTAACCATGCCAAAATGCCGCGCAAAAGTGTGAATTTTGTTCGATTGAATGACAATTTACAGGACCGTAGCTCCTTAATTTAAAGTGAGAACTAAAATCTGATTAAACCATACCAAAGAGTAGACATTCGTATATTCAATAACCTAATCGAATTTTCAGAATTAAGTTGCTAACAATGCCAAAATGCCGCGCAAAAGTGTGAATTTTGCTCGATTGAATGACAATTTACAGGACCGTAGCTCCTTAATTTAATGTCAGAACTAAAATCTGATTAAACCATAGCAAAGAGCAGACTTTCGTACATTTAACGACCTATTCGAATTTCCAGAATTAAGTTGCTAACAATGCCAAAATGCCGCGCAAAAGTGTGAACTTTGTTCGATTGAATGACAATTTACAGGATTGTAGGTCCTTAATTTAATGTCAGAACTACAACTTGATTAAATTAAATTAAACCATAGCAAAGAGCAGACTTTCCTACATTTAATGAACTATTCGAATTTCCAGAATTAAGTTGCTAACCATGCCAAAATGCCGCGCAAAAGTGTGAATTTTGTTCGATTGAATGACAATTTACAGGACCGTAGCTCCTTAATTTAATGTCAGAACTAAAATCTGATTAAACCATAGCAAAGAGCAGACTTTCGTACATTTAACGACGTATTTGAATTTCCAGAATTAAATTGCTAACAATGCCAAAAAGCCGCGCAAAAATTTGTATTTTGTTCAATTTTCGAAAATCGAGTGACAATTTACAGGACCGTAGCTCCTTAATTTAAAGTCAGAACTAAAATTTGTTTAAACCATTGGTAAGAGCAGATTTTCGTACATTTAACGACCTATTCCAATTTCCAGAATTAAATTGCTAACAATGCCAAAAAGCCGCGCAAAAATTTGAATTTTGCTCAATTTTCGAAAATCGAGTGACACTTTACAGGACCGTAGCTCCTTAATTTAAAGTCAGAACTAAAATTTGTTTATACCATTGCTAAGAGCAGACTTTCATACATTTAACGACCTATTCCAATTTCCAGAATTAAGTTGCTAACCATGCCAAAATGCCGCGTAAAGGTGTGAATTTTGTTCGATTTTCGAAAATCGAGTGACAATTTACAGGACCGTAGCTCCTTAATTTAAAGTCAGAACTAAAATTTGTTTAAACCATTGGTAAGAGCAGATTTTCGTACATTTAACGACCTATTCCAATTTCCAGAATTAAATTGCTAACAATGCCAAAAAGCCGCGCAAAGGTGTGAATTTTGTTCGATTTTCTAAAATCGAATGTCAATTTACAGTAAGTACTGTAGCTCCTTAATTTAATGTCAGAACTAAAATCTGATTAAACCATAGCTAAGAGCAGATTTTCGTACATTTAACGACCTGTTCCAATTTCCATAAGAAAGTTGCTAACCATGCCAAAATGCCGCGCAAAAGTGTGAATTTTGTTCGATTTTCGAAAATCGAATGACAATTTACAGGACCGTAGCTCCTTAATTTAAAGTCAGAACTAAAATCTGATTAAACCATAGCAAAGTGCAGACTTTCGTACATTTAACGACCTATTCGAATTTCCAGAATTAAGTTGCTAACAATGCCAAAATGCCGCGCAAAGATGTGGTTTTGTTCGATTGAATGACAATTTACAGGACCGTAGCTCCTTAATTTAATGTCAGAACTAAAATCTGATTAAACCATAGCAAAGAGCAGACTTTCGTACATTTAACGAACTATTCGAATTTCCAGAATTAAGTTGCTAACAATGCCAAAAAGCCGCGCAAAAATTTGAATTTTGTTCAATTTTCGAAAATCGAGTGACAATTTACAGGACCGTAACTCTTTAAAGTAAAGTCAGAATTAAAATCTGAATAAACCAGAACAAAGGGCCAACATTGGTACATATAATGACCTTTTCAAATTTTCAAAATCAAAATTTAACTAGATCAAAAACGTCCGCGAAAATTTGAATTGCATTCGATATTTTATAAACAAATGACTGATTGAGTTTACATTTACCTAGTGGAACTGCATATTAAATATAAATAAAAAACTATAGTAGTTTCCACAATTTTTATTGTTACTTGCTGTACGTTTTGCTACAAAGTAGCAAACAAAAATTGTGGAAACTACTATACTTTTTATTACTCCGCGAGCTGGAGTTCGTAACTTAAAGGTTCGAATAAGATATATGTGTTAAAACTATCGCAGACATGAGCACGATAAATTCATGTCGATGTTTTAGAAGAATGAATGTGTTCTTATGTAGGTAATACAAAATAGAGAATAGTTTGATTTTACAGATAAGGTTTTCACTAAAAAACTGCTTAACAAGAAATAATTTAAAATGTTCGATAATATCGGAGTGTATATTATTATTTTTTACGACACATAAACGCATCAATATAATTCCATAATCAGGATAGGTATTTATGTAGTTTGGAGTTATGAAAAAAAATTGGTTTACTTATTTTTTATAAAGACGCTCGCTCGATTTGCTAATGTTAGTGTATATTGTTTATCGTGTATCTCTGCTGTACTTTTATTTGACCTCCGGAATGTTGACAGTTACAAGGATAAACGAGTTTTTTTGTGGCCGTTAAAGCTGATACGATAAGAGATTCCTCTATATGAATTTACTGTTATACAACACGAAACAATTTCTACTTTAAATAAATTTAAGAAATACGTATAAATTAAATTATTGTTAAAATCGTTTTGAATTTAGATTTTTACTTAAATTTTTGTAGCAATGGCATACTAAAAAAGGATTTTGAAGGATTATTTTAATAAACTGAATAATAAATTATAGTTTTGTAATTAAAGATTTTAAATGCAAGCGTTTAATTTTCAGAGGCTATCTTGCACGTGTTTTTTTTTAAATTAAATATCCAAAATTACCAAATCAACGATTTACAACGTGATTTATGCACACATGCGTGTACTTTTGTATTATTTTACTGACCAAAAATACAAGGATTTTATTTTATCAATTACGATGTTTATAAAAACAATAATAACTATTTAAAAGACTTGACTTGGAGGATTAAAGATTTTGGGTGGGCAGCAATTATTATTATTTTTAAAAATTTATACAGGATGTAGTGGTAAGTATAAAACTCGGTTTCCACGATCGCAAACCCACCCTACCACATTTATTCATTTTGAAAAGGGGGTGTATCTAATTGGGTGTTTAGAAAAGTCGCCCTAACTTTAAGCCCTAAAAAAACTAATTGCAGCTAATTAAACAACTTCGACTTTCATTAATACATTTTCACGTAGCATCAACAATAAAAGTCTTACGTATTAGAATGAACGTTATAGATTATTTATGTGGCTACAAAAAAGGGCTGTATAGATTTTTTGTAGGACTTGCAGTTCCGGAGATTTAAAAAAACGAACAACGCTTTACAGCGTGATTTATGCACACATGCATGCACCTTTTTAATATTTTACTGACCACGAATAGTAGGATTATATTTTATTTGTTACGATGTTTATAGCAATAACAACAACAACAACAACAACAATTACGATAATTTTTTTAAAGACTTACCACTTCAGGTTCATTTTTGTTAAGTTGCAGTTGTGTAAGACCAAGCCCGGCACTCTGTGACACTGCCTCTAATGCTTCGATATACTCGGCCATTTCCCAGCTCGCGTTTCCTTCTTCGAACGAAACTAGATGATGTAAAATATAGTTTATTGCATTTTATTTAAAAAATATATATTTTTATAGTGTTTATTATAATTTTTATTAAAATTACTAACTCTATGTTAAATTTAAGTTTTTCCAGACTTCAACCGATAGTAAAGAAATTGCACACAGGGACATTTGTTATGTACCCTCATAATATAAGTATATCTTTTCCTTATTCTTCTAATACTTCTAAGAAATGCCGGCAATCTTTCTCTTCTGTTAACAATACTATTTCACTTTTTCAGCCTCTTTTAAAGAATATTCCTTTTTTGTCATTTTAACAACCACCGACATTATCTTCGACTAACAATAGCATTCTATAAAACTTACCTCGCTTCGGCATTTTTACATGTAATTTACTTTTTCAACGTACACTTCCATTAGTTCTATCAGGCCAAAGTGTGAGATTGCCTCATGTCTGTTTTTTCTCTTTCAAGTTTTTATTATTACTATTTTCAAAATTGTCAAGTTCAATAAACAACACGAACCCCCTCTACAAGGACGCGTTTGGTCAACCCCATTAGGTGGTGGGAATTTAAACATATTAGCTAAATTGAAGAGAATATTTATCGCAGACTGTGACAAATTACAAAAAATAATAATTAAAGAGACTCACCCCTCTTACCACAAAAAACTAACAATAGCGTTTCGGACCTATTCCCAACTCAAGTTTATACCAATTATTGCAAAAAGTTTAGTTGATCATTATTCAAATAATCTTAAGTTCCTACAAATTTTCCCTGGCTAGAGTTCGTATCGTGAAGCATGCGTATAGTTTGGTTTAAAAATTTGCAACAAATGACGGTTATTGAACACGTATGTCTTCTAGTTTTCAGATCCCCCTACCGTGTCTGTCGAAGCATACATAATATTTAAAGTCCAAAATTTTTAACCTACAAGGGTTTCCGAACTTATTTTATGGTATTGAACGTATTCGCGGTTTTTCTTTATTTTCCTTTTTTCCTATTTATTTTCTATTCGTTGAAATTGAAACATACATAAGTTAAAGTTTTTTTGATTTTCTCTTATTGCATTGAAAATTTCAACTTGTTCACATTCCTTTCCATTCCCTTGATAACACAAGAGTTTTTCCCTCCACCCTCTTGTTGGTTTTAAGTTGACTGAATTGGTTAACATTTATTTTAGGTTCTCCCAAAATTCAGTAAACTTTAGACCTTAGTTTTAGTATAAATTAGTTTTGAATTTAAGAAACAATCTCGCATTGATAATGCCCACATTCAAAGTGAGCGAAACACGTGTCCGCTATTGTTAGTTTATTGTGGTAAAAGGGTGAGCCTCTTTAATTGTTATTTTTTGTAAGCTAAATTGTTTGAAAGTAGGGACCCCCTTGAACCCCGTCAAACAACTGGCAATTACCTACGACCTTCCGGACGACTACATCGATATATATATACATATATTACAATACTCAAAAAAATGGAAGATATTTAATAACGAAGATCCAATATAGAAGATCGAATACTTAATAGAACAACGATAAGAAATAGATTTAGGACCATTTTTGTTGGCAGTACGATTAAATTAAAATGAAAAGTTCAATGACTTTTTTCCTAAGTTAAGTAGATAACTATCTTTGGAACTGAGTTCCTAAAACTTTTAATACAAATAAATTTTAGACTTCTAAAATAAAACGCATCCTACAAAAATTGAACTGCCAAAATCACTGTTACATCTTAAGTACTTAATGAATACATAAAACAACGAAACTGTTTTTAGGACAATGGAATGGCAGAGCGAAAAAGGGAAGGTTAACATTTTCGGTAGGCAGCAATTGTTTTTTTTTAAGATATATAGAGGATGTAGTAGTGAGTATAAAATTCGATTTTCACGATCACGAAGTCACCCTCACTCCATTTATTCATCATAAAAAAGGGTGTATCTAACTGGATTTTTAGAAATATCTCCGTTACTCTAAGCTCTAAAACAATTAATACAAACATGTTTTGGAGCTAATTAGATAACTTCGCTTTCATTAATACATTTTCCCATAGCGCCAACAATAAAAATCTTATATGAATGAAAGTTATACATTATTTAAGTGTATTGTTACGATCCTCTGTATATGTACTTGTATTTCATTGTAACACTTATTGATAAGTTCTACATCATCTAACTTTAATGTATCATTTACTGCTTATCAACCTCTTTTCATTTAACTTTAATTAACCGTTTAGTACTTATCATAAATAATCTAGCATCATCAATCTTTTTTTTTACAATGGACCATTTTATTAGTTTTGCATGAATTAATTTTAATAGCTGTAGCAGACTGTAACAAGATTGATCAAGATTTTAACAGATTGTAATCAACATCCAATCAACAGTCTCACTAGACATCTATGTAAATTACTGCCTGATTATTGTTATTATTATATATTTTATGCAAGAAATATACTTAGTGTTGAGAAGTTCTGCGATTTGGATTATTATTTATCAATTCTGCTATCAAGCGGGGTTGCAACAGTATCTTACATTAATAACGATAGAGAAAATGCAACTTTATTTAAATAAGCAAGATTTAATGTCTCAAAAGAAACTGTCCAATAAATTCAAAACTTTCCATTTTTATACAAATAACTCGATTTTAAACTATTTTATTTTAACTCTTCATTTAACCTTCAGACGTAGTATTTACTCAGATATATCATGATGGAATGTGTTCTTGAGTAAAAACAAACGCGATAAGAAAAGAAATATTTCTCTGTAGGAATATTAGCATTGTTTAATACGAGATAAATTTAACGTAAATACGTTCAGTTATGTTGAAAATAAAAGTTATGTTATTATAAAATATTTTACACTTATATATATATATATATATATATATATATATATATATATATATATATATATATATATATATATATATTGTTACGTCCAGACACTCAGGATAGGTTCAAAAATCCTGGATGGTCGTCGAACAAGACGTTGTTGTTATCACAGTACGTTTTAACTGCGCGTTTTACTTAATTATTACAGGAAAACAGTCACTTTAGCACCAGGAACGTTGCCTTTAAATTAATTATTAAAAAGTTAGGGAAATCCAGAATAATGAAACGATTCTAAAGTTCTTAGTTCGATTTATTTCGGACACTACTTAATTATTCGCGTAATAGTATACCAAAGAAAGAATAAAGAACTTTTAAACTTTTATTAACAAAGGTCAAGAAAGTACACGAAGTATAGTGACTTACTAACTAACTTAAAATTAGGACAGGCGCTTTTATATGTCACCCATATTCGAAAGTAAACATAACTACTAATTAGATACATTACAATATATATATATATATATATATAGTTAGTGTCCCCTTTTTCGGTCCCAGTAGCCAATTTAGCATCGTATTTTAAAAATGTTCTTCTGAAATTTCCGCTTTGTATGTTAACCCTGTGAACGATGCAAACAGAATTTGTTTTCCATTTAATTAATAATAATAATATTTTTTAAAAGCGTTTTATTTTTGGGTAAAAATGTCAGTTTTTTCATGTTAATTAAATTGAAAACAAACTTCGTTTGCGACGTGGCATGTTTGATCTACGATATTGAAATTTTAGAACCTTCTTAAAATAAAAAACAATAAAAAACACCCTAATGGAGATGTTTTCTAAATTAAATTTACAGGACCGTAACTCCTTAATTTAAAGTTGGAATTAAAATCTGATTAAACCAGCGCAAGAAGCAGACATTGGTCCAGATAACGAGATTTTCGAATTTCCAGAATAAAATTGCTAACAATACCAAAAAGCCGTGCAAAAATTTTAATTTTGTTCGATTTTCACAAAACGAATGACAATTAATAGGACCGTAGCTCCTTGATTTAATGTGAGAATAAAAATCTGATTAAACCATTACAAAGTGCAGATTTTCGTGCATTTAACGACCTATTCGAATTTCCAGAATTAAGTTGCTAACAATGCCAAAAAGCAGCGCGAAAATTTGAATTTTGATCGATTTTTGAAAAACGAATGACAATTTACAGGACGGTAACTCAATAATTTAAGGTCAGAATTACAATCTGATTAAATTAGCTCAAAGAGCAGACTTTCGTACATTTAACGACCAATTCGAATTTCCAGAATTAAGTTGCTAACAATGCCAAAAAGCCGCGCGAAAATTTGAATTTTGATCGACTTATACAATACAAAAATTGAACTGTGCAATTAAGCGTTGCATATTAAGTACTTGAATGAAATGAATAGATAAAACAACGAAACTGTTTTTAGGACAATGGAATGGCAGAGTGAATGAGGGAAGGTTAACATTTTCGGTAGGCAGTATTTGTTTTTTTTTTAAGATATATAGAGGATGTAGTGGTGGGTATAAAATTCGATTTTCACGATCACAAAACCACCCTCACTCCATTTATTCATCATAAAAAAGGGTGTATCTAACTGGATTTTTAGAAATATCTCCGTTACTCTAAGCTCTAAAACAATTAATACAAACATGTTTTGGAGCTAATTAGATAACTTCGCTTTCATTAACACATTTTCCCATAGCGCCAACAATAAAAATCTTATATGAATGAAAGTTATACATTATTTAAGTGTATTGTTACGATCCTCCCTATACATACATTATAATAATACCCACTGTATATGTACTTGTATTTCATTGTAACACTTATTGATAAGTTCTACATCATATAAATTTAATGTATCATTTACTGCTTATCAACCTCTCTTCATTTAACTTTAATTAACCGTTTAGTACTTATCATAAGTCTAGCATCATCAACCTTTTTCAATGGACCATTTTATTACTTTTGCATGAATTCATTTTAATAGCTCTTGACAATTACGTATGTAAGAAGGGATTAGATATTCATATAAAAGAGTTTTTTGTCAAAAAATTCAGTAAGAGACTGTAGCAGACTGTAATAAGATTGATTAAGATTGTAACAGATTGTAATCAACAGTCTCACTCGACATCTATGTAAATTACTGCCTGATTATTGTTATTATTATATATTTTGTGCAATAAATATACTTAGTGTTGAGAAGTTCTGCGATTTGGATTATTATTTATCAATTCTGCTATCAAGCGGGGTTGCAACAGTATCTTACATTAATAACGATAAGAGAAAATGCAACCTTACTTAAATAAGCAACATCTAATGTACATTGTCGATTAAACCTGTAAACGATGCAAACAGAATTTGTTTCTATCTTAAAAGATCTTACTCATTTAACTAACCTAACTAACTAATTTAGAAATTTTTATTGAGATAATATTCGGAATTAAAGGTTGACCATAAAATTGTAATTTTTAAATTGTTAAATATAAATATGGGATCAACAGGAACAACTACTCCGATTGTTGATAATTTTTTGCTTACAAATTATTCCTCTTAGTTACGAGCGAAGTTTAATACATAAAACTGAAAATAAATTTGCGAAATATTTTCTTAAATTAATTTATGAACATTTTTTTCCTTTGCTTTGAAACTAACGGTATGATATATTAACCGTTTTGATTTTTTAAGCCTCTGCCTGCATTAATGTTCGAGATAAAAATTAATTCTTTTCAGTTCCATAATTTTTTAACACATATCACTTTCCTACATTGCTAACCATAAATATAAGCGATTTATTGTGTGTGCTAATTGTTTATATACTACTGTAAATTATTATATTAATTTTGAAAATTTTTACCTTTTTCATTTGTTTGGACAGCGGAGCAATAAAATTTTACATTTACTGCAACACAGACACAGTGTCCGGCACGCGCTTATCGTTATTTACACATTCCGTATTAGTACCCTACACTACTTAAATATATGATTAGTACTGCGTATTAATATCTAGACAATTACGTTTTGCTTCTGGTACCTCTAGTTCGTCAAACTTCGTTCATTCTCGATCGACTCGAAAATAACAAAATACACAGATTTTTTATTTTAGTTGTATTGAGTTATGCAACCCGTTTTACAGACGATTGCATGCTGTTTAATACAATCAAGAGCTAGGGCAGAGTGCTTTTCTTTATTTTTCGCATTGAAACTTACAATTTTTAAAAGGTACTCAATTGATCATGAAAATCATTCTTTGTTGAATAAAAGCAAAGGTGGATAGAATTATGACAAAATTTAACAAACGATTGGTTTTAAATTTCGTTTTCTTTCATAATTCCTAAAAATCAATTCAACGAAGTGCAAACTATTACTTTTTTTATATTGAAAGGATCATATTTTTGAAAATACTGATGTAAACACCCTAATGTAGATGGTTTCTAGTCTCTATTAAAAAGGTTACCTATTAATGAATATTTTATGAACGCTGAAAATAAATTTAAGATAGTAGTTTTAAAATTTTTAAAAGCATGTCTGTAATTAAATATAACGAATCCCCTAAAATAATCGTTTCTAAAATCAACATGGAAACTTCCTTTCTATTCTTTGAAACCTTTCGTAGTGAACAAATACTAATATAACTAAAATGATCATTTTGAGGACATTTATTTAATAACAAAGTTAATAAATTTAAATGATGTTCCAGATTTATGGAATAAGATATATGTATTTATGTTCCTAAAATATTTTTGATATAAGTGGCAGAGTTCAAATGCCTAATATGCACATGAGTTTCACGTTTCGCCCTTTACCGAGAGCTTCCTCAGGGGCGAAACGTTGGAAACGTTCTAAATAATCATTTAGATATAAATAAAACAGCCCTTTTAAATATTTCTAACGTGTAATACATAGTTATACCCCTATCATTTTATTCATAATTTTAGTATATAATGATATTGTATTAATTATATTTAGTCAACTTCTTTCATCTGAAGAAGCCACAGTGTGGTGAAATTATCATTGTGGTTATACAATAAATGTATTGTAACCTAAACTTTGTGTTTAATTTGTCGTCAATGGATGATGATCGAACGTGACAGATTGTATATTAAAATAAGTAATTACGAGTTTCTGCAGAAAAAAGGTATCGTTGCTGTGTTCTAACATTAATGTATAATTTTAAACGTATATTCTAATATACCTTTGACTCATTTGTCCTCCAAGGGCTAATAGTCGTCCATGCTGATAATATAAACATTTGCCAGTTTATTCCATTTGTTTAAATAATTCTTTACTAGATTTAAATTTGCTCCCACATCATCGTAGGTAACGCAAATTTGTTTATATTTACTTCAAACAAATTAGTAAACAATATATCAATTAATTTAACATTGTTGTGGTTTTCACTTTTTGTAACTCCATACTAAATAAAGTAAAACAAGAGTAAACGGTTACAAAACTTTTTTATTCTTCCACCTGAAGAAGCCACAGTGTGGCGAAATAATTATTGTGGATTTACAATAAAAAAGCTTTATATCCGTTTATTCTGGTTTTACTTTATTTAATATATCAATTAAAATTAGTACAATACAATCGATCGTGAGAAATGATCGTATTTTATGTTTAGCGTATCTATGTAATTTAATTAATTAAAACTTTCAACTGTTCTGTATTGTTTGATAAAAATTTACCCTTATGCATATTGATTCGTTATTAAATTGAACATACGAACCAATATCACCACTACCATTTGTAATGTATGTAGCTCGTTCGATATTTTGAAGTAAATAATATAACGGTAAACTGCAAAGTTTTTCATTGCATTAGAAGAACGTTTCCTAATCTGAAAACACATTTTGATATATAGAAATTGTATCTTGAAAATAGAAAACTTCATCTATCACTTGTGCATATTTATTCATTTCTCGTGCGTTACAACTCGAGCGTTAACAAAAAAAGTTCCCAACTCCAGCGTTATCGTTATTAATTTTATTAATTATCTCGTTCTGTTTACATATCAGATATATTATGTAAAACCTTCCTTCACACTTATCCCGGCTTAGGACTGGCAACATTGCTAACCTAACCTAACCATCATAATGCACCATCATAATGCACCACATAGGGGTGCAGTTCGATAAGAAATAATAATGACAAAAAACTTAAGATTGACAAACAATAAACCGGCAGTGTACTAAATTGCAATCGACAAAAGCACCAAACGGGAACTTATTATCTCTCTGTTTTGCACGACGCCCAAGTTGAAACCACTTCAGGTAAAATTTTGACGACGCTCGAGTTGCAACGCTTGTTTATAAATGTACATATGTATTGTAAGTATATAGAATACATATAAAACATCTTTTTCAAGTCATTTCTTGGATGTTTTAATAACATTTTACTCAAAAGAAGTTTGTAGTTAGATTACATTGGAGATACGTACTTTGTTTAGTAAATATACCACTTCCATGGTTACATTCAGTTATTTTTTATACGGCATCTCTAAGTGGATCGAGTAGCTTAGTTGTGCTGATATATAAATATGTTAACTGTTTACAATGACTTCGAAATTGTTCATTTATTTTGCAATTGTTTCACTCATATGTAAGTTTGTAATTATTACAGTAGAACCCCTGTTAACTGTTCTTTGATTAATCAGCCTAGTGAAAAATGGTCTGAGGCGGAGAGGTTTTAATCGGTAGGTTCGAGGACTTCCTCGGGAATCCGACACAACCCAATCGCATGGGCGGCTGGGTGTCTTTCGAAGATTTCCTCTCCTCCCCAAAAACAAAAACAAAAAAAAATACTTTACTGTTATTGTTAATTTGTACAGTACATACCTATTTTATTTTTTTCAATGTTTTCCAATGCTTCATCAAATCTGAACATACATATTATTTGCATCATAAAGCAGTGTTATTTTATATTTCTGTTAACATTTTCCTTTGAAATAACTACACCTTCTATTAACCAATCAAAACGGAAACTAGCCAGGTTTCCAATCCTAATTATACAATAAAATATATTATTAGCCATATTCAATCATTTTATTATGTATCTTCTGCATTATTTTGATGAACTTGGAATTTAACATGTAACAATTTACCAACTAAAAGAATATTTTACGGTTTATTATATTCTTTTGTAAAATAGTTTGTTACATGTTAAATTCTAATTTCATTACTTGAGAAAAACTTGAAAACAGAAAACGAAATTACAACCTATTTAAATTCCCCGCCTTTTCCTTTCTACTGTGGACACCAGTCAATATATCAGCATAACTAATACGAGATGGTTAAATTCTTATATTACTTAATTGACAAGACTAATAACGATGACGCCGGAGTTTGGAATTTTATTTAGCTTATTTTGTTGCGGACAGACTTGACGCCCGAGTTGGGAACTTTTTTTGTTAACGCTCGAGTTACAACGCACGAGAAATGAATAAATATGCACAAGTGATAGATGAAGTTTTCTATTTTCAAGATACAATTTCTATATATCAAAATGTGTTTTCGGATTAGAAAACGTTCTTTTAATACAATGAAAAACTTGCAGTTTACCGTTATATTTTTTACTTCAAAATATCGAACGAGCTACATACATTACGTATGGTAGTGGTGATATTGGTTCATATGTTCAATTTAATAACAAAAGAAGATGAATAATACAAAACACTTAAAAAAGTTTTAATTGATTTAAATTACATAGATCCGCCAAACATAAAATATTAACATTTCTCATGATCGATTGTATTTTACTAATGTTAATTGAAATGTTGTTTACTAATTTGTTTAATGTAAATATAAGCAAATTTGCGTTAACTACGATAATGTGGGAGCAAATTTAAATCTAGTAAAGAATTATTTAAACAAATGGAATAAACTGGCAAATGTTTATTTTATCAGCATGGACGACTATTAGACCTTGGAGGACAAAAAATTGTTAAAGGCATATTAGAATGTACATTTAAAATGATACATAAGAATATAACTCTTCTTTTATGTTAAAACACAGCAACGATACCTTTTTTCTGCAGAAACTCGTAATTCCTTATTTTAATATACAATCTGTCACGTTTGATCATCATCACATAGTTTAAGTTACAAAATGTATATTGTATAACCACAATGATCATTTCACCACACTGTAGCTTCTTCAAGTGAAAGAATTTGAATAAACATAAAATTAATACAATATCATTATATACTAAAATTACGAATAAAATGGTAGGGGTAGAACTGAGTATTACACGTTAGATATATTTAAAAGCGGTTATCTATTTACATCTAATTGATCATTTATAATTAGGCCTAAACTATTTAATTTATTGATTTCTAAACACTATCAAAGAAATATAAATGGTAAACAATGGTTTGTCGCAGTGGCCATTGGTTAATAATCGCCCCAAATACATTGACGTAACCAGAGAGTGCTTCCATAGTTACTATACTACTACCTCTGAAACAGTTCGTTAATACCTCGATCATTATCAGAATTTTAAAGTAAAATGAAAAGTTTCTGTGTTACTGAAACGATAATTATTTAAATATATGCCTGCATGTAAGCAACGTGAGATTATCCCTGGTACGTTTTCTAAAAGTATGAACATTAACTAGACGACTTTTCGATTCAGGTTTTCCATGTTTGAGTTGAAGTTTTGAACTATGAACTCGAAAATGTAGTTAATCCATTTATCCTAACCAATTCGATTTATTATCTGCTGGGTTAAGACGGTATTACAGAATGCAGAAACTACCAAAAAGTTCACTTATAAACTCTTGTTAAACCCACAATGGAAACTAAATAAATTTATATAGGTAATAAAATACAATTCAAAGAAGTTTTTAAAAATTGAAGAAACTGTTATTCAAAATTTTAAATGGATACATACGATAATTGTCCATTATTTGAAAACTGTTATAAACAAGAATAATATAAAATGAATTACTTTATAACATTTTAGCTCATTATTAACTCTACAGTATTGCACCATTATATCGACTGTGTAAGTCTCTATCAACAGTATATACAAAAAAAACAGAATTATAAAAGTTAATACTAAATTGCCAGTAGTTGTGTTATGATTTTAACAAAAACCACACAAATGACATCTAACATTATATATAATAAATTTTACATTGACTTAGAAATGAAGTCTTTGTTTGCCGCTATCGTTTTTCTGTTAAATTTGTTTTAAATCCAATTGTTATAAAGAAGTGAATTGTCTTAGATTTGTAGTAAGTGTTTTGTTTTATTTGAATAAAGTATTTTCTAATTTCTCTTCTGTGACGAACTGTAATTATTAAATACGAAATGGAAATTCTAATGAATGTATGGATGTAACTGAACATAATTTTTTGCTTGATAATGGCACAAAATGATACCGATGGGCCATACCGGATACAAAAAAAGCAATATTATAAATACGAATGATTGCAAACTTCTCTTCAGTTTATCGTGACCATGCTTTCGGGAAAGAGTATGCGTCGCGACGCGTCGCGCTGCCGTGGCTCGCTTTTCGTGCTTTAGGTGCATGTTTATCCGTTCTTAAAGTTTTTTAACTTGTGCTATAGTGTTTTCTAAATTTTCGGGAGTGTTTTATTAAGAGGATAAAGGCAACACCGAATTTCCAGAATCACATTGCTAACAATGCCAAAAAGCTGCGGGAATGTATGAATTTTGTTTGATTTTCTAAAATCGAATGTCAATTTACAGGACCGTAGCTCCTTAATTTAAAGTCAGAACTAAAATCTGATTAAACCATAGCAAAGAGCAGACTTTCGTACATTTAACGACCTATTCGAATTTCCAGAATTAAGTTGCTAACCATCCAAAATGCCACGCAAAGGTGTGAATTTTGTTCTATTTTCGAAAATCGAATGACAATTTACATGACCGTAGCTCCTTAATTTAAAGTCAGAATTAAAATCTGATTGCACCAGCGCAAAGCGCAGATATTCGCACATTTAACGAACTATTCGAATTTCCATAATTAAGTTGCTAACCATGCCAAAATGCCGCGCAAAAGTGTGAATTTTGTTCGATTTTCGAAAATCGAATGACAATTTACAGGACCGTAGCTCCTTAATTTAAAGTCAGAACTAAAATCTAACTGAACCATAGCAAAGACCAGACTTTCGTACATCTAACGACCTATTCGACTTTCCAGAATTAAATTGCTAATAATGCCAAAAAGCTGCGGTAATGTGTGAATGTTGTTCGAGTTTCTAAAATCGAATGACAATTTACATGACCGTAGATCCTTAAATTAAAGTCAAAACGAAAATCTGACTAAACCAGCTCAACGACCAGACTATCGTACATTTAACGACCTATTCGAATTTCCAGAATTAAATTGCTAATAATGCCAAAAAGCTGCGGGAATGTGTGAATTTTGTTCGATTTTCGAAAATCGAATGACAATTTACAGGACCGTAGCTCCTTAATTTAAAGTCAGACCTAAAATCTGACTAAACCATAGCAAAGGCCAGACTTTCGTACATCTAACGACCTATTCGACTTTCCAGAATTAAATTGCTAATAATGCCAAAAAGCTGCGGGAATGTGGGAATGTTGTTCGAGTTTCTAAAATCGAATGACAATTAACATGACCGTAGATCCTTAAATTAAAGTCAAAACGAAAATCTGACTAAACCAGCTCAACGACCAGACTATCGTACATTTAACGACCTATTCGAGTTTCCAGAATTAAATTGCTAATAATGCCAAAAAGCTGCGGGAATGTCTGAATTTTGTTCGATTTTCGAAAATCGAATGACAATTTACAGGACCGTAGCTCCTTAATTTAAAGTCAGACCTAAAATCTGACAACCATAGCAAAGGCCAGACTTTCGTACATCTAACGAACTATTCGAATTTCCAGAATTAAATTGCTAATAATGCCAAAAAGCTGCGGGAATGTGGGAATGTTGTTCGATTTTCTAAAATCGAATGACAATTTACATGACCGTAGATCCTTAAATTAAAGTCAAAACGAAAATCTGACTAAACCAGCTCAACGACCAGACTTTCGTACATTTAAGGACCTATTCGAATTTCCAGAATTATGTTGCTAACCATGCCAAAATGCCGCGCAAATGTGTGAATTTTGTTCGATGTTCGAAAATCGAATGACAATTTTAAGGACCGTAGCTCCTTAATTTAAAGTCAGAACTAAAAGGTGATTGAACCATCGCAAAAAGCAGACTTTCGTACATTTAACGACCTATCCGAATTTCCAAAATTAAGTTGCTAACAATGCCACAATGCTGCGCAAAGGTGTGAATTTTGTTCAATTTTCTAAAATCGAATGTCAATTTACAGGACCGTAGCTCCTTAAATTAAAGTCAAAATGAAAATCTGACTAAACCAGCTCAAAGACCAGACTTTCGTACATTTAACGACCTATTCGAATTTCCAGAATTAAGTTGGTAACCATGCCAAAATGCCGCGCAAAGGTGTGAATTTTGTTCAATTTTCGAAAATAGAGTGACAATTTACAGTACCGTAGCTCCTTAATTTAATGTCAGAACTAAAATCTGATTAAACCATAGCAAAGAGCAGATTTTCGTACATTTAACGACCTATCCGAATTTCGAGAATCACATTGCTAACAATGCCAAGAAGCTGCGGGAATGTATGAATTTTGTTTGATTTTCTAAAATCGAATGTCAATTTACAGGACCGTAGCTCCTTAATTTAAAGTCAGAACTAAAATCTGATTAAACCATAGCAAAGGGCAGACTTTCGTACATTTAACGACCTATTCGAATTTCCAGAATTAAGTTGCTAACCATGCCAAAAGGCCGCGCAAAAGTGTGAATTTTGTTCAATTTTCGAAAATAGAGTGACAATTTACAGTATCGTAGCTTCTTAATTTAATGTCAGAACTAAAATCTGATTAAACCATAGCAAAGAGCAGACTTTCGTACATTTAACGACCTGTTCCAATTTCCATAATAAAGTTGCTAACCATGTCAAAATGCCGCGCAAAAGTGTGAATTTTGTTCAATTTTCGAAAATAGAGTGACAATTTACAGTATCGTAGCTTCTTAATTTAATGTCAGAACTAAAATCTGATTAAACCATAGCAAAGAGCAGACTTTCGTACATTTAACGACCTGTTCCAATTTCCATAATAAAGTTGCTAACCATGTCAAAATGCCGCGCAAAAGTGTGAATTTTGTTCGATTTTCGAAAATCGAATGACAATTTACAGGACCGTAGCTCCTTAATTTAAAGTCAGAACTAAAATCTAATTATACTACTGCAATGATCAGATTTTCGTACATTTAACGACCTATTAGAATTTCCAGAATAAAATTGCTAGCAATACCAAAAAACCGCGCGAACATGTGAATTTTGTTCGATTTTCGAAAAACAAACGACAATTTACAGAACCGTAACTTATCTATCTAAAGTCGGAATTAAAATCTGATTATACCAGCGCAAGGAGCAGACATTAGTGCAGATAACGAGCTGTTAGAATTTCCAGAATTAAATTGCTAACAATGCCAAAAAGCCGCGCAAAAATTTGAATTTTGTTCAATTATCGAAAATAGAGTGACAATTTAAAGTACTGTAGCTCCTTAATTTAATGTCAGAACTAAAATCTGATCAAACCATAGCAAAGAGCAGACTTTCGTACATTTAACGACCTGTTCCAATTTCCATAAGAAAGTTGCTAACCATGCCAAAATGCCGCGCAAAAGTGTGAATTTTGTTCGATTTTCGAAAATCGAATGACAATTTAAGGACCGTAGCTCCTTAATTTAAAGTCAGAACTAAAATCTGATTAAACCATAGCAAAGTGCAGCCTTTCGTACATTTAACGAACTATTCGAATTTCCAGAATTAAGTTGCTAACAATGCCAAAATGCCGCGCAAAGGTGTGGTTTTGTTCAATTGAATGACAATTTACAGGACTGTAGCTCCTTAATTTAATGTCAGAACTAAAATCTGATTAAACCATAGCAAAGAGCAGACTTTCGTACATTTAACGAACTATTCGAATTTCCAGAATTAAATTGCTAATAATGCCAAAAAGCTGCGGGAATGTTTGAATTTTGTTTGATTTTCTAAAATCGAATGTCAATTTACAGGACCGTAGCTCCTTAATTTAAAGTCAGAACTAAAATCTGATTAAACCATAGCAAAGAGCAGACTTTCGTACATTTAACGACCTATTCGAATTTCCAGAATTAAGTTGCTAACCATCCAAAATGCCACGCAAAGGTGTGAATTTTGTTCGATTTTCGAAAATCGAATGACAATTTACATGACCGTAGCTCCTTAATTTAAAGTCAGAATTAAAATCTGATTAAACCATAGCAAAGAGCAGACTTTCGTACATTTAACGACCTGTTCCAATTTCCATAATAAAGTTGCTAACCATGCCAAAATGCCGCGCAAAAGTGTGAATTTTGTTCGATTTTCGAAAATCGAATGACAATTTACAGGACTGTAGCTCCTTAATTTAATGTCAGAACTAAAATCTGATTAAACCATAGCAAAGAGCAGACTTTCGTACATTTAATGAACTATTCGAATTTCCAGAATTAAATTGCTAATAATGCCAAAAAGCTACGGGAATGTGTGAATTTTGTTCGATTTTCGAAAATCGAATGACAATTTACAGGACCGTAGATCCTTAATTTAAAGTCAGAACTAAAATTTGTTTAAACCATAGCAAAGTGCAGACTTTCGTACATTTAACGAACTATTCGAATTTCCAGAATTAAGTTGCTAACAATGCCAAAATGCCGCGCAAAGGTGTGGTTTTGTTCAATTGAATGACAATTTACAGGACTGTAGCTCCTTAATTTAATGTCAGAACTAAAATCTGATTAAACCATAGCAAAGAGCAGACTTTCGTACATTTAACGAACTATTCGAATTTCCAGAATTAAATTGCTAATAATGCCAAAAAGCTGCGGGAATGTTTGAATTTTGTTTGATTTTCTAAAATCGAATGTCAATTTACAGGACCGTAGCTCCTTAATTTAAAGTCAGAACTAAAATCTGATTAAACCATAGCAAAGAGCAGACTTTCGTACATTTAACGACCTATTCGAATTTCCAGAATTAAGTTGCTAACCATCCAAAATGCCACGCAAAGGTGTGAATTTTGTTCGATTTTCGAAAATCGAATGACAATTTACATGACCGTAGCTCCTTAATTTAAAGTCAGAATTAAAATCTGATTAAACCATAGCAAAGAGCAGACTTTCGTACATTTAACGACCTGTTCCAATTTCCATAATAAAGTTGCTAACCATGCCAAAATGCCGCGCAAAAGTGTGAATTTTGTTCGATTTTCGAAAATCGAATGACAATTTACAGGACTGTAGCTCCTTAATTTAATGTCAGAACTAAAATCTGATTAAACCATAGCAAAGAGCAGACTTTCGTACATTTAATGAACTATTCGAATTTCCAGAATTAAATTGCTAATAATGCCAAAAAGCTACGGGAATGTGTGAATTTTGTTCGATTTTCGAAAATCGAATGACAATTTACAGGACCGTAGATCCTTAATTTAAAGTCAGAACTAAAATTTGTTTAAACCATAGCAAAGTGCAGACTTTCGTACATTTAACGAACTATTCGAATTTCCAGAATTAAGTTGCTAACAATGCCAAAATGCCGCGCAAAGGTGTGGTTTTGTTCAATTGAATGACAATTTACAGGACTGTAGCTCCTTAATTTAATGTCAGAACTAAAATCTGATTAAACCATAGCAAAGAGCAGACTTTCGTACATTTAACGAACTATTCGAATTTCCAGAATTAAATTGCTAATAATGCCAAAAAGCTGCGAGAATGTGTGAATTTTGTTTGATTTTCTAAAATCGAATGTCAATTTACAGGACCGTAGCTCCTTAAATTAAAGTCAAAGCGAAAATCTGACTAAAGCAGCTCAAAGACCAGACATTCGTGCAAAACTGGTCGTAAAAAGTACCTATTTTTGAAATTTTATTAAAACATGCATCGCTTTTCTACGCTTTATCAGGCTTACCCTTCCATATATTTAAACGCGGTTTGTTGCATCGGAAAGAGCAGGTTTCAATGCATAGAGGGACGTTATTTCAGTTTCAAAATCAATTTCTAAATGCCTTAAAACTGGTCGTAAAAAGTACCTATTTTTGAAATTTTATTAAAACATGCATCGCTTTTCTACGCTTTATCAGGCTTACCCTTCCATATATTTAAACGCGGTTTGTTGCATCGGAAAGAGCAGATTTCAATGCATAGAGGGACGTTATTTCAGTTTCAAAATCAATTTCTAAATGCCTTAAAACTGGTCGTAAAAAGTACCTATTTTTGAAATTTTATTAAAACATGCATCGTTTTTCTACGCTTTATCAGGCTTACCCTTCCATATATTTAAACGCGGTTTGTTGCATCGGAAAGAGCAGATTTCAATGCATAGAGGGACGTTATTTCAGTTTCAAAATCAATTTCTAAATGCCTTAAAACTGGTCGTAAAAAGTACCTATTTTTGAAATTTTATTAAAACATGCATCGTTTTTCTACGCTTTATCAGGCTTACCCTTCCATATATTTAAACGCGGTTTGTTGCAACGGAAAGAGCAGATTTCAATGCATAGAGGGACGTTATTTCAGTTTCAAAATCAATTTCTAAATGCCCTAAAACTGGTCGTAAAAAGTACCTATTTTTGAAATTTTATTAAAACATGCATCGTTTTTCTACGCTTTATCAGGCTTACCCTTCCATATATTTAAACGCGGTTTGTTGCATCGGAAAGAGCAGATTTCAGTGCATAGAGGGACGTTATTTCAGTTTCAAAATCAATTTCTAAATGCCTTAAAACTGGTCGTAAAAAGTACCTATTTTTTAAATTTTATTAAAACATGCATCGCTTTTCTACGCTTTATCAGGCTTACCCTTCCATATATTTAAACGCGGTTTGTTGCATCGGAAAGAGCAGATTTCAATGCATAGAGGGACGTTATTTCAGTTTCAAAATCAATTTCTAAATGCCTTAAAACTGGTCGTAAAAAGTACCTATTTTTGAAATTTTATTAAAACATGCATCGCTTTTCTACGCTTTATCAGGCTTACCCTTCCATATATTTAAACGCGGTTTGTTGCATCGGAAAGAGCAGGTTTCAATGCATAGAGGGACGTTATTTCAGTTTCAAAATCAATTTCTAAATGCCTTAAAACAGGTCGTAAAAAGTACCTATTTTTGAAATTTTATTAAAACATGCATCGTTTTTCTACGCTTTATCAGGCTTACCCTTCCATATATTTAAACTCGGTTTGTTGCATCGGAAAGAGCAGATTTCAGTGCATAGAGGGACGTTATTTCAGTTTCAAAATCAATTTCTAAATGCCTTAAAACTGGTCGTAAAATGTACCTATTTTTTAAATTTTATTAAAACATGCATCGCTTTTCTACGCTTTATCAGGCTTACCCTTCCATATATTTAAACGCGGTTTGTCGCATCGGAAAGAGCAGATTTCAATGCATAGAGGGACGTTATTTCAGTTTCAAAATCAATTTCTAAATGCCTTAAAACTGGTCGTAAAAAGTACCTATTTTTTAAATTTTATTAAAACATGCATCGCTTTTCTACGCTTTATCAGGCTTACCCTTCCATATATTTAAACGCGGTTTGTTGCATCGGAAAGAGCAGATTTCAATGCATAGAGGGACGTTATTTCAGTTTCAAAATCAATTTCTAAATGCCTTAAAACTGGTCGTAAAAAGTACCTATTTTTGAAATTTTATTAAAACATGCATCGCTTTTCTACGCTTTATCAGGCTTACCCTTCCATATATTTAAACGCGGTTTGTTGCATCGGAAAGAGCAGATTTCAATGCATAGAGGGACGTTATTTCAGTTTCAAAATCAATTTCTAAATGCCTTAAAACTGGTCGTAAAAAGTACCTATTTTTGAAATTTTATTAAAACATGCATCGCTTTTCTACGCTTTATCAGGCTTACCCTTCCATATATTTAAACGCGGTTTGTTGCATCGGAAAGAGCAGGTTTCAATGCATAGAGGGACGTTATTTCAGTTTCAAAATCAATTTCTAAATGCCTTAAAACTGGTCGTAAAAAGTACCTATTTTTGAAATTTTATTAAAACATGCATCGCTTTTCTACGCTTTATCAGGCTTACCCTTCCATATATTTAAACGCGGTTTGTTGCATCGGAAAGAGCAGGTTTCGATGCATAGAGGGACGTTATTTCAGTTTCAAAATCAATTTCTAAATGCCTTAAAACTGGTCGTAAAAAGTACCTATTTTTTAAATTTTATTAAAACATGCATCGCTTTTCTACGCTTTATCAGGCTTACCCTTCCATATATTTAAACGCGGTTTGTTGCATCGGAAAGAGCAGATTTCAATGCATAGAGGGACGTTATTTCAGTTTCAAAATCAATTTCTAAATGCCTTAAAACTGGTCGTAAAAAGTACCTATTTTTGAAATTTTATTAAAACATGCATCGCTTTTCTACGCTTTATCAGGCTTACCCTTCCATATATTTAAACGCGGTTTGTTGCATCGGAAAGAGCAGATTTCAATGCATAGAGGGACGTTATTTCAGTTTCAAAATCAATTTCTAAATGCCTTAAAACTGGTCGTAAAAAGTACCTATTTTTGAAATTTTATTAAAACATGCATCGTTTTTCTACGCTTTATCAGGCTTACCCTTCCATATATTTAAACGCGGTTTGTTGCATCGGAAAGAGCAGATTTCAATGCATAGAGGGACGTTATTTCAGTTTCAAAATCAATTTCTAAATGCCTTAAAACTGGTCGTAAAAAGTACCTATTTTTGAAATTTTATTAAAACATGCATCGCTTTTCTACGCTTTATCAGGCTTACCCTTCCATATATTTAAACGCGGTTTGTTGCATCGGAAAGAGCAGATTTCAGTGCATAGAGGGACGTTATTTCAGTTTCAAAATCAATTTCTAAATGCCTTAAAACTGGTCGTAAAAAGTACCTATTTTTGAAATTTTATTAAAACATGCATCGCTTTTCTACGCTTTATCAGGCTTACCCTTCCATATATTTAAACGCGGTTTGTTGCATCGGAAAGAGCAGATTTCAGTGCATAGAGGGACGTTATTTCAGTTTCAAAATCAATTTCTAAATGCCTTAAAACTGGTCGTAAAAAGTACCTATTTTTGAAATTTTATTAAAACATGCATCGCTTTTCTACGCTTTATCAGGCTTACCCTTCCATATATTTAAACGCGGTTTGTTGCATCGGAAAGAGCAGATTTCAATGCATAGAGGGACGTTATTTCAGTTTCAAAATCAATTTCTAAATGCCTTAAAACTGGTCGTAAAAAGTACCTATTTTTGAAATTTTATTAAAACATGCATCGTTTTTCTACGCTTTATCAGGCTTACCCTTCCATATATTTAAACGCGGTTTGTTGCATCGGAAAGAGCAGATTTCAATGCATAGAGGGACGTTATTTCAGTTTCAAAATCAATTTCTAAATGCCTTAAAACTGGTCGTAAAAAGTACCTATTTTTGAAATTTTATTAAAACATGCATCGTTTTTCTACGCTTTATCAGGCTTACCCTTCCATATATTTAAACGCGGTTTGTTGCATCGGAAAGAGCAGATTTCAATGCATAGAGGGACGTTATTTCAGTTTCAAAATCAATTTCTAAATGCCCTAAAACTGGTCGTAAAAAGTACCTATTTTTGAAATTTTATTAAAACATGCATCGTTTTTCTACGCTTTATCAGGCTTACCCTTCCATATATTTAAACGCGGTTTGTTGCATCGGAAAGAGCAGATTTCAATGCATAGAGGGACGTTATTTCAGTTTCAAAATCAATTTCTAAATGCCTTAAAACTGGTCGTAAAAAGTACCTATTTTTGAAATTTTATTAAAACATGCATCGTTTTTCTACGCTTTATCAGGCTTACCCTTCCATATATTTAAACGCGGTTTGTTGCATCGGAAAGAGCAGATTTCAATGCATAGAGGGACGTTATTTCAGTTTCAAAATCAATTTCTAAATGCCTTAAAACTGGTCGTAAAAAGTACCTATTTTTGAAATTTTATTAAAACATGCATCGTTTTTCTACGCTTTATCAGGCTTACCCTTCCATATATTTAAACGCGGTTTGTTGCATCGGAAAGAGCAGATTTCAATGCATAGAGGGACGTTATTTCAGTTTCAAAATCAATTTCTAAATGCCTTAAAACTGGTCGTAAAAAGTACCTATTTTTGAAATTTTATTAAAACATGCATCGTTTTTCTACGCTTTATCAGGCTTACCCTTCCATATATTTAAACGCGGTTTGTTGCATCGGAAAGAGCAGATTTCAATGCATAGAGGGACGTTATTTCAGTTTCAAAATCAATTTCTAAATGCCTTAAAACTGGTCGTAAAAAGTACCTATTTTTGAAATTTTATTAAAACATGCATCGTTTTTCTACGCTTTATCAGGCTTACCCTTCCATATATTTAAACGCGGTTTGTTGCATCGGAAAGAGCAGATTTCAATGCATAGAGGGACGTTATTTCAGTTTCAAAATCAATTTCTAAATGCCTTAAAACTGGTCGTAAAAAGTACCTATTTTTGAAATTTTATTAAAACATGCATCGCTTTTCTACGCTTTATCAGGCTTACCCTTCCATATATTTAAACGCGGTTTGTTGCATCGGAAAGAGCAGATTTCAATGCATAGAGGGACGTTATTTCAGTTTCAAAATCAATTTCTAAATGCCTTAAAACTGGTCGTAAAAAGTACCTATTTTTGAAATTTTATTAAAACATGCATCGTTTTTCTACGCTTTATCAGGCTTACCCTTCCATATATTTAAACGCGGTTTGTTGCATCGGAAAGAGCAGATTTCAATGCATAGAGGGACGTTATTTCAGTTTCAAAATCAATTTCTAAATGCCTTAAAACTGGTCGTAAAAAGTACCTATTTTTGAAATTTTATTAAAACATGCATCGTTTTTCTACGCTTTATCAGGCTTACCCTTCCATATATTTAAACGCGGTTTGTTGCATCGGAAAGAGCAGATTTCAATGCATAGAGGGACGTTATTTCAGTTTCAAAATCAATTTCTAAATGCCCTAAAACTGGTCGTAAAAAGTACCTATTTTTGAAATTTTATTAAAACATGCATCGTTTTTCTACGCTTTATCAGGCTTACCCTTCCATATATTTAAACGCGGTTTGTTGCATCGGAAAGAGCAGATTTCAATGCATAGAGGGACGTTATTTCAGTTTCAAAATCAATTTCTAAATGCCTTAAAACTGGTCGTAAAAAGTACCTATTTTTGAAATTTTATTAAAACATGCATCGCTTTTCTACGCTTTATCAGGCTTACCCTTCCATATATTTAAACGCGGTTTGTTGCATCGGAAAGAGCAGGTTTCAATGCATAGAGGGACGTTATTTCAGTTTCAAAATCAATTTCTAAATGCCTTAAAACTGGTCGTAAAAAGTACCTATTTTTGAAATTTTATTAAAACATGCATCGCTTTTCTACGCTTTATCAGGCTTACCCTTCCATATATTTAAACGCGGTTTGTTGCATCGGAAAGAGCAGGTTTCAATGCATAGAGGGACGTTATTTCAGTTTCAAAATCAATTTCTAAATGCCTTAAAACTGGTCGTAAAAAGTACCTATTTTTGAAATTTTATTAAAACATGCATCGCTTTTCTACGCTTTATCAGGCTTACCCTTCCATATATTTAAACGCGGTTTATTGCATCGGAAAGAGCAGGTTTCGATGCATAGAGGGACGTTATTTCAGTTTCAAAATCAATTTCTAAATGCCTTAAAACTGGTCGTAAAAAGTACCTATTTTTTAAATTTTATTAAAACATGCATCGCTTTTCTACGCTTTATCAGGCTTACCCTTCCATATATTTAAACGCGGTTTGTTGCATCGGAAAGAGCAGATTTCAATGCATAGAGGGACGTTATTTCAGTTTCAAAATCAATTTCTAAATGCCTTAAAACTGGTCGTAAAAAGTACCTATTTTTGAAATTTTATTAAAACATGCATCGCTTTTCTACGCTTTATCAGGCTTACCCTTCCATATATTTAAACGCGGTTTGTTGCATCGGAAAGAGCAGATTTCAATGCATAGAGGGACGTTATTTCAGTTTCAAAATCAATTTCTAAATGCCTTAAAACTGGTCGTAAAAAGTACCTATTTTTGAAATTTTATTAAAACATGCATCGTTTTTCTACGCTTTATCAGGCTTACCCTTCCATATATTTAAACGCGGTTTGTTGCATCGGAAAGAGCAGATTTCAATGCATAGAGGGACGTTATTTCAGTTTCAAAATCAATTTCTAAATGCCTTAAAACTGGTCGTAAAAAGTACCTATTTTTGAAATTTTATTAAAACATGCATCGCTTTTCTACGCTTTATCAGGCTTACCCTTCCATATATTTAAACGCGGTTTGTTGCATCGGAAAGAGCAGATTTCAGTGCATAGAGGGACGTTATTTCAGTTTCAAAATCAATTTCTAAATGCCTTAAAACTGGTCGTAAAAAGTACCTATTTTTGAAATTTTATTAAAACATGCATCGCTTTTCTACGCTTTATCAGGCTTACCCTTCCATATATTTAAACGCGGTTTGTTGCATCGGAAAGAGCAGATTTCAGTGCATAGAGGGACGTTATTTCAGTTTCAAAATCAATTTCTAAATGCCTTAAAACTGGTCGTAAAAAGTACCTATTTTTGAAATTTTATTAAAACATGCATCGCTTTTCTACGCTTTATCAGGCTTACCCTTCCATATATTTAAACGCGGTTTGTTGCATCGGAAAGAGCAGATTTCAATGCATAGAGGGACGTTATTTCAGTTTCAAAATCAATTTCTAAATGCCTTAAAACTGGTCGTAAAAAGTACCTATTTTTGAAATTTTATTAAAACATGCATCGTTTTTCTACGCTTTATCAGGCTTACCCTTCCATATATTTAAACGCGGTTTGTTGCATCGGAAAGAGCAGATTTCAATGCATAGAGGGACGTTATTTCAGTTTCAAAATCAATTTCTAAATGCCTTAAAACTGGTCGTAAAAAGTACCTATTTTTGAAATTTTATTAAAACATGCATCGTTTTTCTACGCTTTATCAGGCTTACCCTTCCATATATTTAAACGCGGTTTGTTGCATCGGAAAGAGCAGATTTCAATGCATAGAGGGACGTTATTTCAGTTTCAAAATCAATTTCTAAATGCCCTAAAACTGGTCGTAAAAAGTACCTATTTTTGAAATTTTATTAAAACATGCATCGTTTTTCTACGCTTTATCAGGCTTACCCTTCCATATATTTAAACGCGGTTTGTTGCATCGGAAAGAGCAGATTTCAATGCATAGAGGGACGTTATTTCAGTTTCAAAATCAATTTCTAAATGCCTTAAAACTGGTCGTAAAAAGTACCTATTTTTGAAATTTTATTAAAACATGCATCGTTTTTCTACGCTTTATCAGGCTTACCCTTCCATATATTTAAACGCGGTTTGTTGCATCGGAAAGAGCAGATTTCAATGCATAGAGGGACGTTATTTCAGTTTCAAAATCAATTTCTAAATGCCTTAAAACTGGTCGTAAAAAGTACCTATTTTTGAAATTTTATTAAAACATGCATCGTTTTTCTACGCTTTATCAGGCTTACCCTTCCATATATTTAAACGCGGTTTGTTGCATCGGAAAGAGCAGATTTCAATGCATAGAGGGACGTTATTTCAGTTTCAAAATCAATTTCTAAATGCCTTAAAACTGGTCGTAAAAAGTACCTATTTTTGAAATTTTATTAAAACATGCATCGCTTTTCTACGCTTTATCAGGCTTACCCTTCCATATATTTAAACGCGGTTTGTTGCATCGGAAAGAGCAGATTTCAATGCATAGAGGGACGTTATTTCAGTTTCAAAATCAATTTCTAAATGCCTTAAAACTGGTCGTAAAAAGTACCTATTTTTTAAATTTTATTAAAACATGCATCGCTTTTCTACGCTTTATCAGGCTTACCCTTCCATATATTTAAACGCGGTTTGTTGCATCGGAAAGAGCAGATTTCAATGCATAGAGGGACGTTATTTCAGTTTCAAAATCAATTTCTAAATGCCTTAAAACTGGTCGTAAAAAGTACCTATTTTTGAAATTTTATTAAAACATGCATCGCTTTTCTACGCTTTATCAGGCTTACCCTTCCATATATTTAAACGCGGTTTATTGCATCGGAAAGAGCAGGTTTCAATGCATAGAGGGACGTTATTTCAGTTTCAAAATCAATTTCTAAATGCCTTAAAACTGGTCGTAAAAAGTACCTATTTTTGAAATTTTATTAAAACATGCATCGCTTTTCTACGCTTTATCAGGCTTACCCTTCCATATATTTAAACGCGGTTTGTTGCATCGGAAAGAGCAGGTTTCAATGCATAGAGGGACGTTATTTCAGTTTCAAAATCAATTTCTAAATGCCTTAAAACTGGTCGTAAAAAGTACCTATTTTTGAAATTTTATTAAAACATGCATCGTTTTTCTACGCTTTATCAGGCTTACCCTTCCATATATTTAAACGCGGTTTGTTGCATCGGAAAGAGCAGATTTCAATGCATGGAGGGACGTTATTTCAGTTTCAAAATCAATTTCTAAATGCCCTAAAACTGGTCGTAAAAAGTACCTATTTTTGAAATTTTATTAAAACATGCATCGTTTTTCTACGCTTTATCAGGCTTACCCTTCCATATATTTAAACGCGGTTTGTTGCATCGGAAAGAGCAGATTTCAATGCATAGAGGGACGTTATTTCAGTTTCAAAATCAATTTCTAAATGCCCTAAAACTGGTCGTAAAAAGTACCTATTTTTGAAATTTTATTAAAACATGCATCGTTTTTCTACGCTTTATCAGGCTTACCCTTCCATATATTTAAACGCGGTTTGTTGCAACGGAAAGAGCAGGTTTCAATGCATAGAGGGACGTTATTTCAGTTTCAAAATCAATTTCTAAATGCCTTAAAACTGGTTGTAAAAAGTACCTATTTTTGAAATTTTATTAAAACATGCATCGTTTTTCTACGCTTTATCAGGCTTACCCTTCCATATATTTAAACGCGGTTTGTTGCATCGGAAAGAGCAGATTTCAATGCATAGAGGGACGTTATTTCAGTTTCAAAATCAATTTCTAAATGCCTTAAAACTGGTCGTAAAAAGTACCTATTTTTGAAATTTTATTAAAACATGCATCGTTTTTCTACTCTTTATCAGGCTTACCCTTCCATATATTTAAACGCGGTTTGTTGCATCGGAAAGAGCAGATTTCAATGCATAGAGGGACCTTATTTCAGTTTCAAAATCAATTTCTAAATGCCTTAAAACTGGTCGTAAAAAGTACCTATTTTTTAAATTTTATTAAAACATGCATCGTTTTTCTACGCTTTATCAGGCTTACCCTTCCATATATTTAAACGCGGTTTGTTGCATCGGAAAGAGCAGATTTCAATGCATAGAGGGACGTTATTTCAGTTTCAAAATCAATTTCTAAATACCCTAAAACTGGTCGTAAAAAGTACCTATTTTTGAAATTTTATTAAAACATGCATCGTTTTTCTACGCTTTATCAGGCTTACCCTTCCATATATTTAAACGCGGTTTGTTGCATCGGAAAGAGCAGATTTCAATGCATAGAGGGACGTTATTTCAGTTTCAAAATCAATTTCTAAATGCCCTAAAACTGGTCGTAAAAAGTACCTATTTTTGAAATTTTATTAAAACATGCATCGTTTTTCTACGCTTTATCAGGCTTACCCTTCCATATATTTAAACGCGGTTTGTTGCAACGGAAAGAGCAGGTTTCAATGCATAGAGGGACGTTATTTCAGTTTCAAAATCAATTTCTAAATGCCTTAAAACTGGTCGTAAAAAGTACCTATTTTTGAAATTTTATTAAAACTTGCATCGTTTTTCTACGCTTTATCAGGCTTACCCTTCCATATATTTAAACGCGGTTTGTTGCATCGGAAAGAGCAGATTTCAATGCATAGAGGGACGTTATTTCAGTTTCAAAATCAATTTCTAAATGCCTTAAAACTGGTCGTAAAAAGTACCTATTTTTGAAATTTTATTAAAACATGCATCGTTTTTCTACTCTTTATCAGGCTTACCCTTCCATATATTTAAACGCGGTTTGTTGCATCGGAAAGAGCAGATTTCAATGCATAGAGGGACGTTATTTCAGTTTCAAAATCAATTTCTAAATGCCTTAAAACTGGTCGTAAAAAGTACCTATTTTTTAAATTTTATTAAAACATGCATCGTTTTTCTACGCTTTATCAGGCTTACCCTTCCATATATTTAAACGCGGTTTGTTGCATCGGAAAGAGCAGATTTCAATGCATAGAGGGACGTTATTTCAGTTTCAAAATCAATTTCTAAATGCCTTAAAACTGGTCGTAAAAAGTACCTATTTTTGAAATTTTATTAAAACATGCATCGTTTTTCTAAGCTTTATCAGGCTTACCCTTCCATATATTTAAACGCGGTTTGTTGCATCGGAAAGAGCAGATTTCAGTGCATAGAGGGACGTTATTTCAGTTTCAAAATCAATTTCTAAATGCCCTAAAACTGGTCGTAAAAAGTACCTATTTTTGAAATTTTATTAAAACATGCATCGTTTTTCTACGCTTTATCAGGCTTACCCTTCCATATATTTAAACGCGGTTTGTTGCATCGGAAAGAGCAGATTTCAATGCATAGAGGGACGTTATTTCAGTTTCAAAATCAATTTCTAAATGCCTTAAAACTGGTCGTAAAAAGTACCTATTTTTGAAATTTTATTAAAACATGCATCGTTTTTCTACGCTTTATCAGGCTTACCCTTCCATATATTTAAACGCGGTTTGCTGCATCGGAAAGAGCAGATTTCAATGCATAGAGGGACGTTATTTCAGTTTCAAAATCAATTTCTAAATGCCTTAAAACTGGTCGTAAAAAGTACCTATTTTTGAAATTTTATTAAAACATGCATCGCTTTTCTACGCTTTATCAGGCTTACCCTTCCATATATTTAAACGCGGTTTGTTGCATCGGAAAGAGCAGATTTCAATGCATAGAGGGACGTTATTTCAGTTTCAAAATCAATTTCTAAATGCCCTAAAACTGGTCGTAAAAAGTACCTATTTTTGAAATTTTATTAAAACATGCATCGCTTTTCTACGCTTTATCAGGCTTACCCTTCCATATATTTAAACGCGGTTTGTTGCATCGGAAAGAGCAGATTTCAATGCATAGAGGGACGTTATTTCAGTTTCAAAATCAATTTCTAAATGCCTTAAAACTGGTCGTAAAAAGTACCTATTTTTGAAATTTTATTAAAACATGCATCGTTTTTCTACGCTTTATCAGGCTTACCCTTCCATATATTTAAACGCGGTTTGTTGCATCGGAAAGAGCGGATTTCAATGCATAGAGGGACGTTATTTCAGTTTCAAAATCAATTTCTAAATGCCCTAAAACTGGTCGTAAAAAGTACCTATTTTTGAAATTTTATTAAAATATGCATCGTTTTTCTACGCTTTATCAGGCTTACCCTTCCATATATTTAAACGCGGTTTGTTGCATCGGAAAGAGCAGATTTCAATGCATAGAGGGACGTTATTTCAGTTTCAAAATCAATTTCTAAATGCCTTAAAACTGGTCGTAAAAAGTACCTATTTTTGAAATTTTATTAAAACATGCATCGTTTTTCTACGCTTTATCAGGCTTACCCTTCCATATATTTAAACGCGGTTTGTTGCATCGGAAAGAGCGGATTTCAATGCATAGAGGGACGTTATTTCAGTTTCAAAATCAATTTCTAAATGCCTTAAAACTGGTCGTAAAAAGTACCTATTTTTGAAATTTTATTAAAACATGCATCGTTTTTCTACGCTTTATCAGGCTTACCCTTCCATATATTTAAACGCGGTTTGTTGCATCGGAAAGAGCAGATTTCAGTGCATAGAGGGACGTTATTTCAGTTTCAAAATCAATTTCTAAATGCCTTAAAACTGGTCGTAAAAAGTACCTATTTTTTAAATTTTATTAAAACATGCATCGCTTTTCTACGCTTTATCAGGCTTACCCTTCCATATATTTAAACGCGGTTTGTTGCATCGGAAAGAGCAGATTTCAATGCATAGAGGGACGTTATTTCAGTTTCAAAATCAATTTCTAAATGCCTTAAAACTGGTCGTAAAAAGTACCTATTTTTTAAATTTTATTAAAACATGCATCGCTTTTCTACGCTTTATCAGGCTTACCCTTCCATATATTTAAACGCGGTTTGTTGCATCGGAAAGAGCAGATTTCAATGCATAGAGGGACGTTATTTCAGTTTCAAAAGCAATTTCTAAATGCCTTAAAACTGGTCGTAAAAAGTACCTATTTTTGAAATTTTATTAAAACATGCATCGTTTTCCTACGCTTTATCAGGCTTACCCTTCCATATATTTAAACGCGGTTTGTTGCATCGGAAAGAGCAGGTTTCAATGCATAGAGGGACGTTATTTCAGTTTCAAAATCAATTTCTAAATGCCTTAAAACTGGTCGTAAAAAGTACCTATTTTTGAAATTTTATTAAAACATGCATCGCTTTTCTACGCTTTATCAGGCTTACCCTTCCATATATTTAAACGCGGTTTGTTGCATCGGAAAGAGCAGGTTTCAATGCATAGAGGGACGTTATTTCAGTTTCAAAATCAATTTCTAAATGCCTTAAAACTGGTCGTAAAAAGTACCTATTTTTGAAATTTTATTAAAACATGCATCGCTTTTCTACGCTTTATCAGGCTTACCCTTCCATATATTTAAACGCGGTTTGTTGCATCGGAAAGAGCAGATTTCAATGCATAGAGGGACGTTATTTCAGTTTCAAAATCAATTTCTAAATTCCTTAAAACTGGTCGTAAAAAGTACCTATTTTTTAAATTTTATTAAAACATGCATCGCTTTTCTACGCTTTATCAGGCTTACCCTTCCATATATTTAAACGCGGTTTGTTGCATCGGAAAGAGCAGGTTTCAATGCATAGAGGGACGTTATTTCAGTTTCAAAATCAATTTCTAAATGCCTTAAAACTGGTCGTAAAAAGTACCTATTTTTGAAATTTTATTAAAACATGCATCGCTTTTCTACGCTTTATCAGGCTTACCCTTCCATATATTTAAACGCGGTTTGTTGCATCGGAAAGAGCAGATTTCAATGCATAGAGGGACGTTATTTCAGTTTCAAAATCAATTTCTAAATTCCTTAAAACTGGTCGTAAAAAGTACCTATTTTTTAAATTTTATTAAAACATGCATCGCTTTTCTACGCTTTATCAGGCTTACCCTTCCATATATTTAAACGCGGTTTGTTGCATCGGAAAGAGCAGATTTCAATGCATAGAGGGACGTTATTTCAGTTTCAAAATCAATTTCTAAATGCCTTAAAACTGGTCGTAAAAAGTACCTATTTTTGAAATTTTATTAAAACATGCATCGCTTTTCTACGCTTTATCAGGCTTACCCTTCCATATATTTAAACGCGGTTTGTTGCATCGGAAAGAGCAGATTTCAATGCATAGAGGGACGTTATTTCAGTTTCAAAATCAATTTCTAAATGCCTTAAAACTGGTCGTAAAAAGTACCTATTTTTGAAATTTTATTAAAACATGGATCGTTTTTCTACGCTTTATCAGGCTTACCCTTCCATATATTTAAACGCGGTTTGTTGCATCGGAAAGAGCAGATTTCAATGCATAGAGGGACGTTATTTCAGTTTCAAAATCAATTTCTAAATGCCTTAAAACTGGTCGTAAAAAGTACCTATTTTTGAAATTTTATTAAAACATGCATCGTTTTTCTACGCTTTATCAGGCTTACCCTTCCATATATTTAAACGCGGTTTGTTGCATCGGAAAGAGCAGATTTCAATGCATAGAGGGACGTTATTTCAGTTTCAAAATCAATTTCTAAATGCCCTAAAACTGGTCGTAAAAAGTACCTATTTTTTAAATTTTATTAAAACATGCATCGTTTTTCTACGCTTTATCAGGCTTACCCTTCCATATATTTAAACGCGGTTTGTTGCAACGGAAAGAGCAGGTTTCAATGCATAGAGGGACGTTATTTCAGTTTCAAAATCAATTTCTAAATGCCTTAAAACTGGTCGTAAAAAGTACCTATTTTTGAAATTTTATTAAAACTTGCATCGTTTTTCTACGCTTTATCAGGCTTACCCTTCCATATATTTAAACGCGGTTTGTTGCATCGGAAAGAGCAGATTTCAATGCATAGAGGGACGTTATTTCAGTTTCAAAATCAATTTCTAAATGCCTTAAAACTGGTCGTAAAAAGTACCTATTTTTGAAATTTTATTAAAACATGCATCGTTTTTCTACTCTTTATCAGGCTTACCCTTCCATATATTTAAACGCGGTTTGTTGCATCGGAAAGAGCAGATTTCAATGCATAGAGGGACGTTATTTCAGTTTCAAAATCAATTTCTAAATGCCTTAAAACTGGTCGTAAAAAGTACCTATTTTTTAAATTTTATTAAAACATGCATCGTTTTTCTACGCTTTATCAGGCTTACCCTTCCATATATTTAAACGCGGTTTGTTGCATCGGAAAGAGCAGATTTCAGTGCATAGAGGGACGTTATTTCAGTTTCAAAATCAATTTCTAAATGCCTTAAAACTGGTCGTAAAAAGTACCTATTTTTGAAATTTTATTAAAACATGCATCGCTTTTCTACGCTTTATCAGGCTTACCCTTCCATATATTTAAACGCGGTTTGTTGCATCGGAAAGAGCAGGTTTCAATGCATAGAGGGACGTTATTTCAGTTTCAAAATCAATTTCTAAATGCCTTAAAACTGGTCGTAAAAAGTACCTATTTTTGAAATTTTATTAAAACATGCATCGCTTTTCTACGCTTTATCAGGCTTACCCTTCCATATACTTAAACGCGGTTTGTTGCATCGGAAAGATCAGGTTTCAATGCATAGAGGAACGTTATTTCAGTTTCAAAATCAATTTCTAAATGCCTTAAAACTGGTCGTAAAAAGTACCTATTTTTGAAATTTTATTAAAACATGCATCGTTTTTCTACGCTTTATCAGGCTTACCCTTCCATATATTTAAACGCGGTTTGTTGCATCGGAAAGAGCAGATTTCAATGCATAGAGGGACGTTATTTCAGTTTCAAAATCAATTTCTGAATGCCTTAAAACTGGTCGTAAAAAGTACCTATTTTTGAAATTTTATTAAAACATGCATCGTTTTTCTACGCTTTATCAGGCTTACCCTTCCATATATTTAAACGCGGTTTGTTGCATCGGAAAGAGCAGATTTCAATCCATAGAGGGACGTTATTTCAGTTTCAAAATCAATTTCTAAATGCCTTAACACTGGTCGTAAAAAGTACCTATTTTTTAAATTTTATTAAAACATGCATCGCTTTTCTACGCTTTATCAGGCTTACCCTTCCATATATATAAACGCGGTTTGTTGCATCGGAAAGAGCAGATTTCAATGCATAGAGGGACGTTATTTCAGTTTCAAAATCAATTTCTAAATGCCTTAAAACTGGTCGTAAAGAGTACCTATTTTTTAAATATTATTGAAACATGCATCGCTTTTCTACGCTTTATCAGGCTTACCCTTCCATATATTTAAACGCGGTTTGTTGCATCGGAAAGAGCAGATTTCAATGCATAGAGGGACGTTATTTCAGTTTCAAAATCAATTTCTAAATGCCTTAAAACTGGTCGTAAAGAGTACCTATTTTTGAAATTTTATTAAAACATGCATCGCTTTTCTACGCTTTATCAGGCTTACCCTTCCATATATTTAAACGCGGTTTGTTGCATCGGAAAGAGCAGGTTTCAATGCATAGAGGGACGTTATTTCAGTTTCAAAATCAATTTCTAAATGCCTTAAAACTGGTCGTAAAAAGTACCTATTTTTGAAATTTTATTAAAACATGCATCGTTTTTCTACGCTTTATCAGGCTTACCCTTCCATATATTTAAATGCGGTTTGTTGCATCGGAAAGAGCAGATTTCAATGCATAGAGGGACGTTATTTCAGTTTCAAAATCAATTTCTAAATGCCCTAAAACTGGTCGTAAAAAGTACCTATTTTTGAAATTTTATTAAAACATGCATCGTTTTTCTACGCTTTATCAGGCTTACCCTTCCATATATTTAAACGCGGTTTGTTGCATCGGAAAGAGCAGATTTCAATGCATAGAGGGACGTTATTTCAGTTTCAAAATCAATTTCTAAATGCCTTAAAACTGGTCGTAAAAAGTACCTATTTTTGAAATTTTATTAAAACATGCATCGTTTTTCTACGCTTTATCAGGCTTACCCTTCCATATATTTAAACGCGGTTTGTTGCATCGGAAAGAGCAGATTTCAATGCATAGAGGGACGTTATTTCAGTTTCAAAATCAATTTCTAAATGCCTTAAAAATGGTCGTAAAAAGTACCTATTTTTGAAATTTTATTAAAACATGCATCGCTTTTCTACGCTTTATCAGGCTTACCCTTCCATATATTTAAACGCGGTTTGTTGCATCGGAAAGAGCAGGTTTCAATGCATAGAGGGACGTTATTTCAGTTTCAAAATCAATTTCTAAATGCCTTAAAACTGGTCGTAAAAAGTACCTATTTTTGAAATTTTATTAAAACATGCATCGTTTTTCTACGCTTTATCAGGCTTACCCTTCCATATATTTAAACGCGGTTTGTTGCATCGGAAAGAGCAGATTTCAATGCATAGAGGGACGTTATTTCAGTTTCAAAATCAATTTCTAAATGCCCTAAAACTGGTCGTAAAAAGTACCTATTTTTGAAATTTTATTAAAACATGCATCGTTTTTCTACGCTTTATCAGGCTTACCCTTCCATATATTTAAACGCGGTTTGTTGCATCGGAATGAGCAGATTTCAATGCATAGAGGGACGTTATTTCAGTTTCAAAATCAATTTCTAAATGCCTTAAAACTGGTCGTAAAGAGTACCTATTTTTGAAATTTTATTAAAACATGCATCGTTTTTCTACGCTTTATCAGGCTTACCCTTCCATATATTTAAACGCGGTTTGTTGCATCGGAAAGAGCAGATTTCAATGCATAGAGGGACGTTATTTCAGTTTCAAAATCAATTTCTAAATGCCTTAAAACTGGTCGTAAAAAGTACCTATTTTTGAAATTTTATTAAAACATGCATCGCTTTTCTACGCTTTATCAGGCTTACCCTTCCATATATTTAAACGCGGTTTGTTGCATCGGAAAGAGCAGGTTTCAATGCATAGAGGGACGTTATTTCAGTTTCAAAATCAATTTCTAAATGCCTTAAAACTGGTCGTAAAAAGTACCTATTTTTGAAATTTTATTAAAACATGCATCGCTTTTCTACGCTTTATCAGGCTTACCCTTCCATATATTTAAACGCGGTTTGTTGCATCGGAAAGAGCAGATTTCAATGCATAGAGGGACGTTATTTCAGTTTCAAAATCAATTTCTAAATTCCTTAAAACTGGTCGTAAAAAGTACCTATTTTTTAAATTTTATTAAAACATGCATCGCTTTTCTACGCTTTATCAGGCTTACCCTTCCATATATTTAAACGCGGTTTGTTGCATCGGAAAGAGCAGATTTCAATGCATAGAGGGACGTTATTTCAGTTTCAAAATCAATTTCTAAATGCCTTAAAACTGGTCGTAAAAAGTACCTATTTTTTAAATTTTATTAAAACATGCATCGCTTTTCTACGCTTTATCAGGCTTACCCTTCCATATATTTAAACGCGGTTTGTTGCATCGGAAAGAGCAGATTTCAATGCATAGAGGGACGTTATTTCAGTTTCAAAATCAATTTCTAAATTCCTTAAAACTGGTCGTAAAAAGTACCTATTTTTTAAATTTTATTAAAACATGCATCGCTTTTCTACGCTTTATCAGGCTTACCCTTCCATATATTTAAACGCGGTTTGTTGCATCGGAAAGAGCAGATTTCAATGCATAGAGGGACGTTATTTCAGTTTCAAAATCAATTTCTAAATGCCTTAAAACTGGTCGTAAAAAGTACCTATTTTTTAAATTTTATTAAAACATGCATCGCTTTTCTACGCTTTATCAGGCTTACCCTTCCATATATTTAAACGCGGTTTGTTGCATCGGAAAGAGCAGATTTCAATGCATAGAGGGACGTTATTTCAGTTTCAAAATCAATTTCTAAATGCCTTAAAACTGGTCGTAAAAAGTACCTATTTTTGAAATTTTATTAAAACATGCATCGCTTTTCTACGCTTTATCAGGCTTACCCTTCCATATATTTAAACGCGGTTTGTTGCATCGGAAAGAGCAGGTTTCAATGCATAGAGGGACGTTATTTCAGTTTCAAAATCAATTTCTAAATGCCTTAAAAATGGTCGTAAAAAGTACCTATTTTTGAAATTTTATTAAAACATGCATCGCTTTTCTACGCTTTATCAGGCTTACCCTTCCATATATTTAAACGCGGTTTGTTGCATCGGAAAGAGCAGGTTTCAATGCATAGAGGGACGTTATTTCAGTTTCAAAATCAATTTCTAAATGCCTTAAAACTGGTCGTAAAAAGTACCTATTTTTGAAATTTTATTAAAACATGCATCGTTTTTCTACGCTTTATCAGGCTTACCCTTCCATATATTTAAACGCGGTTTGTTGCATCGGAAAGAGCAGATTTCAATGCATAGAGGGACGTTATTTCAGTTTCAAAATCAATTTCTAAATGCCCTAAAACTGGTCGTAAAAAGTACCTATTTTTGAAATTTATTAAAACATGCATCGTTTTTCTACGCTTTATCAGGCTTACCCTTCCATATATTTCAACGCGGTTTGTTGCATCGGAATGAGCAGATTTCAATGCATAGAGGGACGTTATTTCAGTTTCAAAATCAATTTCTAAATGCCTTAAAACTGGTCGTAAAAAGTACCTATTTTTGAAATTTTATTAAAACATGCATCGTTTTTCTACGCTTTATCAGGCTTACCCTTCCATATATTTAAACGCGGTTTGTTGCATCGGAAAGAGCAGATTTCAATGCATAGAGGGACGTTATTTCAGTTTCAAAATCAATTTCTAAATGCCTTAAAACTGGTCGTAAAAAGTACCTATTTTTGAAATTTTATTAAAACATGCATCGCTTTTCTACGCTTTATCAGGCTTACCCTTCCATATATTTAAACGCGGTTTGTTGCATCGGAAAGAGCAGGTTTCAATGCATAGAGGGACGTTATTTCAGTTTCAAAATCAATTTCTAAATGCCTTAAAAATGGTCGTAAAAAGTACCTATTTTTGAAATTTTATTAAAACATGCATCGCTTTTCTACGCTTTATCAGGCTTACCCTTCCATATATTTAAACGCGGTTTGTTGCATCGGAAAGAGCAGGTTTCAATGCATAGAGGGACGTTATTTCAGTTTCAAAATCAATTTCTAAATGCCTTAAAACTGGTCGTAAAAAGTACCTATTTTTGAAATTTTATTAAAACATGCATCGTTTTTCTACGCTTTATCAGGCTTACCCTTCCATATATTTAAACGCGGTTTGTTGCATCGGAAAGAGCAGATTTCAATGCATAGAGGGACGTTATTTCAGTTTCAAAATCAATTTCTAAATGCCCTAAAACTGGTCGTAAAAAGTACCTATTTTTGAAATTTATTAAAACATGCATCGTTTTTCTACGCTTTATCAGGCTTACCCTTCCATATATTTAAACGCGGTTTGTTGCATCGGAATGAGCAGATTTCAATGCATAGAGGGACGTTATTTCAGTTTCAAAATCAATTTCTAAATGCCTTAAAACTGGTCGTAAAAAGTACCTATTTTTGAAATTTTATTAAAACATGCATCGTTTTTCTACGCTTTATCAGGCTTACCCTTCCATATATTTAAACGCGGTTTGTTGCATCGGAAAGAGCAGATTTCAATGCATAGAGGGACGTTATTTCAGTTTCAAAATCAATTTCTAAATGCCTTAAAACTGGTCGTAAAAAGTACCTATTTTTGAAATTTTATTAAAACATGCATCGTTTTTCTACGCTTTATCAGGCTTACCCTTCCATATATTTAAACGCGGTTTGTTGCATCGGAAAGAGCAGATTTCAATGCATAGAGGGACGTTATTTCAGTTTCAAAATCAATTTCTAAATGCCTTAAAACTGGTCGTAAAAAGTACCTATTTTTGAAATTTTATTAAAACATGCATCGCTTTTCTACGCTTTATCAGGCTTACCCTTCCATATATTTAAACGCGGTTTGTTGCATCGGAAAGAGCAGGTTTCAATGCATAGAGGGACGTTATTTCAGTTTCAAAATCAATTTCTAAATGCCTTAAAACTGGTCGTAAAAAGTACCTATTTTTGAAATTTTATTAAAACATGCATCGCTTTTCTACGCTTTATCAGGCTTACCCTTCCATATATTTAAACGCGGTTTGTTGCATCGGAAAGAGCAGATTTCAATGCATAGAGGGACGTTATTTCAGTTTCAAAATCAATTTCTAAATTCCTTAAAACTGGTCGTAAAAAGTACCTATTTTTTAAATTTTATTAAAACATGCATCGCTTTTCTACGCTTTATCAGGCTTACCCTTCCATATATTTAAACGCGGTTTGTTGCATCGGAAAGAGCAGATTTCAATGCATAGAGGGACGTTATTTCAGTTTCAAAATCAATTTCTAAATGCCTTAAAACTGGTCGTAAAGAGTACCTATTTTTGAAATTTTATTAAAACATGCATCGTTTTTCTACGCTTTATCAGGCTTACCCTTCCATATATTTAAACGCGGTTTGTTGCATCGGAAAGAGCAGATTTCAATGCATAGAGGGACGTTATTTCAGTTTCAAAATCAATTTCTAAATGCCTTAAAACTGGTCGTAAAAAGTACCTATTTTTGAAATTTTATTAAAACATGCATCGCTTTTCTACGCTTTATCAGGCTTACCCTTCCATATATTTAAACGCGGTTTGTTGCATCGGAAAGAGCAGGTTTCAATGCATAGAGGGACGTTATTTCAGTTTCAAAATCAATTTCTAAATGCCTTAAAACTGGTCGTAAAAAGTACCTATTTTTGAAATTTTATTAAAACATGCATCGCTTTTCTACGCTTTATCAGGCTTACCCTTCCATATATTTAAACGCGGTTTGTTGCATCGGAAAGAGCAGATTTCAATGCATAGAGGGACGTTATTTCAGTTTCAAAATCAATTTCTAAATTCCTTAAAACTGGTCGTAAAAAGTACCTATTTTTTAAATTTTATTAAAACATGCATCGCTTTTCTACGCTTTATCAGGCTTACCCTTCCATATATTTAAACGCGGTTTGTTGCATCGGAAAGAGCAGATTTCAATGCATAGAGGGACGTTATTTCAGTTTCAAAATCAATTTCTAAATGCCTTAAAACTGGTCGTAAAAAGTACCTATTTTTTAAATTTTATTAAAACATGCATCGCTTTTCTACGCTTTATCAGGCTTACCCTTCCATATATTTAAACGCGGTTTGTTGCATCGGAAAGAGCAGATTTCAATGCATAGAGGGACGTTATTTCAGTTTCAAAATCAATTTCTAAATTCCTTAAAACTGGTCGTAAAAAGTACCTATTTTTTAAATTTTATTAAAACATGCATCGCTTTTCTACGCTTTATCAGGCTTACCCTTCCATATATTTAAACGCGGTTTGTTGCATCGGAAAGAGCAGATTTCAATGCATAGAGGGACGTTATTTCAGTTTCAAAATCAATTTCTAAATGCCTTAAAACTGGTCGTAAAAAGTACCTATTTTTTAAATTTTATTAAAACATGCATCGCTTTTCTACGCTTTATCAGGCTTACCCTTCCATATATTTAAACGCGGTTTGTTGCATCGGAAAGAGCAGATTTCAATGCATAGAGGGACGTTATTTCAGTTTCAAAATCAATTTCTAAATGCCTTAAAACTGGTCGTAAAAAGTACCTATTTTTGAAATTTTATTAAAACATGCATCGCTTTTCTACGCTTTATCAGGCTTACCCTTCCATATATTTAAACGCGGTTTGTTGCATCGGAAAGAGCAGGTTTCAATGCATAGAGGGACGTTATTTCAGTTTCAAAATCAATTTCTAAATGCCTTAAAAATGGTCGTAAAAAGTACCTATTTTTGAAATTTTATTAAAACATGCATCGCTTTTCTACGCTTTATTAGGCTTACCCTTCCATATATTTAAACGCGGTTTGTTGCATCGGAAAGAGCAGGTTTCAATGCATAGAGGGACGTTATTTCAGTTTCAAAATCAATTTCTAAATGCCTTAAAACTGGTCGTAAAAAGTACCTATTTTTGAAATTTTATTAAAACATGCATCGTTTTTCTACGCTTTATCAGGCTTACCCTTCCATATATTTAAACGCGGTTTGTTGCATCGGAAAGAGCAGATTTCAATGCATAGAGGGACGTTATTTCAGTTTCAAAATCAATTTCTAAATGCCCTAAAACTGGTCGTAAAAAGTACCTATTTTTGAAATTTATTAAAACATGCATCGTTTTTCTACGCTTTATCAGGCTTACCCTTCCATATATTTAAACGCGGTTTGTTGCATCGGAATGAGCAGATTTCAATGCATAGAGGGACGTTATTTCAGTTTCAAAATCAATTTCTAAATGCCTTAAAACTGGTCGTAAAAAGTACCTATTTTTGAAATTTTATTAAAACATGCATCGTTTTTCTACGCTTTATCAGGCTTACCCTTCCATATATTTAAACGCGGTTTGTTGCATCGGAAAGAGCAGATTTCAATGCATAGAGGGACGTTATTTCAGTTTCAAAATCAATTTCTAAATGCCTTAAAACTGGTCGTAAAAAGTACCTATTTTTGAAATTTTATTAAAACATGCATCGCTTTTCTACGCTTTATCAGGCTTACCCTTCCATATATTTAAACGCGGTTTGTTGCATCGGAAAGAGCAGGTTTCAATGCATAGAGGGACGTTATTTCAGTTTCAAAATCAATTTCTAAATGCCTTAAAAATGGTCGTAAAAAGTACCTATTTTTGAAATTTTATTAAAACATGCATCGCTTTTCTACGCTTTATCAGGCTTACCCTTCCATATATTTAAACGCGGTTTGTTGCATCGGAAAGAGCAGGTTTCAATGCATAGAGGGACGTTATTTCAGTTTCAAAATCAATTTCTAAATGCCTTAAAACTGGTCGTAAAAAGTACCTATTTTTGAAATTTTATTAAAACATGCATCGTTTTTCTACGCTTTATCAGGCTTACCCTTCCATATATTTAAACGCGGTTTGTTGCATCGGAAAGAGCAGATTTCAATGCATAGAGGGACGTTATTTCAGTTTCAAAATCAATTTCTAAATGCCCTAAAACTGGTCGTAAAAAGTACCTATTTTTGAAATTTATTAAAACATGCATCGTTTTTCTACGCTTTATCAGGCTTACCCTTCCATATATTTAAACGCGGTTTGTTGCATCGGAATGAGCAGATTTCAATGCATAGAGGGACGTTATTTCAGTTTCAAAATCAATTTCTAAATGCCTTAAAACTGGTCGTAAAAAGTACCTATTTTTGAAATTTTATTAAAACATGCATCGTTTTTCTACGCTTTATCAGGCTTACCCTTCCATATATTTAAACGCGGTTTGTTGCATCGGAAAGAGCAGATTTCAATGCATAGAGGGACGTTATTTCAGTTTCAAAATCAATTTCTAAATGCCTTAAAACTGGTCGTAAAAAGTACCTATTTTTGAAATTTTATTAAAACATGCATCGTTTTTCTACGCTTTATCAGGCTTACCCTTCCATATATTTAAACGCGGTTTGTTGCATCGGAAAGAGCAGATTTCAATGCATAGAGGGACGTTATTTCAGTTTCAAAATCAATTTCTAAATGCCTTAAAACTGGTCGTAAAAAGTACCTATTTTTGAAATTTTATTAAAACATGCATCGCTTTTCTACGCTTTATCAGGCTTACCCTTCCATATATTTAAACGCGGTTTGTTGCATCGGAAAGAGCAGGTTTCAATGCATAGAGGGACGTTATTTCAGTTTCAAAATCAATTTCTAAATGCCTTAAAACTGGTCGTAAAAAGTACCTATTTTTGAAATTTTATTAAAACATGCATCGCTTTTCTACGCTTTATCAGGCTTACCCTTCCATATATTTAAACGCGGTTTGTTGCATCGGAAAGAGCAGATTTCAATGCATAGAGGGACGTTATTTCAGTTTCAAAATCAATTTCTAAATTCCTTAAAACTGGTCGTAAAAAGTACCTATTTTTTAAATTTTATTAAAACATGCATCGCTTTTCTACGCTTTATCAGGCTTACCCTTCCATATATTTAAACGCGGTTTGTTGCATCGGAAAGAGCAGATTTCAATGCATAGAGGGACGTTATTTCAGTTTCAAAATCAATTTCTAAATGCCTTAAAACTGGTCGTAAAAAGTACCTATTTTTGAAATTTTATTAAAACATGCATCGCTTTTCTACGCTTTATCAGGCTTACCCTTCCATATATTTAAACGCGGTTTGTTGCATCGGAAAGAGCAGATTTCAATGCATAGAGGGACGTTATTTCAGTTTCAAAATCAATTTCTAAATGCCTTAAAACTGGTCGTAAAAAGTACCTATTTTTGAAATTTTATTAAAACATGCATCGTTTTTCTACGCTTTATCAGGCTTACCCTTCCATATATTTAAACGCGGTTTGTTGCATCGGAAAGAGCAGATTTCAATGCATAGAGGGACGTTATTTCAGTTTCAAAATCAATTTCTAAATTCCTTAAAACTGGTCGTAAAAAGTACCTATTTTTTAAATTTTATTAAAACATGCATCGCTTTTCTACGCTTTATCAGGCTTACCCTTCCATATATTTAAACGCGGTTTGTTGCATCGGAAAGAGCAGATTTCAATGCATAGAGGGACGTTATTTCAGTTTCAAAATCAATTTCTAAATGCCTTAAAACTGGTCGTAAAAAGTACCTATTTTTGAAATTTTATTAAAACATGCATCGCTTTTCTACGCTTTATCAGGCTTACCCTTCCATATATTTAAACGCGGTTTGTTGCATCGGAAAGAGCAGATTTCAATGCATAGAGGGACGTTATTTCAGTTTCAAAATCAATTTCTAAATGCCTTAAAACTGGTCGTAAAAAGTACCAATTTTTGAAATTTTATTAAAACATGGATCGTTTTTCTACGCTTTATCAGGCTTACCCTTCCATATATTTAAACGCGGTTTGTTGCATCGGAAAGAGCAGATTTCAATGCATAGAGGGACGTTATTTCAGTTTCAAAATCAATTTCTAAATGCCTTAAAACTGGTCGTAAAAAGTACCTATTTTTGAAATTTTATTAAAACATGCATCGTTTTTCTACATTTTATCAGGCTTACCCTTCCATATATTTAAACGCGGTTTGTTGCAACGGAAAGAGCAGATTTCAGTGCATAGAGGGACGTTATTTCAGTTTCAAAATCAATTTCTAAATGCCTTAAAACTGGTCGTAAAAAGTACCTATTTTTGAAATTTTATTAAAACATGCATCGCTTTTCTACGCTTTATCAGGCTTACCCTTCCATATATTTAAACGCGGTTTGTTGCATCGGAAAGAGCAGGTTTCAATGCATAGAGGGACGTTATTTCAGTTTCAAAATCAATTTCTAAATGCCTTAAAACTGGTCGTAAAAAGTACCTATTTTTGAAATTTTATTAAAACATGCATCGTTTTTCTACTCTTTATCAGGCTTACCCTTCCATATATTTAAACGCGGTTTGTTGCATCGGAAAGAGCAGATTTCAATGCATAGAGGGACGTTATTTCAGTTTCAAAATCAATTTCTAAATGCCTTAAAACTGGTCGTAAAAAGTACCTATTTTTGAAATTTTATTAAAACATGCATCGCTTTTCTACGCTTTATCAGGCTTACCCTTCCATATATTTAAACGCGGTTTGTTGCATCGGAAAGAGCAGATTTCAGTGCATAGAGGGACGTTATTTCAGTTTCAAAATCAATTTCTAAATGCCTTAAAACTGGTCGTAAAAAGTACCTATTTTTGAAATTTTATTAAAACATGCATCGTTTTTCTACGCTTTATCAGGCTTACCCTTCCATATATTTAAACGCGGTTTGTTGCATCGGAAAGAGCAGATTTCAATGCATAGAGGGACGTTATTTCAGTTTCAAAATCAATTTCTAAATGCCTTAAAACTGGTCGTAAAAAGTACCTATTTTTGAAATTTTATTAAAACATGCATCGCTTTTCTACGCTTTATCAGGCTTACCCTTCCATATATTTAAACGCGGTTTGTTGCATCGGAAAGAGCAGGTTTCAATGCATAGAGGGACGTTATTTCAGTTTCAAAATCAATTTCTAAATGCCTTAAAACTGGTCGTAAAAAGTACCCATTTTTGAAATTTTATTAAAACATGCATCGCTTTTCTACGCTTTATCAGGCTTACCCTTCCATATATTTAAACGCGGTTTGTTGCATCGGAAAGAGCAGGTTTCAATGCATAGAGGGACGTTATTTCAGTTTCAAAATCAATTTCTAAATGCCTTAAAACTGGTCGTAAAAAGTACCTATTTTTGAAATTTTATTAAAACATGCATCGTTTTTCTACGCTTTATCAGGCTTACCCTTCCATATATTTAAACGCGGTTTGTTGCATCGGAAAGAGCAGATTTCAATGCATAGAGGGACGTTATTTCAGTTTCAAAATCAATTTCTGAATGCCTTAAAACTGGTCGTAAAAAGTACCTATTTTTGAAATTTTATTAAAACATGCATCGTTTTTCTACGCTTTATCAGGCTTACCCTTCCATATATTTAAACGCGGTTTGTTGCATCGGAAAGAGCAGATTTCAATGCATAGAGGGACGTTATTTCAGTTTCAAAATCAATTTCTAAATGCCTTAAAACTGGTCGTAAAAAGTACCTATTTTTGAAATTTTATTAAAACATGCATCGCTTTTCTACGCTTTATCAGGCTTACCCTTCCATATATTTAAACGCGGTTTGTTGCATCGGAAAGAGCAGATTTCAATGCATAGAGGGACGTTATTTCAGTTTCAAAATCAATTTCTAAATGCCTTAAAACTGGTCGTAAAGAGTACCTATTTTTTAAATTTTATTAAAACATGCATCGCTTTTCTACGCTTTATCAGGCTTACCCTTCCATATATTTAAACGCGGTTTGTTGCATCGGAAAGAGCAGATTTCAATGCATAGAGGGACGTTATTTCAGTTTCAAAATCAATTTCTAAATGCCTTAAAACTGGTCGTAAAAAGTACCTATTTTTTAAATTTTATTAAAACATGCATCGCTTTTCTACGCTTTATCAGGCTTACCCTTCCATATATATAAACGCGGTTTGTTGCATCGGAAAGAGCAGATTTCAATGCATAGAGGGACGTTATTTCAGTTTCAAAATCAATTTCTAAATGCCTTAAAACTGGTCGTAAAGAGTACCTATTTTTTAAATTTTATTAAAACATGCATCGCTTTTCTACGCTTTATCAGGCTTACCCTTCCATATATTTAAACGCGGTTTGTTGCATCGGAAAGAGCAGATTTCAATGCATAGAGGGACGTTATTTCAGTTTCAAAATCAATTTCTAAATGCCTTAAAACTGGTCGTAAAGAGTACCTATTTTTGAAATTTTATTAAAACATGCATCGCTTTTCTACGCTTTATCAGGCTTACCCTTCCATATATATAAACGCGGTTTGTTGCATCGGAAAGAGCAGATTTCAATGCATAGAGGGACGTTATTTCAGTTTCAAAATCAATTTCTAAATGCCTTAAAACTGGTCGTAAAGAGTACCTATTTTTTAAATTTTATTAAAACATGCATCGCTTTTCTACGCTTTATCAGGCTTACCCTTCCATATATTTAAACGCGGTTTGTTGCATCGGAAAGAGCAGATTTCAATGCATAGAGGGACGTTATTTCAGTTTCAAAATCAATTTCTAAATGCCTTAAAACTGGTCGTAAAAAGTACCTATTTTTGAAATTTTATTAAAACATGCATCGCTTTTCTACGCTTTATCAGGCTTACCCTTCCATATATTTAAACGCGGTTTGTTGCATCGGAAAGAGCAGATTTCAGTGCATAGAGGGACGTTATTTCAGTTTCAAAATCAATTTCTAAATGCCTTAAAACTGGTCGTAAAAAGTACCTATTTTTTAAATTTTATTAAAACATGCATCGCTTTTCTACGCTTTATCAGGCTTACCCTTCCATATATTTAAACGCGGTTTGTTGCATCGGAAAGAGCAGATTTCAATGCATAGAGGGACGTTATTTCAGTTTCAAAATCAATTTCTAAATGCCTTAAAACTGGTCGTAAAGAGTACCTATTTTTTAAATTTTATTAAAACATGCATCGCTTTTCTACGCTTTATCAGGCTTACCCTTCCATATATTTAAACGCGGTTTGTTGCATCGGAAAGAGCAGATTTCAATGCATAGAGGGACGTTATTTCAGTTTCAAAATCAATTTCTAAATGCCTTAAAACTGGTCGTAAAAAGTACCTATTTTTGAAATTTTATTAAAACATGCATCGCTTTTCTACGCTTTATCAGGCTTACCCTTCCATATATTTAAACGCGGTTTGTTGCATCGGAAAGAGCAGATTTCAGTGCATAGAGGGACGTTATTTCAGTTTCAAAATCAATTTCTAAATGCCTTAAAACTGGTCGTAAAAAGTACCTATTTTTTAAATTTTATTAAAACATGCATCGCTTTTCTACGCTTTATCAGGCTTACCCTTCCATATATTTAAACGCGGTTTGTTGCATCGGAAAGAGCAGATTTCAATGCATAGAGGGACGTTATTTCAGTTTCAAAATCAATTTCTAAATGCCTTAAAACTGGTCGTAAAAAGTACCTATTTTTGAAATTTTATTAAAACATGCATCGCTTTTCTACGCTTTATCAGGCTTACCCTTCCATATATTTAAACGCGGTTTGTTGCATCGGAAAGAGCAGGTTTCAATGCATAGAGGGACGTTATTTCAGTTTCAAAATCAATTTCTAAATGCCTTAAAAATGGTCGTAAAAAGTACCTATTTTTGAAATTTTATTAAAACATGCATCGCTTTTCTACGCTTTATCAGGCTTACCCTTCCATATATTTAAACGCGGTTTGTTGCATCGGAAAGAGCAGGTTTCAATGCATAGAGGGACGTTATTTCAGTTTCAAAATCAATTTCTAAATGCCTTAAAACTGGTCGTAAAAAGTACCTATTTTTGAAATTTTATTAAAACATGCATCGTTTTTCTACGCTTTATCAGGCTTACCCTTCCATATATTTAAACGCGCTTTGTTGCATCGGAAAGAGCAGATTTCAATGCATAGAGGGACGTTATTTCAGTTTCAAAATCAATTTCTAAATGCCCTAAAACTGGTCGTAAAAAGTACCTATTTTTGAAATTTTATTAAAACATGCATCGTTTTTCTACGCTTTATCAGGCTTACCCTTCCATATATTTAAACGCGGTTTGTTGCATCGGAAAGAGCAGATTTCAATGCATAGAGGGACGTTATTTCAGTTTCAAAATCAATTTCTAAATGCCTTAAAACTGGTCGTAAAAAGTACCTATTTTTGAAATTTTATTAAAACATGCATCGTTTTTCTACGCTTTATCAGGCTTACCCTTCCATATATTTAAACGCGGTTTGTTGCATCGGAAAGAGCAGATTTCAATGCATAGAGGGACGTTATTTCAGTTTCAAAATCAATATCTAAATGCCTTAAAACTGGTCGTAAAAAGTACCTATTTTTGAAATTTTATTAAAACATGCATCGTTTTTCTACGCTTTATCAGGCTTACCCTTCCATATATTTAAACGCGGTTTGTTGCATCGGAAAGAGCAGATTTCAATGCATAGAGGGACGTTATTTCAGTTTCAAAATCAATTTCTAAATGCCTTAAAAATGGTCGTAAAAAGTACCTATTTTTGAAATTTTATTAAAACATGCATCGCTTTTCTACGCTTTATCAGGCTTACCCTTCCATATATTTAAACGCGGTTTGTTGCATCGGAAAGAGCAGGTTTCAATGCATAGAGGGACGTTATTTCAGTTTCAAAATCAATTTCTAAATGCCTTAAAACTGGTCGTAAAAAGTACCTATTTTTGAAATTTTATTAAAACATGCATCGTTTTTCTACGCTTTATCAGGCTTACCCTTCCATATATTTAAACGCGGTTTGTTGCATCGGAAAGAGCAGATTTCAATGCATAGAGGGACGTTATTTCAGTTTCAAAATCAATTTCTAAATGCCCTAAAACTGGTCGTAAAAAGTACCTATTTTTGAAATTTTATTAAAACATGCATCGTTTTTCTACGCTTTATCAGGCTTACCCTTCCATATATTTAAACGCGGTTTGTTGCATCGGAAAGAGCAGATTTCAATGCATAGAGGGACGTTATTTCAGTTTCAAAATCAATTTCTAAATGCCTTAAAACTGGTCGTAAAAAGTACCTATTTTTGAAATTTTATTAAAACATGCATCGTTTTTCTACGCTTTATCAGGCTTACCCTTCCATATATTTAAACGCGGTTTGTTGCATCGGAAAGAGCAGATTTCAATGCATAGAGGGACGTTATTTCAGTTTCAAAATCAATTTCTAAATGCCTTAAAACTGGTCGTAAAAAGTACCTATTTTTGAAATTTTATTAAAACATGCATCGTTTTTCTACGCTTTATCAGGCTTACCCTTCCATATATTTAAACGCGGTTTGTTGCATCGGAAAGAGCAGATTTCAATGCATAGAGGGACGTTATTTCAGTTTCAAAATCAATTTCTAAATGCCTTAAAACTGGTCGTAAAAAGTACCTATTTTTGAAATTTTATTAAAACATGCATCGCTTTTCTACGCTTTATCAGGCTTACCCTTCCATATATTTAAACGCGGTTTGTTGCATCGGAAAGAGCAGGTTTCAATGCATAGAGGGACGTTATTTCAGTTTCAAAATCAATTTCTAAATGCCTTAAAACTGGTCGTAAAAAGTACCTATTTTTGAAATTTTATTAAAACATGCATCGCTTTTCTACGCTTTATCAGGCTTACCCTTCCATATATTTAAACGCGGTTTGTTGCATCGGAAAGAGCAGATTTCAATGCATAGAGGGACGTTATTTCAGTTTCAAAATCAATTTCTAAATTCCTTAAAACTGGTCGTAAAAGTACCTATTTTTTAAATTTTATTAAAACATGCATCGCTTTTCTACGCTTTATCAGGCTTACCCTTCCATATATTTAAACGCGGTTTGTTGCATCGGAAAGAGCAGATTTCAATGCATAGAGGGACGTTATTTCAGTTTCAAAATCAATTTCTAAATGCCTTAAAACTGGTCGTAAAAAGTACCTATTTTTGAAATTTTATTAAAACATGCATCGCTTTTCTACGCTTTATCAGGCTTACCCTTCCATATATTTAAACGCGGTTTGTTGCATCGGAAAGAGCAGATTTCAATGCATAGAGGGACGTTATTTCAGTTTCAAAATCAATTTCTAAATTCCTTAAAACTGGTCGTAAAAGTACCTATTTTTTAAATTTTATTAAAACATGCATCGCTTTTCTACGCTTTATCAGGCTTACCCTTCCATATATTTAAACGCGGTTTGTTGCATCGGAAAGAGCAGATTTCAATGCATAGAGGGACGTTATTTCAGTTTCAAAATCAATTTCTAAATGCCTTAAAACTGGTCGTAAAAAGTACCTATTTTTGAAATTTTATTAAAACATGCATCGTTTTTCTACGCTTTATCAGGCTTACCCTTCCATATATTTAAACGCGGTTTGTTGCATCGGAAAGAGCAGATTTCAATGCATAGAGGGACGTTATTTCAGTTTCAAAATCAATTTCTAAATGCCTTAAAACTGGTCGTAAAAAGTACCTATTTTTGAAATTTTATTAAAACATGCATCGTTTTTCTACGCTTTATCAGGCTTACCCTTCCATATATTTAAACGCGGTTTGTTGCATCGGAAAGAGCAGATTTCAATGCATAGAGGGACGTTATTTCAGTTTCAAAATCAATTTCTAAATGCCTTAAAACTGGTCGTAAAAAGTACCTATTTTTGAAATTTTATTAAAACATGCATCGTTTTTCTACGCTTTATCAGGCTTACCCTTCCATATATTTAAACGCGGTTTGTTGCATCGGAAAGAGCAGATTTCAATGCATAGAGGGACGTTATTTCAGTTTCAAAATCAATTTCTAAATGCCTTAAAACTGGTCGTAAAAAGTACCTATTTTTGAAATTTTATTAAAACATGCATCGCTTTTCTACGCTTTATCAGGCTTACCCTTCCATATATTTAAACGCGGTTTGTTGCATCGGAAAGAGCAGGTTTCAATGCATAGAGGGACGTTATTTCAGTTTCAAAATCAATTTCTAAATGCCTTAAAACTGGTCGTAAAAAGTACCTATTTTTGAAATTTTATTAAAACATGCATCGCTTTTCTACGCTTTATCAGGCTTACCCTTCCATATATTTAAACGCGGTTTGTTGCATCGGAAAGAGCAGATTTCAATGCATAGAGGGACGTTATTTCAGTTTCAAAATCAATTTCTAAATGCCTTAAAACTGGTCGTAAAGAGTACCTATTTTTTAAATTTTATTAAAACATGCATCGCTTTTCTACGCTTTATCAGGCTTACCCTTCCATATATTTAAACGCGGTTTGTTGCATCGGAAAGAGCAGATTTCAATGCATAGAGGGACGTTATTTCAGTTTCAAAATCAATTTCTAAATGCCTTAAAACTGGTCGTAAAAAGTACCTATTTTTTAAATTTTATTAAAACATGCATCGCTTTTCTACGCTTTATCAGGCTTACCCTTCCATATATATAAACGCGGTTTGTTGCATCGGAAAGAGCAGATTTCAATGCATAGAGGGACGTTATTTCAGTTTCAAAATCAATTTCTAAATGCCTTAAAACTGGTCGTAAAGAGTACCTATTTTTTAAATTTTATTAAAACATGCATCGCTTTTCTACGCTTTATCAGGCTTACCCTTCCATATATTTAAACGCGGTTTGTTGCATCGGAAAGAGCAGATTTCAATGCATAGAGGGACGTTATTTCAGTTTCAAAATCAATTTCTAAATGCCTTAAAACTGGTCGTAAAAAGTACCTATTTTTGAAATTTTATTAAAACATGCATCGTTTTTCTACGCTTTATCAGGCTTACCCTTCCATATATTTAAACGCGGTTTGTTGCATCGGAAAGAGCAGATTTCAATGCATAGAGGGACGTTATTTCAGTTTCAAAATCAATTTCTAAATGCCTTAAAACTGGTCGTAAAAAGTACCTATTTTTGAAATTTTATTAAAACATGCATCGTTTTTCTACGCTTTATCAGGCTTACCCTTCCATATATTTAAACGCGGTTTGTTGCATCGGAAAGAGCAGATTTCAATGCATAGAGGGACGTTATTTCAGTTTCAAAATCAATTTCTAAATGCCTTAAAACTGGTCGTAAAAAGTACCTATTTTTGAAATTTTATTAAAACATGCATCGCTTTTCTACGCTTTATCAGGCTTACCCTTCCATATATTTAAACGCGGTTTGTTGCATCGGAAAGAGCAGGTTTCAATGCATAGAGGGACGTTATTTCAGTTTCAAAATCAATTTCTAAATGCCTTAAAACTGGTCGTAAAAAGTACCTATTTTTGAAATTTTATTAAAACATGCATCGCTTTTCTACGCTTTATCAGGCTTACCCTTCCATATATTTAAACGCGGTTTGTTGCATCGGAAAGAGCAGATTTCAATGCATAGAGGGACGTTATTTCAGTTTCAAAATCAATTTCTAAATGCCTTAAAACTGGTCGTAAAGAGTACCTATTTTTTAAATTTTATTAAAACATGCATCGCTTTTCTACGCTTTATCAGGCTTACCCTTCCATATATTTAAACGCGGTTTGTTGCATCGGAAAGAGCAGATTTCAATGCATAGAGGGACGTTATTTCAGTTTCAAAATCAATTTCTAAATGCCTTAAAACTGGTCGTAAAAAGTACCTATTTTTGAAATTTTATTAAAACATGCATCGCTTTTCTACGCTTTATCAGGCTTACCCTTCCATATATTTAAACGCGGTTTGTTGCATCGGAAAGAGCAGGTTTCAATGCATAGAGGGACGTTATTTCAGTTTCAAAATCAATTTCTAAATGCCTTAAAACTGGTCGTAAAAAGTACCTATTTTTGAAATTTTATTAAAACATGCATCGCTTTTCTACGCTTTATCAGGCTTACCCTTCCATATATTTAAACGCGGTTTGTTGCATCGGAAAGAGCAGATTTCAATGCATAGAGGGACGTTATTTCAGTTTCAAAATCAATTTCTAAATTCCTTAAAACTGGTCGTAAAAGTACCTATTTTTTAAATTTTATTAAAACATGCATCGCTTTTCTACGCTTTATCAGGCTTACCCTTCCATATATTTAAACGCGGTTTGTTGCATCGGAAAGAGCAGATTTCAATGCATAGAGGGACGTTATTTCAGTTTCAAAATCAATTTCTAAATGCCTTAAAACTGGTCGTAAAAAGTACCTATTTTTGAAATTTTATTAAAACATGCATCGCTTTTCTACGCTTTATCAGGCTTACCCTTCCATATATTTAAACGCGGTTTGTTGCATCGGAAAGAGCAGATTTCAATGCATAGAGGGACGTTATTTCAGTTTCAAAATCAATTTCTAAATTCCTTAAAACTGGTCGTAAAAGTACCTATTTTTTAAATTTTATTAAAACATGCATCGCTTTTCTACGCTTTATCAGGCTTACCCTTCCATATATTTAAACGCGGTTTGTTGCATCGGAAAGAGCAGATTTCAATGCATAGAGGGACGTTATTTCAGTTTCAAAATCAATTTCTAAATGCCTTAAAACTGGTCGTAAAAAGTACCTATTTTTGAAATTTTATTAAAACATGCATCGTTTTTCTACGCTTTATCAGGCTTACCCTTCCATATATTTAAACGCGGTTTGTTGCATCGGAAAGAGCAGATTTCAATGCATAGAGGGACGTTATTTCAGTTTCAAAATCAATTTCTAAATGCTTTAAAACTGGTCGTAAAAAGTACCTATTTTTGAAATTTTATTAAAACATGCATCGTTTTTCTACGCTTTATCAGGCTTACCCTTCCATATATTTAAACGCGGTTTGTTGCATCGGAAAGAGCAGATTTCAATGCATAGAGGGACGTTATTTCAGTTTCAAAATCAATTTCTAAATGCCTTAAAACTGGTCGTAAAAAGTACCTATTTTTGAAATTTTATTAAAACATGCATCGTTTTTCTACGCTTTATCAGGCTTACCCTTCCATATATTTAAACGCGGTTTGTTGCATCGGAAAGAGCAGATTTCAATGCATAGAGGGACGTTATTTCAGTTTCAAAATCAATTTCTAAATGCCTTAAAACTGGTCGTAAAAAGTACCTATTTTTGAAATTTTATTAAAACATGCATCGCTTTTCTACGCTTTATCAGGCTTACCCTTCCATATATTTAAACGCGGTTTGTTGCATCGGAAAGAGCAGGTTTCAATGCATAGAGGGACGTTATTTCAGTTTCAAAATCAATTTCTAAATGCCTTAAAACTGGTCGTAAAAAGTACCTATTTTTGAAATTTTATTAAAACATGCATCGCTTTTCTACGCTTTATCAGGCTTACCCTTCCATATATTTAAACGCGGTTTGTTGCATCGGAAAGAGCAGATTTCAATGCATAGAGGGACGTTATTTCAGTTTCAAAATCAATTTCTAAATGCCTTAAAACTGGTCGTAAATAGTACCTATTTTTTAAATTTTATTAAAACATGCATCGCTTTTCTACGCTTTATCAGGCTTACCCTTCCATATATTTAAACGCGGTTTGTTGCATCGGAAAGAGCAGATTTCAATGCATAGAGGGACGTTATTTCAGTTTCAAAATCAATTTCTAAATGCCTTAAAACTGGTCGTAAAAAGTACCTATTTTTTAAATTTTATTAAAACATGCATCGCTTTTCTACGCTTTATCAGGCTTACCCTTCCATATATATAAACGCGGTTTGTTGCATCGGAAAGAGCAGATTTCAATGCATAGAGGGACGTTATTTCAGTTTCAAAATCAATTTCTAAATGCCTTAAAACTGGTCGTAAAGAGTACCTATTTTTTAAATTTTATTAAAACATGCATCGCTTTTCTACGCTTTATCAGGCTTACCCTTCCATATATTTAAACGCGGTTTGTTGCATCGGAAAGAGCAGATTTCAATGCATAGAGGGACGTTATTTCAGTTTCAAAATCAATTTCTAAATGCCTTAAAACTGGTCGTAAAGAGTACCTATTTTTGAAATTTTATTAAAACATGCATCGCTTTTCTACGCTTTATCAGGCTTACCCTTCCATATATATAAACGCGGTTTGTTGCATCGGAAAGAGCAGATTTCAATGCATAGAGGGACGTTATTTCAGTTTCAAAATCAATTTCTAAATGCCTTAAAACTGGTCGTAAAGAGTACCTATTTTTTAAATTTTATTAAAACATGCATCGCTTTTCTACGCTTTATCAGGCTTACCCTTCCATATATTTAAACGCGGTTTGTTGCATCGGAAAGAGCAGATTTCAATGCATAGAGGGACGTTATTTCAGTTTCAAAATCAATTTCTAAATGCCTTAAAACTGGTCGTAAAAAGTACCTATTTTTTAAATTTTATTAAAACATGCATCGCTTTTCTACGCTTTATCAGGCTTACCCTTCCATATATTTAAACGCGGTTTGTTGCATCGGAAAGAGCAGATTTCAGTGCATAGAGGGACGTTATTTCAGTTTCAAAATCAATTTCTAAATGCCTTAAAACTGGTCGTAAAAAGTACCTATTTTTTAAATTTTATTAAAACATGCATCGCTTTTCTACGCTTTATCAGGCTTACCCTTCCATATATTTAAACGCGGTTTGTTGCATCGGAAAGAGCAGATTTCAATGCATAGAGGGACGTTATTTCAGTTTCAAAATCAATTTCTAAATGCCTTAAAACTGGTCGTAAAAAGTACCTATTTTTGAAATTTTATTAAAACATGCATCGCTTTTCTACGCTTTATCAGGCTTACCCTTCCATATATTTAAACGCGGTTTGTTGCATCGGAAAGAGCAGATTTCAATGCATAGAGGGACGTTATTTCAGTTTCAAAATCAATTTCTAAATTCCTTAAAACTGGTCGTAAAAGTACCTATTTTTTAAATTTTATTAAAACATGCATCGCTTTTCTACGCTTTATCAGGCTTACCCTTCCATATATTTAAACGCGGTTTGTTGCATCGGAAAGAGCAGATTTCAATGCATAGAGGGACGTTATTTCAGTTTCAAAATCAATTTCTAAATGCCTTAAAACTGGTCGTAAAAAGTACCTATTTTTGAAATTTTATTAAAACATGCATCGTTTTTCTACGCTTTATCAGGCTTACCCTTCCATATATTTAAACGCGGTTTGTTGCATCGGAAAGAGCAGATTTCAATGCATAGAGGGACGTTATTTCAGTTTCAAAATCAATTTCTAAATGCCTTAAAACTGGTCGTAAAAAGTACCTATTTTTGAAATTTTATTAAAACATGCATCGTTTTTCTACGCTTTATCAGGCTTACCCTTCCATATATTTAAACGCGGTTTGTTGCATCGGAAAGAGCAGATTTCAATGCATAGAGGGACGTTATTTCAGTTTCAAAATCAATTTCTAAATGCCTTAAAACTGGTCGTAAAAAGTACCTATTTTTGAAATTTTATTAAAACATGCATCGTTTTTCTACGCTTTATCAGGCTTACCCTTCCATATATTTAAACGCGGTTTGTTGCATCGGAAAGAGCAGATTTCAATGCATAGAGGGACGTTATTTCAGTTTCAAAATCAATTTCTAAATGCCTTAAAACTGGTCGTAAAAAGTACCTATTTTTGAAATTTTATTAAAACATGCATCGCTTTTCTACGCTTTATCAGGCTTACCCTTCCATATATTTAAACGCGGTTTGTTGCATCGGAAAGAGCAGGTTTCAATGCATAGAGGGACGTTATTTCAGTTTCAAAATCAATTTCTAAATGCCTTAAAACTGGTCGTAAAAAGTACCTATTTTTGAAATTTTATTAAAACATGCATCGCTTTTCTAAGCTTTATCAGGCTTACCCTTCCATATATTTAAACGCGGTTTGTTGCATCGGAAAGAGCAGATTTCAATGCATAGAGGGACGTTATTTCAGTTTCAAAATCAATTTCTAAATGCCTTAAAACTGGTCGTAAAGAGTACCTATTTTTTAAATTTTATTAAAACATGCATCGCTTTTCCACGCTTTATCAGGCTTACCCTTCCATATATTTAAACGCGGTTTGTTGCATCGGAAAGAGCAGATTTCAATGCATAGAGGGACGTTATTTCAGTTTCAAAATCAATTTCTAAATGCCTTAAAACTGGTCGTAAAGAGTACCTATTTTTGAAATTTTATTAAAACATGCATCGCTTTTCTACGCTTTATCAGGCTTACCCTTCCATATATATAAACGCGGTTTGTTGCATCGGAAAGAGCAGATTTCAATGCATAGAGGGACGTTATTTCAGTTTCAAAATCAATTTCTAAATGCCTTAAAACTGGTCGTAAAGAGTACCTATTTTTTAAATTTTATTAAAACATGCATCGCTTTTCTACGCTTTATCAGGCTTACCCTTCCATATATTTAAACGCGGTTTGTTGCATCGGAAAGAGCAGATTTCAATGCATAGAGGGACGTTATTTCAGTTTCAAAATCAATTTCTAAATGCCTTAAAACTGGTCGTAAAAAGTACCTATTTTTTAAATTTTATTAAAACATGCATCGCTTTTCTACGCTTTATCAGGCTTACCCTTCCATATATTTAAACGCGGTTTGTTGCATCGGAAAGAGCAGATTTCAGTGCATAGAGGGACGTTATTTCAGTTTCAAAATCAATTTCTAAATGCCTTAAAACTGGTCGTAAAAAGTACCTATTTTTTAAATTTTATTAAAACATGCATCGCTTTTCTACGCTTTATCAGGCTTACCCTTCCATATATTTAAACGCGGTTTGTTGCATCGGAAAGAGCAGATTTCAATGCATAGAGGGACGTTATTTCAGTTTCAAAATCAATTTCTAAATGCCTTAAAACTGGTCGTAAAGAGTACCTATTTTTTAAATTTTATTAAAACATGCATCGCTTTTCTACGCTTTATCAGGCTTACCCTTCCATATATTTAAACGCGGTTTGTTGCATCGGAAAGAGCAGATTTCAATGCATAGAGGGACGTTATTTCAGTTTCAAAATCAATTTCTAAATGCCTTAAAACTGGTCGTAAAAAGTACCTATTTTTGAAATTTTATTAAAACATGCATCGCTTTTCTACGCTTTATCAGGCTTACCCTTCCATATATTTAAACGCGGTTTGTTGCATCGGAAAGAGCAGATTTCAGTGCATAGAGGGACGTTATTTCAGTTTCAAAATCAATTTCTAAATGCCTTAAAACTGGTCGTAAAAAGTACCTATTTTTTAAATTTTATTAAAACATGCATCGCTTTTCTACGCTTTATCAGGCTTACCCTTCCATATATTTAAACGCGGTTTGTTGCATCGGAAAGAGCAGATTTCAATGCATAGAGGGACGTTATTTCAGTTTCAAAATCAATTTCTAAATGCCCTAAAACTGGTCGTAAAAAGTACCTATTTTTGAAATTTTATTAAAACATGCATCGTTTTTCTACGCTTTATCAGGCTTACCCTTCCATATATTTAAACGCGGTTTGTTGCATCGGAAAGAGCAGATTTCAATGCATAGAGGGACGTTATTTCAGTTTCAAAATCAATTTCTAAATGCCTTAAAACTGGTCGTAAAAAGTACCTATTTTTGAAATTTTATTAAAACATGCATCGTTTTTCTACGCTTTATCAGGCTTACCCTTCCATATATTTAAACGCGGTTTGTTGCATCGGAAAGAGCAGATTTCAATGCATAGAGGGACGTTATTTCAGTTTCAAAATCAATATCTAAATGCCTTAAAACTGGTCGTAAAAAGTACCTATTTTTGAAATTTTATTAAAACATGCATCGTTTTTCTACGCTTTATCAGGCTTACCCTTCCATATATTTAAACGCGGTTTGTTGCATCGGAAAGAGCAGATTTCAATGCATAGAGGGACGTTATTTCAGTTTCAAAATCAATTTCTAAATGCCTTAAAAATGGTCGTAAAGAGTACCTATTTTTGAAATTTTATTAAAACATGCATCGCTTTTCTACGCTTTATCAGGCTTACCCTTCCATATATTTAAACGCGGTTTGTTGCATCGGAAAGAGCAGGTTTCAATGCATAGAGGGACGTTATTTCAGTTTCAAAATCAATTTCTAAATGCCTTAAAACTGGTCGTAAAAAGTACCTATTTTTGAAATTTTATTAAAACATGCATCGTTTTTCTACGCTTTATCAGGCTTACCCTTCCATATATTTAAACGCGGTTTGTTGCATCGGAAAGAGCAGATTTCAATGCATAGAGGGACGTTATTTCAGTTTCAAAATCAATTTCTAAATGCCCTAAAACTGGTCGTAAAAAGTACCTATTTTTGAAATTTTATTAAAACATGCATCGTTTTTCTACGCTTTATCAGGCTTACCCTTCCATATATTTAAACGCGGTTTGTTGCATCGGAAAGAGCAGATTTCAATGCATAGAGGGACGTTATTTCAGTTTCAAAATCAATTTCTAAATGCCTTAAAACTGGTCGTAAAAAGTACCTATTTTTGAAATTTTATTAAAACATGCATCGTTTTTCTACGCTTTATCAGGCTTACCCTTCCATATATTTAAACGCGGTTTGTTGCATCGGAAAGAGCAGATTTCAATGCATAGAGGGACGTTATTTCAGTTTCAAAATCAATTTCTAAATGCCTTAAAACTGGTCGTAAAAAGTACCTATTTTTGAAATTTTATTAAAACATGCATCGTTTTTCTACGCTTTATCAGGCTTACCCTTCCATATATTTAAACGCGGTTTGTTGCATCGGAAAGAGCAGATTTCAATGCATAGAGGGACGTTATTTCAGTTTCAAAATCAATTTCTAAATGCCTTAAAACTGGTCGTAAAAAGTACCTATTTTTGAAATTTTATTAAAACATGCATCGCTTTTCTACGCTTTATCAGGCTTACCCTTCCATATATTTAAAAGCGGTTTGTTGCATCGGAAAGAGCAGGTTTCAATGCATAGAGGGACGTTATTTCAGTTTCAAAATCAATTTCTAAATGCCTTAAAACTGGTCGTAAAAAGTACCTATTTTTGAAATTTTATTAAAACATGCATCGCTTTTCTACGCTTTATCAGGCTTACCCTTCCATATATTTAAACGCGGTTTGTTGCATCGGAAAGAGCAGATTTCAATGCATAGAGGGACGTTATTTCAGTTTCAAAATCAATTTCTAAATTCCTTAAAACTGGTCGTAAAAGTACCTATTTTTTAAATTTTATTAAAACATGCATCGCTTTTCTACGCTTTATCAGGCTTACCCTTCCATATATTTAAACGCGGTTTGTTGCATCGGAAAGAGCAGATTTCAATGCATAGAGGGACGTTATTTCAGTTTCAAAATCAATTTCTAAATGCCTTAAAACTGGTCGTAAAAAGTACCTATTTTTGAAATTTTATTAAAACATGCATCGCTTTTCTACGCTTTATCAGGCTTACCCTTCCATATATTTAAACGCGGTTTGTTGCATCGGAAAGAGCAGATTTCAATGCATAGAGGGACGTTATTTCAGTTTCAAAATCAATTTCTAAATTCCTTAAAACTGGTCGTAAAAGTACCTATTTTTTAAATTTTATTAAAACATGCATCGCTTTTCTACGCTTTATCAGGCTTACCCTTCCATATATTTAAACGCGGTTTGTTGCATCGGAAAGAGCAGATTTCAATGCATAGAGGGACGTTATTTCAGTTTCAAAATCAATTTCTAAATGCCTTAAAACTGGTCGTAAAAAGTACCTATTTTTGAAATTTTATTAAAACATGCATCGTTTTTCTACGCTTTATCAGGCTTACCCTTCCATATATTTAAACGCGGTTTGTTGCATCGGAAAGAGCAGATTTCAATGCATAGAGGGACGTTATTTCAGTTTCAAAATCAATTTCTAAATGCCTTAAAACTGGTCGTAAAAAGTACCTATTTTTGAAATTTTATTAAAACATGCATCGTTTTTCTACGCTTTATCAGGCTTACCCTTCCATATATTTAAACGCGGTTTGTTGCATCGGAAAGAGCAGATTTCAATGCATAGAGGGACGTTATTTCAGTTTCAAAATCAATTTCTAAATGCCTTAAAACTGGTCGTAAAAAGTACCTATTTTTGAAATTTTATTAAAACATGCATCGTTTTTCTACGCTTTATCAGGCTTACCCTTCCATATATTTAAACGCGGTTTGTTGCATCGGAAAGAGCAGATTTCAATGCATAGAGGGACGTTATTTCAGTTTCAAAATCAATTTCTAAATGCCTTAAAACTGGTCGTAAAAAGTACCTATTTTTGAAATTTTATTAAAACATGCATCGCTTTTCTACGCTTTATCAGGCTTACCCTTCCATATATTTAAACGCGGTTTGTTGCATCGGAAAGAGCAGGTTTCAATGCATAGAGGGACGTTATTTCAGTTTCAAAATCAATTTCTAAATGCCTTAAAACTGGTCGTAAAAAGTACCTATTTTTGAAATTTTATTAAAACATGCATCGCTTTTCTACGCTTTATCAGGCTTACCCTTCCATATATTTAAACGCGGTTTGTTGCATCGGAAAGAGCAGATTTCAATGCATAGAGGGACGTTATTTCAGTTTCAAAATCAATTTCTAAATGCCTTAAAACTGGTCGTAAAGAGTACCTATTTTTTAAATTTTATTAAAACATGCATCGCTTTTCTACGCTTTATCAGGCTTACCCTTCCATATATTTAAACGCGGTTTGTTGCATCGGAAAGAGCAGATTTCAATGCATAGAGGGACGTTATTTCAGTTTCAAAATCAATTTCTAAATGCCTTAAAACTGGTCGTAAAAAGTACCTATTTTTTAAATTTTATTAAAACATGCATCGCTTTTCTACGCTTTATCAGGCTTACCCTTCCATATATATAAACGCGGTTTGTTGCATCGGAAAGAGCAGATTTCAATGCATAGAGGGACGTTATTTCAGTTTCAAAATCAATTTCTAAATGCCTTAAAACTGGTCGTAAAGAGTACCTATTTTTTAAATTTTATTAAAACATGCATCGCTTTTCTACGCTTTATCAGGCTTACCCTTCCATATATTTAAACGCGGTTTGTTGCATCGGAAAGAGCAGATTTCAATGCATAGAGGGACGTTATTTCAGTTTCAAAATCAATTTCTAAATGCCTTAAAACTGGTCGTAAAGAGTACCTATTTTTGAAATTTTATTAAAACATGCATCGCTTTTCTACGCTTTATCAGGCTTACCCTTCCATATATATAAACGCGGTTTGTTGCATCGGAAAGAGCAGATTTCAATGCATAGAGGGACGTTATTTCAGTTTCAAAATCAATTTCTAAATGCCTTAAAACTGGTCGTAAAGAGTACCTATTTTTTAAATTTTATTAAAACATGCATCGCTTTTCTACGCTTTATCAGGCTTACCCTTCCATATATTTAAACGCGGTTTGTTGCATCGGAAAGAGCAGATTTCAATGCATAGAGGGACGTTATTTCAGTTTCAAAATCAATTTCTAAATGCCTTAAAACTGGTCGTAAAAAGTACCTATTTTTTAAATTTTATTAAAACATGCATCGCTTTTCTACGCTTTATCAGGCTTACCCTTCCATATATTTAAACGCGGTTTGTTGCATCGGAAAGAGCAGATTTCAGTGCATAGAGGGACGTTATTTCAGTTTCAAAATCAATTTCTAAATGCCTTAAAACTGGTCGTAAAAAGTACCTATTTTTTAAATTTTATTAAAACATGCATCGTTTTTCTACGCTTTATCAGGCTTACCCTTCCATATATTTAAACGCGGTTTGTTGCATCGGAAAGAGCAGATTTCAATGCATAGAGGGACGTTATTTCAGTTTCAAAATCAATTTCTAAATGCCTTAAAACTGGTCGTAAAAAGTACCTATTTTTGAAATTTTATTAAAACATGCATCGTTTTTCTACGCTTTATCAGGCTTACCCTTCCATATATTTAAACGCGGTTTGTTGCATCGGAAAGAGCAGATTTCAATGCATAGAGGGACGTTATTTCAGTTTCAAAACCAATATCTAAATGCCTTAAAACTGGTCGTAAAAAGTACCTATTTTTGAAATTTTATTAAAACATGCATCGTTTTTCTACGCTTTATCAGGCTTACCCTTCCATATATTTAAACGCGGTTTGTTGCATCGGAAAGAGCAGATTTCAATGCATAGAGGGACGTTATTTCAGTTTCAAAATCAATTTCTAAATGCCTTAAAAATGGTCGTAAAAAGTACCTATTTTTGAAATTTTATTAAAACATGCATCGCTTTTCTACGCTTTATCAGGCTTACCCTTCCATATATTTAAACGCGGTTTGTTGCATCGGAAAGAGCAGGTTTCAATGCATAGAGGGACGTTATTTCAGTTTCAAAATCAATTTCTAAATGCCTTAAAACTGGTCGTAAAAAGTACCTATTTTTGAAATTTTATTAAAACATGCATCGTTTTTCTACGCTTTATCAGGCTTACCCTTCCATATATTTAAACGCGGTTTGTTGCATCGGAAAGAGCAGATTTCAATGCATAGAGGGACGTTATTTCAGTTTCAAAATCAATTTCTAAATGCCCTAAAACTGGTCGTAAAAAGTACCTATTTTTGAAATTTTATTAAAACATGCATCGCTTTTCTACGCTTTATCAGGCTTACCCTTCCATATATTTAAACGCGGTTTGTTGCATCGGAAAGAGCAGATTTCAGTGCATAGAGGGACGTTATTTCAGTTTCAAAATCAATTTCTAAATGCCTTAAAACTGGTCGTAAAAAGTACCTATTTTTTAAATTTTATTAAAACATGCATCGCTTTTCTACGCTTTATCAGGCTTACCCTTCCATATATTTAAACGCGGTTTGTTGCATCGGAAAGAGCAGATTTCAATGCATAGAGGGACGTTATTTCAGTTTCAAAATCAATTTCTAAATGCCTTAAAACTGGTCGTAAAAAGTACCTATTTTTGAAATTTTATTAAAACATGCATCGCTTTTCTACGCTTTATCAGGCTTACCCTTCCATATATTTAAACGCGGTTTGTTGCATCGGAAAGAGCAGGTTTCAATGCATAGAGGGACGTTATTTCAGTTTCAAAATCAATTTCTAAATGCCCTAAAACTGGTCGTAAAAAGTACCTATTTTTGAAATTTTATTAAAACATGCATCGTTTTTCTACGCTTTATCAGGCTTACCCTTCCATATATTTAAACGCGGTTTGTTGCATCGGAAAGAGCAGGTTTCAATGCATAGAGGGACGTTATTTCAGTTTCAAAATCAATTTCTAAATGCCTTAAAACTGGTCGTAAAAAGTACCTATTTTTGAAATTTTATTAAAACATGCATCGTTTTTCTACGCTTTATCAGGCTTACCCTTCCATATATTTAAACGCGGTTTGTTGCATCGGAAAGAGCAGATTTCAATGCATAGAGGGACGTTATTTCAGTTTCAAAATCAATTTCTAAATGCCCTAAAACTGGTCGTAAAAAGTACCTATTTTTGAAATTTTATTAAAACATGCATCGTTTTTCTACGCTTTATCAGGCTTACCCTTCCATATATTTAAACGCGGTTTGTTGCATCGGAAAGAGCAGATTTCAATGCATAGAGGGACGTTATTTCAGTTTCAAAATCAATTTCTAAATGCCTTAAAACTGGTCGTAAAAAGTACCTATTTTTGAAATTTTATTAAAACATGCATCGTTTTTCTACGCTTTATCAGGCTTACCCTTCCATATATTTAAACGCGGTTTGTTGCATCGGAAAGAGCAGATTTCAATGCATAGAGGGACGTTATTTCAGTTTCAAAATCAATATCTAAATGCCTTAAAACTGGTCGTAAAAAGTACCTATTTTTGAAATTTTATTAAAACATGCATCGTTTTTCTACGCTTTATCAGGCTTACCCTTCCATATATTTAAACGCGGTTTGTTGCATCGGAAAGAGCAGATTTCAATGCATAGAGGGACGTTTTTTCAGTTTCAAAATCAATTTCTAAATGCCTTAAAAATGGTCGTAAAAAGTACCTATTTTTGAAATTTTATTAAAACATGCATCGCTTTTCTACGCATTATCAGGCTTACCCTTCCATATATTTAAACGCGGTTTGTTGCATCGGAAAGAGCAGGTTTCAATGCATAGAGGGACGTTATTTCAGTTTCAAAATCAATTTCTAAATGCCTTAAAACTGGTCGTAAAAAGTACCTATTTTTGAAATTTTATTAAAACATGCATCGTTTTTCTACGCTTTATCAGGCTTACCCTTCCATATATTTAAACGCGGTTTGTTGCATCGGAAAGAGCAGATTTCAATGCATAGAGGGACGTTATTTCAGTTTCAAAATCAATTTCTAAATGCCCTAAAACTGGTCGTAAAAAGTACCTATTTTTGAAATTTTATTAAAACATGCATCGCTTTTCTACGCTTTATCAGGCTTACCCTTCCATATATTTAAACGCGGTTTGTTGCATCGGAAAGAGCAGATTTCAGTGCATAGAGGGACGTTATTTCAGTTTCAAAATCAATTTCTAAATGCCTTAAAACTGGTCGTAAAAAGTACCTATTTTTTAAATTTTATTAAAACATGCATCGCTTTTCTACGCTTTATCAGGCTTACCCTTCCATATATTTAAACGCGGTTTGTTGCATCGGAAAGAGCAGATTTCAATGCATAGAGGGACGTTATTTCAGTTTCAAAATCAATTTCTAAATGCCTTAAAACTGGTCGTAAAAAGTACCTATTTTTGAAATTTTATTAAAACATGCATCGCTTTTCTACGCTTTATCAGGCTTACCCTTCCATATATTTAAACGCGGTTTGTTGCATCGGAAAGAGCAGGTTTCAATGCATAGAGGGACGTTATTTCAGTTTCAAAATCAATTTCTAAATGCCCTAAAACTGGTCGTAAAAAGTACCTATTTTTGAAATTTTATTAAAACATGCATCGTTTTTCTACGCTTTATCAGGCTTACCCTTCCATATATTTAAACGCGGTTTGTTGCATCGGAAAGAGCAGGTTTCAATGCATAGAGGGACGTTATTTCAGTTTCAAAATCAATTTCTAAATGCCTTAAAACTGGTCGTAAAAAGTACCTATTTTTGAAATTTTATTAAAACATGCATCGTTTTTCTACGCTTTATCAGGCTTACCCTTCCATATATTTAAACGCGGTTTGTTGCATCGGAAAGAGCAGATTTCAATGCATAGAGGGACGTTATTTCAGTTTCAAAATCAATTTCTAAATGCCCTAAAACTGGTCGTAAAAAGTACCTATTTTTGAAATTTTATTAAAACATGCATCGTTTTTCTACGCTTTATCAGGCTTACCCTTCCATATATTTAAACGCGGTTTGTTGCATCGGAAAGAGCAGATTTCAATGCATAGAGGGACGTTATTTCAGTTTCAAAATCAATTTCTAAATGCCTTAAAACTGGTCGTAAAAAGTACCTATTTTTGAAATTTTATTAAAACATGCATCGTTTTTCTACGCTTTATCAGGCTTACCCTTCCATATATTTAAACGCGGTTTGTTGCATCGGAAAGAGCAGATTTCAATGCATAGAGGGACGTTATTTCAGTTTCAAAATCAATATCTAAATGCCTTAAAACTGGTCGTAAAAAGTACCTATTTTTGAAATTTTATTAAAACATGCATCGTTTTTCTACGCTTTATCAGGCTTACCCTTCCATATATTTAAACGCGGTTTGTTGCATCGGAAAGAGCAGATTTCAATGCATAGAGGGACGTTATTTCAGTTTCAAAATCAATTTCTAAATGCCTTAAAAATGGTCGTAAAAAGTACCTATTTTTGAAATTTTATTAAAACATGCATCGCTTTTCTACGCTTTATCAGGCTTACCCTTCCATATATTTAAACGCGGTTTGTTGCATCGGAAAGAGCAGGTTTCAATGCATAGAGGGACGTTATTTCAGTTTCAAAATCAATTTCTAAATGCCTTAAAACTGGTCGTAAAAAGTACCTATTTTTGAAATTTTATTAAAACATGCATCGTTTTTCTACGCTTTATCAGGCTTACCCTTCCATATATTTAAACGCGGTTTGTTGCATCGGAAAGAGCAGATTTCAATGCATAGAGGGACGTTATTTCAGTTTCAAAATCAATTTCTAAATGCCCTAAAACTGGTCGTAAAAAGTACCTATTTTTGAAATTTTATTAAAACATGCATCGTTTTTCTACGCTTTATCAGGCTTACCCTTCCATATATTTAAACGCGGTTTGTTGCATCGGAAAGAGCAGATTTCAATGCATAGAGGGACGTTATTTCAGTTTCAAAATCAATTTCTAAATGCCTTAAAACTGGTCGTAAAAAGTACCTATTTTTGAAATTTTATTAAAACATGCATCGTTTTTCTACGCTTTATCAGGCTTACCCTTCCATATATTTAAACGCGGTTTGTTGCATCGGAAAGAGCAGATTTCAATGCATAGAGGGACGTTATTTCAGTTTCAAAATCAATTTCTAAATGCCTTAAAACTGGTCGTAAAAAGTACCTATTTTTGAAATTTTATTAAAACATGCATCGTTTTTCTACGCTTTATCAGGCTTACCCTTCCATATATTTAAACGCGGTTTGTTGCATCGGAAAGAGCAGATTTCAATGCATAGAGGGACGTTATTTCAGTTTCAAAATCAATTTCTAAATGCCTTAAAACTGGTCGTAAAAAGTACCTATTTTTGAAATTTTATTAAAACATGCATCGCTTTTCTACGCTTTATCAGGCTTACCCTTCCATATATTTAAACGCGGTTTGTTGCATCGGAAAGAGCAGGTTTCAATGCATAGAGGGACGTTATTTCAGTTTCAAAATCAATTTCTAAATGCCTTAAAACTGGTCGTAAAAAGTACCTATTTTTGAAATTTTATTAAAACATGCATCGCTTTTCTACGCTTTATCAGGCTTACCCTTCCATATATTTAAACGCGGTTTGTTGCATCGGAAAGAGCAGATTTCAATGCATAGAGGGACGTTATTTCAGTTTCAAAATCAATTTCTAAATTCCTTAAAACTGGTCGTAAAAGTACCTATTTTTTAAATTTTATTAAAACATGCATCGCTTTTCTACGCTTTATCAGGCTTACCCTTCCATATATTTAAACGCGGTTTGTTGCATCGGAAAGAGCAGATTTCAATGCATAGAGGGACGTTATTTCAGTTTCAAAATCAATTTCTAAATGCCTTAAAACTGGTCGTAAAAAGTACCTATTTTTGAAATTTTATTAAAACATGCATCGCTTTTCTACGCTTTATCAGGCTTACCCTTCCATATATTTAAACGCGGTTTGTTGCATCGGAAAGAGCAGATTTCAATGCATAGAGGGACGTTATTTCAGTTTCAAAATCAATTTGTAAATTCCTTAAAACTGGTCGTAAAAGTACCTATTTTTTAAATTTTATTAAAACATGCATCGCTTTTCTACGCTTTATCAGGCTTACCCTTCCATATATTTAAACGCGGTTTGTTGCATCGGAAAGAGCAGATTTCAATGCATAGAGGGACGTTATTTCAGTTTCAAAATCAATTTCTAAATGCCTTAAAACTGGTCGTAAAAAGTACCTATTTTTGAAATTTTATTAAAACATGCATCGCTTTTCTACGCTTTATCAGGCTTACCCTTCCATATATTTAAACGCGGTTTGTTGCATCGGAAAGAGCAGATTTCAATGCATAGAGGGACGTTATTTCAGTTTCAAAATCAATTTCTAAATGCCTTAAAACTGGTCGTAAAAAGTACCTATTTTTGAAATTTTATTAAAACATGCATCGTTTTTCTACGCTTTATCAGGCTTACCCTTCCATATATTTAAACGCGGTTTGTTGCATCGGAAAGAGCAGATTTCAATGCATAGAGGGACGTTATTTCAGTTTCAAAATCAATTTCTAAATGCCTTAAAACTGGTCGTAAAAAGTACCTATTTTTGAAATTTTATTAAAACATGCATCGCTTTTCTACGCTTTATCAGGCTTACCCTTCCATATATTTAAACGCGGTTTGTTGCATCGGAAAGAGCAGATTTCAATGCATAGAGGGACGTTATTTCAGTTTCAAAATCAATTTCTAAATTCCTTAAAACTGGTCGTAAAAGTACCTATTTTTTAAATTTTATTAAAACATGCATCGCTTTTCTACGCTTTATCAGGCTTACCCTTCCATATATTTAAACGCGGTTTGTTGCATCGGAAAGAGCAGATTTCAATGCATAGAGGGACGTTATTTCAGTTTCAAAATCAATTTCTAAATGCCTTAAAACTGGTCGTAAAAAGTACCTATTTTTGAAATTTTATTAAAACATGCATCGTTTTTCTACGCTTTATCAGGCTTACCCTTCCATATATTTAAACGCGGTTTGTTGCATCGGAAAGAGCAGATTTCAATGCATAGAGGGACGTTATTTCAGTTTCAAAATCAATTTCTAAATGCCTTAAAACTGGTCGTAAAAAGTACCTATTTTTGAAATTTTATTAAAACATGCATCGTTTTTCTACGCTTTATCAGGCTTACCCTTCCATATATTTAAACGCGGTTTGTTGCATCGGAAAGAGCAGATTTCAATGCATAGAGGGACGTTATTTCAGTTTCAAAATCAATTTCTAAATGCCTTAAAACTGGTCGTAAAAAGTACCTATTTTTGAAATTTTATTAAAACATGCATCGTTTTTCTACGCTTTATCAGGCTTACCCTTCCATATATTTAAACGCGGTTTGTTGCATCGGAAAGAGCAGATTTCAATGCATAGAGGGACGTTATTTCAGTTTCAAAATCAATTTCTAAATGCCTTAAAACTGGTCGTAAAAAGTACCTATTTTTGAAATTTTATTAAAACATGCATCGCTTTTCTACGCTTTATCAGGCTTACCCTTCCATATATTTAAACGCGGTTTGTTGCATCGGAAAGAGCAGGTTTCAATGCATAGAGGGACGTTATTTCAGTTTCAAAATCAATTTCTAAATGCCTTAAAACTGGTCGTAAAAAGTACCTATTTTTGAAATTTTATTAAAACATGCATCGCTTTTCTACGCTTTATCAGGCTTACCCTTCCATATATTTAAACGCGGTTTGTTGCATCGGAAAGAGCAGATTTCAATGCATAGAGGGACGTTATTTCAGTTTCAAAATCAATTTCTAAATGCCTTAAAACTGGTCGTAAAGAGTACCTATTTTTTAAATTTTATTAAAACATGCATCGCTTTTCTACGCTTTATCAGGCTTACCCTTCCATATATTTAAACGCGGTTTGTTGCATCGGAAAGAGCAGATTTCAATGCATAGAGGGACGTTATTTCAGTTTCAAAATCAATTTCTAAATGCCTTAAAACTGGTCGTAAAAAGTACCTATTTTTTAAATTTTATTAAAACATGCATCGCTTTTCTACGCTTTATCAGGCTTACCCTTCCATATATATAAACGCGGTTTGTTGCATCGGAAAGAGCAGATTTCAATGCATAGAGGGACGTTATTTCAGTTTCAAAATCAATTTCTAAATGCCTTAAAACTGGTCGTAAAGAGTACCTATTTTTTAAATTTTATTAAAACATGCATCGCTTTTCTACGCTTTATCAGGCTTACCCTTCCATATATTTAAACGCGGTTTGTTGCATCGGAAAGAGCAGATTTCAATGCATAGAGGGACGTTATTTCAGTTTCAAAATCAATTTCTAAATGCCTTAAAACTGGTCGTAAAGAGTACCTATTTTTGAAATTTTATTAAAACATGCATCGCTTTTCTACGCTTTATCAGGCTTACCCTTCCATATATATAAACGCGGTTTGTTGCATCGGAAAGAGCAGATTTCAATGCATAGAGGGACGTTATTTCAGTTTCAAAATCAATTTCTAAATGCCTTAAAACTGGTCGTAAAGAGTACCTATTTTTTAAATTTTATTAAAACATGCATCGCTTTTCTACGCTTTATCAGGCTTACCCTTCCATATATTTAAACGCGGTTTGTTGCATCGGAAAGAGCAGATTTCAATGCATAGAGGGACGTTATTTCAGTTTCAAAATCAATTTCTAAATGCCTTAAAACTGGTCGTAAAAAGTACCTATTTTTTAAATTTTATTAAAACATGCATCGCTTTTCTACGCTTTATCAGGCTTACCCTTCCATATATTTAAACGCGGTTTGTTGCATCGGAAAGAGCAGATTTCAGTGCATAGAGGGACGTTATTTCAGTTTCAAAATCAATTTCTAAATGCCTTAAAACTGGTCGTAAAAAGTACCTATTTTTGAAATTTTATTAAAACATGCATCGTTTTTCTACGCTTTATCAGGCTTACCCTTCCATATATTTAAACGCGGTTTGTTGCATCGGAAAGAGCAGATTTCAATGCATAGAGGGACGTTATTTCAGTTTCAAAATCAATTTCTAAATGCCTTAAAACTGGTCGTAAAAAGTACCTATTTTTTAAATTTTATTAAAACATGCATCGCTTTTCTACGCTTTATCAGGCTTACCCTTCCATATATTTAAACGCGGTTTGTTGCATCGGAAAGAGCAGATTTCAGTGCATAGAGGGACGTTATTTCAGTTTCAAAATCAATTTCTAAATGCCTTAAAACTGGTCGTAAAAAGTACCTATTTTTGAAATTTTATTAAAACATGCATCGTTTTTCTACGCTTTATCAGGCTTACCCTTCCATATATTTAAACGCGGTTTGTTGCATCGGAAAGAGCAGATTTCAATGCATAGAGGGACGTTATTTCAGTTTCAAAATCAATTTCTAAATGCCTTAAAACTGGTCGTAAAAAGTACCTATTTTTGAAATTTTATTAAAACATGCATCGCTTTTCTACGCTTTATCAGGCTTACCCTTCCATATATTTAAACGCGGTTTGTTGCATCGGAAAGAGCAGGTTTCAATGCATAGAGGGACGTTATTTCAGTTTCAAAATCAATTTCTAAATGCCTTAAAACTGGTCGTAAAAAGTACCTATTTTTGAAATTTTATTAAAACATGCATCGCTTTTCTACGCTTTATCAGGCTTACCCTTCCATATATTTAAACGCGGTTTGTTGCATCGGAAAGAGCAGATTTCAATGCATAGAGGGACGTTATTTCAGTTTCAAAATCAATTTCTAAATGCCTTAAAACTGGTCGTAAATAGTACCTATTTTTTAAATTTTATTAAAACATGCATCGCTTTTCTACGCTTTATCAGGCTTACCCTTCCATATATTTAAACGCGGTTTGTTGCATCGGAAAGAGCAGATTTCAATGCATAGAGGGACGTTATTTCAGTTTCAAAATCAATTTCTAAATGCCTTAAAACTGGTCGTAAAAAGTACCTATTTTTTAAATTTTATTAAAACATGCATCGCTTTTCTACGCTTTATCAGGCTTACCCTTCCATATATATAAACGCGGTTTGTTGCATCGGAAAGAGCAGATTTCAATGCATAGAGGGACGTTATTTCAGTTTCAAAATCAATTTCTAAATGCCTTAAAACTGGTCGTAAAGAGTACCTATTTTTTAAATTTTATTAAAACATGCATCGCTTTTCTACGCTTTATCAGGCTTACCCTTCCATATATTTAAACGCGGTTTGTTGCATCGGAAAGAGCAGATTTCAATGCATAGAGGGACGTTATTTCAGTTTCAAAATCAATTTCTAAATGCCTTAAAACTGGTCGTAAAAAGTACCTATTTTTGAAATTTTATTAAAACATGCATCGCTTTTCTACGCTTTATCAGGCTTACCCTTCCATATATATAAACGCGGTTTGTTGCATCGGAAAGAGCAGATTTCAATGCATAGAGGGACGTTATTTCAGTTTCAAAATCAATTTCTAAATGCCTTAAAACTGGTCGTAAAGAGTACCTATTTTTTAAATTTTATTAAAACATGCATCGCTTTTCTACGCTTTATCAGGCTTACCCTTCCATATATTTAAACGCGGTTTGTTGCATCGGAAAGAGCAGATTTCAATGCATAGAGGGACGTTATTTCAGTTTCAAAATCAATTTCTAAATGCCTTAAAACTGGTCGTAAAAAGTACCTATTTTTTAAATTTTATTAAAACATGCATCGCTTTTCTACGCTTTATCAGGCTTACCCTTCCATATATTTAAACGCGGTTTGTTGCATCGGAAAGAGCAGATTTCAGTGCATAGAGGGACGTTATTTCAGTTTCAAAATCAATTTCTAAATGCCTTAAAACTGGTCGTAAAAAGTACCTATTTTTTAAATTTTATTAAAACATGCATCGCTTTTCTACGCTTTATCAGGCTTACCCTTCCATATATTTAAACGCGGTTTGTTGCATCGGAAAGAGCAGATTTCAATGCATAGAGGGACGTTATTTCAGTTTCAAAATCAATTTCTAAATGCCTTAAAACTGGTCGTAAAAAGTACCTATTTTTGAAATTTTATTAAAACATGCATCGCTTTTCTACGCTTTATCAGGCTTACCCTTCCATATATTTAAACGCGGTTTGTTGCATCGGAAAGAGCAGATTTCAATGCATAGAGGGACGTTATTTCAGTTTCAAAATCAATTTCTAAATTCCTTAAAACTGGTCGTAAAAGTACCTATTTTTTAAATTTTATTAAAACATGCATCGCTTTTCTACGCTTTATCAGGCTTACCCTTCCATATATTTAAACGCGGTTTGTTGCATCGGAAAGAGCAGATTTCAATGCATAGAGGGACGTTATTTCAGTTTCAAAATCAATTTCTAAATGCCTTAAAACTGGTCGTAAAAAGTACCTATTTTTGAAATTTTATTAAAACATGCATCGTTTTTCTACGCTTTATCAGGCTTACCCTTCCATATATTTAAACGCGGTTTGTTGCATCGGAAAGAGCAGATTTCAATGCATAGAGGGACGTTATTTCAGTTTCAAAATCAATTTCTAAATGCCTTAAAACTGGTCGTAAAAAGTACCTATTTTTGAAATTTTATTAAAACATGCATCGTTTTTCTACGCTTTATCAGGCTTACCCTTCCATATATTTAAACGCGGTTTGTTGCATCGGAAAGAGCAGATTTCAATGCATAGAGGGACGTTATTTCAGTTTCAAAATCAATTTCTAAATGCCTTAAAACTGGTCGTAAAAAGTACCTATTTTTGAAATTTTATTAAAACATGCATCGTTTTTCTACGCTTTATCAGGCTTACCCTTCCATATATTTAAACGCGGTTTGTTGCATCGGAAAGAGCAGATTTCAATGCATAGAGGGACGTTATTTCAGTTTCAAAATCAATTTCTAAATGCCTTAAAACTGGTCGTAAAAAGTACCTATTTTTGAAATTTTATTAAAACATGCATCGCTTTTCTACGCTTTATCAGGCTTACCCTTCCATATATTTAAACGCGGTTTGTTGCATCGGAAAGAGCAGGTTTCAATGCATAGAGGGACGTTATTTCAGTTTCAAAATCAATTTCTAAATGCCTTAAAACTGGTCGTAAAAAGTACCTATTTTTGAAATTTTATTAAAACATGCATCGCTTTTCTACGCTTTATCAGGCTTACCCTTCCATATATTTAAACGCGGTTTGTTGCATCGGAAAGAGCAGATTTCAATGCATAGAGGGACGTTATTTCAGTTTCAAAATCAATTTCTAAATGCCTTAAAACTGGTCGTAAAGAGTACCTATTTTTTAAATTTTATTAAAACATGCATCGCTTTTCCACGCTTTATCAGGCTTACCCTTCCATATATTTAAACGCGGTTTGTTGCATCGGAAAGAGCAGATTTCAATGCATAGAGGGACGTTATTTCAGTTTCAAAATCAATTTCTAAATGCCTTAAAACTGGTCGTAAAGAGTACCTATTTTTGAAATTTTATTAAAACATGCATCGCTTTTCTACGCTTTATCAGGCTTACCCTTCCATATATATAAACGCGGTTTGTTGCATCGGAAAGAGCAGATTTCAATGCATAGAGGGACGTTATTTCAGTTTCAAAATCAATTTCTAAATGCCTTAAAACTGGTCGTAAAGAGTACCTATTTTTTAAATTTTATTAAAACATGCATCGCTTTTCTACGCTTTATCAGGCTTACCCTTCCATATATTTAAACGCGGTTTGTTGCATCGGAAAGAGCAGATTTCAATGCATAGAGGGACGTTATTTCAGTTTCAAAATCAATTTCTAAATGCCTTAAAACTGGTCGTAAAAAGTACCTATTTTTTAAATTTTATTAAAACATGCATCGCTTTTCTACGCTTTATCAGGCTTACCCTTCCATATATTTAAACGCGGTTTGTTGCATCGGAAAGAGCAGATTTCAGTGCATAGAGGGACGTTATTTCAGTTTCAAAATCAATTTCTAAATGCCTTAAAACTGGTCGTAAAAAGTACCTATTTTTTAAATTTTATTAAAACATGCATCGCTTTTCTACGCTTTATCAGGCTTACCCTTCCATATATTTAAACGCGGTTTGTTGCATCGGAAAGAGCAGATTTCAATGCATAGAGGGACGTTATTTCAGTTTCAAAATCAATTTCTAAATGCCCTAAAACTGGTCGTAAAAAGTACCTATTTTTGAAATTTTATTAAAACATGCATCGTTTTTCTACGCTTTATCAGGCTTACCCTTCCATATATTTAAACGCGGTTTGTTGCATCGGAAAGAGCAGATTTCAATGCATAGAGGGACGTTATTTCAGTTTCAAAATCAATTTCTAAATGCCTTAAAACTGGTCGTAAAAAGTACCTATTTTTGAAATTTTATTAAAACATGCATCGTTTTTCTACGCTTTATCAGGCTTACCCTTCCATATATTTAAACGCGGTTTGTTGCATCGGAAAGAGCAGATTTCAATGCATAGAGGGACGTTATTTCAGTTTCAAAATCAATATCTAAATGCCTTAAAACTGGTCGTAAAAAGTACCTATTTTTGAAATTTTATTAAAACATGCATCGTTTTTCTACGCTTTATCAGGCTTACCCTTCCATATATTTAAACGCGGTTTGTTGCATCGGAAAGAGCAGATTTCAATGCATAGAGGGACGTTATTTCAGTTTCAAAATCAATTTCTAAATGCCTTAAAAATGGTCGTAAAGAGTACCTATTTTTGAAATTTTATTAAAACATGCATCGCTTTTCTACGCTTTATCAGGCTTACCCTTCCATATATTTAAACGCGGTTTGTTGCATCGGAAAGAGCAGATTTCAATGCATAGAGGGACGTTATTTCAGTTTCAAAATCAATTTCTAAATGCCTTAAAACTGGTCGTAAAGAGTACCTATTTTTTAAATTTTATTAAAACATGCATCGCTTTTCTACGCTTTATCAGGCTTACCCTTCCATATATTTAAACGCGGTTTGTTGCATCGGAAAGAGCAGATTTCAATGCATAGAGGGACGTTATTTCAGTTTCAAAATCAATTTCTAAATGCCTTAAAACTGGTCGTAAAAAGTACCTATTTTTGAAATTTTATTAAAACATGCATCGCTTTTCTACGCTTTATCAGGCTTACCCTTCCATATATTTAAACGCGGTTTGTTGCATCGGAAAGAGCAGATTTCAGTGCATAGAGGGACGTTATTTCAGTTTCAAAATCAATTTCTAAATGCCTTAAAACTGGTCGTAAAAAGTACCTATTTTTTAAATTTTATTAAAACATGCATCGCTTTTCTACGCTTTATCAGGCTTACCCTTCCATATATTTAAACGCGGTTTGTTGCATCGGAAAGAGCAGATTTCAATGCATAGAGGGACGTTATTTCAGTTTCAAAATCAATTTCTAAATGCCCTAAAACTGGTCGTAAAAAGTACCTATTTTTGAAATTTTATTAAAACATGCATCGTTTTTCTACGCTTTATCAGGCTTACCCTTCCATATATTTAAACGCGGTTTGTTGCATCGGAAAGAGCAGATTTCAATGCATAGAGGGACGTTATTTCAGTTTCAAAATCAATTTCTAAATGCCTTAAAACTGGTCGTAAAAAGTACCTATTTTTGAAATTTTATTAAAACATGCATCGTTTTTCTACGCTTTATCAGGCTTACCCTTCCATATATTTAAACGCGGTTTGTTGCATCGGAAAGAGCAGATTTCAATGCATAGAGGGACGTTATTTCAGTTTCAAAATCAATATCTAAATGCCTTAAAACTGGTCGTAAAAAGTACCTATTTTTGAAATTTTATTAAAACATGCATCGTTTTTCTACGCTTTATCAGGCTTACCCTTCCATATATTTAAACGCGGTTTGTTGCATCGGAAAGAGCAGATTTCAATGCATAGAGGGACGTTATTTCAGTTTCAAAATCAATTTCTAAATGCCTTAAAAATGGTCGTAAAGAGTACCTATTTTTGAAATTTTATTAAAACATGCATCGCTTTTCTACGCTTTATCAGGCTTACCCTTCCATATATTTAAACGCGGTTTGTTGCATCGGAAAGAGCAGGTTTCAATGCATAGAGGGACGTTATTTCAGTTTCAAAATCAATTTCTAAATGCCTTAAAACTGGTCGTAAAAAGTACCTATTTTTGAAATTTTATTAAAACATGCATCGTTTTTCTACGCTTTATCAGGCTTACCCTTCCATATATTTAAACGCGGTTTGTTGCATCGGAAAGAGCAGATTTCAATGCATAGAGGGACGTTATTTCAGTTTCAAAATCAATTTCTAAATGCCCTAAAACTGGTCGTAAAAAGTACCTATTTTTGAAATTTTATTAAAACATGCATCGTTTTTCTACGCTTTATCAGGCTTACCCTTCCATATATTTAAACGCGGTTTGTTGCATCGGAAAGAGCAGATTTCAATGCATAGAGGGACGTTATTTCAGTTTCAAAATCAATTTCTAAATGCCTTAAAACTGGTCGTAAAAAGTACCTATTTTTGAAATTTTATTAAAACATGCATCGTTTTTCTACGCTTTATCAGGCTTACCCTTCCATATATTTAAACGCGGTTTGTTGCATCGGAAAGAGCAGATTTCAATGCATAGAGGGACGTTATTTCAGTTTCAAAATCAATTTCTAAATGCCTTAAAACTGGTCGTAAAAAGTACCTATTTTTGAAATTTTATTAAAACATGCATCGTTTTTCTACGCTTTATCAGGCTTACCCTTCCATATATTTAAACGCGGTTTGTTGCATCGGAAAGAGCAGATTTCAATGCATAGAGGGACGTTATTTCAGTTTCAAAATCAATTTCTAAATGCCTTAAAACTGGTCGTAAAAAGTACCTATTTTTGAAATTTTATTAAAACATGCATCGCTTTTCTACGCTTTATCAGGCTTACCCTTCCATATATTTAAAAGCGGTTTGTTGCATCGGAAAGAGCAGGTTTCAATGCATAGAGGGACGTTATTTCAGTTTCAAAATCAATTTCTAAATGCCTTAAAACTGGTCGTAAAAAGTACCTATTTTTGAAATTTTATTAAAACATGCATCGCTTTTCTACGCTTTATCAGGCTTACCCTTCCATATATTTAAACGCGGTTTGTTGCATCGGAAAGAGCAGATTTCAATGCATAGAGGGACGTTATTTCAGTTTCAAAATCAATTTCTAAATTCCTTAAAACTGGTCGTAAAAGTACCTATTTTTTAAATTTTATTAAAACATGCATCGCTTTTCTACGCTTTATCAGGCTTACCCTTCCATATATTTAAACGCGGTTTGTTGCATCGGAAAGAGCAGATTTCAATGCATAGAGGGACGTTATTTCAGTTTCAAAATCAATTTCTAAATGCCTTAAAACTGGTCGTAAAAAGTACCTATTTTTGAAATTTTATTAAAACATGCATCGCTTTTCTACGCTTTATCAGGCTTACCCTTCCATATATTTAAACGCGGTTTGTTGCATCGGAAAGAGCAGATTTCAATGCATAGAGGGACGTTATTTCAGTTTCAAAATCAATTTCTAAATTCCTTAAAACTGGTCGTAAAAGTACCTATTTTTTAAATTTTATTAAAACATGCATCGCTTTTCTACGCTTTATCAGGCTTACCCTTCCATATATTTAAACGCGGTTTGTTGCATCGGAAAGAGCAGATTTCAATGCATAGAGGGACGTTATTTCAGTTTCAAAATCAATTTCTAAATGCCTTAAAACTGGTCGTAAAAAGTACCTATTTTTGAAATTTTATTAAAACATGCATCGTTTTTCTACGCTTTATCAGGCTTACCCTTCCATATATTTAAACGCGGTTTGTTGCATCGGAAAGAGCAGATTTCAATGCATAGAGGGACGTTATTTCAGTTTCAAAATCAATTTCTAAATGCCTTAAAACTGGTCGTAAAAAGTACCTATTTTTGAAATTTTATTAAAACATGCATCGTTTTTCTACGCTTTATCAGGCTTACCCTTCCATATATTTAAACGCGGTTTGTTGCATCGGAAAGAGCAGATTTCAATGCATAGAGGGACGTTATTTCAGTTTCAAAATCAATTTCTAAATGCCTTAAAACTGGTCGTAAAAAGTACCTATTTTTGAAATTTTATTAAAACATGCATCGTTTTTCTACGCTTTATCAGGCTTACCCTTCCATATATTTAAACGCGGTTTGTTGCATCGGAAAGAGCAGATTTCAATGCATAGAGGGACGTTATTTCAGTTTCAAAATCAATTTCTAAATGCCTTAAAACTGGTCGTAAAAAGTACCTATTTTTGAAATTTTATTAAAACATGCATCGCTTTTCTACGCTTTATCAGGCTTACCCTTCCATATATTTAAACGCGGTTTGTTGCATCGGAAAGAGCAGGTTTCAATGCATAGAGGGACGTTATTTCAGTTTCAAAATCAATTTCTAAATGCCTTAAAACTGGTCGTAAAAAGTACCTATTTTTGAAATTTTATTAAAACATGCATCGCTTTTCTACGCTTTATCAGGCTTACCCTTCCATATATTTAAACGCGGTTTGTTGCATCGGAAAGAGCAGATTTCAATGCATAGAGGGACGTTATTTCAGTTTCAAAATCAATTTCTAAATGCCTTAAAACTGGTCGTAAAGAGTACCTATTTTTTAAATTTTATTAAAACATGCATCGCTTTTCTACGCTTTATCAGGCTTACCCTTCCATATATTTAAACGCGGTTTGTTGCATCGGAAAGAGCAGATTTCAATGCATAGAGGGACGTTATTTCAGTTTCAAAATCAATTTCTAAATGCCTTAAAACTGGTCGTAAAAAGTACCTATTTTTTAAATTTTATTAAAACATGCATCGCTTTTCTACGCTTTATCAGGCTTACCCTTCCATATATATAAACGCGGTTTGTTGCATCGGAAAGAGCAGATTTCAATGCATAGAGGGACGTTATTTCAGTTTCAAAATCAATTTCTAAATGCCTTAAAACTGGTCGTAAAAAGTACCTATTTTTGAAATTTTATTAAAACATGCATCGTTTTTCTACGCTTTATCAGGCTTACCCTTCCATATATTTAAACGCGGTTTGTTGCATCGGAAAGAGCAGATTTCAATGCATAGAGGGACGTTATTTCAGTTTCAAAATCAATTTCTAAATGCCTTAAAACTGGTCGTAAAAAGTACCTATTTTTGAAATTTTATTAAAACATGCATCGCTTTTCTACGCTTTATCAGGCTTACCCTTCCATATATTTAAACGCGGTTTGTTGCATCGGAAAGAGCAGGTTTCAATGCATAGAGGGACGTTATTTCAGTTTCAAAATCAATTTCTAAATGCCTTAAAACTGGTCGTAAAAAGTACCTATTTTTGAAATTTTATTAAAACATGCATCGCTTTTCTACGCTTTATCAGGCTTACCCTTCCATATATTTAAACGCGGTTTGTTGCATCGGAAAGAGCAGATTTCAATGCATAGAGGGACGTTATTTCAGTTTCAAAATCAATTTCTAAATGCCTTAAAACTGGTCGTAAAGAGTACATATTTTTTAAATTTTATTAAAACATGCATCGCTTTTCCACGCTTTATCAGGCTTACCCTTCCATATATTTAAACGCGGTTTGTTGCATCGGAAAGAGCAGATTTCAATGCATAGAGGGACGTTATTTCAGTTTCAAAATCAATTTCTAAATGCCTTAAAACTGGTCGTAAAGAGTACCTATTTTTGAAATTTTATTAAAACATGCATCGCTTTTCTACGCTTTATCAGGCTTACCCTTCCATATATATAAACGCGGTTTGTTGCATCGGAAAGAGCAGATTTCAATGCATAGAGGGACGTTATTTCAGTTTCAAAATCAATTTCTAAATGCCTTAAAACTGGTCGTAAAGAGTACCTATTTTTTAAATTTTATTAAAACATGCATCGCTTTTCTACGCTTTATCAGGCTTACCCTTCCATATATTTAAACGCGGTTTGTTGCATCGGAAAGAGCAGATTTCAATGCATAGAGGGACGTTATTTCAGTTTCAAAATCAATTTCTAAATGCCTTAAAACTGGTCGTAAAAAGTACCTATTTTTTAAATTTTATTAAAACATGCATCGCTTTTCTACGCTTTATCAGGCTTACCCTTCCATATATTTAAACGCGGTTTGTTGCATCGGAAAGAGCAGATTTCAGTGCATAGAGGGACGTTATTTCAGTTTCAAAATCAATTTCTAAATGCCTTAAAACTGGTCGTAAAAAGTACCTATTTTTTAAATTTTATTAAAACATGCATCGCTTTTCTACGCTTTATCAGGCTTACCCTTCCATATATTTAAACGCGGTTTGTTGCATCGGAAAGAGCAGATTTCAATGCATAGAGGGACGTTATTTCAGTTTCAAAATCAATTTCTAAATGCCTTAAAACTGGTCGTAAAGAGTACCTATTTTTTAAATTTTATTAAAACATGCATCGCTTTTCTACGCTTTATCAGGCTTACCCTTCCATATATTTAAACGCGGTTTGTTGCATCGGAAAGAGCAGATTTCAATGCATAGAGGGACGTTATTTCAGTTTCAAAATCAATTTCTAAATGCCTTAAAACTGGTCGTAAAAAGTACCTATTTTTGAAATTTTATTAAAACATGCATCGCTTTTCTACGCTTTATCAGGCTTACCCTTCCATATATTTAAACGCGGTTTGTTGCATCGGAAAGAGCAGATTTCAGTGCATAGAGGGACGTTATTTCAGTTTCAAAATCAATTTCTAAATGCCTTAAAACTGGTCGTAAAAAGTACCTATTTTTTAAATTTTATTAAAACATGCATCGCTTTTCTACGCTTTATCAGGCTTACCCTTCCATATATTTAAACGCGGTTTGTTGCATCGGAAAGAGCAGATTTCAATGCATAGAGGGACGTTATTTCAGTTTCAAAATCAATTTCTAAATGCCCTAAAACTGGTCGTAAAAAGTACCTATTTTTGAAATTTTATTAAAACATGCATCGTTTTTCTACGCTTTATCAGGCTTACCCTTCCATATATTTAAACGCGGTTTGTTGCATCGGAAAGAGCAGATTTCAATGCATAGAGGGACGTTATTTCAGTTTCAAAATCAATTTCTAAATGCCTTAAAACTGGTCGTAAAAAGTACCTATTTTTGAAATTTTATTAAAACATGCATCGTTTTTCTACGCTTTATCAGGCTTACCCTTCCATATATTTAAACGCGGTTTGTTGCATCGGAAAGAGCAGATTTCAATGCATAGAGGGACGTTATTTCAGTTTCAAAATCAATATCTAAATGCCTTAAAACTGGTCGTAAAAAGTACCTATTTTTGAAATTTTATTAAAACATGCATCGTTTTTCTACGCTTTATCAGGCTTACCCTTCCATATATTTAAACGCGGTTTGTTGCATCGGAAAGAGCAGATTTCAATGCATAGAGGGACGTTATTTCAGTTTCAAAATCAATTTCTAAATGCCTTAAAAATGGTCGTAAAGAGTACCTATTTTTGAAATTTTATTAAAACATGCATCGCTTTTCTACGCTTTATCAGGCTTACCCTTCCATATATTTAAACGCGGTTTGTTGCATCGGAAAGAGCAGATTTCAATGCATAGAGGGACGTTATTTCAGTTTCAAAATCAATTTCTAAATGCCTTAAAACTGGTCGTAAAGAGTACCTATTTTTTAAATTTTATTAAAACATGCATCGCTTTTCTACGCTTTATCAGGCTTACCCTTCCATATATTTAAACGCGGTTTGTTGCATCGGAAAGAGCAGATTTCAATGCATAGAGGGACGTTATTTCAGTTTCAAAATCAATTTCTAAATGCCTTAAAACTGGTCGTAAAAAGTACCTATTTTTGAAATTTTATTAAAACATGCATCGCTTTTCTACGCTTTATCAGGCTTACCCTTCCATATATTTAAACGCGGTTTGTTGCATCGGAAAGAGCAGATTTCAGTGCATAGAGGGACGTTATTTCAGTTTCAAAATCAATTTCTAAATGCCTTAAAACTGGTCGTAAAAAGTACCTATTTTTTAAATTTTATTAAAACATGCATCGCTTTTCTACGCTTTATCAGGCTTACCCTTCCATATATTTAAACGCGGTTTGTTGCATCGGAAAGAGCAGATTTCAATGCATAGAGGGACGTTATTTCAGTTTCAAAATCAATTTCTAAATGCCCTAAAACTGGTCGTAAAAAGTACCTATTTTTGAAATTTTATTAAAACATGCATCGTTTTTCTACGCTTTATCAGGCTTACCCTTCCATATATTTAAACGCGGTTTGTTGCATCGGAAAGAGCAGATTTCAATGCATAGAGGGACGTTATTTCAGTTTCAAAATCAATTTCTAAATGCCTTAAAACTGGTCGTAAAAAGTACCTATTTTTGAAATTTTATTAAAACATGCATCGTTTTTCTACGCTTTATCAGGCTTACCCTTCCATATATTTAAACGCGGTTTGTTGCATCGGAAAGAGCAGATTTCAATGCATAGAGGGACGTTATTTCAGTTTCAAAATCAATATCTAAATGCCTTAAAACTGGTCGTAAAAAGTACCTATTTTTGAAATTTTATTAAAACATGCATCGTTTTTCTACGCTTTATCAGGCTTACCCTTCCATATATTTAAACGCGGTTTGTTGCATCGGAAAGAGCAGATTTCAATGCATAGAGGGACGTTATTTCAGTTTCAAAATCAATTTCTAAATGCCTTAAAAATGGTCGTAAAGAGTACCTATTTTTGAAATTTTATTAAAACATGCATCGCTTTTCTACGCTTTATCAGGCTTACCCTTCCATATATTTAAACGCGGTTTGTTGCATCGGAAAGAGCAGGTTTCAATGCATAGAGGGACGTTATTTCAGTTTCAAAATCAATTTCTAAATGCCTTAAAACTGGTCGTAAAAAGTACCTATTTTTGAAATTTTATTAAAACATGCATCGTTTTTCTACGCTTTATCAGGCTTACCCTTCCATATATTTAAACGCGGTTTGTTGCATCGGAAAGAGCAGATTTCAATGCATAGAGGGACGTTATTTCAGTTTCAAAATCAATTTCTAAATGCCCTAAAACTGGTCGTAAAAAGTACCTATTTTTGAAATTTTATTAAAACATGCATCGTTTTTCTACGCTTTATCAGGCTTACCCTTCCATATATTTAAACGCGGTTTGTTGCATCGGAAAGAGCAGATTTCAATGCATAGAGGGACGTTATTTCAGTTTCAAAATCAATTTCTAAATGCCTTAAAACTGGTCGTAAAAAGTACCTATTTTTGAAATTTTATTAAAACATGCATCGTTTTTCTACGCTTTATCAGGCTTACCCTTCCATATATTTAAACGCGGTTTGTTGCATCGGAAAGAGCAGATTTCAATGCATAGAGGGACGTTATTTCAGTTTCAAAATCAATTTCTAAATGCCTTAAAACTGGTCGTAAAAAGTACCTATTTTTGAAATTTTATTAAAACATGCATCGTTTTTCTACGCTTTATCAGGCTTACCCTTCCATATATTTAAACGCGGTTTGTTGCATCGGAAAGAGCAGATTTCAATGCATAGAGGGACGTTATTTCAGTTTCAAAATCAATTTCTAAATGCCTTAAAACTGGTCGTAAAAAGTACCTATTTTTGAAATTTTATTAAAACATGCATCGCTTTTCTACGCTTTATCAGGCTTACCCTTCCATATATTTAAAAGCGGTTTGTTGCATCGGAAAGAGCAGGTTTCAATGCATAGAGGGACGTTATTTCAGTTTCAAAATCAATTTCTAAATGCCTTAAAACTGGTCGTAAAAAGTACCTATTTTTGAAATTTTATTAAAACATGCATCGCTTTTCTACGCTTTATCAGGCTTACCCTTCCATATATTTAAACGCGGTTTGTTGCATCGGAAAGAGCAGATTTCAATGCATAGAGGGACGTTATTTCAGTTTCAAAATCAATTTCTAAATTCCTTAAAACTGGTCGTAAAAGTACCTATTTTTTAAATTTTATTAAAACATGCATCGCTTTTCTACGCTTTATCAGGCTTACCCTTCCATATATTTAAACGCGGTTTGTTGCATCGGAAAGAGCAGATTTCAATGCATAGAGGGACGTTATTTCAGTTTCAAAATCAATTTCTAAATGCCTTAAAACTGGTCGTAAAAAGTACCTATTTTTGAAATTTTATTAAAACATGCATCGCTTTTCTACGCTTTATCAGGCTTACCCTTCCATATATTTAAACGCGGTTTGTTGCATCGGAAAGAGCAGATTTCAATGCATAGAGGGACGTTATTTCAGTTTCAAAATCAATTTCTAAATTCCTTAAAACTGGTCGTAAAAGTACCTATTTTTTAAATTTTATTAAAACATGCATCGCTTTTCTACGCTTTATCAGGCTTACCCTTCCATATATTTAAACGCGGTTTGTTGCATCGGAAAGAGCAGATTTCAATGCATAGAGGGACGTTATTTCAGTTTCAAAATCAATTTCTAAATGCCTTAAAACTGGTCGTAAAAAGTACCTATTTTTGAAATTTTATTAAAACATGCATCGTTTTTCTACGCTTTATCAGGCTTACCCTTCCATATATTTAAACGCGGTTTGTTGCATCGGAAAGAGCAGATTTCAATGCATAGAGGGACGTTATTTCAGTTTCAAAATCAATTTCTAAATGCCTTAAAACTGGTCGTAAAAAGTACCTATTTTTGAAATTTTATTAAAACATGCATCGTTTTTCTACGCTTTATCAGGCTTACCCTTCCATATATTTAAACGCGGTTTGTTGCATCGGAAAGAGCAGATTTCAATGCATAGAGGGACGTTATTTCAGTTTCAAAATCAATTTCTAAATGCCTTAAAACTGGTCGTAAAAAGTACCTATTTTTGAAATTTTATTAAAACATGCATCGCTTTTCTACGCTTTATCAGGCTTACCCTTCCATATATTTAAACGCGGTTTGTTGCATCGGAAAGAGCAGGTTTCAATGCATAGAGGGACGTTATTTCAGTTTCAAAATCAATTTCTAAATGCCTTAAAACTGGTCGTAAAAAGTACCTATTTTTGAAATTTTATTAAAACATGCATCGCTTTTCTACGCTTTATCAGGCTTACCCTTCCATATATTTAAACGCGGTTTGTTGCATCGGAAAGAGCAGATTTCAATGCATAGAGGGACGTTATTTCAGTTTCAAAATCAATTTCTAAATTCCTTAAAACTGGTCGTAAAAGTACCTATTTTTTAAATTTTATTAAAACATGCATCGCTTTTCTACGCTTTATCAGGCTTACCCTTCCATATATTTAAACGCGGTTTGTTGCATCGGAAAGAGCAGATTTCAATGCATAGAGGGACGTTATTTCAGTTTCAAAATCAATTTCTAAATGCCTTAAAACTGGTCGTAAAAAGTACCTATTTTTGAAATTTTATTAAAACATGCATCGCTTTTCTACGCTTTATCAGGCTTACCCTTCCATATATTTAAACGCGGTTTGTTGCATCGGAAAGAGCAGATTTCAATGCATAGAGGGACGTTATTTCAGTTTCAAAATCAATTTCTAAATTCCTTAAAACTGGTCGTAAAAGTACCTATTTTTTAAATTTTATTAAAACATGCATCGCTTTTCTACGCTTTATCAGGCTTACCCTTCCATATATTTAAACGCGGTTTGTTGCATCGGAAAGAGCAGATTTCAGTGCATAGAGGGACGTTATTTCAGTTTCAAAATCAATTTCTAAATGCCTTAAAACTGGTCGTAAAAAGTACCTATTTTTTAAATTTTATTAAAACATGCATCGCTTTTCTACGCTTTATCAGGCTTACCCTTCCATATATTTAAACGCGGTTTGTTGCATCGGAAAGAGCAGATTTCAATGCATAGAGGGACGTTATTTCAGTTTCAAAATCAATTTCTAAATGCCTTAAAACTGGTCGTAAAAAGTACCTATTTTTGAAATTTTATTAAAACATGCATCGCTTTTCTACGCTTTATCAGGCTTACCCTTCCATATATTTAAACGCGGTTTGTTGCATCGGAAAGAGCAGGTTTCAATGCATAGAGGGACGTTATTTCAGTTTCAAAATCAATTTCTAAATGCCCTAAAACTGGTCGTAAAAAGTACCTATTTTTGAAATTTTATTAAAACATGCATCGTTTTTCTACGCTTTATCAGGCTTACCCTTCCATATATTTAAACGCGGTTTGTTGCATCGGAAAGAGCAGGTTTCAATGCATAGAGGGACGTTATTTCAGTTTCAAAATCAATTTCTAAATGCCTTAAAACTGGTCGTAAAAAGTACCTATTTTTGAAATTTTATTAAAACATGCATCGTTTTTCTACGCTTTATCAGGCTTACCCTTCCATATATTTAAACGCGGTTTGTTGCATCGGAAAGAGCAGATTTCAATGCATAGAGGGACGTTATTTCAGTTTCAAAATCAATTTCTAAATGCCTTAAAACTGGTCGTAAAAAGTACCTATTTTTGAAATTTTATTAAAACATGCATCGTTTTTCTACGCTTTATCAGGCTTACCCTTCCATATATTTAAACGCGGTTTGTTGCATCGGAAAGAGCAGATTTCAATGCATAGAGGGACGTTATTTCAGTTTCAAAATCAATTTCTAAATGCCCTAAAACTGGTCGTAAAAAGTACCTATTTTTGAAATTTTATTAAAACATGCATCGTTTTTCTACGCTTTATCAGGCTTACCCTTCCATATATTTAAACGCGGTTTGTTGCATCGGAAAGAGCAGATTTCAATGCATAGAGGGACGTTATTTCAGTTTCAAAATCAATTTCTAAATGCCTTAAAACTGGTCGTAAAAAGTACCTATTTTTGAAATTTTATTAAAACATGCATCGTTTTTCTACGCTTTATCAGGCTTACCCTTCCATATATTTAAACGCGGTTTGTTGCATCGGAAAGAGCAGATTTCAATGCATAGAGGGACGTTATTTCAGTTTCAAAATCAATTTCTAAATGCCTTAAAACTGGTCGTAAAAAGTACCTATTTTTGAAATTTTATTAAAACATGCATCGTTTTTCTACGCTTTATCAGGCTTACCCTTCCATATATTTAAACGCGGTTTGTTGCATCGGAAAGAGCAGATTTCAATGCATAGAGGGACGTTATTTCAGTTTCAAAATCAATTTCTAAATGCCTTAAAACTGGTCGTAAAAAGTACCTATTTTTGAAATTTTATTAAAACATGCATCGCTTTTCTACGCTTTATCAGGCTTACCCTTCCATATATTTAAACGCGGTTTGTTGCATCGGAAAGAGCAGGTTTCAATGCATAGAGGGACGTTATTTCAGTTTCAAAATCAATTTCTAAATGCCTTAAAACTGGTCGTAAAAAGTACCTATTTTTGAAATTTTATTAAAACATGCATCGCTTTTCTACGCTTTATCAGGCTTACCCTTCCATATATTTAAACGCGGTTTGTTGCATCGGAAAGAGCAGATTTCAATGCATAGAGGGACGTTATTTCAGTTTCAAAATCAATTTCTAAATTCCTTAAAACTGGTCGTAAAAGTACCTATTTTTTAAATTTTATTAAAACATGCATCGCTTTTCTACGCTTTATCAGGCTTACCCTTCCATATATTTAAACGCGGTTTGTTGCATCGGAAAGAGCAGATTTCAATGCATAGAGGGACGTTATTTCAGTTTCAAAATCAATTTCTAAATGCCTTAAAACTGGTCGTAAAAAGTACCTATTTTTGAAATTTTATTAAAACATGCATCGCTTTTCTACGCTTTATCAGGCTTACCCTTCCATATATTTAAACGCGGTTTGTTGCATCGGAAAGAGCAGATTTCAATGCATAGAGGGACGTTATTTCAGTTTCAAAATCAATTTCTAAATTCCTTAAAACTGGTCGTAAAAGTACCTATTTTTTAAATTTTATTAAAACATGCATCGCTTTTCTACGCTTTATCAGGCTTACCCTTCCATATATTTAAACGCGGTTTGTTGCATCGGAAAGAGCAGATTTCAATGCATAGAGGGACGTTATTTCAGTTTCAAAATCAATTTCTAAATGCCTTAAAACTGGTCGTAAAAAGTACCTATTTTTGAAATTTTATTAAAACATGCATCGTTTTTCTACGCTTTATCAGGCTTACCCTTCCATATATTTAAACGCGGTTTGTTGCATCGGAAAGAGCAGATTTCAATGCATAGAGGGACGTTATTTCAGTTTCAAAATCAATTTCTAAATGCCTTAAAACTGGTCGTAAAAAGTACCTATTTTTGAAATTTTATTAAAACATGCATCGTTTTTCTACGCTTTATCAGGCTTACCCTTCCATATATTTAAACGCGGTTTGTTGCATCGGAAAGAGCAGATTTCAATGCATAGAGGGACGTTATTTCAGTTTCAAAATCAATTTCTAAATGCCTTAAAACTGGTCGTAAAAAGTACCTATTTTTGAAATTTTATTAAAACATGCATCGCTTTTCTACGCTTTATCAGGCTTACCCTTCCATATATTTAAACGCGGTTTGTTGCATCGGAAAGAGCAGATTTCAGTGCATAGAGGGACGTTATTTCAGTTTCAAAATCAATTTCTAAATGCCTTAAAACTGGTCGTAAAAAGTACCTATTTTTGAAATTTTATTAAAACATGCATCGTTTTTCTACGCTTTATCAGGCTTACCCTTCCATATATTTAAACGCGGTTTGTTGCATCGGAAAGAGCAGATTTCAATGCATAGAGGGACGTTATTTCAGTTTCAAAATCAATTTCTAAATGCCTTAAAACTGGTCGTAAAAAGTACCTATTTTTGAAATTTTATTAAAACATGCATCGCTTTTCTACGCTTTATCAGGCTTACCCTTCCATATATTTAAACGCGGTTTGTTGCATCGGAAAGAGCAGATTTCAATGCATAGAGGGACGTTATTTCAGTTTCAAAATCAATTTCTAAATGCCTTAAAACTGGTCGTAAAAAGTACCTATTTTTGAAATTTTATTAAAACATGCATCGCTTTTCTACGCTTTATCAGGCTTACCCTTCCATATATTTAAACGCGGTTTGTTGCATCGGAAAGAGCAGGTTTCAATGCATAGAGGGACGTTATTTCAGTTTCAAAATCAATTTCTAAATGCCTTAAAACTGGTCGTAAAAAGTACCTATTTTTGAAATTTTATTAAAACATGCATCGCTTTTCTACGCTTTATCAGGCTTACCCTTCCATATATTTAAACGCGGTTTGTTGCATCGGAAAGAGCAGATTTCAATGCATAGAGGGACGTTATTTCAGTTTCAAAATCAATTTCTAAATTCCTTAAAACTGGTCGTAAAAGTACCTATTTTTTAAATTTTATTAAAACATGCATCGCTTTTCTACGCTTTATCAGGCTTACCCTTCCATATATTTAAACGCGGTTTGTTGCATCGGAAAGAGCAGATTTCAATGCATAGAGGGACGTTATTTCAGTTTCAAAATCAATTTCTAAATGCCTTAAAACTGGTCGTAAAAAGTACCTATTTTTGAAATTTTATTAAAACATGCATCGCTTTTCTACGCTTTATCAGGCTTACCCTTCCATATATTTAAACGCGGTTTGTTGCATCGGAAAGAGCAGATTTCAATGCATAGAGGGACGTTATTTCAGTTTCAAAATCAATTTCTAAATTCCTTAAAACTGGTCGTAAAAGTACCTATTTTTTAAATTTTATTAAAACATGCATCGCTTTTCTACGCTTTATCAGGCTTACCCTTCCATATATTTAAACGCGGTTTGTTGCATCGGAAAGAGCAGATTTCAATGCATAGAGGGACGTTATTTCAGTTTCAAAATCAATTTCTAAATGCCTTAAAACTGGTCGTAAAAAGTACCTATTTTTGAAATTTTATTAAAACATGCATCGTTTTTCTACGCTTTATCAGGCTTACCCTTCCATATATTTAAACGCGGTTTGTTGCATCGGAAAGAGCAGATTTCAATGCATAGAGGGACGTTATTTCAGTTTCAAAATCAATTTCTAAATGCCTTAAAACTGGTCGTAAAAAGTACCTATTTTTGAAATTTTATTAAAACATGCATCGTTTTTCTACGCTTTATCAGGCTTACCCTTCCATATATTTAAACGCGGTTTGTTGCATCGGAAAGAGCAGATTTCAATGCATAGAGGGACGTTATTTCAGTTTCAAAATCAATTTCTAAATGCCTTAAAACTGGTCGTAAAAAGTACCTATTTTTGAAATTTTATTAAAACATGCATCGTTTTTCTACGCTTTATCAGGCTTACCCTTCCATATATTTAAACGCGGTTTGTTGCATCGGAAAGAGCAGATTTCAATGCATAGAGGGACGTTATTTCAGTTTCAAAATCAATTTCTAAATGCCTTAAAACTGGTCGTAAAAAGTACCTATTTTTGAAATTTTATTAAAACATGCATCGCTTTTCTACGCTTTATCAGGCTTACCCTTCCATATATTTAAACGCGGTTTGTTGCATCGGAAAGAGCAGGTTTCAATGCATAGAGGGACGTTATTTCAGTTTCAAAATCAATTTCTAAATGCCTTAAAACTGGTCGTAAAAAGTACCTATTTTTGAAATTTTATTAAAACATGCATCGCTTTTCTACGCTTTATCAGGCTTACCCTTCCATATATTTAAACGCGGTTTGTTGCATCGGAAAGAGCAGATTTCAATGCATAGAGGGACGTTATTTCAGTTTCAAAATCAATTTCTAAATTCCTTAAAACTGGTCGTAAAAGTACCTATTTTTTAAATTTTATTAAAACATGCATCGTTTTTCTACGCTTTATCAGGCTTACCCTTCCATATATTTAAACGCGGTTTGTTGCAACGGAAAGAGCAGGTTTCAATGCATAGAGGGACGTTATTTCAGTTTCAAAATCAATTTCTAAATGCCTTAAAACTGGTCGTAAAAAGTACCTATTTTTGAAATTTTATTAAAACTTGCATCGTTTTTCTACGCTTTATCAGGCTTACCCTTCCATATATTTAAACGCGGTTTGTTGCATCGGAAAGAGCAGATTTCAATGCATAGAGGGACGTTATTTCAGTTTCAAAATCAATTTCTAAATGCCTTAAAACTGGTCGTAAAAAGTACCTATTTTTGAAATTTTATTAAAACATGCATCGCTTTTCTACGCTTTATCAGGCTTACCCTTCCATATATTTAAACGCGGTTTGTTGCATCGGAAAGAGCAGATTTCAATGCATAGAGGGACGTTATTTCAGTTTCAAAATCAATTTCTAAATGCCTTAAAACTGGTCGTAAAAAGTACCTATTTTTGAAATTTTATTAAAACATGCATCGCTTTTCTACGCTTTATCAGGCTTACCCTTCCATATATTTAAACGCGGTTTGTTGCATCGGAAAGAGCAGGTTTCAATGCATAGAGGGACGTTATTTCAGTTTCAAAATCAATTTCTAAATGCCTTAAAACTGGTCGTAAAAAGTACCTATTTTTGAAATTTTATTAAAACATGCATCGCTTTTCTACGCTTTATCAGGCTTACCCTTCCATATATTTAAACGCGGTTTGTTGCATCGGAAAGAGCAGATTTCAATGCATAGAGGGACGTTATTTCAGTTTCAAAATCAATTTCTAAATTCCTTAAAACTGGTCGTAAAAGTACCTATTTTTTAAATTTTATTAAAACATGCATCGCTTTTCTACGCTTTATCAGGCTTACCCTTCCATATATTTAAACGCGGTTTGTTGCATCGGAAAGAGCAGATTTCAATGCATAGAGGGACGTTATTTCAGTTTCAAAATCAATTTCTAAATGCCTTAAAACTGGTCGTAAAAAGTACCTATTTTTGAAATTTTATTAAAACATGCATCGCTTTTCTACGCTTTATCAGGCTTACCCTTCCATATATTTAAACGCGGTTTGTTGCATCGGAAAGAGCAGATTTCAATGCATAGAGGGACGTTATTTCAGTTTCAAAATCAATTTCTAAATTCCTTAAAACTGGTCGTAAAAGTACCTATTTTTTAAATTTTATTAAAACATGCATCGCTTTTCTACGCTTTATCAGGCTTACCCTTCCATATATTTAAACGCGGTTTGTTGCATCGGAAAGAGCAGATTTCAATGCATAGAGGGACGTTATTTCAGTTTCAAAATCAATTTCTAAATGCCTTAAAACTGGTCGTAAAAAGTACCTATTTTTGAAATTTTATTAAAACATGCATCGTTTTTCTACGCTTTATCAGGCTTACCCTTCCATATATTTAAACGCGGTTTGTTGCATCGGAAAGAGCAGATTTCAGTGCATAGAGGGACGTTATTTCAGTTTCAAAATCAATTTCTAAATGCCTTAAAACTGGTCGTAAAAAGTACCTATTTTTGAAATTTTATTAAAACATGCATCGTTTTTCTACGCTTTATCAGGCTTACCCTTCCATATATTTAAACGCGGTTTGTTGCATCGGAAAGAGCAGATTTCAATGCATAGAGGGACGTTATTTCAGTTTCAAAATCAATTTCTAAATGCCTTAAAACTGGTCGTAAAAAGTACCTATTTTTGAAATTTTATTAAAACATGCATCGTTTTTCTACGCTTTATCAGGCTTACCCTTCCATATATTTAAACGCGGTTTGTTGCATCGGAAAGAGCAGATTTCAATGCATAGAGGGACGTTATTTCAGTTTCAAAATCAATTTCTAAATGCCTTAAAACTGGTCGTAAAAAGTACCTATTTTTGAAATTTTATTAAAACATGCATCGCTTTTCTACGCTTTATCAGGCTTACCCTTCCATATATTTAAACGCGGTTTGTTGCATCGGAAAGAGCAGGTTTCAATGCATAGAGGGACGTTATTTCAGTTTCAAAATCAATTTCTAAATGCCTTAAAACTGGTCGTAAAAAGTACCTATTTTTGAAATTTTATTAAAACATGCATCGCTTTTCTACGCTTTATCAGGCTTACCCTTCCATATATTTAAACGCGGTTTGTTGCATCGGAAAGAGCAGATTTCAATGCATAGAGGGACGTTATTTCAGTTTCAAAATCAATTTCTAAATTCCTTAAAACTGGTCGTAAAAGTACCTATTTTTTAAATTTTATTAAAACATGCATCGTTTTTCTACGCTTTATCAGGCTTACCCTTCCATATATTTAAACGCGGTTTGTTGCAACGGAAAGAGCAGGTTTCAATGCATAGAGGGACGTTATTTCAGTTTCAAAATCAATTTCTAAATGCCTTAAAACTGGTCGTAAAAAGTACCTATTTTTGAAATTTTATTAAAACTTGCATCGTTTTTCTACGCTTTATCAGGCTTACCCTTCCATATATTTAAACGCGGTTTGTTGCATCGGAAAGAGCAGATTTCAATGCATAGAGGGACGTTATTTCAGTTTCAAAATCAATTTCTAAATGCCTTAAAACTGGTCGTAAAAAGTACCTATTTTTGAAATTTTATTAAAACATGCATCGTTTTTCTACTCTTTATCAGGCTTACCCTTCCATATATTTAAACGCGGTTTGTTGCATCGGAAAGAGCAGATTTCAATGCATAGAGGGACGTTATTTCAGTTTCAAAATCAATTTCTAAATGCCTTAAAACTGGTCGTAAAAAGTACCTATTTTTTAAATTTTATTAAAACATGCATCGTTTTTCTACGCTTTATCAGGCTTACCCTTCCATATATTTAAACGCGGTTTGTTGCATCGGAAAGAGCAGATTTCAGTGCATAGAGGGACGTTATTTCAGTTTCAAAATCAATTTCTAAATGCCTTAAAACTGGTCGTAAAAAGTACCTATTTTTGAAATTTTATTAAAACATGCATCGTTTTTCTACGCTTTATCAGGCTTACCCTTCCATATATTTAAACGCGGTTTGTTGCATCGGAAAGAGCAGATTTCAATGCATAGAGGGACGTTATTTCAGTTTCAAAATCAATTTCTAAATGCCTTAAAACTGGTCGTAAAAAGTACCTATTTTTGAAATTTTATTAAAACATGCATCGCTTTTCTACGCTTTATCAGGCTTACCCTTCCATATATTTAAACGCGGTTTGTTGCATCGGAAAGAGCAGATTTCAATGCATAGAGGGACGTTATTTCAGTTTCAAAATCAATTTCTAAATGCCTTAAAACTGGTCGTAAAAAGTACCTATTTTTGAAATTTTATTAAAACATGCATCGCTTTTCTACGCTTTATCAGGCTTACCCTTCCATATATTTAAACGCGGTTTGTTGCATCGGAAAGAGCAGGTTTCAATGCATAGAGGGACGTTATTTCAGTTTCAAAATCAATTTCTAAATGCCTTAAAAATGGTCGTAAAAAGTACCTATTTTTGAAATTTTATTAAAACATGCATCGCTTTTCTACGCTTTATCAGGCTTACCCTTCCATATATTTAAACGCGGTTTGTTGCATCGGAAAGAGCAGGTTTCAATGCATAGAGGGACGTTATTTCAGTTTCAAAATCAATTTCTAAATGCCTTAAAACTGGTCGTAAAAAGTACCTATTTTTGAAATTTTATTAAAACATGCATCGTTTTTCTACGCTTTATCAGGCTTACCCTTCCATATATTTAAACGCGGTTTGTTGCATCGGAAAGAGCAGATTTCAATGCATAGAGGGACGTTATTTCAGTTTCAAAATCAATTTCTAAATGCCCTAAAACTGGTCGTAAAAAGTACCTATTTTTGAAATTTTATTAAAACATGCATCGTTTTTCTACGCTTTATCAGGCTTACCCTTCCATATATTTAAACGCGGTTTGTTGCATCGGAAAGAGCAGATTTCAATGCATAGAGGGACGTTATTTCAGTTTCAAAATCAATTTCTAAATGCCTCAAAACTGGTCGTAAAAAGTACCTATTTTTGAAATTTTATTAAAACATGCATCGTTTTTCTACGCTTTATCAGGCTTACCCTTCCATATATTTAAACGCGGTTTGTTGCATCGGAAAGAGCAGATTTCAATGCATAGAGGGACGTTATTTCAGTTTCAAAATCAATATCTAAATGCCTTAAAACTGGTCGTAAAAAGTACCTATTTTTGAAATTTTATTAAAACATGCATCGTTTTTCTACGCTTTATCAGGCTTACCCTTCCATATATTTAAACGCGGTTTGTTGCATCGGAAAGAGCAGATTTCAATGCGTAGAGGGACGTTATTTCAGTTTCAAAATCAATTTCTAAATGCCTTAAAAATGGTCGTAAAAAGTACCTATTTTTGAAATTTTATTAAAACATGCATCGCTTTTCTACGCTTTATCAGGCTTACCCTTCCATATATTTAAACGCGGTTTGTTGCATCGGAAAGAGCAGGTTTCAATGCATAGAGGGACGTTATTTCAGTTTCAAAATCAATTTCTAAATGCCTTAAAACTGGTCGTAAAAAGTACCTATTTTTGAAATTTTATTAAAACATGCATCGTTTTTCTACGCTTTATCAGGCTTACCCTTCCATATATTTAAACGCGGTTTGTTGCATCGGAAAGAGCAGATTTCAATGCATAGAGGGACGTTATTTCAGTTTCAAAATCAATTTCTAAATGCCCTAAAACTGGTCGTAAAAAGTACCTATTTTTGAAATTTTATTAAAACATGCATCGTTTTTCTACGCTTTATCAGGCTTACCCTTCCATATATTTAAACGCGGTTTGTTGCATCGGAAAGAGCAGATTTCAATGCATAGAGGGACGTTATTTCAGTTTCAAAATCAATTTCTAAATGCCTTAAAACTGGTCGTAAAAAGTACCTATTTTTGAAATTTTATTAAAACATGCATCGTTTTTCTACGCTTTATCAGGCTTACCCTTCCATATATTTAAACGCGGTTTGTTGCATCGGAAAGAGCAGATTTCAATGCATAGAGGGACGTTATTTCAGTTTCAAAATCAATTTCTAAATGCCTTAAAACTGGTCGTAAAAAGTACCTATTTTTGAAATTTTATTAAAACATGCATCGTTTTTCTACGCTTTATCAGGCTTACCCTTCCATATATTTAAACGCGGTTTGTTGCATCGGAAAGAGCAGATTTCAATGCATAGAGGGACGTTATTTCAGTTTCAAAATCAATTTCTAAATGCCTTAAAACTGGTCGTAAAAAGTACCTATTTTTGAAATTTTATTAAAACATGCATCGCTTTTCTACGCTTTATCAGGCTTACCCTTCCATATATTTAAACGCGGTTTGTTGCATCGGAAAGAGCAGATTTCAATGCGTAGAGGGACGTTATTTCAGTTTCAAAATCAATTTCTAAATGCCTTAAAAATGGTCGTAAAAAGTACCTATTTTTGAAATTTTATTAAAACATGCATCGCTTTTCTACGCTTTATCAGGCTTACCCTTCCATATATTTAAACGCGGTTTGTTGCATCGGAAAGAGCAGGTTTCAATGCATAGAGGGACGTTATTTCAGTTTCAAAATCAATTTCTAAATGCCTTAAAACTGGTCGTAAAAAGTACCTATTTTTGAAATTTTATTAAAACATGCATCGTTTTTCTACGCTTTATCAGGCTTACCCTTCCATATATTTAAACGCGGTTTGTTGCATCGGAAAGAGCAGATTTCAATGCATAGAGGGACGTTATTTCAGTTTCAAAATCAATTTCTAAATGCCCTAAAACTGGTCGTAAAAAGTACCTATTTTTGAAATTTTATTAAAACATGCATCGTTTTTCTACGCTTTATCAGGCTTACCCTTCCATATATTTAAACGCGGTTTGTTGCATCGGAAAGAGCAGATTTCAATGCATAGAGGGACGTTATTTCAGTTTCAAAATCAATTTCTAAATGCCTTAAAACTGGTCGTAAAAAGTACCTATTTTTGAAATTTTATTAAAACATGCATCGTTTTTCTACGCTTTATCAGGCTTACCCTTCCATATATTTAAACGCGGTTTGTTGCATCGGAAAGAGCAGATTTCAATGCATAGAGGGACGTTATTTCAGTTTCAAAATCAATTTCTAAATGCCTTAAAACTGGTCGTAAAAAGTACCTATTTTTGAAATTTTATTAAAACATGCATCGTTTTTCTACGCTTTATCAGGCTTACCCTTCCATATATTTAAACGCGGTTTGTTGCATCGGAAAGAGCAGATTTCAATGCATAGAGGGACGTTATTTCAGTTTCAAAATCAATTTCTAAATGCCTTAAAACTGGTCGTAAAAAGTACCTATTTTTGAAATTTTATTAAAACATGCATCGCTTTTCTACGCTTTATCAGGCTTACCCTTCCATATATTTAAACGCGGTTTGTTGCATCGGAAAGAGCAGGTTTCAATGCATAGAGGGACGTTATTTCAGTTTCAAAATCAATTTCTAAATGCCTTAAAACTGGTCGTAAAAAGTACCTATTTTTGAAATTTTATTAAAACATGCATCGCTTTTCTACGCTTTATCAGGCTTACCCTTCCATATATTTAAACGCGGTTTGTTGCATCGGAAAGAGCAGATTTCAATGCATAGAGGGACGTTATTTCAGTTTCAAAATCAATTTCTAAATTCCTTAAAACTGGTCGTAAAAGTACCTATTTTTTAAATTTTATTAAAACATGCATCGCTTTTCTACGCTTTATCAGGCTTACCCTTCCATATATTTAAACGCGGTTTGTTGCATCGGAAAGAGCAGATTTCAATGCATAGAGGGACGTTATTTCAGTTTCAAAATCAATTTCTAAATGCCTTAAAACTGGTCGTAAAAAGTACCTATTTTTGAAATTTTATTAAAACATGCATCGCTTTTCTACGCTTTATCAGGCTTACCCTTCCATATATTTAAACGCGGTTTGTTGCATCGGAAAGAGCAGATTTCAATGCATAGAGGGACGTTATTTCAGTTTCAAAATCAATTTCTAAATGCCTTAAAACTGGTCGTAAAAAGTACCTATTTTTTAAATTTTATTAAAACATGCATCGTTTTTCTACGCTTTATCAGGCTTACCCTTCCATATATTTAAACGCGGTTTGTTGCATCGGAAAGAGCAGATTTCAATGCATAGAGGGACGTTATTTCAGTTTCAAAATCAATTTCTAAATGCCTTAAAACTGGTCGTAAAAAGTACCTATTTTTGAAATTTTATTAAAACATGCATCGTTTTTCTACGCTTTATCAGGCTTACCCTTCCATATATTTAAACGCGGTTTGTTGCATCGGAAAGAGCAGATTTCAATGCATAGAGGGACGTTATTTCAGTTTCAAAATCAATTTCTAAATGCCTTAAAACTGGTCGTAAAAAGTACCTATTTTTGAAATTTTATTAAAACATGCATCGCTTTTCTACGCTTTATCAGGCTTACCCTTCCATATATTTAAACGCGGTTTGTTGCATCGGAAAGAGCAGATTTCAATGCATAGAGGGACGTTATTTCAGTTTCAAAATCAATTTCTAAATGCCTTAAAACTGGTCGTAAAAAGTACCTATTTTTTAAATTTTATTAAAACATGCATCGTTTTTCTACGCTTTATCAGGCTTACCCTTCCATATATTTAAACGCGGTTTGTTGCATCGGAAAGAGCAGATTTCAATGCATAGAGGGACGTTATTTCAGTTTCAAAATCAATTTCTAAATGCCTTAAAACTGGTCGTAAAAAGTACCTATTTTTGAAATTTTATTAAAACATGCATCGTTTTTCTACGCTTTATCAGGCTTACCCTTCCATATATTTAAACGCGGTTTGTTGCATCGGAAAGAGCAGATTTCAATGCATAGAGGGACGTTATTTCAGTTTCAAAATCAATTTCTAAATGCCCTAAAACTGGTCGTAAAAAGTACCTATTTTTGAAATTTTATTAAAACATGCATCGTTTTTCTACGCTTTATCAGGCTTACCCTTCCATATATTTAAACGCGGTTTGTTGCATCGGAAAGAGCAGGTTTCAATGCATAGAGGGACGTTATTTCAGTTTCAAAATCAATTTCTAAATGCCTTAAAACTGGTCGTAAAAAGTACCTATTATTGAAATTTTATTAAAACATGCATCGTTTTTCTACGCTTTATCAGGCTTACCCTTCCATATATTTAAACGCGGTTTGTTGCATCGGAAAGAGCAGATTTCAATGCATAGAGGGACGTTATTTCAGTTTCAAAATCAATTTCTAAATTCCTTAAAACTGGTCGTAAAAGTACCTATTTTTTAAATTTTATTAAAACATGCATCGTTTTTCTACGCTTTATCAGGCTTACCCTTCCATATATTTAAACGCGGTTTGTTGCATCGGAAAGAGCAGATTTCAATGCATAGAGGGACGTTATTTCAGTTTCAAAATCAATTTCTAAATGCCCTAAAACTGGTCGTAAAAAGTACCTATTTTTGAAATTTTATTAAAACATGCATCGTTTTTCTACGCTTTATCAGGCTTACCCTTCCATATATTTAAACGCGGTTTGTTGCATCGGAAAGAGCAGATTTCAATGCATAGAGGGACGTTATTTCAGTTTCAAAATCAATTTCTAAATGCCTTAAAACTGGTCGTAAAAAGTACCTATTTTTGAAATTTTATTAAAACATGCATCGTTTTTCTACGCTTTATCAGGCTTACCCTTCCATATATTTAAACGCGGTTTGTTGCATCGGAAAGAGCAGATTTCAATGCATAGAGGGACGTTATTTCAGTTTCAAAATCAATTTCTAAATGCCTTAAAACTGGTCGTAAAAAGTACCTATTTTTGAAATTTTATTAAAACATGCATCGTTTTTCTACGCTTTATCAGGCTTACCCTTCCATATATTTAAACGCGGTTTGTTGCATCGGAAAGAGCAGATTTCAATGCATAGAGGGACGTTATTTCAGTTTCAAAATCAATTTCTAAATGCCTTAAAACTGGTCGTAAAAAGTACCTATTTTTGAAATTTTATTAAAACATGCATCGCTTTTCTACGCTTTATCAGGCTTACCCTTCCATATATTTAAACGCGGTTTGTTGCATCGGAAAGAGCAGGTTTCAATGCATAGAGGGACGTTATTTCAGTTTCAAAATCAATTTCTAAATGCCTTAAAACTGGTCGTAAAAAGTACCTATTTTTGAAATTTTATTAAAACATGCATCGCTTTTCTACGCTTTATCAGGCTTACCCTTCCATATATTTAAACGCGGTTTGTTGCATCGGAAAGAGCAGATTTCAATGCATAGAGGGACGTTATTTCAGTTTCAAAATCAATTTCTAAATTCCTTAAAACTGGTCGTAAAAGTACCTATTTTTTAAATTTTATTAAAACATGCATCGCTTTTCTACGCTTTATCAGGCTTACCCTTCCATATATTTAAACGCGGTTTGTTGCATCGGAAAGAGCAGATTTCAATGCATAGAGGGACGTTATTTCAGTTTCAAAATCAATTTCTAAATGCCTTAAAACTGGTCGTAAAAAGTACCTATTTTTGAAATTTTATTAAAACATGCATCGCTTTTCTACGCTTTATCAGGCTTACCCTTCCATATATTTAAACGCGGTTTGTTGCATCGGAAAGAGCAGATTTCAATGCATAGAGGGACGTTATTTCAGTTTCAAAATCAATTTCTAAATGCCTTAAAACTGGTCGTAAAAAGTACCTATTTTTTAAATTTTATTAAAACATGCATCGTTTTTCTACGCTTTATCAGGCTTACCCTTCCATATATTTAAACGCGGTTTGTTGCATCGGAAAGAGCAGATTTCAATGCATAGAGGGACGTTATTTCAGTTTCAAAATCAATTTCTAAATGCCTTAAAACTGGTCGTAAAAAGTACCTATTTTTGAAATTTTATTAAAACATGCATCGTTTTTCTACGCTTTATCAGGCTTACCCTTCCATATATTTAAACGCGGTTTGTTGCATCGGAAAGAGCAGATTTCAATGCATAGAGGGACGTTATTTCAGTTTCAAAATCAATTTCTAAATGCCCTAAAACTGGTCGTAAAAAGTACCTATTTTTGAAATTTTATTAAAACATGCATCGTTTTTCTACGCTTTATCAGGCTTACCCTTCCATATATTTAAACGCGGTTTGTTGCATCGGAAAGAGCAGATTTCAATGCATAGAGGGACGTTATTTCAGTTTCAAAATCAATTTCTAAATGCCTTAAAACTGGTCGTAAAAAGTACCTATTTTTGAAATTTTATTAAAACATGCATCGTTTTTCTACGCTTTATCAGGCTTACCCTTCCATATATTTAAACGCGGTTTGTTGCATCGGAAAGAGCAGATTTCAATGCATAGAGGGACGTTATTTCAGTTTCAAAATCAATTTCTAAATGCCCTAAAACTGGTCGTAAAAAGTACCTATTTTTGAAATTTTATTAAAACATGCATCGTTTTTCTACGCTTTATCAGGCTTACCCTTCCATATATTTAAACGCGGTTTGTTGCATCGGAAAGAGCAGGTTTCAATGCATAGAGGGACGTTATTTCAGTTTCAAAATCAATTTCTAAATGCCTTAAAACTGGTCGTAAAAAGTACCTATTATTGAAATTTTATTAAAACATGCATCGTTTTTCTACGCTTTATCAGGCTTACCCTTCCATATATTTAAACGCGGTTTGTTGCATCGGAAAGAGCAGGTTTCAATGCATAGAGGGACGTTATTTCAGTTTCAAAATCAATTTCTAAATGCCTTAAAACTGGTCGTAAAAAGTACCTATTTTTGAAATTTTATTAAAACATGCATCGTTTTTCTACGCTTTATCAGGCTTACCCTTCCATATATTTAAACGCGGTTTGTTGCATCGGAAAGAGCAGATTTCAATGCATAGAGGGACGTTATTTCAGTTTCAAAATCAATTTCTAAATGCCTTAAAACTGGTCGTAAAAAGTACCTATTTTTTAAATTTTATTAAAACATGCATCGTTTTTCTACGCTTTATCAGGCTTACCCTTCCATATATTTAAACGCGGTTTGTTGCATCGGAAAGAGCAGATTTCAATGCATAGAGGGACGTTATTTCAGTTTCAAAATCAATTTCTAAATGCCTTAAAACTGGTCGTAAAAAGTACCTATTTTTGAAATTTTATTAAAACATGCATCGTTTTTCTACGCTTTATCAGGCTTACCCTTCCATATATTTAAACGCGGTTTGTTGCATCGGAAAGAGCAGATTTCAATGCATAGAGGGACGTTATTTCAGTTTCAAAATCAATTTCTAAATGCCCTAAAACTGGTCGTAAAAAGTACCTATTTTTGAAATTTTATTAAAACATGCATCGTTTTTCTACGCTTTATCAGGCTTACCCTTCCATATATTTAAACGCGGTTTGTTGCATCGGAAAGAGCAGGTTTCAATGCATAGAGGGACGTTATTTCAGTTTCAAAATCAATTTCTAAATGCCTTAAAACTGGTCGTAAAAAGTACCTATTATTGAAATTTTATTAAAACATGCATCGTTTTTCTACGCTTTATCAGGCTTACCCTTCCATATATTTAAACGCGGTTTGTTGCATCGGAAAGAGCAGGTTTCAATGCATAGAGGGACGTTATTTCAGTTTCAAAATCAATTTCTAAATGCCTTAAAACTGGTCGTAAAAAGTACCTATTTTTGAAATTTTATTAAAACATGCATCGTTTTTCTACGCTTTATCAGGCTTACCCTTCCATATATTTAAACGCGGTTTGTTGCATCGGAAAGAGCAGATTTCAATGCATAGAGGGACGTTATTTCAGTTTCAAAATCAATTTCTAAATGCCTTAAAACTGGTCGTAAAAAGTACCTATTTTTGAAATTTTATTAAAACATGCATCGTTTTTCTACGCTTTATCAGGCTTACCCTTCCATATATTTAAACGCGGTTTGTTGCATCGGAAAGAGCAGATTTCAATGCATAGAGGGACGTTATTTCAGTTTCAAAATCAATTTCTAAATGCCTTAAAACTGGTCGTAAAAAGTACCTATTTTTGAAATTTTATTAAAACATGCATCGCTTTTCTACGCTTTATCAGGCTTACCCTTCCATATATTTAAACGCGGTTTGTTGCATCGGAAAGAGCAGATTTCAATGCATAGAGGGACGTTATTTCAGTTTCAAAATCAATTTCTAAATGCCTTAAAACTGGTCGTAAAAAGTACCTATTTTTTAAATTTTATTAAAACATGCATCGTTTTTCTACGCTTTATCAGGCTTACCCTTCCATATATTTAAACGCGGTTTGTTGCATCGGAAAGAGCAGATTTCAATGCATAGAGGGACGTTATTTCAGTTTCAAAATCAATTTCTAAATGCCTTAAAACTGGTCGTAAAAAGTACCTATTTTTGAAATTTTATTAAAACATGCATCGCTTTTCTACGCTTTATCAGGCTTACCCTTCCATATATTTAAACGCGGTTTGTTGCATCGGAAAGAGCAGATTTCAATGCATAGAGGGACGTTATTTCAGTTTCAAAATCAATTTCTAAATGCCTTAAAACTGGTCGTAAAAAGTACCTATTTTTGAAATTTTATTAAAACATGCATCGCTTTTCTACGCTTTATCAGGCTTACCCTTCCATATATTTAAACGCGGTTTGTTGCATCGGAAAGAGCAGATTTCAATGCATAGAGGGACGTTATTTCAGTTTCAAAATCAATTTCTAAATGCCTTAAAACTGGTCGTAAAAAGTACCTATTTTTGAAATTTTATTAAAACATGCATCGCTTTTCTACGCTTTATCAGGCTTACCCTTCCATATATTTAAACGCGGTTTGTTGCATCGGAAAGAGCAGGTTTCAATGCATAGAGGGACGTTATTTCAGTTTCAAAATCAATTTCTAAATGCCTTAAAACTGGTCGTAAAAAGTACCTATTTTTGAAATTTTATTAAAACATGCATCGCTTTTCTACGCTTTATCAGGCTTACCCTTCCATATATTTAAACGCGGTTTGTTGCATCGGAAAGAGCAGATTTCAATGCATAGAGGGACGTTATTTCAGTTTCAAAATCAATTTCTAAATTCCTTAAAACTGGTCGTAAAAGTACCTATTTTTTAAATTTTATTAAAACATGCATCGCTTTTCTACGCTTTATCAGGCTTACCCTTCCATATATTTAAACGCGGTTTGTTGCATCGGAAAGAGCAGATTTCAATGCATAGAGGGACGTTATTTCAGTTTCAAAATCAATTTCTAAATGCCTTAAAACTGGTCGTAAAAAGTACCTATTTTTGAAATTTTATTAAAACATGCATCGCTTTTCTACGCTTTATCAGGCTTACCCTTCCATATATTTAAACGCGGTTTGTTGCATCGGAAAGAGCAGATTTCAATGCATAGAGGGACGTTATTTCAGTTTCAAAATCAATTTCTAAATTCCTTAAAACTGGTCGTAAAAGTACCTATTTTTTAAATTTTATTAAAACATGCATCGCTTTTCTACGCTTTATCAGGCTTACCCTTCCATATATTTAAACGCGGTTTGTTGCATCGGAAAGAGCAGATTTCAATGCATAGAGGGACGTTATTTCAGTTTCAAAATCAATTTCTAAATGCCTTAAAACTGGTCGTAAAAAGTACCTATTTTTGAAATTTTATTAAAACATGCATCGTTTTTCTACGCTTTATCAGGCTTACCCTTCCATATATTTAAACGCGGTTTGTTGCATCGGAAAGAGCAGATTTCAATGCATAGAGGGACGTTATTTCAGTTTCAAAATCAATTTCTAAATGCCTTAAAACTGGTCGTAAAAAGTACCTATTTTTGAAATTTTATTAAAACATGCATCGTTTTTCTACGCTTTATCAGGCTTACCCTTCCATATATTTAAACGCGGTTTGTTGCATCGGAAAGAGCAGATTTCAATGCATAGAGGGACGTTATTTCAGTTTCAAAATCAATTTCTAAATGCCTTAAAACTGGTCGTAAAAAGTACCTATTTTTGAAATTTTATTAAAACATGCATCGTTTTTCTACGCTTTATCAGGCTTACCCTTCCATATATTTAAACGCGGTTTGTTGCATCGGAAAGAGCAGATTTCAATGCATAGAGGGACGTTATTTCAGTTTCAAAATCAATTTCTAAATGCCTTAAAACTGGTCGTAAAAAGTACCTATTTTTGAAATTTTATTAAAACATGCATCGCTTTTCTACGCTTTATCAGGCTTACCCTTCCATATATTTAAACGCGGTTTGTTGCATCGGAAAGAGCAGGTTTCAATGCATAGAGGGACGTTATTTCAGTTTCAAAATCAATTTCTAAATGCCTTAAAACTGGTCGTAAAAAGTACCTATTTTTGAAATTTTATTAAAACATGCATCGCTTTTCTACGCTTTATCAGGCTTACCCTTCCATATATTTAAACGCGGTTTGTTGCATCGGAAAGAGCAGATTTCAATGCATAGAGGGACGTTATTTCAGTTTCAAAATCAATTTCTAAATTCCTTAAAACTGGTCGTAAAAGTACCTATTTTTTAAATTTTATTAAAACATGCATCGTTTTTCTACGCTTTATCAGGCTTACCCTTCCATATATTTAAACGCGGTTTGTTGCAACGGAAAGAGCAGGTTTCAATGCATAGAGGGACGTTATTTCAGTTTCAAAATCAATTTCTAAATGCCTTAAAACTGGTCGTAAAAAGTACCTATTTTTGAAATTTTATTAAAACTTGCATCGTTTTTCTACGCTTTATCAGGCTTACCCTTCCATATATTTAAACGCGGTTTGTTGCATCGGAAAGAGCAGATTTCAATGCATAGAGGGACGTTATTTCAGTTTCAAAATCAATTTCTAAATGCCTTAAAACTGGTCGTAAAAAGTACCTATTTTTGAAATTTTATTAAAACATGCATCGTTTTTCTACTCTTTATCAGGCTTACCCTTCCATATATTTAAACGCGGTTTGTTGCATCGGAAAGAGCAGATTTCAATGCATAGAGGGACGTTATTTCAGTTTCAAAATCAATTTCTAAATGCCTTAAAACTGGTCGTAAAAAGTACCTATTTTTTAAATTTTATTAAAACATGCATCGTTTTTCTACGCTTTATCAGGCTTACCCTTCCATATATTTAAACGCGGTTTGTTGCAACGGAAAGAGCAGGTTTCAATGCATAGAGGGACGTTATTTCAGTTTCAAAATCAATTTCTAAATGCCTTAAAACTGGTCGTAAAAAGTACCTATTTTTGAAATTTTATTAAAACTTGCATCGTTTTTCTACGCTTTATCAGGCTTACCCTTCCATATATTTAAACGCGGTTTGTTGCATCGGAAAGAGCAGATTTCAATGCATAGAGGGACGTTATTTCAGTTTCAAAATCAATTTCTAAATGCCTTAAAACTGGTCGTAAAAAGTACCTATTTTTGAAATTTTATTAAAACATGCATCGTTTTTCTACTCTTTATCAGGCTTACCCTTCCATATATTTAAACGCGGTTTGTTGCATCGGAAAGAGCAGATTTCAATGCATAGAGGGACGTTATTTCAGTTTCAAAATCAATTTCTAAATGCCTTAAAACTGGTCGTAAAAAGTACCTATTTTTTAAATTTTATTAAAACATGCATCGTTTTTCTACGCTTTATCAGGCTTACCCTTCCATATATTTAAACGCGGTTTGTTGCATCGGAAAGAGCAGATTTCAGTGCATAGAGGGACGTTATTTCAGTTTCAAAATCAATTTCTAAATGCCTTAAAACTGGTCGTAAAAAGTACCTATTTTTGAAATTTTATTAAAACATGCATCGCTTTTCTACGCTTTATCAGGCTTACCCTTCCATATATTTAAACGCGGTTTGTTGCATCGGAAAGAGCAGGTTTCAATGCATAGAGGGACGTTATTTCAGTTTCAAAATCAATTTCTAAATGCCTTAAAACTGGTCGTAAAAAGTACCTATTTTTGAAATTTTATTAAAACATGCATCGCTTTTCTACGCTTTATCAGGCTTACCCTTCCATATATTTAAACGCGGTTTGTTGCATCGGAAAGAGCAGGTTTCAATGCATAGAGGGACGTTATTTCAGTTTCAAAATCAATTTCTAAATGCCTTAAAACTGGTCGTAAAAAGTACCTATTTTTGAAATTTTATTAAAACATGCATCGTTTTTCTACGCTTTATCAGGCTTACCCTTCCATATATTTAAACGCGGTTTGTTGCATCGGAAAGAGCAGATTTCAATGCATAGAGGGACGTTATTTCAGTTTCAAAATCAATTTCTGAATGCCTTAAAACTGGTCGTAAAAAGTACCTATTTTTGAAATTTTATTAAAACATGCATCGTTTTTCTACGCTTTATCAGGCTTACCCTTCCATATATTTAAACGCGGTTTGTTGCATCGGAAAGAGCAGATTTCAATGCATAGAGGGACGTTATTTCAGTTTCAAAATCAATTTCTAAATGCCTTAAAACTGGTCGTAAAAAGTACCTATTTTTGAAATTTTATTAAAACATGCATCGCTTTTCTACGCTTTATCAGGCTTACCCTTCCATATATTTAAACGCGGTTTGTTGCATCGGAAAGAGCAGGTTTCAATGCATAGAGGGACGTTATTTCAGTTTCAAAATCAATTTCTAAATGCCTTAAAACTGGTCGTAAAAAGTACCTATTTTTGAAATTTTATTAAAACATGCATCGCTTTTCTACGCTTTATCAGGCTTACCCTTCCATATATTTAAACGCGGTTTGTTGCATCGGAAAGAGCAGATTTCAATGCATAGAGGGACGTTATTTCAGTTTCAAAATCAATTTCTAAATTCCTTAAAACTGGTCGTAAAAGTACCTATTTTTTAAATTTTATTAAAACATGCATCGCTTTTCTACGCTTTATCAGGCTTACCCTTCCATATATTTAAACGCGGTTTGTTGCATCGGAAAGAGCAGATTTCAATGCATAGAGGGACGTTATTTCAGTTTCAAAATCAATTTCTAAATGCCTTAAAACTGGTCGTAAAAAGTACCTATTTTTGAAATTTTATTAAAACATGCATCGCTTTTCTACGCTTTATCAGGCTTACCCTTCCATATATTTAAACGCGGTTTGTTGCATCGGAAAGAGCAGATTTCAATGCATAGAGGGACGTTATTTCAGTTTCAAAATCAATTTCTAAATGCCTTAAAACTGGTCGTAAAGAGTACCTATTTTTGAAATTTTATTAAAACATGCATCGCTTTTCTACGCTTTATCAGGCTTACCCTTCCATATATTTAAACGCGGTTTGTTGCATCGGAAAGAGCAGATTTCAATGCATAGAGGGACGTTATTTCAGTTTCAAAATCAATTTCTAAATTCCTTAAAACTGGTCGTAAAAGTACCTATTTTTTAAATTTTATTAAAACATGCATCGCTTTTCTACGCTTTATCAGGCTTACCCTTCCATATATTTAAACGCGGTTTGTTGCATCGGAAAGAGCAGATTTCAATGCATAGAGGGACGTTATTTCAGTTTCAAAATCAATTTCTAAATGCCTTAAAACTGGTCGTAAAAAGTACCTATTTTTGAAATTTTATTAAAACATGCATCGCTTTTCTACGCTTTATCAGGCTTACCCTTCCATATATTTAAACGCGGTTTGTTGCATCGGAAAGAGCAGATTTCAATGCATAGAGGGACGTTATTTCAGTTTCAAAATCAATTTCTAAATTCCTTAAAACTGGTCGTAAAAGTACCTATTTTTTAAATTTTATTAAAACATGCATCGCTTTTCTACGCTTTATCAGGCTTACCCTTCCATATATTTAAACGCGGTTTGTTGCATCGGAAAGAGCAGATTTCAATGCATAGAGGGACGTTATTTCAGTTTCAAAATCAATTTCTAAATGCCTTAAAACTGGTCGTAAAAAGTACCTATTTTTGAAATTTTATTAAAACATGCATCGTTTTTCTACGCTTTATCAGGCTTACCCTTCCATATATTTAAACGCGGTTTGTTGCATCGGAAAGAGCAGGTTTCAATGCATAGAGGGACGTTATTTCAGTTTCAAAATCAATTTCTAAATGCCTTAAAACTGGTCGTAAAAAGTACCTATTTTTGAAATTTTATTAAAACATGCAACGCTTTTCTACGCTTTATCAGGCTTACCCTTCCATATATTTAAACGCGGTTTGTTGCATCGGAAAGAGCAGATTTCAATGCATAGAGGGACGTTATTTCAGTTTCAAAATCAATTTCTAAATTCCTTAAAACTGGTCGTAAAAGTACCTATTTTTTAAATTTTATTAAAACATGCATCGTTTTTCTACGCTTTATCAGGCTTACCCTTCCATATATTTAAACGCGGTTTGTTGCAACGGAAAGAGCAGGTTTCAATGCATAGAGGGACGTTATTTCAGTTTCAAAATCAATTTCTAAATGCCTTAAAACTGGTCGTAAAAAGTACCTATTTTTGAAATTTTATTAAAACTTGCATCGTTTTTCTACGCTTTATCAGGCTTACCCTTCCATATATTTAAACGCGGTTTGTTGCATCGGAAAGAGCAGATTTCAATGCATAGAGGGACGTTATTTCAGTTTCAAAATCAATTTCTAAATGCCTTAAAACTGGTCGTAAAAAGTACCTATTTTTGAAATTTTATTAAAACATGCATCGTTTTTCTACTCTTTATCAGGCTTACCCTTCCATATATTTAAACGCGGTTTGTTGCATCGGAAAGAGCAGATTTCAATGCATAGAGGGACGTTATTTCAGTTTCAAAATCAATTTCTAAATGCCTTAAAACTGGTCGTAAAAAGTACCTATTTTTTAAATTTTATTAAAACATGCATCGTTTTTCTACGCTTTATCAGGCTTACCCTTCCATATATTTAAACGCGGTTTGTTGCATCGGAAAGAGCAGATTTCAGTGCATAGAGGGACGTTATTTCAGTTTCAAAATCAATTTCTAAATGCCTTAAAACTGGTCGTAAAAAGTACCTATTTTTGAAATTTTATTAAAACATGCATCGTTTTTCTACGCTTTATCAGGCTTACCCTTCCATATATTTAAACGCGGTTTGTTGCATCGGAAAGAGCAGATTTCAATGCATAGAGGGACGTTATTTCAGTTTCAAAATCAATTTCTAAATGCCTTAAAACTGGTCGTAAAAAGTACCTATTTTTGAAATTTTATTAAAACATGCATCGCTTTTCTACGCTTTATCAGGCTTACCCTTCCATATATTTAAACGCGGTTTGTTGCATCGGAAAGAGCAGGTTTCAATGCATAGAGGGACGTTATTTCAGTTTCAAAATCAATTTCTAAATGCCTTAAAACTGGTCGTAAAAAGTACCTATTTTTGAAATTTTATTAAAACATGCATCGCTTTTCTACGCTTTATCAGGCTTACCCTTCCATATATTTAAACGCGGTTTGTTGCATCGGAAAGAGCAGGTTTCAATGCATAGAGGGACGTTATTTCAGTTTCAAAATCAATTTCTAAATGCCTTAAAACTGGTCGTAAAAAGTACCTATTTTTGAAATTTTATTAAAACATGCATCGTTTTTCTACGCTTTATCAGGCTTACCCTTCCATATATTTAAACGCGGTTTGTTGCATCGGAAAGAGCAGATTTCAATGCATAGAGGGACGTTATTTCAGTTTCAAAATCAATTTCTGAATGCCTTAAAACTGGTCGTAAAAAGTACCTATTTTTGAAATTTTATTAAAACATGCATCGTTTTTCTACGCTTTATCAGGCTTACCCTTCCATATATTTAAACGCGGTTTGTTGCATCGGAAAGAGCAGATTTCAATGCATAGAGGGACGTTATTTCAGTTTCAAAATCAATTTCTAAATGCCTTAAAACTGGTCGTAAAAAGTACCTATTTTTGAAATTTTATTAAAACATGCATCGCTTTTCTACGCTTTATCAGGCTTACCCTTCCATATATTTAAACGCGGTTTGTTGCATCGGAAAGAGCAGATTTCAATGCATAGAGGGACGTTATTTCAGTTTCAAAATCAATTTCTAAATGCCTTAAAACTGGTCGTAAAGAGTACCTATTTTTTAAATTTTATTAAAACATGCATCGCTTTTCTACGCTTTATCAGGCTTACCCTTCCATATATTTAAACGCTGTTTGTTGCATCGGAAAGAGCAGATTTCAATGCATAGAGGGACGTTATTTCAGTTTCAAAATCAATTTCTAAATGCCTTAAAACTGGTCGTAAAAAGTACCTATTTTTTAAATTTTATTAAAACATGCATCGCTTTTCTACGCTTTATCAGGCTTACCCTTCCATATATATAAACGCGGTTTGTTGCATCGGAAAGAGCAGATTTCAATGCATAGAGGGACGTTATTTCAGTTTCAAAATCAATTTCTAAATGCCTTAAAACTGGTCGTAAAGAGTACCTATTTTTTAAATTTTATTAAAACATGCATCGCTTTTCTACGCTTTATCAGGCTTACCCTTCCATATATTTAAACGCGGTTTGTTGCATCGGAAAGAGCAGATTTCAATGCATAGAGGGACGTTATTTCAGTTTCAAAATCAATTTCTAAATGCCTTAAAACTGGTCGTAAAGAGTACCTATTTTTGAAATTTTATTAAAACATGCATCGCTTTTCTACGCTTTATCAGGCTTACCCTTCCATATATATAAACGCGGTTTGTTGCATCGGAAAGAGCAGATTTCAATGCATAGAGGGACGTTATTTCAGTTTCAAAATCAATTTCTAAATGCCTTAAAACTGGTCGTAAAGAGTACCTATTTTTTAAATTTTATTAAAACATGCATCGCTTTTCTACGCTTTATCAGGCTTACCCTTCCATATATTTAAACGCGGTTTGTTGCATCGGAAAGAGCAGATTTCAATGCATAGAGGGACGTTATTTCAGTTTCAAAATCAATTTCTAAATGCCTTAAAACTGGTCGTAAAAAGTACCTATTTTTGAAATTTTATTAAAACATGCATCGCTTTTCTACGCTTTATCAGGCTTACCCTTCCATATATTTAAACGCGGTTTGTTGCATCGGAAAGAGCAGATTTCAGTGCATAGAGGGACGTTATTTCAGTTTCAAAATCAATTTCTAAATGCCTTAAAACTGGTCGTAAAAAGTACCTATTTTTTAAATTTTATTAAAACATGCATCGCTTTTCTACGCTTTATCAGGCTTACCCTTCCATATATTTAAACGCGGTTTGTTGCATCGGAAAGAGCAGATTTCAATGCATAGAGGGACGTTATTTCAGTTTCAAAATCAATTTCTAAATGCCTTAAAACTGGTCGTAAAGAGTACCTATTTTTTAAATTTTATTAAAACATGCATCGCTTTTCTACGCTTTATCAGGCTTACCCTTCCATATATTTAAACGCGGTTTGTTGCATCGGAAAGAGCAGATTTCAATGCATAGAGGGACGTTATTTCAGTTTCAAAATCAATTTCTAAATGCCTTAAAACTGGTCGTAAAGAGTACCTATTTTTTAAATTTTATTAAAACATGCATCGCTTTTCTACGCTTTATCAGGCTTACCCTTCCATATATTTAAACGCGGTTTGTTGCATCGGAAAGAGCAGATTTCAGTGCATAGAGGGACGTTATTTCAGTTTCAAAATCAATTTCTAAATGCCTTAAAACTGGTCGTAAAAAGTACCTATTTTTTAAATTTTATTAAAACATGCATCGCTTTTCTACGCTTTATCAGGCTTACCCTTCCATATATTTAAACGCGGTTTGTTGCATCGGAAAGAGCAGATTTCAATGCATAGAGGGACGTTATTTCAGTTTCAAAATCAATTTCTAAATGCCTTAAAACTGGTCGTAAAAAGTACCTATTTTTGAAATTTTATTAAAACATGCATCGTTTTTCTACGCTTTATCAGGCTTACCCTTCCATATATTTAAACGCGGTTTGTTGCATCGGAAAGAGCAGATTTCAATGCATAGAGGGACGTTATTTCAGTTTCAAAATCAATTTCTAAATGCCCTAAAACTGGTCGTAAAAAGTACCTATTTTTGAAATTTTATTAAAACATGCATCGTTTTTCTACGCTTTATCAGGCTTACCCTTCCATATATTTAAACGCGGTTTGTTGCATCGGAAAGAGCAGATTTCAATGCATAGAGGGACGTTATTTCAGTTTCAAAATCAATTTCTAAATGCCTCAAAACTGGTCGTAAAAAGTACCTATTTTTGAAATTTTATTAAAACATGCATCGTTTTTCTACGCTTTATCAGGCTTACCCTTCCATATATTTAAACGCGGTTTGTTGCATCGGAAAGAGCAGATTTCAATGCATAGAGGGACGTTATTTCAGTTTCAAAATCAATATCTAAATGCCTTAAAACTGGTCGTAAAAAGTACCTATTTTTGAAATTTTATTAAAACATGCATCGTTTTTCTACGCTTTATCAGGCTTACCCTTCCATATATTTAAACGCGGTTTGTTGCATCGGAAAGAGCAGATTTCAATGCATAGAGGGACGTTATTTCAGTTTCAAAATCAATTTCTAAATGCCTTAAAAATGGTCGTAAAAAGTACCTATTTTTGAAATTTTATTAAAACATGCATCGCTTTTCTACGCTTTATCAGGCTTACCCTTCCATATATTTAAACGCGGTTTGTTGCATCGGAAAGAGCAGGTTTCAATGCATAGAGGGACGTTATTTCAGTTTCAAAATCAATTTCTAAATGCCTTAAAACTGGTCGTAAAAAGTACCTATTTTTGAAATTTTATTAAAACATGCATCGTTTTTCTACGCTTTATCAGGCTTACCCTTCCATATATTTAAACGCGGTTTGTTGCATCGGAAAGAGCAGATTTCAATGCATAGAGGGACGTTATTTCAGTTTCAAAATCAATTTCTAAATGCCCTAAAACTGGTCGTAAAAAGTACCTATTTTTGAAATTTTATTAAAACATGCATCGTTTTTCTACGCTTTATCAGGCTTACCCTTCCATATATTTAAACGCGGTTTGTTGCATCGGAAAGAGCAGATTTCAATGCATAGAGGGACGTTATTTCAGTTTCAAAATCAATTTCTAAATGCCTTAAAACTGGTCGTAAAAAGTACCTATTTTTGAAATTTTATTAAAACATGCATCGTTTTTCTACGCTTTATCAGGCTTACCCTTCCATATATTTAAACGCGGTTTGTTGCATCGGAAAGAGCAGATTTCAATGCATAGAGGGACGTTATTTCAGTTTCAAAATCAATTTCTAAATGCCTTAAAACTGGTCGTAAAAAGTACCTATTTTTGAAATTTTATTAAAACATGCATCGTTTTTCTACGCTTTATCAGGCTTACCCTTCCATATATTTAAACGCGGTTTGTTGCATCGGAAAGAGCAGATTTCAATGCATAGAGGGACGTTATTTCAGTTTCAAAATCAATTTCTAAATGCCTTAAAACTGGTCGTAAAAAGTACCTATTTTTGAAATTTTATTAAAACATGCATCGCTTTTCTACGCTTTATCAGGCTTACCCTTCCATATATTTAAACGCGGTTTGTTGCATCGGAAAGAGCAGGTTTCAATGCATAGAGGGACGTTATTTCAGTTTCAAAATCAATTTCTAAATGCCTTAAAACTGGTCGTAAAAAGTACCTATTTTTGAAATTTTATTAAAACATGCATCGCTTTTCTACGCTTTATCAGGCTTACCCTTCCATATATTTAAACGCGGTTTGTTGCATCGGAAAGAGCAGATTTCAATGCATAGAGGGACGTTATTTCAGTTTCAAAATCAATTTCTAAATTCCTTAAAACTGGTCGTAAAAGTACCTATTTTTTAAATTTTATTAAAACATGCATCGCTTTTCTACGCTTTATCAGGCTTACCCTTCCATATATTTAAACGCGGTTTGTTGCATCGGAAAGAGCAGATTTCAATGCATAGAGGGACGTTATTTCAGTTTCAAAATCAATTTCTAAATGCCTTAAAACTGGTCGTAAAAAGTACCTATTTTTGAAATTTTATTAAAACATGCATCGCTTTTCTACGCTTTATCAGGCTTACCCTTCCATATATTTAAACGCGGTTTGTTGCATCGGAAAGAGCAGATTTCAATGCATAGAGGGACGTTATTTCAGTTTCAAAATCAATTTCTAAATGCCTTAAAACTGGTCGTAAAAAGTACCTATTTTTTAAATTTTATTAAAACATGCATCGCTTTTCTACGCTTTATCAGGCTTACCCTTCCATATATTTAAACGCGGTTTGTTGCATCGGAAAGAGCAGATTTCAATGCATAGAGGGACGTTATTTCAGTTTCAAAATCAATTTCTAAATGCCTTAAAACTGGTCGTAAAGAGTACCTATTTTTGAAATTTTATTAAAACATGCATCGTTTTTCTACGCTTTATCAGGCTTACCCTTCCATATATTTAAACGCGGTTTGTTGCATCGGAAAGAGCAGATTTCAATGCATAGAGGGACGTTATTTCAGTTTCAAAATCAATTTCTAAATGCCTTAAAACTGGTCGTAAAAAGTACCTATTTTTGAAATTTTATTAAAACATGCATCGTTTTTCTACGCTTTATCAGGCTTACCCTTCCATATATTTAAACGCGGTTTGTTGCATCGGAAAGAGCAGATTTCAATGCATAGAGGAACGTTATTTCAGTTTCAAAATCAATTTCTAAATGCCCTAAAACTGGTCGTAAAAAGTACCTATTTTTGAAATTTTATTAAAACATGCATCGTTTTTCTACGCTTTATCAGGCTTACCCTTCCATATATTTAAACGCGGTTTGTTGCATCGGAAAGAGCAGGTTTCAATGCATAGAGGGACGTTATTTCAGTTTCAAAATCAATTTCTAAATGCCTTAAAACTGGTCGTAAAAAGTACCTATTATTGAAATTTTATTAAAACATGCATCGTTTTTCTACGCTTTATCAGGCTTACCCTTCCATATATTTAAACGCGGTTTGTTGCATCGGAAAGAGCAGGTTTCAATGCATAGAGGGACGTTATTTCAGTTTCAAAATCAATTTCTAAATGCCTTAAAACTGGTCGTAAAAAGTACCTATTTTTGAAATTTTATTAAAACATGCATCGTTTTTCTACGCTTTATCAGGCTTACCCTTCCATATATTTAAACGCGGTTTGTTGCATCGGAAAGAGCAGATTTCAATGCATAGAGGGACGTTATTTCAGTTTCAAAATCAATTTCTAAATGCCTTAAAACTGGTCGTAAAAAGTACCTATTTTTGAAATTTTATTAAAACATGCATCGTTTTTGTACGCTTTATCAGGCTTACCCTTCCATATATTTAAACGCGGTTTGTTGCATCGGAAAGAGCAGATTTCAATGCATAGAGGGACGTTATTTCAGTTTCAAAATCAATTTCTAAATGCCTTAAAACTGGTCGTAAAAAGTACCTATTTTTGAAATTTTATTAAAACATGCATCGTTTTTCTACGCTTTATCAGGCTTACCCTTCCATATATTTAAACGCGGTTTGTTGCATCGGAAATAGCAGGTTTCAATGCATAGTGGGACGTTATTTCAGTTTCAAAATCAATTTCTAAATGCCTTAAAACTGGTCGTAAAAAGTACCTATTTTTGAAATTTTATTAAAACATGCATCGTTTTTCTACGCTTTATCAGGCTTACCCTTCCATATATTTAAACGCGGTTTGTTGCATCGGAAAGAGCAGATTTCAATGCATAGAGGGACGTTATTTCAGTTTCAAAATCAATTTCTAAATGCCTTAAAACTGGTCGTAAAAAGTACCTATTTTTGAAATTTTATTAAAACATGCATCGTTTTTCTACGCTTTATCAGGCTTACCCTTCCATATATTTAAACGCGGTTTGTTGCATCGGAAAGAGCAGATTTCAATGCATAGAGGGACGTTATTTCAGTTTCAAAATCAATTTCTAAATGCCTTAAAACTGGTCGTAAAAAGTACCTATTTTTGAAATTTTATTAAAACATGCATCGTTTTTCTACGCTTTATCAGGCTTACCCTTCCATATATTTAAACGCGGTTTGTTGCATCGGAAAGAGCAGATTTCAGTGCATAGAGGGACGTTATTTCAGTTTCAAAATCAATTTCTAAATGCCTTAAAACTGGTCGTAAAAAGTACCTATTTTTTAAATTTTATTAAAACATGCATCGCTTTTCTACGCTTTATCAGGCTTACCCTTCCATATATTTAAACGCGGTTTGTTGCATCGGAAAGAGCAGATTTCAATGCATAGAGGGACGTTATTTCAGTTTCAAAATCAATTTCTAAATGCCTTAAAACTGGTCGTAAAGAGTACCTATTTTTGAAATTTTATTAAAACATGCATCGTTTTTCTACGCTTTATCAGGCTTACCCTTCCATATATTTAAACGCGGTTTGTTGCATCGGAAAGAGCAGGTTTCAATTCATAGAGGGACGTTATTTCAGTTTCAAAATCAATTTCTAAATGCCTTAAAACTGGTCGTAAAAGGTACCTATTTTTGAAATTTTATTAAAACATGCATCGCTTTTCTACGCTTTATCAGGCTTACCCTTCCATATATTTAAACGCGGTTTGTTGCATCGGAATGAGCAGGTTTCAATGCATAGAGGGACGTTATTTCAGTTTCAAAATCAATTTCTAAATGCCTTAAAACTGGTCGTAAAAAGTACCTATTTTTGAAATTTTATTAAAACATGCATCGTTTTTCTACGCTTTATCAGGCTTACCCTTCCATATATTTAAACGCGGTTTGTTGCATCGGAAAGAGCAGATTTCAATGCATAGAGGGACGTTATTTCAGTTTCAAAATCAATTTCTAAATGCCTTAAAACTGGTCGTAAAAAGTACCTATTTTTGAAATTTTATTAAAACATGCATCGTTTTTCTACGCTTTATCAGGCTTACCATATATATTTAAACGCGGTTTGTTGCATCGGAAAGAGCAGATTTCAATGCATAGAGGGACGTTATTTCAGTTTCAAAATCAATTTCTAAATGCCTTAAAACTGGTCGTAAAAAGTACCTATTTTTGAAATTTTATTAAAACATGCATCGTTTTTCTACGCTTTATCAGGCTTACCCTTCCATATATTTAAACGCGGTTTGTTGCATCGGAAAGAGCAGATTTCAATGCATAGAGGGACGTTATTTCAGTTTCAAAATCAATTTCTAAATGCCTTAAAACTGGTCGTAAAAAGTACCTATTTTTGAAATTTTATTAAAACATGCATCGTTTTTCTACGCTTTATCAGGCTTACCCTTCCATATATTTAAACGCGGTTTGTTGCATCGGAAAGAGCAGATTTCAGTGCATAGAGGGACGTTATTTCAGTTTCAAAATCAATTTCTAAATGCCTTAAAACTGGTCGTAAAAAGTACCTATTTTTTAAATTTTATTAAAACATGCATCGCTTTTCTACGCTTTATCAGGCTTACCCTTCCATATATTTAAACGCGGTTTGTTGCATCGGAAAGAGCAGATTTCAATGCATAGAGGGACGTTATTTCAGTTTCAAAATCAATTTCTAAATGCCTTAAAACTGGTCGTAAAAAGTACCTATTTTTTAAATTTTATTAAAACATGCATCGCTTTTCTACGCTTTATCAGGCTTACCCTTCCATATATTTAAACGCGGTTTGTTGCATCGGAAAGAGCAGATTTCAATGCATAGAGGGACGTTATTTCAGTTTCAAAATCAATTTCTAAATGCCTTAAAACTGGTCGTAAAAAGTACCTATTTTTGAAATTTTATTAAAACATGCATCGTTTTTCTACGCTTTATCAGGCTTACCCTTCCATATATTTAAACGCGGTTTGTTGCATCGGAAAGAGCAGGTTTCAATGCATAGAGGGACGTTATTTCAGTTTCAAAATCAATTTCTAAATGCCTTAAAACTGGTCGTAAAAGGTACCTATTTTTGAAATTTTATTAAAACATGCATCGCTTTTCTACGCTTTATCAGGCTTACCCTTCCATATATTTAAACGCGGTTTGTTGCATCGGAAAGAGCAGATTTCAATGCATAGACGGACGTTATTTCAGTTTCAAAATCAATTTCTAAATGCCCTAAAACTGGTCGTAAAAAGTACCTATTTTTGAAATTTTATTAAAACATGCATCGTTTTTCTACGCTTTATCAGGCTTACCCTTCCATATATTTAAACGCGGTTTGTTGCATCGGAAAGAGCAGATTTCAATGCATAGAGGGACGTTATTTCAGTTTCAAAATCAATTTCTAAATGCCTTAAAACTGGTCGTAAAAAGTACCTATTTTTGAAATTTTATTAAAACATGCATCGTTTTTCTACGCTTTATCAGGCTTACCCTTCCATATATTTAAACGCGGTTTGTTGCATCGGAAAGAGCAGATTTCAATGCATAGAGGGACGTTATTTCAGTTTCAAAATCAATTTCTAAATGCCTTAAAACTGGTCGTAAAAAGTACCTATTTTTGAAATTTTATTAAAACATGCATCGTTTTTCTACGCTTTATCAATTTACCCTTCCATATATTTAAACGCGGTTTGTTGCATCGGAAAGGGCAGATTTCAATGCATAGAGGGACGTTATTTCAGTTTCAAAATCAATTTCTAAATGCCTTAAAACTGGTCGTAAAAAGTACCTATTTTTGAAATTTTATTAAAACATGCATCGTTTTTCTACGCTTTATCAGGCTTACCCTTCCATATATTTAAACGCGGTTTGTTGCATCGGAAAGAGCAGATTTCAATGCATAGAGGGACGTTATTTCAGTTTCAAAATCAATTTCTAAATGCCCTAAAACTGGTCGTAAAAAGTACCTATTTTTGAAATTTTATTAAAACATGCATCGTTTTTCTACGCTTTATCAGGCTTACCCTTCCATATATTTAAACGCGGTTTGTTGCATCGGAAAGAGCAGATTTCAATGCATAGAGGGACGTTATTTCAGTTTCAAAATCAATTTCTAAATGCCTTAAAACTGGTCGTAAAAAGTACCTATTTTTGAAATTTTATTAAAACATGCATCGTTTTTCTACGCTTTATCAGGCTTACCCTTCCATATATTTAAACGCGGTTTGTTGCATCGGAAAGAGCAGATTTCAATGCATAGAGGGACGTTATTTCAGTTTCAAAATCAATTTCTAAATGCCTTAAAACTGGTCGTAAAAAGTACCTATTTTTGAAATTTTATTAAAACATGCATCGTTTTTCTACGCTTTATCAGGCTTACCATATATATTTAAACGCGGTTTGTTGCATCGGAAAGAGCAGATTTCAATGCATAGAGGGACGTTATTTCAGTTTCAAAATCAATTTCTAAATGCCTTAAAACTGGTCGTAAAAAGTACCTATTTTTGAAATTTTATTAAAACATGCATCGTTTTTCTACGCTTTATCAGGCTTACCCTTCCATATATTTAAACGCGGTTTGTTGCATCGGAAAGAGCAGATTTCAATGCATAGAGGGACGTTATTTCAGTTTCAAAATCAATTTCTAAATGCCTTAAAACTGGTCGTAAAAAGTACCTATTTTTGAAATTTTATTAAAACATGCATCGTTTTTCTACGCTTTATCAGGCTTACCCTTCCATATATTTAAACGCGGTTTGTTGCATCGGAAAGAGCAGATTTCAATGCATAGAGGGACGTTATTTCAGTTTCAAAATCAATTTCTAAATGCCCTAAAACTGGTCGTAAAAAGTACCTATTTTTGAAATTTTATTAAAACATGCATCGTTTTTCTACGCTTTATCAGGCTTACCCTTCCATATATTTAAACGCGGTTTGTTGCATCGGAAAGAGCAGATTTCAATGCATAGACGGACGTTATTTCAGTTTCAAAATCAATTTCTAAATGCCCTAAAACTGGTCGTAAAAAGTACCTATTTTTGAAATTTTATTAAAACATGCATCGTTTTTCTACGCTTTATCAGGCTTACCCTTCCATATATTTAAACGCGGTTTGTTGCATCGGAAAGAGCAGATTTCAATGCATAGAGGGACGTTATTTCAGTTTCAAAATCAATTTCTAAATGCCTTAAAACTGGTCGTAAAAAGTACCTATTTTTGAAATTTTATTAAAACATGCATCGTTTTTCTACGCTTTATCAGGCTTACCCTTCCATATATTTAAACGCGGTTTGTTGCATCGGAAAGAGCAGATTTCAATGCATAGAGGGACGTTATTTCAGTTTCAAAATCAATTTCTAAATGCCTTAAAACTGGTCGTAAAAAGTACCTATTTTTGAAATTTTATTAAAACATGCATCGTTTTTCTACGCTTTATCAGGCTTACCCTTCCATATATTTAAACGCGGTTTGTTGCATCGGAAAGAGCAGATTTCAATGCATAGAGGGACGTTATTTCAGTTTCAAAATCAATTTCTAAATGCCTTAAAACTGGTCGTAAAAAGTACCTATTTTTGAAATTTTATTAAAACATGCATCGTTTTTCTACGCTTTATCAGGCTTACCCTTCCATATATTTAAACGCGGTTTGTTGCATCGGAAAGAGCAGATTTCAGTGCATAGAGGGACGTTATTTCAGTTTCAAAATCAATTTCTAAATGCCTTAAAACTGGTCGTAAAAAGTACCTATTTTTTAAATTTTATTAAAACATGCATCGCTTTTCTACGCTTTATCAGGCTTACCCTTCCATATATTTAAACGCGGTTTGTTGCATCGGAAAGAGCAGATTTCAATGCATAGAGGGACGTTATTTCAGTTTCAAAATCAATTTCTAAATGCCTTAAAACTGGTCGTAAAAAGTACCTATTTTTTAAATTTTATTAAAACATGCATCGCTTTTCTACGCTTTATCAGGCTTACCCTTCCATATATTTAAACGCGGTTTGTTGCATCGGAAAGAGCAGATTTCAATGCATAGAGGGACGTTATTTCAGTTTCAAAATCAATTTCTAAATGCCTTAAAACTGGTCGTAAAAAGTACCTATTTTTGAAATTTTATTAAAACATGCATCGTTTTTCTACGCTTTATCAGGCTTACCCTTCCATATATTTAAACGCGGTTTGTTGCATCGGAAAGAGCAGGTTTCAATGCATAGAGGGACGTTATTTCAGTTTCAAAATCAATTTCTAAATGCCTTAAAACTGGTCGTAAAAGGTACCTATTTTTGAAATTTTATTAAAACATGCATCGCTTTTCTACGCTTTATCAGGCTTACCCTTCCATATATTTAAACGCGGTTTGTTGCATCGGAAAGAGCAGATTTCAATGCATAGAGGGACGTTATTTCAGTTTCAAAATCAATTTCTAAATGCCCTAAAACTGGTCGTAAAAAGTACCTATTTTTGAAATTTTATTAAAACATGCATCGTTTTTCTACGCTTTATCAGGCTTACCTTCCATATATTTAAACGCGGTTTGTTGCATCGGAAAGAGCAGATTTCAATGCATAGACGGACGTTATTTCAGTTTCAAAATCAATTTCTAAATGCCCTAAAACTGGTCGTAAAAAGTACCTATTTTTGAAATTTTATTAAAACATGCATCGTTTTTCTACGCTTTATCAGGCTTACCCTTCCATATATTTAAACGCGGTTTGTTGCATCGGAAAGAGCAGATTTCAATGCATAGAGGGACGTTATTTCAGTTTCAAAATCAATTTCTAAATGCCTTAAAACTGGTCGTAAAAAGTACCTATTTTTGAAATTTTATTAAAACATGCATCGTTTTTCTACGCTTTATCAGGCTTACCCTTCCATATATTTAAACGCGGTTTGTTGCATCGGAAAGAGCAGATTTCAATGCATAGAGGGACGTTATTTCAGTTTCAAAATCAATTTCTAAATGCCTTAAAACTGGTCGTAAAAAGTACCTATTTTTGAAATTTTATTAAAACATGCATCGTTTTTCTACGCTTTATCAGGCTTACCCTTCCATATATTTAAACGCGGTTTGTTGCATCGGAAAGAGCAGATTTCAATGCATAGAGGGACGTTATTTCAGTTTCAAAATCAATTTCTAAATGCCTTAAAACTGGTCGTAAAAAGTACCTATTTTTGAAATTTTATTAAAACATGCATCGTTTTTCTACGCTTTATCAGGCTTACCATATATATTTAAACGCGGTTTGTTGCATCGGAAAGAGCAGATTTCAATGCATAGAGGGACGTTATTTCAGTTTCAAAATCAATTTCTAAATGCCTTAAAACTGGTCGTAAAAAGTACCTATTTTTGAAATTTTATTAAAACATGCATCGTTTTTCTACGCTTTATCAGGCTTACCCTTCCATATATTTAAACGCGGTTTGTTGCATCGGAAAGAGCAGATTTCAATGCATAGAGGGACGTTATTTCAGTTTCAAAATCAATTTCTAAATGCCTTAAAACTGGTCGTAAAAAGTACCTATTTTTGAAATTTTATTAAAACATGCATCGTTTTTCTACGCTTTATCAGGCTTACCCTTCCATATATTTAAACGCGGTTTGTTGCATCGGAAAGAGCAGATTTCAATGCATAGAGGGACGTTATTTCAGTTTCAAAATCAATTTCTAAATGCCCTAAAACTGGTCGTAAAAAGTACCTATTTTTGAAATTTTATTAAAACATGCATCGTTTTTCTACGCTTTATCAGGCTTACCCTTCCATATATTTAAACGCGGTTTGTTGCATCGGAAAGAGCAGATTTCAATGCATAGACGGACGTTATTTCAGTTTCAAAATCAATTTCTAAATGCCCTAAAACTGGTCGTAAAAAGTACCTATTTTTGAAATTTTATTAAAACATGCATCGTTTTTCTACGCTTTATCAGGCTTACCCTTCCATATATTTAAACGCGGTTTGTTGCATCGGAAAGAGCAGATTTCAATGCATAGAGGGACGTTATTTCAGTTTCAAAATCAATTTCTAAATGCCTTAAAACTGGTCGTAAAAAGTACCTATTTTTGAAATTTTATTAAAACATGCATCGTTTTTCTACGCTTTATCAGGCTTACCCTTCCATATATTTAAACGCGGTTTGTTGCATCGGAAAGAGCAGATTTCAATGCATAGAGGGACGTTATTTCAGTTTCAAAATCAATTTCTAAATGCCTTAAAACTGGTCGTAAAAAGTACCTATTTTTGAAATTTTATTAAAACATGCATCGTTTTTCTACGCTTTATCAGGCTTACCCTTCCATATATTTAAACGCGGTTTGTTGCATCGGAAAGAGCAGATTTCAATGCATAGAGGGACGTTATTTCAGTTTCAAAATCAATTTCTAAATGCCTTAAAACTGGTCGTAAAAAGTACCTATTTTTGAAATTTTATTAAAACATGCATCGTTTTTCTACGCTTTATCAATTTACCCTTCCATATATTTAAACGCGGTTTGTTGCATCAGAAAGGGCAGATTTCAATGCATAGAGGGACGTTATTTCAGTTTCAAAATCAATTTCTAAATGCCTTAAAACTGGTCGTAAAAAGTACCTATTTTTTAAATTTTATTAAAACATGCATCGTTTTTCTACGCTTTATCAGGCTTACCCTTCCATATATTTAAACGCGGTTTGTTGCATCGGAAAGAGCAGATTTCAATGCATAGAGGGACGTTATTTCAGTTTCAAAATCAATTTCTAAATGCCTTAAAACTGGTCGTAAAAAGTACCTATTTTTTAAATTTTATTAAAACATGCATCGCTTTTCTACGCTTTATCAGGCTTACCCTTCCATATATTTAAACGCGGTTTGTTGCATCGGAAAGAGCAGATTTCAATGCATAGAGGGACGTTATTTCAGTTGCAAAATCAATTTCTAAATGCCTTAAAACTGGTCGTAAAAAGTACCTATTTTTGAAATTTTATTAAAACATGCATCGCTTTTCTACGCTTTATCAGGCTTACCCTTCCATATATTTAAACGCGGTTTGTTGCATCGGAAAGAGCAGATTTCAGTGCATAGAGGGACGTTATTTCAGTTTCAAAATCAATTTCTAAATGCCTTAAAACTGGTCGTAAAAAGTACCTATTTTTGAAATTTTATTAAAACATGCATCGCTTTTCTACGCTTTATCAGGCTTACCCTTCCATATATTTAAACGCGGTTTGTTGCATCGGAAAGAGCAGGTTTCAATGCATAGAGGGACGTTATTTCAGTTTCAAAATCAATTTCTAAATGCCCTAAAACTGGTCGTAAAAGGTACCTATTTTTGAAATTTTATTAAAACATGCATCGCTTTTCTACGCTTTATCAGGCTTACCCTTCCATATATTTAAACGCGGTTTGTTGCATCGGAAAGAGCAGGTTTCAATGCATAGAGGGACGTTATTTCAGTTTCAAAATCAATTTCTAAATGCCTTAAAACTGGTCGTAAAAAGTACCTATTTTTGAAATTTTATTAAAACATGCATCGTTTTTCTACGCTTTATCAGGCTTACCCTTCCATATATTTAAACGCGGTTTGTTGCATCGGAAAGAGCAGATTTCAATGCATAGAGGGACGTTATTTCAGTTTCAAAATCAATTTCTAAATGCCCTAAAACTGGTCGTAAAAAGTACCTATTTTTGAAATTTTATTAAAACATGCATCGTTTTTCTACGCTTTATCAGGCTTACCCTTCCATATATTTAAACGCGGTTTGTTGCAACGGAAAGAGCAGGTTTCAATGCATAGAGGGACGTTATTTCAGTTTCAAAATCAATTTCTAAATGCCTTAAAACTGGTCGTAAAAAGTACCTATTTTTGAAATTTTATTAAAACTTGCATCGTTTTTCTACGCTTTATCAGGCTTACCCTTCCATATATTTAAACGCGGTTTGTTGCATCGGAAAGAGCAGATTTCAGTGCATAGAGGGACGTTATTTCAGTTTCAAAATCAATTTCTAAATGCCTTAAAACTGGTCGTAAAAAGTACCTATTTTTGAAATTTTATTAAAACATGCATCGTTTTTCTACTCTTTATCAGGCTTACCCTTCCATATATTTAAACGCGGTTTGTTGCATCGGAAAGAGCAGATTTCAATGCATAGAGGGACGTTATTTCAGTTTCAAAATCAATTTCTAAATGCCTTAAAACTGGTCGTAAAAAGTACCTATTTTTTAAATTTTATTAAAACATGCATCGTTTTTCTACGCTTTATCAGGCTTACCCTTCCATATATTTAAACGCGGTTTGTTGCATCGGAAAGAGCAGATTTCAATGCATAGAGGGACGTTATTTCAGTTTCAAAATCAATTTCTAAATGCCTTAAAACTGGACGTAAAAAGTACCTATTTTTTAAATTTTATTAAAACATGCATCGCTTTTCTACGCTTTATCAGGCTTACCCTTCCATATATTTAAACGCGGTTTGTTGCATCGGAAAGAGCAGATTTCAATGCATAGAGGGACGTTATTTCAGTTTCAAAATCAATTTCTAAATGCCTTAAAACTGGTCGTAAAAAGTACCTATTTTTGAAATTTTATTAAAACATGCATCGCTTTTCTACGCTTTGTCAGGCTTACCCTTCCATATATTTAAACGCGGTTTGTTGCATCGGAAAGAGCAGATTTCAGTGCATAGAGGGACGTTATTTCAGTTTCAAAATCAATTTCTAAATGCCCTAAAACTGGTCGTAAAAAGTACCTATTTTTGAAATTTTATTAAAACATGCATCGTTTTTCTACGCTTTATCATGCTTACCCTTCCATATATTTAAACGCGGTTTGTTGCATCGGAAAGAGCAGATTTCAATGCATAGAGGGACGTTATTTCAGTTTCAAAATCAATTTCTAAATGCCCTAAAACTGGTCGTAAAAAGTACCTATTTTTGAAATTTTATTAAAACATGCATCGTTTTTCTACGCTTTATCAGGCTTACCCTTCCATATATTTAAACGCGGTTTGTTGCATCGGAAAGAGCAGATTTCAATGCATAGAGGGACGTTATTTCAGTTTCAAAATCAATTTCTAAATGCCTTAAAACTGGTCGTAAAAAGTACCTATTTTTGAAATTTTATTAAAACATGCATCGTTTTTCTACGCTTTATCAGGCTTACCCTTCCATATATTTAAACGCGGTTTGTTGCGTCGGAAAGAGCAGATTTCAATGCATAGAGGGACGTTATTTCAGTTTCAAAATCAATTTCTAAATGCCTTAAAACTGGTCGTAAAAAGTACCTATTTTTGAAATTTTATTAAAACATGCATCGTTTTTCTACGCTTTATCAGGCTTACCCTTCCATATATTTAAACGCGGTTTGTTGCATCGGAAAGAGCAGATTTCAATGCATAGAGGGACGTTATTTCAGTTTCAAAATCAATTTCTAAATGCCCTAAAACTGGTCGTAAAAAGTACCTATTTTTGAAATTTTATTAAAACATGCATCGTTTTTCTACGCTTTATCAGGCTTACCCTTCCATATATTTAAACGCGGTTTGTTGCATCGGAAAGAGCAGATTTCAGTGCATAGAGGGACGTTATTTCAGTTTCAAAATCAATTTCTAAATGCCCTAAAACTGGTCGTAAAAAGTACCTATTTTTGAAATTTTATTAAAACATGCATCGTTTTTCTACGCTTTATCAGGCTTACCCTTCCATATATTTAAACGCGGTTTGTTGCATCGAAAAGAGCAGATTTCAATGCATAGAGGGACGTTATTTCAGTTTCAAAATCAATTTCTAAATGCCTTAAAACTGGTCATAAAAAGTACCTATTTTTGAAATTTTATTAAAACATGCATCGTTTTTCTACGCTTTATCAGGCTTACCCTTCCATATATTTAAACGCGGTTTGTTGCATCGGAAAGAGCAGATTTCAGTGCATAGAGGGACGTTATTTCAGTTTCAAAATCAATTTCTAAATGCCTTAAAACTGGTCGTAAAAAGTACCTATTTTTTAAATTTTATTAAAACATGCATCGCTTTTCTACGCTTTATCAGGCTTACCCTTCCATATATTTAAACGCGGTTTGTTGCATCGGAAAGAGCAGATTTCAATGCATAGAGGGACGTTATTTCAGTTTCAAAATCAATTTCTAAATGCCTTAAAACTGGTCGTAAAAAGTACCTATTTTTGAAATTTTATTAAAACATGCATCGTTTTTCTACGCTTTATCAGGCTTACCCTTCCATATATTTAAACGCGGTTTATTGCATCGGAAAGAGCAGATTTCAGTGCATAGAGGGACGTTATTTCAGTTTCAAAATCAATTTCTAAATGCCTTAAAACTGGTCGTAAAAAGTACCTATTTTTGAAATTTTATTAAAACATGCATCGCTTTTCTACGCTTTATCAGGCTTACCCTTCCATATATTTAAACGCGGTTTGTTGCATCGGAAAGAGCAGATTTCAATGCATAGAGGGACGTTATTTCAGTTTCAAAATCAATTTCTAAATGCCTTAAAACTGGTCGTAAAGAGTACCTATTTTTTAAATTTTATTAAAACATGCATCGCTTTTCTACGCTTTATCAGGCTTACCCTTCCATATATTTAAACGCGGTTTGTTGCATCGGAAAGAGCAGATTTCAATGCATAGAGGGACGTTATTTCAGTTTCAAAATCAATTTCTAAATGCCCTAAAACTGGTCGTAAAAAGTACCTATTTTTGAAATTTTATTAAAACATGCATCGTTTTTCTACGCTTTATCAGGCTTACCCTTCCATATATTTAAACGCGGTTTGTTGCATCGGAAAGAGCAGATTTCAATGCATAGAGGGACGTTATTTCAGTTTCAAAATCAATTTCTAAATGCCTTAAAACTGGTCGTAAAAAGTACCTATTTTTGAAATTTTATTAAAACATGCATCGTTTTTCTACGCTTTATCAGGCTTACCCTTCCATATATTTAAACGCGGTTTGTTGCATCGGAAAGAGCAGATTTCAATGCATAGAGGGACGTTATTTCAGTTTCAAAATCAATTTCTAAATGCCTTAAAACTGGTCGTAAAAAGTACCTATTTTTTAAATTTTATTAAAACATGCATCGCTTTTCTACGCTTTATCAGGCTTACCCTTCCATATATTTAAACGCGGTTTGTTGCATCGGAAAGAGCAGATTTCAATGCATAGAGGGACGTTATTTCAGTTTCAAAATCAATTTCTAAATGCCTTAAAACTGGTCGTAAAAAGTACCTATTTTTGAAATTTTATTAAAACATGCATCGTTTTTCTACGCTTTATCAGGCTTACCCTTCCATATATTTAAACGCGGTTTGTTGCATCGGAAAGAGCAGATTTCAATGCATAGAGGGACGTTATTTCAGTTTCAAAATCAATTTCTAAATGCCTTAAAACTGGTCGTAAAAAGTACCTATTTTTTAAATTTTATTAAAACATGCATCGTTTTTCTACGCTTTATCAGGCTTACCCTTCCATATATTTAAACGCGGTTTGTTGCATCGGAAAGAGCAGATTTCAATGCATAGAGGGACGTTATTTCAGTTTCAAAATCAATTTCTAAATGCCTTAAAACTGGTCGTAAAAAGTACCTATTTTTGAAATTTTATTAAAACATGCATCGTTTTTCTACGCTTTATCAGGCTTACCCGTCCATATACTTAAACGCGGTTTGTTGCATCGGAAAGAGCAGATTTCAATGCATAGAGGGACGTTATTTCAGTTTCAAAATCAATTTCTAAATGCCTTAAAACTGGTCGTAAAAAGTACCTATTTTTGAAATTTTATTAAAACATGCATCGTTTTTCTACGCTTTATCAGGCTTACCCTTCCATATATTTAAACGCGGTTTGTTGCATCGGAAAGAGCAGATTTCAGTGCATAGAGGGACGTTATTTCAGTTTCAAAATCAATTTCTAAATGCCTTAAAACTGGTCGTAAAAAGTACCTATTTTTTAAATTTTATTAAAACATGCATCGCTTTTCTACGCTTTATCAGGCTTACCCTTCCATATATTTAAACGCGGTTTGTTGCATCGGAAAGAGCAGATTTCAATGCATAGAGGGACGTTATTTCAGTTTCAAAATCAATTTCTAAATGCCTTAAAACTGGTCGTAAAAAGTACCTATTTTTGAAATTTTATTAAAACATGCATCGTTTTTCTACGCTTTATCAGGCTTACCCTTCCATATATTTAAACGCGGTTTGTTGCATCGGAAAGAGCAGATTTCAATGCATAGAGGGACGTTATTTCAGTTTCAAAATCAGTTTCTAAATGCCTTAAAACTGGTCGTAAAAAGTACCTATTTTTGAAATTTTATTAAAACATGCATCGTTTTTCTACGCTTTATCAGGCTTACCCTTCCATATATTTAAACGCGGTTTGTTGCATCGGAAAGAGCAGATTTCAGTGCATAGAGGGACGTTATTTCAGTTTCAAAATCAATTTCTAAATGCCTTAAAACTGGTCGTAAAAAGTACCTATTTTTTAAATTTTATTAAAACATGCATCGCTTTTCTACGCTTTATCAGGCTTACCCTTCCATATATTTAAACGCGGTTTGTTGCATCGGAAAGAGCAGATTTCAATGCATAGAGGGACGTTATTTCAGTTTCAAAATCAATTTCTAAATGCCTTAAAACTGGTCGTAAAAAGTACCTATTTTTTAAATTTTATTAAAACATGCATCGTTTTTCTACGCTTTATCAGGCTTACCCTTCCATATATTTAAACGCGGTTTGTTGCATCGGAAAGAGCAGATTTCAATGCATAGAGGGACGTTATTTCAGTTTCAAAATCAATTTCTAAATGCCTTAAAACTGGTCGTAAAAAGTACCTATTTTTGAAATTTTATTAAAACATGCATCGTTTTTCTACGCTTTATCAGGCTTACCCTTCCATATATTTAAACGCGGTTTGTTGCATCGGAAAGAGCAGATTTCAATGCATAGAGGGACGTTATTTCAGTTTCAAAATCAATTTCTAAATGCCTTAAAACTGGTCGTAAAAAGTACCTATTTTTGAAATTTTATTAAAACATGCATCGCTTTTCTACGCTTTATCAGGCTCACCCTTCCATATATTTAAACGCGGTTTGTTGCATCGGAAAGAGCAGGTTTCAATGCATAGAGGGACGTTATTTCAGTTTCAAAATCAATTTCTAAATGCCTTAAAACTGGTCGTAAAGAGTACCTATTTTTTAAATTTTATTAAAACATGCATCGCTTTTCTACGCTTTATCAGGCTTACCCTTCCATATATTTAAACGCGGTTTGTTGCATCGGAAAGAGCAGATTTCAATGCATAGAGGGACGTTATTTCAGTTTCAAAATCAATTTCTAAATGCCCTAAAACTGGTCGTAAAAAGTACCTATTTTTGAAATTTTATTAAAACATGCATCGTTTTTCTACGCTTTATCAGGCTTACCCTTCCATATATTTAAACGCGGTTTGTTGCATCGGAAAGAGCAGATTTCAATGCATAGAGGGACGTTATTTCAGTTTCAAAATCAATTTCTAAATGCCTTAAAACTGGTCGTAAAAAGTACCTATTTTTGAAATTTTATTAAAACATGCATCGTTTTTCTACGCTTTATCAGGCTTACCCTTCCATATATTTAAACGCGGTTTGTTGCATCGGAAAGAGCAGATTTCAATGCATAGAGGGACGTTATTTCAGTTTCAAAATCAATTTCTAAATGCCTTAAAACTGGTCGTAAAAAGTACCTATTTTTTAAATTTTATTAAAACATGCATCGCTTTTCTACGCTTTATCAGGCTTACCCTTCCATATATTTAAACGCGGTTTGTTGCATCGGAAAGAGCAGATTTCAATGCATAGAGGGACGTTATTTCAGTTTCAAAATCAATTTCTAAATGCCTTAAAACTGGTCGTAAAAAGTACCTATTTTTGAAATTTTATTAAAACATGCATCGTTTTTCTACGCTTTATCAGGCTTACCCTTCCATATATTTAAACGCGGTTTGTTGCATCGGAAAGAGCAGATTTCAATGCATAGAGGGACGTTATTTCAGTTTCAAAATCAATTTCTAAATGCCTTAAAACTGGTCGTAAAAAGTACCTATTTTTTAAATTTTATTAAAACATGCATCGTTTTTCTACGCTTTATCAGGCTTACCCTTCCATATATTTAAACGCGGTTTGTTGCATCGGAAAGAGCAGATTTCAATGCATAGAGGGACGTTATTTCAGTTTCAAAATCAATTTCTAAATGCCTTAAAACTGGTCGTAAAAAGTACCTATTTTTGAAATTTTATTAAAACATGCATCGTTTTTCTACGCTTTATCAGGCTTACCCGTCCATATACTTAAACGCGGTTTGTTGCATCGGAAAGAGCAGATTTCAATGCATAGAGGGACGTTATTTCAGTTTCAAAATCAATTTCTAAATGCCTTAAAACTGGTCGTAAAAAGTACCTATTTTTGAAATTTTATTAAAACATGCATCGTTTTTCTACGCTTTATCAGGCTTACCCTTCCATATATTTAAACGCGGTTTGTTGCATCGGAAAGAGCAGATTTCAGTGCATAGAGGGACGTTATTTCAGTTTCAAAATCAATTTCTAAATGCCTTAAAACTGGTCGTAAAAAGTACCTATTTTTTAAATTTTATTAAAACATGCATCGCTTTTCTACGCTTTATCAGGCTTACCCTTCCATATATTTAAACGCGGTTTGTTGCATCGGAAAGAGCAGATTTCAATGCATAGAGGGACGTTATTTCAGTTTCAAAATCAATTTCTAAATGCCTTAAAACTGGTCGTAAAAAGTACCTATTTTTGAAATTTTATTAAAACATGCATCGTTTTTCTACGCTTTATCAGGCTTACCCTTCCATATATTTAAACGCGGTTTGTTGCATCGGAAAGAGCAGATTTCAATGCATAGAGGGACGTTATTTCAGTTTCAAAATCAATTTCTAAATGCCTTAAAACTGGTCGTAAAAAGTACCTATTTTTTAAATTTTATTAAAACATGCATCGTTTTTCTACGCTTTATCAGGCTTACCCTTCCATATATTTAAACGCGGTTTGTTGCATCGGAAAGAGCAGATTTCAATGCATAGAGGGACGTTATTTCAGTTTCAAAATCAATTTCTAAATGCCTTAAAACTGGTCGTAAAAAGTACCTATTTTTGAAATTTTATTAAAACATGCATCGTTTTTCTACGCTTTATCAGGCTTACCCGTCCATATACTTAAACGCGGTTTGTTGCATCGGAAAGAGCAGATTTCAATGCATAGAGGGACGTTATTTCAGTTTCAAAATCAATTTCTAAATGCCTTAAAACTGGTCGTAAAAAGTACCTATTTTTGAAATTTTATTAAAACATGCATCGTTTTTCTACGCTTTATCAGGCTTACCCTTCCATATATTTAAACGCGGTTTGTTGCATCGGAAAGAGCAGATTTCAGTGCATAGAGGGACGTTATTTCAGTTTCAAAATCAATTTCTAAATGCCTTAAAACTGGTCGTAAAAAGTACCTATTTTTTAAATTTTATTAAAACATGCATCGCTTTTCTACGCTTTATCAGGCTTACCCTTCCATATATTTAAACGCGGTTTGTTGCATCGGAAAGAGCAGATTTCAATGCATAGAGGGACGTTATTTCAGTTTCAAAATCAATTTCTAAATGCCTTAAAACTGGTCGTAAAAAGTACCTATTTTTTAAATTTTATTAAAACATGCATCGTTTTTCTACGCTTTATCAGGCTTACCCTTCCATATATTTAAACGCGGTTTGTTGCATCGGAAAGAGCAGATTTCAATGCATAGAGGGACGTTATTTCAGTTTCAAAATCAATTTCTAAATGCCTTAAAACTGGTCGTAAAAAGTACCTATTTTTGAAATTTTATTAAAACATGCATCGTTTTTCTACGCTTTATCAGGCTTACCCTTCCATATATTTAAACGCGGTTTGTTGCATCGGAAAGAGCAGATTTCAATGCATAGAGGGACGTTATTTCAGTTTCAAAATCAATTTCTAAATGCCTTAAAACTGGTCGTAAAAAGTACCTATTTTTGAAATTTTATTAAAACATGCATCGTTTTTCTACGCTTTATCAGGCTTACCCTTCCATATATTTAAACGCGGTTTGTTGCATCGGAAAGAGCAGATTTCAATGCATAGAGGGACGTTATTTCAGTTTCAAAATCAATTTCTAAATGCCTTAAAACTGGTCGTAAAAAGTACCTATTTTTGAAATTTTATTAAAACATGCATCGTTTTTCTACGCTTTATCAGGCTTACCCTTCCATATATTTAAACGTGGTTTGTTGCATCGGAAAGAGCAGATTTCAGTGCATAGAGGGACGTTATTTCAGTTTCAAAATCAATTTCTAAATGCCTTAAAACTGGTCGTAAAAAGTACCTATTTTTGAAATTTTATTAAAACATGCATCGTTTTTCTACGCTTTATCAGGCTTACCCGTCCATATACTTAAACGCGGTTTGTTGCATCGGAAAGAGCAGATTTCAATGCATAGAGGGACGTTATTTCAGTTTCAAAATCAATTTCTAAATGCCTTAAAACTGGTCGTAAAAAGTACCTATTTTTGAAATTTTATTAAAACATGCATCGTTTTTCTACGCTTTATCAGGCTTACCCTTCCATATATTTAAACGCGGTTTGTTGCATCGGAAAGAGCAGATTTCAATGCATAGAGGGACGTTATTTCAGTTTCAAAATCAATTTCTAAATGCCTTAAAACTGGTCGTAAAAAGTACCTATTTTTGAAATTTTATTAAAACATGCATCGCTTTTCTACGCTTTATCAGGCTCACCCTTCCATATATTTAAACGCGGTTTGTTGCATCGGAAAGAGCAGATTTCAATGCATAGAGGGACGTTATTTCAGTTTCAAAATCAATTTCTAAATGCCTTAAAACTGGTCGTAAAAAGTACCTATTTTTGAAATTTTATTAAAACATGCATCGCTTTTCTACGCTTTATCAGGCTTACCCTTCCATATATTTAAACGCGGTTTGTTGCATCGGAAAGAGCAGATTTCAATGCATAGAGGGACGTTATTTCAGTTTCAAAATCAATTTCTAAATGCCTTAAAACTGGTCGTAAAAAGTACCTATTTTTGAAATTTTATTAAAACATGCATCGTTTTTCTACGCTTTATCAGGCTTACCCTTCCATATATTTAAACGCGGTTTGTTGCATCGGAAAGAGCAGATTTCAATGCATAGAGGGACGTTATTTCAGTTTCAAAATCAATTTCTAAATGCCCTAAAACTGGTCGTAAAAAGTACCTATTTTTGAAATTTTATTAAAACATGCATCGTTTTTCTACGCTTTATCAGGCTTACCCTTCCATATATTTAAACGCGGTTTGTTGCATCGGAAAGAGCAGATTTCAGTGCATAGAGGGACGTTATTTCAGTTTCAAAATCAATTTCTAAATGCCCTAAAACTGGTCGTAAAGAGTACCTATTTTTGAAATTTTATTAAAACATGCATCGTTTTTCTACGCTTTATCAGGCTTACCCTTCCATATATTTAAACGCGGCTTGTTGCATCGGAAAGAGCAGATTTCAATGCATAGAGGGACGTTATTTCAGTTTCAAAATCAATTTCTAAATGCCTTAAAACTGGTCGTAAAAAGTACCTATTTTTGAAATTTTATTAAAACATGCATCGTTTTTCTACGCTTTATCAGGCTTACCCTTCCATATATTTAAACGCGGTTTGTTGCATCGGAAAGAGCAGATTTCAATGCATAGAGGGACGTTATTTCAGTTTCAAAATCAATTTCTAAATGCCTTAAAACTGGTCGTAAAAAGTACCTATTTTTGAAATTTTATTAAAACATGCATCGTTTTTCTACGCTTTATCAGGCTTACCCTTCCATGTATTTAAACGCGGTTTGTTGCATCGGAAAGAGCAGATTTCAGTGCATAGAGGGACGTTATTTCAGTTTCAAAATCAATTTCTAAATGCCTTAAAACTGGTCGTAAAAAGTACCTATTTTTGAAATTTTATTAAAACATGCATCGCTTTTCTACGCTTTATCAGGCTTACCCTTCCATATATTTAAACGCGGTTTGTTGCATCGGAAAGAGCAGGTTTCAATGCATAGAGGGACGTTATTTCAGTTTCAAAATCAATTTCTAAATGCCTTAAAACTGGTCGTAAAGAGTACCTATTTTTGAAATTTTATTAAAACATGCATCGTTTTTCTACGCTTTATCAGGCTTACCCTTCCATATATTTAAACGCGGTTTGTTGCATCGAAAAGAGCAGATTTCAATGCATAGAGGGACGTTATTTCAGTTTCAAAATCAATTTCTAAATGCCTTAAAACTGGTCATAAAAAGTACCTATTTTTGAAATTTTATTAAAACATGCATCGTTTTTCTACGCTTTATCAGGCTTACCCTTCCATATATTTAAACGCGGTTTGTTGCATCGGAAAGAGCAGATTTCAATGCATAGAGGGACGTTATTTTAGTTTCAAAATCAATTTCTAAATGCCTTAAAACTGGTCGTAAAAAGTACCTATTTTTGAAATTTTATTAAAACATGCATCGTTTTTCTACGCTTTATCAGGCTTACCCTTCCATATATTTAAACGCGGTTTGTTGCATCGGAAAGAGCAGATTTCAGTGCATAGAGGGACGTTATTTCAGTTTCAAAATCAATTTCTAAATGCCTTAAAACTGGTCGTAAAAAGTACCTATTTTTTAAATTTTATTAAAACATGCATCGCTTTTCTACGCTTTATCAGGCTTACCCTTCCATATATTTAAACGCGGTTTGTTGCATCGGAAAGAGCAGATTTCAATGCATAGAGGGACGTTATTTCAGTTTCAAAATCAATTTCTAAATGCCTTAAAACTGGTCGTAAAAAGTACCTATTTTTTAAATTTTATTAAAACATGCATCGCTTTTCTACGCTTTATCAGGCTTACCCTTCCATATATTTAAACGCGGTTTGTTGCATCGGAAAGAGCAGATTTCAATGCATAGAGGGACGTTATTTCAGTTTCAAAATCAATTTCTAAATGCCTTAAAACTGGTCGTAAAAAGTACCTATTTTTGAAATTTTATTAAAACATGCATCGTTTTTCTACGCTTTATCAGGCTTACCCTTCCATATATTTAAACGCGGTTTGTTGCATCGGAAAGAGCAGATTTCAATGCATAGAGGGACGTTATTTCAGTTTCAAAATCAATTTCTAAATGCCTTAAAACTGGTCGTAAAAAGTACCTATTTTTGAAATTTTATTAAAACATGCATCGTTTTTCTACGCTTTATCAGGCTTACCCTTCCATATATTTAAACGCGGTTTGTTGCATCGGAAAGAGCAGATTTCAGTGCATAGAGGGACGTTATTTCAGTTTCAAAATCAATTTCTAAATGCCTTAAAACTGGTCGTAAAAAGTACCTATTTTTTAAATTTTATTAAAACATGCATCGCTTTTCTACGCTTTATCAGGCTTACCCTTCCATATATTTAAACGCGGTTTGTTGCATCGGAAAGAGCAGATTTCAATGCATAGAGGGACGTTATTTCAGTTTCAAAATCAATTTCTAAATGCCTTAAAACTGGTCGTAAAAAGTACCTATTTTTTAAATTTTATTAAAACATGCATCGCTTTTCTACGCTTTATCAGGCTTACCCTTCCATATATTTAAACGCGGTTTGTTGCATCGGAAAGAGCAGATTTCAATGCATAGAGGGACGTTATTTCAGTTTCAAAATCAATTTCTAAATGCCTTAAAACTGGTCGTAAAAAGTACCTATTTTTGAAATTTTATTAAAACATGCATCGCTTTTCTACGCTTTATCAGGCTTACCCTTCCATATATTTAAACGCGGTTTGTTGCATCGGAAAGAGCAGATTTCAATGCATAGAGGGACGTTATTTCAGTTTCAAAATCAATTTCTAAATGCCTTAAAACTGGTCGTAAAAAGTACCTATTTTTGAAATTTTATTAAAACATGCATCGTTTTTCTACGCTTTATCAGGCTTACCCTTCCATATATTTAAACGCGGTTTGTTGCATCGGAAAGAGCAGATTTCAATGCATAGAGGGACGTTATTTCAGTTTCAAAATCAATTTCTAAATGCCTTAAAACTGGTCGTAAAAAGTACCTATTTTTGAAATTTTATTAAAACATGCATCGTTTTTCTACGCTTTATCAGGCTTACCCTTCCATATATTTAAACGCGGTTTGTTGCATCGGAAAGAGCAGATTTCAATGCATAGAGGGACGTTATTTCAGTTTCAAAATCAATTTCTAAATGCCTTAAAACTGGTCGTAAAAAGTACCTATTTTTGAAATTTTATTAAAACATGCATCGTTTTTCTACGCTTTATCAGGCTTACCCTTCCATATATTTAAACGCGGTTTGTTGCATCGGAAAGAGCAGGTTTCAATGCATAGAGGGACGTTATTTCAGTTTCAAAATCAATTTCTAAATGCCTTAAAACTGGTCGTAAAAAGTACCTATTATTGAAATTTTATTAAAACATGCATCGTTTTTCTACGCTTTATCAGGCTTACCCTTCCATATATTTAAACGCGGTTTGTTGCATCGGAAAGAGCAGGTTTCAATGCATAGAGGGACGTTATTTCAGTTTCAAAATCAATTTCTAAATGCCTTAAAACTGGTCGTAAAAAGTACCTATTTTTGAAATTTTATTAAAACATGCATCGTTTTTCTACGCTTTATCAGGCTTACCCTTCCATATATTTAAACGCGGTTTGTTGCATCGGAAAGAGCAGATTTCAATGCATAGAGGGACGTTATTTCAGTTTCAAAATCAATTTCTAAATGCCTTAAAACTGGTCGTAAAAAGTACCTATTTTTTAAATTTTATTAAAACATGCATCGTTTTTCTACGCTTTATCAGGCTTACCCTTCCATATATTTAAACGCGGTTTGTTGCATCGGAAAGAGCAGATTTCAATGCATAGAGGGACGTTATTTCAGTTTCAAAATCAATTTCTAAATGCCTTAAAACTGGTCGTAAAAAGTACCTATTTTTGAAATTTTATTAAAACATGCATCGTTTTTCTACGCTTTATCAGGCTTACCCTTCCATATATTTAAACGCGGTTTGTTGCATCGGAAAGAGCAGATTTCAATGCATAGAGGGACGTTATTTCAGTTTCAAAATCAATTTCTAAATGCCCTAAAACTGGTCGTAAAAAGTACCTATTTTTGAAATTTTATTAAAACATGCATCGTTTTTCTACGCTTTATCAGGCTTACCCTTCCATATATTTAAACGCGGTTTGTTGCATCGGAAAGAGCAGGTTTCAATGCATAGAGGGACGTTATTTCAGTTTCAAAATCAATTTCTAAATGCCTTAAAACTGGTCGTAAAAAGTACCTATTATTGAAATTTTATTAAAACATGCATCGTTTTTCTACGCTTTATCAGGCTTACCCTTCCATATATTTAAACGCGGTTTGTTGCATCGGAAAGAGCAGGTTTCAATGCATAGAGGGACGTTATTTCAGTTTCAAAATCAATTTCTAAATGCCTTAAAACTGGTCGTAAAAAGTACCTATTTTTGAAATTTTATTAAAACATGCATCGTTTTTCTACGCTTTATCAGGCTTACCCTTCCATATATTTAAACGCGGTTTGTTGCATCGGAAAGAGCAGATTTCAATGCATAGAGGGACGTTATTTCAGTTTCAAAATCAATTTCTAAATGCCTTAAAACTGGTCGTAAAAAGTACCTATTTTTGAAATTTTATTAAAACATGCATCGTTTTTCTACGCTTTATCAGGCTTACCCTTCCATATATTTAAACGCGGTTTGTTGCATCGGAAAGAGCAGATTTCAATGCATAGAGGGACGTTATTTCAGTTTCAAAATCAATTTCTAAATGCCTTAAAACTGGTCGTAAAAAGTACCTATTTTTGAAATTTTATTAAAACATGCATCGCTTTTCTACGCTTTATCAGGCTTACCCTTCCATATATTTAAACGCGGTTTGTTGCATCGGAAAGAGCAGATTTCAATGCATAGAGGGACGTTATTTCAGTTTCAAAATCAATTTCTAAATGCCTTAAAACTGGTCGTAAAAAGTACCTATTTTTTAAATTTTATTAAAACATGCATCGTTTTTCTACGCTTTATCAGGCTTACCCTTCCATATATTTAAACGCGGTTTGTTGCATCGGAAAGAGCAGATTTCAATGCATAGAGGGACGTTATTTCAGTTTCAAAATCAATTTCTAAATGCCTTAAAACTGGTCGTAAAAAGTACCTATTTTTGAAATTTTATTAAAACATGCATCGCTTTTCTACGCTTTATCAGGCTTACCCTTCCATATATTTAAACGCGGTTTGTTGCATCGGAAAGAGCAGATTTCAATGCATAGAGGGACGTTATTTCAGTTTCAAAATCAATTTCTAAATGCCTTAAAACTGGTCGTAAAAAGTACCTATTTTTGAAATTTTATTAAAACATGCATCGCTTTTCTACGCTTTATCAGGCTTACCCTTCCATATATTTAAACGCGGTTTGTTGCATCGGAAAGAGCAGATTTCAATGCATAGAGGGACGTTATTTCAGTTTCAAAATCAATTTCTAAATGCCTTAAAACTGGTCGTAAAAAGTACCTATTTTTGAAATTTTATTAAAACATGCATCGCTTTTCTACGCTTTATCAGGCTTACCCTTCCATATATTTAAACGCGGTTTGTTGCATCGGAAAGAGCAGGTTTCAATGCATAGAGGGACGTTATTTCAGTTTCAAAATCAATTTCTAAATGCCTTAAAACTGGTCGTAAAAAGTACCTATTTTTGAAATTTTATTAAAACATGCATCGCTTTTCTACGCTTTATCAGGCTTACCCTTCCATATATTTAAACGCGGTTTGTTGCATCGGAAAGAGCAGATTTCAATGCATAGAGGGACGTTATTTCAGTTTCAAAATCAATTTCTAAATTCCTTAAAACTGGTCGTAAAAGTACCTATTTTTTAAATTTTATTAAAACATGCATCGCTTTTCTACGCTTTATCAGGCTTACCCTTCCATATATTTAAACGCGGTTTGTTGCATCGGAAAGAGCAGATTTCAATGCATAGAGGGACGTTATTTCAGTTTCAAAATCAATTTCTAAATGCCTTAAAACTGGTCGTAAAAAGTACCTATTTTTGAAATTTTATTAAAACATGCATCGCTTTTCTACGCTTTATCAGGCTTACCCTTCCATATATTTAAACGCGGTTTGTTGCATCGGAAAGAGCAGATTTCAATGCATAGAGGGACGTTATTTCAGTTTCAAAATCAATTTCTAAATTCCTTAAAACTGGTCGTAAAAGTACCTATTTTTTAAATTTTATTAAAACATGCATCGCTTTTCTACGCTTTATCAGGCTTACCCTTCCATATATTTAAACGCGGTTTGTTGCATCGGAAAGAGCAGATTTCAATGCATAGAGGGACGTTATTTCAGTTTCAAAATCAATTTCTAAATGCCTTAAAACTGGTCGTAAAAAGTACCTATTTTTGAAATTTTATTAAAACATGCATCGTTTTTCTACGCTTTATCAGGCTTACCCTTCCATATATTTAAACGCGGTTTGTTGCATCGGAAAGAGCAGATTTCAATGCATAGAGGGACGTTATTTCAGTTTCAAAATCAATTTCTAAATGCCTTAAAACTGGTCGTAAAAAGTACCTATTTTTGAAATTTTATTAAAACATGCATCGTTTTTCTACGCTTTATCAGGCTTACCCTTCCATATATTTAAACGCGGTTTGTTGCATCGGAAAGAGCAGATTTCAATGCATAGAGGGACGTTATTTCAGTTTCAAAATCAATTTCTAAATGCCTTAAAACTGGTCGTAAAAAGTACCTATTTTTGAAATTTTATTAAAACATGCATCGTTTTTCTACGCTTTATCAGGCTTACCCTTCCATATATTTAAACGCGGTTTGTTGCATCGGAAAGAGCAGATTTCAATGCATAGAGGGACGTTATTTCAGTTTCAAAATCAATTTCTAAATGCCTTAAAACTGGTCGTAAAAAGTACCTATTTTTGAAATTTTATTAAAACATGCATCGCTTTTCTACGCTTTATCAGGCTTACCCTTCCATATATTTAAACGCGGTTTGTTGCATCGGAAAGAGCAGGTTTCAATGCATAGAGGGACGTTATTTCAGTTTCAAAATCAATTTCTAAATGCCTTAAAACTGGTCGTAAAAAGTACCTATTTTTGAAATTTTATTAAAACATGCATCGCTTTTCTACGCTTTATCAGGCTTACCCTTCCATATATTTAAACGCGGTTTGTTGCATCGGAAAGAGCAGATTTCAATGCATAGAGGGACGTTATTTCAGTTTCAAAATCAATTTCTAAATTCCTTAAAACTGGTCGTAAAAGTACCTATTTTTTAAATTTTATTAAAACATGCATCGTTTTTCTACGCTTTATCAGGCTTACCCTTCCATATATTTAAACGCGGTTTGTTGCAACGGAAAGAGCAGGTTTCAATGCATAGAGGGACGTTATTTCAGTTTCAAAATCAATTTCTAAATGCCTTAAAACTGGTCGTAAAAAGTACCTATTTTTGAAATTTTATTAAAACTTGCATCGTTTTTCTACGCTTTATCAGGCTTACCCTTCCATATATTTAAACGCGGTTTGTTGCATCGGAAAGAGCAGATTTCAATGCATAGAGGGACGTTATTTCAGTTTCAAAATCAATTTCTAAATGCCTTAAAACTGGTCGTAAAAAGTACCTATTTTTGAAATTTTATTAAAACATGCATCGTTTTTCTACTCTTTATCAGGCTTACCCTTCCATATATTTAAACGCGGTTTGTTGCATCGGAAAGAGCAGATTTCAATGCATAGAGGGACGTTATTTCAGTTTCAAAATCAATTTCTAAATGCCTTAAAACTGGTCGTAAAAAGTACCTATTTTTTAAATTTTATTAAAACATGCATCGTTTTTCTACGCTTTATCAGGCTTACCCTTCCATATATTTAAACGCGGTTTGTTGCAACGGAAAGAGCAGGTTTCAATGCATAGAGGGACGTTATTTCAGTTTCAAAATCAATTTCTAAATGCCTTAAAACTGGTCGTAAAAAGTACCTATTTTTGAAATTTTATTAAAACTTGCATCGTTTTTCTACGCTTTATCAGGCTTACCCTTCCATATATTTAAACGCGGTTTGTTGCATCGGAAAGAGCAGATTTCAATGCATAGAGGGACGTTATTTCAGTTTCAAAATCAATTTCTAAATGCCTTAAAACTGGTCGTAAAAAGTACCTATTTTTGAAATTTTATTAAAACATGCATCGTTTTTCTACTCTTTATCAGGCTTACCCTTCCATATATTTAAACGCGGTTTGTTGCATCGGAAAGAGCAGATTTCAATGCATAGAGGGACGTTATTTCAGTTTCAAAATCAATTTCTAAATGCCTTAAAACTGGTCGTAAAAAGTACCTATTTTTTAAATTTTATTAAAACATGCATCGTTTTTCTACGCTTTATCAGGCTTACCCTTCCATATATTTAAACGCGGTTTGTTGCATCGGAAAGAGCAGATTTCAGTGCATAGAGGGACGTTATTTCAGTTTCAAAATCAATTTCTAAATGCCTTAAAACTGGTCGTAAAAAGTACCTATTTTTGAAATTTTATTAAAACATGCATCGCTTTTCTACGCTTTATCAGGCTTACCCTTCCATATATTTAAACGCGGTTTGTTGCATCGGAAAGAGCAGGTTTCAATGCATAGAGGGACGTTATTTCAGTTTCAAAATCAATTTCTAAATGCCTTAAAACTGGTCGTAAAAAGTACCTATTTTTGAAATTTTATTAAAACATGCATCGCTTTTCTACGCTTTATCAGGCTTACCCTTCCATATATTTAAACGCGGTTTGTTGCATCGGAAAGAGCAGGTTTCAATGCATAGAGGGACGTTATTTCAGTTTCAAAATCAATTTCTAAATGCCTTAAAACTGGTCGTAAAAAGTACCTATTTTTGAAATTTTATTAAAACATGCATCGTTTTTCTACGCTTTATCAGGCTTACCCTTCCATATATTTAAACGCGGTTTGTTGCATCGGAAAGAGCAGATTTCAATGCATAGAGGGACGTTATTTCAGTTTCAAAATCAATTTCTGAATGCCTTAAAACTGGTCGTAAAAAGTACCTATTTTTGAAATTTTATTAAAACATGCATCGTTTTTCTACGCTTTATCAGGCTTACCCTTCCATATATTTAAACGCGGTTTGTTGCATCGGAAAGAGCAGATTTCAATGCATAGAGGGACGTTATTTCAGTTTCAAAATCAATTTCTAAATGCCTTAAAACTGGTCGTAAAAAGTACCTATTTTTGAAATTTTATTAAAACATGCATCGCTTTTCTACGCTTTATCAGGCTTACCCTTCCATATATTTAAACGCGGTTTGTTGCATCGGAAAGAGCAGGTTTCAATGCATAGAGGGACGTTATTTCAGTTTCAAAATCAATTTCTAAATGCCTTAAAACTGGTCGTAAAAAGTACCTATTTTTGAAATTTTATTAAAACATGCATCGCTTTTCTACGCTTTATCAGGCTTACCCTTCCATATATTTAAACGCGGTTTGTTGCATCGGAAAGAGCAGATTTCAATGCATAGAGGGACGTTATTTCAGTTTCAAAATCAATTTCTAAATTCCTTAAAACTGGTCGTAAAAGTACCTATTTTTTAAATTTTATTAAAACATGCATCGCTTTTCTACGCTTTATCAGGCTTACCCTTCCATATATTTAAACGCGGTTTGTTGCATCGGAAAGAGCAGATTTCAATGCATAGAGGGACGTTATTTCAGTTTCAAAATCAATTTCTAAATGCCTTAAAACTGGTCGTAAAAAGTACCTATTTTTGAAATTTTATTAAAACATGCATCGCTTTTCTACGCTTTATCAGGCTTACCCTTCCATATATTTAAACGCGGTTTGTTGCATCGGAAAGAGCAGATTTCAATGCATAGAGGGACGTTATTTCAGTTTCAAAATCAATTTCTAAATGCCTTAAAACTGGTCGTAAAGAGTACCTATTTTTGAAATTTTATTAAAACATGCATCGCTTTTCTACGCTTTATCAGGCTTACCCTTCCATATATTTAAACGCGGTTTGTTGCATCGGAAAGAGCAGATTTCAATGCATAGAGGGACGTTATTTCAGTTTCAAAATCAATTTCTAAATTCCTTAAAACTGGTCGTAAAAGTACCTATTTTTTAAATTTTATTAAAACATGCATCGCTTTTCTACGCTTTATCAGGCTTACCCTTCCATATATTTAAACGCGGTTTGTTGCATCGGAAAGAGCAGATTTCAATGCATAGAGGGACGTTATTTCAGTTTCAAAATCAATTTCTAAATGCCTTAAAACTGGTCGTAAAAAGTACCTATTTTTGAAATTTTATTAAAACATGCATCGCTTTTCTACGCTTTATCAGGCTTACCCTTCCATATATTTAAACGCGGTTTGTTGCATCGGAAAGAGCAGATTTCAATGCATAGAGGGACGTTATTTCAGTTTCAAAATCAATTTCTAAATTCCTTAAAACTGGTCGTAAAAGTACCTATTTTTTAAATTTTATTAAAACATGCATCGCTTTTCTACGCTTTATCAGGCTTACCCTTCCATATATTTAAACGCGGTTTGTTGCATCGGAAAGAGCAGATTTCAATGCATAGAGGGACGTTATTTCAGTTTCAAAATCAATTTCTAAATGCCTTAAAACTGGTCGTAAAAAGTACCTATTTTTGAAATTTTATTAAAACATGCATCGTTTTTCTACGCTTTATCAGGCTTACCCTTCCATATATTTAAACGCGGTTTGTTGCATCGGAAAGAGCAGGTTTCAATGCATAGAGGGACGTTATTTCAGTTTCAAAATCAATTTCTAAATGCCTTAAAACTGGTCGTAAAAAGTACCTATTTTTGAAATTTTATTAAAACATGCAACGCTTTTCTACGCTTTATCAGGCTTACCCTTCCATATATTTAAACGCGGTTTGTTGCATCGGAAAGAGCAGATTTCAATGCATAGAGGGACGTTATTTCAGTTTCAAAATCAATTTCTAAATTCCTTAAAACTGGTCGTAAAAGTACCTATTTTTTAAATTTTATTAAAACATGCATCGTTTTTCTACGCTTTATCAGGCTTACCCTTCCATATATTTAAACGCGGTTTGTTGCAACGGAAAGAGCAGGTTTCAATGCATAGAGGGACGTTATTTCAGTTTCAAAATCAATTTCTAAATGCCTTAAAACTGGTCGTAAAAAGTACCTATTTTTGAAATTTTATTAAAACTTGCATCGTTTTTCTACGCTTTATCAGGCTTACCCTTCCATATATTTAAACGCGGTTTGTTGCATCGGAAAGAGCAGATTTCAATGCATAGAGGGACGTTATTTCAGTTTCAAAATCAATTTCTAAATGCCTTAAAACTGGTCGTAAAAAGTACCTATTTTTGAAATTTTATTAAAACATGCATCGTTTTTCTACTCTTTATCAGGCTTACCCTTCCATATATTTAAACGCGGTTTGTTGCATCGGAAAGAGCAGATTTCAATGCATAGAGGGACGTTATTTCAGTTTCAAAATCAATTTCTAAATGCCTTAAAACTGGTCGTAAAAAGTACCTATTTTTTAAATTTTATTAAAACATGCATCGTTTTTCTACGCTTTATCAGGCTTACCCTTCCATATATTTAAACGCGGTTTGTTGCATCGGAAAGAGCAGATTTCAGTGCATAGAGGGACGTTATTTCAGTTTCAAAATCAATTTCTAAATGCCTTAAAACTGGTCGTAAAAAGTACCTATTTTTGAAATTTTATTAAAACATGCATCGTTTTTCTACGCTTTATCAGGCTTACCCTTCCATATATTTAAACGCGGTTTGTTGCATCGGAAAGAGCAGATTTCAATGCATAGAGGGACGTTATTTCAGTTTCAAAATCAATTTCTAAATGCCTTAAAACTGGTCGTAAAAAGTACCTATTTTTGAAATTTTATTAAAACATGCATCGCTTTTCTACGCTTTATCAGGCTTACCCTTCCATATATTTAAACGCGGTTTGTTGCATCGGAAAGAGCAGGTTTCAATGCATAGAGGGACGTTATTTCAGTTTCAAAATCAATTTCTAAATGCCTTAAAACTGGTCGTAAAAAGTACCTATTTTTGAAATTTTATTAAAACATGCATCGCTTTTCTACGCTTTATCAGGCTTACCCTTCCATATATTTAAACGCGGTTTGTTGCATCGGAAAGAGCAGGTTTCAATGCATAGAGGGACGTTATTTCAGTTTCAAAATCAATTTCTAAATGCCTTAAAACTGGTCGTAAAAAGTACCTATTTTTGAAATTTTATTAAAACATGCATCGTTTTTCTACGCTTTATCAGGCTTACCCTTCCATATATTTAAACGCGGTTTGTTGCATCGGAAAGAGCAGATTTCAATGCATAGAGGGACGTTATTTCAGTTTCAAAATCAATTTCTGAATGCCTTAAAACTGGTCGTAAAAAGTACCTATTTTTGAAATTTTATTAAAACATGCATCGTTTTTCTACGCTTTATCAGGCTTACCCTTCCATATATTTAAACGCGGTTTGTTGCATCGGAAAGAGCAGATTTCAATGCATAGAGGGACGTTATTTCAGTTTCAAAATCAATTTCTAAATGCCTTAAAACTGGTCGTAAAAAGTACCTATTTTTGAAATTTTATTAAAACATGCATCGCTTTTCTACGCTTTATCAGGCTTACCCTTCCATATATTTAAACGCGGTTTGTTGCATCGGAAAGAGCAGATTTCAATGCATAGAGGGACGTTATTTCAGTTTCAAAATCAATTTCTAAATGCCTTAAAACTGGTCGTAAAGAGTACCTATTTTTTAAATTTTATTAAAACATGCATCGCTTTTCTACGCTTTATCAGGCTTACCCTTCCATATATTTAAACGCTGTTTGTTGCATCGGAAAGAGCAGATTTCAATGCATAGAGGGACGTTATTTCAGTTTCAAAATCAATTTCTAAATGCCTTAAAACTGGTCGTAAAAAGTACCTATTTTTTAAATTTTATTAAAACATGCATCGCTTTTCTACGCTTTATCAGGCTTACCCTTCCATATATATAAACGCGGTTTGTTGCATCGGAAAGAGCAGATTTCAATGCATAGAGGGACGTTATTTCAGTTTCAAAATCAATTTCTAAATGCCTTAAAACTGGTCGTAAAGAGTACCTATTTTTTAAATTTTATTAAAACATGCATCGCTTTTCTACGCTTTATCAGGCTTACCCTTCCATATATTTAAACGCGGTTTGTTGCATCGGAAAGAGCAGATTTCAATGCATAGAGGGACGTTATTTCAGTTTCAAAATCAATTTCTAAATGCCTTAAAACTGGTCGTAAAGAGTACCTATTTTTGAAATTTTATTAAAACATGCATCGCTTTTCTACGCTTTATCAGGCTTACCCTTCCATATATATAAACGCGGTTTGTTGCATCGGAAAGAGCAGATTTCAATGCATAGAGGGACGTTATTTCAGTTTCAAAATCAATTTCTAAATGCCTTAAAACTGGTCGTAAAGAGTACCTATTTTTTAAATTTTATTAAAACATGCATCGCTTTTCTACGCTTTATCAGGCTTACCCTTCCATATATTTAAACGCGGTTTGTTGCATCGGAAAGAGCAGATTTCAATGCATAGAGGGACGTTATTTCAGTTTCAAAATCAATTTCTAAATGCCTTAAAACTGGTCGTAAAAAGTACCTATTTTTGAAATTTTATTAAAACATGCATCGCTTTTCTACGCTTTATCAGGCTTACCCTTCCATATATTTAAACGCGGTTTGTTGCATCGGAAAGAGCAGATTTCAGTGCATAGAGGGACGTTATTTCAGTTTCAAAATCAATTTCTAAATGCCTTAAAACTGGTCGTAAAAAGTACCTATTTTTTAAATTTTATTAAAACATGCATCGCTTTTCTACGCTTTATCAGGCTTACCCTTCCATATATTTAAACGCGGTTTGTTGCATCGGAAAGAGCAGATTTCAATGCATAGAGGGACGTTATTTCAGTTTCAAAATCAATTTCTAAATGCCTTAAAACTGGTCGTAAAGAGTACCTATTTTTTAAATTTTATTAAAACATGCATCGCTTTTCTACGCTTTATCAGGCTTACCCTTCCATATATTTAAACGCGGTTTGTTGCATCGGAAAGAGCAGATTTCAATGCATAGAGGGACGTTATTTCAGTTTCAAAATCAATTTCTAAATGCCTTAAAACTGGTCGTAAAGAGTACCTATTTTTTAAATTTTATTAAAACATGCATCGCTTTTCTACGCTTTATCAGGCTTACCCTTCCATATATTTAAACGCGGTTTGTTGCATCGGAAAGAGCAGATTTCAGTGCATAGAGGGACGTTATTTCAGTTTCAAAATCAATTTCTAAATGCCTTAAAACTGGTCGTAAAAAGTACCTATTTTTTAAATTTTATTAAAACATGCATCGCTTTTCTACGCTTTATCAGGCTTACCCTTCCATATATTTAAACGCGGTTTGTTGCATCGGAAAGAGCAGATTTCAATGCATAGAGGGACGTTATTTCAGTTTCAAAATCAATTTCTAAATGCCTTAAAACTGGTCGTAAAAAGTACCTATTTTTGAAATTTTATTAAAACATGCATCGTTTTTCTACGCTTTATCAGGCTTACCCTTCCATATATTTAAACGCGGTTTGTTGCATCGGAAAGAGCAGATTTCAATGCATAGAGGGACGTTATTTCAGTTTCAAAATCAATTTCTAAATGCCCTAAAACTGGTCGTAAAAAGTACCTATTTTTGAAATTTTATTAAAACATGCATCGTTTTTCTACGCTTTATCAGGCTTACCCTTCCATATATTTAAACGCGGTTTGTTGCATCGGAAAGAGCAGATTTCAATGCATAGAGGGACGTTATTTCAGTTTCAAAATCAATTTCTAAATGCCTCAAAACTGGTCGTAAAAAGTACCTATTTTTGAAATTTTATTAAAACATGCATCGTTTTTCTACGCTTTATCAGGCTTACCCTTCCATATATTTAAACGCGGTTTGTTGCATCGGAAAGAGCAGATTTCAATGCATAGAGGGACGTTATTTCAGTTTCAAAATCAATATCTAAATGCCTTAAAACTGGTCGTAAAAAGTACCTATTTTTGAAATTTTATTAAAACATGCATCGTTTTTCTACGCTTTATCAGGCTTACCCTTCCATATATTTAAACGCGGTTTGTTGCATCGGAAAGAGCAGATTTCAATGCATAGAGGGACGTTATTTCAGTTTCAAAATCAATTTCTAAATGCCTTAAAAATGGTCGTAAAAAGTACCTATTTTTGAAATTTTATTAAAACATGCATCGCTTTTCTACGCTTTATCAGGCTTACCCTTCCATATATTTAAACGCGGTTTGTTGCATCGGAAAGAGCAGGTTTCAATGCATAGAGGGACGTTATTTCAGTTTCAAAATCAATTTCTAAATGCCTTAAAACTGGTCGTAAAAAGTACCTATTTTTGAAATTTTATTAAAACATGCATCGTTTTTCTACGCTTTATCAGGCTTACCCTTCCATATATTTAAACGCGGTTTGTTGCATCGGAAAGAGCAGATTTCAATGCATAGAGGGACGTTATTTCAGTTTCAAAATCAATTTCTAAATGCCCTAAAACTGGTCGTAAAAAGTACCTATTTTTGAAATTTTATTAAAACATGCATCGTTTTTCTACGCTTTATCAGGCTTACCCTTCCATATATTTAAACGCGGTTTGTTGCATCGGAAAGAGCAGATTTCAATGCATAGAGGGACGTTATTTCAGTTTCAAAATCAATTTCTAAATGCCTTAAAACTGGTCGTAAAAAGTACCTATTTTTGAAATTTTATTAAAACATGCATCGTTTTTCTACGCTTTATCAGGCTTACCCTTCCATATATTTAAACGCGGTTTGTTGCATCGGAAAGAGCAGATTTCAATGCATAGAGGGACGTTATTTCAGTTTCAAAATCAATTTCTAAATGCCTTAAAACTGGTCGTAAAAAGTACCTATTTTTGAAATTTTATTAAAACATGCATCGTTTTTCTACGCTTTATCAGGCTTACCCTTCCATATATTTAAACGCGGTTTGTTGCATCGGAAAGAGCAGATTTCAATGCATAGAGGGACGTTATTTCAGTTTCAAAATCAATTTCTAAATGCCTTAAAACTGGTCGTAAAAAGTACCTATTTTTGAAATTTTATTAAAACATGCATCGCTTTTCTACGCTTTATCAGGCTTACCCTTCCATATATTTAAACGCGGTTTGTTGCATCGGAAAGAGCAGGTTTCAATGCATAGAGGGACGTTATTTCAGTTTCAAAATCAATTTCTAAATGCCTTAAAACTGGTCGTAAAAAGTACCTATTTTTGAAATTTTATTAAAACATGCATCGCTTTTCTACGCTTTATCAGGCTTACCCTTCCATATATTTAAACGCGGTTTGTTGCATCGGAAAGAGCAGATTTCAATGCATAGAGGGACGTTATTTCAGTTTCAAAATCAATTTCTAAATTCCTTAAAACTGGTCGTAAAAGTACCTATTTTTTAAATTTTATTAAAACATGCATCGCTTTTCTACGCTTTATCAGGCTTACCCTTCCATATATTTAAACGCGGTTTGTTGCATCGGAAAGAGCAGATTTCAATGCATAGAGGGACGTTATTTCAGTTTCAAAATCAATTTCTAAATGCCTTAAAACTGGTCGTAAAAAGTACCTATTTTTGAAATTTTATTAAAACATGCATCGCTTTTCTACGCTTTATCAGGCTTACCCTTCCATATATTTAAACGCGGTTTGTTGCATCGGAAAGAGCAGATTTCAATGCATAGAGGGACGTTATTTCAGTTTCAAAATCAATTTCTAAATGCCTTAAAACTGGTCGTAAAAAGTACCTATTTTTTAAATTTTATTAAAACATGCATCGCTTTTCTACGCTTTATCAGGCTTACCCTTCCATATATTTAAACGCGGTTTGTTGCATCGGAAAGAGCAGATTTCAATGCATAGAGGGACGTTATTTCAGTTTCAAAATCAATTTCTAAATGCCTTAAAACTGGTCGTAAAGAGTACCTATTTTTGAAATTTTATTAAAACATGCATCGTTTTTCTACGCTTTATCAGGCTTACCCTTCCATATATTTAAACGCGGTTTGTTGCATCGGAAAGAGCAGATTTCAATGCATAGAGGGACGTTATTTCAGTTTCAAAATCAATTTCTAAATGCCTTAAAACTGGTCGTAAAAAGTACCTATTTTTGAAATTTTATTAAAACATGCATCGTTTTTCTACGCTTTATCAGGCTTACCCTTCCATATATTTAAACGCGGTTTGTTGCATCGGAAAGAGCAGATTTCAATGCATAGAGGAACGTTATTTCAGTTTCAAAATCAATTTCTAAATGCCCTAAAACTGGTCGTAAAAAGTACCTATTTTTGAAATTTTATTAAAACATGCATCGTTTTTCTACGCTTTATCAGGCTTACCCTTCCATATATTTAAACGCGGTTTGTTGCATCGGAAAGAGCAGGTTTCAATGCATAGAGGGACGTTATTTCAGTTTCAAAATCAATTTCTAAATGCCTTAAAACTGGTCGTAAAAAGTACCTATTATTGAAATTTTATTAAAACATGCATCGTTTTTCTACGCTTTATCAGGCTTACCCTTCCATATATTTAAACGCGGTTTGTTGCATCGGAAAGAGCAGGTTTCAATGCATAGAGGGACGTTATTTCAGTTTCAAAATCAATTTCTAAATGCCTTAAAACTGGTCGTAAAAAGTACCTATTTTTGAAATTTTATTAAAACATGCATCGTTTTTCTACGCTTTATCAGGCTTACCCTTCCATATATTTAAACGCGGTTTGTTGCATCGGAAAGAGCAGATTTCAATGCATAGAGGGACGTTATTTCAGTTTCAAAATCAATTTCTAAATGCCTTAAAACTGGTCGTAAAAAGTACCTATTTTTGAAATTTTATTAAAACATGCATCGTTTTTGTACGCTTTATCAGGCTTACCCTTCCATATATTTAAACGCGGTTTGTTGCATCGGAAAGAGCAGATTTCAATGCATAGAGGGACGTTATTTCAGTTTCAAAATCAATTTCTAAATGCCTTAAAACTGGTCGTAAAAAGTACCTATTTTTGAAATTTTATTAAAACATGCATCGTTTTTCTACGCTTTATCAGGCTTACCCTTCCATATATTTAAACGCGGTTTGTTGCATCGGAAATAGCAGGTTTCAATGCATAGTGGGACGTTATTTCAGTTTCAAAATCAATTTCTAAATGCCTTAAAACTGGTCGTAAAAAGTACCTATTTTTGAAATTTTATTAAAACATGCATCGTTTTTCTACGCTTTATCAGGCTTACCCTTCCATATATTTAAACGCGGTTTGTTGCATCGGAAAGAGCAGATTTCAATGCATAGAGGGACGTTATTTCAGTTTCAAAATCAATTTCTAAATGCCTTAAAACTGGTCGTAAAAAGTACCTATTTTTGAAATTTTATTAAAACATGCATCGTTTTTCTACGCTTTATCAGGCTTACCCTTCCATATATTTAAACGCGGTTTGTTGCATCGGAAAGAGCAGATTTCAATGCATAGAGGGACGTTATTTCAGTTTCAAAATCAATTTCTAAATGCCTTAAAACTGGTCGTAAAAAGTACCTATTTTTGAAATTTTATTAAAACATGCATCGTTTTTCTACGCTTTATCAGGCTTACCCTTCCATATATTTAAACGCGGTTTGTTGCATCGGAAAGAGCAGATTTCAGTGCATAGAGGGACGTTATTTCAGTTTCAAAATCAATTTCTAAATGCCTTAAAACTGGTCGTAAAAAGTACCTATTTTTTAAATTTTATTAAAACATGCATCGCTTTTCTACGCTTTATCAGGCTTACCCTTCCATATATTTAAACGCGGTTTGTTGCATCGGAAAGAGCAGATTTCAATGCATAGAGGGACGTTATTTCAGTTTCAAAATCAATTTCTAAATGCCTTAAAACTGGTCGTAAAGAGTACCTATTTTTGAAATTTTATTAAAACATGCATCGTTTTTCTACGCTTTATCAGGCTTACCCTTCCATATATTTAAACGCGGTTTGTTGCATCGGAAAGAGCAGGTTTCAATTCATAGAGGGACGTTATTTCAGTTTCAAAATCAATTTCTAAATGCCTTAAAACTGGTCGTAAAAGGTACCTATTTTTGAAATTTTATTAAAACATGCATCGCTTTTCTACGCTTTATCAGGCTTACCCTTCCATATATTTAAACGCGGTTTGTTGCATCGGAATGAGCAGGTTTCAATGCATAGAGGGACGTTATTTCAGTTTCAAAATCAATTTCTAAATGCCTTAAAACTGGTCGTAAAAAGTACCTATTTTTGAAATTTTATTAAAACATGCATCGTTTTTCTACGCTTTATCAGGCTTACCCTTCCATATATTTAAACGCGGTTTGTTGCATCGGAAAGAGCAGATTTCAATGCATAGAGGGACGTTATTTCAGTTTCAAAATCAATTTCTAAATGCCTTAAAACTGGTCGTAAAAAGTACCTATTTTTGAAATTTTATTAAAACATGCATCGTTTTTCTACGCTTTATCAGGCTTACCATATATATTTAAACGCGGTTTGTTGCATCGGAAAGAGCAGATTTCAATGCATAGAGGGACGTTATTTCAGTTTCAAAATCAATTTCTAAATGCCTTAAAACTGGTCGTAAAAAGTACCTATTTTTGAAATTTTATTAAAACATGCATCGTTTTTCTACGCTTTATCAGGCTTACCCTTCCATATATTTAAACGCGGTTTGTTGCATCGGAAAGAGCAGATTTCAATGCATAGAGGGACGTTATTTCAGTTTCAAAATCAATTTCTAAATGCCTTAAAACTGGTCGTAAAAAGTACCTATTTTTGAAATTTTATTAAAACATGCATCGTTTTTCTACGCTTTATCAGGCTTACCCTTCCATATATTTAAACGCGGTTTGTTGCATCGGAAAGAGCAGATTTCAGTGCATAGAGGGACGTTATTTCAGTTTCAAAATCAATTTCTAAATGCCTTAAAACTGGTCGTAAAAAGTACCTATTTTTTAAATTTTATTAAAACATGCATCGCTTTTCTACGCTTTATCAGGCTTACCCTTCCATATATTTAAACGCGGTTTGTTGCATCGGAAAGAGCAGATTTCAATGCATAGAGGGACGTTATTTCAGTTTCAAAATCAATTTCTAAATGCCTTAAAACTGGTCGTAAAAAGTACCTATTTTTTAAATTTTATTAAAACATGCATCGCTTTTCTACGCTTTATCAGGCTTACCCTTCCATATATTTAAACGCGGTTTGTTGCATCGGAAAGAGCAGATTTCAATGCATAGAGGGACGTTATTTCAGTTTCAAAATCAATTTCTAAATGCCTTAAAACTGGTCGTAAAAAGTACCTATTTTTGAAATTTTATTAAAACATGCATCGTTTTTCTACGCTTTATCAGGCTTACCCTTCCATATATTTAAACGCGGTTTGTTGCATCGGAAAGAGCAGGTTTCAATGCATAGAGGGACGTTATTTCAGTTTCAAAATCAATTTCTAAATGCCTTAAAACTGGTCGTAAAAGGTACCTATTTTTGAAATTTTATTAAAACATGCATCGCTTTTCTACGCTTTATCAGGCTTACCCTTCCATATATTTAAACGCGGTTTGTTGCATCGGAAAGAGCAGATTTCAATGCATAGACGGACGTTATTTCAGTTTCAAAATCAATTTCTAAATGCCCTAAAACTGGTCGTAAAAAGTACCTATTTTTGAAATTTTATTAAAACATGCATCGTTTTTCTACGCTTTATCAGGCTTACCCTTCCATATATTTAAACGCGGTTTGTTGCATCGGAAAGAGCAGATTTCAATGCATAGAGGGACGTTATTTCAGTTTCAAAATCAATTTCTAAATGCCTTAAAACTGGTCGTAAAAAGTACCTATTTTTGAAATTTTATTAAAACATGCATCGTTTTTCTACGCTTTATCAGGCTTACCCTTCCATATATTTAAACGCGGTTTGTTGCATCGGAAAGAGCAGATTTCAATGCATAGAGGGACGTTATTTCAGTTTCAAAATCAATTTCTAAATGCCTTAAAACTGGTCGTAAAAAGTACCTATTTTTGAAATTTTATTAAAACATGCATCGTTTTTCTACGCTTTATCAATTTACCCTTCCATATATTTAAACGCGGTTTGTTGCATCGGAAAGGGCAGATTTCAATGCATAGAGGGACGTTATTTCAGTTTCAAAATCAATTTCTAAATGCCTTAAAACTGGTCGTAAAAAGTACCTATTTTTGAAATTTTATTAAAACATGCATCGTTTTTCTACGCTTTATCAGGCTTACCCTTCCATATATTTAAACGCGGTTTGTTGCATCGGAAAGAGCAGATTTCAATGCATAGAGGGACGTTATTTCAGTTTCAAAATCAATTTCTAAATGCCCTAAAACTGGTCGTAAAAAGTACCTATTTTTGAAATTTTATTAAAACATGCATCGTTTTTCTACGCTTTATCAGGCTTACCCTTCCATATATTTAAACGCGGTTTGTTGCATCGGAAAGAGCAGATTTCAATGCATAGAGGGACGTTATTTCAGTTTCAAAATCAATTTCTAAATGCCTTAAAACTGGTCGTAAAAAGTACCTATTTTTGAAATTTTATTAAAACATGCATCGTTTTTCTACGCTTTATCAGGCTTACCCTTCCATATATTTAAACGCGGTTTGTTGCATCGGAAAGAGCAGATTTCAATGCATAGAGGGACGTTATTTCAGTTTCAAAATCAATTTCTAAATGCCTTAAAACTGGTCGTAAAAAGTACCTATTTTTGAAATTTTATTAAAACATGCATCGTTTTTCTACGCTTTATCAGGCTTACCATATATATTTAAACGCGGTTTGTTGCATCGGAAAGAGCAGATTTCAATGCATAGAGGGACGTTATTTCAGTTTCAAAATCAATTTCTAAATGCCTTAAAACTGGTCGTAAAAAGTACCTATTTTTGAAATTTTATTAAAACATGCATCGTTTTTCTACGCTTTATCAGGCTTACCCTTCCATATATTTAAACGCGGTTTGTTGCATCGGAAAGAGCAGATTTCAATGCATAGAGGGACGTTATTTCAGTTTCAAAATCAATTTCTAAATGCCTTAAAACTGGTCGTAAAAAGTACCTATTTTTGAAATTTTATTAAAACATGCATCGTTTTTCTACGCTTTATCAGGCTTACCCTTCCATATATTTAAACGCGGTTTGTTGCATCGGAAAGAGCAGATTTCAATGCATAGAGGGACGTTATTTCAGTTTCAAAATCAATTTCTAAATGCCCTAAAACTGGTCGTAAAAAGTACCTATTTTTGAAATTTTATTAAAACATGCATCGTTTTTCTACGCTTTATCAGGCTTACCCTTCCATATATTTAAACGCGGTTTGTTGCATCGGAAAGAGCAGATTTCAATGCATAGACGGACGTTATTTCAGTTTCAAAATCAATTTCTAAATGCCCTAAAACTGGTCGTAAAAAGTACCTATTTTTGAAATTTTATTAAAACATGCATCGTTTTTCTACGCTTTATCAGGCTTACCCTTCCATATATTTAAACGCGGTTTGTTGCATCGGAAAGAGCAGATTTCAATGCATAGAGGGACGTTATTTCAGTTTCAAAATCAATTTCTAAATGCCTTAAAACTGGTCGTAAAAAGTACCTATTTTTGAAATTTTATTAAAACATGCATCGTTTTTCTACGCTTTATCAGGCTTACCCTTCCATATATTTAAACGCGGTTTGTTGCATCGGAAAGAGCAGATTTCAATGCATAGAGGGACGTTATTTCAGTTTCAAAATCAATTTCTAAATGCCTTAAAACTGGTCGTAAAAAGTACCTATTTTTGAAATTTTATTAAAACATGCATCGTTTTTCTACGCTTTATCAGGCTTACCCTTCCATATATTTAAACGCGGTTTGTTGCATCGGAAAGAGCAGATTTCAATGCATAGAGGGACGTTATTTCAGTTTCAAAATCAATTTCTAAATGCCTTAAAACTGGTCGTAAAAAGTACCTATTTTTGAAATTTTATTAAAACATGCATCGTTTTTCTACGCTTTATCAGGCTTACCCTTCCATATATTTAAACGCGGTTTGTTGCATCGGAAAGAGCAGATTTCAGTGCATAGAGGGACGTTATTTCAGTTTCAAAATCAATTTCTAAATGCCTTAAAACTGGTCGTAAAAAGTACCTATTTTTTAAATTTTATTAAAACATGCATCGCTTTTCTACGCTTTATCAGGCTTACCCTTCCATATATTTAAACGCGGTTTGTTGCATCGGAAAGAGCAGATTTCAATGCATAGAGGGACGTTATTTCAGTTTCAAAATCAATTTCTAAATGCCTTAAAACTGGTCGTAAAAAGTACCTATTTTTTAAATTTTATTAAAACATGCATCGCTTTTCTACGCTTTATCAGGCTTACCCTTCCATATATTTAAACGCGGTTTGTTGCATCGGAAAGAGCAGATTTCAATGCATAGAGGGACGTTATTTCAGTTTCAAAATCAATTTCTAAATGCCTTAAAACTGGTCGTAAAAAGTACCTATTTTTGAAATTTTATTAAAACATGCATCGTTTTTCTACGCTTTATCAGGCTTACCCTTCCATATATTTAAACGCGGTTTGTTGCATCGGAAAGAGCAGGTTTCAATGCATAGAGGGACGTTATTTCAGTTTCAAAATCAATTTCTAAATGCCTTAAAACTGGTCGTAAAAGGTACCTATTTTTGAAATTTTATTAAAACATGCATCGCTTTTCTACGCTTTATCAGGCTTACCCTTCCATATATTTAAACGCGGTTTGTTGCATCGGAAAGAGCAGATTTCAATGCATAGAGGGACGTTATTTCAGTTTCAAAATCAATTTCTAAATGCCCTAAAACTGGTCGTAAAAAGTACCTATTTTTGAAATTTTATTAAAACATGCATCGTTTTTCTACGCTTTATCAGGCTTACCTTCCATATATTTAAACGCGGTTTGTTGCATCGGAAAGAGCAGATTTCAATGCATAGACGGACGTTATTTCAGTTTCAAAATCAATTTCTAAATGCCCTAAAACTGGTCGTAAAAAGTACCTATTTTTGAAATTTTATTAAAACATGCATCGTTTTTCTACGCTTTATCAGGCTTACCCTTCCATATATTTAAACGCGGTTTGTTGCATCGGAAAGAGCAGATTTCAATGCATAGAGGGACGTTATTTCAGTTTCAAAATCAATTTCTAAATGCCTTAAAACTGGTCGTAAAAAGTACCTATTTTTGAAATTTTATTAAAACATGCATCGTTTTTCTACGCTTTATCAGGCTTACCCTTCCATATATTTAAACGCGGTTTGTTGCATCGGAAAGAGCAGATTTCAATGCATAGAGGGACGTTATTTCAGTTTCAAAATCAATTTCTAAATGCCTTAAAACTGGTCGTAAAAAGTACCTATTTTTGAAATTTTATTAAAACATGCATCGTTTTTCTACGCTTTATCAGGCTTACCCTTCCATATATTTAAACGCGGTTTGTTGCATCGGAAAGAGCAGATTTCAATGCATAGAGGGACGTTATTTCAGTTTCAAAATCAATTTCTAAATGCCTTAAAACTGGTCGTAAAAAGTACCTATTTTTGAAATTTTATTAAAACATGCATCGTTTTTCTACGCTTTATCAGGCTTACCATATATATTTAAACGCGGTTTGTTGCATCGGAAAGAGCAGATTTCAATGCATAGAGGGACGTTATTTCAGTTTCAAAATCAATTTCTAAATGCCTTAAAACTGGTCGTAAAAAGTACCTATTTTTGAAATTTTATTAAAACATGCATCGTTTTTCTACGCTTTATCAGGCTTACCCTTCCATATATTTAAACGCGGTTTGTTGCATCGGAAAGAGCAGATTTCAATGCATAGAGGGACGTTATTTCAGTTTCAAAATCAATTTCTAAATGCCTTAAAACTGGTCGTAAAAAGTACCTATTTTTGAAATTTTATTAAAACATGCATCGTTTTTCTACGCTTTATCAGGCTTACCCTTCCATATATTTAAACGCGGTTTGTTGCATCGGAAAGAGCAGATTTCAATGCATAGAGGGACGTTATTTCAGTTTCAAAATCAATTTCTAAATGCCCTAAAACTGGTCGTAAAAAGTACCTATTTTTGAAATTTTATTAAAACATGCATCGTTTTTCTACGCTTTATCAGGCTTACCCTTCCATATATTTAAACGCGGTTTGTTGCATCGGAAAGAGCAGATTTCAATGCATAGACGGACGTTATTTCAGTTTCAAAATCAATTTCTAAATGCCCTAAAACTGGTCGTAAAAAGTACCTATTTTTGAAATTTTATTAAAACATGCATCGTTTTTCTACGCTTTATCAGGCTTACCCTTCCATATATTTAAACGCGGTTTGTTGCATCGGAAAGAGCAGATTTCAATGCATAGAGGGACGTTATTTCAGTTTCAAAATCAATTTCTAAATGCCTTAAAACTGGTCGTAAAAAGTACCTATTTTTGAAATTTTATTAAAACATGCATCGTTTTTCTACGCTTTATCAGGCTTACCCTTCCATATATTTAAACGCGGTTTGTTGCATCGGAAAGAGCAGATTTCAATGCATAGAGGGACGTTATTTCAGTTTCAAAATCAATTTCTAAATGCCTTAAAACTGGTCGTAAAAAGTACCTATTTTTGAAATTTTATTAAAACATGCATCGTTTTTCTACGCTTTATCAGGCTTACCCTTCCATATATTTAAACGCGGTTTGTTGCATCGGAAAGAGCAGATTTCAATGCATAGAGGGACGTTATTTCAGTTTCAAAATCAATTTCTAAATGCCTTAAAACTGGTCGTAAAAAGTACCTATTTTTGAAATTTTATTAAAACATGCATCGTTTTTCTACGCTTTATCAATTTACCCTTCCATATATTTAAACGCGGTTTGTTGCATCAGAAAGGGCAGATTTCAATGCATAGAGGGACGTTATTTCAGTTTCAAAATCAATTTCTAAATGCCTTAAAACTGGTCGTAAAAAGTACCTATTTTTTAAATTTTATTAAAACATGCATCGTTTTTCTACGCTTTATCAGGCTTACCCTTCCATATATTTAAACGCGGTTTGTTGCATCGGAAAGAGCAGATTTCAATGCATAGAGGGACGTTATTTCAGTTTCAAAATCAATTTCTAAATGCCTTAAAACTGGTCGTAAAAAGTACCTATTTTTTAAATTTTATTAAAACATGCATCGCTTTTCTACGCTTTATCAGGCTTACCCTTCCATATATTTAAACGCGGTTTGTTGCATCGGAAAGAGCAGATTTCAATGCATAGAGGGACGTTATTTCAGTTGCAAAATCAATTTCTAAATGCCTTAAAACTGGTCGTAAAAAGTACCTATTTTTGAAATTTTATTAAAACATGCATCGCTTTTCTACGCTTTATCAGGCTTACCCTTCCATATATTTAAACGCGGTTTGTTGCATCGGAAAGAGCAGATTTCAGTGCATAGAGGGACGTTATTTCAGTTTCAAAATCAATTTCTAAATGCCTTAAAACTGGTCGTAAAAAGTACCTATTTTTGAAATTTTATTAAAACATGCATCGCTTTTCTACGCTTTATCAGGCTTACCCTTCCATATATTTAAACGCGGTTTGTTGCATCGGAAAGAGCAGGTTTCAATGCATAGAGGGACGTTATTTCAGTTTCAAAATCAATTTCTAAATGCCCTAAAACTGGTCGTAAAAGGTACCTATTTTTGAAATTTTATTAAAACATGCATCGCTTTTCTACGCTTTATCAGGCTTACCCTTCCATATATTTAAACGCGGTTTGTTGCATCGGAAAGAGCAGGTTTCAATGCATAGAGGGACGTTATTTCAGTTTCAAAATCAATTTCTAAATGCCTTAAAACTGGTCGTAAAAAGTACCTATTTTTGAAATTTTATTAAAACATGCATCGTTTTTCTACGCTTTATCAGGCTTACCCTTCCATATATTTAAACGCGGTTTGTTGCATCGGAAAGAGCAGATTTCAATGCATAGAGGGACGTTATTTCAGTTTCAAAATCAATTTCTAAATGCCCTAAAACTGGTCGTAAAAAGTACCTATTTTTGAAATTTTATTAAAACATGCATCGTTTTTCTACGCTTTATCAGGCTTACCCTTCCATATATTTAAACGCGGTTTGTTGCAACGGAAAGAGCAGGTTTCAATGCATAGAGGGACGTTATTTCAGTTTCAAAATCAATTTCTAAATGCCTTAAAACTGGTCGTAAAAAGTACCTATTTTTGAAATTTTATTAAAACTTGCATCGTTTTTCTACGCTTTATCAGGCTTACCCTTCCATATATTTAAACGCGGTTTGTTGCATCGGAAAGAGCAGATTTCAGTGCATAGAGGGACGTTATTTCAGTTTCAAAATCAATTTCTAAATGCCTTAAAACTGGTCGTAAAAAGTACCTATTTTTGAAATTTTATTAAAACATGCATCGTTTTTCTACTCTTTATCAGGCTTACCCTTCCATATATTTAAACGCGGTTTGTTGCATCGGAAAGAGCAGATTTCAATGCATAGAGGGACGTTATTTCAGTTTCAAAATCAATTTCTAAATGCCTTAAAACTGGTCGTAAAAAGTACCTATTTTTTAAATTTTATTAAAACATGCATCGTTTTTCTACGCTTTATCAGGCTTACCCTTCCATATATTTAAACGCGGTTTGTTGCATCGGAAAGAGCAGATTTCAATGCATAGAGGGACGTTATTTCAGTTTCAAAATCAATTTCTAAATGCCTTAAAACTGGACGTAAAAAGTACCTATTTTTTAAATTTTATTAAAACATGCATCGCTTTTCTACGCTTTATCAGGCTTACCCTTCCATATATTTAAACGCGGTTTGTTGCATCGGAAAGAGCAGATTTCAATGCATAGAGGGACGTTATTTCAGTTTCAAAATCAATTTCTAAATGCCTTAAAACTGGTCGTAAAAAGTACCTATTTTTGAAATTTTATTAAAACATGCATCGCTTTTCTACGCTTTGTCAGGCTTACCCTTCCATATATTTAAACGCGGTTTGTTGCATCGGAAAGAGCAGATTTCAGTGCATAGAGGGACGTTATTTCAGTTTCAAAATCAATTTCTAAATGCCCTAAAACTGGTCGTAAAAAGTACCTATTTTTGAAATTTTATTAAAACATGCATCGTTTTTCTACGCTTTATCATGCTTACCCTTCCATATATTTAAACGCGGTTTGTTGCATCGGAAAGAGCAGATTTCAATGCATAGAGGGACGTTATTTCAGTTTCAAAATCAATTTCTAAATGCCCTAAAACTGGTCGTAAAAAGTACCTATTTTTGAAATTTTATTAAAACATGCATCGTTTTTCTACGCTTTATCAGGCTTACCCTTCCATATATTTAAACGCGGTTTGTTGCATCGGAAAGAGCAGATTTCAATGCATAGAGGGACGTTATTTCAGTTTCAAAATCAATTTCTAAATGCCTTAAAACTGGTCGTAAAAAGTACCTATTTTTGAAATTTTATTAAAACATGCATCGTTTTTCTACGCTTTATCAGGCTTACCCTTCCATATATTTAAACGCGGTTTGTTGCGTCGGAAAGAGCAGATTTCAATGCATAGAGGGACGTTATTTCAGTTTCAAAATCAATTTCTAAATGCCTTAAAACTGGTCGTAAAAAGTACCTATTTTTGAAATTTTATTAAAACATGCATCGTTTTTCTACGCTTTATCAGGCTTACCCTTCCATATATTTAAACGCGGTTTGTTGCATCGGAAAGAGCAGATTTCAATGCATAGAGGGACGTTATTTCAGTTTCAAAATCAATTTCTAAATGCCCTAAAACTGGTCGTAAAAAGTACCTATTTTTGAAATTTTATTAAAACATGCATCGTTTTTCTACGCTTTATCAGGCTTACCCTTCCATATATTTAAACGCGGTTTGTTGCATCGGAAAGAGCAGATTTCAGTGCATAGAGGGACGTTATTTCAGTTTCAAAATCAATTTCTAAATGCCCTAAAACTGGTCGTAAAAAGTACCTATTTTTGAAATTTTATTAAAACATGCATCGTTTTTCTACGCTTTATCAGGCTTACCCTTCCATATATTTAAACGCGGTTTGTTGCATCGAAAAGAGCAGATTTCAATGCATAGAGGGACGTTATTTCAGTTTCAAAATCAATTTCTAAATGCCTTAAAACTGGTCATAAAAAGTACCTATTTTTGAAATTTTATTAAAACATGCATCGTTTTTCTACGCTTTATCAGGCTTACCCTTCCATATATTTAAACGCGGTTTGTTGCATCGGAAAGAGCAGATTTCAGTGCATAGAGGGACGTTATTTCAGTTTCAAAATCAATTTCTAAATGCCTTAAAACTGGTCGTAAAAAGTACCTATTTTTTAAATTTTATTAAAACATGCATCGCTTTTCTACGCTTTATCAGGCTTACCCTTCCATATATTTAAACGCGGTTTGTTGCATCGGAAAGAGCAGATTTCAATGCATAGAGGGACGTTATTTCAGTTTCAAAATCAATTTCTAAATGCCTTAAAACTGGTCGTAAAAAGTACCTATTTTTGAAATTTTATTAAAACATGCATCGTTTTTCTACGCTTTATCAGGCTTACCCTTCCATATATTTAAACGCGGTTTATTGCATCGGAAAGAGCAGATTTCAGTGCATAGAGGGACGTTATTTCAGTTTCAAAATCAATTTCTAAATGCCTTAAAACTGGTCGTAAAAAGTACCTATTTTTGAAATTTTATTAAAACATGCATCGCTTTTCTACGCTTTATCAGGCTTACCCTTCCATATATTTAAACGCGGTTTGTTGCATCGGAAAGAGCAGATTTCAATGCATAGAGGGACGTTATTTCAGTTTCAAAATCAATTTCTAAATGCCTTAAAACTGGTCGTAAAGAGTACCTATTTTTTAAATTTTATTAAAACATGCATCGCTTTTCTACGCTTTATCAGGCTTACCCTTCCATATATTTAAACGCGGTTTGTTGCATCGGAAAGAGCAGATTTCAATGCATAGAGGGACGTTATTTCAGTTTCAAAATCAATTTCTAAATGCCCTAAAACTGGTCGTAAAAAGTACCTATTTTTGAAATTTTATTAAAACATGCATCGTTTTTCTACGCTTTATCAGGCTTACCCTTCCATATATTTAAACGCGGTTTGTTGCATCGGAAAGAGCAGATTTCAATGCATAGAGGGACGTTATTTCAGTTTCAAAATCAATTTCTAAATGCCTTAAAACTGGTCGTAAAAAGTACCTATTTTTGAAATTTTATTAAAACATGCATCGTTTTTCTACGCTTTATCAGGCTTACCCTTCCATATATTTAAACGCGGTTTGTTGCATCGGAAAGAGCAGATTTCAATGCATAGAGGGACGTTATTTCAGTTTCAAAATCAATTTCTAAATGCCTTAAAACTGGTCGTAAAAAGTACCTATTTTTTAAATTTTATTAAAACATGCATCGCTTTTCTACGCTTTATCAGGCTTACCCTTCCATATATTTAAACGCGGTTTGTTGCATCGGAAAGAGCAGATTTCAATGCATAGAGGGACGTTATTTCAGTTTCAAAATCAATTTCTAAATGCCTTAAAACTGGTCGTAAAAAGTACCTATTTTTGAAATTTTATTAAAACATGCATCGTTTTTCTACGCTTTATCAGGCTTACCCTTCCATATATTTAAACGCGGTTTGTTGCATCGGAAAGAGCAGATTTCAATGCATAGAGGGACGTTATTTCAGTTTCAAAATCAATTTCTAAATGCCTTAAAACTGGTCGTAAAAAGTACCTATTTTTTAAATTTTATTAAAACATGCATCGTTTTTCTACGCTTTATCAGGCTTACCCTTCCATATATTTAAACGCGGTTTGTTGCATCGGAAAGAGCAGATTTCAATGCATAGAGGGACGTTATTTCAGTTTCAAAATCAATTTCTAAATGCCTTAAAACTGGTCGTAAAAAGTACCTATTTTTGAAATTTTATTAAAACATGCATCGTTTTTCTACGCTTTATCAGGCTTACCCGTCCATATACTTAAACGCGGTTTGTTGCATCGGAAAGAGCAGATTTCAATGCATAGAGGGACGTTATTTCAGTTTCAAAATCAATTTCTAAATGCCTTAAAACTGGTCGTAAAAAGTACCTATTTTTGAAATTTTATTAAAACATGCATCGTTTTTCTACGCTTTATCAGGCTTACCCTTCCATATATTTAAACGCGGTTTGTTGCATCGGAAAGAGCAGATTTCAGTGCATAGAGGGACGTTATTTCAGTTTCAAAATCAATTTCTAAATGCCTTAAAACTGGTCGTAAAAAGTACCTATTTTTTAAATTTTATTAAAACATGCATCGCTTTTCTACGCTTTATCAGGCTTACCCTTCCATATATTTAAACGCGGTTTGTTGCATCGGAAAGAGCAGATTTCAATGCATAGAGGGACGTTATTTCAGTTTCAAAATCAATTTCTAAATGCCTTAAAACTGGTCGTAAAAAGTACCTATTTTTGAAATTTTATTAAAACATGCATCGTTTTTCTACGCTTTATCAGGCTTACCCTTCCATATATTTAAACGCGGTTTGTTGCATCGGAAAGAGCAGATTTCAATGCATAGAGGGACGTTATTTCAGTTTCAAAATCAGTTTCTAAATGCCTTAAAACTGGTCGTAAAAAGTACCTATTTTTGAAATTTTATTAAAACATGCATCGTTTTTCTACGCTTTATCAGGCTTACCCTTCCATATATTTAAACGCGGTTTGTTGCATCGGAAAGAGCAGATTTCAGTGCATAGAGGGACGTTATTTCAGTTTCAAAATCAATTTCTAAATGCCTTAAAACTGGTCGTAAAAAGTACCTATTTTTTAAATTTTATTAAAACATGCATCGCTTTTCTACGCTTTATCAGGCTTACCCTTCCATATATTTAAACGCGGTTTGTTGCATCGGAAAGAGCAGATTTCAATGCATAGAGGGACGTTATTTCAGTTTCAAAATCAATTTCTAAATGCCTTAAAACTGGTCGTAAAAAGTACCTATTTTTTAAATTTTATTAAAACATGCATCGTTTTTCTACGCTTTATCAGGCTTACCCTTCCATATATTTAAACGCGGTTTGTTGCATCGGAAAGAGCAGATTTCAATGCATAGAGGGACGTTATTTCAGTTTCAAAATCAATTTCTAAATGCCTTAAAACTGGTCGTAAAAAGTACCTATTTTTGAAATTTTATTAAAACATGCATCGTTTTTCTACGCTTTATCAGGCTTACCCTTCCATATATTTAAACGCGGTTTGTTGCATCGGAAAGAGCAGATTTCAATGCATAGAGGGACGTTATTTCAGTTTCAAAATCAATTTCTAAATGCCTTAAAACTGGTCGTAAAAAGTACCTATTTTTGAAATTTTATTAAAACATGCATCGCTTTTCTACGCTTTATCAGGCTCACCCTTCCATATATTTAAACGCGGTTTGTTGCATCGGAAAGAGCAGGTTTCAATGCATAGAGGGACGTTATTTCAGTTTCAAAATCAATTTCTAAATGCCTTAAAACTGGTCGTAAAGAGTACCTATTTTTTAAATTTTATTAAAACATGCATCGCTTTTCTACGCTTTATCAGGCTTACCCTTCCATATATTTAAACGCGGTTTGTTGCATCGGAAAGAGCAGATTTCAATGCATAGAGGGACGTTATTTCAGTTTCAAAATCAATTTCTAAATGCCCTAAAACTGGTCGTAAAAAGTACCTATTTTTGAAATTTTATTAAAACATGCATCGTTTTTCTACGCTTTATCAGGCTTACCCTTCCATATATTTAAACGCGGTTTGTTGCATCGGAAAGAGCAGATTTCAATGCATAGAGGGACGTTATTTCAGTTTCAAAATCAATTTCTAAATGCCTTAAAACTGGTCGTAAAAAGTACCTATTTTTGAAATTTTATTAAAACATGCATCGTTTTTCTACGCTTTATCAGGCTTACCCTTCCATATATTTAAACGCGGTTTGTTGCATCGGAAAGAGCAGATTTCAATGCATAGAGGGACGTTATTTCAGTTTCAAAATCAATTTCTAAATGCCTTAAAACTGGTCGTAAAAAGTACCTATTTTTTAAATTTTATTAAAACATGCATCGCTTTTCTACGCTTTATCAGGCTTACCCTTCCATATATTTAAACGCGGTTTGTTGCATCGGAAAGAGCAGATTTCAATGCATAGAGGGACGTTATTTCAGTTTCAAAATCAATTTCTAAATGCCTTAAAACTGGTCGTAAAAAGTACCTATTTTTGAAATTTTATTAAAACATGCATCGTTTTTCTACGCTTTATCAGGCTTACCCTTCCATATATTTAAACGCGGTTTGTTGCATCGGAAAGAGCAGATTTCAATGCATAGAGGGACGTTATTTCAGTTTCAAAATCAATTTCTAAATGCCTTAAAACTGGTCGTAAAAAGTACCTATTTTTTAAATTTTATTAAAACATGCATCGTTTTTCTACGCTTTATCAGGCTTACCCTTCCATATATTTAAACGCGGTTTGTTGCATCGGAAAGAGCAGATTTCAATGCATAGAGGGACGTTATTTCAGTTTCAAAATCAATTTCTAAATGCCTTAAAACTGGTCGTAAAAAGTACCTATTTTTGAAATTTTATTAAAACATGCATCGTTTTTCTACGCTTTATCAGGCTTACCCGTCCATATACTTAAACGCGGTTTGTTGCATCGGAAAGAGCAGATTTCAATGCATAGAGGGACGTTATTTCAGTTTCAAAATCAATTTCTAAATGCCTTAAAACTGGTCGTAAAAAGTACCTATTTTTGAAATTTTATTAAAACATGCATCGTTTTTCTACGCTTTATCAGGCTTACCCTTCCATATATTTAAACGCGGTTTGTTGCATCGGAAAGAGCAGATTTCAGTGCATAGAGGGACGTTATTTCAGTTTCAAAATCAATTTCTAAATGCCTTAAAACTGGTCGTAAAAAGTACCTATTTTTTAAATTTTATTAAAACATGCATCGCTTTTCTACGCTTTATCAGGCTTACCCTTCCATATATTTAAACGCGGTTTGTTGCATCGGAAAGAGCAGATTTCAATGCATAGAGGGACGTTATTTCAGTTTCAAAATCAATTTCTAAATGCCTTAAAACTGGTCGTAAAAAGTACCTATTTTTGAAATTTTATTAAAACATGCATCGTTTTTCTACGCTTTATCAGGCTTACCCTTCCATATATTTAAACGCGGTTTGTTGCATCGGAAAGAGCAGATTTCAATGCATAGAGGGACGTTATTTCAGTTTCAAAATCAATTTCTAAATGCCTTAAAACTGGTCGTAAAAAGTACCTATTTTTTAAATTTTATTAAAACATGCATCGTTTTTCTACGCTTTATCAGGCTTACCCTTCCATATATTTAAACGCGGTTTGTTGCATCGGAAAGAGCAGATTTCAATGCATAGAGGGACGTTATTTCAGTTTCAAAATCAATTTCTAAATGCCTTAAAACTGGTCGTAAAAAGTACCTATTTTTGAAATTTTATTAAAACATGCATCGTTTTTCTACGCTTTATCAGGCTTACCCGTCCATATACTTAAACGCGGTTTGTTGCATCGGAAAGAGCAGATTTCAATGCATAGAGGGACGTTATTTCAGTTTCAAAATCAATTTCTAAATGCCTTAAAACTGGTCGTAAAAAGTACCTATTTTTGAAATTTTATTAAAACATGCATCGTTTTTCTACGCTTTATCAGGCTTACCCTTCCATATATTTAAACGCGGTTTGTTGCATCGGAAAGAGCAGATTTCAGTGCATAGAGGGACGTTATTTCAGTTTCAAAATCAATTTCTAAATGCCTTAAAACTGGTCGTAAAAAGTACCTATTTTTTAAATTTTATTAAAACATGCATCGCTTTTCTACGCTTTATCAGGCTTACCCTTCCATATATTTAAACGCGGTTTGTTGCATCGGAAAGAGCAGATTTCAATGCATAGAGGGACGTTATTTCAGTTTCAAAATCAATTTCTAAATGCCTTAAAACTGGTCGTAAAAAGTACCTATTTTTTAAATTTTATTAAAACATGCATCGTTTTTCTACGCTTTATCAGGCTTACCCTTCCATATATTTAAACGCGGTTTGTTGCATCGGAAAGAGCAGATTTCAATGCATAGAGGGACGTTATTTCAGTTTCAAAATCAATTTCTAAATGCCTTAAAACTGGTCGTAAAAAGTACCTATTTTTGAAATTTTATTAAAACATGCATCGTTTTTCTACGCTTTATCAGGCTTACCCTTCCATATATTTAAACGCGGTTTGTTGCATCGGAAAGAGCAGATTTCAATGCATAGAGGGACGTTATTTCAGTTTCAAAATCAATTTCTAAATGCCTTAAAACTGGTCGTAAAAAGTACCTATTTTTGAAATTTTATTAAAACATGCATCGTTTTTCTACGCTTTATCAGGCTTACCCTTCCATATATTTAAACGCGGTTTGTTGCATCGGAAAGAGCAGATTTCAATGCATAGAGGGACGTTATTTCAGTTTCAAAATCAATTTCTAAATGCCTTAAAACTGGTCGTAAAAAGTACCTATTTTTGAAATTTTATTAAAACATGCATCGTTTTTCTACGCTTTATCAGGCTTACCCTTCCATATATTTAAACGTGGTTTGTTGCATCGGAAAGAGCAGATTTCAGTGCATAGAGGGACGTTATTTCAGTTTCAAAATCAATTTCTAAATGCCTTAAAACTGGTCGTAAAAAGTACCTATTTTTGAAATTTTATTAAAACATGCATCGTTTTTCTACGCTTTATCAGGCTTACCCGTCCATATACTTAAACGCGGTTTGTTGCATCGGAAAGAGCAGATTTCAATGCATAGAGGGACGTTATTTCAGTTTCAAAATCAATTTCTAAATGCCTTAAAACTGGTCGTAAAAAGTACCTATTTTTGAAATTTTATTAAAACATGCATCGTTTTTCTACGCTTTATCAGGCTTACCCTTCCATATATTTAAACGCGGTTTGTTGCATCGGAAAGAGCAGATTTCAATGCATAGAGGGACGTTATTTCAGTTTCAAAATCAATTTCTAAATGCCTTAAAACTGGTCGTAAAAAGTACCTATTTTTGAAATTTTATTAAAACATGCATCGCTTTTCTACGCTTTATCAGGCTCACCCTTCCATATATTTAAACGCGGTTTGTTGCATCGGAAAGAGCAGATTTCAATGCATAGAGGGACGTTATTTCAGTTTCAAAATCAATTTCTAAATGCCTTAAAACTGGTCGTAAAAAGTACCTATTTTTGAAATTTTATTAAAACATGCATCGCTTTTCTACGCTTTATCAGGCTTACCCTTCCATATATTTAAACGCGGTTTGTTGCATCGGAAAGAGCAGATTTCAATGCATAGAGGGACGTTATTTCAGTTTCAAAATCAATTTCTAAATGCCTTAAAACTGGTCGTAAAAAGTACCTATTTTTGAAATTTTATTAAAACATGCATCGTTTTTCTACGCTTTATCAGGCTTACCCTTCCATATATTTAAACGCGGTTTGTTGCATCGGAAAGAGCAGATTTCAATGCATAGAGGGACGTTATTTCAGTTTCAAAATCAATTTCTAAATGCCCTAAAACTGGTCGTAAAAAGTACCTATTTTTGAAATTTTATTAAAACATGCATCGTTTTTCTACGCTTTATCAGGCTTACCCTTCCATATATTTAAACGCGGTTTGTTGCATCGGAAAGAGCAGATTTCAGTGCATAGAGGGACGTTATTTCAGTTTCAAAATCAATTTCTAAATGCCCTAAAACTGGTCGTAAAGAGTACCTATTTTTGAAATTTTATTAAAACATGCATCGTTTTTCTACGCTTTATCAGGCTTACCCTTCCATATATTTAAACGCGGCTTGTTGCATCGGAAAGAGCAGATTTCAATGCATAGAGGGACGTTATTTCAGTTTCAAAATCAATTTCTAAATGCCTTAAAACTGGTCGTAAAAAGTACCTATTTTTGAAATTTTATTAAAACATGCATCGTTTTTCTACGCTTTATCAGGCTTACCCTTCCATATATTTAAACGCGGTTTGTTGCATCGGAAAGAGCAGATTTCAATGCATAGAGGGACGTTATTTCAGTTTCAAAATCAATTTCTAAATGCCTTAAAACTGGTCGTAAAAAGTACCTATTTTTGAAATTTTATTAAAACATGCATCGTTTTTCTACGCTTTATCAGGCTTACCCTTCCATGTATTTAAACGCGGTTTGTTGCATCGGAAAGAGCAGATTTCAGTGCATAGAGGGACGTTATTTCAGTTTCAAAATCAATTTCTAAATGCCTTAAAACTGGTCGTAAAAAGTACCTATTTTTGAAATTTTATTAAAACATGCATCGCTTTTCTACGCTTTATCAGGCTTACCCTTCCATATATTTAAACGCGGTTTGTTGCATCGGAAAGAGCAGGTTTCAATGCATAGAGGGACGTTATTTCAGTTTCAAAATCAATTTCTAAATGCCTTAAAACTGGTCGTAAAGAGTACCTATTTTTGAAATTTTATTAAAACATGCATCGTTTTTCTACGCTTTATCAGGCTTACCCTTCCATATATTTAAACGCGGTTTGTTGCATCGAAAAGAGCAGATTTCAATGCATAGAGGGACGTTATTTCAGTTTCAAAATCAATTTCTAAATGCCTTAAAACTGGTCATAAAAAGTACCTATTTTTGAAATTTTATTAAAACATGCATCGTTTTTCTACGCTTTATCAGGCTTACCCTTCCATATATTTAAACGCGGTTTGTTGCATCGGAAAGAGCAGATTTCAATGCATAGAGGGACGTTATTTTAGTTTCAAAATCAATTTCTAAATGCCTTAAAACTGGTCGTAAAAAGTACCTATTTTTGAAATTTTATTAAAACATGCATCGTTTTTCTACGCTTTATCAGGCTTACCCTTCCATATATTTAAACGCGGTTTGTTGCATCGGAAAGAGCAGATTTCAGTGCATAGAGGGACGTTATTTCAGTTTCAAAATCAATTTCTAAATGCCTTAAAACTGGTCGTAAAAAGTACCTATTTTTTAAATTTTATTAAAACATGCATCGCTTTTCTACGCTTTATCAGGCTTACCCTTCCATATATTTAAACGCGGTTTGTTGCATCGGAAAGAGCAGATTTCAATGCATAGAGGGACGTTATTTCAGTTTCAAAATCAATTTCTAAATGCCTTAAAACTGGTCGTAAAAAGTACCTATTTTTTAAATTTTATTAAAACATGCATCGCTTTTCTACGCTTTATCAGGCTTACCCTTCCATATATTTAAACGCGGTTTGTTGCATCGGAAAGAGCAGATTTCAATGCATAGAGGGACGTTATTTCAGTTTCAAAATCAATTTCTAAATGCCTTAAAACTGGTCGTAAAAAGTACCTATTTTTGAAATTTTATTAAAACATGCATCGTTTTTCTACGCTTTATCAGGCTTACCCTTCCATATATTTAAACGCGGTTTGTTGCATCGGAAAGAGCAGATTTCAATGCATAGAGGGACGTTATTTCAGTTTCAAAATCAATTTCTAAATGCCTTAAAACTGGTCGTAAAAAGTACCTATTTTTGAAATTTTATTAAAACATGCATCGTTTTTCTACGCTTTATCAGGCTTACCCTTCCATATATTTAAACGCGGTTTGTTGCATCGGAAAGAGCAGATTTCAGTGCATAGAGGGACGTTATTTCAGTTTCAAAATCAATTTCTAAATGCCTTAAAACTGGTCGTAAAAAGTACCTATTTTTTAAATTTTATTAAAACATGCATCGCTTTTCTACGCTTTATCAGGCTTACCCTTCCATATATTTAAACGCGGTTTGTTGCATCGGAAAGAGCAGATTTCAATGCATAGAGGGACGTTATTTCAGTTTCAAAATCAATTTCTAAATGCCTTAAAACTGGTCGTAAAAAGTACCTATTTTTTAAATTTTATTAAAACATGCATCGCTTTTCTACGCTTTATCAGGCTTACCCTTCCATATATTTAAACGCGGTTTGTTGCATCGGAAAGAGCAGATTTCAATGCATAGAGGGACGTTATTTCAGTTTCAAAATCAATTTCTAAATGCCTTAAAACTGGTCGTAAAAAGTACCTATTTTTGAAATTTTATTAAAACATGCATCGCTTTTCTACGCTTTATCAGGCTTACCCTTCCATATATTTAAACGCGGTTTGTTGCATCGGAAAGAGCAGATTTCAATGCATAGAGGGACGTTATTTCAGTTTCAAAATCAATTTCTAAATGCCTTAAAACTGGTCGTAAAAAGTACCTATTTTTGAAATTTTATTAAAACATGCATCGTTTTTCTACGCTTTATCAATTTACCCTTCCATATATTTAAACGCGGTTTGTTGCATCAGAAAGGGCAGATTTCAATGCATAGAGGGACGTTATTTCAGTTTCAAAATCAATTTCTAAATGCCTTAAAACTGGTCGTAAAAAGTACCTATTTTTTAAATTTTATTAAAACATGCATCGTTTTTCTACGCTTTATCAGGCTTACCCTTCCATATATTTAAACGCGGTTTGTTGCATCGGAAAGAGCAGATTTCAATGCATAGAGGGACGTTATTTCAGTTTCAAAATCAATTTCTAAATGCCCTAAAACTGGTCGTAAAAAGTACCTATTTTTGAAATTTTATTAAAACATGCATCGTTTTTCTACGCTTTATCAGGCTTACCCTTCCATATATTTAAACGCGGTTTGTTGCATCGGAAAGAGCAGGTTTCAATGCATAGAGGGACGTTATTTCAGTTTCAAAATCAATTTCTAAATGCCTTAAAACTGGTCGTAAAAAGTACCTATTATTGAAATTTTATTAAAACATGCATCGTTTTTCTACGCTTTATCAGGCTTACCCTTCCATATATTTAAACGCGGTTTGTTGCATCGGAAAGAGCAGGTTTCAATGCATAGAGGGACGTTATTTCAGTTTCAAAATCAATTTCTAAATGCCTTAAAACTGGTCGTAAAAAGTACCTATTTTTGAAATTTTATTAAAACATGCATCGTTTTTCTACGCTTTATCAGGCTTACCCTTCCATATATTTAAACGCGGTTTGTTGCATCGGAAAGAGCAGATTTCAATGCATAGAGGGACGTTATTTCAGTTTCAAAATCAATTTCTAAATGCCTTAAAACTGGTCGTAAAAAGTACCTATTTTTGAAATTTTATTAAAACATGCATCGTTTTTCTACGCTTTATCAGGCTTACCATATATATTTAAACGCGGTTTGTTGCATCGGAAAGAGCAGATTTCAATGCATAGAGGGACGTTATTTCAGTTTCAAAATCAATTTCTAAATGCCTTAAAACTGGTCGTAAAAAGTACCTATTTTTGAAATTTTATTAAAACATGCATCGTTTTTCTACGCTTTATCAGGCTTACCCTTCCATATATTTAAACGCGGTTTGTTGCATCGGAAAGAGCAGATTTCAATGCATAGAGGGACGTTATTTCAGTTTCAAAATCAATTTCTAAATGCCTTAAAACTGGTCGTAAAAAGTACCTATTTTTGAAATTTTATTAAAACATGCATCGTTTTTCTACGCTTTATCAGGCTTACCCTTCCATATATTTAAACGCGGTTTGTTGCATCGGAAGGAGCAGATTTCAATGCATAGAGGGACGTTATTTCAGTTTCAAAATCAATTTCTAAATGCCCTAAAACTGGTCGTAAAAAGTACCTATTTTTGAAATTTTATTAAAACATGCATCGTTTTTCTACGCTTTATCAGGCTTACCCTTCCATATATTTAAACGCGGTTTGTTGCATCGGAAAGAGCAGATTTCAATGCATAGACGGACGTTATTTCAGTTTCAAAATCAATTTCTAAATGCCCTAAAACTGGTCGTAAAAAGTACCTATTTTTGAAATTTTATTAAAACATGCATCGTTTTTCTACGCTTTATCAGGCTTACCCTTCCATATATTTAAACGCGGTTTGTTGCATCGGAAAGAGCAGATTTCAATGCATAGAGGGACGTTATTTCAGTTTCAAAATCAATTTCTAAATGCCTTAAAACTGGTCGTAAAAAGTACCTATTTTTGAAATTTTATTAAAACATGCATCGTTTTTCTACGCTTTATCAGGCTTACCCTTCCATATATTTAAACGCGGTTTGTTGCATCGGAAAGAGCAGATTACAATGCATAGAGGGACGTTATTTCAGTTTCAAAATCAATTTCTAAATGCCTTAAAACTGGTCGTAAAAAGTACCTATTTTTGAAATTTTATTAAAACATGCATCGTTTTTCTACGCTTTATCAGGCTTACCCTTCCATATATTTAAACGCGGTTTGTTGCATCGGAAAGAGCAGATTTCAATGCATAGAGGGACGTTATTTCAGTTTCAAAATCAATTTCTAAATGCCTTAAAACTGGTCGTAAAAAGTACCTATTTTTGAAATTTTATTAAAACATGCATCGTTTTTCTACGCTTTATCAATTTACCCTTCCATATATTTAAACGCGGTTTGTTGCATCAGAAAGGGCAGATTTCAATGCATAGAGGGACGTTATTTCAGTTTCAAAATCAATTTCTAAATGCCTTAAAACTGGTCGTAAAAAGTACCTATTTTTTAAATTTTATTAAAACATGCATCGTTTTTCTACGCTTTATCAGGCTTACCCTTCCATATATTTAAACGCGGTTTGTTGCATCGGAAAGAGCAGATTTCAATGCATAGAGGGACGTTATTTCAGTTTCAAAATCAATTTCTAAATGCCTTAAAACTGGTCGTAAAAAGTACCTATTTTTTAAATTTTATTAAAACATGCATCGCTTTTCTACGCTTTATCAGGCTTACACTTCCATATATTTAAACGCGGTTTGTTGCATCGGAAAGAGCAGATTTCAATGCATAGAGGGACGTTATTTCAGTTGCAAAATCAATTTCTAAATGCCTTAAAACTGGTCGTAAAAAGTACCTATTTTTGAAATTTTATTAAAACATGCATCGCTTTTCTACGCTTTATCAGGCTTACCCTTCCATATATTTAAACGCGGTTTGTTGCATCGGAAAGAGCAGGTTTCAATGCATAGAGGGACGTTATTTCAGTTTCAAAATCAATTTCTAAATGCCTTAAAACTGGTCGTAAAAAGTACCTATTTTTGAAATTTTATTAAAACATGCATCGTTTTTCTACGCTTTATCAGGCTTACCCTTCCATATATTTAAACGCGGTTTGTTGCATCGGAAAGAGCAGGTTTCAATGCATAGAGGGACGTTATTTCAGTTTCAAAATCAATTTCTAAATGCCTTAAAACTGGTCGTAAAGAGTACCTATTTTTGAAATTTTATTAAAACATGCATCGTTTTTCTACGCTTTATCAGGCTTACCCTTCCATATATTTAAACGCGGTTTGTTGCATCGAAAAGAGCAGATTTCAATGCATAGAGGGACGTTATTTCAGTTTCAAAATCAATTTCTAAATGCCTTAAAACTGGTCGTAAAAAGTACCTATTTTTGAAATTTTATTAAAACATGCATCGTTTTTCTACGCTTTATCAGGCTTACCCTTCCATATATTTAAACGCGGTTTGTTGCATCGGAAAGAGCAGATTTCAATGCATAGAGGGACGTTATTTCAGTTTCAAAATCAATTTCTAAATGCCCTAAAACTGGTCGTAAAAAGTACCTATTTTTGAAATTTTATTAAAACATGCATCGTTTTTCTACGCTTTATCAGGCTTACCCTTCCATATATTTAAACGCGGTTTGTTGCATCGGAAAGAGCAGATTTCAATGCATAGACGGACGTTATTTCAGTTTCAAAATCAATTTCTAAATGCCCTAAAACTGGTCGTAAAAAGTACCTATTTTTGAAATTTTATTAAAACATGCATCGTTTTTCTACGCTTTATCAGGCTTACCCTTCCATATATTTAAACGCGGTTTGTTGCATCGGAAAGAGCAGATTTCAATGCATAGAGGGACGTTATTTCAGTTTCAAAATCAATTTCTAAATGCCTTAAAACTGGTCGTAAAAAGTACCTATTTTTGAAATTTTATTAAAACATGCATCGTTTTTCTACGCTTTATCAGGCTTACCCTTCCATATATTTAAACGCGGTTTGTTGCATCGGAAAGAGCAGATTTCAATGCATAGAGGGACGTTATTTCAGTTTCAAAATCAATTTCTAAATGCCTTAAAACTGGTCGTAAAAAGTACCTATTTTTGAAATTTTATTAAAACATGCATCGTTTTTCTACGCTTTATCAGGCTTACCCTTCCATATATTTAAACGCGGTTTGTTGCATCGGAAAGAGCAGATTTCAATGCATAGAGGGACGTTATTTCAGTTTCAAAATCAATTTCTAAATGCCTTAAAACTGGTCGTAAAAAGTACCTATTTTTGAAATTTTATTAAAACATGCATCGTTTTTCTACGCTTTATCAATTTACCCTTCCATATATTTAAACGCGGTTTGTTGCATCAGAAAGGGCAGATTTCAATGCATAGAGGGACGTTATTTCAGTTTCAAAATCAATTTCTAAATGCCTTAAAACTGGTCGTAAAAAGTACCTATTTTTTAAATTTTATTAAAACATGCATCGTTTTTCTACGCTTTATCAGGCTTACCCTTCCATATATTTAAACGCGGTTTGTTGCATCGGAAAGAGCAGATTTCAATGCATAGAGGGACGTTATTTCAGTTTCAAAATCAATTTCTAAATGCCTTAAAACTGGTCGTAAAAAGTACCTATTTTTTAAATTTTATTAAAACATGCATCGCTTTTCTACGCTTTATCAGGCTTACACTTCCATATATTTAAACGCGGTTTGTTGCATCGGAAAGAGCAGATTTCAATGCATAGAGGGACGTTATTTCAGTTGCAAAATCAATTTCTAAATGCCTTAAAACTGGTCGTAAAAAGTACCTATTTTTGAAATTTTATTAAAACATGCATCGCTTTTCTACGCTTTATCAGGCTTACCCTTCCATATATTTAAACGCGGTTTGTTGCATCGGAAAGAGCAGGTTTCAATGCATAGAGGGACGTTATTTCAGTTTCAAAATCAATTTCTAAATGCCTTAAAACTGGTCGTAAAAAGTACCTATTTTTGAAATTTTATTAAAACATGCATCGTTTTTCTACGCTTTATCAGGCTTACCCTTCCATATATTTAAACGCGGTTTGTTGCATCGGAAAGAGCAGATTTCAATGCATAGAGGGACGTTATTTCAGTTTCAAAATCAATTTCTAAATGCCTTAAAACTGGTCGTAAAAAGTACCTATTTTTGAAATTTTATTAAAACATGCATCGTTTTTCTACGCTTTATCAGGCTTACCATATATATTTAAACGCGGTTTGTTGCATCGGAAAGAGCAGATTTCAATGCATAGAGGGACGTTATTTCAGTTTCAAAATCAATTTCTAAATGCCTTAAAACTGGTCGTAAAAAGTACCTATTTTTGAAATTTTATTAAAACATGCATCGTTTTTCTACGCTTTATCAGGCTTACCCTTCCATATATTTAAACGCGGTTTGTTGCATCGGAAAGAGCAGATTTCAATGCATAGAGGGACGTTATTTCAGTTTCAAAATCAATTTCTAAATGCCTTAAAACTGGTCGTAAAAAGTACCTATTTTTGAAATTTTATTAAAACATGCATCGTTTTTCTACGCTTTATCAGGCTTACCCTTCCATATATTTAAACGCGGTTTGTTGCATCGGAAAGAGCAGATTTCAATGCATAGAGGGACGTTATTTCAGTTTCAAAATCAATTTCTAAATGCCCTAAAACTGGTCGTAAAAAGTACCTATTTTTGAAATTTTATTAAAACATGCATCGTTTTTCTACGCTTTATCAGGCTTACCCTTCCATATATTTAAACGCGGTTTGTTGCATCGGAAAGAGCAGATTTCAATGCATAGACGGACGTTATTTCAGTTTCAAAATCAATTTCTAAATGCCCTAAAACTGGTCGTAAAAAGTACCTATTTTTGAAATTTTATTAAAACATGCATCGTTTTTCTACGCTTTATCAGGCTTACCCTTCCATATATTTAAACGCGGTTTGTTGCATCGGAAAGAGCAGATTTCAATGCATAGAGGGACGTTATTTCAGTTTCAAAATCAATTTCTAAATGCCTTAAAACTGGTCGTAAAAAGTACCTATTTTTGAAATTTTATTAAAACATGCATCGTTTTTCTACGCTTTATCAGGCTTACCCTTCCATATATTTAAACGCGGTTTGTTGCATCGGAAAGAGCAGATTTCAATGCATAGAGGGACGTTATTTCAGTTTCAAAATCAATTTCTAAATGCCTTAAAACTGGTCGTAAAAAGTACCTATTTTTGAAATTTTATTAAAACATGCATCGTTTTTCTACGCTTTATCAGGCTTACCCTTCCATATATTTAAACGCGGTTTGTTGCATCGGAAAGAGCAGATTTCAATGCATAGAGGGACGTTATTTCAGTTTCAAAATCAATTTCTAAATGCCTTAAAACTGGTCGTAAAAAGTACCTATTTTTTAAATTTTATTAAAACATGCATCGTTTTTCTACGCTTTATCAGGCTTACCCTTCCATATATTTAAACGCGGTTTGTTGCATCGGAAAGAGCAGATTTCAATGCATAGAGGGACGTTATTTCAGTTTCAAAATCAATTTCTAAATGCCTTAAAACTGGTCGTAAAAAGTACCTATTTTTGAAATTTTATTAAAACATGCATCGTTTTTCTACGCTTTATCAATTTACCCTTCCATATATTTAAACGCGGTTTGTTGCATCAGAAAGGGCAGATTTCAATGCATAGAGGGACGTTATTTCAGTTTCAAAATCAATTTCTAAATGCCTTAAAACTGGTCGTAAAAAGTACCTATTTTTTAAATTTTATTAAAACATGCATCGTTTTTCTACGCTTTATCAGGCTTACCCTTCCATATATTTAAACGCGGTTTGTTGCATCGGAAAGAGCAGATTTCAATGCATAGAGGGACGTTATTTCAGTTTCAAAATCAATTTCTAAATGCCTTAAAACTGGTCGTAAAAAGTACCTATTTTTTAAATTTTATTAAAACATGCATCGCTTTTCTACGCTTTATCAGGCTTACACTTCCATATATTTAAACGCGGTTTGTTGCATCGGAAAGAGCAGATTTCAATGCATAGAGGGACGTTATTTCAGTTGCAAAATCAATTTCTAAATGCCTCAAAACTGGTCGTAAAAAGTACCTATTTTTGAAATTTTATTAAAACATGCATCGCTTTTCTACGCTTTATCAGGCTTACCCTTCCATATATTTAAACGCGGTTTGTTGCATCGGAAAGAGCAGATTTCAGTGCATAGAGGGACGTTATTTCAGTTTCAAAATCAATTTCTAAATGCCTTAAAACTGGTCGTAAAAAGTACCTATTTTTGAAATTTTATTAAAACATGCATCGCTTTTCTACGCTTTATCAGGCTTACCCTTCCATATATTTAAACGCGGTTTGTTGCATCGGAAAGAGCAGGTTTCAATGTATAGAGGGACGTTATTTCAGTTTCAAAATCAATTTCTAAATGCCTTAAAACTGGTCGTAAAAAGTACCTATTTTTGAAATTTTATTAAAACATGCATCGCTTTTCTACGCTTTATCAGGCTTACCCTTCCATATATTTAAACGCGGTTTGTTGCATCGGAAAGAGCAGGTTTCAATGCATAGAGGGACGTTATTTCAGTTTCAAAATCAATTTCTAAATGCCTTAAAACTGGTCGTAAAAAGTACCTATTTTTGAAATTTTATTAAAACATGCATCGCTTTTCTACGCTTTATCAGGCTTACCCTTCCATATATTTAAACGCGGTTTGTTGCATCGGAAAGAGCAGATTTCAGTGCATAGAGGGACGTTATTTCAGTTTCAAAATCAATTTCTAAATGCCTTAAAACTGGTCGTAAAAAGTACCTATTTTTGAAATTTTATTAAAACATGCATCGCTTTTCTACGCTTTATCAGGCTTACCCTTCCATATATTTAAACGCGGTTTGTTGCATCGGAAAGAGCAGGTTTCAATGCATAGAGGGACGTTATTTCAGTTTCAAAATCAATTTCTAAATGCCTTAAAACTGGTCGTAAAGAGTACCTATTTTTGAAATTTTATTAAAACATGCATCGTTTTTCTACGCTTTATCAGGCTTACCCTTCCATATATTTAAACGCGGTTTGTTGCATCGAAAAGAGCAGATTTCAATGCATAGAGGGACGTTATTTCAGTTTCAAAATCAATTTCTAAATGCCTTAAAACTGGTCATAAAAAGTACCTATTTTTGAAATTTTATTAAAACATGCATCGTTTTTCTACGCTTTATCAGGCTTACCCTTCCATATATTTAAACGCGGTTTGTTGCATCGGAAAGAGCAGATTTCAATGCATAGAGGGACGTTATTTTAGTTTCAAAATCAATTTCTAAATGCCTTAAAACTGGTCGTAAAAAGTACCTATTTTTGAAATTTTATTAAAACATGCATCGTTTTTCTACGCTTTATCAGGCTTACCCTTCCATATATTTAAACGCGGTTTGTTGCATCGGAAAGAGCAGATTTCAGTGCATAGAGGGACGTTATTTCAGTTTCAAAATCAATTTCTAAATGCCTTAAAACTGGTCGTAAAAAGTACCTATTTTTTAAATTTTATTAAAACATGCATCGCTTTTCTACGCTTTATCAGGCTTACCCTTCCATATATTTAAACGCGGTTTGTTGCATCGGAAAGAGCAGATTTCAATGCATAGAGGGACGTTATTTCAGTTTCAAAATCAATTTCTAAATGCCTTAAAACTGGTCGTAAAAAGTACCTATTTTTTAAATTTTATTAAAACATGCATCGCTTTTCTACGCTTTATCAGGCTTACCCTTCCATATATTTAAACGCGGTTTGTTGCATCGGAAAGAGCAGATTTCAATGCATAGAGGGACGTTATTTCAGTTTCAAAATCAATTTCTAAATGCCTTAAAACTGGTCGTAAAAAGTACCTATTTTTGAAATTTTATTAAAACATGCATCGTTTTTCTACGCTTTATCAGGCTTACCCTTCCATATATTTAAACGCGGTTTGTTGCATCGGAAAGAGCAGATTTCAGTGCATAGAGGGACGTTATTTCAGTTTCAAAATCAATTTCTAAATGCCTTAAAACTGGTCGTAAAAAGTACCTATTTTTTAAATTTTATTAAAACATGCATCGCTTTTCTACGCTTTATCAGGCTTACCCTTCCATATATTTAAACGCGGTTTGTTGCATCGGAAAGAGCAGATTTCAATGCATAGAGGGACGTTATTTCAGTTTCAAAGTCAATTTCTAAATGCCTTAAAACTGGTCGTAAAAAGTACCTATTTTTTAAATTTTATTAAAACATGCATCGCTTTTCTACGCTTTATCAGGCTTACCCTTCCATATATTTAAACGCGGTTTGTTGCATCGGAAAGAGCAGATTTCAATGCATAGAGGGACGTTATTTCAGTTTCAAAATCAATTTCTAAATGCCTTAAAACTGGTCGTAAAAAGTACCTATTTTTGAAATTTTATTAAAACATGCATCGTTTTTCTACGCTTTATCAGGCTTACCATATATATTTAAACGCGGTTTGTTGCATCGGAAAGAGCAGATTTCAATGCATAGAGGGACGTTATTTCAGTTTCAAAATCAATTTCTAAATGCCTTAAAACTGGTCGTAAAAAGTACCTATTTTTGAAATTTTATTAAAACATGCATCGTTTTTCTACGCTTTATCAGGCTTACCCTTCCATATATTTAAACGCGGTTTGTTGCATCGGAAAGAGCAGATTTCAATGCATAGAGGGACGTTATTTCAGTTTCAAAATCAATTTCTAAATGCCTTAAAACTGGTCGTAAAAAGTACCTATTTTTGAAATTTTATTAAAACATGCATCGTTTTTCTACGCTTTATCAGGCTTACCCTTCCATATATTTAAACGCGGTTTGTTGCATCGGAAAGAGCAGATTTCAATGCATAGAGGGACGTTATTTCAGTTTCAAAATCAATTTCTAAATGCCCTAAAACTGGTCGTAAAAAGTACCTATTTTTGAAATTTTATTAAAACATGCATCGTTTTTCTACGCTTTATCAGGCTTACCCTTCCATATATTTAAACGCGGTTTGTTGCATCGGAAAGAGCAGATTTCAATGCATAGACGGACGTTATTTCAGTTTCAAAATCAATTTCTAAATGCCCTAAAACTGGTCGTAAAAAGTACCTATTTTTGAAATTTTATTAAAACATGCATCGTTTTTCTACGCTTTATCAGGCTTACCCTTCCATATATTTAAACGCGGTTTGTTGCATCGGAAAGAGCAGATTTCAATGCATAGAGGGACGTTATTTCAGTTTCAAAATCAATTTCTAAATGCCTTAAAACTGGTCGTAAAAAGTACCTATTTTTGAAATTTTATTAAAACATGCATCGTTTTTCTACGCTTTATCAGGCTTACCCTTCCATATATTTAAACGCGGTTTGTTGCATCGGAAAGAGCAGATTTCAATGCATAGAGGGACGTTATTTCAGTTTCAAAATCAATTTCTAAATGCCCTAAAACTGGTCGTAAAAAGTACCTATTTTTGAAATTTTATTAAAACATGCATCGTTTTTCTACGCTTTATCAGGCTTACCCTTCCATATATTTAAACGCGGTTTGTTGCATCGGAAAGAGCAGATTTCAATGCATAGAGGGACGTTATTTCAGTTTCAAAATCAATTTCTAAATGCCTTAAAACTGGTCGTAAAAAGTACCTATTTTTGAAATTTTATTAAAACATGCATCGCTTTTCTACGCTTTATCAGGCTTACCCTTCCATATATTTAAACGCGGTTTGTTGCATCGGAAAGAGCAGATTTCAATGCATAGAGGGACGTTATTTCAGTTTCAAAATCAATTTCTAAATGCCTTAAAACTGGTCGTAAAAAGTACCTATTTTTGAAATTTTATTAAAACATGCATCGTTTTTCTACGCTTTATCAATTTACCCTTCCATATATTTAAACGCGGTTTGTTGCATCAGAAAGGGCAGATTTCAATGCATAGAGGGACGTTATTTCAGTTTCAAAATCAATTTCTAAATGCCTTAAAACTGGTCGTAAAAAGTACCTATTTTTTAAATTTTATTAAAACATGCATCGTTTTTCTACGCTTTATCAGGCTTACCCTTCCATATATTTAAACGCGGTTTGTTGCATCGGAAAGAGCAGATTTCAATGCATAGAGGGACGTTATTTCAGTTTCAAAATCAATTTCTAAATGCCCTAAAACTGGTCGTAAAAAGTACCTATTTTTGAAATTTTATTAAAACATGCATCGTTTTTCTACGCTTTATCAGGCTTACCCTTCCATATATTTAAACGCGGTTTGTTGCATCGGAAAGAGCAGGTTTCAATGCATAGAGGGACGTTATTTCAGTTTCAAAATCAATTTCTAAATGCCTTAAAACTGGTCGTAAAAAGTACCTATTATTGAAATTTTATTAAAACATGCATCGTTTTTCTACGCTTTATCAGGCTTACCCTTCCATATATTTAAACGCGGTTTGTTGCATCGGAAAGAGCAGGTTTCAATGCATAGAGGGACGTTATTTCAGTTTCAAAATCAATTTCTAAATGCCTTAAAACTGGTCGTAAAAAGTACCTATTTTTGAAATTTTATTAAAACATGCATCGTTTTTCTACGCTTTATCAGGCTTACCCTTCCATATATTTAAACGCGGTTTGTTGCATCGGAAAGAGCAGATTTCAATGCATAGAGGGACGTTATTTCAGTTTCAAAATCAATTTCTAAATGCCTTAAAACTGGTCGTAAAAAGTACCTATTTTTGAAATTTTATTAAAACATGCATCGTTTTTCTACGCTTTATCAGGCTTACCATATATATTTAAACGCGGTTTGTTGCATCGGAAAGAGCAGATTTCAATGCATAGAGGGACGTTATTTCAGTTTCAAAATCAATTTCTAAATGCCTTAAAACTGGTCGTAAAAAGTACCTATTTTTGAAATTTTATTAAAACATGCATCGTTTTTCTACGCTTTATCAGGCTTACCCTTCCATATATTTAAACGCGGTTTGTTGCATCGGAAAGAGCAGATTTCAATGCATAGAGGGACGTTATTTCAGTTTCAAAATCAATTTCTAAATGCCTTAAAACTGGTCGTAAAAAGTACCTATTTTTGAAATTTTATTAAAACATGCATCGTTTTTCTACGCTTTATCAGGCTTACCCTTCCATATATTTAAACGCGGTTTGTTGCATCGGAAAGAGCAGATTTCAATGCATAGAGGGACGTTATTTCAGTTTCAAAATCAATTTCTAAATGCCCTAAAACTGGTCGTAAAAAGTACCTATTTTTGAAATTTTATTAAAACATGCATCGTTTTTCTACGCTTTATCAGGCTTACCCTTCCATATATTTAAACGCGGTTTGTTGCATCGGAAAGAGCAGATTTCAATGCATAGACGGACGTTATTTCAGTTTCAAAATCAATTTCTAAATGCCCTAAAACTGGTCGTAAAAAGTACCTATTTTTGAAATTTTATTAAAACATGCATCGTTTTTCTACGCTTTATCAGGCTTACCTTTCCATATATTTAAACGCGGTTTGTTGCATCGGAAAGAGCAGATTTCAATGCATAGAGGGACGTTATTTCAGTTTCAAAATCAATTTCTAAATGCCTTAAAACTGGTCGTAAAAAGTACCTATTTTTGAAATTTTATTAAAACATGCATCGTTTTTCTACGCTTTATCAGGCTTACCCTTCCATATATTTAAACGCGGTTTGTTGCATCGGAAAGAGCAGATTTCAATGCATAGAGGGACGTTATTTCAGTTTCAAAATCAATTTCTAAATGCCTTAAAACTGGTCGTAAAAAGTACCTATTTTTGAAATTTTATTAAAACATGCATCGTTTTTCTACGCTTTATCAGGCTTACCCTTCCATATATTTAAACGCGGTTTGTTGCATCGGAAAGAGCAGATTTCAATGCATAGAGGGACGTTATTTCAGTTTCAAAATCAATTTCTAAATGCCTTAAAACTGGTCGTAAAAAGTACCTATTTTTGAAATTTTATTAAAACATGCATCGTTTTTCTACGCTTTATCAATTTACCCTTCCATATATTTAAACGCGGTTTGTTGCATCAGAAAGGGCAGATTTCAATGCATAGAGGGACGTTATTTCAGTTTCAAAATCAATTTCTAAATGCCTTAAAACTGGTCGTAAAAAGTACCTATTTTTTAAATTTTATTAAAACATGCATCGTTTTTCTACGCTTTATCAGGCTTACCCTTCCATATATTTAAACGCGGTTTGTTGCATCGGAAAGAGCAGATTTCAATGCATAGAGGGACGTTATTTCAGTTTCAAAATCAATTTCTAAATGCCTTAAAACTGGTCGTAAAAAGTACCTATTTTTTAAATTTTATTAAAACATGCATCGCTTTTCTACGCTTTATCAGGCTTACACTTCCATATATTTAAACGCGGTTTGTTGCATCGGAAAGAGCAGATTTCAATGCATAGAGGGACGTTATTTCAGTTGCAAAATCAATTTCTAAATGCCTTAAAACTGGTCGTAAAAAGTACCTATTTTTGAAATTTTATTAAAACATGCATCGCTTTTCTACGCTTTATCAGGCTTACCCTTCCATATATTTAAACGCGGTTTGTTGCATCGGAAAGAGCAGGTTTCAATGCATAGAGGGACGTTATTTCAGTTTCAAAATCAATTTCTAAATGCCTTAAAACTGGTCGTAAAAAGTACCTATTTTTGAAATTTTATTAAAACATGCATCGTTTTTCTACGCTTTATCAGGCTTACCCTTCCATATATTTAAACGCGGTTTGTTGCATCGGAAAGAGCAGGTTTCAATGCATAGAGGGACGTTATTTCAGTTTCAAAATCAATTTCTAAATGCCTTAAAACTGGTCGTAAAGAGTACCTATTTTTGAAATTTTATTAAAACATGCATCGTTTTTCTACGCTTTATCAGGCTTACCCTTCCATATATTTAAACGCGGTTTGTTGCATCGAAAAGAGCAGATTTCAATGCATAGAGGGACGTTATTTCAGTTTCAAAATCAATTTCTAAATGCCTTAAAACTGGTCGTAAAGAGTACCTATTTTTGAAATTTTATTAAAACATGCATCGTTTTTCTACGCTTTATCAGGCTTACCCTTCCATATATTTAAACGCGGTTTGTTGCATCGAAAAGAGCAGATTTCAATGCATAGAGGGACGTTATTTCAGTTTCAAAATCAATTTCTAAATGCCTTAAAACTGGTCGTAAAAAGTACCTATTTTTGAAATTTTATTAAAACATGCATCGTTTTTCTACGCTTTATCAGGCTTACCCTTCCATATATTTAAACGCGGTTTGTTGCATCGGAAAGAGCAGATTTCAATGCATAGAGGGACGTTATTTCAGTTTCAAAATCAATTTCTAAATGCCCTAAAACTGGTCGTAAAAAGTACCTATTTTTGAAATTTTATTAAAACATGCATCGTTTTTCTACGCTTTATCAGGCTTACCCTTCCATATATTTAAACGCGGTTTGTTGCATCGGAAAGAGCAGATTTCAATGCATAGACGGACGTTATTTCAGTTTCAAAATCAATTTCTAAATGCCCTAAAACTGGTCGTAAAAAGTACCTATTTTTGAAATTTTATTAAAACATGCATCGTTTTTCTACGCTTTATCAGGCTTACCCTTCCATATATTTAAACGCGGTTTGTTGCATCGGAAAGAGCAGATTTCAATGCATAGAGGGACGTTATTTCAGTTTCAAAATCAATTTCTAAATGCCTTAAAACTGGTCGTAAAAAGTACCTATTTTTGAAATTTTATTAAAACATGCATCGTTTTTCTACGCTTTATCAGGCTTACCCTTCCATATATTTAAACGCGGTTTGTTGCATCGGAAAGAGCAGATTTCAATGCATAGAGGGACGTTATTTCAGTTTCAAAATCAATTTCTAAATGCCTTAAAACTGGTCGTAAAAAGTACCTATTTTTGAAATTTTATTAAAACATGCATCGTTTTTCTACGCTTTATCAGGCTTACCCTTCCATATATTTAAACGCGGTTTGTTGCATCGGAAAGAGCAGATTTCAATGCATAGAGGGACGTTATTTCAGTTTCAAAATCAATTTCTAAATGCCTTAAAACTGGTCGTAAAAAGTACCTATTTTTGAAATTTTATTAAAACATGCATCGTTTTTCTACGCTTTATCAATTTACCCTTCCATATATTTAAACGCGGTTTGTTGCATCAGAAAGGGCAGATTTCAATGCATAGAGGGACGTTATTTCAGTTTCAAAATCAATTTCTAAATGCCTTAAAACTGGTCGTAAAAAGTACCTATTTTTTAAATTTTATTAAAACATGCATCGTTTTTCTACGCTTTATCAGGCTTACCCTTCCATATATTTAAACGCGGTTTGTTGCATCGGAAAGAGCAGATTTCAATGCATAGAGGGACGTTATTTCAGTTTCAAAATCAATTTCTAAATGCCTTAAAACTGGTCGTAAAAAGTACCTATTTTTTAAATTTTATTAAAACATGCATCGCTTTTCTACGCTTTATCAGGCTTACACTTCCATATATTTAAACGCGGTTTGTTGCATCGGAAAGAGCAGATTTCAATGCATAGAGGGACGTTATTTCAGTTGCAAAATCAATTTCTAAATGCCTTAAAACTGGTCGTAAAAAGTACCTATTTTTGAAATTTTATTAAAACATGCATCGCTTTTCTACGCTTTATCAGGCTTACCCTTCCATATATTTAAACGCGGTTTGTTGCATCGGAAAGAGCAGGTTTCAATGCATAGAGGGACGTTATTTCAGTTTCAAAATCAATTTCTAAATGCCTTAAAACTGGTCGTAAAAAGTACCTATTTTTGAAATTTTATTAAAACATGCATCGTTTTTCTACGCTTTATCAGGCTTACCCTTCCATATATTTAAACGCGGTTTGTTGCATCGGAAAGAGCAGATTTCAATGCATAGAGGGACGTTATTTCAGTTTCAAAATCAATTTCTAAATGCCTTAAAACTGGTCGTAAAAAGTACCTATTTTTGAAATTTTATTAAAACATGCATCGTTTTTCTACGCTTTATCAGGCTTACCATATATATTTAAACGCGGTTTGTTGCATCGGAAAGAGCAGATTTCAATGCATAGAGGGACGTTATTTCAGTTTCAAAATCAATTTCTAAATGCCTTAAAACTGGTCGTAAAAAGTACCTATTTTTGAAATTTTATTAAAACATGCATCGTTTTTCTACGCTTTATCAGGCTTACCCTTCCATATATTTAAACGCGGTTTGTTGCATCGGAAAGAGCAGATTTCAATGCATAGAGGGACGTTATTTCAGTTTCAAAATCAATTTCTAAATGCCTTAAAACTGGTCGTAAAAAGTACCTATTTTTGAAATTTTATTAAAACATGCATCGTTTTTCTACGCTTTATCAGGCTTACCCTTCCATATATTTAAACGCGGTTTGTTGCATCGGAAAGAGCAGATTTCAATGCATAGAGGGACGTTATTTCAGTTTCAAAATCAATTTCTAAATGCCCTAAAACTGGTCGTAAAAAGTACCTATTTTTGAAATTTTATTAAAACATGCATCGTTTTTCTACGCTTTATCAGGCTTACCCTTCCATATATTTAAACGCGGTTTGTTGCATCGGAAAGAGCAGATTTCAATGCATAGACGGACGTTATTTCAGTTTCAAAATCAATTTCTAAATGCCCTAAAACTGGTCGTAAAAAGTACCTATTTTTGAAATTTTATTAAAACATGCATCGTTTTTCTACGCTTTATCAGGCTTACCCTTCCATATATTTAAACGCGGTTTGTTGCATCGGAAAGAGCAGATTTCAATGCATAGAGGGACGTTATTTCAGTTTCAAAATCAATTTCTAAATGCCTTAAAACTGGTCGTAAAAAGTACCTATTTTTGAAATTTTATTAAAACATGCATCGTTTTTCTACGCTTTATCAGGCTTACCCTTCCATATATTTAAACGCGGTTTGTTGCATCGGAAAGAGCAGATTTCAATGCATAGAGGGACGTTATTTCAGTTTCAAAATCAATTTCTAAATGCCTTAAAACTGGTCGTAAAAAGTACCTATTTTTGAAATTTTATTAAAACATGCATCGTTTTTCTACGCTTTATCAGGCTTACCCTTCCATATATTTAAACGCGGTTTGTTGCATCGGAAAGAGCAGATTTCAATGCATAGAGGGACGTTATTTCAGTTTCAAAATCAATTTCTAAATGCCTTAAAACTGGTCGTAAAAAGTACCTATTTTTGAAATTTTATTAAAACATGCATCGTTTTTCTACGCTTTATCAATTTACCCTTCCATATATTTAAACGCGGTTTGTTGCATCAGAAAGGGCAGATTTCAATGCATAGAGGGACGTTATTTCAGTTTCAAAATCAATTTCTAAATGCCTTAAAACTGGTCGTAAAAAGTACCTATTTTTTAAATTTTATTAAAACATGCATCGTTTTTCTACGCTTTATCAGGCTTACCCTTCCATATATTTAAACGCGGTTTGTTGCATCGGAAAGAGCAGATTTCAATGCATAGAGGGACGTTATTTCAGTTTCAAAATCAATTTCTAAATGCCTTAAAACTGGTCGTAAAAAGTACCTATTTTTTAAATTTTATTAAAACATGCATCGCTTTTCTACGCTTTATCAGGCTTACACTTCCATATATTTAAACGCGGTTTGTTGCATCGGAAAGAGCAGATTTCAATGCATAGAGGGACGTTATTTCAGTTGCAAAATCAATTTCTAAATGCCTCAAAACTGGTCGTAAAAAGTACCTATTTTTGAAATTTTATTAAAACATGCATCGCTTTTCTACGCTTTATCAGGCTTACCCTTCCATATATTTAAACGCGGTTTGTTGCATCGGAAAGAGCAGATTTCAGTGCATAGAGGGACGTTATTTCAGTTTCAAAATCAATTTCTAAATGCCTTAAAACTGGTCGTAAAAAGTACCTATTTTTGAAATTTTATTAAAACATGCATCGCTTTTCTACGCTTTATCAGGCTTACCCTTCCATATATTTAAACGCGGTTTGTTGCATCGGAAAGAGCAGGTTTCAATGTATAGAGGGACGTTATTTCAGTTTCAAAATCAATTTCTAAATGCCTTAAAACTGGTCGTAAAAAGTACCTATTTTTGAAATTTTATTAAAACATGCATCGCTTTTCTACGCTTTATCAGGCTTACCCTTCCATATATTTAAACGCGGTTTGTTGCATCGGAAAGAGCAGGTTTCAATGCATAGAGGGACGTTATTTCAGTTTCAAAATCAATTTCTAAATGCCTTAAAACTGGTCGTAAAAAGTACCTATTTTTGAAATTTTATTAAAACATGCATCGCTTTTCTACGCTTTATCAGGCTTACCCTTCCATATATTTAAACGCGGTTTGTTGCATCGGAAAGAGCAGATTTCAGTGCATAGAGGGACGTTATTTCAGTTTCAAAATCAATTTCTAAATGCCTTAAAACTGGTCGTAAAAAGTACCTATTTTTGAAATTTTATTAAAACATGCATCGCTTTTCTACGCTTTATCAGGCTTACCCTTCCATATATTTAAACGCGGTTTGTTGCATCGGAAAGAGCAGGTTTCAATGCATAGAGGGACGTTATTTCAGTTTCAAAATCAATTTCTAAATGCCTTAAAACTGGTCGTAAAGAGTACCTATTTTTGAAATTTTATTAAAACATGCATCGTTTTTCTACGCTTTATCAGGCTTACCCTTCCATATATTTAAACGCGGTTTGTTGCATCGAAAAGAGCAGATTTCAATGCATAGAGGGACGTTATTTCAGTTTCAAAATCAATTTCTAAATGCCTTAAAACTGGTCATAAAAAGTACCTATTTTTGAAATTTTATTAAAACATGCATCGTTTTTCTACGCTTTATCAGGCTTACCCTTCCATATATTTAAACGCGGTTTGTTGCATCGGAAAGAGCAGATTTCAATGCATAGAGGGACGTTATTTTAGTTTCAAAATCAATTTCTAAATGCCTTAAAACTGGTCGTAAAAAGTACCTATTTTTGAAATTTTATTAAAACATGCATCGTTTTTCTACGCTTTATCAGGCTTACCCTTCCATATATTTAAACGCGGTTTGTTGCATCGGAAAGAGCAGATTTCAGTGCATAGAGGGACGTTATTTCAGTTTCAAAATCAATTTCTAAATGCCTTAAAACTGGTCGTAAAAAGTACCTATTTTTTAAATTTTATTAAAACATGCATCGCTTTTCTACGCTTTATCAGGCTTACCCTTCCATATATTTAAACGCGGTTTGTTGCATCGGAAAGAGCAGATTTCAATGCATAGAGGGACGTTATTTCAGTTTCAAAATCAATTTCTAAATGCCTTAAAACTGGTCGTAAAAAGTACCTATTTTTTAAATTTTATTAAAACATGCATCGCTTTTCTACGCTTTATCAGGCTTACCCTTCCATATATTTAAACGCGGTTTGTTGCATCGGAAAGAGCAGATTTCAATGCATAGAGGGACGTTATTTCAGTTTCAAAATCAATTTCTAAATGCCTTAAAACTGGTCGTAAAAAGTAGCTATTTTTGAAATTTTATTAAAACATGCATCGTTTTTCTACGCTTTATCAGGCTTACCCTTCCATATATTTAAACGCGGTTTGTTGCATCGGAAAGAGCAGATTTCAGTGCATAGAGGGACGTTATTTCAGTTTCAAAATCAATTTCTAAATGCCTTAAAACTGGTCGTAAAAAGTACCTATTTTTTAAATTTTATTAAAACATGCATCGCTTTTCTACGCTTTATCAGGCTTACCCTTCCATATATTTAAACGCGGTTTGTTGCATCGGAAAGAGCAGATTTCAATGCATAGAGGGACGTTATTTCAGTTTCAAAGTCAATTTCTAAATGCCTTAAAACTGGTCGTAAAAAGTACCTATTTTTTAAATTTTATTAAAACATGCATCGCTTTTCTACGCTTTATCAGGCTTACCCTTCCATATATTTAAACGCGGTTTGTTGCATCGGAAAGAGCAGATTTCAATGCATAGAGGGACGTTATTTCAGTTTCAAAATCAATTTCTAAATGCCTTAAAACTGGTCGTAAAAAGTACCTATTTTTGAAATTTTATTAAAACATGCATCGTTTTTCTACGCTTTATCAGGCTTACCATATATATTTAAACGCGGTTTGTTGCATCGGAAAGAGCAGATTTCAATGCATAGAGGGACGTTATTTCAGTTTCAAAATCAATTTCTAAATGCCTTAAAACTGGTCGTAAAAAGTACCTATTTTTGAAATTTTATTAAAACATGCATCGTTTTTCTACGCTTTATCAGGCTTACCCTTCCATATATTTAAACGCGGTTTGTTGCATCGGAAAGAGCAGATTTCAATGCATAGAGGGACGTTATTTCAGTTTCAAAATCAATTTCTAAATGCCTTAAAACTGGTCGTAAAAAGTACCTATTTTTGAAATTTTATTAAAACATGCATCGTTTTTCTACGCTTTATCAGGCTTACCCTTCCATATATTTAAACGCGGTTTGTTGCATCGGAAAGAGCAGATTTCAATGCATAGAGGGACGTTATTTCAGTTTCAAAATCAATTTCTAAATGCCCTAAAACTGGTCGTAAAAAGTACCTATTTTTGAAATTTTATTAAAACATGCATCGTTTTTCTACGCTTTATCAGGCTTACCCTTCCATATATTTAAACGCGGTTTGTTGCATCGGAAAGAGCAGATTTCAATGCATAGACGGACGTTATTTCAGTTTCAAAATCAATTTCTAAATGCCCTAAAACTGGTCGTAAAAAGTACCTATTTTTGAAATTTTATTAAAACATGCATCGTTTTTCTACGCTTTATCAGGCTTACCCTTCCATATATTTAAACGCGGTTTGTTGCATCGGAAAGAGCAGATTTCAATGCATAGAGGGACGTTATTTCAGTTTCAAAATCAATTTCTAAATGCCTTAAAACTGGTCGTAAAAAGTACCTATTTTTGAAATTTTATTAAAACATGCATCGTTTTTCTACGCTTTATCAGGCTTACCCTTCCATATATTTAAACGCGGTTTGTTGCATCGGAAAGAGCAGATTTCAATGCATAGAGGGACGTTATTTCAGTTTCAAAATCAATTTCTAAATGCCTTAAAACTGGTCGTAAAAAGTACCTATTTTTGAAATTTTATTAAAACATGCATCGTTTTTCTACGCTTTATCAGGCTTACCCTTCCATATATTTAAACGCGGTTTGTTGCATCGGAAAGAGCAGATTTCAATGCATAGAGGGACGTTATTTCAGTTTCAAAATCAATTTCTAAATGCCTTAAAACTGGTCGTAAAAAGTACCTATTTTTGAAATTTTATTAAAACATGCATCGTTTTTCTACGCTTTATCAATTTACCCTTCCATATATTTAAACGCGGTTTGTTGCATCAGAAAGGGCAGATTTCAATGCATAGAGGGACGTTATTTCAGTTTCAAAATCAATTTCTAAATGCCTTAAAACTGGTCGTAAAAAGTACCTATTTTTTAAATTTTATTAAAACATGCATCGTTTTTCTACGCTTTATCAGGCTTACCCTTCCATATATTTAAACGCGGTTTGTTGCATCGGAAAGAGCAGATTTCAATGCATAGAGGGACGTTATTTCAGTTTCAAAATCAATTTCTAAATGCCTTAAAACTGGTCGTAAAAAGTACCTATTTTTTAAATTTTATTAAAACATGCATCGCTTTTCTACGCTTTATCAGGCTTACACTTCCATATATTTAAACGCGGTTTGTTGCATCGGAAAGAGCAGATTTCAATGCATAGAGGGACGTTATTTCAGTTGCAAAATCAATTTCTAAATGCCTTAAAACTGGTCGTAAAAAGTACCTATTTTTGAAATTTTATTAAAACATGCATCGCTTTTCTACGCTTTATCAGGCTTACCCTTCCATATATTTAAACGCGGTTTGTTGCATCGGAAAGAGCAGATTTCAGTGCATAGAGGGACGTTATTTCAGTTTCAAAATCAATTTCTAAATGCCTTAAAACTGGTCGTAAAAAGTACCTATTTTTGAAATTTTATTAAAACATGCATCGCTTTTCTACGCTTTATCAGGCTTACCCTTCCATATATTTAAACGCGGTTTGTTGCATCGGAAAGAGCAGGTTTCAATGTATAGAGGGACGTTATTTCAGTTTCAAAATCAATTTCTAAATGCCTTAAAACTGGTCGTAAAAAGTACCTATTTTTGAAATTTTATTAAAACATGCATCGCTTTTCTACGCTTTATCAGGCTTACCCTTCCATATATTTAAACGCGGTTTGTTGCATCGGAAAGAGCAGGTTTCAATGCATAGAGGGACGTTATTTCAGTTTCAAAATCAATTTCTAAATGCCTTAAAACTGGTCGTAAAAAGTACCTATTTTTGAAATTTTATTAAAACATGCATCGTTTTTCTACGCTTTATCAGGCTTACCCTTCCATATATTTAAACGCGGTTTGTTGCATCGGAAAGAGCAGATTTCAATGCATAGAGGGACGTTATTTCAGTTTCAAAATCAATTTCTAAATGCCCTAAAACTGGTCGTAAAAAGTACCTATTTTTGAAATTTTATTAAAACATGCATCGTTTTTCTACGCTTTATCAGGCTTACCCTTCCATATATTTAAACGCGGTTTGTTGCAACGGAAAGAGCAGGTTTCAATGCATAGAGGGACGTTATTTCAGTTTCAAAATCAATTTCTAAATGCCTTAAAACTGGTCGTAAAAAGTACCTATTTTTGAAATTTTATTAAAACTTGCATCGTTTTTCTACGCTTTATCAGGCTTACCCTTCCATATATTTAAACGCGGTTTGTTGCATCGGAAAGAGCAGATTTCAATGCATAGAGGGACGTTATTTCAGTTTCAAAATCAATTTCTAAATGCCTTAAAACTGGTCGTAAAAAGTACCTATTTTTGAAATTTTATTAAAACATGCATCGTTTTTCTACTCTTTATCAGGCTTACCCTTCCATATATTTAAACGCGGTTTGTTGCATCGGAAAGAGCAGATTTCAATGCATAGAGGGACGTTATTTCAGTTTCAAAATCAATTTCTAAATGCCTTAAAACTGGTCGTAAAAAGTACCTATTTTTTAAATTTTATTAAAACATGCATCGTTTTTCTACGCTTTATCAGGCTTACCCTTCCATATATTTAAACGCGGTTTGTTGCATCGGAAAGAGCAGATTTCAATGCATAGAGGGACGTTATTTCAGTTTCAAAATCAATTTCTAAATGCCTTAAAACTGGACGTAAAAAGTACCTATTTTTTAAATTTTATTAAAACATGCATCGCTTTTCTACGCTTTATCAGGCTTACCCTTCCATATATTTAAACGCGGTTTGTTGCATCGGAAAGAGCAGATTTCAATGCATAGAGGGACGTTATTTCAGTTTCAAAATCAATTTCTAAATGCCTTAAAACTGGTCGTAAAAAGTACCTATTTTTGAAATTTTATTAAAACATGCATCGCTTTTCTACGCTTTGTCAGGCTTACCCTTCCATATATTTAAACGCGGTTTGTTGCATCGGAAAGAGCAGATTTCAGTGCATAGAGGGACGTTATTTCAGTTTCAAAATCAATTTCTAAATGCCCTAAAACTGGTCGTAAAGAGTACCTATTTTTGAAATTTTATTAAAACATGCATCGTTTTTCTACGCTTTATCATGCTTACCCTTCCATATATTTAAACGCGGTTTGTTGCATCGGAAAGAGCAGATTTCAATGCATAGAGGGACGTTATTTCAGTTTCAAAATCAATTTCTAAATGCCCTAAAACTGGTCGTAAAAAGTACCTATTTTTGAAATTTTATTAAAACATGCATCGTTTTTCTACGCTTTATCAGGCTTACCCTTCCATATATTTAAACGCGGTTTGTTGCATCGGAAAGAGCAGATTTCAATGCATAGAGGGACGTTATTTCAGTTTCAAAATCAATTTCTAAATGCCTTAAAACTGGTCGTAAAAAGTACCTATTTTTGAAATTTTATTAAAACATGCATCGTTTTTCTACGCTTTATCAGGCTTACCCTTCCATATATTTAAACGCGGTTTGTTGCATCGGAAAGAGCAGATTTCAATGCATAGAGGGACGTTATTTCAGTTTCAAAATCAATTTCTAAATGCCCTAAAACTGGTCGTAAAAAGTACCTATTTTTGAAATTTTATTAAAACATGCATCGTTTTTCTACGCTTTATCAGGCTTACCCTTCCATATATTTAAACGCGGTTTGTTGCATCGGAAAGAGCAGATTTCAATGCATAGACGGACGTTATTTCAGTTTCAAAATCAATTTCTAAATGCCCTAAAACTGGTCGTAAAAAGTACCTATTTTTGAAATTTTATTAAAACATGCATCGTTTTTCTACGCTTTATCAGGCTTACCCTTCCATATATTTAAACGCGGTTTGTTGCATCGGAAAGAGCAGATTTCAATGCATAGAGGGACGTTATTTCAGTTTCAAAATCAATTTCTAAATGCCTTAAAACTGGTCGTAAAAAGTACCTATTTTTGAAATTTTATTAAAACATGCATCGTTTTTCTACGCTTTATCAGGCTTACCCTTCCATATATTTAAACGCGGTTTGTTGCATCGGAAAGAGCAGATTTCAATGCATAGAGGGACGTTATTTCAGTTTCAAAATCAATTTCTAAATGCCTTAAAACTGGTCGTAAAAAGTACCTATTTTTGAAATTTTATTAAAACATGCATCGTTTTTCTACGCTTTATCAGGCTTACCCTTCCATATATTTAAACGCGGTTTGTTGCATCGGAAAGAGCAGATTTCAATGCATAGAGGGACGTTATTTCAGTTTCAAAATCAATTTCTAAATGCCTTAAAACTGGTCGTAAAAAGTACCTATTTTTGAAATTTTATTAAAACATGCATCGTTTTTCTACGCTTTATCAATTTACCCTTCCATATATTTAAACGCGGTTTGTTGCATCAGAAAGGGCAGATTTCAATGCATAGAGGGACGTTATTTCAGTTTCAAAATCAATTTCTAAATGCCTTAAAACTGGTCGTAAAAAGTACCTATTTTTTAAATTTTATTAAAACATGCATCGTTTTTCTACGCTTTATCAGGCTTACCCTTCCATATATTTAAACGCGGTTTGTTGCATCGGAAAGAGCAGATTTCAATGCATAGAGGGACGTTATTTCAGTTTCAAAATCAATTTCTAAATGCCTTAAAACTGGTCGTAAAAAGTACCTATTTTTTAAATTTTATTAAAACATGCATCGCTTTTCTACGCTTTATCAGGCTTACACTTCCATATATTTAAACGCGGTTTGTTGCATCGGAAAGAGCAGATTTCAATGCATAGAGGGACGTTATTTCAGTTGCAAAATCAATTTCTAAATGCCTTAAAACTGGTCGTAAAAAGTACCTATTTTTGAAATTTTATTAAAACATGCATCGCTTTTCTACGCTTTATCAGGCTTACCCTTCCATATATTTAAACGCGGTTTGTTGCATCGGAAAGAGCAGATTTCAGTGCATAGAGGGACGTTATTTCAGTTTCAAAATCAATTTCTAAATGCCTTAAAACTGGTCGTAAAAAGTACCTATTTTTGAAATTTTATTAAAACATGCATCGCTTTTCTACGCTTTATCAGGCTTACCCTTCCATATATTTAAACGCGGTTTGTTGCATCGGAAAGAGCAGGTTTCAATGTATAGAGGGACGTTATTTCAGTTTCAAAATCAATTTCTAAATGCCTTAAAACTGGTCGTAAAAAGTACCTATTTTTGAAATTTTATTAAAACATGCATCGCTTTTCTACGCTTTATCAGGCTTACCCTTCCATATATTTAAACGCGGTTTGTTGCATCGGAAAGAGCAGGTTTCAATGCATAGAGGGACGTTATTTCAGTTTCAAAATCAATTTCTAAATGCCTTAAAACTGGTCGTAAAAAGTACCTATTTTTGAAATTTTATTAAAACATGCATCGTTTTTCTACGCTTTATCAGGCTTACCCTTCCATATATTTAAACGCGGTTTGTTGCATCGGAAAGAGCAGATTTCAATGCATAGAGGGACGTTATTTCAGTTTCAAAATCAATTTCTAAATGCCCTAAAACTGGTCGTAAAAAGTACCTATTTTTGAAATTTTATTAAAACATGCATCGTTTTTCTACGCTTTATCAGGCTTACCCTTCCATATATTTAAACGCGGTTTGTTGCAACGGAAAGAGCAGGTTTCAATGCATAGAGGGACGTTATTTCAGTTTCAAAATCAATTTCTAAATGCCTTAAAACTGGTCGTAAAAAGTACCTATTTTTGAAATTTTATTAAAACTTGCATCGTTTTTCTACGCTTTATCAGGCTTACCCTTCCATATATTTAAACGCGGTTTGTTGCATCGGAAAGAGCAGATTTCAATGCATAGAGGGACGTTATTTCAGTTTCAAAATCAATTTCTAAATGCCCTAAAACTGGTCGTAAAAAGTACCTATTTTTGAAATTTTATTAAAACATGCATCGTTTTTCTACGCTTTATCAGGCTTACCCTTCCATATATTTAAACGCGGTTTGTTGCATCGGAAAGAGCAGATTTCAATGCATAGACGGACGTTATTTCAGTTTCAAAATCAATTTCTAAATGCCCTAAAACTGGTCGTAAAAAGTACCTATTTTTGAAATTTTATTAAAACATGCATCGTTTTTCTACGCTTTATCAGGCTTACCCTTCCATATATTTAAACGCGGTTTGTTGCATCGGAAAGAGCAGATTTCAATGCATAGAGGGACGTTATTTCAGTTTCAAAATCAATTTCTAAATGCCTTAAAACTGGTCGTAAAAAGTACCTATTTTTTAAATTTTATTAAAACATGCATCGCTTTTCTACGCTTTATCAGGCTTACACTTCCATATATTTAAACGCGGTTTGTTGCATCGGAAAGAGCAGATTTCAATGCATAGAGGGACGTTATTTCAGTTGCAAAATCAATTTCTAAATGCCTTAAAACTGGTCGTAAAAAGTACCTATTTTTGAAATTTTATTAAAACATGCATCGCTTTTCTACGCTTTATCAGGCTTACCCTTCCATATATTTAAACGCGGTTTGTTGCATCGGAAAGAGCAGATTTCAGTGCATAGAGGGACGTTATTTCAGTTTCAAAATCAATTTCTAAATGCCTTAAAACTGGTCGTAAAAAGTACCTATTTTTGAAATTTTATTAAAACATGCATCGCTTTTCTACGCTTTATCAGGCTTACCCTTCCATATATTTAAACGCGGTTTGTTGCATCGGAAAGAGCAGGTTTCAATGTATAGAGGGACGTTATTTCAGTTTCAAAATCAATTTCTAAATGCCTTAAAACTGGTCGTAAAAAGTACCTATTTTTGAAATTTTATTAAAACATGCATCGCTTTTCTACGCTTTATCAGGCTTACCCTTCCATATATTTAAACGCGGTTTGTTGCATCGGAAAGAGCAGGTTTCAATGCATAGAGGGACGTTATTTCAGTTTCAAAATCAATTTCTAAATGCCTTAAAACTGGTCGTAAAAAGTACCTATTTTTGAAATTTTATTAAAACATGCATCGTTTTTCTACGCTTTATCAGGCTTACCCTTCCATATATTTAAACGCGGTTTGTTGCATCGGAAAGAGCAGATTTCAATGCATAGAGGGACGTTATTTCAGTTTCAAAATCAATTTCTAAATGCCCTAAAACTGGTCGTAAAAAGTACCTATTTTTGAAATTTTATTAAAACATGCATCGTTTTTCTACGCTTTATCAGGCTTACCCTTCCATATATTTAAACGCGGTTTGTTGCAACGGAAAGAGCAGGTTTCAATGCATAGAGGGACGTTATTTCAGTTTCAAAATCAATTTCTAAATGCCTTAAAACTGGTCGTAAAAAGTACCTATTTTTGAAATTTTATTAAAACTTGCATCGTTTTTCTACGCTTTATCAGGCTTACCCTTCCATATATTTAAACGCGGTTTGTTGCATCGGAAAGAGCAGATTTCAATGCATAGAGGGACGTTATTTCAGTTTCAAAATCAATTTCTAAATGCCTTAAAACTGGTCGTAAAAAGTACCTATTTTTGAAATTTTATTAAAACATGCATCGTTTTTCTACTCTTTATCAGGCTTACCCTTCCATATATTTAAACGCGGTTTGTTGCATCGGAAAGAGCAGATTTCAATGCATAGAGGGACGTTATTTCAGTTTCAAAATCAATTTCTAAATGCCTTAAAACTGGTCGTAAAAAGTACCTATTTTTTAAATTTTATTAAAACATGCATCGTTTTTCTACGCTTTATCAGGCTTACCCTTCCATATATTTAAACGCGGTTTGTTGCATCGGAAAGAGCAGATTTCAATGCATAGAGGGACGTTATTTCAGTTTCAAAATCAATTTCTAAATGCCTTAAAACTGGACGTAAAAAGTACCTATTTTTTAAATTTTATTAAAACATGCATCGCTTTTCTACGCTTTATCAGGCTTACCCTTCCATATATTTAAACGCGGTTTGTTGCATCGGAAAGAGCAGATTTCAATGCATAGAGGGACGTTATTTCAGTTTCAAAATCAATTTCTAAATGCCTTAAAACTGGTCGTAAAAAGTACCTATTTTTGAAATTTTATTAAAACATGCATCGCTTTTCTACGCTTTATCAGGCTTACCCTTCCATATATTTAAACGCGGTTTGTTGCATCGGAAAGAGCAGATTTCAATGCATAGAGGGACGTTATTTCAGTTTCAAAATCAATTTCTAAATGCCTTAAAACTGGTCGTAAAAAGTACCTATTTTTGAAATTTTATTAAAACATGCATCGTTTTTCTACGCTTTATCAGGCTTACCCTTCCATATATTTAAACGCGGTTTGTTGCATCGGAAAGAGCAGATTTCAATGCATAGAGGGACGTTATTTCAGTTTCAAAATCAATTTCTAAATGCCTTAAAACTGGTCGTAAAAAGTACCTATTTTTTAAATTTTATTAAAACATGCATCGTTTTTCTACGCTTTATCAGGCTTACCCTTCCATATATTTAAACGCGGTTTGTTGCATCGGAAAGAGCAGATTTCAGTGCATAGAGGGACGTTATTTCAGTTTCAAAATCAATTTCTAAATGCCCTAAAACTGGTCGTAAAAAGTACCTATTTTTGAAATTTTATTAAAACATGCATCGTTTTTCTACGCTTTATCATGCTTACCCTTCCATATATTTAAACGCGGTTTGTTGCATCGGAAAGAGCAGATTTCAATGCATAGAGGGACGTTATTTCAGTTTCAAAATCAATTTCTAAATGCCCTAAAACTGGTCGTAAAAAGTACCTATTTTTGAAATTTTATTAAAACATGCATCGTTTTTCTACGCTTTATCAGGCTTACCCTTCCATATATTTAAACGCGGTTTGTTGCATCGGAAAGAGCAGATTTCAATGCATAGAGGGACGTTATTTCAGTTTCAAAATCAATTTCTAAATGCCTTAAAACTGGTCGTAAAAAGTACCTATTTTTGAAATTTTATTAAAACATGCATCGTTTTTCTACGCTTTATCAGGCTTACCCGTCCATATATTTAAACGCGGTTTGTTGCGTCGGAAAGAGCAGATTTCAATGCATAGAGGGACGTTATTTCAGTTTCAAAATCAATTTCTAAATGCCTTAAAACTGGTCGTAAAAAGTACCTATTTTTTAAATTTTATTAAAACATGCATCGTTTTTCTACGCTTTATCAGGCTTACCCTTCCATATATTTAAACGCGGTTTGTTGCATCGGAAAGAGCAGATTTCAATGCATAGAGGGACGTTATTTCAGTTTCAAAATCAATTTCTAAATGCCCTAAAACTGGTCGTAAAAAGTACCTATTTTTGAAATTTTATTAAAACATGCATCGTTTTTCTACGCTTTATCATGCTTACCCTTCCATATATTTAAACGCGGTTTGTTGCATCGGAAAGAGCAGATTTCAATGCATAGAGGGACGTTATTTCAGTTTCAAAATCAATTTCTAAATGCCTTAAAACTGGTCGTAAAAAGTACCTATTTTTGAAATTTTATTAAAACATGCATCGCTTTTCTACACTTTATCAGGCTTACCCTTCCATATATTTAAACGCGGTTTGTTGCATCGGAAAGAGCAGATTTCAATGCATAGAGGGACGTTATTTCAGTTTCAAAATCAATTTCTAAGTGCCCTAAAACTGGTCGTAAAAAGTACCTATTTTTGAAATTTTATTAAAACATGCATCGTTTTTCTACGCTTTATCAGGCTTACCCTTCCATATATTTAAACGCGGTTTGTTGCATCGGAAAGAGCAGATTTCAGTGCATAGAGGGACGTTATTTCAGTTTCAAAATCAATTTCTAAATGCCTTAAAACTGGTCGTAAAAAGTACCTATTTTTTAAATTTTATTAAAACATGCATCGCTTTTCTACGCTTTATCAGGCTTACCCTTCCATATATTTAAACGCGGTTTGTTGCATCGGAAAGAGCAGATTTCAATGCATAGAGGGACGTTATTTCAGTTTCAAAATCAATTTCTAAATGCCTTAAAACTGGTCGTAAAAAGTACCTATTTTTTAAATTTTATTAAAACATGCATCGTTTTTCTACGCTTTATCAGGCTTACCCTTCCATATATTTAAACGCGGTTTGTTGCATCGGAAAGAGCAGATTTCAATGCATAGAGGGACGTTATTTCAGTTTCAAAATCAATTTCTAAATGCCTTAAAACTGGTCGTAAAAAGTACCTATTTTTGAAATTTTATTAAAACATGCATCGTTTTTCTACGCTTTATCAGGCTTACCCTTCCATATATTTAAACGCGGTTTGTTGCATCGGAAAGAGCAGATTTCAATGCATAGAGGGACGTTATTTCAGTTTCAAAATCAATTTCTAAATGCCTTAAAACTGGTCGTAAAAAGTACCTATTTTTGAAATTTTATTAAAACATGCATCGTTTTTCTACGCTTTATCAGGCTTACCCTTCCATATATTTAAACGCGGTTTGTTGCATCGGAAAGAGCAGATTTCAATGCATAGAGGGACGTTATTTCAGTTTCAAAATCAATTTCTAAATGCCTTAAAACTGGTCGTAAAAAGTACCTATTTTTGAAATTTTATTAAAACATGCATCGTTTTTCTACGCTTTATCAGGCTTACCCTTCCATATATTTAAACGCGGTTTGTTGCATCGGAAAGAGCAGATTTCAGTGCATAGAGGGACGTTATTTCAGTTTCAAAATCAATTTCTAAATGCCTTAAAACTGGTCGTAAAAAGTACCTATTTTTTAAATTTTATTAAAACATGCATCGCTTTTCTACGCTTTATCAGGCTTACCCTTCCATATATTTAAACGCGGTTTGTTGCATCGGAAAGAGCAGATTTCAATGCATAGAGGGACGTTATTTCAGTTTCAAAATCAATTTCTAAATGCCTTAAAACTGGTCGTAAAAAGTACCTATTTTTGAAATTTTATTAAAACATGCATCGTTTTTCTACGCTTTATCAGGCTTACCCTTCCATATATTTAAACGCGGTTTGTTGCATCGGAAAGAGCAGATTTCAATGCATAGAGGGACGTTATTTCAGTTTCAAAATCAATTTCTAAATGCCTTAAAACTGGTCGTAAAAAGTACCTATTTTTTAAATTTTATTAAAACATGCATCGTTTTTCTACGCTTTATCAGGCTTACCCTTCCATATATTTAAACGCGGTTTGTTGCATCGGAAAGAGCAGATTTCAGTGCATAGAGGGACGTTATTTCAGTTTCAAAATCAATTTCTAAATGCCCTAAAACTGGTCGTAAAAAGTACCTATTTTTGAAATTTTATTAAAACATGCATCGTTTTTCTACGCTTTATCATGCTTACCCTTCCATATATTTAAACGCGGTTTGTTGCATCGGAAAGAGCAGATTTCAATGCATAGAGGGACGTTATTTCAGTTTCAAAATCAATTTCTAAATGCCCTAAAACTGGTCGTAAAAAGTACCTATTTTTGAAATTTTATTAAAACATGCATCGTTTTTCTACGCTTTATCAGGCTTACCCTTCCATATATTTAAACGCGGTTTGTTGCATCGGAAAGAGCAGATTTCAATGCATAGAGGGACGTTATTTCAGTTTCAAAATCAATTTCTAAATGCCTTAAAACTGGTCGTAAAAAGTACCTATTTTTGAAATTTTATTAAAACATGCATCGTTTTTCTACGCTTTATCAGGCTTACCCGTCCATATACTTAAACGCGGTTTGTTGCATCGGAAAGAGCAGATTTCAATGCATAGAGGGACGTTATTTCAGTTTCAAAATCAATTTCTAAATGCCTTAAAACTGGTCGTAAAAAGTACCTATTTTTGAAATTTTATTAAAACATGCATCGTTTTTCTACGCTTTATCAGGCTTACCCTTCCATATATTTAAACGCGGTTTGTTGCATCGGAAAGAGCAGATTTCAGTGCATAGAGGGACGTTATTTCAGTTTCAAAATCAATTTCTAAATGCCTTAAAACTGGTCGTAAAAAGTACCTATTTTTTAAATTTTATTAAAACATGCATCGCTTTTCTACGCTTTATCAGGCTTACCCTTCCATATATTTAAACGCGGTTTGTTGCATCGGAAAGAGCAGATTTCAATGCATAGAGGGACGTTATTTCAGTTTCAAAATCAATTTCTAAATGCCTTAAAACTGGTCGTAAAAAGTACCTATTTTTTAAATTTTATTAAAACATGCATCGTTTTTCTACGCTTTATCAGGCTTACCCTTCCATATATTTAAACGCGGTTTGTTGCATCGGAAAGAGCAGATTTCAATGCATAGAGGGACGTTATTTCAGTTTCAAAATCAATTTCTAAATGCCTTAAAACTGGTCGTAAAAAGTACCTATTTTTGAAATTTTATTAAAACATGCATCGTTTTTCTACGCTTTATCAGGCTTACCCTTCCATATATTTAAACGCGGTTTGTTGCATCGGAAAGAGCAGATTTCAATGCATAGAGGGACGTTATTTCAGTTTCAAAATCAATTTCTAAATGCCTTAAAACTGGTCGTAAAAAGTACCTATTTTTGAAATTTTATTAAAACATGCATCGTTTTTCTACGCTTTATCAGGCTTACCCTTCCATATATTTAAACGCGGTTTGTTGCATCGGAAAGAGCAGATTTCAATGCATAGAGGGACGTTATTTCAGTTTCAAAATCAATTTCTAAATGCCTTAAAACTGGTCGTAAAAAGTACCTATTTTTGAAATTTTATTAAAACATGCATCGTTTTTCTACGCTTTATCAGGCTTACCCTTCCATATATTTAAACGCGGTTTGTTGCATCGGAAAGAGCAGATTTCAATGCATAGAGGGACGTTATTTCAGTTTCAAAATCAATTTCTAAATGCCTTAAAACTGGTCGTAAAAAGTACCTATTTTTGAAATTTTATTAAAACATGCATCGTTTTTCTACGCTTTATCAGGCTTACCCTTCCATATATTTAAACGCGGTTTGTTGCATCGGAAAGAGCAGATTTCAATGCATAGAGGGACGTTATTTCAGTTTCAAAATCAATTTCTAAATGCCTTAAAACTGGTCGTAAAAAGTACCTATTTTTGAAATTTTATTAAAACATGCATCGCTTTTCTACGCTTTATCAGGCTCACCATTCCATACATTTAAACGCGGTTTGTTGCATCGGAAAGAGCAGGTTTTAATGCATAGAGGGACGTTATTTCAGTTTCAAAATCAATTTCTAAATGCCTTAAAACTGGTCGTAAAAAGTACCTATTTTTGAAATTTTATTAAAACATGCATCGTTTTTCTACGCTTTATCAGGCTTACCCTTCCATATATTTAAACGCGGTTTGTTGCATCGGAAAGAGCAGATTTCAATGCATAGAGGAACGTTATTTCAGTTTCAAAATCAATTTCTAAATGCCTTAAAACTGGTCGTAAAAAGTACCTATTTTTGAAATTTTATTAAAACATGCATCGCTTTTCTACGCTTTATCAGGCTTACCCTTCCATATATTTAAACGCGGTTTGTTGCATCGGAAAGAGCAGGTTTCAATGCATAGAGGGACGTTATTTCAGTTTCAAAATCAATTTCTAAATGCCTTAAAACTGGTCGTAAAAAGTACCTATTTTTGAAATTTTATTAAAACATGCATCGTTTTTCTACGCTTTATCAGGCTTACCCTTCCATATATTTAAACGCGGTTTGTTGCATCGGAAAGAGCAGATTTCAATGCATAGAGGGACGTTATTTCAGTTTCAAAATCAATTTCTAAGTGCCCTAAAACTGGTCGTAAAAAGTACCTATTTTTGAAATTTTATTAAAACATGCATCGATTTTCTACTCTTAATCAGGCTTACCCTTCCATATATTTAAACGCGGTTTGTTGCATCGGAAAGAGCAGATTTCAATGCATAGAGGGACGTTATTTCAGTTTCAAAATCAATTTCTAAATGCCTTAAAACTGGTCGTAAAAAGTACCTATTTTTGAAATTTTATTAAAACATGCATCGTTTTTCTACGCTTTATCAGGCTTACCCTTCCATGTATTTAAACGCGGTTTGTTGCATCGGAAAGAGCAGATTTCAGTGCATAGAGGGACGTTATTTCAGTTTCAAAATCAATTTCTAAATGCCTTAAAACTGGTCGTAAAAAGTACCTATTTTTGAAATTTTATTAAAACATGCATCGCTTTTCTACGCTTTATCAGGCTTACCCTTCCATATATTTAAACGCGGTTTGTTGCATCGGAAAGAGCAGATTTCAGTGCATAGAGGGACGTTATTTCAGTTTCAAAATCAATTTCTAAATGCCTTAAAACTGGTCGTAAAAAGTACCTATTTTTGAAATTTTATTAAAACATGCATCGTTTTTCTACGCTTTATCAGGCTTACCCTTCCATATATTTAAACGCGGTTTGTTGCATCGGAAAGAGCAGATTTCAAAGCATAGAGGGACGTTATTTCAGTTTCAAAATCAATTTCTAAATGCCTTAAAACTGGTCGTAAAAAGTACCTATTTTTGAAATTTTATTAAAACATGCATCGTTTTTCTACGCTTTATCAGGCTTACCCTTCCATGTATTTAAACGCGGTTTGTTGCATCGGAAAGAGCAGATTTCAGTGCATAGAGGGACGTTATTTCAGTTTCAAAATCAATTTCTAAATGCCTTAAAACTGGTCGTAAAAAGTACCTATTTTTGAAATTTTATTAAAACATGCATCGCTTTTCTACACTTTATCAGGCTTACCCTTCCATATATTTAAACGCGGTTTGTTGCATCGGAAAGAGCAGATTTCAATGCATAGAGGGACGTTATTTCAGTTTCAAAATCAATTTCTAAGTGCCCTAAAACTGGTCGTAAAAAGTACCTATTTTTGAAATTTTATTAAAACATGCATCGTTTTTCTACGCTTTATCAGGCTTACCCTTCCATATATTTAAACGCGGTTTGTTGCATCGGAAAGAGCAGATTTCAGTGCATAGAGGGACGTTATTTCAGTTTCAAAATCAATTTCTAAATGCCTTAAAACTGGTCGTAAAAAGTACCTATTTTTTAAATTTTATTAAAACATGCATCGCTTTTCTACGCTTTATCAGGCTTACCCTTCCATATATTTAAACGCGGTTTGTTGCATCGGAAAGAGCAGATTTCAATGCATAGAGGGACGTTATTTCAGTTTCAAAATCAATTTCTAAATGCCTTAAAACTGGTCGTAAAAAGTACCTATTTTTTAAATTTTATTAAAACATGCATCGTTTTTCTACGCTTTATCAGGCTTACCCTTCCATATATTTAAACGCGGTTTGTTGCATCGGAAAGAGCAGATTTCAATGCATAGAGGGACGTTATTTCAGTTTCAAAATCAATTTCTAAATGCCTTAAAACTGGTCGTAAAAAGTACCTATTTTTGAAATTTTATTAAAACATGCATCGTTTTTCTACGCTTTATCAGGCTTACCCTTCCATATATTTAAACGCGGTTTGTTGCATCGGAAAGAGCAGATTTCAATGCATAGAGGGACGTTATTTCAGTTTCAAAATCAATTTCTAAATGCCTTAAAACTGGTCGTAAAAAGTACCTATTTTTGAAATTTTATTAAAACATGCATCGTTTTTCTACGCTTTATCAGGCTTACCCTTCCATATATTTAAACGCGGTTTGTTGCATCGGAAAGAGCAGATTTCAATGCATAGAGGGACGTTATTTCAGTTTCAAAATCAATTTCTAAATGCCTTAAAACTGGTCGTAAAAAGTACCTATTTTTGAAATTTTATTAAAACATGCATCGTTTTTCTACGCTTTATCAGGCTTACCCTTCCATATATTTAAACGCGGTTTGTTGCATCGGAAAGAGCAGATTTCAGTGCATAGAGGGACGTTATTTCAGTTTCAAAATCAATTTCTAAATGCCTTAAAACTGGTCGTAAAAAGTACCTATTTTTTAAATTTTATTAAAACATGCATCGCTTTTCTACGCTTTATCAGGCTTACCCTTCCATATATTTAAACGCGGTTTGTTGCATCGGAAAGAGCAGATTTCAATGCATAGAGGGACGTTATTTCAGTTTCAAAATCAATTTCTAAATGCCTTAAAACTGGTCGTAAAAAGTACCTATTTTTGAAATTTTATTAAAACATGCATCGTTTTTCTACGCTTTATCAGGCTTACCCTTCCATATATTTAAACGCGGTTTGTTGCATCGGAAAGAGCAGATTTCAATGCATAGAGGGACGTTATTTCAGTTTCAAAATCAATTTCTAAATGCCTTAAAACTGGTCGTAAAAAGTACCTATTTTTTAAATTTTATTAAAACATGCATCGTTTTTCTACGCTTTATCAGGCTTACCCTTCCATATATTTAAACGCGGTTTGTTGCATCGGAAAGAGCAGATTTCAGTGCATAGAGGGACGTTATTTCAGTTTCAAAATCAATTTCTAAATGCCCTAAAACTGGTCGTAAAAAGTACCTATTTTTGAAATTTTATTAAAACATGCATCGTTTTTCTACGCTTTATCATGCTTACCCTTCCATATATTTAAACGCGGTTTGTTGCATCGGAAAGAGCAGATTTCAATGCATAGAGGGACGTTATTTCAGTTTCAAAATCAATTTCTAAATGCCCTAAAACTGGTCGTAAAAAGTACCTATTTTTGAAATTTTATTAAAACATGCATCGTTTTTCTACGCTTTATCAGGCTTACCCTTCCATATATTTAAACGCGGTTTGTTGCATCGGAAAGAGCAGATTTCAATGCATAGAGGGACGTTATTTCAGTTTCAAAATCAATTTCTAAATGCCTTAAAACTGGTCGTAAAAAGTACCTATTTTTGAAATTTTATTAAAACATGCATCGTTTTTCTACGCTTTATCAGGCTTACCCGTCCATATACTTAAACGCGGTTTGTTGCATCGGAAAGAGCAGATTTCAATGCATAGAGGGACGTTATTTCAGTTTCAAAATCAATTTCTAAATGCCTTAAAACTGGTCGTAAAAAGTACCTATTTTTGAAATTTTATTAAAACATGCATCGTTTTTCTACGCTTTATCAGGCTTACCCTTCCATATATTTAAACGCGGTTTGTTGCATCGGAAAGAGCAGATTTCAGTGCATAGAGGGACGTTATTTCAGTTTCAAAATCAATTTCTAAATGCCTTAAAACTGGTCGTAAAAAGTACCTATTTTTTAAATTTTATTAAAACATGCATCGCTTTTCTACGCTTTATCAGGCTTACCCTTCCATATATTTAAACGCGGTTTGTTGCATCGGAAAGAGCAGATTTCAATGCATAGAGGGACGTTATTTCAGTTTCAAAATCAATTTCTAAATGCCTTAAAACTGGTCGTAAAAAGTACCTATTTTTTAAATTTTATTAAAACATGCATCGTTTTTCTACGCTTTATCAGGCTTACCCTTCCATATATTTAAACGCGGTTTGTTGCATCGGAAAGAGCAGATTTCAATGCATAGAGGGACGTTATTTCAGTTTCAAAATCAATTTCTAAATGCCTTAAAACTGGTCGTAAAAAGTACCTATTTTTGAAATTTTATTAAAACATGCATCGTTTTTCTACGCTTTATCAGGCTTACCCTTCCATATATTTAAACGCGGTTTGTTGCATCGGAAAGAGCAGATTTCAATGCATAGAGGGACGTTATTTCAGTTTCAAAATCAATTTCTAAATGCCTTAAAACTGGTCGTAAAAAGTACCTATTTTTGAAATTTTATTAAAACATGCATCGTTTTTCTACGCTTTATCAGGCTTACCCTTCCATATATTTAAACGCGGTTTGTTGCATCGGAAAGAGCAGATTTCAATGCATAGAGGGACGTTATTTCAGTTTCAAAATCAATTTCTAAATGCCTTAAAACTGGTCGTAAAAAGTACCTATTTTTGAAATTTTATTAAAACATGCATCGTTTTTCTACGCTTTATCAGGCTTACCCTTCCATATATTTAAACGCGGTTTGTTGCATCGGAAAGAGCAGATTTCAGTGCATAGAGGGACGTTATTTTAGTTTCAAAATCAATTTCTAAATGCCTTAAAACTGGTCGTAAAAAGTACCTATTTTTTAAATTTTATTAAAACATGCATCGCTTTTCTACGCTTTATCAGGCTTACCCTTCCATATATTTAAACGCGGTTTGTTGCATCGGAAAGAGCAGATTTCAATGCATAGAGGGACGTTATTTCAGTTTCAAAATCAATTTCTAAATGCCTTAAAACTGGTCGTAAAAAGTACCTATTTTTGAAATTTTATTAAAACATGCATCGTTTTTCTACGCTTTATCAGGCTTACCCTTCCATATATTTAAACGCGGTTTGTTGCATCGGAAAGAGCAGATTTCAATGCATAGAGGGACGTTATTTCAGTTTCAAAATCAATTTCTAAATGCCTTAAAACTGGTCGTAAAAAGTACCTATTTTTTAAATTTTATTAAAACATGCATCGTTTTTCTACGCTTTATCAGGCTTACCCTTCCATATATTTAAACGCGGTTTGTTGCATCGGAAAGAGCAGATTTCAGTGCATAGAGGGACGTTATTTCAGTTTCAAAATCAATTTCTAAATGCCCTAAAACTGGTCGTAAAAAGTACCTATTTTTGAAATTTTATTAAAACATGCATCGTTTTTCTACGCTTTATCATGCTTACCCTTCCATATATTTAAACGCGGTTTGTTGCATCGGAAAGAGCAGATTTCAGTGCATAGAGGGACGTTATTTCAGTTTCAAAATCAATTTCTAAATGCCCTAAAACTGGTCGTAAAAAGTACCTATTTTTGAAATTTTATTAAAACATGCATCGTTTTTCTACGCTTTATCAGGCTTACCCTTCCATATATTTAAACGCGGTTTGTTGCATCGGAAAGAGCAGATTTCAATGCATAGAGGGACGTTATTTCAGTTTCAAAATCAATTTCTAAATGCCTTAAAACTGGTCGTAAAAAGTACCTATTTTTGAAATTTTATTAAAACATGCATCGTTTTTCTACGCTTTATCAGGCTTACCCGTCCATATATTTAAACGCGGTTTGTTGCGTCGGAAAGAGCAGATTTCAATGCATAGAGGGACGTTATTTCAGTTTCAAAATCAATTTCTAAATGCCTTAAAACTGGTCGTAAAAAGTACCTATTTTTTAAATTTTATTAAAACATGCATCGTTTTTCTACGCTTTATCAGGCTTACCCTTCCATATATTTAAACGCGGTTTGTTGCATCGGAAAGAGCAGATTTCAATGCATAGAGGGACGTTATTTCAGTTTCAAAATCAATTTCTAAATGCCCTAAAACTGGTCGTAAAAAGTACCTATTTTTGAAATTTTATTAAAACATGCATCGTTTTTCTACGCTTTATCATGCTTACCCTTCCATATATTTAAACGCGGTTTGTTGCATCGGAAAGAGCAGATTTCAATGCATAGAGGGACGTTATTTCAGTTTCAAAATCAATTTCTAAATGCCCTAAAACTGGTCGTAAAAAGTACCTATTTTTGAAATTTTATTAAAACATGCATCGTTTTTCTACGCTTTATCAGGCTTACCCTTCCATATATTTAAACGCGGTTTGTTGCATCGGAAAGAGCAGATTTCAATGCATAGAGGGACGTTATTTCAGTTTCAAAATCAATTTCTAAATGCCTTAAAACTGGTCGTAAAAAGTACCTATTTTTGAAATTTTATTAAAACATGCATCGTTTTTCTACGCTTTATCAGGCTTACCCTTCCATATATTTAAACGCGGTTTGTTGCGTCGGAAAGAGCAGATTTCAATGCATAGAGGGACGTTATTTCAGTTTCAAAATCAATTTCTAAATGCCTTAAAACTGGTCGTAAAAAGTACCTATTTTTTAAATTTTATTAAAACATGCATCGTTTTTCTACGCTTTATCAGGCTTACCCTTCCATATATTTAAACGCGGTTTGTTGCATCGGAAAGAGCAGATTTCAATGCATAGAGGGACGTTATTTCAGTTTCAAAATCAATTTCTAAATGCCCTAAAACTGGTCGTAAAAAGTACCTATTTTTGAAATTTTATTAAAACATGCATCGTTTTTCTACGCTTTATCAGGCTTACCCTTCCATATATTTAAACGCGGTTTGTTGCATCGGAAAGAGCAGATTTCAATGCATAGAGGGACGTTATTTCAGTTTCAAAATCAATTTCTAAATGCCTTAAAACTGGTCGTAAAAAGTACCTATTTTTGAAATTTTATTAAAACATGCATCGTTTTTCTACGCTTTATCAGGCTTACCCTTCTATATATTTAAACGCGGTTTGTTGCATCGGAAAGAGCAGATTTCAATGCATAGAGGGACGTTATTTCAGTTTCAAAATCAATTTCTAAATGCCTTAAAACTGGTCGTAAAAAGTACCTATTTTTGAAATTTTATTAAAACATGCATCGTTTTTCTACGCTTTATCAGGCTTACCCTTCCATATATTTAAACGCGGTTTGTTGCATCGGAAAGAGCAGATTTCAATGCATAGAGGGACGTTATTTCAGTTTCAAAATCAATTTCTAAATGCCTTAAAACTGGTCGTAAAAAGTACCTATTTTTGAAATTTTATTAAAACATGCATCGTTTTTCTACGCTTTATCAGGCTTACCCTTCCATATATTTAAACGCGGTTTATTGCATCGGAAAGAGCAGATTTCAATGCATAGAGGGACGTTATTTCAGTTTCAAAATCAATTTCTAAATGCCTTAAAACTGGTCGTAAAAAGTACCTATTTTTGAAATTTTATTAAAACATGCATCGTTTTTCTACGCTTTATCAGGCTTACCCTTCCATATATTTAAACGCGGTTTGTTGCATCGGAAAGAGCAGATTTCAATGCATAGAGGGACGTTATTTCAGTTTCAAAATCAATTTCTAAATGCCTTAAAACTGGTCGTAAAAAGTACCTATTTTTGAAATTTTATTAAAACATGCATCGTTTTTCTACGCTTTATCAGGCTTACCCTTCCATATATTTAAACGCGGTTTGTTGCATCGGAAAGAGCAGATTTCAATGCATAGAGGGACGTTATTTCAGTTTCAAAATCAATTTCTAAATGCCTTAAAACTGGTCGTAAAAAGTACCTATTTTTGAAATTTTATTAAAACATGCATCGCTTTTCTACGCTTTATCAGGCTCACCATTCCATACATTTAAACGCGGTTTGTTGCATCGGAAAGAGCAGGTTTTAATGCATAGAGGGACGTTATTTCAGTTTCAAAATCAATTTCTAAATGCCTTAAAACTGGTCGTAAAAAGTACCTATTTTTGAAATTTTATTAAAACATGCATCGTTTTTCTACGCTTTATCAGGCTTACCCTTCCATATATTTAAACGCGGTTTGTTGCATCGGAAAGAGCAGATTTCAATGCATAGAGGGACGTTATTTCAGTTTCAAAATCAATTTCTAAGTGCCCTAAAACTGGTCGTAAAAAGTACCTATTTTTGAAATTTTATTAAAACATGCATCGATTTTCTACTCTTAATCAGGCTTACCCTTCCATATATTTAAACGCGGTTTGTTGCATCGGAAAGAGCAGATTTCAATGCATAGAGGGACGTTATTTCAGTTTCAAAATCAATTTCTAAATGCCTTAAAACTGGTCGTAAAAAGTACCTATTTTTGAAATTTTATTAAAACATGCATCGTTTTTCTACGCTTTATCAGGCTTACCCTTCCATGTATTTAAACGCGGTTTGTTGCATCGGAAAGAGCAGATTTCAGTGCATAGAGGGACGTTATTTCAGTTTCAAAATCAATTTCTAAATGCCTTAAAACTGGTCGTAAAAAGTACCTATTTTTGAAATTTTATTAAAACATGCATCGCTTTTCTACGCTTTATCAGGCTTACCCTTCCATATATTTAAACGCGGTTTGTTGCATCGGAAAGAGCAGGTTTCAATGCATAGAGGGACGTTATTTCAGTTTCAAAATCAATTTCTAAATGCCTTAAAACTGGTCGTAAAAAGTACCTATTTTTGAAATTTTATTAAAACATGCATCGTTTTTCTACGCTTTATCAGGCTTACCCTTCCATATATTTAAACGCGGTTTGTTGCATCGGAAAGAGCAGATTTCAATGCATAGAGGGACGTTATTTCAGTTTCAAAATCAATTTCTAAATGCCTTAAAACTGGTCGTAAAAAGTACCTATTTTTGAAATTTTATTAAAACATGCATCGCTTTTCTACACTTTATCAGGCTTACCTTTCCATATATTTAAACGCGGTTTGTTGCATCGGAAAGAGCAGATTTCAATGCATAGAGGGACGTTATTTCAGTTTCAAAATCAATTTCTAAGTGCCCTAAAACTGGTCGTAAAAAGTACCTATTTTTGAAATTTTATTAAAACATGCATCGTTTTTCTACGCTTTATCAGGCTTACCCTTCCATATATTTAAACGCGGTTTGTTGCATCGGAAAGAGCAGATTTCAATGCATAGAGGGACGTTATTTCAGTTTCAAAATCAATTTCTAAATGCCTTAAAACTGGTCGTAAAAAGTACCTATTTTTGAAATTTTATTAAAACATGCATCGTTTTTCTACGCATTATCAGGCTTACCCTTCCATATATTTAAACGCGGTTTGTTGCATCGGAAAGAGCAGATTTCAATGCATAGAGGGACGTTATTTCAGTTTCAAAATCAATTTCTAAATGCCTTAAAACTGGTCGTAAAAAGTACCTATTTTTGAAATTTTATTAAAACATGCATCGTTTTTCTACGCTTTATCAGGCTTACCCTTCCATATATTTAAACGCGGTTTGTTGCATCGGAAAGAGCAGATTTCAATGCATAGAGGGACGTTATTTCAGTTTCAAAATCAATTTCTAAATGCCTTAAAACTGGTCGTAAAAAGTACCTATTTTTGAAATTTTATTAAAACATGCATCGTTTTTCTACGCTTTATCAGGCTTACCCTTCCATGTATTTAAACGCGGTTTGTTGCATCGGAAAGAGCAGATTTCAATGCATAGAGGGACGTTATTTCAGTTTCAAAATCAATTTCTAAGTGCCCTAAAACTGGTCGTAAAAAGTACCTATTTTTGAAATTTTATTAAAACATGCATCGCTTTTCTACGCTTTATCAGGCTTACCCTTCCATATATTTAAACGCGGTTTGTTGCATCGGAAAGAGCAGGTTTCAATGCATAGAGGGACGTTATTTCAGTTTCAAAATCAATTTCTAAATGCCTTAAAACTGGTCGTAAAAAGTACCTATTTTTGAAATTTTATTAAAACATGCATCGTTTTTCTACGCTTTATCAGGCTTACCCTTCCATATATTTAAACGCGGTTTGTTGCATCGGAAAGAGCAGATTTCAATGCATAGAGGGACGTTATTTCAGTTTCAAAATCAATTTCTAAATGCCTTAAAACTGGTCGTAAAAAGCACCTATTTTTGAAATTTTATTAAAACATGCATCGTTTTTCTACGCTTTATCAGGCTTACCCTTCCATATATTTAAACGCGGTTTGTTGCATCGGAAAGAGCAGATTTCAATGCATAGAGGGACGTTATTTCAGTTTCAAAATCAATTTCTAAATGCCTTAAAACTGGTCGTAAAAAGTACCTATTTTTGAAATTTTATTAAAACATGCATCGTTTTTCTACGCTTTATCAGGCTTACCCTTCCATGTATTTAAACGCGGTTTGTTGCATCGGAAAGAGCAGATTTCAGTGCATAGAGGGACGTTATTTCAGTTTCAAAATCAATTTCTAAATGCCTTAAAACTGGTCGTAAAAAGTACCTATTTTTGAAATTTTATTAAAACATGCATCGCTTATCTACGCTTTATCAGGCTTACCCTTCCATATATTTAAACGCGGTTTGTTGCATCGGAAAGAGCAGATTTCAATGCATAGAGGGACGTTATTTCAGTTTCAAAATCAATTTCTAAATGCCTTAAAACTGGTCGTAAAAAGTACCTATTTTTGAAATTTTATTAAAACATGCATCGTTTTTCTACGCTTTATCAGGCTTACCCTTCCATATATTTAAACGCGGTTTGTTGCATCGGAAAGAGCAGATTTCAATGCATAGAGGGACGCTATTTCAGTTTCAAAATCAATTTCTAAATGCCTTAAAACTGGTCGTAAAAAGTACCTATTTTTGAAATTTTATTAAAACATGCATCGTTTTTCTACGCTTTATCAGGCTTACCCTTCCATATATTTAAACGCGGTTTGTTGCATCGGAAAGAGCAGATTTCAATGCATAGAGGGACGTTATTTCAGTTTCAAAATCAATTTCTAAATGCCTTAAAACTGGTCGTAAAAAGTACCTATTTTTGAAATTTTATTAAAACATGCATCGTTTTTCTACGCTTTATCAGGCTTACCCTTCCATATATTTAAACGCGGTTTGTTGCATCGGAAAGAGCAGATTTCAATGCATAGAGGGACGTTATTTCAGTTTCAAAATCAATTTCTAAATGCCTTAAAACTGGTCGTAAAAAGTACCTATTTTTGAAATTTTATTAAAACATGCATCGTTTTTCTACGCTTTATCAGGCTTACCCTTCCATGTATTTAAACGCGGTTTGTTGCATCGGAAAGAGCAGATTTCAGTGCATAGAGGGACGTTATTTCAGTTTCAAAATCAATTTCTAAATGCCTTAAAACTGGTCGTAAAAAGTACCTATTTTTGAAATTTTATTAAAACATGCATCGCTTTTCTACGCTTTATCAGGCTTACCCTTCCATATATTTAAACGCGGTTTGTTGCATCGGAAAGAGCAGGTTTCAATGCATAGAGGGACGTTATTTCAGTTTCAAAATCAATTTCTAAATGCCTTAAAACTGGTCGTAAAGAGTACCTATTTTTGAAATTTTATTAAAACATGCATCGTTTTTCTACGCTTTATCAGGCTTACCCTTCCATATATTTAAACGCGGTTTGTTGCATCGAAAAGAGCAGATTTCAATGCATAGAGGGACGTTATTTCAGTTTCAAAATCAATTTCTAAATGCCTTAAAACTGGTCATAAAAAGTACCTATTTTTGAAATTTTATTAAAACATGCATCGTTTTTCTACGCTTTATCAGGCTTACCCTTCCATATATTTAAACGCGGTTTGTTGCATCGGAAAGAGCAGATTTCAATGCATAGAGGGACGTTATTTCAGTTTCAAAATCAATTTCTAAATGCCCTAAAACTGGTCGTAAAAAGTACCTATTTTTGAAATTTTATTAAAACATGCATCGTTTTTCTACGCTTTATCAGGCTTACCCTTCCATATATTTAAACGCGGTTTGTTGCATCGGAAAGAGCAGATTTCAGTGCATAGAGGGACGTTATTTCAGTTTCAAAATCAATTTCTAAATGCCCTAAAACTGGTCGTAAAAAGTACCTATTTTTGAAATTTTATTAAAGCATGCATCGTTTTTCTACGCTTTATCAGGCTTACCCTTCCATATATTTAAACGCGGCTTGTTGCATCGGAAAGAGCAGATTTCAATGCATAGAGGGACGTTATTTCAGTTTCAAAATCAATTTCTAAATGCCTTAAAACTGGTCGTAAAAAGTACCTATTTTTGAAATTTTATTAAAACATGCATCGTTTTTCTACGCTTTATCAGGCTTACCCTTCCATGTATTTAAACGCGGTTTGTTGCATCGGAAAGAGCAGATTTCAATGCATAGAGGGACGTTATTTCAGTTTCAAAATCAATTTCTAAATGCCTTAAAACTGGTCGTAAAAAGTACCTATTTTTGAAATTTTATTAAAACATGCATCGCTTTTCTACGCTTTATCAGGCTTACCCTTCCATATATTTAAACGCGGTTTGTTGCATCGGAAAGAGCAGGTTTCAATGCATAGAGGGACGTTATTTCAGTTTCAAAATCAATTTCTAAATGCCTTAAAACTGGTCGTAAAAAGTACCTATTTTTGAAATTTTATTAAAACATGCATCGTTTTTCTACGCTTTATCAGGCTTACCCTTCCATATATTTAAACGCGGTTTGTTGCATCGGAAAGAGCAGATTTCAATGCATAGAGGGACGTTATTTCAGTTTCAAAATCAATTTCTAAATGCCTTAAAACTGGTCGTAAAAAGTACCTATTTTTGAAATTTTATTAAAACATGCATCGTTTTTCTACGCTTTATCAGGCTTACCCTTCCATATATTTAAACGCGGTTTGTTGCATCGGAAAGAGCAGATTTCAATGCATAGAGGGACGTTATTTCAGTTTCAAAATCAATTTCTAAATGCCTTAAAACTGGTCGTAAAAAGTACCTATTTTTGAAATTTTATTAAAACATGCATCGTTTTTCTACGCTTTATCAGGCTTACCCTTCCATATATTTAAACGCGGTTTATTGCATCGGAAAGAGCAGATTTCAATGCATAGAGGGACGTTATTTCAGTTTCAAAATCAATTTCTAAATGCCTTAAAACTGGTCGTAAAAAGTACCTATTTTTGAAATTTTATTAAAACATGCATCGCTTTTCTACGCTTTATCAGGCTTACCCTTCCATATATTTAAACGCGGTTTGTTGCATCGGAAAGAGCAGATTTCAATGCATAGAGGGACGTAATTTCAGTTTCAAAATCAATTTCTAAATGCCTTAAAACTGGTCGTAAAAAGTACCTATTTTTGAAATTTTATTAAAACATGCATCGCTTTTCTACGCTTTATCAGGCTTACCCTTCCATATATTTAAACGCGGTTTGTTGCATCGGAAAGAGCAGATTTCAGTGCATAGAGGGACGTTATTTCAGTTTCAAAATCAATTTCTAAATGCCCTAAAACTGGTCGTAAAAAGTACCTATTTTTGAAATTTTATTAAAACATGCATCGTTTTTCTACGCTTTATCAGGCTTACCCTTCCATATATTTAAACGCGGTTTGTTGCATCGGAAAGAGCAGGTTTCAATGCATAGAGGGACGTTATTTCAGTTTCAAAATCAATTTCTAAATGCCTTAAAACTGGTCGTAAAAAGTACCTATTTTTGAAATTTTATTAAAACATGCATCGTTTTTCTACGCTTTATCAGGCTTACCCTTCCATATATTTAAACGCGGTTTGTTGCATCGGAAAGAGCAGATTTCAATGCATAGAGGGACGTTATTTCAGTTTCAAAATCAATTTCTAAATGCCTTAAAACTGGTCGTAAAAAGTACCTATTTTTGAAATTTTATTAAAACATGCATCGTTTTTCTACGCTTTATCAGGCTTACCCTTCCATATATTTAAACGCGGTTTGTTGCATCGGAAAGAGCAGATTTCAATGCATAGAGGGACGTTATTTCAGTTTCAAAATCAATTTCTAAATGCCTTAAAACTGGTCGTAAAAAGTACCTATTTTTGAAATTTTATTAAAACATGCATCGTTTTTCTACGCTTTATCAGGCTTACCCTTCCATATATTTAAACGCGGTTTGTTGCATCGGAAAGAGCAGATTTCAATGCATAGAGGGACGTTATTTCAGTTTCAAAATCAATTTCTAAATGCCTTAAAACTGGTCGTAAAAAGTACCTATTTTTGAAATTTTATTAAAACATGCATCGTTTTTCTACGCTTTATCAGGCTTACCCTTCCATATATTTAAACGCGGTTTGTTGCATCGGAAAGAGCAGATTTCAATGCATAGAGGAACGTTATTTCAGTTTCAAAATCAATTTCTAAATGCCTTAAAACTGGTCGTAAAAAGTACCTATTTTTGAAATTTTATTAAAACATGCATCGCTTTTCTACGCTTTATCAGGCTTACCCTTCCATATATTTAAACGCGGTTTGTTGCATCGGAAAGAGCAGGTTTCAATGCATAGAGGGACGTTATTTCAGTTTCAAAATCAATTTCTAAATGCCTTAAAACTGGTCGTAAAAAGTACCTATTTTTGAAATTTTATTAAAACATGCATCGTTTTTCTACGCTTTATCAGGCTTACCCTTCCATATATTTAAACGCGGTTTGTTGCATCGGAAAGAGCAGATTTTAATGCATAGAGGGACGTTATTTCAGTTTCAAAATCAATTTCTAAATGCCTTAAAACTGGTCGTAAAAAGTACCTATTTTTGAAATTTTATTAAAACATGCATCGTTTTTCTACGCTTTATCAGGCTTACCCTTCCATATATTTAAACGCGGTTTGTTGCATCGGAAAGAGCAGATTTCAATGCATAGAGGGACGTTATTTCAGTTTCAAAATCAATTTCTAAATGCCTTAAAACTGGTCGTAAAAAGTACCTATTTTTGAAATTTTATTAAAACATGCATCGTTTTTCTACGCTTTATCAGGCTTACCCTTCCATATATTTAAACGCGGTTTATTGCATCGGAAAGAGCAGATTTCAATGCATAGAGGGACGTTATTTCAGTTTCAAAATCAATTTCTAAATGCCTTAAAACTGGTCGTAAAAAGTACCTATTTTTGAAATTTTATTAAAACATGCATCGTTTTTCTACGCTTTATCAGGCTTACCCTTCCATATATTTAAACGCGGTTTGTTGCATCGGAAAGAGCAGATTTCAATGCATAGAGGGACGTTATTTCAGTTTCAAAATCAATTTCTAAATGCCTTAAAACTGGTCGTAAAAAGTACCTATTTTTGAAATTTTATTAAAACATGCATCGTTTTTCTACGCTTTATCAGGCTTACCCTTCCATGTATTTAAACGCGGTTTGTTGCATCGGAAAGAGCAGATTTCAATGCATAGAGGGACGTTATTTCAGTTTCAAAATCAATTTCTAAATGCCTTAAAACTGGTCGTAAAAAGTACCTATTTTTGAAATTTTATTAAAACATGCATCGCTTTTCTACGCTTTATCAGGCTTACCCTTCCATATATTTAAACGCGGTTTGTTGCATCGGAAAGAGCAGGTTTCAATGCATAGAGGGACGTTATTTCAGTTTCAAAATCAATTTCTAAATGCCTTAAAACTGGTCGTAAAAAGTACCTATTTTTGAAATTTTATTAAAACATGCATCGTTTTTCTACGCTTTATCAGGCTTACCCTTCCATATATTTAAACGCGGTTTGTTGCATCGGAAAGAGCAGATTTCAATGCATAGAGGGACGTTATTTCAGTTTCAAAATCAATTTCTAAATGCCTTAAAACTGGTCGTAAAAAGTACCTATTTTTGAAATTTTATTAAAACATGCATCGTTTTTCTACGCTTTATCAGGCTTACCCTTCCATATATTTAAACGCGGTTTGTTGCATCGGAAAGAGCAGATTTCAATGCATAGAGGGACGTTATTTCAGTTTCAAAATCAATTTCTAAATGCCTTAAAACTGGTCGTAAAAAGTACCTATTTTTGAAATTTTATTAAAACATGCATCGTTTTTCTACGCTTTATCAGGCTTACCCTTCCATATATTTAAACGCGGTTTATTGCATCGGAAAGAGCAGATTTCAATGCATAGAGGGACGTTATTTCAGTTTCAAAATCAATTTCTAAATGCCTTAAAACTGGTCGTAAAAAGTACCTATTTTTGAAATTTTATTAAAACATGCATCGCTTTTCTACGCTTTATCAGGCTTACCCTTCCATATATTTAAACGCGGTTTGTTGCATCGGAAAGAGCAGATTTCAATGCATAGAGGGACGTAATTTCAGTTTCAAAATCAATTTCTAAATGCCTTAAAACTGGTCGTAAAAAGTACCTATTTTTGAAATTTTATTAAAACATGCATCGCTTTTCTACGCTTTATCAGGCTTACCCTTCCATATATTTAAACGCGGTTTGTTGCATCGGAAAGAGCAGATTTCAGTGCATAGAGGGACGTTATTTCAGTTTCAAAATCAATTTCTAAATGCCCTAAAACTGGTCGTAAAAAGTACCTATTTTTGAAATTTTATTAAAACATGCATCGTTTTTCTACGCTTTATCAGGCTTACCCTTCCATATATTTAAACGCGGTTTGTTGCATCGGAAAGAGCAGGTTTCAATGCATAGAGGGACGTTATTTCAGTTTCAAAATCAATTTCTAAATGCCTTAAAACTGGTCGTAAAAAGTACCTATTTTTGAAATTTTATTAAAACATGCATCGTTTTTCTACGCTTTATCAGGCTTACCCTTCCATATATTTAAACGCGGTTTGTTGCATCGGAAAGAGCAGATTTCAATGCATAGAGGGACGTTATTTCAGTTTCAAAATCAATTTCTAAATGCCTTAAAACTGGTCGTAAAAAGTACCTATTTTTGAAATTTTATTAAAACATGCATCGTTTTTCTACGCTTTATCAGGCTTACCCTTCCATATATTTAAACGCGGTTTGTTGCATCGGAAAGAGCAGATTTCAATGCATAGAGGGACGTTATTTCAGTTTCAAAATCAATTTCTAAATGCCTTAAAACTGGTCGTAAAAAGTACCTATTTTTGAAATTTTATTAAAACATGCATCGTTTTTCTACGCTTTATCAGGCTTACCCTTCCATATATTTAAACGCGGTTTGTTGCATCGGAAAGAGCAGATTTCAATGCATAGAGGGACGTTATTTCAGTTTCAAAATCAATTTCTAAATGCCTTAAAACTGGTCGTAAAAAGTACCTATTTTTGAAATTTTATTAAAACATGCATCGTTTTTCTACGCTTTATCAGGCTTACCCTTCCATATATTTAAACGCGGTTTGTTGCATCGGAAAGAGCAGATTTCAATGCATAGAGGAACGTTATTTCAGTTTCAAAATCAATTTCTAAATGCCTTAAAACTGGTCGTAAAAAGTACCTATTTTTGAAATTTTATTAAAACATGCATCGCTTTTCTACGCTTTATCAGGCTTACCCTTCCATATATTTAAACGCGGTTTGTTGCATCGGAAAGAGCAGGTTTCAATGCATAGAGGGACGTTATTTCAGTTTCAAAATCAATTTCTAAATGCCTTAAAACTGGTCGTAAAAAGTACCTATTTTTGAAATTTTATTAAAACATGCATCGTTTTTCTACGCTTTATCAGGCTTACCCTTCCATATATTTAAACGCGGTTTGTTGCATCGGAAAGAGCAGATTTTAATGCATAGAGGGACGTTATTTCAGTTTCAAAATCAATTTCTAAATGCCTTAAAACTGGTCGTAAAAAGTACCTATTTTTGAAATTTTATTAAAACATGCATCGTTTTTCTACGCTTTATCAGGCTTACCCTTCCATATATTTAAACGCGGTTTGTTGCATCGGAAAGAGCAGATTTCAATGCATAGAGGGACGTTATTTCAGTTTCAAAATCAATTTCTAAATGCCTTAAAACTGGTCGTAAAAAGTACCTATTTTTGAAATTTTATTAAAACATGCATCGTTTTTCTACGCTTTATCAGGCTTACCCTTCCATATATTTAAACGCGGTTTATTGCATCGGAAAGAGCAGATTTCAATGCATAGAGGGACGTTATTTCAGTTTCAAAATCAATTTCTAAATGCCTTAAAACTGGTCGTAAAAAGTACCTATTTTTGAAATTTTATTAAAACATGCATCGTTTTTCTACGCTTTATCAGGCTTACCCTTCCATATATTTAAACGCGGTTTGTTGCATCGGAAAGAGCAGATTTCAATGCATAGAGGGACGTTATTTCAGTTTCAAAATCAATTTCTAAATGCCTTAAAACTGGTCGTAAAAAGTACCTATTTTTGAAATTTTATTAAAACATGCATCGTTTTTCTACGCTTTATCAGGCTTACCCTTCCATATATTTAAACGCGGTTTGTTGCATCGGAAAGAGCAGATTTCAATGCATAGAGGGACGTTATTTCAGTTTCAAAATCAATTTCTAAATGCCTTAAAACTGGTCGTAAAAAGTACCTATTTTTGAAATTTTATTAAAACATGCATCGCTTTTCTACGCTTTATCAGGCTCACCCTTCCATATATTTAAACGCGGTTTGTTGCATCGGAAAGAGCAGGTTTTAATGCATAGAGGGACGTTATTTTAGTTTCAAAATCAATTTCTAAATGCCTTAAAACTGGTCGTAAAAAGTACCTATTTTTGAAATTTTATTAAAACATGCATCGTTTTTCTACGCTTTATCAGGCTTACTCTTCCATATATTTAAACGCGGTTTGTTGCATCGGAAAGAGCAGATTTCAATGCATAGAGGGACGTTATTTCAGTTTCAAAATCAATTTCTAAGTGCCCTAAAACTGGTCGTAAAAAGTACCTATTTTTGAAATTTTATTAAAACATGCATCGTTTTTCTACGCTTTATCAGGCTTACCCTTCCATATATTTAAACGCGGTTTGTTGCATCGGAAAGAGCAGATTTCAATGCATAGAGGGACGTTATTTCAGTTTCAAAATCAATTTCTAAATGCCTTAAAACTGGTCGTAAAAAGTACCTATTTTTGAAATTTTATTAAAACATGCATCGCTTTTCTACGCTTTATCAGGCTCACCCTTCCATATATTTAAACGCGGTTTGTTGCATCGGAAAGAGCAGGTTTCAATGCATAGAGGGACGTTATTTCAGTTTCAAAATCAATTTCTAAATGCCTTAAAACTGGTCGTAAAAAGTACCTATTTTTGAAATTTTATTAAAACATGCATCGTTTTTCTACGCTTTATCAGGCTTACCCTTCCATATATTTAAACGCGGTTTGTTGCATCGGAAAGAGCAGATTTCAATGCATAGAGGGACGTTATTTCAGTTTCAAAATCAATTTCTAAGTGCCCTAAAACTGGTCGTAAAAAGTACCTATTTTTGAAATTTTATTAAAACATGCATCGTTTTTCTACGCTTTATCAGGCTTACCCTTCCATATATTTAAACGCGGTTTGTTGCATCGGAAAGAGCAGATTTCAATGCATAGAGGGACGTTATTTCAGTTTCAAAATCAATTTCTAAATGCCTTAAAACTGGTCGGAAAAAGTACCTATTTTTGAAATTTTATTAAAACATGCATCGTTTTTCTACGCTTTATCAGGCTTACCCTTCCATGTATTTAAACGCGGTTTGTTGCATCGGAAAGAGCAGATTTCAGTGCATAGAGGGACGTTATTTCAGTTTCAAAATCAATTTCTAAATGCCTTAAAACTGGTCGTAAAAAGTACCTATTTTTGAAATTTTATTAAAACATGCATCGCTTTTCTACGCTTTATCAGGCTTACCCTTCCATATATTTAAACGCGGTTTGTTGCATCGGAAAGAGCAGGTTTCAATGCATAGAGGGACGTTATTTCAGTTTCAAAATCAATTTCTAAATGCCTTAAAACTGGTCGTAAAAAGTACCTATTTTTGAAATTTTATTAAAACATGCATCGTTTTTCTACGCTTTATCAGGCTTACCCTTCCATATATTTAAACGCGGTTTGTTGCATCGGAAAGAGCAGATTTCAATGCATAGAGGGACGTTATTTCAGTTTCAAAATCAATTTCTAAATGCCTTAAAACTGGTCGTAAAAAGTACCTATTTTTGAAATTTTATTAAAACATGCATCGTTTTTCTACGCTTTATCAGGCTTACCCTTCCATGTATTTAAACGCGGTTTGTTGCATCGGAAAGAGCAGATTTCAGTGCATAGAGGGACGTTATTTCAGTTTCAAAATCAATTTCTAAATGCCTTAAAACTGGTCGTAAAAAGTACCTATTTTTGAAATTTTATTAAAACATGCATCGCTTTTCTACGCTTTATCAGGCTTACCCTTCCATATATTTAAACGCGGTTTGTTGCATCGAAAAGAGCAGATTTCAATGCATAGAGGGACGTTATTTCAGTTTCAAAATCAATTTCTAAATGCCTTAAAACTGGTCATAAAAAGTACCTATTTTTGAAATTTTATTAAAACATGCATCGTTTTTCTACGCTTTATCAGGCTTACCCTTCCATATATTTAAACGCGGTTTGTTGCATCGGAAAGAGCAGATTTCAATGCATAGAGGGACGTTATTTCAGTTTCAAAATCAATTTCTAAATGCCTTAAAACTGGTCGTAAAAAGTACCTATTTTTGAAATTTTATTAAAACATGCATCGCTTTTCTACGCTTTATCAGGCTTACCCTTCCATATATTTAAACGCGGTTTGTTGCATCGGAAAGAGCAGATTTCAATGCATAGAGGGGCGTTATTTCAGTTTCAAAATCAATTTCTAAATGCCTTAAAACTGGTCGTAAAAAGTACCTATTTTTGAAATTTTATTAAAACATGCATCGTTTTTCTACGCTTTATCAGGCTTACCCTTCCATATATTTAAACGCGGTTTGTTGCATCGGAAAGAGCAGATTTCAATGCATAGAGGGACGTTATTTCAGTTTCAAAATCAATTTCTAAATGCCTTAAAACTGGTCGTAAATAGTACCTATTTTTGAAATTTTATTAAAACATGCATCGTTTTTCTACGCTTTATCAGGCTTACCCTTCCATATATTTAAACGCGGTTTGTTGCATCGGAAAGAGCAGATTTCAATGCATAGAGGGACGTTATTTCAGTTTCAAAATCAATTTCTAAATGCCCTAAAACTGGTCGTAAAAAGTACCTATTTTTGAAATTTTATTAAAACATGCATCGTTTTTCTACGCTTTATCAGGCTTACCCTTCCATATATTTAAACGCGGTTTGTTGCATCGGAAAGAGCAGATTTCAGTGCATAGAGGGACGTTATTTCAGTTTCAAAATCAATTTCTAAATGCCCTAAAACTGGTCGTAAAAAGTACCTATTTTTGAAATTTTATTAAAGCATGCATCGTTTTTCTACGCTTTATCAGGCTTACCCTTCCATATATTTAAACGCGGCTTGTTGCATCGGAAAGAGCAGATTTCAATGCATAGAGGGACGTTATTTCAGTTTCAAAATCAATTTCTAAATGCCTTAAAACTGGTCGTAAAAAGTACCTATTTTTGAAATTTTATTAAAACATGCATCGCTTTTCTACGCTTTATCAGGCTTACCCTTCCATATATTTAAACGCTGTTTGTTGCATCGGAAAGAGCAGGTTTCAATGCATAGAGGGACGTTATTTCAGTTTCAAAATCAATTTCTAAATGCCTTAAAACTGGTCGTAAAAAGTACCTATTTTTGAAATTTTATTAAAACATGCATCGTTTTTCTACGCTTTATCAGGCTTACCCTTCCATATATTTAAACGCGGTTTGTTGCATCGGAAAGAGCAGATTTCAATGCATAGAGGGACGTTATTTCAGTTTCAAAATCAATTTCTAAATGCCTTAAAACTGGTCGTAAAAAGTACCTATTTTTGAAATTTTATTAAAACATGCATCGCTTTTCTACGCTTTATCAGGCTCACCCTTCCATATATTTAAACGCGGTTTGTTGCATCGGAAAGAGCAGGTTTTAATGCATAGAGGGACGTTATTTTAGTTTCAAAATCAATTTCTAAATGCCTTAAAACTGGTCGTAAAAAGTACCTATTTTTGAAATTTTATTAAAACATGCATCGTTTTTCTACGCTTTATCAGGCTTACTCTTCCATATATTTAAACGCGGTTTGTTGCATCGGAAAGAGCAGATTTCAATGCATAGAGGGACGTTATTTCAGTTTCAAAATCAATTTCTAAGTGCCCTAAAACTGGTCGTAAAAAGTACCTATTTTTGAAATTTTATTAAAACATGCATCGTTTTTCTACGCTTTATCAGGCTTACCCTTCCATATATTTAAACGCGGTTTGTTGCATCGGAAAGAGCAGATTTCAATGCATAGAGGGACGTTATTTCAGTTTCAAAATCAATTTCTAAATGCCTTAAAACTGGTCGTAAAAAGTACCTATTTTTGAAATTTTATTAAAACATGCATCGCTTTTCTACGCTTTATCAGGCTCACCCTTCCATATATTTAAACGCGGTTTGTTGCATCGGAAAGAGCAGGTTTCAATGCATAGAGGGACGTTATTTCAGTTTCAAAATCAATTTCTAAATGCCTTAAAACTGGTCGTAAAAAGTACCTATTTTTGAAATTTTATTAAAACATGCATCGTTTTTCTACGCTTTATCAGGCTTACCCTTCCATATATTTAAACGCGGTTTGTTGCATCGGAAAGAGCAGATTTCAATGCATAGAGGGACGTTATTTCAGTTTCAAAATCAATTTCTAAGTGCCCTAAAACTGGTCGTAAAAAGTACCTATTTTTGAAATTTTATTAAAACATGCATCGTTTTTCTACGCTTTATCAGGCTTACCCTTCCATATATTTAAACGCGGTTTGTTGCATCGGAAAGAGCAGATTTCAATGCATAGAGGGACGTTATTTCAGTTTCAAAATCAATTTCTAAATGCCTTAAAACTGGTCGGAAAAAGTACCTATTTTTGAAATTTTATTAAAACATGCATCGTTTTTCTACGCTTTATCAGGCTTACCCTTCCATGTATTTAAACGCGGTTTGTTGCATCGGAAAGAGCAGATTTCAGTGCATAGAGGGACGTTATTTCAGTTTCAAAATCAATTTCTAAATGCCTTAAAACTGGTCGTAAAAAGTACCTATTTTTGAAATTTTATTAAAACATGCATCGCTTTTCTACGCTTTATCAGGCTTACCCTTCCATATATTTAAACGCGGTTTGTTGCATCGGAAAGAGCAGGTTTCAATGCATAGAGGGACGTTATTTCAGTTTCAAAATCAATTTCTAAATGCCTTAAAACTGGTCGTAAAAAGTACCTATTTTTGAAATTTTATTAAAACATGCATCGTTTTTCTACGCTTTATCAGGCTTACCCTTCCATATATTTAAACGCGGTTTGTTGCATCGGAAAGAGCAGATTTCAATGCATAGAGGGACGTTATTTCAGTTTCAAAATCAATTTCTAAATGCCTTAAAACTGGTCGTAAAAAGTACCTATTTTTGAAATTTTATTAAAACATGCATCGTTTTTCTACGCTTTATCAGGCTTACCCTTCCATGTATTTAAACGCGGTTTGTTGCATCGGAAAGAGCAGATTTCAGTGCATAGAGGGACGTTATTTCAGTTTCAAAATCAATTTCTAAATGCCTTAAAACTGGTCGTAAAAAGTACCTATTTTTGAAATTTTATTAAAACATGCATCGCTTTTCTACGCTTTATCAGGCTTACCCTTCCATATATTTAAACGCGGTTTGTTGCATCGAAAAGAGCAGATTTCAATGCATAGAGGGACGTTATTTCAGTTTCAAAATCAATTTCTAAATGCCTTAAAACTGGTCATAAAAAGTACCTATTTTTGAAATTTTATTAAAACATGCATCGTTTTTCTACGCTTTATCAGGCTTACCCTTCCATATATTTAAACGCGGTTTGTTGCATCGGAAAGAGCAGATTTCAATGCATAGAGGGACGTTATTTCAGTTTCAAAATCAATTTCTAAATGCCTTAAAACTGGTCGTAAAAAGTACCTATTTTTGAAATTTTATTAAAACATGCATCGCTTTTCTACGCTTTATCAGGCTTACCCTTCCATATATTTAAACGCGGTTTGTTGCATCGGAAAGAGCAGATTTCAATGCATAGAGGGGCGTTATTTCAGTTTCAAAATCAATTTCTAAATGCCTTAAAACTGGTCGTAAAAAGTACCTATTTTTGAAATTTTATTAAAACATGCATCGTTTTTCTACGCTTTATCAGGCTTACCCTTCCATATATTTAAACGCGGTTTGTTGCATCGGAAAGAGCAGATTTCAATGCATAGAGGGACGTTATTTCAGTTTCAAAATCAATTTCTAAATGCCTTAAAACTGGTCGTAAATAGTACCTATTTTTGAAATTTTATTAAAACATGCATCGTTTTTCTACGCTTTATCAGGCTTACCCTTCCATATATTTAAACGCGGTTTGTTGCATCGGAAAGAGCAGATTTCAATGCATAGAGGGACGTTATTTCAGTTTCAAAATCAATTTCTAAATGCCCTAAAACTGGTCGTAAAAAGTACCTATTTTTGAAATTTTATTAAAACATGCATCGTTTTTCTACGCTTTATCAGGCTTACCCTTCCATATATTTAAACGCGGTTTGTTGCATCGGAAAGAGCAGATTTCAGTGCATAGAGGGACGTTATTTCAGTTTCAAAATCAATTTCTAAATGCCCTAAAACTGGTCGTAAAAAGTACCTATTTTTGAAATTTTATTAAAGCATGCATCGTTTTTCTACGCTTTATCAGGCTTACCCTTCCATATATTTAAACGCGGCTTGTTGCATCGGAAAGAGCAGATTTCAATGCATAGAGGGACGTTATTTCAGTTTCAAAATCAATTTCTAAATGCCTTAAAACTGGTCGTAAAAAGTACCTATTTTTGAAATTTTATTAAAACATGCATCGCTTTTCTACGCTTTATCAGGCTTACCCTTCCATATATTTAAACGCTGTTTGTTGCATCGGAAAGAGCAGGTTTCAATGCATAGAGGGACGTTATTTCAGTTTCAAAATCAATTTCTAAATGCCTTAAAACTGGTCGTAAAAAGTACCTATTTTTGAAATTTTATTAAAACATGCATCGTTTTTCTACGCTTTATCAGGCTTACCCTTCCATATATTTAAACGCGGTTTGTTGCATCGGAAAGAGCAGATTTCAATGCATAGAGGGACGTTATTTCAGTTTCAAAATCAATTTCTAAATGCCTTAAAACTGGTCGTAAAAAGTACCTATTTTTGAAATTTTATTAAAACATGCATCGTTTTTCTACGCTTTATCAGGCTTACCCTTCCATATATTTAAACGCGGTTTGTTGCATCAGAAAGAGCAGATTTCAATGCATAGAGGGACGTTATTTCAGTTTCAAAATCAATTTCTAAATGCCTTAAAACTGGTCGTAAAAAGTACCTATTTTTGAAATTTTATTAAAACATGCATCGTTTTTCTACGCTTTATCAGGCTTACCCTTCCATATATTTAAACGCGGTTTATTGCATCGGAAAGAGCAGATTTCAATGCATAGAGGGACGTTATTTCAGTTTCAAAATCAATTTCTAAATGCCTTAAAACTGGTCGTAAAAAGTACCTATTTTTGAAATTTTATTAAAACATGCATCGCTTTTCTACGCTTTATCAGGCTTACCCTTCCATATATTTAAACGCGGTTTGTTGCATCGGAAAGAGCAGATTTCAATGCATAGAGGGACGTAATTTCAGTTTCAAAATCAATTTCTAAATGCCTTAAAACTGGTCGTAAAAAGTACCTATTTTTGAAATTTTATTAAAACATGCATCGCTTTTCTACGCTTTATCAGGCTTACCCTTCCATATATTTAAACGCGGTTTGTTGCATCGGAAAGAGCAGATTTCAGTGCATAGAGGGACGTTATTTCAGTTTCAAAATCAATTTCTAAATGCCCTAAAACTGGTCGTAAAAAGTACCTATTTTTGAAATTTTATTAAAACATGCATCGTTTTTCTACGCTTTATCAGGCTTACCCTTCCATATATTTAAACGCGGTTTGTTGCATCGGAAAGAGCAGGTTTCAATGCATAGAGGGACGTTATTTCAGTTTCAAAATCAATTTCTAAATGCCTTAAAACTGGTCGTAAAAAGTACCTATTTTTGAAATTTTATTAAAACATGCATCGTTTTTCTACGCTTTATCAGGCTTACCCTTCCATTTATTTAAACGCGGTTTGTTGCATCGGAAAGAGCAGATTTCAATGCATAGAGGGACGTTATTTCAGTTTCAAAATCAATTTCTAAATGCCTTAAAACTGGTCGTAAAAAGTACCTATTTTTGAAATTTTATTAAAACATGCATCGTTTTTCTACGCTTTATCAGGCTTACCCTTCCATATATTTAAACGCGGTTTGTTGCATCGGAAAGAGCAGATTTCAATGCATAGAGGGACGTTATTTCAGTTTCAAAATCAATTTCTAAATGCCTTAAAACTGGTCGTAAAAAGTACCTATTTTTGAAATTTTATTAAAACATGCATCGTTTTTCTACGCTTTATCAGGCTTACCCTTCCATATATTTAAACGCGGTTTGTTGCATCGGAAAGAGCAGATTTCAATGCATAGAGGGACGTTATTTCAGTTTCAAAATCAATTTCTAAATGCCTTAAAACTGGTCGTAAAAAGTACCTATTTTTGAAATTTTATTAAAACATGCATCGTTTTTCTACGCTTTATCAGGCTTGCCCTTCCATATATTTAAACGCGGTTTGTTGCATCGGAAAGAGCAGATTTCAATGCATAGAGGGACGTTATTTCAGTTTCAAAATCAATTTCTAAATGCCTTAAAACTGGTCGTAAAAAGTACCTATTTTTGAAATTTTATTAAAACATGCATCGTTTTTCTACGCTTTATCAGGCTTACCCTTCCATATATTTAAACGCGGTTTGTTGCATCGGAAAGAGCAGATTTCAATGCATAGAGGGACGTTATTTCAGTTTCAAAATCAATTTCTAAATGCCTTAAAACTGGTCGTAAAAAGTACCTATTTTTGAAATTTTATTAAAACATGCATCGTTTTTCTACGCTTTATCAGGCTTACCCTTCCATATATTTAAACGCGGTTTGTTGCATCGGAAAGAGCAGATTTCAATGCATAGAGGGACGTTATTTCAGTTTCAAAATCAATTTCTAAATGCCTTAAAACTGGTCGTAAAAAGTACCTATTTTTGAAATTTTATTAAAACATGCATCGTTTTTCTACGCTTTATCAGGGTTACCCTTCCATATATTTAAACGCGGTTTGTTGCATCGGAAAGAGCAGATTTCAATGCATAGAGGAACGTTATTTCAGTTTCAAAATCAATTTCTAAATGCCTTAAAACTGGTCGTAAAAAGTACCTATTTTTGAAATTTTATTAAAACATGCATCGCTTTTCTACGCTTTATCAGGCTTACCCTTCCATATATTTAAACGCGGTTTGTTGCATCGGAAAGAGCAGGTTTCAATGCATAGAGGGACGTTATTTCAGTTTCAAAATCAATTTCTAAATGCCTTAAAACTGGTCGTAAAAAGTACCTATTTTTGAAATTTTATTAAAACATGCATCGTTTTTCTACGCTTTATCAGGCTTACCCTTCCATATATTTAAACGCGGTTTGTTGCATCGGAAAGAGCAGATTTTAATGCATAGAGGGACGTTATTTCAGTTTCAAAATCAATTTCTAAATGCCTTAAAACTGGTCGTAAAAAGTACCTATTTTTGAAATTTTATTAAAACATGCATCGTTTTTCTACGCTTTATCAGGCTTACCCTTCCATATATTTAAACGCGGTTTGTTGCATCGGAAAGAGCAGATTTCAATGCATAGAGGGACGTTATTTCAGTTTCAAAATCAATTTCTAAATGCCTTAAAACTGGTCGTAAAAAGTACCTATTTTTGAAATTTTATTAAAACATGCATCGTTTTTCTACGCTTTATCAGGCTTACCCTTCCATATATTTAAACGCGGTTTATTGCATCGGAAAGAGCAGATTTCAATGCATAGAGGGACGTTATTTCAGTTTCAAAATCAATTTCTAAATGCCTTAAAACTGGTCGTAAAAAGTACCTATTTTTGAAATTTTATTAAAACATGCATCGTTTTTCTACGCTTTATCAGGCTTACCCTTCCATATATTTAAACGCGGTTTGTTGCATCGGAAAGAGCAGATTTCAATGCATAGAGGGACGTTATTTCAGTTTCAAAATCAATTTCTAAATGCCTTAAAACTGGTCGTAAAAAGTACCTATTTTTGAAATTTTATTAAAACATGCATCGTTTTTCTACGCTTTATCAGGCTTACCCTTCCATATATTTAAACGCGGTTTGTTGCATCGGAAAGAGCAGATTTCAATGCATAGAGGGACGTTATTTCAGTTTCAAAATCAATTTCTAAATGCCTTAAAACTGGTCGTAAAAAGTACCTATTTTTGAAATTTTATTAAAACATGCATCGCTTTTCTACGCTTTATCAGGCTCACCCTTCCATATATTTAAACGCGGTTTGTTGCATCGGAAAGAGCAGGTTTTAATGCATAGAGGGACGTTATTTTAGTTTCAAAATCAATTTCTAAGTGCCCTAAAACTGGTCGTAAAAAGTACCTATTTTTGAAATTTTATTAAAACATGCATCGTTTTTCTACGCTTTATCAGGCTTACCCTTCCATATATTTAAACGCGGTTTGCTGCATCGGAAAGAGCAGATTTCAATGCATAGAGGGACGTTATTTCAGTTTCAAAATCAATTTCTAAATGCCTTAAAACTGGTCGGAAAAAGTACCTATTTTTGAAATTTTATTAAAACATGCATCGTTTTTCTACGCTTTATCAGGCTTACCCTTCCATGTATTTAAACGCGGTTTGTTGCATCGGAAAGAGCAGATTTCAGTGCATAGAGGGACGTTATTTCAGTTTCAAAATCAATTTCTAAATGCCTTAAAACTGGTCGTAAAAAGTACCTATTTTTGAAATTTTATTAAAACATGCATCGCTTTTCTACGCTTTATCAGGCTTACCCTTCCATATATTTAAACGCGGTTTGTTGCATCGGAAAGAGCAGGTTTCAATGCATAGAGGGACGTTATTTCAGTTTCAAAATCAATTTCTAAATGCCTTAAAACTGGTCGTAAAAAGTACCTATTTTTGAAATTTTATTAAAACATGCATCGTTTTTCTACGCTTTATCAGGCTTACCCTTCCATATATTTAAACGCGGTTTGTTGCATCGGAAAGAGCAGATTTCAATGCATAGAGGGACGTTATTTCAGTTTCAAAATCAATTTCTAAATGCCTTAAAACTGGTCGTAAAAAGTACCTATTTTTGAAATTTTATTAAAACATGCATCGTTTTTCTACGCTTTATCAGGCTTACCCTTCCATATATTTAAACGCGGTTTGTTGCATCGGAAAGAGCAGATTTCAATGCATAGAGGGACGTTATTTCAGTTTCAAAATCAATTTCTAAATGCCTTAAAACTGGTCGTAAAAAGTACCTATTTTTGAAATTTTATTAAAACATGCATCGTTTTTCTACGCTTTATCAGGCTTACCCTTCCATATATTTAAACGCGGTTTGTTGCATCGGAAAGAGCAGATTTCAATGCATAGAGGGACGTTATTTCAGTTTCAAAATCAATTTCTAAATGCCTTAAAACTGGTCGTAAAAAGTACCTATTTTTGAAATTTTATTAAAACATGCATCATTTTTCTACGCTTTATCAGGCTTACCCTTCCATATATTTAAACGCGGTTTGTTGCATCGGAAAGAGCAGATTTCAATGCATAGAGGGACGTTATTTCAGTTTCAAAATCAATTTCTAAATGCCTTAAAACTGGTCGTAAAAAGTACCTATTTTTGAAATTTTATTAAAACATGCATCGTTTTTCTACGCTTTATCAGGCTTACCCTTCCATATATTTAAACGCGGTTTGTTGCATCGGAAAGAGCAGATTTCAATGCATAGAGGGACGTTATTTCAGTTTCAAAATCAATTTCTAAATGCCTTAAAACTGGTCGTAAAAAGTACCTATTTTTGAAATTTTATTAAAACATGCATCGTTTTTCTACGCTTTATCAGGCTTACCCTTCCATATGTTTAAACGCGGTTTGTTGCATCGGAAAGAGCAGATTTCAATGCATAGAGGGACGTTATTTCAGTTTCAAAATCAATTTCTAAATGCCTTAAAACTGGTCGTAAAAAGTACCTATTTTTGAAATTTTATTAAAACATGCATCGTTTTTCTACGCTTTATCAGGCTTACCCTTCCATATATTTAAACGCGGTTTGTTGCATCGGAAAGAGCAGGTTTCAATGCATAGAGGGACGTTATTTCAGTTTCAAAATCAATTTCTAAATGCCTTAAAACTGGTCGTAAAAAGTACCTATTTTTGAAATTTTATTAAAACATGCATCGTTTTTCTACGCTTTATCAGGGTTACCCTTCCATATATTTAAACGCGGTTTGTTGCATCGGAAAGAGCAGATTTCAATGCATAGAGGAACGTTATTTCAGTTTCAAAATCAATTTCTAAATGCCTTAAAACTGGTCGTAAAAAGTACCTATTTTTGAAATTTTATTAAAACATGCATCGCTTTTCTACGCTTTATCAGGCTTACCCTTCCATATATTTAAACGCGGTTTGTTGCATCGGAAAGAGCAGGTTTCAATGCATAGAGGGACGTTATTTCAGTTTCAAAATCAATTTCTAAATGCCTTAAAACTGGTCGTAAAAAGTACCTATTTTTGAAATTTTATTAAAACATGCATCGTTTTTCTACGCTTTATCAGGCTTACCCTTCCATATATTTAAACGCGGTTTGTTGCATCGGAAAGAGCAGATTTTAATGCATAGAGGGACGTTATTTCAGTTTCAAAATCAATTTCTAAATGCCTTAAAACTGGTCGTAAAAAGTACCTATTTTTGAAATTTTATTAAAACATGCATCGTTTTTCTACGCTTTATCAGGCTTACCCTTCCATATATTTAAACGCGGTTTGTTGCATCGGAAAGAGCAGATTTCAATGCATAGAGGGACGTTATTTCAGTTTCAAAATCAATTTCTAAATGCCTTAAAACTGGTCGTAAAAAGTACCTATTTTTGAAATTTTATTAAAACATGCATCGTTTTTCTACGCTTTATCAGGCTTACCCTTCCATATATTTAAACGCGGTTTATTGCATCGGAAAGAGCAGATTTCAATGCATAGAGGGACGTTATTTCAGTTTCAAAATCAATTTCTAAATGCCTTAAAACTGGTCGTAAAAAGTACCTATTTTTGAAATTTTATTAAAACATGCATCGTTTTTCTACGCTTTATCAGGCTTACCCTTCCATATATTTAAACGCGGTTTGTTGCATCGGAAAGAGCAGATTTCAATGCATAGAGGGACGTTATTTCAGTTTCAAAATCAATTTCTAAATGCCTTAAAACTGGTCGTAAAAAGTACCTATTTTTGAAATTTTATTAAAACATGCATCGTTTTTCTACGCTTTATCAGGCTTACCCTTCCATATATTTAAACGCGGTTTGTTGCATCGGAAAGAGCAGATTTCAATGCATAGAGGGACGTTATTTCAGTTTCAAAATCAATTTCTAAATGCCTTAAAACTGGTCGTAAAAAGTACCTATTTTTGAAATTTTATTAAAACATGCATCGTTTTTCTACGCTTTATCAGGCTTACCCTTCCATATATTTAAACGCGGTTTGTTGCATCGGAAAGAGCAGATTTCAATGCATAGAGGGACGTTATTTCAGTTTCAAAATCAATTTCTAAATGCCTTAAAACTGGTCGTAAAAAGTACCTATTTTTGAAATTTTATTAAAACATGCATCGTTTTTCTACGCTTTATCAGGCTTACCCTTCCATATATTTAAACGCGGTTTGTTGCATCGGAAAGAGCAGATTTTAATGCATAGAGGGACGTTATTTCAGTTTCAAAATCAATTTCTAAATGCCTTAAAACTGGTCGTAAAAAGTACCTATTTTTGAAATTTTATTAAAACATGCATCGTTTTTCTACGCTTTATCAGGCTTACCCTTCCATATATTTAAACGCGGTTTGTTGCATCGGAAAGAGCAGATTTCAATGCATAGAGGGACGTTATTTCAGTTTCAAAATCAATTTCTAAATGCCTTAAAACTGGTCGTAAAAAGTACCTATTTTTGAAATTTTATTAAAACATGCATCGCTTTTCTACGCTTTATCAGGCTTACCCTTCCATATATTTAAACGCGGTTTGTTGCATCGGAAAGAGCAGGTTTCAATGCATAGAGGGACGTTATTTCAGTTTCAAAATCAATTTCTAAATGCCTTAAAACTGGTCGTAAAAAGTACCTATTTTTGAAATTTTATTAAAACATGCATCGTTTTTCTACGCTTTATCAGGCTTACCCTTCCATATATTTAAACGCGGTTTGTTGCATCGGAAAGAGCAGATTTTAATGCATAGAGGGACGTTATTTCAGTTTCAAAATCAATTTCTAAATGCCTTAAAACTGGTCGTAAAAAGTACCTATTTTTGAAATTTTATTAAAACATGCATCGTTTTTCTACGCTTTATCAGGCTTACCCTTCCATATATTTAAACGCGGTTTGTTGCATCGGAAAGAGCAGATTTCAATGCATAGAGGGACGTTATTTCAGTTTCAAAATCAATTTCTAAATGCCTTAAAACTGGTCGTAAAAAGTACCTATTTTTGAAATTTTATTAAAACATGCATCGTTTTTCTACGCTTTATCAGGCTTACCCTTCCATATCTTTAAACGCGGTTTATTGCATCGGAAAGAGCAGATTTCAATGCATAGAGGGACGTTATTTCAGTTTCAAAATCAATTTCTAAATGCCTTAAAACTGGTCGTAAAAAGTACCTATTTTTGAAATTTTATTAAAACATGCATCGTTTTTCTACGCTTTATCAGGCTTACCCTTCCATATATTTAAACGCGGTTTGTTGCATCGGAAAGAGCAGATTTCAATGCATAGAGGGACGTTATTTCAGTTTCAAAATCAATTTCTAAATGCCTTAAAACTGGTCGTAAAAAGTACCTATTTTTGAAATTTTATTAAAACATGCATCGTTTTTCTACGCTTTATCAGGCTTACCCTTCCATATATTTAAACGCGGTTTGTTGCATCGGAAAGAGCAGATTTCAATGCATAGAGGGACGTTATTTCAGTTTCAAAATCAATTTCTAAATGCCTTAAAACTGGTCGTAAAAAGTACCTATTTTTGAAATTTTATTAAAACATGCATCGTTTTTCTACGCTTTATCAGGCTTACCCTTCCATATATTTAAACGCGGTTTGTTGCATCGGAAAGAGCAGATTTCAATGCATAGAGGGACGTTATTTCAGTTTCAAAATCAATTTCTAAATGCCTTAAAACTGGTCGTAAAAAGTACCTATTTTTGAAATTTTATTAAAACATGCATCGTTTTTCTACGCTTTATCAGGCTTACCCTTCCATATATTTAAACGCGGTTTGTTGCATCGGAAAGAGCAGATTTCAATGCATAGAGGGACGTTATTTCAGTTTCAAAATCAATTTCTAAATGCCTTAAAACTGGTCGTAAAAAGTACCTATTTTTGAAATTTTATTAAAACATGCATCGTTTTTCTACGCTTTATCAGGCTTACCCTTCCATATATTTAAACGCGGTTTGTTGCATCGGAAAGAGCAGATTTCAATGCATAGAGGGACGTTATTTCAGTTTCAAAATCAATTTCTAAATGCCTTAAAACTGGTCGTAAAAAGTACCTATTTTTGAAATTTTATTAAAACATGCATCGTTTTTCTACGCTTTATCAGGCTTACCCTTCCATATATTTAAACGCGGTTTGTTGCATCGGAAAGAGCAGATTTCAATGCATAGAGGGACGTTATTTCAGTTTCAAAATCAATTTCTAAATGCCTTAAAACTGGTCGTAAAAAGTACCTATTTTTGAAATTTTATTAAAACATGCATCGTTTTTCTACGCTTTATCAGGCTTACCCTTCCATATATTTAAACGCGGTTTGTTGCATCGGAAAGAGCAGATTTCAATGCATAGAGGGACGTTATTTCAGTTTCAAAATCAATTTCTAAATGCCTTAAAACTGGTCGTAAAAAGTACCTATTTTTGAAATTTTATTAAAACATGCATCGTTTTTCTACGCTTTATCAGGCTTACCCTTCCATATATTTAAACGCGGTTTGTTGCATCGGAAAGAGCAGATTTCAATGCATAGAGGGACGTTATTTCAGTTTCAAAATCAATTTCTAAATGCCTTAAAACTGGTCGTAAAAAGTACCTATTTTTGAAATTTTATTAAAACATGCATCGTTTTTCTACGCTTTATCAGGCTTACCCTTCCATATATTTAAACGCGGTTTGTTGCATCGGAAAGAGCAGATTTCAATGCATAGAGGAACGTTATTTCAGTTTCAAAATCAATTTCTAAATGCCTTAAAACTGGTCGTAAAAAGTACCTATTTTTGAAATTTTATTAAAACATGCATCGCTTTTCTACGCTTTATCAGGCTTACCCTTCCATATATTTAAACGCGGTTTGTTGCATCGGAAAGAGCAGGTTTCAATGCATAGAGGGACGTTATTTCAGTTTCAAAATCAATTTCTAAATGCCTTAAAACTGGTCGTAAAAAGTACCTATTTTTGAAATTTTATTAAAACATGCATCGTTTTTCTACGCTTTATCAGGCTTACCCTTCCATATATTTAAACGCGGTTTGTTGCATCGGAAAGAGCAGATTTCAATGCATAGAGGGACGTTATTTCAGTTTCAAAATCAATTTCTAAATGCCTTAAAACTGGTCGTAAAAAGTACCTATTTTTGAAATTTTATTAAAACATGCATCGTTTTTCTACGCTTTATCAGGCTTACCCTTCCATATATTTAAACGCGGTTTGTTGCATCGGAAAGAGCAGATTTCAATGCATAGAGGGACGTTATTTCAGTTTCAAAATCAATTTCTAAATGCCTTAAAACTGGTCGTAAAAAGTACCTATTTTTGAAATTTTATTAAAACATGCATCGTTTTTCTACGCTTTATCAGGCTTACCCTTCCATATATTTAAACGCGGTTTGTTGCATCGGAAAGAGCAGGTTTCAATGCATAGAGGGACGTTATTTCAGTTTCAAAATCAATTTCTAAATGCCTTAAAACTGGTCGTAAAAAGTACCTATTTTTGAAATTTTATTAAAACATGCATCGTTTTTCTACGCTTTATCAGGCTTACCCTTCCATATATTTAAACGCGGTTTGTTGCATCGGAAAGAGCAGATTTCAATGCATAGAGGGACGTTATTTCAGTTTCAAAATCAATTTCTAAATGCCTTAAAACTGGTCGTAAAAAGTACCTATTTTTGAAATTTTATTAAAACATGCATCGTTTTTCTACGCTTTATCAGGCTTACCCTTCCATATATTTAAACGCGGTTTGTTGCATCGGAAAGAGCAGATTTCAATGCATAGAGCGACGTTATTTCAGTTTCAAAATCAATTTCTAAATGCCTTAAAACTGGTCGTAAAAAGTACCTATTTTTGAAATTTTATTAAAACATGCATCGTTTTTCTACGCTTTATCAGGCTTACCCTTCCATATATTTAAACGCGGTTTGTTGCATCGGAAAGAGCAGATTTCAATGCATAGAGGGACGTTATTTCAGTTTCAAAATCAATTTCTAAATGCCTTAAAACTGGTCGTAAAAAGTACCTATTTTTGAAATTTTATTAAAACATGCATCGTTTTTCTACGCTTTATCAGGCTTACCCTTCCATATATTTAAACGCGGTTTGTTGCATCGGAAAGAGCAGATTTCAATGCATAGAGGGACGTTATTTCAGTTTCAAAATCAATTTCTAAATGCCTTAAAACTGGTCGTAAAAAGTACCTATTTTTGAAATTTTATTAAAACATGCATCGCTTTTCTACGCTTTATCAGGCTTACCCTTCCATATATTTAAACGCGGTTTGTTGCATCGGAAAGAGCAGATTCCAATGCATAGAAAGACGTTATTTCAGTTTCAAAATCAATTTCTAAATGCCTTAAAACTGGTCGTAAAAAGTACCTATTTTTGAAATTTTATTAAAACATGCATCGTTTTTCTACGCTTTATCAGGCTTACCCTTCCATATATTTAAACGCGGTTTGTTGCATCGGAAAGAGCAGATTTCAATGCATAGAGGGACGTTATTTCAGTTTCAAAATCAATTTCTAAATGCCTTAAAACTGGTCGTAAAAAGTACCTATTTTTGAAATTTTATTAAAACATGCATCGCTTTTCTACGCTTTATCAGGCTTACCCTTCCATATATTTAAACGCGGTTTGTTGCATCGGAAAGAGCAGATTTCAATGCATAGAGGGACGTTATTTCAGTTTCAAAATCAATTTCTAAGTGCCCTAAAACTGGTCGTAAAAAGTACCTATTTTTGAAATTTTATTAAAACATGCATCGATTTTCTACGCTTTATCAGGCTTACCCTTCCATATATTTAAACGCGGTTTGTTGCATCGGAAAGAGCAGATTTCAATGCATAGAGGGACGTTATTTCAGTTTCAAAATCAATTTCTAAATGCCTTAAAACTGGTCGTAAAAAGTACCTATTTTTGAAATTTTATTAAAACATGCATCGTTTTTCTACGCTTTATCAGGCTTACCCTTCCATATATTTAAACGCGGTTTGTTGCATCGGAAAGAGCAGATTTCAATGCATAGAGGGACGTTATTTCAGTTTCAAAATCAATTTCTAAATGCCTTAAAACTGGTCGTAAAAAGTACCTATTTTTGAAATTTTATTAAAACATGCATCGTTTTTCTACGCTTTATCAGGCTTACCCTTCCATATATTTAAACGCGGTTTGTTGCATCGGAAAGAGCAGATTTCAATGCATAGAGGGACGTTATTTCAGTTTCAAAATCAATTTCTAAATGCCTTAAAACTGGTCGTAAAAAGTACCTATTTTTGAAATTTTATTAAAACATGCATCGTTTTTCTACGCTTTATCAGGCTTACCCTTCCATATGTTTAAACGCGGTTTGTTGCATCGGAAAGAGCAGATTTCAATGCATAGAGGGACGTTATTTCAGTTTCAAAATCAATTTCTAAATGCCTTAAAACTGGTCGTAAAAAGTACCTATTTTTGAAATTTTATTAAAACATGCATCGTTTTTCTACGCTTTATCAGGCTTACCCTTCCATATATTTAAACGCGGTTTGTTGCATCGGAAAGAGCAGATTTCAATGCATAGAGGGACGTTATTTCAGTTTCAAAATCAATTTCTAAATGCCTTAAAACTGGTCGTAAAAAGTACCTATTTTTGAAATTTTATTAAAACATGCATCGCTTTTCTACGCTTTATCAGGCTTACCCTTCCATATATTTAAACGCGGTTTGTTGCATCGGAAAGAGCAGGTTTCAATGCATAGAGGGACGTTATTTCAGTTTCAAAATCAATTTCTAAATGCCTTAAAACTGGTCGTAAAAAGTACCTATTTTTGAAATTTTATTAAAACATGCATCGTTTTTCTACGCTTTATCAGGCTTACCCTTCCATATATTTAAACGCGGTTTGTTGCATCGGAAAGAGCAGATTTCAATGCATAGAGGGACGTTATTTCAGTTTCAAAATCAATTTCTAAATGCCTTAAAACTGGTCGTAAAAAGTACCTATTTTTGAAATTTTATTAAAACATGCATCGTTTTTCTACGCTTTATCAGGCTTACCCTTCCATATATTTAAACGCGGTTTGTTGCATCGGAAAGAGCAGATTTCAATGCATAGAGGGACGTTATTTCAGTTTCAAAATCAATTTCTAAATGCCTTAAAACTGGTCGTAAAAAGTACCTATTTTTGAAATTTTATTAAAACATGCATCGTTTTTCTACGCTTTATCAGGCTTACCCTTCCATATATTTAAACGCGGTTTGTTGCATCGGAAAGAGCAGATTTCAATGCATAGAGGGACGTTATTTCAGTTTCAAAATCAATTTCTAAATGCCTTAAAACTAGTCGTAAAAAGTACCTATTTTTGAAATTTTATTAAAACATGCATCGTTTTTCTACGCTTTATCAGGCTTACCCTTCCATATATTTAAACGCGGTTTGTTGCATCGGAAAGAGCAGATTTCAATGCATAGAGGGACGTTATTTCAGTTTCAAAATCAATTTCTAAATGCCTTAAAACTGGTCGTAAAAAGTACCTATTTTTGAAATTTTATTAAAACATGCATCGTTTTTCTACGCTTTATCAGGCTTACCCTTCCATATATTTAAACGCGGTTTGTTGCATCGGAAAGAGCAGATTTCAATGCATAGAGGGACGTTATTTCAGTTTCAAAATCAATTTCTAAATGCCTTAAAACTGGTCGTAAAAAGTACCTATTTTTGAAATTTTATTAAAACATGCATCGTTTTTCTACGCTTTATCAGGCTTACCCTTCCATATATTTAAACGCGGTTTGTTGCATCGGAAAGAGCAGATTTCAATGCATAGAGGGACGTTATTTCAGTTTCAAAATCAATTTCTAAATGCCTTAAAACTGGTCGTAAAAAGTACCTATTTTTGAAATTTTATTAAAACATGCATCGTTTTTCTACGCTTTATCAGGCTTACCCTTCCATATATTTAAACGCGGTTTGTTGCATCGGAAAGAGCAGATTTCAATGCATAGAGGGACGTTATTTCAGTTTCAAAATCAATTTCTAAATGCCTTAAAACTGGTCGTAAAAAGTACCTATTTTTGAAATTTTATTAAAACATGCATCGCTTTTCTACGCTTTATCAGGCTCACCCTTCCATATATTTAAACGCGGTTTGTTGCATCGGAAAGAGCAGGTTTTAATGCATAGAGGGACGTTATTTCAGTTTCAAAATCAATTTCTAAATGCCTTAAAACTGGTCGTAAAAAGTACCTATTTTTGAAATTTTATTAAAACATGCATCGTTTTTCTACGCTTTATCAGGCTTACCCTTCCATATATTTAAACGCGGTTTGTTGCATCGGAAAGAGCAGATTTCAATGCATAGAGGGACGTTATTTCAGTTTCAAAATCAATTTCTAAATGCCTTAAAACTGGTCGTAAAAAGTACCTATTTTTGAAATTTTATTAAAACATGCATCGTTTTTCTACGCTTTATCAGGCTTACCCTTCCATATATTTAAACGCGGTTTGTTGCATCGGAAAGAGCAGATTTCAATGCATAGAGGGACGTTATTTCAGTTTCAAAATCAATTTCTAAATGCCTTAAAACTGGTCGTAAAAAGTACCTATTTTTGAAATTTTATTAAAACATGCATCGTTTTTCTACGCTTTATCAGGCTTACCCTTCCATATATTTAAACGCGGTTTGTTGCATCGGAAAGAGCAGATTTCAATGCATAGAGGGACGTTATTTCAGTTTCAAAATCAATTTCTAAATGCCTTAAAACTGGTCGTAAAAAGTACCTATTTTTGAAATTTTATTAAAACATGCATCGTTTTTCTACGCTTTATCAGGCTTACCCTTCCATATGTTTAAACGCGGTTTGTTGCATCGGAAAGAGCAGATTTCAATGCATAGAGGGACGTTATTTCAGTTTCAAAATCAATTTCTAAATGCCTTAAAACTGGTCGTAAAAAGTACCTATTTTTGAAATTTTATTAAAACATGCATCGTTTTTCTACGCTTTATCAGGCTTACCCTTCCATATATTTAAACGCGGTTTGTTGCATCGGAAAGAGCAGATTTCAATGCATAGAGGGACGTTATTTCAGTTTCAAAATCAATTTCTAAATGCCTTAAAACTGGTCGTAAAAAGTACCTATTTTTGAAATTTTATTAAAACATGCATCGCTTTTCTACGCTTTATCAGGCTTACCCTTCCATATATTTAAACGCGGTTTGTTGCATCGGAAAGAGCAGGTTTCAATGCATAGAGGGACGTTATTTCAGTTTCAAAATCAATTTCTAAATGCCTTAAAACTGGTCGTAAAAAGTACCTATTTTTGAAATTTTATTAAAACATGCATCGTTTTTCTACGCTTTATCAGGCTTACCCTTCCATATATTTAAACGCGGTTTGTTGCATCGGAAAGAGCAGATTTCAATGCATAGAGGGACGTTATTTCAGTTTCAAAATCAATTTCTAAATGCCTTAAAACTGGTCGTAAAAAGTACCTATTTTTGAAATTTTATTAAAACATGCATCGTTTTTCTACGCTTTATCAGGCTTACCCTTCCATATATTTAAACGCGGTTTATTGCATCGGAAAGAGCAGATTTCAATGCATAGAGGGACGTTATTTCAGTTTCAAAATCAATTTCTAAATGCCTTAAAACTGGTCGTAAAAAGTACCTATTTTTGAAATTTTATTAAAACATGCATCGTTTTTCTACGCTTTATCAGGCTTACCCTTCCATATATTTAAACGCGGTTTGTTGCATCGGAAAGAGCAGATTTCAATGCATAGAGGGACGTTATTTCAGTTTCAAAATCAATTTCTAAATGCCTTAAAACTAGTCGTAAAAAGTACCTATTTTTGAAATTTTATTAAAACATGCATCGTTTTTCTACGCTTTATCAGGCTTACCCTTCCATATATTTAAACGCGGTTTGTTGCATCGGAAAGAGCAGATTTCAATGCATAGAGGGACGTTATTTCAGTTTCAAAATCAATTTCTAAATGCCTTAAAACTGGTCGTAAAAAGTACCTATTTTTGAAATTTTATTAAAACATGCATCGTTTTTCTACGCTTTATCAGGCTTACCCTTCCATATATTTAAACGCGGTTTGTTGCATCGGAAAGAGCAGATTTCAATGCATAGAGGGACGTTATTTCAGTTTCAAAATCAATTTCTAAATGCCTTAAAACTGGTCGTAAAAAGTACCTATTTTTGAAATTTTATTAAAACATGCATCGTTTTTCTACGCTTTATCAGGCTTACCCTTCCATATATTTAAACGCGGTTTGTTGCATCGGAAAGAGCAGATTTCAATGCATAGAGGGACGTTATTTCAGTTTCAAAATCAATTTCTAAATGCCTTAAAACTGGTCGTAAAAAGTACCTATTTTTGAAATTTTATTAAAACATGCATCGTTTTTCTACGCTTTATCAGGCTTACCCTTCCATATATTTAAACGCGGTTTGTTGCATCGGAAAGAGCAGATTTCAATGCATAGAGGGACGTTATTTCAGTTTCAAAATCAATTTCTAAATGCCTTAAAACTGGTCGTAAAAAGTACCTATTTTTGAAATTTTATTAAAACATGCATCGCTTTTCTACGCTTTATCAGGCTCACCCTTCCATATATTTAAACGCGGTTTGTTGCATCGGAAAGAGCAGGTTTTAATGCATAGAGGGACGTTATTTCAGTTTCAAAATCAATTTCTAAATGCCTTAAAACTGGTCGTAAAAAGTACCTATTTTTGAAATTTTATTAAAACATGCATCGTTTTTCTACGCTTTATCAGGCTTACCCTTCCATATATTTAAACGCGGTTTGTTGCATCGGAAAGAGCAGATTTCAATGCATAGAGGGACGTTATTTCAGTTTCAAAATCAATTTCTAAATGCCTTAAAACTGGTCGTAAAAAGTACCTATTTTTGAAATTTTATTAAAACATGCATCGTTTTTCTACGCTTTATCAGGCTTACCCTTCCATATATTTAAACGCGGTTTGTTGCATCGGAAAGAGCAGATTTCAATGCATAGAGGGACGTTATTTCAGTTTCAAAATCAATTTCTAAATGCCTTAAAACTGGTCGTAAAAAGTACCTATTTTTGAAATTTTATTAAAACATGCATCGTTTTTCTACGCTTTATCAGGCTTACCCTTCCATATATTTAAACGCGGTTTGTTGCATCGGAAAGAGCAGATTTCAATGCATAGAGGGACGTTATTTCAGTTTCAAAATCAATTTCTAAATGCCTTAAAACTGGTCGTAAAAAGTACCTATTTTTGAAATTTTATTAAAACATGCATCGTTTTTCTACGCTTTATCAGGCTTACCCTTCCATATATTTAAACGCGGTTTGTTGCATCGGAAAGAGCAGATTTCAATGCATAGAGGGACGTTATTTCAGTTTCAAAATCAATTTCTAAATGCCTTAAAACTGGTCGTAAAAAGTACCTATTTTTGAAATTTTATTAAAACATGCATCGCTTTTCTACGCTTTATCAGGCTCACCCTTCCATATATTTAAACGCGGTTTGTTGCATCGGAAAGAGCAGGTTTTAATGCATAGAGGGACGTTATTTCAGTTTCAAAATCAATTTCTAAATGCCTTAAAACTGGTCGTAAAAAGTACCTATTTTTGAAATTTTATTAAAACATGCATCGTTTTTCTACGCTTTATCAGGCTTACCCTTCCATATATTTAAACGCAGTTTGTTGCATCGGAAAGAGCAGATTTCAATGCATAGAGGGACGTTATTTCAGTTTCAAAATCAATTTCTAAGTGCCCTAAAACTGGTCGTAAAAAGTACCTATTTTTGAAATTTTATTAAAACATGCATCGTTTTTCTACGCTTTATCAGGCTTACCCTTCCATATATTTAAACGCGGTTTGTAGCATCGGAAAGAGCAGATTTCAATGCATAGAGGGACGTTATTTCAGTTTCAAAATCAATTTCTAAATGCCTTAAAACTGGTCGTAAAAAGTACCTATTTTTGAAATTTTATTAAAACATGCATCGTTTTTCTACGCTTTATCAGGCTTACCCTTCCATATATTTAAACGCGGTTTGTTGCATCGGAAAGAGCAGATTTCAATGCATAGAGGGACGTTATTTCAGTTTCAAAATCAATTTCTAAGTGCCCTAAAACTGGTCGTAAAAAGTACCTATTTTTGAAATTTTATTAAAACATGCATCGATTTTCTACGCTTTATCAGGCTTACCCTTCCATATATTTAAACGCGGTTTGTTGCATCGGAAAGAGCAGATTTCAATGCATAGAGCGACGTTATTTCAGTTTCAAAATCAATTTCTAAATGCCTTAAAACTGGTCGTAAAAAGTACCTATTTTTGAAATTTTATTAAAACATGCATCGTTTTTCTACGCTTTATCAGGCTTACCCTTCCATATATTTAAACGCGGTTTGTTGCATCGGAAAGAGCAGATTTCAATGCATAGAGGGACGTTATTTCAGTTTCAAAATCAATTTCTAAATGCCTTAAAACTGGTCGTAAAAAGTACCTATTTTTGAAATTTTATTAAAACATGCATCGTTTTTCTACGCTTTATCAGGCTTACCCTTCCATATATTTAAACGCGGTTTGTTGCATCGGAAAGAGCAGATTTCAATGCATAGAGGGACGTTATTTCAGTTTCAAAATCAATTTCTAAATGCCTTAAAACTGGTCGTAAAAAGTACCTATTTTTGAAATTTTATTAAAACATGCATCGCTTTTCTACGCTTTATCAGGCTTACCCTTCCATATATTTAAACGCGGTTTGTTGCATCGGAAAGAGCAGATTCCAATGCATAGAAAGACGTTATTTCAGTTTCAAAATCAATTTCTAAATGCCTTAAAACTGGTCGTAAAAAGTACCTATTTTTGAAATTTTATTAAAACATGCATCGTTTTTCTACGCTTTATCAGGCTTACCCTTCCATATATTTAAACGCGGTTTGTTGCATCGGAAAGAGCAGATTTCAATGCATAGAGGGACGTTATTTCAGTTTCAAAATCAATTTCTAAATGCCTTAAAACTGGTCGTAAAAAGTACCTATTTTTGAAATTTTATTAAAACATGCATCGCTTTTCTACGCTTTATCAGGCTTACCCTTCCATATATTTAAACGCGGTTTGTTGCATCGGAAAGAGCAGATTTCAATGCATAGAGGGACGTTATTTCAGTTTCAAAATCAATTTCTAAGTGCCCTAAAACTGGTCGTAAAAAGTACCTATTTTTGAAATTTTATTAAAACATGCATCGATTTTCTACGCTTTATCAGGCTTACCCTTCCATATATTTAAACGCGGTTTGTTGCATCGGAAAGAGCAGATTTCAATGCATAGAGCGACGTTATTTCAGTTTCAAAATCAATTTCTAAATGCCTTAAAACTGGTCGTAAAAAGTACCTATTTTTGAAATTTTATTAAAACATGCATCGTTTTTCTACGCTTTATCAGGCTTACCCTTCCATATATTTAAACGCGGTTTGTTGCATCGGAAAGAGCAGATTTCAATGCATAGAGGGACGTTATTTCAGTTTCAAAATCAATTTCTAAATGCCTTAAAACTGGTCGTAAAAAGTACCTATTTTTGAAATTTTATTAAAACATGCATCGTTTTTCTACGCTTTATCAGGCTTACCCTTCCATATATTTAAACGCGGTTTGTTGCATCGGAAAGAGCAGATTTCAATGCATAGAGGGACGTTATTTCAGTTTCAAAATCAATTTCTAAATGCCTTAAAACTGGTCGTAAAAAGTACCTATTTTTGAAATTTTATTAAAACATGCATCGCTTTTCTACGCTTTATCAGGCTTACCCTTCCATATATTTAAACGCGGTTTGTTGCATCGGAAAGAGCAGATTCCAATGCATAGAGGGACGTTATTTCAGTTTCAAAATCAATTTCTAAATGCCTTAAAACTGGTCGTAAAAAGTACCTATTTTTGAAATTTTATTAAAACATGCATCGTTTTTCTACGCTTTATCAGGCTTACCCTTCCATATATTTAAACGCGGTTTGTTGCATCGGAAAGAGCAGATTTCAATGCATAGAGGGACGTTATTTCAGTTTCAAAATCAATTTCTAAATGCCTTAAAACTGGTCGTAAAAAGTACCTATTTTTGAAATTTTATTAAAACATGCATCGTTTTTCTACGCTTTATCAGGCTTACCCTTCCATATATTTAAACGCGGTTTGTTGCATCGGAAAGAGCAGATTTCAATGCATAGAGGAACGTTATTTCAGTTTCAAAATCAATTTCTAAATGCCTTAAAACTGGTCGTAAAAAGTACCTATTTTTGAAATTTTACTAAAACATGCATCGCTTTTCTACGCTTTATCAGGCTTACCCTTCCATATATTTAAACGCGGTTTGTTGCATCGGAAAGAGCAGGTTTCAATGCATAGAGGGACGTTATTTCAGTTTCAAAATCAATTTCTAAATGCCTTAAAACTGGTCGTAAAAAGTACCTATTTTTGAAATTTTATTAAAACATGCATCGTTTTTCTACGCTTTATCAGGCTTACCCTTCCATATATTTAAACGCGGTTTGTTGCATCGGAAAGAGCAGATTTCAATGCATAGAGGGACGTTATTTCAGTTTCAAAATCAATTTCTAAATGCCTTAAAACTGGTCGTAAAAAGTACCTATTTTTGAAATTTTATTAAAACATGCATCGTTTTTCTACGCTTTATCAGGCTTACCCTTCCATATATTTAAACGCGGTTTGTTGCATCGGAAAGAGCAGATTTCAATGCATAGAGGGACGTTATTTCAGTTTCAAAATCAATTTCTAAATGCCTTAAAACTGGTCGTAAAAAGTACCTATTTTTGAAATTTTATTAAAACATGCATCGTTTTTCTACGCTTTATCAGGCTTACCCTTCCATATATTTAAACGCGGTTTATTGCATCGGAAAGAGCAGATTTCAATGCATAGAGGGACGTTATTTCAGTTTCAAAATCAATTTCTAAATGCCTTAAAACTGGTCGTAAAAAGTACCTATTTTTGAAATTTTATTAAAACATGCATCGTTTTTCTACGCTTTATCAGGCTTACCCTTCCATATATTTAAACGCGGTTTGTTGCATCGGAAAGAGCAGATTTCAATGCATAGAGGGACGTTATTTCAGTTTCAAAATCAATTTCTAAATGCCTTAAAACTGGTCGTAAAAAGTACCTATTTTTGAAATTTTATTAAAACATGCATCGTTTTTCTACGCTTTATCAGGCTTACCCTTCCATATATTTAAACGCGGTTTGTTGCATCGGAAAGAGCAGATTTCAATGCATAGAGGGACGTTATTTCAGTTTCAAAATCAATTTCTAAATGCCTTAAAACTGGTCGTAAAAAGTACCTATTTTTGAAATTTTATTAAAACATGCATCGCTTTTCTACGCTTTATCAGGCTCACCCTTCCATACATTTAAACGCGGTTTGTTGCATCGGAAAGAACAGGTTTTAATGCATAGAGGTACGTTATTTCAGTTTCAAAATCAATTTCTAAATGCCTTAAAACTGGTCGTAAAAAGTACCTATTTTTGAAATTTTATTAAAACATGCATCGTTTTTCTACGCTTTATCAGGCTTACCCTTCCATATATTTAAACGCGGTTTGTTGCATCGGAAAGAGCAGATTTCAATGCATAGAGGGACGTTATTTCAGTTTCAAAATCAATTTCTAAGTGCCCTAAAACTGGTCGTAAAAAGTACCTATTTTTGAAATTTTATTAAAACATGCATCGATTTTCTACGCTTTATCAGGCTTACCCTTCCATATATTTAAACGCGGTTTGTTGCATCGGAAAGAGCAGATTTCAATGCATAGAGGGACGTTATTTCAGTTTCAAAATCAATTTCTAAATGCCTTAAAACTGGTCGTAAAAAGTACCTATTTTTGAAATTTTATTAAAACATGCATCGCTTTTCTACGCTTTATCAGGCTCACCCTTCCATATATTTAAACGCGGTTTGTTGCATCGGAAAGAGCAGGTTTCAATGCATAGAGGGACGTTATTTCAGTTTCAAAATCAATTTCTAAATGCCTTAAAACTGGTCGTAAAAAGTACCTATTTTTGAAATTTTATTAAAACATGCATCGTTTTTCTACGCTTTATCAGGCTTACCCTTCCATATATTTAAACGCGGTTTGTTGCATCGGAAAGAGCAGATTTCAATGCATAGAGGGACGTTATTTCAGTTTCAAAATCAATTTCTAAGTGCCCTAAAACTGGTCGTAAAAAGTACCTATTTTTGAAATTTTATTAAAACATGCATCGTTTTTCTACGCTTTATCAGGCTTACCCTTCCATATATTTAAACGCGGTTTGTTGCATCGGAAAGAGCAGATTTCAATGCATAGAGGGACGTTATTTCAGTTTCAAAATCAATTTCTAAATGCCTTAAAACTGGTCGTAAAAAGTACCTATTTTTGAAATTTTATTAAAACATGCATCGTTTTTCTACGCTTTATCAGGCTTACCCTTCCATGTATTTAAACGCGGTTTATTGCATCGGAAAGAGCAGATTTCGGTGCATAGAGGGACGTTATTTCAGTTTCAAAATCAATTTCTAAATGCCTTAAAACTGGTCGTAAAGAGTACCTATTTTTGAAATTTTATTAAAACATGCATCGCTTTTCTACGCTTTATCAGGCTTACCCTTCCATATATTTAAACGCGGTTTGTTGCATCGGAAAGAGCAGGTTTCAATGCATAGAGGGACGTTATTTCAGTTTCAAAATCAATTTCTAAATGCCTTAAAACTGGTCGTAAAAAGTACCTATTTTTGAAATTTTATTAAAACATGCATCGTTTTTCTACGCTTTATCAGGCTTACCCTTCCATATATTTAAACGCGGTTTGTTGCATCGGAAAGAGCAGATTTCAATGCATAGAGGGACGTTATTTCAGTTTCAAAATCAATTTCTAAATGCCTTAAAACTGGTCGTAAAAAGTACCTATTTTTGAAATTTTATTAAAACATGCATCGCTTTTCTACGCTTTATCAGGCTTACCCTTCCATATATTTAAACGCGGTTTGTTGCATCGGAAAGAGCAGATTTCAATGCATAGAGGGACGTTATTTCAGTTTCAAAATCAATTTCTAAGTGCCCTAAAACTGGTCGTAAAAAGTACCTATTTTTGAAATTTTATTAAAACATGCATCGTTTTTCTACGCTTTATCAGGCTTACCCTTCCATATATTTAAACGCGGTTTGTTGCATCGGAAAGAGCAGATTTCAATGCATAGAGGGACGTTATTTCAGTTTCAAAATCAATTTCTAAATGCCTTAAAACTGGTCGTAAAAAGTACCTATTTTTGAAATTTTATTAAAACATGCATCGTTTTTCTACGCATTATCAGGCTTACCCTTCCATATATTTAAACGCGGTTTGTTGCATCGGAAAGAGCAGATTTCAATGCATAGAGGGACGTTATTTCAGTTTCAAAATCAATTTCTAAATGCCTTAAAACTGGTCGTAAAAAGTACCTATTTTTGAAATTTTATTAAAACATGCATCGTTTTTCTACGCTTTATCAGGCTTACCCTTCCATATATTTAAACGCGGTTTGTTGCATCGGAAAGAGCAGATTTCAATGCATAGAGGGACGTTATTTCAGTTTCAAAATCAATTTCTAAATGCCTTAAAACTGGTCGTAAAAAGTACCTATTTTTGAAATTTTATTAAAACATGCATCGTTTTTCTACGCTTTATCAGGCTTACCCTTCCATGTATTTAAACGCGGTTTGTTGCATCGGAAAGAGCAGATTTCAATGCATAGAGGGACGTTATTTCAGTTTCAAAATCAATTTCTAAGTGCCCTAAAACTGGTCGTAAAAAGTACCTATTTTTGAAATTCTATTAAAACATGCATCGCTTTTCTACGCTTTATCAGGCTTACCCTTCCATATATTTAAACGCGGTTTGTTGCATCGGAAAGAGCAGGTTTCAATGCATAGAGGGACGTTATTTCAGTTTCAAAATCAATTTCTAAATGCCTTAAAACTGGTCGTAAAAAGTACCTATTTTTGAAATTTTATTAAAACATGCATCGTTTTTCTACGCTTTATCAGGCTTACCCTTCCATATATTTAAACGCGGTTTGTTGCATCGGAAAGAGCAGATTTCAATGCATAGAGGGACGTTATTTCAGTTTCAAAATCAATTTCTAAATGCCTTAAAACTGGTCGTAAAAAGTACCTATTTTTGAAATTTTATTAAAACATGCATCGTTTTTCTACGCTTTATCAGGCTTACCCTTCCATATATTTAAACGCGGTTTGTTGCATCGGAAAGAGCAGATTTCAATGCATAGAGGGACGTTATTTCAGTTTCAAAATCAATTTCTAAATGCCTTAAAACTGGTCGTAAAAAGTACCTATTTTTGAAATTTTATTAAAACATGCATCGTTTTTCTACGCTTTATCAGGCTTACCCTTCCATGTATTTAAACGCGGTTTGTTGCATCGGAAAGAGCAGATTTCAGTGCATAGAGGGACGTTATTTCAGTTTCAAAATCAATTTCTAAATGCCTTAAAACTGGTCGTAAAAAGTACCTATTTTTGAAATTTTATTAAAACATGCATCGCTTATCTACGCTTTATCAGGCTTACCCTTCCATATATTTAAACGCGGTTTGTTGCATCGGAAAGAGCAGATTTCAATGCATAGAGGGACGTTATTTCAGTTTCAAAATCAATTTCTAAATGCCTTAAAACTGGTCGTAAAAAGTACCTATTTTTGAAATTTTATTAAAACATGCATCGTTTTTCTACGCTTTATCAGGCTTACCCTTCCATATATTTAAACGCGGTTTGTTGCATCGGAAAGAGCAGATTTCAATGCATAGAGGGACGCTATTTCAGTTTCAAAATCAATTTCTAAATGCCTTAAAACTGGTCGTAAAAAGTACCTATTTTTGAAATTTTATTAAAACATGCATCGTTTTTCTACGCTTTATCAGGCTTACCCTTCCATATATTTAAACGCGGTTTGTTGCATCGGAAAGAGCAGATTTCAATGCATAGAGGGACGTTATTTCAGTTTCAAAATCAATTTCTAAATGCCTTAAAACTGGTCGTAAAAAGTACCTATTTTTGAAATTTTATTAAAACATGCATCGTTTTTCTACGCTTTATCAGGCTTACCCTTCCATATATTTAAACGCGGTTTGTTGCATCGGAAAGAGCAGGTTTCAATGCATAGAGGGACGTTATTTCAGTTTCAAAATCAATTTCTAAATGCCTTAAAACTGGTCGTAAAAAGTACCTATTTTTGAAATTTTATTAAAACATGCATCGTTTTTCTACGCTTTATCAGGCTTACCCTTCCATATATTTAAACGCGGTTTGTTGCATCGGAAAGAGCAGATTTCAATGCATAGAGGGACGTTATTTCAGTTTCAAAATCAATTTCTAAGTGCCCTAAAACTGGTCGTAAAAAGTACCTATTTTTGAAATTTTATTAAAACATGCATCGCTTTTCTACGCTTTATCAGGCTTACCCTTCCATATATTTAAACGCGGTTTGTTGCATCGGAAAGAGCAGGTTTCAATGCATAGAGGGACGTTATTTCAGTTTCAAAATCAATTTCTAAATGCCTTAAAACTGGTCGTAAAAAGTACCTATTTTTGAAATTTTATTAAAACATGCATCGTTTTTCTACGCTTTATCAGGCTTACCCTTCCATATATTTAAACGCGGTTTGTTGCATCGGAAAGAGCAGATTTCAATGCATAGAGGGACGTTATTTCAGTTTCAAAATCAATTTCTAAATGCCTTAAAACTGGTCGTAAAAAGTACCTATTTTTGAAATTTTATTAAAACATGCATCGTTTTTCTACGCTTTATCAGGCTTACCCTTCCATATATTTAAACGCGGTTTGTTGCATCGGAAAGAGCAGATTTCAATGCATAGAGGGACGCTATTTCAGTTTCAAAATCAATTTCTAAATGCCTTAAAACTGGTCGTAAAAAGTACCTATTTTTGAAATTTTATTAAAACATGCATCGTTTTTCTACGCTTTATCAGGCTTACCCTTCCATATATTTAAACGCGGTTTGTTGCATCGGAAAGAGCAGATTTCAATGCATAGAGGGACGTTATTTCAGTTTCAAAATCAATTTCTAAATGCCTTAAAACTGGTCGTAAAAAGTACCTATTTTTGAAATTTTATTAAAACATGCATCGTTTTTCTACGCTTTATCAGGCTTACCCTTCCATATATTTAAACGCGGTTTGTTGCATCGGAAAGAGCAGGTTTCAATGCATAGAGGGACGTTATTTCAGTTTCAAAATCAATTTCTAAATGCCTTAAAACTGGTCGTAAAAAGTACCTATTTTTGAAATTTTATTAAAACATGCATCGTTTTTCTACGCTTTATCAGGCTTACCCTTCCATATATTTAAACGCGGTTTGTTGCATCGGAAAGAGCAGATTTCAATGCATAGAGGGACGCTATTTCAGTTTCAAAATCAATTTCTAAATGCCTTAAAACTGGTCGCAAAAAGTACCTATTTTTGAAATTTTATTAAAACATGCATCGTTTTTCTACGCTTTATCAGGCTTACCCTTCCATATATTTAAACGCGGTTTGTTGCATCGGAAAGAGCAGATTTCAATGCATAGAGGGACGTTATTTCAGTTTCAAAATCAATTTCTAAATGCCTTAAAACTGGTCGTAAAAAGTACCTATTTTTGAAATTTTATTAAAGCATGCATCGTTTTTCTACGCTTTATCAGGCTTACCCTTCCATATATTTAAACGCGGTTTGTTGCATCGGAAAGAGCAGATTTCAATGCATAGAGGGACGCTATTTCAGTTTCAAAATCAATTTCTAAATGCCTTAAAACTGGTCGTAAAAAGTACCTATTTTTGAAATTTTATTAAAACATGCATCGTTTTTCTACGCTTTATCAGGCTTGCCCTTCCATATATTTAAACGCGGTTTGTTGCATCGGAAAGAGCAGATTTCAATGCATAGAGGGACGCTATTTCAGTTTCAAAATCAATTTCTAAATGCCTTAAAACTGGTCGTAAAAAGTACCTATTTTTGAAATTTTATTAAAACATGCATCGTTTTTCTACGCTTTATCAGGCTTACCCTTCCATGTATTTAAACGCGGTTTGTTGCATCGGAAAGAGCAGATTTCAGTGCATAGAGGGACGTTATTTCAGTTTCAAAATCAATTTCTAAATGCCTTAAAACTGGTCGTAAAAAGTACCTATTTTTGAAATTTTATTAAAACATGCATCGCTTTTCTACGCTTTATCAGGCTTACCCTTCCATATATTTAAACGCGGTTTGTTGCATCGGAAAGAGCAGGTTTCAATGCATAGAGGGACGTTATTTCAGTTTCAAAATCAATTTCTAAATGCCTTAAAACTGGTCGTAAAAAGTACCTATTTTTGAAATTTTATTAAAACATGCATCGTTTTTCTACGCTTTATCAGGCTTACCCTTCCATATATTTAAACGCGGTTTGTTGCATCGGAAAGAGCAGATTTCAATGCATAGAGGGACGCTATTTCAGTTTCAAAATCAATTTCTAAATGCCTTAAAACTGGTCGTAAAAAGTACCTATTTTTGAAATTTTATTAAAACATGCATCGTTTTTCTACGCTTTATCAGGCTTACCCTTCCATATATTTAAACGCGGTTTGTTGCATCGGAAAGAGCAGATTTCAATGCATAGAGGGACGTTATTTCAGTTTCAAAATCAATTTCTAAATGCCTTAAAACTGGTCGTAAAAAGTACCTATTTTTGAAATTTTATTAAAACATGCATCGTTTTTCTACGCTTTATCAGGCTTACCCTTCCATATATTTAAACGCGGTTTGTTGCATCGGAAAGAGCAGATTTCAATGCATAGAGGGACGCTATTTCAGTTTCAAAATCAATTTCTAAATGCCTTAAAACTGGTCGTAAAGAGTACCTATTTTTGAAATTTTATTAAAACATGCATCGTTTTTCTACGCTTTATCAGGCTTACCCTTCCATATATTTAAACGCGGTTTGTTGCATCGGAAAGAGCAGATTTCAATGCATAGAGGGACGTTATTTCAGTTTCAAAATCAATTTCTAAATGCCTTAAAACTGGTCGTAAAAAGTACCTATTTTTGAAATTTTATTAAAACATGCATCGTTTTTCTACGCTTTATCAGGCTTACCCTTCCATGTATTTAAACGCGGTTTGTTGCATCGGAAAGAGCAGATTTCAGTGCATAGAGGGACGTTATTTCAGTTTCAAAATCAATTTCTAAATGCCTTAAAACTGGTCGTAAAAAGTACCTATTTTTGAAATTTTATTAAAACATGCATCGCTTTTCTACGCTTTATCAGGCTTACCCTTCCATATATTTAAACGCGGTTTGTTGCATCGGAAAGAGCAGGTTTCAATGCATAGAGGGACGTTATTTCAGTTTCAAAATCAATTTCTAAATGCCTTAAAACTGGTCGTAAAAAGTACCTATTTTTGAAATTTTATTAAAACATGCATCGTTTTTCTACGCTTTATCAGGCTTACCCTTCCATATATTTAAACGCGGTTTGTTGCATCGGAAAGAGCAGATTTCAATGCATAGAGGGACGTTATTTCAGTTTCAAAATCAATTTCTAAATGCCTTAAAACTGGTCGTAAAAAGTACCTATTTTTGAAATTTTATTAAAACATGCATCGTTTTTCTACGCTTTATCAGGCTTACCCTTCCATATATTTAAACGCGGTTTGTTGCATCGGAAAGAGCAGATTTCAATGCATAGAGGGACGTTATTTCAGTTTCAAAATCAATTTCTAAATGCCTTAAAACTGGTCGTAAAAAGTACCTATTTTTGAAATTTTATTAAAACATGCATCGTTTTTCTACGCTTTATCAGGCTTACCCTTCCATGTATTTAAACGCGGTTTGTTGCATCGGAAAGAGCAGATTTCAGTGCATAGAGGGACGTTATTTCAGTTTCAAAATCAATTTCTAAATGCCTTAAAACTGGTCGTAAAAAGTACCTATTTTTGAAATTTTATTAAAACATGCATCGTTTTTCTACGCTTTATCAGGCTTACCCTTCCATATATTTAAACGCGGTTTGTTGCATCGGAAAGAGCAGATTTCAATGCATAGAGGGACGTTATTTCAGTTTCAAAATCAATTTCTAAATGCCTTAAAACTGGTCGTAAAAAGTACCTATTTTTGAAATTTTATTAAAACATGCATCGTTTTTCTACGCTTTATCAGGCTTACCCTTCCATGTATTTAAACGCGGTTTGTTGCATCGGAAAGAGCAGATTTCAGTGCATAGAGGGACGTTATTTCAGTTTCAAAATCAATTTCTAAATGCCTTAAAACTGGTCGTAAAAAGTACCTATTTTTGAAATTTTATTAAAACATGCATCGCTTTTCTACGCTTTATCAGGCTTACCCTTCCATATATTTAAACGCGGTTTGTTGCATCGGAAAGAGCAGGTTTCAATGCATAGAGGGACGTTATTTCAGTTTCAAAATCAATTTCTAAATGCCTTAAAACTGGTCGTAAAAAGTACCTATTTTTGAAATTTTATTAAAACATGCATCGTTTTTCTACGCTTTATCAGGCTTACCCTTCCATATATTTAAACGCGGTTTGTTGCATCGGAAAGAGCAGATTTCAATGCATAGAGGGACGCTATTTCAGTTTCAAAATCAATTTCTAAATGCCTTAAAACTGGTCGTAAAAAGTACCTATTTTTGAAATTTTATTAAAACATGCATCGTTTTTCTACGCTTTATCAGGCTTACCCTTCCATATATTTAAACGCGGTTTGTTGCATCGGAAAGAGCAGATTTCAATGCATAGAGGGACGTTATTTCAGTTTCAAAATCAATTTCTAAATGCCTTAAAACTGGTCGTAAAAAGTACCTATTTTTGAAATTTTATTAAAACATGCATCGTTTTTCTACGCTTTATCAGGCTTACCCTTCCATATATTTAAACGCGGTTTGTTGCATCGGAAAGAGCAGATTTCAATGCATAGAGGGACGCTATTTCAGTTTCAAAATCAATTTCTAAATGCCTTAAAACTGGTCGTAAAAAGTACCTATTTTTGAAATTTTATTAAAACATGCATCGTTTTTCTACGCTTTATCAGGCTTACCCTTCCATATATTTAAACGCGGTTTGTTGCATCGGAAAGAGCAGATTTCAATGCATAGAGGGACGTTATTTCAGTTTCAAAATCAATTTCTAAATGCCTTAAAACTGGTCGTAAAAAGTACCTATTTTTGAAATTTTATTAAAACATGCATCGTTTTTCTACGCTTTATCAGGCTTACCCTTCCATGTATTTAAACGCGGTTTGTTGCATCGGAAAGAGCAGATTTCAGTGCATAGAGGGACGTTATTTCAGTTTCAAAATCAATTTCTAAATGCCTTAAAACTGGTCGTAAAAAGTACCTATTTTTGAAATTTTATTAAAACATGCATCGCTTTTCTACGCTTTATCAGGCTTACCCTTCCATATATTTAAACGCGGTTTGTTGCATCGGAAAGAGCAGGTTTCAATGCATAGAGGGACGTTATTTCAGTTTCAAAATCAATTTCTAAATGCCTTAAAACTGGTCGTAAAAAGTACCTATTTTTGAAATTTTATTAAAACATGCATCGTTTTTCTACGCTTTATCAGGCTTACCCTTCCATATATTTAAACGCGGTTTGTTGCATCGGAAAGAGCAGATTTCAATGCATAGAGGGACGTTATTTCAGTTTCAAAATCAATTTCTAAATGCCTTAAAACTGGTCGTAAAAAGTACCTATTTTTGAAATTTTATTAAAACATGCATCGTTTTTCTACGCTTTATCAGGCTTACCCTTCCATATATTTAAACGCGGTTTGTTGCATCGGAAAGAGCAGATTTCAATGCATAGAGGGACGTTATTTCAGTTTCAAAATCAATTTCTAAATGCCTTAAAACTGGTCGTAAAAAGTACCTATTTTTGAAATTTTATTAAAACATGCATCGTTTTTCTACGCTTTATCAGGCTTACCCTTCCATGTATTTAAACGCGGTTTGTTGCATCGGAAAGAGCAGATTTCAGTGCATAGAGGGACGTTATTTCAGTTTCAAAATCAATTTCTAAATGCCTTAAAACTGGTCGTAAAAAGTACCTATTTTTGAAATTTTATTAAAACATGCATCGTTTTTCTACGCTTTATCAGGCTTACCCTTCCATATATTTAAACGCGGTTTGTTGCATCGGAAAGAGCAGATTTCAATGCATAGAGGGACGTTATTTCAGTTTCAAAATCAATTTCTAAATGCCTTAAAACTGGTCGTAAAAAGTACCTATTTTTGAAATTTTATTAAAACATGCATCGTTTTTCTACGCTTTATCAGGCTTACCCTTCCATGTATTTAAACGCGGTTTGTTGCATCGGAAAGAGCAGATTTCAGTGCATAGAGGGACGTTATTTCAGTTTCAAAATCAATTTCTAAATGCCTTAAAACTGGTCGTAAAAAGTACCTATTTTTGAAATTTTATTAAAACATGCATCGCTTTTCTACGCTTTATCAGGCTTACCCTTCCATATATTTAAACGCGGTTTGTTGCATCGGAAAGAGCAGGTTTCAATGCATAGAGGAACGTTATTTCAGTTTCAAAATCAATTTCTAAATGCCTTAAAACTGGTCGTAAAGAGTACCTATTTTTGAAATTTTATTAAAACATGCATCGTTTTTCTACGCTTTATCAGGCTTACCCTTCCATATATTTAAACGCGGTTTGTTGCATCGGAAAGAGCAGATTTCAATGCATAGAGGGACGTTATTTCAGTTTCAAAATCAATTTCTAAATGCCTTAAAATTGGTCGTAAAAAGTACCTATTTTTGAAATTTTATTAAAACATGCATCGTTTTTCTACGCTTTATCAGGCTTACCCTTCCATATATTTAAACGCGGTTTGTTGCATCGGAAAGAGCAGATTTCAATGCATAGAGGGACGTTATTTCAGTTTCAAAATCAATTTCTAAATGCCTTAAAACTGGTCGTAAAGAGTACCTATTTTTGAAATTTTATTAAAACATGCATCGTTTTTCTACGCTTTATCAGGCTTACCCTTCCATATATTTAAACGCGGTTTGTTGCATCGGAAAGAGCAGATTTCAATGCATAGAGGGACGTTATTTCAGTTTCAAAATCAATTTCTAAATGCCTTAAAACTGGTCGTAAAAAGTACCTATTTTTGAAATTTTATTAAAACATGCATCGTTTTTCTACGCTTTATCAGGCTTACCCTTCCATGTATTTAAACGCGGTTTGTTGCATCGGAAAGAGCAGGTTTCAGTGCATAGAGGGACGTTATTTCAGTTTCAAAATCAATTTCTAAATGCCTTAAAACTGGTCGTAAAAAGTACCTATTTTTGAAATTTTATTAAAACATGCATCGTTTTTCTACGCTTTATCAGGCTTACCCTTCCATATATTTAAACGCGGTTTGTTGCATCGGAAAGAGCAGATTTCAATGCATAGAGGGACGTTATTTCAGTTTCAAAATCAATTTCTAAATGCCTTAAAACTGGTCGTAAAAAGTACCTATTTTTGAAATTTTATTAAAACATGCATCGTTTTTCTACGCTTTATCAGGCTTACCCTTCCATGTATTTAAACGCGGTTTGTTGCATCGGAAAGAGCAGATTTCAGTGCATAGAGGGACGTTATTTCAGTTTCAAAATCAATTTCTAAATGCCTTAAAACTGGTCGTAAAAAGTACCTATTTTTGAAATTTTATTAAAGCATGCATCGTTTTTCTACGCTTTATCAGGCTTACCCTTCCATATATTTAAACGCGGTTTGTTGCATCGGTTGAAATTTTATTAAAACATGCATCGTTTTTCTACGCTTTATCAGGCTTACCCTTCCATATATTTAAACGCGGTTTGTTGCATCGGAAAGAGCAGGTTTCAATGCATAGAGGGACGTTATTTCAGTTTCAAAATCAATTTCTAAATGCCTTAAAACTGGTCGTAAAAAGTACCTATTTTTGAAATTTTATTAAAACATGCATCGTTTTTCTACGCTTTATCAGGCTTACCCTTCCATATATTTAAACGCGGTTTGTTGCATCGGAAAGAGCAGATTTCAATGCATAGAGGGACGTTATTTCAGTTTCAAAATCAATTTCTAAATGCCTTAAAACTGGTCGTAAAAAGTACCTATTTTTGAAATTTTATTAAAACATGCATCGTTTTTCTACGCTTTATCAGGCTTACCCTTCCATATATTTAAACGCGGTTTGTTGCATCGGAAAGAGCAGATTTCAATGCATAGAGGGACGTTATTTCAGTTTCAAAATCAATTTCTAAATGCCTTAAAGCTGGTCGTAAAAAGTACCTATTTTTGAAATTTTATTAAAACATGCATCGCTTTTCTACGCTTTATCAGGCTCACCCTTCCATATATTTAAACGCGGTTTGTTGCATCGGAAAGAGCAGGTTTCAATGCATAGAGGGACGTTATTTCAGTTTCAAAATCAATTTCTAAATGCCTTAAAACTGGTCGTAAAAAGTACCTATTTTTGAAATTTTATTAAAACATGCATCGTTTTTCTACGCTTTATCAGGCTTACCCTTCCATATATTTAAACGCGGTTTGTTGCATCGGTTGAAATTTTATTAAAACATGCATCGTTTTTCTACGCTTTATCAGGCTTACCCTTCCATATATTTAAACGCGGTTTGTTGCATCGGAAAGAGCAGATTTCAATGCATAGAGGGACGTTATTTCAGTTTCAATGTCAATTTCTAAATGCCTTAAAACTGGTCGTAAAAAGTACCTATTTTTGAAATTTTATTAAAACATGCATCGTTTTTCTACGCTTTATCAGGCTTACCCTTCCATATATTTAAACGCGGTTTGTTGCATCGGAAAGAGCAGATTTCAATGCATAGAGGGACGTTATTTCAGTTTCAAAATCAATTTCTAAATGCCTTAAAACTGGTCGTAAAATGTACCTATTTTTGAAATTTTATTAAAACATGCATCGTTTTTCTACGCTTTATCAGGCTTACCCTTCCATATATTTAAACGCGGTTTATTGCATCGGAAAGAGCAGATTTCAGTGCATAGAGGGACGTTATTTCAGTTTCAAAATCAATTTCTAAATGCCTTAAAACTGGTCGTAAAAAGTACCTATTTTTGAAATTTTATTAAAGCATGCATCGTTTTTCTACGCTTTATCAGGCTTACCCTTCCATATATTTAAACGCTGTTTGTTGCATCGGAAAGAGCAGATTTCAATGCATAGAGGGACGTTATTTCAGTTTCAAAATCAATTTCTAAATGCCTTAAAACTGGTCGTAAAGAGTACCTATTTTTTAAATTTTATTAAAACATGCATCGCTTTTCTACGCTTTATCAGGCTTACCCTTCCATATATTTAAACGCGGTTTGTTGCATCGGAAAGAACAGGTTTCAATGCATAGAGGGACGTTATTTCAGTTTCAAAATCAATTTCTAAATGCCTTAAAACTGGTCGTAAAAAGTACCTATTTTTGAAATTTTATTAAAACATGCATCGTTTTTCTACGCTTTATCAGGCTTACCCTTCCATATATTTAAACGCGGTTTGTTGCATCGGAAAGAGCAGATTTCAATGCATAGAGGGATGTTATTTCAGTTTCAAAATCAATTTCTAAATGCCTTAAAACTGGTCGTAAAAAGTACCTATTTTTGAAATTTTATTAAAACATGCATCGTTTTTCTACGCTTTATCAGGCTTACCCTTCCATGTATTTAAACGAGGTTTGTTGCATCGGAAAGAGCAGATTTCAGTGCATAGAGGGACGTTATTTCAGTTTCAAAATCAATTTCTAAATGCCTTAAAACTGGTCGTAAAAAGTACCTATTTTTGAAATTTTATTAAAACATGCATCGCTTTTCTACGCTTTATCAGGCTTACCCTTCCATATATTTAAACGCGGTTTGTTGCATCGGAAAGAGCAGATTTCAATGCATAGAGGGACGTTATTTCAGTTTCAAAATCAATTTCTAAATGCCTTAAAACTGGTCGTAAAAAGTACCTATTTTTGAAATTTTATTAAAACATGCATCGTTTTTCTACGCTTTATCAGGCTTACCCTTCCATATATTTAAACGCGGTTTGTTGCATCGGAAAGAGCAGATTTCAATGCATAGAGGAACGTTATTTCAGTTTCAAAATCAATTTCTAAATGCCTTAAAGCTGGTCGTAAAAAGTACCTATTTTTGAAATTTTATTAAAACATGCATCGCTTTTCTACGCTTTATCAGGCTCACCCTTCCATATATTTAAACGCGGTTTGTTGCATCGGAAAGAGCAGGTTTCAATGCATAGAGGGACGTTATTTCAGTTTCAAAATCAATTTCTAAATGCCTTAAAACTGGTCGTAAAAAGTACCTATTTTTGAAATTTTATTAAAACATGCATCGTTTTTCTACGCTTTATCAGGCTTACCCTTCCATATATTTAAACGCGGTTTGTTGCATCGGTTGAAATTTTATTAAAACATGCATCGTTTTTCTACGCTTTATCAGGCTTACCCTTCCATATATTTAAACGCGGTTTGTTGCATCGGAAAGAGCAGATTTCAATGCATAGAGGGACGTTATTTCAGTTTCAAAATCAATTTCTAAATGCCTTAAAACTGGTCGTAAAAAGTACCTATTTTTGAAATTTTATTAAAACATGCATCGTTTTTCTACGCTTTATCAGGCTTACCCTTCCATATATTTAAACGCGGTTTGTTGCATCGGAAAGAGCAGATTTCAATGCATAGAGGGACGTTATTTCAGTTTCAAAATCAATTTCTAAATGCCTTAAAACTGGTCGTAAAGAGTACCTATTTTTTAAATTTTATTAAAACATGCATCGCTTTTCTACGCTTTATCAGGCTTACCCTTCCATATATTTAAACGCGGTTTGTTGCATCGGAAAGAGCAGATTTCAATGCATAGAGGGACGTTATTTCAGTTTCAAAATCAATTTCTAAATGCCTTAAATCTGGTCGTAAAAAGTACCTATTTTTGAAATTTTATTAAAACATGCATCGTTTTTCTACGCTTTATCAGGCTTACCCTTCCATATATTTAAACGCGGTTTGTTGTATCGGAAAGAGCAGATTTCAATGCATAGAGGGACGTTATTTCAGTTTCAAAATCAATTTCTAAATGCCTTAAAACTGGTCATAAAAAGTACCTATTTTTGAAATTTTATTAAAACATGCATCGTTTTTCTACGCTTTATCAGGCTTACCCTTCCATATATTTAAACGCTGTTTGTTGCATCGGAAAGAGCAGATTTCAATGCATAGAGGGACGTTATTTCAGTTTCAAAATCAATTTCTAAATGCCCTAAAACTGGTCGTAAAAAGTACCTATTTTTGAAATTTTATTAAAACATGCATCGTTTTTCTACGCTTTATCAGGCTTACCCTTCCATATATTTAAACGCGGTTTGTTGCATCGGAAAGAGCAGATTTCAATGCATAGAGGGACGTTATTTCAGTTTCAAAATCAATTTCTAAATGCCTTAAAACTGGTCGTAAAAAGTACCTATTTTTGAAATTTTATTAAAACATGCATCGTTTTTCTACGCTTTATCAGGCTTACCCTTCCATATATTTAAACGCGGTTTGTTGCATCGGAAAGAGCAGATTTCAATGCATAGAGGGACGTTATTTCAGTTTCAAAATCAATTTCTAAATGCCTTAAAACTGGTCGTAAAAAGTACCTATTTTTGAAATTTTATTAAAACATGCATCGTTTTTCTACGCTTTATCAGGCTTACCCTTCCATATATTTAAACGCGGTTTGTTGCATCGGAAAGAGCAGATTTCAATGCATAGAGGGACGTTATTTCAGTTTCAAAATCAATTTCTAAATGCCTTAAAACTGGTCGTAAAGAGTACCTATTTTTTAAATTTTATTAAAACATGCATCGCTTTTCTACGCTTTATCAGGCTTACCCTTCCATATATTTAAACGCGGTTTGTTGCATCGGAAAGAGCAGATTTCAATGCATAGAGGGACGTTATTTCAGTTTCAAAATCAATTTCTAAATGCCTTAAATCTGGTCGTAAAGAGTACCTATTTTTGAAATTTTATTAAAACATGCATCGTTTTTCTACGCTTTATCAGGCTTACCCTTCCATATATTTAAACGCGGTTTGTTGTATCGGAAAGAGCAGATTTCAATGCATAGAGGGACGTTATTTCAGTTTCAAAATCAATTTCTAAATGCCTTAAAACTGGTCATAAAAAGTACCTATTTTTGAAATTTTATTAAAACATGCATCGTTTTTCTACGCTTTATCAGGCTTACCCTTCCATATATTTAAACGCTGTTTGTTGCATCGGAAAGAGCAGATTTCAATGCATAGAGGGACGTTATTTCAGTTTCAAAATCAATTTCTAAATGCCTTAAAACTGGTCGTAAAAAGTACCTATTTTACCTTCAAAAACTAATGACAATTTACAGCATCGTAGCTCCTTAATTTAAAGTCAGTACTAAAATCTAACTATACTACTGCAATGATCAGATTTTCGTACATTTAACGACCTATTGGAATTTCCAGAATAACATTGCTAACAATACCAAAAAGCCGCGCGAACGTGTGAATTTTGTTCGATTTTCGAAAAACAAACGACAATTTACAGAACCGTAACTTATTTATCTAAAGTCGGAATTAAAATCTGATTATACCAGCGCAAGGAGCAGACATTAGTGCAGATAAAGAGCTTTTAGAATTTCCAGAGTTCAATTGCTAACAATGCCAAAAAGCCGCGCAAAAAATTGAATTTTGTTCAATTATCGAAAATAGAGTGACAATTTACAGTACTGTAGCTCCTTAATTTAATGTCAGAACTAAAATCTGATTAAACCATAGCAAAGAGCAGACTTTCGTACATTTAACGACCTATTCGAATTTCCAGAATTAAGTTGCTAACCATGCCAAAATGCCACGCAAAGGTGTGAATTTTGTTCGATTTTCGAAAATCGAATGACAATTTACATGACCGTAGCTCCTTAATTTAAAGTCAGAATTAAAATCTGATCGCACCAGCGCAAAGCGCAGATATTCGCACATTTAACGAACTATTCGAATTTCCATAATTAAGTTGCTAACCATGCCAAAATGCCGCGCAAATGTGTGAATTTTGTTCGATTTTCGAAAATCGAATGACAACTTACAGGACCGTAGCTCCTTAATTTAAAGTGAGAACTAAAATCTGATTAAACCATAGCAAAGTGCAGCCTTTCGTACATTTAACGAACTATTCGAATTTCCAGAATTAAGTTGCTAACAATGCCAAAATGCCGCGCAAAGGTGTGGTTTTGTAAAATTGAATGACAATTTACAGGACTGTAGCTCCTTAATTTAATGTCAGAACTAAAATCTGATTAAACCATAGCAAAGAGCAGACTTTCGTACATTTAACGAACTATTCGAATTTCCAGAATTAAATTGCTAATAATGCCAAAAAGCTACGGGAATGTGTGAATTTTGTTCGATTTTCGAAAATCGAATGACAATTTACAGGACCGTAGCTCCTTAATTTAAAGTCAGACCTAAAATCTGACTAAACCATAGCAAAGACCAGACTTTCGTACATTTAACGACCTATTCGACTTTCCAGAATTAAATTGCTAATAATGCCAAAAAGCTGCGGGAATGTGTGAATGTTGTTCGAGTTTCTAAAATCGAATGACAATTTACATGACCGTAGATCCTTAAATTAAAGTCAAAACGAAAATCTGACTAAACCAGCTCAACGACCAGACTTTCGTACATTTAAGGACCTATTCGAATTTCCAGAACTATGTTGCTAAACATGCCAAAATGCCGCGCAAATGTGTGAATTTTGTTCGATGTTCGAAAATCGAATGACAATTTTAAGGACCGTAGCTCCTTAATTTAAAGTCAGAACTAAAAGGTGATTGAACCATAGCAAAGAGCAGACTTTCGTACATTAAACGACCTATCCGAATTTCCAAAATTAAGTTGCTAGTCATGCCAATATCCCGCGCAAAAGTGTGAATTTTGTTCGATTTTCGAAAATCGAATGACAATTTACAGGACCGTAGCTCCTTCATTTAAAGTCAGAACTAAAATCTGATTAAACCATAGCAAAGAGTAGACATTCGTACATTCAACTACCTAATCGAATTTCCAAAACTAAGTTGCTAGTCATGCCAAAATGCCGCGCAAAGGTGTGAATTTTGTTCGATTTTCGAAAATCGAATGACAATTTACAGGACCGTAGCTCCTTCATTTAAAGTCAGAACTAAAATCTGATTTCACCAGCGCAAAGAGCAGATTTTCGTACATTTAACGAACTATTCGAATTTCCAGAATTAAGTTGCTAACAATGCCAAAATGCCGCGCAAAGGTGTGGTTTTGTTCGATTGAATGACAATTTACAGGACTGTAGCTCCTTAATTTAATGTCAGAACTAAAATCTGATTAAACCATAGCAAAGAGCAGACTTTCGTACATTTAACGAACTATTCGAATTTCCAGAATTAAATTGCTAATAATGCCAAAAAGCTGCGGGAATGTGTGAATTTTGTTTGATTTTCTAAAATCGAATGTCAATTTACAGGACCGTAGCTCCTTAAATTAAAGTCAAAGCGAAAATCTGACTAAAGCAGCTCAAAGACCAGACATTCGTGCATTTAACGACCTATTCGAATTTCCAGAATTAAGTTGCTAACCATGCCAAAATGCCGCGCAAATGTGTAAATTTTGTTCGATTTTCGAAAATCGAATGACAACTTACAGGACAGTAGCTCCTTAATTTAAAGTGAGAACTAAAATCTGATTAAGCCATAGCAAAGGGCAGACTTTCGTACATTTAACGACCTATTCGAGTTTCCAGAATAATGTTGCTAACCATGCCAAAATGCCGCGCAAATGTGTGAATTTTATTCGATTTTCGAAAATCGAATGACAATTTTAAGGGCCGTAGCTCCTTAATTTAAAGTCAGAACTAAAATCTGATTCAACCATAGCAAAGAGCAGACTTTCGTACATTTAACGAACTATTCGAATTTCCAGAATTAAATTGCTAATAATGCCAAAAAGCTACGGGAATGTGTGAATTTTGTTCGATTTTCGAAAATCGAATGACAATTTACAGGACCGTAGCTCCTTAATTTAAAGTCAGACCTAAAATCTGACTAAACCATAGCAAAGACCAGACTTTCGTACATTTAACGACCTATTCGACTTTCCAGAATTAAATTGCTAATAATGCCAAAAAGCTGCGGGAATGTGTGAATGTTGTTCGAGTTTCTAAAATCGAATGACAATTTACATGACCGTAGATCCTTAAATTAAAGTCAAAACGAAAATCTGACTAAACCAGCTCAACGACCAGACTTTCGTACATTTAAGGACCTATTCGAATTTCCAGAACTATGTTGCTAAACATGCCAAAATGCCGCGCAAATGTGTGAATTTTGTTCGATGTTCGAAAATCGAATGACAATTTTAAGGACCGTAGCTCCTTAATTTAAAGTCAGAACTAAAAGGTGATTGAACCATAGCAAAGAGCAGACTTTCGTACATTAAACGACCTATCCGAATTTCCAAAATTAAGTTGCTAGTCATGCCAATATCCCGCGCAAAAGTGTGAATTTTGTTCGATTTTCGAAAATCGAATGACAATTTACAGGACCGTAGCTCCTTCATTTAAAGTCAGAACTAAAATCTGATTAAACCATAGCAAAGAGTAGACATTCGTACATTCAACTACCTAATCGAATTTCCAAAACTAAGTTGCTAGTCATGCCAAAATGCCGCGCAAAGGTGTGAATTTTGTTCGATTTTCGAAAATCGAATGACAATTTACAGGACCGTAGCTCCTTCATTTAAAGTCAGAACTAAAATCTGATTTCACCAGCGCAAAGAGCAGATTTTCGTACATTTAACGAACTATTCGAATTTCCAGAATTAAGTTGCTAACCATGCCAAAATGCCGCGCAAAGATGTGAATTTTGTTCGATTTTCGAAAATCGACCGTAGCTCCTTAAATTAAAGTTAGAACTGAAATCTGATTAAACCAGCTCAAAAACCAGACTTTCGTACATTTAACGACCTATTCGAATTTCCAGAGTAACATTGCTAACAATGCCAAAAAGCCACGGGAACGTGTGAATTTTGTTCGATTTTCAAAAACTAATGACAATTTACAGCATCGTAGCTCCTTAATTTAAAGTCAGTACTAAAATCTAATTATACTACTGCAATGATCAGATTTTCGTACATTTAACGACCTATTGGAATTTCCAGAATAACATTGCTAACAATACCAAAAAGCCGCGCGAACGTGTGAATTTTGTTCGATTTTCGAAAAACAAACGACAATTTACAGAACCGTAACTTATTTATCTAAAGTCGGAATTAAAATCTGATTATACCAGCGCAAGGAGCAGACATTAGTGCAGATAAAGAGCTTTTAGAATTTCCAGAGTTAAATTGCTAACAATGCCAAAAAGCCGCGCAAAAAATTGAATTTTGTTCAATTATCGAAAATAGAGTGACAATTTACAGTACTGTAGCTCCTTAATTTAATGTCAGAACTAAAATCTGATTAAACCATAGCAAAGAGCAGACTTTCGTACATTTAACGACCTATTCGAATTTCCAGAATTAAGTTGCTAACCATGCCAAAATGCCACGCAAAGGTGTGAATTTTGTTCGATTTTCGAAAATCGAATGACAACTTACAGGACCGTAGCACCTTAATTTAAAGTCAGAATTAAAATCTGATTGCACCAGCGCAAAGCGCAGACATTCGTACATTTAACGAACTATTCAAATTTCCAGAATTAAGTTGCTAACCATGGCAAAATGCCGCGCAAATGTGTGAATTTTGTTCGATTTTCGAAAATCGAATGACAACTTACAGGACAGTAGCTCCTTAATTTAAAGTGAGAACTAAAATCTGATTAAGCCATAGCAAAGGGCAGACTTTCGTACATTTAACGACCTATTCGAGTTTCCAGAATAATGTTGCTAACCATGCCAAAATGCCGCGCAAATGTGTGAATTTTATTCGATTTTCGAAAATCGAATGACAATTTTAAGGGCAGTAGCTCCTTAATTTAAAGTCAGAACTAAAATCTGATTAAACCATAGCAAAGAGCAGACTTTCGTACATTTAACGAACTATTCGAATTTCCAGAATTAAATTGCTAATAATGCCAAAAAGCTACGGGAATGTGTGAATTTTGTTCGATTTTCGAAAATCGAATGACAATTTACAGGACCGTAGCTCCTTAATTTAAAGTCAGACCTAAAATCTGACTAAACCATAGCAAAGACCAGACTTTCGTACATCTAACGACCTATTCGACTTTCCAGAATTAAATTGCTAATAATGCCAAAAAGCTGCGGGAATGTGTGAATGTTGTTCGAGTTTCTAAAATCGAATGACAATTTACATGACCGTAGATCCTTAAATTAAAGTCAAAACGAAAATCTGACTAAACCAGCTCAACGACCAGACTTTCGTACATTTAAGGACCTATTCGAATTTCCAGAACTATGTTGCTAACCATGCCAAAATGCCGCGCAAATGTGTGAATTTTGTTCGATGTTCGAAAATCGAATGACAATTTTAAGGACCGTAGCTCCTTAATTTAAAGTCAGAACTAAAAGGTGATTGAACCATAGCAAAGAGCAGACTTTCGTACATTAAACGACCTATCCGAATTTCCAAAATTAAGTTGCTAGTCATGCCAATATGCCGCGCAAAAGTGTGAATTTTGTTCGATTTTCGAAAACCGAATGACAATTTACAGGACCGTAGCTCCTTCATTTAAAGTCAGAACTAAAATCTGATTAAACCATAGCAAAGAGTAGACATTCGTACATTCAACTACCTAATCGAATTTCCAAAACTAAGTTGCTAGTCATGCCAAAATGCCGCGCAAAGGTGTGAATTTTGTTCGATTTTCGAAAATCGAATGACAATTTACAGGACCGTAGCTCCTTCATTTAAAGTCAGAACTAAAATCTGATTTCACCAGCGCAAAGAGCAGATTTTCGTACATTTAACGAACTATTCGAATTTCCAGAATTAAGTTGCTAACAATGCCAAAATGCCGCGCAAAGGTGTGGTTTTGTTCGATTGAATGACAATTTACAGGACTGTAGCTCCTTAATTTAATGTCAGAACTAAAATCTGATTAAACCATAGCAAAGAGCAGACTTTCGTACATTTAACGATCTATTCGAATTTCCAGAATTAAATTGCTAATAATGCCAAAAAGCTGCGGGAATGTGTGAATTTTGTTTGATTTTCTAAAATCGAATGTCAATTTACAGGACCGTAGCTCCTTAAATTAAAGTCAAAGCGAAAATCTGACTAAAGCAGCTCAAAGACCAGACATTCGTGCATTTAACGACCTATTCGAATTTCCAGAATTAAGTTGCTAACCATGCCAAAATGCCGCGCAAATGTGTAAATTTTGTTCGATTTTCGAAAATCGAATGACAACTTACAGGACAGTAGCTCCTTAATTTAAAGTGAGAACTAAAATCTGATTAAGCCATAGCAAAGGGCAGACTTTCGTACATTTAACGACCTATTCGAGTTTCCAGAATAATGTTGCTAACCATGCCAAAATGCCGCGCAAATGTGTGAATTTTATTCGATTTTCGAAAATCGAATGACAATTTTAAGGGCCGTAGCTCCTTAATTTAAAGTCAGAACTAAAATCTGATTCAACCATAGCAAAGAGCAGACTTTCGTACATTTAACGACCTATTCGACTTTCCAGAATTAAATTGCTAATAATGCCAAAAAGCTGCGGGAATGTGTGAATGTTGTTCGAGTTTCTAAAATCGAATGACAATTTACATGACCGTAGATCCTTAAATTAAAGTCAAAACGAAAATCTGACTAAACCAGCTCAACGACCAGACTTTCGTACATTTAAGGACCTATTCGAATTTCCAGAACTATGTTGCTAAACATGCCAAAATGCCGCGCAAATGTGTGAATTTTGTTCGATGTTCGAAAATCGAATGACAATTTTAAGGACCGTAGCTCCTTAATTTAAAGTCAGAACTAAAAGGTGATTGAACCATAGCAAAGAGCAGACTTTCGTACATTAAACGACCCATCCGAATTTCCAAAATTAAGTTGCTAGTCATGCCAATATCCCGCGCAAAAGTGTGAATTTTGTTCGATTTTCGAAAATCGAATGACAATTTACAGGACCGTAGCTCCTTCATTTAAAGTCAGAACTAAAATCTGATTAAACCATAGCAAAGAGTAGACATTCGTACATTCAACTACCTAATCGAATTTCCAAAACTAAGTTGCTAGTCATGCCAAAATGCCGCGCAAAGGTGTGAATTTTGTTCGATTTTCGAAAATCGAATGACAATTTACAGGACCGTAGCTCCTTCATTTAAAGTCAGAACTAAAATCTGATTTCACCAGCGCAAAGAGCAGATTTTCGTACATTTAACGAACTATTCGAATTTCCAGAATTAAGTTGCTAACAATGCCAAAATGCCGCGCAAAGGTGTGGTTTTGTTCGATTTTCGAAAATCGACCGTAGCTCCTTAAATTAAAGTTAGAACTGAAATCTGATTGAACCAGCTCAAAAACCAGACTTTCGTACATTTAACGACCTATTCGAATTTCCAGAGTAACATTGCTAACAATGCCAAAAAGCCACGGGAACGTGTGAATTTTGTTCGATTTTCAAAAACTAATGACAATTTACAGCATCGTAGCTCCTTAATTTAAAGTCAGTACTAAAATCTAATTATACTACTGCAATGATCAGATTTTCGTACATTTAACGACCTATTGGAATTTCCAGAATAACATTGCTAACAATACCAAAAAGCCGCGCGAACGTGTGAATTTTGTTCGATTTTCGAAAAACAAACGACAATTTACAGAACCGTAACTTATTTATCTAAAGTCGGAATTAAAATCTGATTATACCAGCGCAAGGAGCAGACATTAGTGCAGATAAAGAGCTTTTAGAATTTCCAGAGTTAAATTGCTAACAATGCCAAAAAGCCGCGCAAAAAATTGAATTTTGTTCAATTATCGAAAATAGAGTGACAATTTACAGTACTGTAGCTCCTTAATTTAATGTCAGAACTAAAATCTGATTAAACCATAGCAAAGAGCAGACTTTCGTACATTTAACGACCTATTCGAATTTCCAGAATTAAGTTGCTAACCATGCCAAAATGCCACGCAAAGGTGTGAATTTTGTTCGATTTTCGAAAATCGAATGACAACTTACAGGACCGTAGCTCCTTAATTTAAAGTCAGAACTAAAATCTGATTAAACCGTAGCAAAGTGCAGACTTTCGTACATTTAACGACCTATTCGAATTTCCAGAATTAAGTTGCTAACAATGCCAAAATGCCGCGCAAAAGTGTGGTTTTGTTCGATTGAATGACAATTTACAGGACCGTAGCTCCTTAATTTAATGTCAGAACTAAAATCTGACTAAAGCAGCTCAAAGACCAGACTTTCGTACATTTAACGACCTATTCGAATTTCCAGAATAATGTTGCTAACCATGCCAAAATGCCGCGCAAAAGTGTGAATTTTGTTCAATTTTCGAAAATAGAGTGACAATTTACAGTACCGTAGCTCCTTAATTTAATGTCAGAACTAAAATCTGATTAAACCATAGCAAAGAGCAGATTTTCGTACATTTAACGACCTGTTCCAATTTCCATAAGAAAGTTGCTAACCATGCCAAAATGCCGCGCAAAAGTGTGAATTTTGTTCGATTTTCGAAAATCGAATGACAATTTACAGGACCGTAGCTCCTTAATTTAAAGTCAGAACTAAAATCTGATTAAACCGTAGCAAAGTGCAGACTTTCGTACATTTAACGACCTATTCGAATTTCCAGAATTAAGTTGCTAACCATGCCGAAAGGCCGCGCAAAAGTGTGAATTTTGTTCAATTTTCGAAAATAGAGTGACAATTTACAGTATCGTAGCTCCTTAATTTAATGTCAGAACTAAAATCTGATTAAACCATAGCAAAGAGCAGACTTTCGTACATTTAACGACCTGTTCCAATTTCCATAATAAAGTTGCTAATCATGCCAAAATGCCGCGCAAAAGTGTGAATTTTGTTCGATTTTCGAAAATCGAATGACAATTTACAGGACCGTAGCTCCTTAATTTAAAGTCAGAACTAAAATCTAATTATACTACTGCAATGATCAGATTTTCGTACATTCAACGACCTATTAGAATTTCCAGAATAAAATTGCTAGCAATACCAAAAAACCGCGCGAACGTGTGAATTTTGTTCGATTTTCGAAAAACAAACGACAATTTACAGAACCGTAACTTATCTATCTAAAGTCGGAATTAAAATCTGATTATACCAGCGCAAGGAGCAGACATTAGTGCAGATAACGAGCTTTTAGAATTTCAAGAATTAAATTGCTAACAATGCCAAAAAGCCGCGCAAAAATTTGAATTTTGTTCAATTATCGAAAATAGAGTGACAATTTACACAGTACTGTAGCTCTTTAATTTAATGTCAGAACTAAAATCTGATTAAACCATAGCAAAGAGCAGACTTTCGTACATTTAACGACCTGTTCCAATTTCCATAAGAAAGTTGCTAACCATGCCAAAATGACGCTCAAAGGTGTGAATTTTGTTCGATTTTCGAAAATCGAATGACAATTTACAGGACCGTAGCTCCTTAATTTAAAGTCAGAACTAAAATCTGATTAAATCATAGCAAAGTGCAGCCTTTCGTACATTTAACGAACTATTCGAACTTCCAGAATTAAGTTGCTAACAATGCCAAAATGCCGCGCAAAGGTGTGGTTTTGTTCAATTGAATGACAATTTACAGGACTGTAGCTCCTTAATTTAATGTCAGAACTAAAATCTGATTAAACCATAGCAAAGAGCAGACTTTCGTACATTTAACGAACTATTCGAATTTCCAGAATTAAATTGCTAATAATGCCAAAAAGCTGCGGGAATGTTTGAATTTTGTTTAATTTTCTAAAATCGAATGTCAATTTACAGGACCGTAGCTCCTTAATTTAAAGTCAGAACTAAAATCTGATTAAACCATAGCAAAGAGCAGACTTTCGTACATTTAACGACCTATTCGAATTTCCAGAATTAAGTTGCTAACAATGCCAAAATGCCGCGCAAAGGTGTGGTTTTGTTCAATTGAATGTCAATTTACAGGACCGTAGCTCCTTAATTTAAAGTCAGAACTAAAATCTGATCAAACCATAGCAAAGAGCAGACTTTCGTACATTTAACGACCTATTCAAATTTCCAGAGTAACATTGCTAACAATGCCAAAAAGCCACGGGAACGTGTGAATTTTGTTTAATTTTCGAAAATCGAGTGACAATTTACAGGACCATAGCTCCTTAATTTAAAGTGAGAACTAAAATCTGATTAAACAATAGCAAAGAGTAGACATCTATACATTTAACGACCTATTCGAATTTCCAGAAATAAGTTGCTAACCATGCCAAAATGCCGCGCAAAGGTGTGAATTTTGTTAGATTTTCGAAAATCGAATGACAATTTACAGGACCGTAGCTCCTTAATTTAAAGTCAGAACTAAAATCTGATTAAACCGTAGCAAAGTTCAGACTTTCGTACATTTAACGACCTATTCGAATTTCCAGAATTAAGTTGCTAACCATGCCAAAATGCCGCGCAAAAGTGTGAATTTTGTTCAATTTTCGAAAATAGAGTGACAATTTACAGTACCGTAGCTCCTTAATTTAATGTCAGAACTAAAATCTGATTAAACCCTAGCAAAGAGCAGATTTTCGTACATTTAACGACCTGTTCCAATTTCCATAAGAAAGTTGCTAACCATGCCAAAATGCCGCGCAAAAGTGTGAATTTTGTTCGATTTTCGAAAATCGAATGACAATTTACAGGACCGTAGCTCCTTAATTTAAAGTCAGAACTAAAATCTGATTAAACCATAGCAAAGTGCAGACTTTCGTACATTTAACGACCTATTCGAATTTCCAGAATTAAGTTGCTAACAATGCCAAAATGCCGCGCAAAGGTGTGGTTTTGTTCGATTGAATGACAATTTACAGGACCGTAGCTCCTTAATTTAATGTCAGAACTAAAATCTGATTAAACCATAGCAAAGAGCAGACTTTCGTACATTTAACGAACTATTCGAATTTCCAGAATTAAGTTGCTAACAATGCCAAAAAGCCGCGCAAAAATTTGAATTTTGTTCAATTTTCGAAAATCGAGTGACAATTTACAGGACCGTAACTCTTTAAAGTAAAGTCAGAATTAAAATCTGAATAAACCAGAACAAAGGGCCAACATTGGTACATATAATGACCTTTTCAAATTTTCAAAATCAAAATTTAACTAGATCAAAAACGTCCGCGAAAATTTGAATTGCATTCGATATTTTATAAACAAATGACTGATTGAGTTTACATTTACCTAGTGGAACTGCATATTAAATATAAATAAAAAACTATAGTAGTTTCCACAATTTTTATTGTTACTTGCTGTACGTTTTGCTACAAAGTAGCAAACAAAAATTGTGGAAACTACTATACTTTTTATTACTCCGCGAGCTGGAGTTCGTAACTTAAAGGTTCGAATAAGATATATGTGTTAAAACTATCGCAGACATGAGCACGATAAATTCATGTCGATGTTTTAGAAGAATGAATGTGTTCTTATGTAGGTAATACAAAATAGAGAATAGTTTGATTTTACAGATAAGGTTTTCACTAAAAAACTGCTTAACAAGAAATAATTTAAAATGTTCGATTATATCGGAGTGTATATTATTATTTTTTACGACACATAAACGCATCAATATAATTCCATAATCAGGATAGGTATTTATGTAGTTTGGAGTTATGAAAAAAAATTGGTTTACTTATTTTTTATAAAGACGCTCGCTCGATTTGCTAATGTTAGTGTATATTGTTTATCGTGTATCTCTGCTGTACTTTTATTTGACCTCCGGAATGTTGGCAGTTACAAGGATAAACGAGTTTTTTTGTGGCCGTTAAAGCTGATACGATAAGAGATTCCTCTATATGAATTTACTGTTATACAACACGAAACAATTTCTACTTTAAATAAATTTAAGAAATACGTATAAATTAAATTATTGTTAAAATCGTTTTGAATTTAGATTTTTACTTAAATTTTTGTAGCAATGGCATACTAAAAAAGGATTTTGAAGGATTATTTTAATAAACTGAATAATAAATTATAGTTTTGTAATTAAAGATTTTAAATGCAAGCGTTTAATTTTCAGAGGCTATCTTGCACGTGTTTTTTTTTAAATTAAATATCCAAAATTACCAAATCAACGATTTACAACGTGATTTATGCACACATGCGTGTACTTTTGTATTATTTTACTGACCAAAAATACAAGGATTTTATTTTATCAATTACGATGTTTATAAAAACAATAATAACTATTTAAAAGACTTGACTTGGAGGATTAAAGATTTTGGGTGGGCAGCAATTATTATTATTTTTAAAAATTTATACAGGATGTAGTGGTAAGTATAAAACTCGGTTTCCACGATCGCAAACCCACCCTACCACATTTATTCATTTTGAAAAGGGGGTGTATCTAATTGGGTGTTTAGAAAAATCGCCCTAACTTTAAGCCCTAAAAAAACTAATTGCAGCTAATTAAACAACTTCGACTTTCATTAATACATTTTCACGTAGCATCAACAATAAAAGTCTTACGTATTAGAATGAACGTTATAGATTATTTATGTGGCTACAAAAAAGGGCTGTATAGATTTTTTGTAGGACTTGCAGTTCCGGAGATTTAAAAAAACGAACAACGCTTTACAGCGTGATTTATGCACACATGCATGCACCTTTTTAATATTTTACTGACCACGAATAGTAGGATTATATTTTATTTGTTACGATGTTTATAGCAATAACAACAACAACAACAACAACAATTACGATAATTTTTTTAAAGACTTACCACTTCAGGTTCATTTTTGTTAAGTTCATCATTGTAAGACCAAGCCCGGCACTCTGTGACACTGCCTCTAATGCTTCGATATACTCGGCCATTTCCCAGCTCGCGTTTCCTTCTTCGAACGAAACTAGATGATGTAAAATATAGTTTATTGCATTTTATTTAAAAAATATATATTTTTATAGTGTTTATTATAATTTTTATTAAAATTACTAACTCTATGTTAAATTTAAGTTTTTCCAGACTTCAACCGATAGTAAAGAAATTGCACACAGGGACATTTGTTATGTACCCTCATAATATAAGTATATCTTTTCCTTATTCTTCTAATACTTCTAAGAAATGCCGGCAATCTTTCTCTTCTGTTAACAATACTATTTCACTTTTTCAGCCTCTTTTAAAGAATATTCCTTTTTTGTCATTTTAACAACCACCGACATTATCTTCGACTAACAATAGCATTCTATAAAACTTACCTCGCTTCGGCATTTTTACATGTAATTTACTTTTTCAACGTACACTTCCATTAGTTCTATCAGGCCAAAGTGTGAGATTGCCTCATGTCTGTTTTTTCTCTTTCAAGTTTTTATTATTACTATTTTCAAAATTGTCAAGTTCAATAAACAACACGAACCCCCTCTACAAGGACGCGTTTGGTCAACCCCATTAGGTGGTGGGAATTTAAACATATTAGCTAAATTGAAGAGAATATTTATCGCAGACTGTGACAAATTACAAAAAATAATAATTAAAGAGACTCACCCCTCTTACCACAAAAAACTAACAATAGCGTTTCGGACCTATTCCCAACTCAAGTTTATACCAATTATTGCAAAAAGTTTAGTTGATCATTATTCAAATAATCTTAAGTTCCTACAAATTTTCCCTGGCTAGAGTTCGTATCGTGAAGCATGCGTATAGTTTGGTTTAAAAATTTGCAACAAATGACGGTTATTGAACACGTATGTCTTCTAGTTTTCAGATCCCCCTACCGTGTCTGTCGAAGCATACATAATATTTAAAGTCCAAAATTTTTAACCTACAAGGGTTTCCGAACTTATTTTATGGTATTGAACGTATTCGCGGTTTTTCTTTATTTTCCTTTTTTCCTATTTATTTTCTATTCGTTGAAATTGAAACATACATAAGTTAAAGTTTTTTTGATTTTCTCTTATTGCATTGAAAATTTCAACTTGTTCACATTCCTTTCCATTCCCTTGATAACACAAGAGTTTTTCCCTCCACCCTCTTGTTGGTTTTAAGTTGACTGAATTGGTTAACATTTATTTTAGGTTCTCCCAAAATTCAGTAAACTTTAGACCTTAGTTTTAGTGTAAATTAGTTTTGAATTTAAGAAACAATCTCGCGTTGATAATGCCCACATTCAAAGTGAGCGAAACACGTGTCCGCTATTGTTAGTTTATTGTGGTAAAAGGGTGAGCCTCTTTAATTGTTATTTTTTGTAAGCTAAATTGTTTGAAAGTAGGGACCCCCTTGAACCCCGTCAAACAACTGGCAATTACCTACGACCTTCCGGACGACTACATCGATATATATATACATATATTACAATACTCAAAAAAATGGAAGATATTTAATAACGAAGATCCAATATAGAAGATCGAATACTTAATAGAACAACGATAAGAAATAGATTTAGGACCATTTTTGTTGGCAGTACGATTAAATTAAAATGAAAAGTTCAATGACTTTTTTCCTAAGTTAAGTAGATAACTATCTTTGGAACTGAGTTCCTAAAACTTTTAATACAAATAAATTTTAGACTTCTAAAATAAAACGCATCCTACAAAAATTGAACTGCCAAAATCACTGTTACATCTTAAGTACTTAATGAATACATAAAACAACGAAACTGTTTTTAGGACAATGGAATGGCAGAGCGAAAAAGGGAAGGTTAACATTTTCGGTAGGCAGCAATTGTTTTTTTTTAAGATATATAGAGGATGTAGTAGTGAGTATAAAATTCGATTTTCACGATCACGAAGTCACCCTCACTCCATTTATTCATCATAAAAAAGGGTGTATCTAACTGGATTTTTAGAAATATCTCCGTTACTCTAAGCTCTAAAACAATTAATACAAACATGTTTTGGAGCTAATTAGATAACTTCGCTTTCATTAATACATTTTCCCATAGCGCCAACAATAAAAATCTTATATGAATGAAAGTTATACATTATTTAAGTGTATTGTTACGATCCTCTGTATATGTACTTGTATTTCATTGTAACACTTATTGATAAGTTCTACATCATCTAACTTTAATGTATCATTTACTGCTTATCAACCTCTTTTCATTTAACTTTAATTAACCGTTTAGTACTTATCATAAATAATCTAGCATCATCAATCTTTTTTTTTACAATGGACCATTTTATTAGTTTTGCATGAATTAATTTTAATAGCTGTAGCAGACTGTAACAAGATTGATCAAGATTTTAACAGATTGTAATCAACATCCAATCAACAGTCTCACTAGACATCTATGTAAATTACTGCCTGATTATTGTTATTATTATATATTTTATGCAAGAAATATACTTAGTGTTGAGAAGTTCTGCGATTTGGATTATTATTTATCAATTCTGCTATCAAGCGGGGTTGCAACAGTATCTTACATTAATAACGATAGAGAAAATGCAACTTTATTTAAATAAGCAAGATTTAATGTCTCAAAAGAAACTGTCCAATAAATTCAAAACTTTCCATTTTTATACAAATAACTCGATTTTAAACTATTTTATTTTAACTCTTCATTTAACCTTCAGACGTAGTATTTACTCAGATATATCATGATGGAATGTGTTCTTGAGTAAAAACAAACGCGATAAGAAAAGAAATATTTCTCTGTAGGAATATTAGCATTGTTTAATACGAGATAAATTTAACGTAAATGTTATTATAAAATATTTTACACTTATATATATATATATATATATATTGTTACGTCCAGACACTCAGGATAGGTTCAAAAATCCTGGATGGTCGTCGAACAAGACGTTGTTGTTATCACAGTACGTTTTAACTGCGCGTTTTACTTAATTATTACAGGAAAACAGTCACTTTAGCACCAGGAACGTTGCCTTTAAATTAATTATTAAAAAGTTAGGGAAATCCAGAATAATGAAACGATTCTAAAGTTCTTAGTTCGATTTATTTCGGACACTACTTAATTATTCGCGTAATAGTATACCAAAGAAAGAATAAAGAACTTTTAAACTTTTATTAACAAAGGTCAAGAAAGTACACGAAGTATAGTGACTTACTAACTAACTTAAAATTAGGACAGGCGCTTTTATATGTCACCCATATTCGAAAGTAAACATAACTACTAATTAGATACATTACAATATATATATATATATATATATAGTTAGTGTCCCCTTTTTCGGTCCCAGTAGCCAATTTAGCATCGTATTTTAAAAATGTTCTTCTGAAATTTCCGCTTTGTATGTTAACCCTGTGAACGATGCAAACAGAATTTGTTTTCCATTTAATTAATAATAATAATATTTTTTAAAAGCGTTTTATTTTTGGGTAAAAATGTCAGTTTTTTCATGTTAATTAAATTGAAAACAAACTTCGTTTGCGACGTGGCATGTTTGATCTACGATATTGAAATTTTAGAACCTTCTTAAAATAAAAAACAATAAAAAACACCCTAATGGAGATGTTTTCTAAATTAAATTTACAGGACCGTAACTCCTTAATTTAAAGTTGGAATTAAAATCTGATTAAACCAGCGCAAGAAGCAGACATTGGTCCAGATAACGAGATTTTCGAATTTCCAGAATAAAATTGCTAACAATACCAAAAAGCCGTGCAAAAATTTTAATTTTGTTCGATTTTCACAAAACGAATGACAATTAATAGGACCGTAGCTCCTTGATTTAATGTGAGAATAAAAATCTGATTAAACCATTACAAAGTGCAGATTTTCGTGCATTTAACGACCTATTCGAATTTCCAGAATTAAGTTGCTAACAATGCCAAAAAGCAGCGCGAAAATTTGAATTTTGATCGATTTTTGAAAAACGAATGACAATTTACAGGACGGTAACTCAATAATTTAAGGTCAGAATTACAATCTGATTAAATTAGCTCAAAGAGCAGACTTTCGTACATTTAACGACCAATTCGAATTTCCAGAATTAAGTTGCTAACAATGCCAAAAAGCCGCGCGAAAATTTGAATTTTGATCGACTTATACAATACAAAAATTGAACTGTGCAATTAAGCGTTGCATATTAAGTACTTGAATGAAATGAATAGATAAAACAACGAAACTGTTTTTAGGACAATGGAATGGCAGAGTGAATGAGGGAAGGTTAACATTTTCGGTAGGCAGTATTTGTTTTTTTTTTAAGATATATAGAGGATGTAGTGGTGGGTATAAAATTCGATTTTCACGATCACAAAACCACCCTCACTCCATTTATTCATCATAAAAAAGGGTGTATCTAACTGGATTTTTAGAAATATCTCCGTTACTCTAAGCTCTAAAACAATTAATACAAACATGTTTTGGAGCTAATTAGATAACTTCGCTTTCATTAACACATTTTCCCATAGCGCCAACAATAAAAATCTTATATGAATGAAAGTTATACATTATTTAAGTGTATTGTTACGATCCTCCCTATACATACATTATAATAATACCCACTGTATATGTACTTGTATTTCATTGTAACACTTATTGATAAGTTCTACATCATATAAATTTAATGTATCATTTACTGCTTATCAACCTCTCTTCATTTAACTTTAATTAACCGTTTAGTACTTATCATAAGTCTAGCATCATCAACCTTTTTCAATGGACCATTTTATTACTTTTGCATGAATTCATTTCTTAGCTCTTGACAATTACGTATGTAAGAAGGGATTAGATATTCATATAAAAGAGTTTTTTGTCAAAAAATTCAGTAAGAGACTGTAGCAGACTGTAATAAGATTGATTAAGATTGTAACAGATTGTAATCAACAGTCTCACTCGACATCTATGTAAATTACTGCCTGATTATTGTTATTATTATATATTTTGTGCAATAAATATACTTAGTGTTGAGAAGTTCTGCGATTTGGATTATTATTTATCAATTCTGCTATCAAGCGGGGTTGCAACAGTATCTTACATTAATAACGATAAGAGAAAATGCAACCTTACTTAAATAAGCAACATCTAATGTACATTGTCGATTAAACCTGTAAACGATGCAAACAGAATTTGTTTCTATCTTAAAAGATCTTACTCATTTAACTAACCTAACTAACTAATTTAGACATTTTTATTGAGATAATATTCGGAATTAAAGGTTGACCATAAAATTGTAATTTTTAAATTGTTAAATATAAATATGGGATCAACAGGAACAACTACTCCGATTGTTGATAATTTTTTGCTTACAAATTATTCCTCTTAGTTACGAGCGAAGTTTAATACATAAAACTGAAAATAAATTTGCGAAATATTTTCTTAAATTAATTTATGAACATTTTTTTCCTTTGCTTTGAAACTAACGGTATGATATATTAACCGTTTTGATTTTTTAAGCCTCTGCCTGCATTAATGTTCGAGATAAAAATTAATTCTTTTCAGTTCCATAATTTTTTAACACATATCACTTTCCTACATTGCTAACCATAAATATAAGCGATTTATTGTGTGTGCTAATTGTTTATATACTACTGTAAATTATTATATTAATTTTGAAAATTTTTACCTTTTTCATTTGTTTGGACAGCGGAGCAATAAAATTTTACATTTACTGCAACACAGACACAGTGTCCGGCACGCGCTTATCGTTATTTACACATTCCGTATTAGTACCCTACACTACTTAAATATATGATTAGTACTGCGTATTAATATCTAGACAATTACGTTTTGCTTCTGGTACCTCTAGTTCGTCAAACTTCGTTCATTCTCGATCGACTCGAAAATAACAAAATACACAGATTTTTTATTTTAGTTGTATTGAGTTATGCAACCCGTTTTACAGACGATTGCATGCTGTTTAATACAATCAAGAGCTAGGGCAGAGTGCTTTTCTTTATTTTTCGCATTGAAACTTACAATTTTTAAAAGGTACTCAATTGATCATGAAAATCATTCTTTGTTGAATAAAAGCAAAGGTGGATAGAATTATGACAAAATTTAACAAACGATTGGTTTTAAATTTCGTTTTCTTTCATAATTCCTAAAAATCAATTCAACGAAGTGCAAACTATTACTTTTTTTATATTGAAAGGATCATATTTTTGAAAATACTGATGTAAACACCCTAATGTAGATGGTTTCTAGTCTCTATTAAAAAGGTTACCTATTAATGAATATTTTATGAACGCTGAAAATAAATTTAAGATAGTAGTTTTAAAATTTTTAAAAGCATGTCTGTAATTAAATATAACGAATCCCCTAAAATAATCGTTTCTAAAATCAACATGGAAACTTCCTTTCTATTCTTTGAAACCTTTCGTAGTGAACAAATACTAATATAACTAAAATGATCATTTTGAGGACATTTATTTAATAACAAAGTTAATAAATTTAAATGATGTTCCAGATTTATGGAATAAGATATATGTATTTATGTTCCTAAAATATTTTTGATATAAGTGGCAGAGTTCAAATGCCTAATATGCACATGAGTTTCACGTTTCGCCCTTTACCGAGAGCTTCCTCAGGGGCGAAACGTTGGAAACGTTCTAAATAATCATTTAGATATAAATAAAACAGCCCTTTTAAATATTTCTAACGTGTAATACATAGTTATACCCCTATCATTTTATTCATAATTTTAGTATATAATGATATTGTATTAATTATATTTAGTCAACTTCTTTCATCTGAAGAAGCCACAGTGTGGTGAAATTATCATTGTGGTTATACAATAAATGTATTGTAACCTAAACTTTGTGTTTAATTTGTCGTCAATGGATGATGATCGAACGTGACAGATTGTATATTAAAATAAGTAATTACGAGTTTCTGCAGAAAAAAGGTATCGTTGCTGTGTTCTAACATTAATGTATAATTTTAAACGTATATTCTAATATACCTTTGACTCATTTGTCCTCCAAGGGCTAATAGTCGTCCATGCTGATAATATAAACATTTGCCAGTTTATTCCATTTGTTTAAATAATTCTTTACTAGATTTAAATTTGCTCCCACATCATCGTAGGTAACGCAAATTTGTTTATATTTACTTCAAACAAATTAGTAAACAATATATCAATTAATTTAACATTGTTGTGGTTTTCACTTTTTGTAACTCCATACTAAATAAAGTAAAACAAGAGTAAACGGTTACAAAACTTTTTTATTCTTCCACCTGAAGAAGCCACAGTGTGGCGAAATAATTATTGTGGATTTACAATAAAAAAGCTTTATATCCGTTTATTCTGGTTTTACTTTATTTAATATATCAATTAAAATTAGTACAATACAATCGATCGTGAGAAATGATCGTATTTTATGTTTAGCGTATCTATGTAATTTAATTAATTAAAACTTTCAACTGTTCTGTATTGTTTGATAAAAATTTACCCTTATGCATATTGATTCGTTATTAAATTGAACATACGAACCAATATCACCACTACCATTTGTAATGTATGTAGCTCGTTCGATATTTTGAAGTAAATAATATAACGGTAAACTGCAAAGTTTTTCATTGCATTAGAAGAACGTTTCCTAATCTGAAAACACATTTTGATATATAGAAATTGTATCTTGAAAATAGAAAACTTCATCTATCACTTGTGCATATTTATTCATTTCTCGTGCGTTACAACTCGAGCGTTAACAAAAAAAGTTCCCAACTCCAGCGTTATCGTTATTAATTTTATTAATTATCTCGTTCTGTTTACATATCAGATATATTATGTAAAACCTTCCTTCACACTTATCCCGGCTTAGGACTGGCAACATTGCTAACCTAACCTAACCATCATAATGCACCATCATAATGCACCACATAGGGGTGCAGTTCGATAAGAAATAATAATGACAAAAAACTTAAGATTGACAAACAATAAACCGGCAGTGTACTAAATTGCAATCGACAAAAGCACCAAACGGGAACTTATTATCTCTCTGTTTTGCACGACGCCCAAGTTGAAACCACTTCAGGTAAAATTTTGACGACGCTCGAGTTGCAACGCTTGTTTATAAATGTACATATGTATTGTAAGTATATAGAATACATATAAAACATCTTTTTCAAGTCATTTCTTGGATGTTTTAATAACATTTTACTCAAAAGAAGTTTGTAGTTAGATTACATTGGAGATACGTACTTTGTTTAGTAAATATACCACTTCCATGGTTACATTCAGTTATTTTTTATACGGCATCTCTAAGTGGATCGAGTAGCTTAGTTGTGCTGATATATAAATATGTTAACTGTTTACAATGACTTCGAAATTGTTCATTTATTTTGCAATTGTTTCACTCATATGTAAGTTTGTAATTATTACAGTAGAACCCCTGTTAACTGTTCTTTGATTAATCAGCCTAGTGAAAAATGGTCTGAGGCGGAGAGGTTTTAATCGGTAGGTTCGAGGACTTCCTCGGGAATCCGACACAACCCAATCGCATGGGCGGCTGGGTGTCTTTCGAAGATTTCCTCTCCTCCCCAAAAACAAAAACAAAAAAAAATACTTTACTGTTATTGTTAATTTGTACAGTACATACCTATTTTATTTTTTTCAATGTTTTCCAATGCTTCATCAAATCTGAACATACATATTATTTGCATCATAAAGCAGTGTTATTTTATATTTCTGTTAACATTTTCCTTTGAAATAACTACACCTTCTATTAACCAATCAAAACGGAAACTAGCCAGGTTTCCAATCCTAATTATACAATAAAATATATTATTAGCCATATTCAATCATTTTATTATGTATCTTCTGCATTATTTTGATGAACTTGGAATTTAACATGTAACAATTTACCAACTAAAAGAATATTTTACGGTTTATTATATTCTTTTGTAAAATAGTTTGTTACATGTTAAATTCTAATTTCATTACTTGAGAAAAACTTGAAAACAGAAAACGAAATTACAACCTATTTAAATTCCCCGCCTTTTCCTTTCTACTGTGGACACCAGTCAATATATCAGCATAACTAATACGAGATGGTTAAATTCTTATATTACTTAATTGACAAGACTAATAACGATGACGCCGGAGTTTGGAATTTTATTTAGCTTATTTTGTTGCGGACAGACTTGACGCCCGAGTTGGGAACTTTTTTTGTTAACGCTCGAGTTACAACGCACGAGAAATGAATAAATATGCACAAGTGATAGATGAAGTTTTCTATTTTCAAGATACAATTTCTATATATCAAAATGTGTTTTCGGATTAGAAAACGTTCTTTTAATACAATGAAAAACTTGCAGTTTACCGTTATATTTTTTACTTCAAAATATCGAACGAGCTACATACATTACGTATGGTAGTGGTGATATTGGTTCATATGTTCAATTTAATAACAAAAGAAGATGAATAATACAAAACACTTAAAAAAGTTTTAATTGATTTAAATTACATAGATCCGCCAAACATAAAATATTAACATTTCTCATGATCGATTGTATTTTACTAATGTTAATTGAAATGTTGTTTACTAATTTGTTTAATGTAAATATAAGCAAATTTGCGTTAACTACGATAATGTGGGAGCAAATTTAAATCTAGTAAAGAATTATTTAAACAAATGGAATAAACTGGCAAATGTTTATTTTATCAGCATGGACGACTATTAGACCTTGGAGGACAAAAAATTGTTAAAGGCATATTAGAATGTACATTTAAAATGATACATAAGAATATAACTCTTCTTTTATGTTAAAACACAGCAACGATACCTTTTTTCTGCAGAAACTCGTAATTCCTTATTTTAATATACAATCTGTCACGTTTGATCATCATCACATAGTTTAAGTTACAAAATGTATATTGTATAACCACAATGATCATTTCACCACACTGTAGCTTCTTCAAGTGAAAGAATTTGAATAAACATAAAATTAATACAATATCATTATATACTAAAATTACGAATAAAATGGTAGGGGTAGAACTGAGTATTACACGTTAGATATATTTAAAAGCGGTTATCTATTTACATCTAATTGATCATTTATAATTAGGCCTAAACTATTTAATTTATTGATTTCTAAACACTATCAAAGAAATATAAATGGTAAACAATGGTTTGTCGCAGTGGCCATTGGTTAATAATCGCCCCAAATACATTGACGTAACCAGAGAGTGCTTCCATAGTTACTATACTACTACCTCTGAAACAGTTCGTTAATACCTCGATCATTATCAGAATTTTAAAGTAAAATGAAAAGTTTCTGTGTTACTGAAACGATAATTATTTAAATATATGCCTGCATGTAAGCAACGTGAGATTATCCCTGGTACGTTTTCTAAAAGTATGAACATTAACTAGACGACTTTTCGATTCAGGTTTTCCATGTTTGAGTTGAAGTTTTGAACTATGAACTCGAAAATGTAGTTAATCCATTTATCCTAACCAATTCGATTTATTATCTGCTGGGTTAAGACGGTATTACAGAATGCAGAAACTACCAAAAAGTTCACTTATAAACTCTTGTTAAACCCACAATGGAAACTAAATAAATTTATATAGGTAATAAAATACAATTCAAAGAAGTTTTTAAAAATTGAAGAAACTGTTATTCAAAATTTTAAATGGATACATACGATAATTGTCCATTATTTGAAAACTGTTATAAACAAGAATAATATAAAATGAATTACTTTATAACATTTTAGCTCATTATTAACTCTACAGTATTGCACCATTATATCGACTGTGTAAGTCTCTATCAACAGTATATACAAAAAAAACAGAATTATAAAAGTTAATACTAAATTGCCAGTAGTTGTGTTATGATTTTAACAAAAACCACACAAATGACATCTAACATTATATATAATAAATTTTACATTGACTTAGAAATGAAGTCTTTGTTTGCCGCTATCGTTTTTCTGTTAAATTTGTTTTAAATCCAATTGTTATAAAGAAGTGAATTGTCTTAGATTTGTAGTAAGTGTTTTGTTTTATTTGAATAAAGTATTTTCTAATTTCTCTTCTGTGACGAACTGTAATTATTAAATACGAAATGGAAATTCTAATGAATGTATGGATGTAACTGAACATAATTTTTTGCTTGATAATGGCACAAAATGATACCGATGGGCCATACCGGATACAAAAAAAGCAATATTATAAATACGAATGATTGCAAACTTCTCTTCAGTTTATCGTGACCATGCTTTCGGGAAAGAGTATGCGTCGCGACGCGTCGCGCTGCCGTGGCTCGCTTTTCGTGCTTTAGGTGCATGTTTATCCGTTCTTAAAGTTTTTTAACTTGTGCTATAGTGTTTTCTAAATTTTCGGGAGTGTTTTATTAAGAGGATAAAGGCAACACCTAAGTGGCGGTAATGGTAAGTAATTGTTATCTTTTTATTTTTATTTATTTGCTTAACTTATTGTTCAATTGTCTTTTTTCTTTCTGATAATTGTCCAATCTTTATAATAATTTGGAAATTATTAAAAACCATTCAGTGACTGAAAACATTTTGATTTTTAATTTTTTCAAAATTAACTTTTGTGATTGATGTTATTGGTTTCTATTTCTAGTTTTCTTTGTAATAATTTTGTGAATTTTGATAGTTTGGAAATGATCAAATTTCTTACAATAATTTTTAACGTTTTAGTTAACATTATTAACTTTTCATTCATAAATTTTAGCTTTTTAGAAATAGATTCGCCGCCCCGCACTTGATGAATTTAATTTTGGCTTTTTCAATAATTAATTTTATGATTGATTTTATTGACCTAGTTTGGTTGATCACAATGGAGAATCATAAAGTTAGGGAAAATTTTTAGAACATTGTTAAAACTGTACAAAAGTTTATTGTTCTTTTTTATTACAATTGGTTTATTTGTTACCTTATTATTTAAAATTTTGATTAAATTTTTATTCATGAAATTTTAATAACCTGTATGATGGTTTGGTTAATTATTAGATATCATATTCTAATTTTAATCATTCTAACTGTAGTATACTTAAATTTTCGTGAATTTAAGTTTTTTTAATATTAACTTTCATAATTTATATTATTCATCGAGCATGGTAGATCACAATGGCGATAAATAAAGTTGTGGAAAGATTCTATAACACGTTCCTTACACTTTTACAGAAATTTATTATTCTTTTTGATTATAATTGGTTTCTTTCTTAATTAAGTTATTTAAATTTTTGATGAAATATTTATTCATAAAATTTTAATAACTTTTATAATAGTTTGGAAATTACTAATATTAATACTACTAATAATAATAATATTATTGGTTGGATTTGGTCAATCACAATAGTGACCCGTACAGTTCTAGTAAATTCATAATATAAATTGAACACAAATATATTGTTCTTCTTAATTATAATGGCTTTCTCTTTCGATTTGGCTGTTTATTTCATTTTTAATAATTTTCTTTTTTTATCTTTTTGCAGTTACCGTTCAAAGAGTGGTAAGCGATTTGCATGGTTTCCTAATAGACGAGGTGGTAAGTTTGTTAATTTGTTCCTTTACAATTTGTCTCTTGACACTTCGTCTATTCAATGTTTAGCAAGTATAGTACCATTTTTGTGTATTTATCGTGCAAATGGTAAGTACCATTAAGATATATTTTATCTATTAATACCGCAGTAGACTGTAAGTGAGTTTCAGCCTTGGAAAGACATCCAGCCGTCCTCCGTCCGTCCATACGACTGAGCAGTATTGGATTCCAACCTCCGAGGATGATTTGGTTGTGTTATCTTCAGCCGGATGTATTTTGTGTTGAGGTGGTCGAGTGTAAGTTGATGCGTGTGTTCAGGTGTAAATATGTGGATGTTTGAGTGATGTGAGAAGGTTTTCGAGGTATTCTTCCAATTCCTCAGGGATGTCAGGACATTGTGTCAGAAATGTAGACGGGGGTAAGGGATTTTTTCTTTTATCTAGGGCGACGGCGGCGCGGTAGTGTAAGAGTGGTTTGATGAATGTTTTCTTTGTGTGAGTAGATGTTTTCACGTTAGGTAGGTACATGGTTCTACATCGGCGGTTTGCATCGTGTCGCCGGGGCAAGAGGATCGCCGTTACATAGTAGGACGCATGTTTTTCTTTATTTATTGGTGGGGGGTGCTTGCCTCTCACCCTTTCTTGTACTATACTTGCTAAATGTTGTTTTTTCATGTTCGGTCGTTTGGGTATTGTTGGGTCCGCGGTGGGGGCTGGGGGGAGAAGTGAAAAGTGTAGTGATTTCTAAGAAGAGGATTATCAACTGCAATAAGAAGATATTGAAAAGTAAGTACAAATTCAAGTGTACATTTAGTTATTGATTTTGTCTAATTAGTTGACGTAGCACCCTCAATCGAGGCTGCAAATTTGTATGATTACAGATCCGCAATTATCTTCGACGTACTTCTTTCGAAGAAGCAATGGGTTCCAAGATGTGTTGCATCAATTTCCAGAAAGTATAGTATTTAAAATAAGATGTTCTCTATTACTGTTTTGATTTTCTAATATGTGACATGGCATCCTGAATCTGTCAGGTTGTCTGTCTTGTTGTGATTACAGATACGCACTTCCTTCCACGGATTTCTTTCGAAGAAGCAATGGGCTCCAAGATGTGATGCATCAACCTTCAGAAAGTATAGTATTTAGAATAAGGTGTTCTCTATTACTGTTTTCTTTTTCTAATATGTGACATGGCATCCTGAATCTGTCAGGCTGTCTATCTTGTTGTGATTACAGATCCGCACTTATCATCGACAGATTTCTCCTGAAGAAGCAATGGGCTCCAAGATGTGATGCATCAGCTTCTAGAAAGTATAGTATTTAGAATAAGGTGTTCTCTGTTACTGTTTTTATTTTCTAATATGCGACATGGCATCCTGAATTTGTCATGTTGTCTCCCTTGTTGTAATTACAGATCCGCACTTCCTTCGACAGATTTCTTTCGAAGAAGCAATGGGCTCCAAGATGCGAACGTTCACAAATTGTTTGGTATTTCCATTACATTGTCGTATTTTGTACTATTTTGAAATTTTTATGTACAATTTGGAAATTACCTCGCTCGTCTTGGAATATTATTTAATTTCGTTAAGCAAACTAAACCGTTTCAATGGTTTAAGCTTTCTTGGAATATCCTTCCATCAGTCGTCACCTTCAATTTACGTTCGTTCATATTATATATTTTACTGGCGACCGAAAGCAAATTCACAAAAAAATGTAAATTTCTGTATTACTACGGTTCTAAAGGCTAAATATTCTTATTATGGGTTGTGATGTCGTAATTTTATGTGGTAGCTATTGATGTTGTATTTTAGATTAATATGGGTCGCTTATCTGCGTAGATGTAGTATAGAGAAAAAGAACTTTTAGCCTTTGAGGAACCAATGTAGGTACGTTGACGTGTTTTTCAAGAAGAGCCTCAAATCCAAGATGTACGAATCAACTTCCAGAAAGTATAGTATTTAAAATAAGGTGTTCTCTATTACTGTTTTGATTTTCTAATATGTGACATGGCATCCTGAATCTGTCAGGTTGTCTGTCTTGTTGTGATTACAGATACGCACTTCCTTCCACGGATTTCTTTCGAAGAAGCAATGGGCTCCAAGATGTGATACATCAACCTTCAGAAAGTATAGTATTTGGAATAAGATGTTCTCTGTAACTGTTTTAATTTTTTAATATTTTACATGTCATTCTCAGTCTGTCAGGTTGTCTGTCTTGTTGTGATTACAGATCCGCACTTATCATCGACAGATTTCTTTCGAAGAAGCAATGGGCTCCAAGATGCGAAACAGCAATTTCCGAAATGTATTATTTTGATTTTTTAGTATATCATAACATAATGTATTATGTTAATTAGTTAATGTAGCAGCCTGTGTTAAGGTTGTGAGTTCTTATGATTACAGGTCTTTTACAACCTTTCCTGTTAATTTGTTTGACGGGATGCAAATCGGAAGGTTCACAGTATGTTTGGAATTTCTATTACATCGTCGTATGGTATGATGTTTTATAATTTTGTACAATTTTTAAATTTTTATGTACGATTTGGAAATTACCTCGCTCGTCTTGGAATATTATTTAATTTCGTTAAGCAAACTAAACCGTTTCAATGTTTTAAGCTTTCTTGGAATATCCTTCCATCAGTCGTCACTTTCAATTTACGTTCGTTCATATTATATATTTTACTGGCGACCGAAAGCAAATTCACAAAAAAATGTAAATTGCTGTATTACTACGGTTCTAAAGGCTAAATATTCTTATTATGGGTTGTGATGTCGTAATTTTATGTGGTAGCTATTGATGTTGTATTGTAGATCAATATGGGTCGCTTATCTGCGTAGATGTAGTATAGAGAAAAAGAACTTTTAGCCTTTGAGGAACCAATGTAAGTACGTTGACGTGTTTTTCAAGAAGAGCCTCAAATCCAACATGTGACGAATCAACTTCCAGAAAGTATAGTATTTAAAATAAGATGTTCTCTATTACTGTTTTGATTTTCTAATATGTGACATGGCATCCTGAATCTGTCAGGTTGTCTGTCTTGTTGTGATTACAGATACGCACTTCCTTCCACGGATTTCTTTCGAAGAAGCAATGGGCTCCAAGATGTGATGCATCAACCTTCAGAAAGTATAGTATTTAGAATAAGGTGTTCTCTGTTACTGTTTTTATTTTCTAATATGCGACATGGCATCCTGAATTTGTCATGTTGTCTCCCTTGTTGTAATTACAGATCCGCACTTTCTTCGACAGATTTCTTTCGAAGAAGCAATGGGCTCCAAGATGCGAACTTTCACAAATTGTTTGGTATTTCCATTACATTGTTGTATTTTGTACTATTTTGAAATTTTTATGTACAATTTGGAAATTACCTCGCTCGTCTTGGAATATTATTTAATTTCGTTAAGCAAACTAAACCGTTTCAATGTTTTAAGCTTTCTTGGAATATCCTTCCATCAGTCGTCACTTTCAATTTACGTTCGTTCATATTATATATTTTACTGGCGACCGAAAGCAAATTCACAAAAAAATGTAAATTGCTGTATTACTACGGTTCTAAAGGCTAAATATTCTTATTATGGGTTGTGATGTCGTAATTTTATGTGGTAGCTATTGATGTTGTATTGTAGATCAATATGGGTCGCTTATCTGCGTAGATGTAGTATAGAGAAAAAGAACTTTTAGCCTTTGAGGAACCAATGTAAGTACGTTGACGTGTTTTTCAAGAAGAGCCTCAAATCCAACATGTGACGAATCAACTTCCAGAAAGTATAGTATTTAAAATAAGATGTTCTCTATTACTGTTTTGATTTTCTAATATGTGACATGGCATCCTGAATCTGTCAGGTTGTCTGTCTTGTTGTGATTACAGATACGCACTTCCTTCCACGGATTTCTTTCGAAGAAGCAATGGGCTCCAAGATGTGATGCATCAACCTTCAGAAAGTATAGTATTTAGAATAAGGTGTTCTCTGTTACTGTTTTTATTTTCTAATATGCGACATGGCATCCTGAATTTGTCATGTTGTCTCCCTTGTTGTAATTACAGATCCGCACTTTCTTCGACAGATTTCTTTCGAAGAAGCAATGGGCTCCAAGATGCGAACGTTCACAAATTGTTTGGTATTTCCATTACATTGTCGTATTTTGTACTATTTTGAAATTTTTATGTACAATTTGGAAATTACCTCGCTCGTCTTGGAATATTATTTAATTTCGTTAAGCAAACTAAACCGTTTCAATGTTTTAAGCTTTCTTGGAATATCCTTCCATCAGTAGTCACTTTCAATTTACGTTCGTTCATATTATATGTTTTACTGGCGACCGAAAGCAAATTCACAAAAAAATGTAAATTGCTGTATTACTACGGTTCTAAAGGCTAAATATTCTTATTATGGGTTGTGATGTCGTAATTTTATGTGGTAGCTATTGATGTTGTATTGTAGATCAATATGGGTCGCTTATCTGCGTAGATGTAGTATAGAGAAAAAGAACTTTTAGCCTTTGAGGAACCAATGTAAGTACGTTGACGTGTTTTTTAAGAAGAGCCTCAAATCCAAGATGTGACGAATCAACTTCCAGAAAGTATAGTATTTAAAATAAGACGTTCTCTATTACTGTTTTGATTTTCTAATATGTGACATGGCGTCCTGAATCTGTCAGGTTGTCTGTCTTGTTGTGATTACAGATACGCACTTCCTTCCACGGATTTCTTTCGAAGAAGCAATGGGCTCCAAGATGTGATGCATCAACCTTCAGAAAGTATAGTATTTAGAATAAGGTGTTCTCTGTTACTGTTTTTATTTTCTAATATGCGACATGGCATCCTGAATTTGTCATGTTGTCTCCCTTGTTGTAATTACAGATCCGCACTTTCTTCGACAGATTTCTTTCGAAGAAGCAATGGGCTCCAAGATGCGAACGTTCACAAATTGTTTGGTATTTCCATTACATTGTCGTATTTTGTACTATTTTGAAATTTTTATGTACAATTTGGAAATTACCTCGCTCGTCTTGGAATATTATTTAATTTCGTTAAGCAAACTAAACCGTTTCAATGTTTTAAGCTTTCTTGGAATATCCTTCCATCAGTCGTCACTTTCAATTTACGTTCGTTCATATTATATGTTTTACTGGCGACCTAAAGCAAATTCACAAAAAAATGTAAATTGCTGTATTACTACGGTTCTAAAGGCTAAATATTCTTATTATGGGTTGTGATGTCGTAATTTTATGTGGTAGCTATTGATGTTGTATTGTAGATCAATATGGGTCGCTTATCTGCGTAGATGTAGTATAGAGAAAAAGAATTTTTAGCCTTTGAGGAACCAATGTAAGTACGTTGACGTGTTTTTCAAGAAGAGCCTCAAATCCAACATGTGACGAATCAACTTCCAGAAAGTATAGTATTTAAAATAAGATGTTCTCTATTACTGTTTTGATTTTCTAATATGTGAAATGGCATCCTGAATCTGTCAGGTTGTCTGTCTTGTTGTGATTACAGATACGCACTTCCTTCCACGGATTTCTTTCGAAGAAGCAATGGGCTCCAAGATGTGATGCATCAACCTTCAGAAAGTATAGTATTTAGAATAAGATGTTCTCTGTAACTGTTTTAATTTTTTAATATTTTACATGTCATTCTCAGTCTGTCAGATTGTCTGTCTTGTTGTGATTACAGATCCGCACTTATCATCGACAGATTTCTTTCGAAGAAGCAATGGGCTCCAAGATGCGAAACAGCAATTTCCGAAATGTATTATTTTGATTTTTTAGTATATCATTACATAATGTATTATGTTAATTAGTTAATGTAGCAGCCTGTGTTAAGGTTGTGAGTTCTTATGATTACAGGTCTTTTACAACCTTTCCTGTTAATTTGTTTGACGGGATGCAAATCGGAAGGTTCACAGTATGTTTGGAATTTCTATTACATCGTCGTATGGTATGATGTTTTATAATTTTGTACAATTTTTAAATTTTTATGTACGATTTGGAAATTACCTCGCTCGTCTTGGAATATTATTTAATTTCGTTAAGCAAACTAAACCGTTTCAATGTTTTAAGCTTTCTTGGAATATCCTTCCATCAGTCGTCACTTTCAATTTACGTTCGTTCATATTATATATTTTACTGGCAACCGAATGCAAATTCACAAAAAAATGTAAATTGCTGTATTACTACGGTTCCAAAGGCTAAATATTCTTATTATGGGTTGTGATGTCGTAATTTTATGTGGTAGCTGTTGATGTTGTAATGTAGATTAATATGGGTCGCTTATCTGCGTAGATGTAGTATAGAGAAAAAGAACTTTTAGCCTTTGAGGAACCAATGTAGGTATGTTGACGTGTTTTTCAAGAAGAGCCTCAACTCCAAGATGTGACGAATCAGCTTCCAGAAAGTATAGTATTTAAAATAAGATGTTCTCTATTACTGTTTTGATTTTCTAATATGTGACATGGCATCCTGAATCTGTCAGGTTGTCTGTCTTGTTGTGATTACAGATACGCACTTCCTTCCACGGATTTCTTTCGAAGAAGCAATGGGCTCCAAGATGTGATGCATCAACCTTCAGAAAGTATAGTATTTAGAATAAGGTGTTCTCTGTTACTGTTTTTATTTTCTAATATGCGACATGGCATCCTGAATTTGTCATGTTGTCTCCCTTGTTGTAATTACAGATCCGCACTTTCTTCGACAGATTTCTTTCGAAGAAGCAATGGGCTCCAAGATGCGAACGTTCACAAATTGTTTGGTATTTCCATTACATTGTCGTATTTTGTACTATTTTGAAATTTTTATGTACAATTTGGAAATTACCTCGCTCGTCTTGGAATATTATTTAATTTCGTTAAGCAAACTAAACCGTTTCAATGTTTTAAGCTTTCTTGGAATATCCTTCCATCAGTCGTCACTTTCAATTTACGTTCGTTCATATTATATGTTTTACTGGCGACCGAAAGCAAATTCACAAAAAAATGTAAATTGCTGTATTACTACGGTTCTAAAGGCTAAATATTCTTATTATGGGTTGTGATGTCGTAATTTTATGTGGTAGCTATTGATGTTGTATTGTAGATCAATATGGGTCGCTTATCTGCGTAGATGTAGTATAGAGAAAAAGAACTTTTAGCCTTTGAGGAACCAATGTAAGTACGTTGACGTGTTTTTCAAGAAGAGCCTCAAATCCAACATGTGACGAATCAACTTCCAGAAAGTATAGTATTTAAAATAAGATGTTCTCTATTACTGTTTTGATTTTCTAATATGTGACATGGCATCCTGAATCTGTCAGGTTGTCTGTCTTGTTGTGATTACAGATACGCACTTCCTTCCACGGATTTCTTTCGAAGAAGCAATGGGCTCCAAGATGTGATGCATCAACCTTCAGAAAGTATAGTATTTAGAATAAGGTGTTCTCTGTTACTGTTTTTATTTTCTAATATGCGACATGGCATCCTGAATTTGTCATGTTGTCTCCCTTGTTGTAATTACAGATCCGCACTTTCTTCGACAGATTTCTTTCGAAGAAGCAATGGGCTCCAAGATGCGAACGTTCACAAATTGTTTGGTATTTCCATTACATTGTCGTATTTTGTACTATTTTGAAATTTTTATGTACAATTTGGAAATTACCTCGCTCGTCTTGGAATATTATTTAATTTCGTTAAGCAAACTAAACCGTTTCAATGTTTTAAGCTTTCTTGGAATATCCTTCCATCAGTCGTCACTTTCAATTTACGTTCGTTCATATTATATGTTTTACTGGCGACCGAAAGCAAATTCACAAAAAAATGTAAATTGCTGTATTACTACGGTTCTAAAGGCTAAATATTCTTATTATGGGTTGTGATGTCGTAATTTTATGTGGTAGCTATTGATGTTGTATTGTAGATCAATATGGGTCGCTTATCTGCGTAGATGTAGTATAGGGAAAAAGAACTTTTAGCCTTTGAGGAACCAATGTAAGTACGTTGACGTGTTTTTCAAGAAGAGCCTCAAATCCAACATGTGACGAATCAACTTCCAGAAAGTATAGTATTTAAAATAAGACGTTCTCTATTACTGTTTTGATTTTCTAATATGTGACATGGCGTCCTGAATCTGTCAGGTTGTCTGTCTTGTTGTGATTACAGATACGCACTTCCTTCCACGGATTTCTTCCGAAGAAGCAATGGGCTCCAAGATGTGATGCATCAATCTTCAGAAAGTATAGTATTTAGAATAAGGTGTTCTCTGTTACTGTTTTTATTTTCTAATATGCGACATGGCATCCTGAATTTGTCATGTTGTCTCCCTTGTTGTAATTACAGATCCGCACTTTCTTCGACAGATTTCTTTCGAAGAAGCAATGGGCTCCAAGATGCGAACGTTCACAAATTGTTTGGTATTTCCATTACATTGTCGTATTTTGTACTATTTTGAAATTTTTATGTACAATTTGGAAATTACCTCGCTCGTCTTGGAATATTATTTAATTTCGTTAAGCAAACTAAACCGTTTCAATGTTTTAAGCTTTCTTGGAATATCCTTCCATCAGTCGTCACTTTCAATTTACGTTCGTTCATATTATATATTTTACTGGCGACAGAAAGCAAATTCACAAAAAAATGTAAATTGCTGTATTACTACGGTTCTAAAGGCTAAATATTCTTATTATGGGTTGTGATGTCGTAATTTTATGTGGTAGCTATTGATGTTGTATTGTAGATCAATATGGGTCGCTTATCTGCGTAGATGTAGTATAGAGAAAAAGAACTTTTAGCCTTTGAGGAACCAATGTAAGTACGTTGACGTGTTTTTCAAGAAGAGCCTCAAATCCAACATGTGACGAATCAACTTCCAGAAAGTATAGTATTTAAAATAAGATGTTCTCTATTACTGTTTTGATTTTCTAATATGTGACATGGCATCCTGAATCTGTCAGGTTGTCTGTCTTGTTGTGATTACAGATACGCACTTCCTTCCACGGATTTCTTTCGAAGAAGCAATGGGCTCCAAGATGTGATGCATCAACCTTCAGAAAGTATAGTATTTAGAATAAGGTGTTCTCTGTTACTGTTTTTATTTTCTAATATGCGACATGGCATCCTGAATTTGTCATGTTGTCTCCCTTGTTGTAATTACAGATCCGCACTTTCTTCGACAGATTTCTTTCGAAGAAGCAATGGGCTCCAAGATGCGAACGTTCACAAATTGTTTGGTATTTCCATTACATTGTCGTATTTTGTACTATTTTGAAATTTTTATGTACAATTTGGAAATTACCTCGCTCGTCTTGGAATATTATTTAATTTCGTTAAGCAAACTAAACCGTTTCAATGTTTTAAGCTTTCTTGGAATATCCTTCCATCAGTCGTCACTTTCAATTTACGTTCGTTCATATTATATGTTTTACTGGCGACCGAAAGCAAATTCACAAAAAAATGTAAATTGCTGTATTACTACGGTTCTAAAGGCTAAATATTCTTATTATGGGTTGTGATGTCGTAATTTTATGTGGTAGCTATTGATGTTGTATTGTAGATCAATATGGGTCGCTTATCTGCGTAGATGTAGTATAGAGAAAAAGAACTTTTAGCCTTTGAGGAACCAATGTAAGTACGTTGACGTGTTTTTCAAGAAGAGCCTCAAATCCAAGATGTGACTAATCAACTTCCAGAAAGTATAGTATTTAAAATAAGACGTTCTCTATTACTGTTTTGATTTTCTAATATGTGACATGGCGTCCTGAATCTGTCAGGTTGTCTGTCTTGTTGTGATTACAGATACGCACTTCCTTCCACGGATTTCTTTCGAAGAAGCAATGGGCTCCAAGATGTGATGCATCAACCTTCAGAA